>CAWUFW010001749.1:1397500-2619258 GCA_963921515.1 Calotriton arnoldi | reverse complement strand
TTCTAAACTACTTGCTGTCTCCTTGCAATGTATTTACTACACATTTCATCCTTGAAAAGTCAGTGGGAGGTTTGACTCTAGTCCCACGTACTGCCTTGGAGACATTGTCAATAGAGTCTTGAAGTATTTCCCTTTGAGTCAGCTCGTGAATACTACTAGGAGTAGGAGTATCGTCAGATGCTGCTTTATGGGCTTTCATCTATTTTACCCAGCCGGAGGTATTTTCCATCCCCTCTACAATGGCTATGGCTTCCTTGAACGAAGGGTTCCTAGACAAAAGTTTCTCCTGCACCCTAGGACTGTTGGTGCACCTGACTAATTGATCACGTATCAACGAATCAGTGAGTTCGCCAAATTCACAGGTGCGGGCAAGTGTTTTCAATGAGGCAATATAGTTTCCAACCTTCTCATTGGGTTCCTGGATCCTCATAAAGAACTTGTGTCTCTCTAAGACAACATTGATGCGTGCACCAAAATACATTTCAAATATGTCAGACGGTTCACCATCACCTTCACCAACTGGAATTGTGTCAATGCTTTCGTATATGTTGCGCCCTTCAATTCCAAGATTGTGGAGAAGAATTGCTTGCCTCCTATGAGCCGAAAATTTTTCACCTCCTATAGCGACTAAATAAGAATCAAATAGCAATTTCCATCTTTCCAGGGTAACAGTGGCTCACCTTTCACACATAGGAAGGGAGGAGGCTGGCTCATTGATGTGGTTGACATGCTTGCAGCGATACAACTGATTATCTGCTTATGGAGAATAACGAGAAACTGGCACTGATAAACAAATTGTGCAAGGTGTATCAAAGTGCATAGATGGATAGAGTGCACCACATAGCCAGGCAGAGTCTCCAGTATTACAAATGCGGTACTGAGCAGAATACTTGAAACGCTTGGGCTTTAAAAAAAAATTGACAGCAGCAGTGAAAATAAAACAAAACAGTACCTGAGGCACAGTGGATTCAGTTCTTGGCAATAGAATCGGTCTTCGGATCTAATTATGAGTCAGAGATCCGGCTCTGGGCTCCGTGCGGCTCCATGTTTCGTTGTCATGGAGATTGACAACAAAGATGGCGGCACGCAGGTACGTGCACGTAACGCGATGACGTGTGTACGTTGTTATGCAGGTCACGCCAAAGTGTGCACGAGCAGGTGTGCGAGCGTCGTCGAGAGCCACAGAAAGCCGTTGTAAGTGCAATCAGTGAAAAATAGCCCAAATCCAGATAAAAACCTACCCGAAAGCGGGAAAAAAAACAGCAGACATCAGGAAATCCTCGGGACAAACGGAGAAAGTGCTCCACACCAGCCACTCGACTTAGGTTGCCATGATGAAGGAACGAAGTCCGTGGGTTCAAGAAAAAGGGGAAGTTGGTGGTGAGCTTGTCCCCCGCAAATGTCACTCGTCGCCAGTGTTACGAGGTCAGACACTGGTAAGTTTCAAATAGTTTATTTGTATAAACGAAGCACCACCAACATCTGCTGCCAGCCTGTCAGCTCTCCTGGTTCCAACTGCCTCAACCGAAACACTACCATGGAGATAGAACTGGCAGGCTCACGCAAGATTCTTGAATCATTACAACAAGAATCCAGCTGCATCCTAAATCCTAGCTACCTTTCTACAACCTTGATTATGCTGGGCCTGGTCTTGAATACTATGACAAGGCATCACCAAGCAACATGTTCCATTAAGTTCCAGAACACTGCTTTATTTACACTGTTCTAGGTATAGAATGTACATGTTTATAGGTCATTAAACAGAACACCATTAGTAGCATTGTTCATGTTCTTACACCTCTCTCTTTTTCCAGGATCACATGAGTCCCAGGGGTATTGGTCCTTCCAACATTCCACGAGCCAGCATACCAGAGGGCGGACACACAAGCAGTTTCTCTTCCCTCACTTACCTTGCTTTCTTCTCCCCTTTCCCCTCCGTTCTTTCTCCTGGTGTGGCGCCATTACCCTCATCAGGGTTAGCGCAGTTGGGCATTGGAGGACTGCACTTCGGAACACCTCTCCCGCCGGGTACGACATATACAGGTCAGTGCTGCTTTCATTTCCTATATAGCACTGAGCTGTCTGACAGGTGCACAGTTGGTAAAGGCCTATTGCCTTTTCTTCTTTTCATGTCTTTGTCTCCAGTCTGATGGTGTCCTGACTGTGGGTGTGCCAAGAGCCACCAGGAATGGAGATCTTATCAGCCAGATAGGCTTAGCTGCCAATTGTGATGACTGTGTAGATGAAGCTGCTGGTTTTGATGATGGAGTGGGTAGTCAAATGCAGCCAGTGGAGTTCTATCCGTATGGGAGAGAACTGGGTGTATGCCTTCAAACCCTTCATGAGGTGTGCTGTTGCATGTAGGATGCCCTTTTGAGGGGGTGGGGGGCAGTGTTGAATTTGAGAGCTGTGAAGCAGGGCATTGTCACACGACATTGAGATTCAAGAGAATGAAATCTTTATTGGCAGTTCTGAAGTCATTTTCTGGGAGGGAGGACTATGCTTCTGTTTGTAGAGCGTACTGGTACAGGCCATCTTAGTTTTCTCAGCAATATGTTCCATAATGGGGAGAATGGTGACCAGGGTTATCTTAAAGACTTGGCGGCATATTTACAAGCCTTTATCGCCACCACAACGCCACTTTTTCAGACCTTGTGGTAGCGATAGGGGCTTCTCCTTATTTACAGGGCAGCGTTAAGCCACTTAACGCTGCCTTATAAATAAGGCCCCCTTTCACCCTATGCTCAGTGTGAAAGGAGAGGGCAATGGGTATTGTGGTGGGCGTTCCGCCGCAACACCCATTGATTTTCACGCTGCCCCCTATTTACAATGGTGGCATAAATAGGAGGCAGCGCCAAATTTAAAACCAGGGAAAACCTGGTCGTAAACAGGCAAAATTAGGAGAAATGCTTTATTTCTCCTAGTTTTTCCTGTTTCCATGTGTGCTGCATTGCGCAGCACACACAGAAACAGCAAAACGGCATTGATTGTTTATGTGCACATAAACAACCATTGGAAAAAATAATGTTTTGCAATTTCTATGTGTGCTGCATTAAGCTGCACACATAGAAGTTACAAAACGCCATTTAAAGACTCTTTATGTGCAGGAAGGAATACCTTCCTGCACATAAACAATCTTCCCCTTATCGCAGACACCCTTGCACTATGGTGCAAGGGTGTCTGCGTTGGCGCTAGGTTGCTAAATTTAGTGCCAGCGCAGGGAGAAACGCAGGGCTGCACCATATGTTTGTAAATATGGTGCAGCCCTGCGTTTCAGAAGTGGCGTAGTGCGGCGTTAAGCCAGGAAGGCTAACGCCGCACTTCGTCACTTCTTACTAAATATGCCCCTTGGTATTGGGTGAAAGTTGGAGTTTAAATCCATCCAGGTTGATGTTATTGAGCCAGGTTTGAAGTAGTTGCCACTTATTGTTCTTAGTGGTTAGGTTTTAGGTTAAGTTTCAGGTTGGTGTCAGAACACGAGGCTGAAAGTGCCACTGTCATGTTTGTGTGTGGGGAAGCAGTACCTTAAGATCATCCGCGCTGAGGGCCTGCCAGCAAAGAAAAGGCTTGTGGTCAGTACAATGTGTGAGCACTGATTGAATTCAAGTTGCACGTGCAATGTGAGAGCGCTGCGCAGTAGAGCATCAGCAATGAACTACGTTTCCCAGTAAGCCACGGACTCTTGCACATGTAGAAAGATGGACGCCATCTTTGATCTTCAGATTTAACTTCTCTCAATTCAATTCAAAAACTTTATTTCGGTTTATAAGCATAAAACCATAAAAGTACACAATAAAAACATTACAATCAAGAGATGGATTAGAACAGTCCAAGTTCATATGCGGATGCGCCTTCCCCAAGCAGATTCTCCATGACAATTGTGGTTTGATAGCGTGGAAACCATCTCTTAAGATCTGGCCAAGGCCTATATAGAAGTCCAAGAGTTGTTACTAATCGTATGGTTTCAAGTCCCATCCAGTTTTATTCAGTATAATCAATAGAATTCATATTATACAATCAGGCTAGAAGGTAATTAATCTTGGGTCTCATATGTTAGCGCCCCAGGGTATACCAATTGTTTTCTTCTTCCTAAGGCCATTGTAATAAATGCAATGACAGATACACAAATCTCGTTATTTTCCAAAGCACATAAATAATTAAAGCATCCTTTAACTTCTCTCATGGTACTAGGCATTCTTCCAAGGCAAATTGTGCTGCAATGTTGCTGCAGCCAGAACTCACTCTGGTGTCTCTGTTTTCTCTCCTATCGCGTTCCCTTTTCCCCACTTCCACCACGAGCTCTCAAATTCTAGTAAATGTGATCACTGGTGGGGACGGCGAGAGAAAGAAGAGAGCATCACTTCCTTTGGATCTTGTAAAGCGTAATGCAAAACCTGACAGATTGCCTAGCCCATGTCATCTTACTACCCAAGAGACAGACTGAGGCACAACTCTGCTCAGATCCTGGAAGTCATAACTAAATTGCACTCAAGAAGTAAGTTTAGTCTAAATAGAGAATAAGGCACCTCATTAACAAACAGCAACCTTTAAACAGCAGATAGGTAATTTGTTGAAGACAAAGAAAAAAGATGCCAGTCAAATCTCTTCCTCTTCACATGATAAAGGCTTGGGTTCATGGGCATTGCCAACTCCCTTAAGGAAATACTATGTTTTTTGCACACTCCTCTTCCTTGGGCATTTCAATTATACTTTTAGCTTCTCCAGAGAAGTTGTCTGGGATCAAAATAAATTTGTATTGTTTATAAACCAGTGTCCGTTGCATTTTTTGTGTAAACCAGCAACCTTCCCAGATGGTCAAACTAAAGTGGCCTTTGTTCTCTCATATTTAAGGGGGAAAGAGACCAATTGGAGTACTCCTTTTGTGGAAAGAAATGATCCTTTATTTAATTTTTTTCTGTTTTGTGATTTGATGTGGAAGCTATTTGAAAGACGGTCACGAACCCTTTCTTTTGATAAAAAAGGGCCTCATTCTTAAAAGGTAAGTTACACCTTTTAGTAAGTTTACACTTCGTTTTAAGTTGTACTACTTTTCCAAGTGGAAACGTGCTATTTAATTGTAAGTTGCATGTCTCCACCCCCAGAATTATGCAGCTGGCTTACTCTCTTGCGGTGAGTGACGTCCGACCCTAAACCCCTCTTACTCCTCCCTAATGCATTCCCCTTTAGTAGTTAGTCTGGCCCCTCTTCCCACCTACTCCACTTTATCCCTCCCACATTTACTACTAAAATCTATACTTACACATACAGATCAGATACTCCGCAGTCGTGGCGGAGAACTCTGCATGTGTAAGTAGAGGCAAAACTTACATTTGTAGTACATTTGTAGTGCTACAAAACACTACAAAGGGCAGTTTGTGAATCAGAACTAGAATTGTTAAGTTTAACACTGGGCCATCAAGTATTGTTGAAATATATGACCACATTCAATCGATTGGTAGTTTAGACCGGTTGGCCAGCACCATCGATGTCACCTTTGCATTGTAAGGGCATTTGTAGGGAATTGCAGGATCTCTTAGCGCAGGTGCTTAAGATCCTACCAAATGTGATGACCTTGTGTAGTGGTATAGATGTGTCAGTGTTTGCCTCAATGAAAATCAAAATAAGACAAGCGTGCTAGCCATGTGGCCCAAGGCAGGAGAGAGTAGAGTAGGAGTTTCTTCTTAGTCAATGCAGTTGGCCCATGTCTAAAGAACAGCCAGACAGAAGGCGTGTAAATTGTTTATGTTGTGTAAGGTGACAATATTTTGCAAAAATAAACCTAAGATCTTTAAGAGGCAGGAGGTGGCAAGGCCACATCTGTCAGCAGCAAACTAGAAACCTCGGCAATGAAGGAACTACCCTGTTGAGTATCAGTCATTTCTGGATATATGACACAGCACATCCTCTTGTGAGTATCACGCCTGCCCAATGAAGTACACCTTGGACTCCAAGTATACATGACATCCAAATGAAAGTGTTTTTAAGACAATTGCTTATCTATAAGGCATCTTAAAGTATAGTTGTGTTTAGTGTCAAGAGAGGCCCTACACACCATTTCACCTGTGTTGTCTTTTTCACATAATCTGATGGATGCACCTGGTGGAGATGGTCTAGAATCTTTCGTGTAATTAAGAAGGTTTCTCAGCTCGACAGTCAGACCACTGTGCACAAATCAGTCAATGTATGTGTGCAATAATGAATGGTAAAGTACAGTGATGCTCTGTTATTTCTTTATTGTAGGACCAGGAGCTGTGCTGCTCAGATATTTCCTCCAAACCTGAGATGACAGGGTCAAGGTCCAGATCATTAGTGCCCTTCTTGGACTCCTTTATATGCAGTATCCTCCTTCTTGCAGTTTCTGATGGGGAACTTAGAGCTGATAATCAATACCCTATGAGGAAGCTTCATGGTAAAGGTCGATCTGCCTTCCACTCCATCGATAACCTCTTTCTTGGTACCCCCTTGAAACCCTTAGCCTGTTGTCGAGACCCTCAGTTACTTTTGATCGTTAAACCTTCCAGATACTTGGCTGCAGACAGAAGAGAGCATCCATCAGGTCAGGACAGGACTTTTCACTGCCGTGGTACAGTGAAGACAGCTCTCGTCTCCGACTAGTTACACTCGCTTGAGGTTTAGAACTCTTCGCTCCAGATATCAGGCGAGCTACAATTGGACACGTGTAGAAGATACCTGCCTCCTCCTTGCCTCAACCCTTGGTGTTCTGTTGGCCAGACAGGCCACCGACAATAACATGGGCAGGATGCTTTCAGGGAATAAGTCAGATGGGTCACAGGAAAAACTATGGGTAGCCAGGCGAGCAATAAGCTTCTTTCAGAGCAGGAGTAGTCACAAGGGCGTAGCAAGCAAAATTGCTACTTTGAACCATATTCCATACTGTAATTGCTTTTATGTAGCGTTTACGAGGCGTTGAAATGCTTTATGCCGGACAGACAGCTGCTGTAGAACCCAAGCTTAGTGATTAGGCAAATTTTTTGTTGGTTACTGGGATATGTCTTGTGAACTCAAGCAAAGCATTCCATGCATTCACTCCAGTGTCTTTGTGGAAGATTAAAGTATTAGTAGCCAGGTGTGTCAATGAGTAGGACTATGGGAACATCTGCATGAGTTCATGCAGGTGTCTGGTGGGGTTAATAGATGAACTAGAGGAGATATGGTTATGTTAGCTGGCAGGGGTATTACATTGCAAAAAAGGAGGTGTTGTGATCTTTGAAATGAGTTGTGGGCAAATTGCAGAAATGCATTAACTGAGATTAAGGCAAACCTGCATAGGATTTAGAGAAGGTTGTTCTCAAAGAGATGAGGGATGCACAGAGACGTGAACATTGAAAGGAAATATCACACTGAAGTGAACAAGACCCTTTCTTATAAAAGTTACAGGAATCAAATTCCTCAGAAAGTTCAAATAGTGCTAAATGGTGCATTTTACAGCACAATTTTCAAAGAATTTTGCCAAAAAGAACAAGTTACTTATCTTTGGTAATGACCTTCCTGGTACATGCTCTATCTGACTGCAACATCCTCACGTTAAGAATATCCTCAGGCACCGTACTCGATCTGGAGAATGTTATCAGCAATGCTCATGGTCACCAGTAGGTGGCACCAGTTGGTTCTGCAATGACTGTGTACCACACCAGAAGGGATGGAGCAGAGCCACATAAAAGCTCCTCAACCGTTCACTGAAGTCTGGACGGGGAGGTGGGATAGCAGAGAGTAATTTGCGGTTAGATATATACATCAGAAAGAGCATTACCAAAGGTCAGTAACTTGTTCTTCTGATGGATACTTCTAATCGCAGATTGCTCACCTGAAGAATAGATACAAAAGCAGTACCTCCAAAAGGTGTAGGGCCTGGTCAGTAGACTCAGACTAGAAAGTCGTGCAGGATAGAGCTGGCAAAATGGCCCTCCCATCAGACTTGGCTGTCAAAGAAGTACCATTTCGTGAACATATGCACAGCACCCACATTGGACCAGCACCCCGTAACCAATGCCATCCTAACAGCAATGACCCTGGCAGAATGAACCTGTAGGCATTCAGGGGTTTGCTTCTTAGCCAGCACATAGCAGATTTTAAATGCATTGGTAGAGCCATTTTCACAACGACATTTTCTGCAAAGGTATTTTCTTTGCTCCAGAAGACCAAAGAAGGAGCTGGTCACGAGCACCATGGTCCCTTGTGCGGTCAGTATTAAAGCTCAATGCCCTCTTAGGTTTGAGTCGATGGACTACCTCTTCCTCCTTTGTAGGATGAGATGGAGTGAAAAACATTGGTAGAGTGGTGGATTGGCCAATGTGGAGAGGCATCACAACTTTGGTCAAGAAGGTTGTCCAGGTCCTTAGCACTAACATGTTCAAAATGAAGGTTGGTTGCACCAATAGTGCCTGCAGTTTACTCATGCAGCACGAAGAGGTAATGGCAAACTGGAAGCCTGTTTTGTGCAACAGTAGTCGCAGTGATGAGGTGATTTAAATAGACATGGCTGACCAAGTAAACACAGAAAGGCCAAAAGGGCCAACTGACAACCTTTAACTGCACCCACTCCATGGCCTTGCAGGGTCAGCAATGAAACAAACAACAGATCTGAAAGTCTGGGCTGCAGAGGGTTGATATTACGAGCATCACACTAGACAACAAACTTCTCCCAGCGCACTTTGTTTTAGGGAATCAAAGGATAACATAGACTACTTTGGCCAGCAGATCAAACGTATTTAAACGTCGCCACTCAATGGCATCGTTGGTCAGCAGAAGGTTGCCTTCCTACAGCAAGAATAGTCTGTGGACTGATGCCCTCACGTGGGGGGTGGCAAAAGGGGGGGATAAAAGTCAGGGTGTAACATCTTTGAATGACCTGTAAGACTCATCTGTTTCGATGTGTTGGTTCTCCAAATGGGGAGGAAATATCATATCCTGCCTCCTACTGGCTGAGCATGAGCAAGAGAGGGCAAATTAAAGTAACTTGCCAGGCAAGTTAAAACAAATTGACAGTAGCTACAACACAGGAGGTAGTGGTAAAAGAGAACTGGCCCTGATGGTATGAACTGCCTCAGCCACCACCACAACCTGGGCCATTAAAGGGCTGGGTCTGCAGCTGCAGCACCGCATGGAAAGGCTGGCATTTTCTGTAGAACAACCCTCTGGAATAACACCTAAACTTCCTGTACTATTGATGGAACTGCTTGGTGGGAGAAAAGAGTCCCAAGGACTGTGGTGTGGCTCGACTGTCCTTAAGTCATTTAAGCGCTGAATCAGCCTTCAGCCCATACTTTATAGAGCCTTTAAAGGGATGCCTAGACATCATTGAAAGCTGACGGCATACAGATGTGCCTTCGAAGCACTATAATAGTGCCATTTGCTCCGCCCACACAATTGGTAATATTTAAACCAGAAGGCATGACATACTTTGCTGCATCTTGTTCATCATATGTGGTTTGAACCAGCAACGCCTTGTGGTTCTTGCAGGACAGCCAGTAAGATTTCTCAGGCCATATCCTATAAAGCATGTGTATACTTGCTCAGAAGGCACAGTCTGTTCAAGGATTTTTAGGCCAAAATGTCCTAAAGAGACATTGGCGCGACTTTACTTGTCGACATCTGTACCACCAGTATTTCAGGAGAAGATGCCTTATTTATTTATGTATCTTATAGAGCGCCCGAATCACCCCCAAAGGGGTATCTCTGCGCTTGTGAGAGAATCTGAATCACCGGGAGTAGGCTTATGTCGCCTAGCAACAAGTTGAGTGACCAGAGGGCCCAAGTACGTCATCAGCCAAGTGGCCATAAGGTCTTCTCTAAGGGCATCAGTGAAGAGCAATAGTGGCTCAGAAGAAGTTGGACCCGGTTGAAGGACCTCAGTTACCAAGGTTGTCTTAGTTTCAACAGCAGGCAAATGTAGGTCTAGCAACTCTGTTGCCCCTCACGCTGCTACTACAAAGGAGGCACATCGGTGGCCCAGTTGGCGAGTCTAGCTCAGTCTCTGAGGATCTACGATCCTCACTTGCATTTTGTAAAGCCCAACATCAGTATAACGTCGGGGAAGCAAGTTGTCCACCTCCTTGTCATGGTCAATGCCATAAGAAACACTTTGCATACCCTGAACCGTATCACAGTTAGTTCCATTAAAGGCCTCCAGCTTCTAGCAGTACCAGCATTGAGCCAGAGGTCGGGGATTTGATTCTAGCTGCAAATGAAATGGTTGCGCCTTTGTGATGTCATAGCACGACATGAGTCTGGAGTGAGCCGACTGCGGCTCGCGGTCAGATATCAGCGTTGGGGTCATCCATCAAACTCTTTTTTTGCTCCTTTGTTTCTTCTCAATCCATTTGCAAATGGGGACTCTACATATTTCACCAGGCGCCGGCTCCTCCTAGTAGTGTGGAGTGCATAGTTAGCAGTTACACCGCACCAAGTGAAGCGCGTGCACGCAGCAGACAGCTCGGGTGCCCGGCGTCCTGTGGTGCTCCCCTTTACATAGACGAGTCTCGGCAGACACAGATTGAGTGATCTGCTCGAAGCCTGCTGCGGATTCGTGGAATCTGATCTCCGCGCTACGAGAATGACACGTCATTTATAAGGAGTGTTGAATTATTCAAGGTGCGCAGGAGGGGGGGCTGCTTGTCTACGGTCTCTGTAATGAGATATTCGCGTGATTGACGCCGTACTTTCCAGAGATGCTGACTTGTTTTTAAGTTGTTAAAAGTTCACACAGGAAATCACATAGCACAGCCCCCCAAATTTCTATTGGCTTTAATATTTTACCTGTGTGAACAGAAAGGGGTGTTATTTCAGAGACCATCATTTTCTTACTTCATCTAGTTATATCTACTGAACATTTACGTGAAGTTTCAACGACGTACGTCCTATACCAGTGACTGTTCCACAGTGACATTGGCAGCCTCCTTACCCCCTCCCAGGCGCGTAGCTTAGTCAGTGAGCATTGGAAAGGGGGGGGGGGGGTCGAGGGGGGGAGGTGACTCTCAAATTTCTCAACTAAAAAAAGCAGTGTCCTGCAGGGTGGAGGGCTGAGATGACCAAGGTTCGGGATGAACTGTTCCCGTGAGGAGCAGGGTCAGTACAAATTTGCATTAGATGGGCCTCTCTCTAGAAATGCACAGTGGGTGAGAAATGATGTTTTGGAATGCTACCCGAGCGAGTGCCAGTGGGCAGACCACTTACAAGCATTCGTCCCATCACCTGTGAGTGTGTGATTGCCAGTCGCATGCCTTATAAACCTGATACTGGCGCAGCTTCCCAAGCCCACTACTGCCAGTGTGTGAGAATTACAAAAAGTAGTAAATTTGAGTCCATTCAAGGAGTACTTCTATGGAACAACTTTGCTATTTTTTTGGGTAAACCAGTCACTATATATATATTCAAGTTTCTGCTCCAAAAAATGAATAAGTGAAAAGAGAAATGAGAACAACGAGAAAAACCGACAGACATAGCAAATCAGAATCAGGGACCCCAGACCCAACTAGCAAGACAAGAATACATGTGAGGGGTGTCACACCCCAAACACCCCCTCCCCGGAAGCTACACCACTGCCCATCACACCTAGGTCAGGAAACTCTCCCTGGAAACTCATGACTGCAGTGACATACACCACAACTGCAGCGAGTCCCTGCCCTCGGATCACTTACTTTAAATGTATTTACAGTGCCCACACTCTTCTTTGTCTGTGCTGCGAGAAGCCTTGATGGTTGAGATGTCAAATTGGTGCATGTGGCACAGTTCCATTTTTCCGGTCCTTGCCTCTTACAAATCATTTTATCAAGTGACTGACAGCCCCATGTACTAAGCACAAGTTGCAACTAGAGGTGAGCGCGCCAGTATATTAATAGAGCGAGCTAAGCCAGAGCGAGCTAAGCCAGACCCGAGCCAAGGGTCTGGCTTGGCTCTAAAACTCTGTGCATGAGCCAAGCCATGAAAAGGGTTGGCATGTATATCATGCAACAAACATAATGTAAAAATATGATGCAGTCTCTCCTCGAAATTCAAAAAAGTATATTGCTGGGATTCTCACTCTGAAAAAAAACGTATGAAAATAAAAAAGTATATTTCTTTAACACGCGGAAGCATTTCACCTTAGCACTTCAGTTTATATCACTGCCCAGAGAGGCATTTATTAAACGTGATAGTTTTTAATCACAAACTTAGAAACATTAATGTCTCGCCCCCAACAACATAGTGAATTCAGTGGTCATGTAAACCCTCAGTGTGGCCTAGATTTTTATTATAGATTATAGATAGAGCTACATTATAATCTATAATCAGCGCACACCCTGAACTCAAGTATTTAAAGTGCTCTTATATCTAATAATAAAGAAAAGGAGGCTCTGTGAAATATAATGTTTGCCTAACTTCACACAATTTGGACAAGTAGAGAAGCTGGTATTGATTCCAGGTTATCTCGTTTCCATTTTGAAATTTTGACAGCAGATGTATGTCTCTGTGTCTCTCTCTCCTGTTTAACATCAATGGTCATTGATGTCTCACAGACAAAAGCCGACAAAGCGGGACCTACTCAAGGCACCAGAACCAGCTACCAAGTCAAGAATGAATTTATTTGGAGGGTGTCATGCCCCAAACACCCTACCCCGAAGCTATACCCCTGCCCCATCCTCTGAGCTCTGTTGTGCCTTTGCTTCCTTCTTACTAGGCTGTCTTAATTTGAAGGCAGAAGCGGCGGGCCTCGACCAGTAGGAGGCGCAGTGATATTTTTTGGGTTGTGTTGAATGCCGTAGGGGAGGAGATCGAACCTCCGGCCCTCTACCTACAGACCCATTCATTTTTTTAATCTTTCAGGGTGGGAGGGTCCCTCCGCCAAAAGCCTGCTCCCTCCCTCTGACCTAAACCTTTACCCACCTGCACTTATCCTACTGTAACGTCGGGTCTAGTAGGGTCTACCCTCCTGACCCCTTAGGTCATTTCATCTTTCATGTGTTAAATTACTAGAGCACCCTATTAGAATTTCACTAGCATCATGGTGCACACTTCAGAATGACAAACTAAATGATTTCCTGGTCCTTAATAAGTGGAAATGTCACCAGTCCTTGAGGGATATAGACAGTGGCAGCCACATGGGTCAAACAAGAGTCCTATGTGAAGCCTGGACTGAAAACAACTTAAGGTCAAAGATACTGCTCGACACTGACATTTTGTTACTTTCAGTTCATAAATTGGAATTCTTCTAAAATAGCACAGTGATTTATTTACCAGCATCAAGGTGTTGCATGCAAACAGTAAGTCATGGGTTTAGATACTTATTGTGTTCTCGACTGTTGTTACTCTAAGATTGCAAAGAAGGATTCCTCTGGGAATGAATAAAAGTCTTGTTAGTACAGACAACCCTAATCACTGTTACGTTTTATATCCTGACTTTCTGTTACTTCTAACCAATCACTCTTAATATAAATGTCTACAAGTAAGGACTATATGTGATTCCCACCCCTTATAATCCTCATTGTTTTATATAACATTTCCTGTATATTGATTTAAACACTTGCATCAATTATTGAGTCTCTGTGTGTGGTGTAAAGCGCTCTGACACCCTATACTGGGATGAGTAGCGCTATAAAAAAATTAAATATAAAATATATTAATAGGTGCCATTGAAATAATTATTTGTGTAATTACTAATACACACAGATAAATGTTGGATTCTTACAGTGCATGCACAGCTCTTACATAGGAGGGTTGAACAAAGTCAAAAACCTGCCTCCAGGTCAGTTTCTCTAAAGTACTTATGAAGTGATGAGCTGTGCGCACTTGTTTCCTTCCATCGCTTTGGCATCTAGGTGTTAGGTTCCAGATAAATACCAGCCAAGATGGTACTTTATCAAAAAAAAGGTTTATGGCCCTTTAATTCAGGCATATGTTTTGGGCTCTGCTGGAAGTGAAAATAAGAAAGCTTCCTAGCTGCAAGCAGGTGGCGTCTCTGACAGGACTGCAAACAATGTTTGGGCACTACTGGATTATGTCCTGTGGTTGGAAAATGACACCAGGACAAATTCAGCATATTTCCCTTGGTCGGCGAATCCCAGATCGGGCCAAAAATAGCTCCTGGAACTGGGATCCAACGAGATTCCCTTCTTTCCAGAACTAGACATAAGACAGAATAAAGCACCTGCTAACATACTGGACAGTCCATAGCTATGGGGTTGAGGGAAGCCTTGGCAAGTCACGGTACTTACAGCAAACTTCACAATTAATAGCCTTGGTGAAGCCTGGGCCTGGAAATTGAAAACTGATGGTGAACTTTGCCTTATGCATGATACTTTTAGACCCTTAAGGGGATTTTACTTTACTACAGGAACACTCACCGCCAGTGACTCTTTGCTGTAGAGTACTGTATGTTATGGCTCCTACGCTCGCGATGGTGCCAAGAAGGTGGACCCAATCTGATCACGGAGGCGATCCTGATTGCACCGGCAGCCGCAGCGGTACATTTTTGCGGAGGAGGTGCCCACTTCCTGGCAGACAACTTTGGGGGGCGGGCCCATGGACCTGGGAGACCCCCCCCCCCCCATGACTTGCCACATATACAGTGGCAGGGGCTGGAGCACGAACATTTGGCCCTGCCCAGAGCACTTGGACTGTCGTCTTCTACCTGCGGCGGTGAGTTTCAAGGGGCTGGTGCCCTCTACTTTTGCCGGTGCTGTGAGGGGACCTGTGGATTGGTCGGCTGGCCTCCATCCCCAACTCCATCACCCTCAATACCTCCTAGCTACAGCCCTAGCACCAGGACTAAGATGGCGGCCTCCCTTTGATCGCAGGTACCACCCTGAATACACCCACGGCCACAGCAGTAAATTCCTTTGAGGGAGACGCCCCCCGCTCAAGGGTCACTTCGGGGCACACCGCAGACTGGCCGCCTCCCACTACTCCAGTCTCTCTCCCACAGCACCGAACTAATGACTACCTTTCCTCCAATTACAAACTCCCCTACACCGGCTATGAAGCCTTCATACCCTACAGCGTCGATCTACCCCCTTCCCATAGTTGGCGCGAGCTCAAGAACAGCCCCAGACTCCAGCACGCTGCCTTCGCCCATCACCACTCGGCCTTCTACCCCTACGGCCATCCCCAGCTCAGTGATCCCTCCAGGCCCTAGATCACCACCTGTGAGTGCAACAGCACCCTGAAGGCCTGGCTGAATGAGCACCGCAAAAACCCCAGCAATGGCAAGAAGATCTTGCTCTGTAAATATGTAATATATATTTTTCCAAATAAAATCGCTTCAACTTTTCTTAAAATGTAAGCTTGAGTGAATTTGCAACTTGTATATATGTAACTCTAGCCACTAGTATCTGTAGTAGACGTATGTACTTACTACCATTCTTATGTGAGTTTAGAATTTATCTGTTTCTTATCTTTTATGTAATTCATGTACTCTGAAGTCCTTATGTAATGTAACTTGTTCTATTGTAAAGCGCTCTGACACCTTCGGGTAAAGTTTGTGCTATATAAAAATGCATAAATAAATAAATAATGGATGATAATTACTAATACAGATTTCTCTACAAACATTACTACATATTTAATCCTTTTTCTATTGGATAGCTGACCACATTTTGTATGTCAGATTTCTATTCTCTACGTAACTGGGACTAAGTATTGATGATGTGACTATCCATTCTACAGTCAGCCTTACTGGCACATCTATTTAGCCTGAGAAAGTTCTGCTAATAGGGACGAAACATGTCGGCTGCCCACAGACCACAAAGATGAGGACCTTCTGACTACAAGAATGATTTACGCTTCTTAAAAATGTCATGATCAAGAACTTGAATAACTAATATATTAAAGAGGCAAGTAAAATTGTTCTATTGCTCCTGTGTTGCATTGTTATGTATCCTTCAGATATCAGTATGCTGACCAATATCTTTATTTTAATTCTGTATAGCTTTCAACTCTACTTACATTGTCAAACATGACTGATCGCTGCACCACACCATTTGGTGCCATTCTGGATTTCTGGGTTAAGCACTCCCAGTGTGCCAACACAAAGGCTCTTACTTTACGTACTCACCCAGACTACATTTAGACTTGGGTGTATGCCAGCTGCGACGACAGCTACCCTTGTACTAGTTTCTCTAATCACAAGTGTAATAAGAGTACTTAAATACAAAGTTTAAACTCAGAAATTCGACTTTACAACTAGATTCATTTTCTTAGCATTACATGAACGGGGGCCACAGAAGAGACACAAGAAGCCTTTTTGAGATGTACAACCCATTAGAGGCGATTTAGACGAGAGAAGTTAAAAGAATTCGTCACAGTCCAAAGTGGTATTTCCGATGCTCGTAAATGTTAGTTCATTGCACTTCCGGCAGTAGAACACTCTTTCCAAATTTACTTGGATGGACAGATCATTAGTCCAGTTATCAATTCCCAATCTGGATACAGATTTCCAATTTCTTAATATAACACTCTTTGCAGTTACCAGACATTTTACAATCCATAATCAGCAGAAAATGTCCATAAACTTTACCAAGGACTAACCATTTAAGAACAAGACTAGGAGCATCAAAGGGAGTAATTAATCCAATCCTAATTTGATTGCTTCACAGTAGTTTATGGTTGATCAACGTATGCAATTACCCTGCATTTTCTTCCTTTCACATACGTTAAGAAGCGTCTTCCTTGAGGCTACTTCCCAATATCCCAGGAAGCATGACTATGACTCAGTATTCCTGGGTGCATGGCCACTCCTCAGTATCCCAGGAAGCATGACCATGTCTCAGTAACCCTGGGAGCATTGCCACTTCCCAGTGTCTCTGGGTGCACTGCCACTCACCAGTGTCCCTGGGTGCATGACAACTCCTCAGTATCCCAGGAAACATGATCACTCCTCAACCCTGGGAGCATGACCATGCCTCTGTACACCAGAGTGCATGCCACTCCCAAGTGTCCCTGGGTGCACTGCCACTCCCCAGTATCCCTGGGTGCATAGTCACTCCACGGTATCCCAGGAAACATGGCCAATCATCACTAACCCTGGGAGCATGGCCATACCTCTGTACTCCAGAGTGCATGCCACTCCCCAGTGTCCCTGGGTGCACTGCCACTCCCCAGTATCCCTGGGTGCATAGCCATTCCACAGTATCCCAGGAAACATGGCCAAACATCACTAACCCTGGGAGCATGACCATACCTCTGTACTCCAGAGTGCATGCCACTCCCCAGTGTCCCTGGGTGCATGGCCACTCCCCAGTAACCCTGGGTGCATAGTCACTCCACAGTATCCCAGGAAGCATGGGCTCTTCCCAGTATCCCACGGAGCATGGCCGCTGCCCAGTTTCCCCAGGTGCATGGCCATTCCTCAGTATCTCTGGGTGCGTGGGCATTCCTCAGTATCCCAGGATGTGTGGCCACTCCCCGTTACCTCTGGGTGGATGGCAACACTCCCCAGTATCCCTGGGTGCATGTCCATTAATCAGTATCCCTAGGTGCGTATTCACTCCTCTGTATCCTTGGGTGCATGGCCACACTCCCCAGTTTCCCTGGGTGTATGAACACTCTGTAGTATCCCACGGTGCATGGCCACTCCTCAGTATCCCTGGGTGCATGGCCACTCCCCAGTATCCTTGGGTGCACGGCCACTCCCCAGCATCCCTGGGTGCATGGCCACTCCCCAGTATCCCTAGGTGCATGGCCACTCCCCAGTATCTCTAGGTGCATGGCCACTCCCCAGTATCCCAGGGTGCATGACCACTCCCCAGTTTCCCTGGGAGCATGGCACTCCCCAGTATTCCAGGGTGCTTGGCCACTCCCCAGTATCACTGGGTGCATGGCCACTCCCCAGTATCCCAGGGTGCATGGCCATTCTTCAGTATATTAGGAAGCTTGATCACTACTCAGTATCCCTGCGTGCATGGCCACGCTCCAATATTCCAGGAAGCATGACCACGCCCCGCTATCCCTGTGTGGATGGCTGTGTCCCAGCATCCCTGGGTGCATGGCTACTCCCCAGTATCCCATGATGCATGGCCACTCCTCAGCATCCCTGGGTGCATAGCCACAGCACAGTACCTCTGGGTGCTTGGCCACTTCCCAGTATACCTGCGTGCATGACCACTTCCCAGTATCCCTGGGTGCTTGATCACTCCTCAGTATCCTCAGGTGCATGACCACTCCCCAGTATCTCTGGGTGCATTACCACTCCCCAGTATCCCTGCATGCATTGCCTCTCTCCAGTATCCCTGGGTGCATGGCCACTCCCCAGTATCTCTGGGTGCACTGCCACTCCCCAGTATACTACAGTGCATGATCACTCCCAGTATTCCTGGGTGCATGGCCACTCCCCAGCACCCCAGGAGCATTGACCAGTCCTCAGTATCATTGAGTGCATGGGCACGTCTCAGTATCCCAGGAAGCATGACCAGTCCTCAGTATCCCTGGGGGCAACGATGCTCCCCAGTATCCCTGGGTGCATAGTCACCCCACAGTATCCGAGAATACTTTTTAGTCTCCTTGGGTGCCGGCCACTCCACAGTATCCCAGGAATCATGGGCACTCCCCAGCATCCCAGGGTGCATGGCCCCTTCTCAGTATCCCAGGAAGCTTGACCACTCCCCAGTCTCCGTGGGTGCATTACCACTAAACCAGTATCCCTGTATGCATGGTCATGGCCTAGTATTCTTGGATGCATGACCACTCCTCAGTATCCCTGAGTGCATGATCACTCCGTAGTATCCCAGAGAGCATGACCACTCCTCAGCATCCCTGGGTGCATAGCCACACCCCAATATCTCTGGGTGCATGCCCACTCCCCAGTTTCCCTGGGTGCTTGACCACCCCCCAGAATCCCTGGGTCCGTGGCCACGTTCAAGTATCCCTGGGTGTATGACCACTCCCCAGTATCCCTGGGTCCATGGCCACTCCTCAGTATCCCTGGGTGTTAATGTTAATGTTAAAGGGTACTTGTAGAGCGCACAGCTACTCAGGAAGAGTGTCCCGGCGCTAATGAACCTCGAAGCTGGACTGTTGCTGTCCCTGAAAAGGGGGGGGGGGGAGGGAAACCTTAAGGTTGTTGCTGGAACAGCCAGGTTTTCAGCAGCTTCCTAAAGGTAAGTAGGTCCGGCAACTGTCTAAGTGTCACTGGCAGAGAGTTCCAGACTCGGGCAACCTGAACTTGGAAGGAGCGGCCATCGGTACGGGTGCGGGAGAACTTAGGGACAACTGCCTGATGCCGAGAAGAAGACCACAGGGTTCTGCTGGGGACATAGTGTGATACTCTCCTTCTAAGTTAGTGAGCGCCCGTACCTTGTAAAGCCTTAAATGCCAAGACCAAGGCTTTAAAGCAGATTCTTTTTCGGACGAAGGTGAGGTGAGATCCGAGCTCGTGGTCCAAGCATGAGGACTGCCCTGGCGGCCGCATTCTGGACTACCTGAAGTCTGTTCAGTAGGTACTCCGGGAGGCCAAGGTATAGGACATTTACATAGTCCAACCTAGAGACAATGAGGGCTTGGACCACAGTATCCCTGAGTGCATTGCCACTCTCCAGTGTGACAGGGTGCATGGCCACTCCCCCGTATCCCTGGGTGCATGGCCATGTCCTAGTATTCCTGGGTGAATGACCACTCCCCAGCATGCCAGGGTGCATGACACCTCCCTAGTATCCCAGAGTGCATGGCCACTCCCCAATATCTCTGGGTGCATTGCCACTCCTCGGTATTCCAGGAAGCATGACCACTCCTTAGCATTCCTGGGTGCATGGCCCTGCCAGTATCTCAGGACGCATGACCACTTCCCAATATCCGTGGGTGCATAACCACTACCCAGTATCCCAGGGTACATGACCACTCTTTAGTATCCCAGAGTGCATATCCCACTCCTTAGTATTCCTGGGTGCTTTGCCACTCCCCAGTGTCCCTGGGTGGATTGCCTCACCCCAGTATCTCTGGGTGCATAGTCACTTCCCAGTATCCCAGGCACATGGTCACTTTCCATTATCGCTGGGTGCATGACCACTCCATAGTATCCCTGGGTGCATGGTCATTTCTCAGTATTCTGGGTGCATAAACACTCCATAGTATCCCTGGGTGTATGACACTCCCCAGTACCCCAGGGTGCATGACCACTCCTCAGTATCCCAGGAAGCATGACCACTCCTCAGTATCCCAGGAAGCATGACCACCCCCAGTATCCCAGGAAGCATGACCATTCCTCAGTATCCCAGGAAGCATGACCACTCCTCAGTATTCCTGAGTGCCTGGACCGCACAGTACATCAGGACATTCCTCAGTATGCCTGGGTGCATGACCACTCCACAGTATTCCTGGGTGCATGGCCTCTCCCAAGTTTCCCTGGGTGGATTCTCCCCAGGGCCGGACTGGGAATCGCAGGGGGGTTTCGGACGATTTTGTTACAGGGGGCCGATATTGCCTGCCCCCGGTAACAAAAACGGCCCCTCAGGGGCCCAAAACCAGCCCCCACCCTGGCAGCCCACCGGGGAAACGCCCGGTGCCCGCTGCGGCCAGTCCGGCCCTGATTCTCTCCCCTCAGTATCCCGGGGTGCAAAGTCACTCCACAGTATCCGAGGGAGCATGAGCACTCCCCCCCTATCCATGGGTACCGGCCACTCCACAGTATCCCAGGGAGCATGACCACTCCCCTGTATTCCTGGGTGCATGACCACTCCCTAGTATCCCAGAGTGCATTGCCTCGCCCCAGTATCCTTGGGTGCATAGTCACTCCACGGTATCCTAGAAATCACGGAAACTCCCCAGTATCCCAGAGCACACGGCCACTCCCCAGTATCCCTGGGTGCATGGCCATGTCATAGTATTCATGGGTGCATGACCATGCCTCAGTATCCTAGGGTGCATGGCCACTCCCCACTATCTCTGGGTGCATGACCATTCCCTAGTATTCCAGAGTGTGTGGCCACTCACCAGTATCCCTGGGTGCATGGCCACTCCCCAGTATCTCTGGGTGCATTGCTACTACCCAGTATCCCAGGTAGCATAACCGCTCCCCAGTATCCCAGGAAGCATCCCAGGAATCACGGGCACTCCCCAGTATCCCAGAGCACATTGCCACTTGCCAGTATCCGTGGGTGCATTACCACTCCCCCAGTATCCCAGGGTAATTGGCCATGTCCTAGTATCCCTGGGTGCATTACCACTCCCCAGTATCCCTTGATGCACTGCCACACCCTAGTATCCCAGGAAGCATGGCCACTCCCCAGTATCCCTGGGTAAACTGCCATACCTCAGTATCTCTTGGAACATGGCCACTCCCCAGTATCCCAGGAGACATGGCCTTGTCTCAGTATCCCAGGGTGCATGCCCCCTGGGATAGCTCTGTGTGCGTGGCCACTCCCCAGTATCCCAGGAAGCATGACCACCCCTCAGTATCCTAGGATTTACAGCCATTGTTTGGCATCTGACGGTGCATGGCCACTCCCAGTTCCCTAGGAAGCATGGGTACTCCCCAATACCCCAGGGTGCATGGACACGCCCCTTTATCCCTTGGTGCATGATTACGCCCCTGTATCCCTGGGTGCATGGCTACTCCCCAGTATCCTTGGGTGCATGAAAACTCCCCTGTAACCCTGGGTAGATTGCCTCTCCCCAGTATCCCTGGGTGCATGACAACTCCCCTGTATCCCTGGGTGCATGGCCACTCCCCAGTATCCCTGGGTGGATTGCCTCTCTCCGGTATCCCTGGGTGCATGGCCACTCCCCAGTATCCCTGGGTGGATTGCCTCTCTCCGGTATCCCTGGGTGCATGGCCACTTCCAAGTATCCCTGGGTGGATTGACTCTCCCCAGTATCCCTGGGTGCATGAAAACTCCCCTGTATCCCTGGGTGCATTGCCTCTCCCCAGTATCCCTGGGTGCATGAAAACTCTCCTGTATCTCTGGGTGTATGGCCACTCCCCGGTACCCCAGGTAGCATGGGTACTCCCCAATACCCCAGGGTGCATGCAAAAACGCCCCTGTATCCCTGGGTGCATGGCCACACCCCAGTATCACAGGAAGCATGCCCAGGAAGCATGACCATTCCTCTGTACTCCAGAGTGCATAGCTACTAGTCTGTACCCCAGGGTGCACGGCCACTCCTCTGTACCCCAGGGTACACAGCCATTCTCCGTGGCCCCAGGGCCTATGTTCCCAGGTCATCTCCAAACCTAGGAATGGCCTGTGAGGCCCAATCTTCTGTACGTGTAACTCGTCTGTGCACTTCATACTTTCTTTTTGGCATCCCTGTCTGCTGCAGGGATGTGGAAAAGGACGCTGTATCGGAGAGAACATGTTTTTATTATTTATTAATGCCGGCTCTGATGCCAGTGCTTCTCCCCTCCCCCATGCTGTGGACAGTCACAGGACACGCGGCACGCCAGCAGCGATAAGCCTGCTGCTCGGAAAGCACTCCCTCCCGGCAAAGCCTATTTCCGCTACATCCCGCACGCGCAGCCGGGATTGCAAATAAATAAATAACTAGAACGCAAACCTAATTCCCCTCCTCGTGAATAATGCAGCAGCCCTTACAAATGGCCCGCCACGCGCACAGTGTGTCGACAGCGGGGTGCATTTAATTCCACGGCTGACAGTCCATCTCCGTGGCGCTTCAGAACAAGAGCGCCTGTCGGAGCTCGCTCCGAGCCAGTGAAATGGATCACACGGCGTCCTCCCAGAGTCCCTTGCGTTTGGAATAATAAGAATACAGGCCTGGTCTCCTCGTAGATGGTACCGCATGTAAATACATTTTAAAAAAACTGTTATTATCGACGGTACTCATTTTAAAAACATCAAATCGATGCAAGGCTGAGTTGGCCCTGCGGGTAGATCTAAACGTTATTACTTGAAAGTTGCACCTAAACCGCACACCAGCTCATGACGAGCTCAGCTCGTCATGCTGCGCAGTGCTCGTGTGCGCATGACGAGCTGAGCTCGTCATGAACCCGTCCGCTTAATGCAACGCCTCGCACAGGGCGAAAATCGGCCGCGCATGGAAGGGGTTAAAAAAAATCGGGGAATGTATCTTCCCATTACCATATATTGAGGGTAGGCGGTAGACAGCTAAAAGAAAGACGTTTTTAGCTTCGGAAATTGGAAGCCTCCCGCCTGAATCGGGCCTGTTGGCATGTGCGTCTAACCCTTTGCAGCAGATCACACAAGGGCACACGTGACAATAAAAGGCTGCTGGGAGGCTGGTGCCAGCCATGCGGATTGGGATTGTCTGCTGGCATTATTAGGACGTGTTGACAGCTTTGTCTGCCTGGCAGAGCGAGGAAGGCAGCAGAGGACGCATGCCCTGGTCCAGTGCCAGGCCTGGTGCGGGTCCAGGGCCGGGCAGCGCACGGCCCAAGAGACCCTGCTGCCTCCAGATGTTCCCGCCTAAAGATGGAGGCTCGCGCCAAATGGAGGGGACGTGCGGTCCCAGCTCGGCTGGAGCAGATGGCGTAGAGTACATTACATCCACGGCTTCAAGGGCAACAGAAGGACGTGGGACGCACAGAATAAAGGTACATCTTTCTAAAGGCAGTTCCTTCTTCTAGAGACTTGTATTGGAAATGTTGACGAAAAAAGAATGAAGCTAAATCAAGTTACATAATTAGAGGTGTCCAGTATTTAGCTATTACTCACACAAGGAAGCTTTCAGGCAGTGGCGGCTCCTCCGCTAAGGCAGAGAAGCGTTGCCCCACGGCTCGCAGAGCAGTGTAAAAAACATAAAATGATAATAACAGAAGTTATTTCTGTTATTATCATTTTTTTTGGGGGGGGGGAGGGGGGGGACAGGTCTGAGACTCCCATGACGTCCGGCAGGAGGAGTGGTTGCTGCACTCCATGGAGAGGTGTGGTGCAGCGGCCAGGGCAGCTGACTTCGGAGCACAGGGCTCACGGTTGGATCCCCGGCTCCGGCGGCAGCTCAGCTCACCACCATGTGACTCTGGGCAATAGCTCACTTAATTTCCACGACGGCCCCCAGCGCCTTGAGACCCGTAAGGGTGAGTAGTTCGCGCTTTACAGATACGGATTTACATTTTTATATTTTGCACTCCACAGTGTGCCAGACCGCTTGGCCGGCCCTGTAACTGCTGTGTCCTATGCTGCTGCAGCTCCAACTACTATTGTCGCTAGCCATACATTCAGGTTTTTCCCTGCATCGAATACTTAGGCAGCATATTTATCTCCACCGAGCCGCACAGTAACTTCTTTTCTCAATTCCGACCCTCACACCACCGTGCCATGTGCTGCAGCTGTGACGCCAAGTAATAAAGCTCCAAGTCTGGTAGGCACAAGCCACTCTCCAGCCTATCTCACTTTATAAGTTGACGGCGCATCCTACTGCATCTATCAACGCAAACCAGGGCAACTAGTATCGCATCAATCTTTTTAAAAGTCGAGCGTGGGATACGGTATGTCGAATTCTGTAGGGTATATAGACAGCGAGGGAGGAAAACCAGGTTTGCCGATCCCACTCGTGATGAAGATTGGTAGTTTGTTCCAAAATTTAATGGATGCCTCTAATCCCTATAGTACCCTGCCCATGTTGTAGGCGTACTGCAGCTCAAGCGCATGTGTTACCTGTATGCCTAGGTAAAAAATGTGTCTGTTTTTCCACCACAGATCCACATTCGGCAACTCCTCTCTGGGAACTCTAGCGTATGCCCCCAGAGGGTATAGTACTGTCTTACACTCATGGAGTTGCAGCTTGGACAGACTTCCGAAACAACGCAGTTCAGTCATCAAATCTGGTAACGCTTCCACAGGGTGGGATAAATACAGTAAAGTGTCATTCGCAAATATTGACACTACATGTTTATAGGACTACCTCAATCCCCCATTCGTTCATTGTAGCTTGGAGCCTAATGGCCATTGGATCCACTGCTAGGGCAAACAGCAGTGGGGAAAGGGGGCAATCCTGCTGTGTACCCATCTCTATGACCCATTGGTCTGAAATATGTGTCCCTGATCACACTCTTGCCACCGGGTCTGTGTAAAGCAATCTAATCCACCCTCTGAAACGAGGGCCAAATCCCACATGCTGTAACACCGCATGTATATAATTACAGTCTAGGGCGTCAAAAGCTTTTTCAATACCTAATGCCACCAAGGCTGCCTCTAGATCTGTGGCTGATACCATGTCCATGACATGGTGTAGCCTACGGATGAACAGCTGCATGCTGCGAGTGGGTATGAAGCCGCACTGGTCCAGGTAGACTAGCGAAGCCTGTGCCAGCACCTTGACAACCAAATTTAGCATCGAGAGGGACCTGTATGAGCCAATCTCCCCTAGGTCCCTATCCGGTTTGTGGATCATCAGGAACAGGACCTTCCTCATAGAGTGCGAGAGTTTACCTTTGTCGTATGCCTCTTCTAATACTTCCAGCAATTTGTCCATCAGGTCAACCCGAAAGCAACAGTAAAACTCCATCGGGAAACCATCCAGACCCAGTGTCTTACCCGATGAGAGATCCTCCCGGGCCGCCTGTAGCTCTTCCCTAGTGAGCTGCTGATCTAGCTCATCAGCCACGTCTCTGGTGAGCATGGGAAGTTCTATTGTTGTCCGATAGTGGATTATCTCATTCAACGACACAATATTCATTTTACCATGCAGCGCTTTCATATATTGGAACAGCGCGGAATTAATTGCACTTGAGTGCTGTCTACTGCACCATTGGTAGTGGATAAAGAGATTGTGCTGAGGAGGGCCACTCCCTTTTCAGAAGCTATTCTAACATCCTGCCCGGCGTTATCACCCTCAGCATGCAGCCTCTGTCTGTAATCCCGAAATACTACTTTATGGAGCACCTCCCGCGACCACCTTCTTCAGCTTCCACTAACCCCTTTTCCCCTCGCCTGCTGACTCGGGTGTATTATCTGGAGTGCTGGCAGCTGCACCTCTGCCCTATGCGAATCCTGCTGTAACTGTCCTCTATGTACGTGTTGTGTGCTCATACATTCCTCCCACAATACAGTCTTCATAGCGTCCCATTCTACTGCCCATGTCTGTTGTATTCCAGTTGTAGGCAATATAAGTGTCAATCCCTGAGCCTATACTGTACGTGTCCCTGATCATGTACTGCCTGCACTAGCAAGAGCCACATCGGGGCATAGGTTCGTCATGGCGTCACGTCATAAGTCTGTAGGAGAGGAGAATGTTCAGACAGGAAACGTGCGAGGTACTTAGCATCAGCTATCTTGGGGGTCAAGTCCTATGTAGGGAGGAACCTAACCAGCCTACTGTACCCATTATGCACAGGCGGGTAAAAGAATACTCCCGAGCATCTGGGATTTATGTCGCCAGATGTCCAGACACCACGTCAGTCATCACCCTCTCCAGCATTTTTGCCATATTTGACCTAGCCCGGTGCCTAATCGGGTACCTGCCACGATCTATATCCACAACTCCAATCCGCCCTGCCCAAAACAATTTGGCATGTCAACAATGGGGGTGAGCACATCCAGTATGGTGGGTAAATACAACTTATTGTCCGTGTTGGGAGCATAGGTAGTCAACAAATTACCATCCACACAGTCCAATGTGCCCTGCACTAGTAAATAATGCCCCTACACATCTGCGTGAGAATAACAGTGTTGGAATGGGACCCCTGGTGCCACCCATATGAGGACCCCTCTCGAATTGGAGGAATATGTTGCAGCATAGACCTGAACCCTCAACTTCCGTCAAAGCTTTTGCACTTCCGGGTCTGTCAAGTGCGTCTCCTGCAGAAATACTGTCTATCGAGTGGCCCCTGAGGAGCGTGAGCACTCTGTACTGCTTGGTATAATTTTTCAAGCCCATGGCATTCCACGTTTAAAATGCGACACTCATATCCCTGTTGTTGCCTGTGAAAGTGGGGCTACACAATAGGCGCCGACACCCATCAAGGATAAACACTGGGTGGATAGTGACAGTCCCCTCCATATTGCGGCACATGAAGGGAGATTAGCTCTATCATTCTGTGCATTCAGTTTACACCCATACTTGGCACAGGTTAACAGTGGTAATACCAGTAAACAAAGCCCAAACTGGATGAACGTTCTCCCCATGCCCCCAGAAATACACCTATGAAACATTTCAATTTGTGTCCCCCCAACAACACCAAACTCACTGTGGTTAATAACTTGTGCTGGGGGGTGCAACAGCAAGCTGACGGCTATCCATTAGTGCAGGCATATCCACACGGCACCAGTGTCCACTCCCTGGCAAAAAGTAGTGAGGTTCTGACTAATTTGAACACCTACTACCTGTAGTTGGTAACAAACAAGGGCAAGGGGGTGCACTCGGCAACCAGTTGAGTCTCTCTTTCCCCACCTAGCCAGGGACCATAAATGGGTATGAGTCTCGGCATCAACAGCCACTCACTGCTTCATTGTCGCACCCCGAAAGTTTGGCCCAACCATCTTCTGACCAGGGTTCCAGGCCAACTAGGAGTGGGACATGTCCACATAGTTGTACAGCAGCCCTCCCCATCACCCAGAGTACAAGCCCCTGCCCCCAAGGCGGTATTCCTGTGTGTCCATTGTAGAGCCTGTAATCAGAGGGCCATCAACCTCCTCCCCACCGCTCTTACTGCTCCGCATAGTCTCCTCCTGGTTGTCGAAAGCAAAGGTTCCATCAGCCACCACCAACACCCTGTTCTTGTCTTATCCGGGTGGAGATGTCTGGTGGCCCACTTGGTCCTCTCTGCCAGTGCTCCAGATCCCTCCCACAGGGCTGTCCAGTGTCAGTTTGTCAGCGTAGCATGCTAAACACCTCCAACTGGTCCCACACATCCTCTGAGTCAATAAAGAAGTGTGCTTGGCCCTGATGCAGTACTCTCAATTCTGCAGGATATAGCATGCAAGATAGACCCAGGTCTCTGAGCTTTCGCCTGACCCAGATATGGGATTTGCGTTTGGCCTGGAGCCCCAGCTTGTTGGCAGGGAATATGCGAATCACACCATTATCAAATGAGACCTCTCCCAGTTGCTGCGTTTTCCGTAGTATACAGTCTCTGTCGCTATAATTAAGGACTCTGACAATCCCCGCCTGTGGGGTGGGCCCAGGTGGCAGGGGAGGAACAAACGCTCTGTTTGCCCACTCTATAATGAACAAAGGGGACAAATCCAAGGGGCATAGCTGATCTTTTATCCAGATTTTGCAAGTACCTCTCAGTGTCCCTCCCCTCAGCGTGCTCAGGGAACCCCATGAAATGCAAATTAATGCGGCGTAATCTGCCCTTTGTGTCCTCCAGCCGGACCTCGAGCCGCTGCTCACATAAGTCAGCTTTTGCACCTTCGGATGTGTTTCCATCGTGTCTGTTTTTATGGAATGCCACCATAGTCTCCAATGCTGCTGTCTTCTCACTAGTTTTGCGGAGATCTGCCCACAGCAAGTTGACCTCCACTAAGATCGTATCGATTTTAGATTCCAGCATGCTTCATTTGGGTAATGGCCTACAGAATCTATGCTCCAGTAAACTCTGGATCAGGCTCCTTTTCCAACTGCTCACCTGTCCTCGCTGCGCTTCCCCACAAATTGGTCAATGTTTGTCTGCTGCGAGGTCCAGGCCGCTCTGTCCTTCCCCATGGTCTGCCTCTAAGTCACTGCCCGCCCAGCTGTCTGCATGTAGCCCAGCTCACTTTAGTGACTAGCTTAAATCCACTCTCTCTCCCGCTGGTTACGCACCCAAGTTCTTGTCAGCGCTAGTTTTCTCCTTTCTCGGCCTTCTGGTCAGGGCGAGCTGAGTGCAGCCACAGGACAGTCCAGGCCACCAGGAGTCTCCTAGATATCCCGGGGAGGGGGACCTCCCTCCTCACTCTCAGTGTGCCTCATTATGCGCCTCCCCGTGCTGGTACCAGAGGCTCTCTCAGTCCCATTCACTCCTGGATGCACCCGACCCAGGCACAGAACTCCTCCCGGTCCAATCCAGTATGCAGGGGGAAAAGCCGGGAACCAGCAACATTCTCGTCCAGGCCACTTCAGTCCGTCGGACCAGGCGTCGGCAGGCACTTTGCTCTTAGCTACCTCCTGGCTCCACAAGATCACTAATCGCCAGCACCTGGAACCTCTGAGTCCTCTCCCCGCCGCTTCCCGGCAAGGTGAGGGCGCTCTCTGCATCTCAGACTCTGCGTTCCTTCATTGCAGTGCCTCCACTCTCAAGGCTGCCTCTCGCACCGCTGCCTCCACGTATGTCTCAGGCCATCTGCCCCGGCACACAGTGCTCTCTGATCGGTGCGCTCCTGGCCCTCCGAACAAAGCCAGCCAGTCCTGCAGGCTCACCAGGGTCTGTAGCAGTGCAGCTGCGGCACCACACATCCCTGATCGCCTAGGATGATGGAGGATTTTGTGGCAGTGGCATGGAGCCGAGGACTAACACGTCCTGTCGGCGATGTTACCCTGCCATGCCCTCTCAATTGCCTAAACAATTAGCATTTTTATATTAAAAAAAAAACTTCTCTCAATTGAGAGCAGTGCAGGAAATGAGGGCAATCCCAGCGGATACCGGATCCACAAGCTATTCTAGAGCCGGATCTGGGATTCAGCCGAGTGAAATATGCAGCATTTGTCCTGGGACACATTTCAGCAGCGCCCACATATTGTCAAACAAATGGCTTGATTTAAAGGGTCATCAGCCCTCATTTTGTTTGAGTATCAAACTGTCTGGGAGCCATCTGGAGTCTAACACCTAGACAACAATGAAATGGAAGGAAACAAAGGCACACTGCTCCTCACTTCACAAGTACTTAAGAGAAACTATAATTAGGAGGCAGGCTTTTAAGTTGGTTCAACCTCTAAGTAAGAGATATGCTTGCACTGTAAGAATGCCAGATGTATCTGTTTGTATGAGTAATTACACAAATGGCATGTACTAATTGGTTTAAAAAAAATATATAGAGCTACTCACCCCAGTGCAGATTGTCAGAGCATTTTACATCGAATACAAAGTGGCAATAAATCATACAATTGTGTAAATCATAGTACAGGAAATGTTACATAAGACAGTGTGGGTTAAAAGGTGCAGGAGTCATATATTGTACATACATATAGACATTATATGTTGAGTGTGTGGCCCAGAGAAACCGGATTTAAAACTGATGCAGTTGTTGGGGTAGTCTGTACTAACAAGACGTTATTAGTCCCCAAAGGAACCATTACTTGCACACCTAGAAAAACAACAGATTGGGAAAAAAACAATAAGGATCTAAGCCAATGACTTGCAGTTTGCATTCACTATTTTAAATGCAGTCTCTTTGTGACAAATTAAGTAAGTTAAACAGATTTACTGTCCCATTTGTCCTTGTTACTAATTTCTTTGCGACATAAACGTATACATTTACTGACAGACTCCGAAGAGTCCAAGTCGTAGCCCTTTGACGTCGAGCACTTCCTTGGCATGGACGCCAGAATTCACCTGCTATGAGCTTTCCCACCTTTTTTGATGACCACAAAGGCAGGAAAGCTCCGAGCAGGTGTAGTCCAGCATCCATGCCAAGGTAGGTTTCAACATCGATGGGCTTTGGTTCAGCCTCACTCTCAGACACTTTTTCTGGAAGGTAGAACTTCTTCAGCGAGGCAGCCTACCAAGCTGAATCTATTCGATGATTCAATGTCTTCGTCTCAAAGGTGGTCCCGGTCTCCTGCCGGTTGTTCAGAGGAAAAAACCTTTGCAGTGGGCAGGAGGAGTACACTCCATCACCAGCCAAGGGTACCAGGACCTCAGGAACAGCACTTGAAGGGGGGGTCAGGACCCACTCTCACAGAATCCACCAGTAGGGTACCGGGCTGGTCCAGTTGGAACTGGCCAGCTGAACTCTTCAGGTAAGTGGGCTTCTTGCAGCTTTTTTGCCCCTGTTGTTTAATAGGGGATCATCTGACAGTCTCTTGGAGGCCACTGCTTTGCCCAGGGTACCAGTGGGAGCATGTCCAGCCCTTAGGGTTCTCCTCACAGGTCACAACAGAAGGTGCAGCCCATCTTCTGTCTTCTACAGGTCCAGCAGTATTCCAAAGAAGATGAGTTTCCAGGACACCTTCTTACCTTGAACATTATGTCAGATAAACTATATGGGATTTTCTTTCCATTGGGTCCTTATATTTATGAGGGACATTTAGTGTTTGCTTTTATTAGTTATGCCTCTTTTACTCTTTCTTTTCGATTTTGTCTCTTTCTAGGGAAGGAAAGGGGATATGTTATGATGTAGTTACATTCTTATATTTGCATATGTACTGTTGCATGGTTCTGCCTCAGATTGTAAGGCGGAGGGAATTCCATGGGTGTCAGTTGCTGCTGACTCCATGGTGAGGACTGACGCCAGGTTGTGGTTGTAATAAAGCTCTGGCCAGTAGGGAAAACGTTCCTACGGATAATCGCTTCCTACTTTTGCAGCAGTTCCTGTGTGCCCTACTACAACAATCCCTCAGTGCCTCTCTCTACTTAAAATCAAGATAGAAGAACCTTTCGTCCCTTCTGCAGAGCTCTTGTACCCACCCTAGAGGTGTGGCCAGAGAAATGAGCAAACCTTCCCCTTTGGTCACTCAAAACCGGTTCTGGAGGCAGCTCCTCTCCCACTGGATTGGTGCCTGGCTGACTAAGAGGAAAACAGAGGGGTCAGGCCCAGGAATGAGCTACATCTGCCTGTGAAAGAGCAGGCTCGTTTGAAGATAATTACATTCTTGGGCACTACCCAGATGGTCATCCTGTCAAGGGAACAAGACACCTCCCCCACACAACAGCCTTTTGTCTCGGCTTCGAGAGCCACATCATACCTAATCAAGAAGCCGTTCCGCTCCTGTGTGACAGTTGGAAGCTCAGGCAAAATGTGCTTCTATAGGCTTTAGGCAGGCTAAAGTAAACTTTTTGAAAGTACCTTTTGTAAAATCTTTGTTAGAAATATAACTTTATTTAGAAAGCCCCAGAAGTAATATTTTATCTGGTTCCTAGCTGAAGATAACATGTATTTGATTTTAATATTAACTCCTAGTTGTTTCCTACGGAACAGCTAACCCTGCTACATTGAAAATAGTTTTTAGACCTTTTCACTGTAATTACATGTTTTACTTTAAACCATTACATTTCCTACTCTTAAATAACATGCACATGGCCTCATAGGCACTTAAGGATAACTTAGGGATGACTTATTAACTTTGTAGGGTTTAGGCCTGTCAAAATGGGTTATTTTGGCTTGTTGAATTTGCAGTTTAAACCTGCACAGCCAGGCTACTGGTGGCAGGCCTGCACTCATGATTAGCAATGTCACTTTAGTAGTGGCTCAATATGTGCTGCAGCCCACTAGTGACATTTTACTTTCAGGGTCTGGGTACATTTTGTATCATATACTTGAAACTTAAGTTAAATGTGCCAGTCACGAGTATAACCAAATTCAACATGTTTTTAGGGGTCAGAGAACATGCACAGGGGCCTTGTTAGTCAAAGAAACAGCAGCATAAGTCCCCCTAAACAATGGCTGTAATAACGCCAAAAAGAAGCATTTTCTTACACATCTCAATCAGAATTCTCGTGCAGAAATGACAACAGAACATCAGGGAGCAGAAGAATTTAATACTTCACCACCTAAAGTACAGCGATAACATCAATTGGAACAGGATTAAAATATGCAGTATTTTGCAACATGCTGTCAAACAAATTATGCAGGTTGTGGCTTCTGGCAAGACATCCAAAAATAAATTTGCAGAAGTTATGAAGGACCATTTGAAACACCAAAATAAAGATTTGTACAAAAATATCTATAAAATATATATCAATGTAATAAAATAACAAGAAAAATTAGCAGAACGGTAAAAAAACAGTTCATCATAGGTAAACAATATATATAACAAGTTTAAAACTAAAAATAAGGGTCTTTAAAAAAAAAAAATCTTCGAAAAACAACACAAAAAATAAAATATGTTGGCGAGAGGCAAAGTACTATACGTTGAATCATCTCTGTACGTAACTGCAGGATGGTTGGATGCTTGCAGAGGATGGGTACAAGGCTTGGCCATAGGATAGTGGGGCAGCCCTGCTGAAGGCTTTACAGAGGCTACATTCAGAATATGATCAAAAAACACCAGATGATGTAATCAGTGATGTCATCAATGCCATTTGAAATGTCATCAGTGATCAGGAAAGAGCAGTGGGGCAAGGGGGATTTCGAGAGATGACCACGAGGGAAAATAAAATAAATAAATAATTTTTCCTCGTGGTCGTCCCTTGAAATCCCCCCTGGCCGGCCCCACCGCTCTTACAAGCAGCGGCTGTCAGTGATGCAATTTAACCTGTCAAGTGTGATGCAATATGTGACTTCATAGATACTGAATTATTGGGCCATTAGTTATAGTGAATTGACTAAATTATAACTGACAAACGTCAGTGTTTTTTTAATTTTTTTTAACATAGTATAACAATGTGTATTTGCAATGCGCACGTTCACCCAGAAGGGTATTTTGGCGCTGAATAACAGATGTTTATTGTTGCCCTACTCAATGGTACTCCATTTATCGACCTCAGAAGGGTGAAAGCTTGAGTGGACCCACCGGGATTTGAACCTGTGACCATGAGGTCGAACACTGGCCCGTAGAGTGGACGCATTACTCCAGTAACACTTTAACCTTTATTTTTTTCAGTGAATTTCAGGGTTTTTAGAGTTCAGGGGTGGGAGTGTTTAAGGTTATTAAGGAGTTTTTAGGGCTCTGGAGTGCGTAGTAAATAGCCATAGTAAGGAGTTTTTATGGTCCGGGAATAGGTAGTGATAGTTACAGTAAACCTTTTTTATGGTTCACAGATGTGCTGAGGTTAGAGGTTGTTAGGGTTTATGGATGGGTAGTGTAGAAAGAAAGTAAGGAGTTTATAGGGTTCAGGGACCTGAATATAGGGGTAGTCAGGTGTTTTTAAAGTTCACGAATGGGTAATGTATAAGGGTTTTTTAAGGCTCGTGGTGGGTAGGAAATAGGGATAATAAGGAGTTTTTAGGCTACAAGGACAAGAAGTGTATAGACATAGTAAGGAACTTTTTGTGTTCATGTCTGTGTAGTGCATTGGGGGAAGTAAGAACCTTCTTGGACACAGGGATGGGTAGCATATAGGAGTAGTAAGGTAATTTTTTATAACCATTGGTATTTTTAAAATAATATCAATCATTCAATAGAAAGCTTTATTCGATTTTTTGCAGGAGAAAATCATAAAAGCATACATAAAAGAAACACATAATTTCATATACCTAACCTTAAATAGATAAAAAAAGTATTACTTTCGACTTTCCAATCGAAAACAAACATATTTAAAAACAACACAATAAACTGGTTAATTCCGGTGCTTTCTATGATTTCATACTATATTAATTTTTCTGCATTTAATTACACTCTTTAAAAAGTATACAATTGATCTTGTTGATAATTCGTTCTCTAAAAATTGCAATAGCAAAAATGCTGGATGACATTGTCTTATACCCATTACACTTAAAATTGGTAAAATCCATATCTTTCTTTGTATTTCATAAAATTTGCAAAATAGAGTTACATGCATTGTCAACTGTAAACTATTATCGTCACATGGCCAGTTACACATTGTTTTGGACCAGTCGTTAGTTACTGGGAAACTTACTAAATGATGGAATATCCCAAGTCTAAAATGAGTCAAGATCAATCTTTCATAGCCACTCAGTGTAAATTATAAATACGGCTGCATACTACAAGTGGTAAGTACCAATTCATTGGACTGTACCGATGGTTTCAATGCCTCACCTGCAAATCTATTAGTCTCCAGATCCTTCATACAGTTTGTTTTAAAATCTTTTCTGTTAATAGGGATTATAGAAGCTGGATCGTCAAAGTATTCAGGATGGCCTAGGCCATTCAAAAAATTCTTTATAAATTTTAACCATGGTATATCCAATGCCCTTTCTAGCTTAAGGCTATCTTTTATGATCTCACGATTAAGAGAGGTATTTGGAAACGTCCAGATCCTATGCCACAGTCGGACCGGTTGGATTTTTATTAGGTCCGTTATATAGGGTAACCCTAGTTCGGAATGGCATACATAGGTTGAAGTGCTGCCCGGAACTGCCAGAAGAAATGTTAAAAAGACGTTCTCGACCAAATGTATGGGCTTGGTATCACAAATGCCCCACACACCTCCACCGCACACAGCCGTAGAGACACATTTGGCTTTATGAAGATGCAAGAGCTCAACAGGAGGTCTTCTACCCAGTTTCCTTGCAAAGTTAGCTAGGGCAGCCGTGGACTTCATGAATAATAGCTTCCTAGCTTTAACTGCCTGCGACCATGTCCCACTGCGGTCGAATAAAATACCCAAGTAGGGAAACGTCTTAGTCGAATCTACCTTTTTATTGTCAATGCGTATGTCCCTGCATTTTAAGCTGCCTTTCCCACACTTCATAATGAAGGTTTTTGAAATATTCACTTTAAGGCCCACATTTTCTATATATGCATTGTAATTTGTCAACAACCTTTGGAGCCCCAACTGGGTGCGGGCCATCAGCACTGCGTCGTCAGCGTACAGAAAGGCAGGTATAGGCCGTTTATTTATTTGAGGCAGGTCCTGGCACCGCTCCACCAAGGCCTGACCCAAACCATTGGTGTAGAATGTAATAGGAACGGTGCCTGGACACAACCCTGTCTAACCCCCCTCTCCCTAAATGACGCAGTGCATTCGGCCTTAACCCGTAGCGAACACTAGCTTTTGGTTTGTTTTTAGAGTTGTCTCAGGAAGTGTATTAATGGGGCTTCCACCCCCTTTTCAGCGAATAAATTCCATAGTTTGACATGAATTACGCCATCAAAGGCTGCGGTAAGGTCTACGAAGGTCAAATATAGTTTTCCTTGTTTGGCTCGTGTGTACTTCCCCATTAGAATGTTAAAGTTTAATCCTTGTTCCACCGAGCCAAGACCCTGTCGAAAACCGAATTGTCATTCGGATAATATGTTATTTTCTTCTGCCCGGTCCTGGAGTCGATTTAGCACTATATGACCTGCCACCTTCATCAAGGAATCTAGCAGTGATATTGGTCTATAGCAGGCGGGGTTAAGGCGTCGCCTTTTTTGAATATCGGGACCGATATTGATTCTGACCATGTCCCTATAAATCTCGAGGAGCAGCAGGCTGCTAAAACCTGTGTTAGTAGGAGCCCCCATAGTAGTTGATTTGATTTAAATACACCTATGGGTACGCCATCCAGACCGGGTGCTTTCCCCCCCTTGCTTGCCTTCATTGCACAATTAACCTTGTCTAAAGTGAAACTGAGGTCAATAGGATATTTCAAAGATGTACTTGTCCCATGTGATAGAGATGAAATGTCCGAGGGGCTCACGTCTGTTGCCTGTTCATACACTTTTGAGAAATAACCCACCCATTGGCTTTTATCTATAGCTATCTCAATAGCAGGTGTATCTTGGACTATGAGAAATGGAGCTTTTACCGCTTGCCAGAATACTGTGTTATCTCTGGTCAACGTACCTTCATGCAAATTGGCCCATACTTGATCTTTCAATTCACCATGCGGGTCTTCAGTGCTTGGTTATAGACTCTTCTACCGTTTTTTTATTTCCTGGCTATTTTTGGGTATTTTATGTAGGGCACGTTTCAGATCTGAATAGGCCTTTGTACACTTTGAGTCAAACAACCCTCGCTTGCTGTCGTGAGCCCTTTTATTCTCCACCCTTAATGCATTTTTTATTTCACAGGTAATTTGAGCATATGCATCTAAGAAAAACATCATGGGGAGTGGTCTCCTCTAAACAGATTAAAAAAGATTCTTGGTCATAATTTTCTTGATAAACCCGGTTGGTTCTACCTTTGACCAGCGTAGTGAATACCCATTTGATTTGTCCAAGATTATGTTCTGTACCAAATGAGGTGAATTACATTTGGTATTTAAGAATTGTTTTGCGGAGGATAGAGACACACTCAATGAGAAGTGATCACTCAACCCATTTTTATGTATTTTGTGATCAATCAGTGTAGAGGCATGTCTATTGGATAAGATTATAAAATCAATAGTTGAGTTCATACCTCTCCCATTAAATGTCTGGCCAAATGGGATGGTGGAATACATAGATTGTTAGCAAATCCCAAGTCATATAAAAATAATATCTCATTTAAACAGTCCCCGTAAGTAGTATGAGGAAAATGAGGATAGTTCCAATCATCAGCCGATGTTAATCCACAGTTTTTCCCTCCTATCAATGGGCATAAAGTGGTATTAAAATCCCGCCCCATACCACAAATACATCTTTTGAGTGCCGTTTAGTAAGTTTTTATGGTAAATAAAAATAATACCTCATTTAAACAGTCCCCGTAAGTAGTATGGGGAAAATGAGGATAGGTCCATTCATCAGCCGATGTTAATCCACAGTTTTTCCCTCCTATCAATGGGCATAAAGTGGTATTAATATCACCGCCCCATACCACAAATACAGCTTTTTGAGTGCCGTTTTGTAAGTTGTTGAGGTCACTAGTTAGTCGTTTCAATATGGATACAATTTGATCGGGCGGAGCATTATTATAAAAATTTATCAATGTAACACAAAACAATTTATCGATGTGTATAGTAACAAATTGGTAATAGGTCTCAGATATCATCATGCTTATATTAGTGGTGTTCACAAGATTTGAGATATGCGTGCTTAGACCTCCCTTAGCTCTCCCATGTAGAGAGGGTACAGCTGGAGTATGGAAGGTCTTGTAACCATTTATATGGATTGCTTCCACCGCCCAGGTCTCCTGAAAGCAAAGGACACTAAATCTTTCTATAAACTCATTCCATACAGGGTTCGTAATCTTTGTGCGAATACCTGCGATATTCCAAAAGAGAACACCAGTGTTAGTGACCTTACCAATACTGTCATGTGGGTTCACTAATGTAACCTGGCCGCATGGTGAATCCCCTCGTATAAAGCTCTTCTCTGGATTGAATCTAATATTCGTTGAAACTGCAGGGGTATCTAAAGTTGCATTTAAGCTGCATGACTGTTTCATCAGGTTCTAAAATTGTACCACTGTCTGTGTTTGTTTCAAGTTTGTAGTTTATACCACGTCTCACCCGCGCTCTCAGGGCTATCTGTTGGTCTTGGTATATCGTGTACCCTTTGAATATTTAGTCAGTCTATTTCATCCAGTATTGGGAGGGTGTCAAACCGATTTTTAACCAGCACGTTATATATGTAAAGATCAGTTTCGTATGTATCTCTTCTATAGATATAAAAATAGCCCAGCAGTAGTACATTAATGCCCTGGTTCACTATCGTATGATTACCTGCTCTCCTTAGAATTGATTCCACCAACTGTGGAGTTTTAAAAGTTAACACCACATAATCGCCTCCTAAGGTTTTACGATCTCTACCAAGCCAGCTCACCCTCCTTGACATTTTGAACTCCATAAAAAGTGGATCAATTAGGCCTGTTTTAGCTCCCAACCAATGTAGGGCCTTATTTCTCAAGGATTCCCAAAGTTCAGCTTCCTGAACTTTTAGTATCGGGACGTTGGCTAGAACGACTGTGTAGGGAGTAAGTCCAAACAGATCATGTCGGACGGAGATATGTCCCAATGCACCTACATTGGGATTGTTATTACTTGAATGATTTGGGCTAGAAGCTCGTTTAGTAAGGCCCTTTATAGTATTATCCCTTTGGACTTCTTGTTGACTGGGGAGCCAGATGTTCTTCGCTAATTCTAATTGGGGCCTCGGGGCTGCCTTTCCATGACATCCTGGACAGTCAATCCCTATGCTGTCCTTCGCGATTGTAGGAGTCAGGTGGTTACTAAGATTATTAAATTCCTCACTACTACTAGCTGCACGTTTATACGCCCTTTTATATCCCTGGTAATTATTTAATTTTTCTTCAATCAGGGCAACTCTATTATTTAAGCTGGTTAATGTGTCTCTTAGAAATATATCTAATTTTTCCACTAACGTAGTTAAATTTCCAATTGCATTTGAGGTATTTGTAGTTTGGGTACCAGGGCGGGTTCTAGCTTTTTGGCAGGTCTCTGGGTGTGCTGCTAATTTTGTACGTTTGGTAGGTTTTTTACGGGGCTTTATAGGTGTATGTCTGGAATCTCTAAGGATTACCTCCCCTACCGTGGTAGCGCCTTTCGGGTTTCCCATAGTCTCTGGATTTCTTGGGCGTTTTGGAGGAGGTTGTTTATCAGAATCCTGATCACTAACAGATGTGTGTTCTGATATATTCTGAATACATCCATTCACAGTTTGATTACCCCTTGCACGCCCTGGTGAAGTAGCAGATTCAGCTAATAGTTCATAATTAGTCACAGGTACTACTCCCACTTTTTCCAAGTTCAAAGACTCTTCTGCAGAGTTATTCTGCTTTTCAATTGCCCCCATTGCCCCAGTCAAATAGTTCATTAACGTAAGGCACGGTCCCTTCCCAGTCTTTGACGGCGGCAGTAAATGTTTAGTTGATGCCTTTCTTTTCCCCATCGTTCAAGCAGTATATATATCACTATGATGCCCCTGTACTCACAATGTCTAGCAATCTAGTCTCAGGGCTTTAGGGTATAAGTTCCACTGTATGTTCTTGAGCCAATACGAATATGAACTACAAACAGATTTTATGGTAGAGGTACAAGACCAGCTTCCCCCTTTTACCTCAGGTTTCTGGTCATACGATGCAAGCGATTTACCCGGCTGCAGACAGTTCGTGTTGGTATGTATCCTAGATTCCCACCGTCACAAAGGTATTGTGGCCGTAATGCTCGCAAGTCAAGGGCCAAGGGAGTAGGCCCAGCCCAGCCTCCTCCGGACTCTGACAGGCTAAGACGGGCCAGTCTTGGCCTGGTCTTCGCCCGGGCCCAGCCCGGGAATGCCCCGCGCGCATCCCGCGCTGCTTCTAAAGTTTTTATAGCGCTCCTGCACTCAGATGCCGGCGTGACCCCTCCCCTCTCCTCCCGGGGTCAGGGATCGGTGATAAAGTGCTTAGTGAGTTGTGCGGCCAAATCCAGGGTCTATGGAGCTGGAAACAAAGTGCAGTATGCGTCAGCAGGAATCGGGGGTAGTCCGGTTTGTGCGCGTCCCCACACAACTCAGTAAACCCGCATCCTGTGGCCTGCTTCCTTTCTCTGTCTCTTCTGACTCACTGACTGTCCGCGCAAGACGTAAAGAGGCTCTAAATTAATATAAAATGTAAAATTCAATATTTTAAAATGTTAAAATTAAATTACTGATTTCACTATACATTTAAAAATAAACTTAAATGTAATCTAATAAATCAATTCAATGTTGTATTTCAGGAATCTTTTATACGTGTACATATATAATATTATAACATTGTAATTGTTTTATTAAATTGATTATCACGCTCATATGGGGCATTAATGATGTTTATGACATTTTTACATTTAAAATTAAATTGTCTGTCCTATTTTGAAATACTGCCAAATGGATTCTTGCAATAAAAATGTTATCTAGATGTACTTCACAGTAACATTTGAAAATAGAGTTGCATGCATGTTCGAGTTGTTCTTTTATGGTGAAAAATGATGATGGACTAATGTGGCATGAGGACACTATGGTCCTGTCGAGGGCAAACGCCGAAATGCAGCGACCGTCCTTTTGTGATGCGCTATCGGTGATAGAAAAATAAAAATACACTAATAAAACTACCCGTGACTGTGGTGCAGCTTATTCCCTGACCGAAAAGAGAGAACGGCAAGCTATTTACATGCATAAATATATATATATATATATAGATATACACATACATATATACACATATATTACCTTGTGGCGGTCGCCACTGGGTAGTTATAGTTAGGTCCGCTGTTGCATAGCAAACACGTTTTTTGTGTTGCTATTAACTTTGGCCCCGTTTGATGAAACTCCATGAAACTTTTCCAAGAAGGTTCCCAAAATTCAAAATCCCCATGCATTTTCCATAGACTTCTTTAGGCAGAGCTACAGCAAAAACTGCTGAACGAAATAACACCAAATTTGGCAGGAAGCTAGATCTTGGTCTGCAGATTGTGCTTTTTGTGATTTGGTGTAAATCCATTCAGGAGTTTTTTTTTGTTTTTTTTTAGAAATTAAGGTTAAAAGATTTATATATCTGGATGGTTGGGTTCGAGGGACTCTCTTGAGTGTCCCTCGAACCGAAATAGAAAAAGATTCAGAGCTCTGATTGGCCCAGGGAGCTTTTTTGCCCCTGGGCATTAGTCAGACTAACGCAGGAGTGAGCGATCTGATTGGCTGCCAGCAAAATTTTTCTCATAGTCCCCTGTCCTTAAGTTATAAAATAAAATAATATAAGGGAGCAGGTCAGGCAAACCCTGCCCCTGCCCCCTATGACCAATGAAGGGCACCTAGAGGCACAAATTGACAAAAAAAGGCAGACATTTTTGCTGCGATCCCACTGAATCGAGAAAAAAATGGTGGCCAGGGGCTGCCCACAGTGTTTAATTAAGGTGACGGAAACATGCAGCCTGCATCTCGGGCCGTTATTGGCCCCTGGACCCCATCCTCTAGGACCCAATTTATTTAATAAGTGAAGAGTGGATGCGTGGCCCCCTACCAACGGCGTTGTCGGTCCCGGGACCCCATCCCCCGGGGCCTGAAACATATGTCAGGGTGAGGGGGCATGGCGCCCCCCCCCAAGATGTATTCGGTCCGGGGTCTCCATCCCCCGGGACCCAATTTAAATATTTAGGGGAGGGGGGAGTGAGGCGCCCTCCTTGAGTTGCATTCCGCCCCAGGAACCACATTTCCATGGGCCCAAAGCATTGAATGCGGCCAAACCCATGCTGCACGCATGCCGAAAGGCTGAACGCAGAGTGGGGTTGGCTGCCTGCGGGGGGTACGCTGTCTCCACATTGGTTGGCCACAGGACCTAGCCGCAGGCCGGGCCCAGTTGCCACCCTACTGCTGTGGCATGTGCGGAAGGGGTTGGCTTTACGTATGGTAATAAAATATTACATTAGGTTAAAAAAAAACTAGCAAGTCACTGAACAAACCAAAGGTTAAAGTGACGTATAGTTAGGTGAATATGTCAGTGACAACATTAACGTTTTGAACAAAAAAAAACCTCAAACATTCACCAGTAATAGTTAGCAGAGTTAACTATAACTTTTGCCTCTACTATGCACTGCTTATGACCTCTCATATTACATCACTCATGACACGTTCTATGACATTACTTATGACATCACTCATGACATCTCAAATGACATCACTGATGACATCATCCAAGCTTCTATTGCACACATTACTCTATAAACTAATATGGCATTAGAGGCCTGAAAATAAGCATAAAATAGCTCAGAATAATGTGAAGCATCATTAATAGCATCACAGATACAACTCCCTTAGGTGTAGCAAGCATTTGTTATGTGTAACATTGACCCTATACCATACAATTCGCAGTGAGCCAAGTTCACACACTACAATCAACCACAGATAAATGAATCCTCAATGCACACAGTTTCAATCTGTATAACACACTTCAGAGAAAGCCAAGTTTCTCAAGATACTCAACTTCTGTTCCAAAATTAATTCCCTACTACGGATAGCTTTTATCTGTATCAAACCCATTACAGTCACCAAACCTACATTGAGAAATGAAGTTAATACGAGTAGAAAGGTAGGTACTGTAAACAGTGTTCACTCTATGGAGAGAGTCTACTCTGTACTACACTGTTAGCAGACAGTGAAACTCTCATGCAAAATACTCCACAGAGTATTAAATAGTATCTACTAAGATTAGTGTACACTCTCTGCAACACTTGTAAAATAAAAAAATTTAAAAAACTATTTGCTTAAAATATCGAAGGTCTGAAGGTGCTAAAGATAATACTTACTGCAGCCTGCACACCATACAGACAGCCCGTCTTCTGTAGAAAAACATGTACATAGGTTAGTTTGTTATGTAGAAATTGTCATGCGGAGACGCTCCTGTCTACAAATTCAGGGCTGCTTACAATACTTAGTATCTACTACGCAGAATCTTTGCCCTGTTGCAAACTTAATGAAAAAACTTGTGTGGAACATGCTGAACACAAGTCTTCAACTGTCACCATCACACAGACTTACTCTTCAATACAACGATTTATGACGTGTTCAATACCTCTAGACACTGATGATTCAATAGGAGCACATGTGATTTGCAAATACCCATTAGCTCGACACAGGCTGTACAAATTTACATACAGAAGTAAGATGGTAGTTACCCGCCACTATGTAAACTATAAAATAAACTACCATACTTGCTGGATGATGTCATGAGTGATTTCACCAATGATGTCATCAGTGAAGTCATAGAACATGTCATGAGTGATGTAATATGTAAGGTTATAAGTAGTGCATGTCGGGCGCAAGTTATAATTAGCTCTGCTAACAGTAACAGGTGAATTTCTGTGGTGTTTTCAGTTCAAAACGTTAATGTTGTCACTGACATATTCACCTAATTAGACCATCACTTGAACCTTTGGTTTTGTCAGTGAATTTTTTTTTAATAATAATATATATATCACTGACAGTTATAGTTAGTTGGACATTGCACTCGTACAAAACCCGTGAAATTCCCCCGTTATAGTTAGTTCAGCTAACTATAATTCGCGCCCCCGCAATGCACTGCTGATGATGTCACATATTACATCACTCATGACATCGTCAGTGACACGATGCCGGTCTTTTTTTTGCTTTTTTCTACCGAGGGGGTCAGGGAGTTTCTATCCTGCCCCCTTTGTGCGTTTTGTTTCTTGTGTTTTTTTTTTTTAATCGGCGGGATCCGCGCACACTAAGCGCATCCCGCCGAGTTAAAAAAAAAAAATGCATTTTTCTGCCCAGGGGGTCCTTGTGGGACCCCCTGAGCAGACCTAGGGTGTTTCTACCCTGCCCCCTTTTTGCGTTTTGCGCACTTGTTTTACTGCTTTCTTGTTCCTCGGTTCTATTGAGGAACAAGATGGCTGCCAACACTTCCTGGTTTGGAGTGTTGACAGCCAATTAGCATGCAGCTCGTGGTCGGGAGGGTGCGCGGATCCACCACGGCCATAGATATCGAAACTTTTATTTTGGATTTTCTCAGCAACTACTGAACGGATTTACACCATTTTTAAAAAGGGTGCTTTCTGAACCAAGCACTACCTTTTTGCCAAATTTGGTGTAATTCCGTTCAGCAGTTTTGCTGTAGCCTTGCATAAAGTTTCCTATGGGAAATGGATTTTTTCACTCTTATTTTTTGAATTTCTCCGCAACTACTGAACGGATTTACACCATTTAAAAAAAAGGTCGCTTTCTGAACCAAGCGCTACCTTTTTGCCAAATTTGGTGTAATTCCGTTCAGCAGCTCGGGCTGTAGCTGTGGCTAAAATTTCCTATGGGAATTAACATGGAGAAAACACGTTTTGGGACCCCCCCCCTTTTTTCTCGGCCCCCGCTTGATGAATCACCCCAAAACTTTCAAGACTGGAGCGCCCCACTAGTTTTGAAAATTTCACGATGATTCGTCAAACGGCGCCAAAGTTATTGGGAATAGAATGTTACGGATTTCCTATGGATAATAGGTCCTAACTATAACTATCTACTGGCGACCGTCAGTAGATAATATATATATATATATATATATATATATATATATATATATATACATAAATTAAGTTATATATACATTAAAAGTGTAATACTATAATAAATAAATTAAATAATAAGTTGCTACATCAGAGGATTCACGAAGAAATTATTCCTAAATTTCTCCACACAATAACATCAGTAAAATTATGTGCCATTTACCCGCATCAGTGGTTGGATAATTCCACTTTTAGTCATAAATTGTTTACAGCAACAAACTCTAAAATAATGATTGTTGTTTGCTAGATAGCCGCTTTATTATACCCCCAGTTTTTAATAAATGTTTTGTGATGTTTCTAATAAGTGTTTTAGATGTACTACAATGGCACGAGGAGATTGGGCACATATTTTTTTACCTGTCCAGTTTTGCAACCGTCTGGAACCAGTTATTTCATTTTATAATTTAACAATGATCAAAAAGGGTGGCACTAGACTTACTAGTAGTTCCTTTTGGGCTGCTGGACAATTATGAGGTCTGAACAAAAGTTTAGTTTGTTAACTGTCTCAATTGCAATATCACTTATTTTAGAATTTTGGAAAACTGCTAGGTGTCCATCATTTGCTCAATGGCAAGCAAAACTTACCAGGGTACGACAGTTGGAATTTGTTTATGCCGAGAAATAATCAACTTTTATCAACTTCAAAAATGTAAACAGTTGTGGCATTTTTTCCCTGCGGATTAAGGGGGTGGGTAATTGTTTACAAGAGATGTGGGGCTCTGCATTTGCACATTTAGACCTTTCTCTGTATTTTAAGTATTGCCTATTTGCACAGTGATTCCTGCACTTTAGTGATACCTTTGCACTATTTACGATTGCACTTTATGCTAATAATTGCATGTTTGCACAGGGTTAGATTATGTTGAATATTTTGGGCAAATAGAGGATTGGGATTGTAGTATTATTCTTGTATGACTGTTTCACTCCAGGAAATGTTACTGTGGGATTGCTAACGTGCTTTTTTTTATAGTTTTCATATTTTGTATTAGTTTATTACTATAGCTAGGCCAGATAGTAACAGTAATACCTTTGTCGCTTGGGGTTAGATTATTGGGATATTAGAAGGGTTTAGCTTTTATGGCTCTATGAAATATCTATCTGTGTTTAAAATACTTTCTACATTGTCTACTTATTGGTCATTTGTGCTAATAAGTGACAGTATAAATAACAACGCGCATGACGCCCACCGCGCGCACGTAGTCTCTCTTCTATGTTTCCTCTTTCTAGGGACACTACTCTCACTGTGAGGAAACCAGCCACACCCGAGTACTCCGGACAGGATACTTAAGCCCCGGCACCTCCGGGATCATTTCCCTCGGAGATCCGCGACAGTACAACAGGTTTCTAAAGGGTCCTGACCAACAAAGTCGTGAGTAGAGCACCAAACTCAACCTTGACCGGGTAAGCCTTTTCCTTCCTTTACAGGTTCCTAACAGCCCACGGGCCACTCTCCTCCTCATTACAGGGTCAACACCTCTGCCGGATATCTCTACAGGGGCATTTGCAGCAAAACGCTAGCGTAAGGATACCCCTTGAGCGTATCCACTTTTAACATGTGTGTGTGCTTACGATATTTAGCCCACCACACGTACCAGCGCATATTTCGGTAAATTCACCCCACCGCACCACCAGTACGGTTCCACCTTTTGCCGCATTTTTCCCGCTAATTATGCACATTACAACCGGCAAACTTGTACTTTTGTGATTTTTGCAACCATGCTAAGACTCTCCCCTGTATGTATGTTTGTTTGTCATACATGTTATATGTCCAGTAATGCTTGGAGAGGGAATCCCCCTCCCACACGTATAGCACCTTAGCGAGTGCGACACATTTCTGATCACATACTCACTTAAAGTGTAGATCGCACCTTCACATAAATTTCGGTCCTGAGGAAAGCCAGTTTTAAAGAAAGGCCTGGCTGAAACATGTAGACCACACATCGGATGCTGGAGTTCCTAATATTCACTCCACTAACATCCATTGCCTTGGTTTTAACGCTAACAGAGGCCCAGACATTAACCCCCTCGGGAACTGGGACCACTGTATAGCTTTTAAATTTTCACTTTCACGTCACCAACACTGCACACTCAGCAAAACACCAGCTCCGCTGTAACACAGGCGTAGAAGTACACCCGGGTCACATTCGGTGTCACCGGGTGGGCCCGATGATGAAGCATGCCACCAACTAGGTTGGTGGGTGAGGGCTTCATAAAGAAACTTAATAGTTTCCCCCTTCCTCATACAGTCCTGAGTCCTGTATCACTCACAAATAGGCTAGTCCTCTTTTTGATTACATAGTATAAATAATGTACCACCAAATAAAAAAATTAAATTAAATAAAGTGCAAAACCCTAAAAAAAAATGTAAAAGAGAAATTATCATAAGGGTTACACAAAGTGTTGGAAAATAGGGGGATCACGCAGGATCCCAGTTCGGGCAGTTATTTCTGGGCTCAGGGAAATATCCTGAATATGTCCTGTTGTCATTTTCCAACAGGAAACAATTCAGCAGTGTCCCCATGTTGTCCACATACTATTTGGTGCAGCAACTTACAAGCAGTGCGGAGGCTTTCTTATCTTCACTTCCAGATGGGCACAAAGAAAGGCCCGATTTAATGAGCCGTCAGCCTTTCTTTTGTTCAAGTATCATCCGGGCTGGGAGCCATCTGAAGCCTAACACCTCCAGATGCCTCCAAAGCAATGGAAGGAAAAAAGGCACATAGCTTATCAGTTCACAAGTGATTTGGAAAAAATATGATTTGGAGGCAGGTTTCTGGCTTAGTTCAACCCCCCTAAGTAAGAGATGTGCATGCACTGTAAGAATGCAAGGTTTATCTGTGTGTGAGTAATTATAACAGGAATGATTTGAATGGCACCTACTACTTCATATTTTATTTAGTTTTTATCAGAGCGCGTCACATCACACACAGGGACACAATTAATTAGACACGTGTGTAAATCACAGTATAAGAAATGTTACTCAAGTCAATGAGGTTTATTGGGTGGAGAAATTACATATCGACAATCTTTGTAGGCGTATGTTAAGAGTGAATGGCCAGGAGAAACACAAAGTCAGGATATAAAATGTAATGCAATGATTAGGGTTATCTGTGCAACAAAACAGTAAAAAATTCCCAGAAGAGCCCTGCAATCTTAGAATAACAACATATTGAGAAAATCATTAGGATCTAAACAGGGCTGGACTGGCCGTAGCGGGCATCGGGCGTTTCCCTGGGGGGCTGGAAGGGTGGGTGCCAGTTTTGCAGCAGTGCTGCAATATCAGCCCCCAGTAACAAAAGCAGGGGGGGGGGCTGGTCTGACAAAATTGCCAGAGCTTCATTGGTTTCCCAGTCCGGCCCTGGATCTGAACCTCTGATTTATAGTTTGCATTCAGCGCCTTGATGCCGATTGGAACTTATGAACTGGAAGTAACAAAACGAACTCAGTGTCAAAGGCAGTAGCCCACTTATCTATCTACATAAAATACAAATCTGCGATCTGCATGTTACATGATGTGCTTTGCAGCAGACAAATTAACCCTCTATAATACTTTGAGTCAAAACTGTGATTGAACAGAACACAGAACTCTCCCAGAACTGGAGACCACTAATATAATATCCGAAAATTGTTGGGCACACAAATATCTCTGCAGCAGGTGTCTTAACCCTGTTAGATATTTTAAAATGCAGCCTCTTTGTGGCCGATTAGGTAAGCTAGAACAGATTTGCGGTCACATTTTCCCTTGTTGTCAAATACTTTGCATCAGGATTTTTTTTTCAACAAATGTATGCGTTGACTGTCAGGCTCTGCTTTTCAAGCTCCGCCCCTCGTGACTCCATCCCCTTCCTTTTGCCACACCCTGACCCCCAATTTATGGGTTCCCAGGGTAAATATTTTACAGTTCCACCGCTGGTTACAAGTAATGTGGAGTAAAGCTACTCCAGATGAAATTCTGTAATATATTGACCCCTGATGTAAATACCTGTGAAACTGACATTTATATGCTGTCAGCTTCATGGTTATTATAAAGGCTGTGCTATTAATAACATTTGGAACTGTTTAACACCAACCCATTTAACTGTCCCCTCAGAAAGCGGTCAGATAGCGGCATGCCAGAATGTCCCGTCCAGCAATCAGTCTTCATGTTTCCTTCTACTTTTCTCCCCAATGCTTCTCCATGGGCAGGGAGGGAAAGATTCTGTGGAGTTTCTTGTATCTGCATTCTGAAGCACACCCTCTGCCAGAGTGTTTTTTACAAAGACAAGCAAGGGCAACCAGTTCTGCCTCCTTCTTTCTTCCAAGCCTGTTCTATGTAGGCCAGATGGGCTTGCAGTGATAATCACCAGGCGTAGCTCTCTGGACAGCAGAATCGAAGATTCATCTCTGTTGTTACATTCATTTTTGCGAGCATGACTAATATTAACCTGCTGATAAAATGATCTTCTACCTCGCAAACTTTGTAGTTAGCATCACCATTCAGAATTATTAGTTCTCTAGGCCCTTAGCTTCATGCTTACATCGAGCCCTTCATGCTGGCATACAATTAGGCTTGGTGTGTGTGTGTGTGTGTGTGTGTACGTATATATATATATTCCAAAAGAAAACACGCACTGTTTTAGTGACGTGAAACAGGCCCACCAACAGTGTTTCATTAGATTCCTTTATTCAGAGGCAAGATTAACAGCATTACGCGTCTCCACTCATGTGTGTCTTAATCATATGCAAATGTTTTCGGCGGGTTCGTTAGCTTTTTAAAACGTAGCTCAAAACATTGAAGAAGGACTAAAATGCCCACACATTTAATCTGTTGTTTAAAGAGGCAGTAAATCATATTTCGGAGTTCTGGCTCCATGCAGCTAGCGAGTGTTGTCTTCGATTTCTGTTCAGGTTAGTCCTTTGAAAATAAAGTATTTCCACAGTATTCACTGCCACCACTGTATTAATTTACTTCATATCTTTTGCAGCCATCAAGACCACAACGCCCATTATGCTCCATTACTGCTGATTTATCATCACTCAATCATTCAATGCTTTATCTTTGTAAAACTCTAACTTGCTTTCACTGAGCACCAAGTGCCTCTTTTGCGCCTTCAGAAAGGAAAGTTCCACGTTATGGCTTTTGAGTCACAAGTCCCAGTAGAATGTCCAGGGAAATTCCCCTCTTATTCACCAACCCAGTTCTCAAATCGGTTTGTTACTTACCTTCTTTTTAGTATTAAACCGCACGAAGTGCGCGGGTCAATCCACTTGCAAACCCAAAGCTGCCTCAAAGTCACTTCCAAAATAGAGGCGGGCCTCTCCAGAGTGGCCCTGCCAGCCATGCTCGGTCCAGGTCCTGTGTGGCACCGGCGGGCGCTACTTTTTCCAAACTATTCCCAATGCCAGCGACGTAAGGAGCGGCCAGTCTCTCGGGTCAGGGCCCATCTATCTTGTTATATTCCAAAAGAAAACACTCACTATAAATATATATAATGTATAGGCAGGAAAGCACTGCCACACACAACAATGACAGTGCATTGGTAAACTCCACGGATAATCTCAGGGCCCCCATTGGCTCCTGCTGTACAAGCCCTAAAAGATGGAAGCGATCAGTTTCCGAGGGCCTAAGCGCAGCCAGAGGAGTTACCAAATGGTCGCCCCAGGTTAAATTATGTCCAGAAGCTTTAAGAAAATAGGGTCCCTTCCAGACTCAATTGTTTTATTAAACCTAATGTTTGACAACATTACATGCATTACAACATTAGGATTATCCTCAAATGCTTGGAAACATGCCATAATGTGGTAGTGACTTTGGCAAAATGGTGCTGCCACAGAGACCAACACAATCCCCTGCGTTTCCCTGCTCCTCCCTTTGTTTCAGCTAGTCTGGGTAAAATAGACAGTTTCCTACAAGAAATGCCCCTAGAAGGTTCCCCTGGGTCCATGTATGGAGGCAGAGCCTCCAGATATCTCAAACCCTGCTCTGATGAGAGTAAATGGATACAAACATGGCTGGGTGACACCTTCGGAGCAATCGAATGACCTGGGCTGTAAATGAGTACTGGCCCGCTTCCAACTTTAATGAAGAAAGCCTGGAGCCACTCTAAAGCTGACAAAGTTAGATCTACAGGGATTCCTTATTGTGCAACTGTCTACACAGGGTGGGCCTGAGTGTAACCCATTTCCTTGTGGCTGGGACAAAGCAAGGGGCCTATAGAAGCTTTGCTGCTGTTGCTCGACCAGTATGGGAGCCGCAGCGAAGCCCCATGAAGACTTGCAGCTTAGGGTATCCTTGTCTCAATGTGTCCCTCACCTAAAGATGGAAAAGGGCGGCATCGGATGCACCGATTTTCCTACACATCTACTAAGCACCTTGTATGTCTAACCATTGACACAGGGAGACTACTCAAAGATCCATCCTGTATACATAGCTCTGAAGGTAATGATGGCGACCACACATCTCTTTGCCCCAGCTTCCCTTATGGTCCTCTCTTTCAGCCTCCTTGGCCTTGCTGAGCAGGGCATTCTGTTATCCCCCCGGAGCCAACCATGCTCCCGGACAAGTCCACGTGCCAGTTGTTCTCCCAGAGGTGATCCTACTTCCCCAGAACACCCAGGTAGTGTGCAGACTCTGAGACACACTTTGAAGATACCTCTGATACTGTTGTTGCACTTGTATTTGATCCTTGTTTCTTTAATCCAATTTTTCTGAGTATTTGTAAGTACCTTAAAGAGAAGCGGATTATCCCGGTTTGGCGTGAAGGTTTTACAATTCTCCTTTTTGAGTACCTTTTCCTTAGAGCTTCATGAACAACTATCGTTTGTAAACTCCAGTTACTCTCTCCATTCTACACTACCGTGAGGCTTTCTCTTTCTTTTCTGCTTGCTGTTATTTATTATTTATAGTGTTCAACTACATAAGGGATTCTAGGCACTGTAGGGGATATGGCAAAAGATACAACTAGTTATAATCTAAATGCATTTATTAGCTAAACTCTTACATTAGTGTAGCAAGAAGGAGTGAGCATTAGTCTTATGGAAGTTTGTTCCACTCGCTTGCTGCAGACACCAAAAAGGACCTATGGCCAGGATTGAGGGTCCCACCCTCTGGAATGCCCGACAGAAGCTGGCCAGTAGAGCGGAGTGTACATGGAACAGACTGGAGCCAGGATATATAAGCCAAAAGAGAGGGACCCCTGCTGTGATTCACATGATGGACAATCAGTAGTGTCTTAAAGAGAAGTCTTTTGTGAATAGGCAACCAGTGGAGGTGTGCCAAGATGGGTGGCACATGCCGACAGTGGCAGGTAGCAGTGATGAGGGATGATGCACTAATGGAAACCTTCTCATGAGCCTTTCTGAAGGACCGAAGAGCTAGAATGACCACAGATTGCACCAAGGACAAGACAGCTGGAGTATGATAATAGGTTACATTATAAGGCTAAGGTTTTCTTCAACAATTTGATTTGACACAAACACTTGCTAGCAACTTTTGATATCGGATACTCACAGGAGATATCTCTGTCAATATATAAACAGTCTTTATTCGGCATATAAAAAATACCATAAAAGTAGCAATTTTTCAACAGGGTTAAAAAAGAACAATTCATCAGTATAATTCCTACATAATACAATTTCAGTACATGAGTGAAACTGTACATATCACAACAAACCATTTTTTAAAACAATATATAAGAATGGACGCAAGAAATCTATAGGCTTCCGCTACCCTTTGTGGTCCTTAATCTAACCGCAGCCCTTAAAAAGTTGATGGTACAAAAAAGTGTAAAAGCATCTGGGGACAATTTTAAAAATAACAGGGCCACCCGTGCTTGTTTAAACCTGGTTCTCTTTAAAATGCCCTTCAAGAAAAGACTTCTAGGATGTGAATAAAATGGGCATAGTAAAACAAAGTGAAGGGTGTCCTGTGGAGACCTGTGGTCGCAGCCACAGGGCCCCTTCATCTCTGTAGACGATGTGAACCCTGCCGGCTCTGCTAAAACGTGATGCAAAAGATTTAGCCTAAATCGGGTCATTAAAAATCTGTCGTGGGCGCTGCTTAGACAAGACAGGTACGGTTCAATGCCCTCGGTAGACTTACGTTACTATGTGTTCTCTCACCGACAACTTGGCTAATTCTCTGTCTCCCCGGAGCGTCGAAACACACTTGAAGAACCGATCCTTGACCAGGGCCTTATCCTGCAAGGTTATTCTAGAAGGGTTAGTAAAAAACTCTGCACATCCTATTTTCTCGAAAGACTCCTTCACATACTTTAGCCAGGGGATTTTAAGCCCATGGTCCAGGAAGAAGAGACAGTCTTCTATAACCTGCCTGCTTAAAGCCGCCTCCTCATTTGACTCCTCATTTGCCCAGATCTTTACCCAACAAACTAGGGGTTTGACTGCCATCCTATCGTAATATAGCGGACACCCAGTTCTTCATGGACAATATGGGACGGCGTACTCTGGGGGACTTTTAACAGACGCCGAAAATACTTCTTCTCTTCAATCTGTAGTTGGTTAGCCTCTATAAATCCCCACACCTCACTTCCATACAGCACTTTAGCACAACACATGGAACTATATAGTCTTAGAACCTGCTCTGGAGACCACCGTCCTAGCCTTTGTGCAAAATTCATTATTGACCCGGTACATCTGGTCATCGATCAGCATTTCTCTTCTAATAAATATTTAAAATTTAGTCGACCATCGAATAAAATCCCCAGATACGAAAAGGACTGTACCTTTCCCAAACAATGAGATCCAATTGTGTAATTGTAGGATTTACCTGGTTTTTTGCCCACTTCCATAACATAGGATTTTGCCAGGTTGGGGGACAAATCCAGATTCCCCATGAACGACACAAAGCCGTCCATTAAGAGCTGCAGGCTTTTAGGGGTACGGGCAAGGAGTACCGCGTCATCTGCATAGAGCAGAACGGGGATCCCACGAGTACCTATCCTAGGGGTGTCTGCCTGTAAGGTGCTTAGTGCCTGATTGAGACCGTTTATATATAACGTAAACAAGAAAGGAGCTAGTATGCAGCCCTGTCTAACCCCACTAGAACACGTGAAGGATTTTGTTGTTTTACACTCCTGGCTGTATCTAACCGCAGCAGTGGTATTCAGGTGCAAGGATTTTAAGATGTTAATAAGCCCCGAATCCACACCGAGCCCAGCCATGATTGCCCATAATTTCCCTCGATTGACTCTGTCAAAGGCCGCAGTCAGGTTTATAAATGCCAAATACATCGTCCCTGGACTGACTACTGTGTATTTGGCTGAGAGAAGGTATAAATTAAGGCATTGGTCGGTGGTAGATTTCCCAGGCCTAAAACCAAATTGAACGTCAGTTATAACTTGGTGATCCTCAGCCCAATCAGTTAGCCGGCTTAAGACCACCAGCCCTAATACCTTCGCTGACACATCAATGAGGGAAATCAGACGGTAACATTGTGAGCTATCCTTGTTACCTTTTTTTAAAATAGGGACAATCGTGGCTGTGGACCAAGAGGCTGGCATTACTGTGTCCACTGCTGCGTTTATGACCCTAGTCAGGATAGGCGCCCAGAGATCCACATTGCTTATGAAAAGGTCAGGTGGGATCCCATCTGGGCCCGGGGCCTTGTTCCTGGTTAGGCCTTCAATTCCTGTTTTAACCTCGCCCAGCGAGAATCTTAATGGGGGTGTGTTCTGCTCCCCACTATAAACCTGCAGCTGATCCATGCTAGGATGGAAATTATAAAGCCCTTGGAAATGCTCATACCATTGCTCCGGCAGAATATTATTGCCTAGCCCAGGTTTATTAGCATCTTGAAAACAGGAATTATTTATGACTCTCCAGAAGGCGGTAGAATCCTTTAGTACCATCGCCTCTGTCAAGTCTTCCCAGGCTTGCTGTTGTAATTGACCTTTACGTCCCTTGATAGCAGACTTATATTTTTTCCGACAAAGAGTTACCCGGTCCCTATCGCTTGGAGAGGTCTTTAGAGCATCTTTCAGCTCTCTAAGGGCACGAGAGCATTGTGGATCAAACCATCTCGGGTTATCCGTTTTGACCCTATAGGCTGGGGCTCTAAGCAAACTATCAACTATTTGGGCAACGCCCTTAAAGGCCTCAACTAATTCTGCTCCTTCCACTTCTAGGTCTAAACACCTTAAGATGACCTGTTCGCCTTCTTTTAAAAGAGATCTATAAAAGGCCTCGCCATTGACCTGTGTCCATCGCAACCTCCTGCCTGGATCCATGGCCCTAGCCACCCCCCTCCCGCTCTAAGGGGTTCCTGGCGGTGTTGTACGTCAACAAGGGATAAAGCAAGAGGATTGTGATCACTAAAGGCACTATGGCCAATACTGAACCCAGACACACAGTTTCGGAGTAGTGCAGAAACAAAAATAAAATCAATAAATGAGGCACATCCTCTACCTTTAAATGTGGGATGAACCGTTGTATCCTGTTTAACATCAATCAGGTCAATGGTGTGTGTTAGCGCATACGTGTTTAGTAGGCCGCAGAGTTCCCTTCCCTCCTTTGTGTGTTCCATGTGAGGACCATCCTCAAGCGTACAAGGCGCCCAATCCCCACAAGCTACTCTCAGGTTTGGGCACAAATGACAGTTAAAATCACCTGCTAAAACCAGCTGAAGCGCCATCAACCCTCGCTCATGTGTCTGGGTAAGTCTAGTGTCCAGTTTGTGCAGGCTAGCAGAACCCTGTCCATGTAATGCTGCATTATAAACATTTATAAAAAGTAACCTGTAACCCTTATTGAAAAATGTGAGCCCCTGCGCAACTTCTGAGCCCCAAGCCAAATCTGTCCATCTTCCTTGTAGTGTAAGTTCTACATATATGACCAGCCCTCCCCTGGCTCTCCCTGACGTTACCTTACGCGCTGAACAAAAGAAGGTTTTATATCCCTCTAGAAAAAGTTATTGTTTACTGGTTCCCATGTTTCTTGTAAACAAATTATCTGGAATTCCTGTATGTAAAGTAGCCATTGTTCATTCTTAAATTTCGTGGATAGGCCTGCTATATTCCAGGATACTATTTTTATTTCTCTTCCATTTGGCCTTTCTACACTAGCAAATACCTGGGGACTATGGGTCCTATAGACTTTTTTATTTAAACCATTGTCCACGTGGGCATTAACAACCTGATACTCACTGGTAATTTGGCCTTCAGCTATCCCCGGGTTGATCTCTTCTCCCCTCCCCCCTGGGTCTATAATGGTCACGGGGGTGTCACGGGCTCTGTCAACTTCCCCCAACGTACCTAGTCAATCAATATCATTTAGGTCTCTTAATGGGGCGAAGATGTTATTTGTCGGTGATGTAATGGCCCACCCGATTGCACTCTCCTGTTGACCCACGTATACACAACGTTGGTTCGAGTCCGACAAGGGTCTGTAGAAAAAACCCAACGGGAGCAATTTAATGCTCGAGTCCACCTCAGCTTGGTAGAACCCATTACTCTGCGAAAGAATCTTGCGCACAAGGTCTGGGTGTCTAAGCGTCACGATTACACAATCCCCTGAGAAAGCTTTCCTAGTTCTGCCGATCCAGGACACCCTCCTTGCCATCAGGATGTGTCTGTGATCTCTAATATTAAACCCTGCATTCCTACCCATCCAATGCGCCACCTTATTAATCAATTGGGTCGCGGGTTCCTCTTTTTGGCTTATATGTGCTGGGACACCAGTTAAAACAACTGCATATGGGCATGAGGCTGGGGGTAGGTCTAAAACTGGTAGGCCTATAGTACTCTGTGCGGTTAGAAAAGGCATTTCTTTTAAATGTTGATTCGCATTATCTCCCCTTTCTAATCTTACAGTATCTACTTGCTGTATTAAGGGATTGCCTGGAGTCCCTGTCCTCACTTCCCTGGGCCCCCTAGCGCCAATGCTTGCATTGGGTCTAGTTACTTCCGGATATACAGGTGGGACACTATTACCTGCAACAACTACCCCTGTTATATGTTCGCTATCCCCATTTTTTCTCCCCTCATTTACGTTTACAGGCAATGGGGCTGGAACTTTAGAAACTTCAGATTCTTCCTGAGCAACACGTGCACACCTGCATACCCCTTGATTAGCTGGTGCACTACTAGAGTTCAGGAGTAACAACAGTTTTTCTTCAATTTACCCTAGTTTGCATAGAAGGGGCCCCAAGAGAACAGTCATCAAAGTCTCCAATCTTCTCCATTGATCGGGGTCGTCCCCAAGCCCCACACTAGTGTCATTGCCACTGTTAAAAATTTGATCCGTGGCCAATCCTTTGTTGGATTCTGAGACGGACTTATCAGGAAACCTTATTACTTGGTGCTTAGATCTAGGTTTTTGTTTTTGCTTTTGTTTTTGTGTGACTCCTCCCCTCGTTTGCTTCGCAGGCGACTCTCCACTGCCTGCCGTCAGAGACTTCGATATACTTGTCATGCTTTGCCTGGCGGCCCCTTTGGATCGAGTAATAACCTCACCACGGCACAAGCCAGATGTAATTGCATTTTGTGCCGTGGAAGGAGTCGGTGTCTCTTCGACCAGTATGGGCGAAAAATCAGGCTCGTCGTCCCCTGCAGTATTGTGGGCAGAATTAGTGGAATTAATCTGCACGACTGTAATCGCTGGTGGCGGGACTGGAAGATTGACTGTTTCCCCATTGTTACTAGAACCAGGGGTGACAAGACATGAGTGGTCCACAGATTGCTGCCCACCCCTGGGGGATTTAGCCATAACTAGGCCTCCCATTGATGACCGTTTTTGAGCCGCAAAGGTATCAAGTGAGAGTCTTTTTTCTGTGAGCTGAATCTGATGGGTCAAAACTGACTCTGCTCTGGTCAGAAAAGCGTCCAGGATTCCCACAACCCCCCCTCCAACCAGTGGGCCCGTGACCTTGCGTTTGCTCATTCTGTCGGCGAGCTATTGCTTGATTACAAACAATCCCTCGGGCTACACGAGTCCAAAACAAAACTATACCTTATTTCAGTAGCTGAAATCCACCTTAGTGTCCACCTTCAAACATGAAATCACAGAGGGGTGGCCCAGCCCAGCCTCTTCCTGTCTCTGACGGGATCGGACGGGCCCGCCCTTGGCCCGGGCACGCCCGCGCGCGTCCCGCGCTGCGGGAGCCCTGGCCCCCTCTTGAGCGCCTCCCGGCGCGTGTGACGCGGTGTGTGGCGTGCGCGCCATAGAGGATGGTGGGGGGTGTGGTCCCCGGCTGGCCGGCTTGTGGTTCTGGCGACAACAGCAGCGGTGGTGTAAACAGGCGACCCCCTGCTACACGAGATGCGGCGATTAGCAATGGTCAGACCATCAGTCAGAGTAACGGGCTTAAAGAGAAGTCTTTGTGAATGGGCAACCAGTGGAGGTGTGCCAAGATGGGTGACACATGATGACAGTGGCAGGTAGCAGTGATGAGGGATGATGCACTAATGGAAACCTTCTCATGAGCCTTTCTGAAGGACCGAAGAGCTAGAATGACCACAGATTGCACCAAGGACAAGACAGCTGGAGTATGATAATAGGTTACATTATAAGGCTAAGGTTTTCTTCAACAATTTGATTTGACACAAACACTTGCTAGCAACTTTTGATATCAGATACTCACAGGAGATATCTCTGTCAATATATTCACCCAGGTTCTGACCCGCTTCAGAGGGAGAAGGTGCGGGAGCCCATATCCTCGGGCTAGTTGATGGCCACCAATGACGTACAGTAGTTAAAGCGTTGAAAAGTGAGTTTTCAGCAGATGCGGAGTTGGAATTAATTTGCTTAAGAAGTGGAGAGGTTACACATCAGCAGTGTGCCTTCTTCATTCATGTAACATTGAGCAGCCGAGTGCAGAAGAGGGGTAACTGGAGTCATACATATTGAACAGAGGGGAGAGGAGGAGTGAGTCCTTTTTGACACTACCATTCACAGATCTTGCAGGTTCTTCTACACATGTGCTAAAAGTCACACCCATTCGACCGTCACAAACATTAGAACTTCGCATTCATAGTGTTATGTTTGTAGAAAGTTTTACTGATTTTTGTGACTGCTCTGCTTGTGTTCAGTCCCTACACAATTTAATGTCCTAATTAGATTGCGAACTTACTGCACCATCATTGTACAGTGGGTATTGTGTTTAGTGTATCGTTCTAATGTGTTTTGTGCACTTTCTATTTGATCTGATCAGTTCATACTATGAATCTATTTCAAATATATGAATCATTAAAGGTGAAGTGTGAGCAGACACCCCATACACCCTCGCTAGAATTATGCCTTAGACTGCTCCGCCGCATAGACCCAAAAAGTCAAGGATACTGATGTGACCCTGCACTTCCTGTAGTGAACTTGTTACTCACTCTGAGAGCTGGAGACCCTCACCTTTCTGTCATTCAGAGAGCTCAGTGGCCCCTGTAATAAGGCATTCCAGGAAACCAGGCCAGTCACCAACGTATGTGCAGGCAGCCAACAGTCCTTAATGCACTATGACCACCAGTCATACATCGCTCTACATACCAAGAGGTACCGGATGAAGCACATCAGTGGAGCACAAGCCGATGTTCACCAGGGGCGCGTGATGCAGTCCACTAGTGCAGCACTAGTGATGCGCTGTACAGGGGAACGTGCCTCTGCAGAGCGCTTAGTGAACATAGGAAGCTACGAGTGATGTCCCAGTGGTGAGTACTGGGTGATGTGCCTCTGAGGAGCGCTCGGTCACCACGGGAAGCTACGAGTGATGTCCCAGTGGTGAGTACTGGATGATGTGCCTCTGAGGAGCGCTTGGTGACCACGGGAAGCTACGAGTGATGCCCCAATGGTGAGTACTGGATGATGTGCCTCTGAGGAGCGCTTGGTGAACATAGGAAGCTATGAGTGATGTCCCAGTGGTGAGTACTGGGTGATGTGCCTCTGAGGAGCGCTCGGTCACCACGGGAAACTACGAGTGATGTCCCAGTGGTGAGTACTGGGTAATGTGCCTCTGAAGAGCGCTCAGTCAACACAGGAAACAACGAGTGATGTCCCAGTGTTGAGTACTGGGTGATGTGCCTCTGCGGAGCGCTTGGTGACCATGGGAAGCTACGAGTGATGTCCCAGTGGTGAGTACTGGGTAATGTGCCTCTGAAGAGCGCTCAGTCAACACAGGAAACGAGTGATGTCCCAGTGGTGAGTACTGGGTGATGTGCCTCTGAGGAGCGCTTGGTGACCACGGGAAGCTACGAGTGATGTCCCAATGGTGAGTACTGGGTGATGTGCCTCTGAGGAGCGCCTGGTGACCACGGGAAGCTACGAGTGATGCCCCAATGGTGAGTACTGGATGATGTGCCTCTGAGGAGCGCCTGGTGACCACGGGAAGCTACGAGTGATGCCCCAATGGTGAGTACTGGATGATGTGCCTCTGAGGAGCGCTTGGTGAACATAGGAAGCTACGAGTGATGCCCCAATGGTGAGTACTGGATGATGTGCCTCTGAGGAGCGCCTGGTGACCACGGGAAGCTACGAGTGATGCCCCAATGGTGAGTACTGGGTGATGTGCCTCTGAGGAGCGCCTGGTGACCACGGGAAGCTACGAGTGATGCCCCAATGGTGAGTACTGGGTGATGTGCCTCTGCGGAGCGCTTGGTGACCATGGGAAGCTACGAGTGATGTCCCAGTGGTGAGTACTGGGTGATGTGCCTCTGAGGAGCGCTCGGTCACCACAGGAAGCTACGAGTGATGTCCCAGTGGTGAGTACTGGGTAATGTGCCTCTGAAGAGCGCTCAGTCAACACAGGAAGCTACGAGTGATGTCCCAATGGTGAGTACTGGATGATGTGCCTCTGAGGAGCGCTTGGTGACCACGGGAAGCTACGAGTGATGCCCCAATGGTGAGTACTGGGTGATGTGCCACCAGGACCAGTAGTTACTGAGGATCAGGACAGTACTAAGTGATGCGTTGTTAAGAGCCACTGGGTAGCCTGCTCCATTATGGTGGCACATGGTACTATGCAGCAGCATCAGCACTGTGCACAAGGTGATATACTGGGAGTGGGGGTGATCTATTATAGGAGCCAGTGGGGAAAATATCAATGTGCAGTTGATGGGCACAGGCTAATCTCAGAATCAATTTGTCTCATGTCAGGTGAGCACGATCAGCTAGCCATTTTTTATTGCATTCGTTCTGGGACTTGTAGTCATTTCCACATTATAAGTACCAAAAACATATGAAATCTTTCTTCAGCCTCTGTTTGTAATGCGTTCACGTGATTTGTTCAGAGGCACAAGAAGCTGTTTGTGGGCAGACACCATATTGAAAGCCTCTTTTGTGCAGGCACCATGCACATGGACATTGCTTTTGGAACATGCTAAGTGAGGCAAGTAATCCAGGCTTCAATGTGCCCTCGCGTTATGCCTATACTGGATCAAAAACTGCATAATAAAAAAAATCGAAAAGAGGTAGCCATGCAAACCTACATCACTGTAATGGGCCCCGATTCACATGCGACACCAACAGAGCGGTCTTGGGTCTTTGGCCAAGTGCTGGTATTTTTAAGCCAGTACTTAAAGGTAAAACCAAGGGCCTCTTAGATTGCATCAAGCAAACGGCAGTCCTCCGCTTCCTTACACAGTACTCACCGAGCATCGCCTTATTACAAGAGACCCACCTACTGGGTTCTAACTGCCCCTTTCGCCGCTGCTTTGGCTACGACCGATCTTTCCACTCGGGTTTTAGTAGAGGTTCTACAGAAGTGACCATATTGCTCCATAAACACTTCCCTCTGGCGGATGTATGGACTATTCATGACTTTCAAGTCCGTTACATTGGGTTAGTAGCAACGCTTGAAGTGAAACCTGATAATGTGTTTATTACCTGTGTGCCACCAAAGCGGCTTAAGGAGACCCTTGACAAGCTTACAGGACTGCTCGCCACTCTCCTATCAGGGACGACGATCCTTGAGGGTGACTTTAATGCCACCCTAGATCAAATCCTGTCGTGTCCGAGAACCCCACATGACACTGGCATGACACGTCCAGGGTGTTCGCCTCTTGGAGGGACTCTCTAGAGTTGTGCGCTACCTGGTGGATTCAAGCTAGCCTGGCTGATGAGGGCTGTTACCCCAAAACCGGTCCCAGGATGCTTGTTTCCAGTCCAGTGAGGACCTGGCTTGGCAGTACAGGCTGGACTGTTCCCATGAGGCACAGGGTCAAGACTTATTTGCATATGGCTGGTACCAAACTGGGGTGGCGTAGTGAGCAAAAGAACAATAGATTTAATCCGGATCGCTTGACTGGGGGTGAATGTTTGATTCATTCAGTATTCCGTCCATCATTTGTTGCCGGAGCCTGGTGGACGTAGCACCCGACCCAACGGTCTTTCACACACCCTCTCTCGCATTGACTATTTAGTCCTCCCTGCCACCTACATGATGCACACGACTGACACATGCATCCTTCCACTGGCGATTTCAGATCACTCCCCACTCCTACTTCACTTAGGGATCCCTGTATCCCACAGGCGCCTTAACGCCTGTATCCTAACTGACGGTCACTTCACAGACCATCTAGCCACAGAACTCCAAGCATATCTGGAGATCAATGACAGATCGGTTCAGAAGGTGGGCACAATATGGGCAGCTAGCAAAGCTACCATCAGGGGTGTGGCTCAAACATATCCCAAACGTGCCGACTGAGATAGACTTGCCCGCACGGCGAAGCTTGAATCTAGCATACTACAAATTGAGACTAAAGGTACCCTGGCTGCATTGGAATCTCTGTGCTGCCAACTAGAGCTTAACACACTGTCCCTATGACAACTACCTTTTCATGAAGCTCCCCAGTGCTGGAGAGAATCTGTATAGCGTGTATACAAACACGGCACCAAAAGTTGCAAACTTCTTTACTGGTTCACCACCAGGGACCATTGCTCCAGACCAATCCCTTTTATCACCGGTCCATTTGGGACCCCCCATTACACACATCAGCCACAATAGCGGATGCCTTCGCTTATTTTTACAAGCAGCTTTATTACCACTAACCATGACCTGCCGGAGTGGTATCACATCCCACTACCCCGCCTGACCCAGCTCTAGAGGGTGAACATTGATTCTACGCTAACAGATGAAGAGATAAAAGTGGCCCTACATGCTCTGAACCCTGAAAAAACTGCTGGCCGACGGGTTCCCTCTCAAATATTATTGGACATTTTGGAACACCCTTATTCCCTACTTACTCCAACTCTACACTGAAGCAGCTCAACATGGTTCCTTTCCCCCTGATCTTAATCTGGCCACTATAGTGGTCTTTTCTAATCTGGGCCATCCACTTAAATGCTGCTCATCCTCTTGTCCCATCCCCTTGATAAACACGGACATTACATTCTTTGCGAAAGCCCTAGAAAACAGACTTCATCATGTCCTGGGCTCCTCAATACACCTGGACCAATGTAGCGTCATGCCTAATCGCAGGACTCGGCACTGCATCATACGTGTTGAAACGGCACTAGTCCACGTCCATGAAATACCTGAATCCACAGCGCTCCTTCTTGTAGATTTAGAAAAAGCTTTTGATTCGATTGACTGGGCCTAGTCCTCCAACGCATGAACTTTGGCCCTAATTTTTTGTAATCTGTCGGGCTCCTCTATAATGCACCAATAGTACCGGTACTTAGTAATGGGGTACTATCACGTACCCTCCATATTAGAGGTAGAACCAGGCATGGCTGCCCCCTCTCCCCACTTCTCGTCGCCCTGGCCATTGAACCTCTGGCTAGGATCATCAGGTGCAATGCCCATGCGAAGGGGTGGAACTGGGGTGGGACGCTCCAGGATAGGATATCATTATATGCGGATGATGTTCTCCTTTTCCTCACTGACCCTCACACGTCTGGACCCAGGATCCTAGACATTGTCAAGGTGTTTGCAGAGGCCTCGGGTCTCAATATGAACCACAACAAGTCACTTCTAGTCCCCTTACATGGCGATCTCGCACCACTGTCCTGGCAGTCAAACATTCCAGTCTGCCGTCTTACCTTTAAATATTTGAGCATCCACATTGCTACATTACCTAAGCTCACACGTAGTCTCAACTTTTCCCCTGGTATCTGCCACTAAAATCAGCCTACACAACTGAAATCGGCGGCCCCTAAACCCGTTGGACATATGGCCCACATATAAGGGATGAGCCTCACAAAATTCTTATATGTGCTGCAAAACTTTCCAATTCGTATTCCCCACTCTTGGTTTACTTGGATAATGGCACTGCTTCTGAAGGGGCCGACCTTCACGCATTGCCTCTGACAAATGCTGCAGGTCGGTATATGATAGGGGGCTGGGTGCAGTGGACATTAAGCTATACTACTGGGCATCCCAATTCACTGTTATTAAGGACTGGCTGACAGGATACTGGGGCGACCCTGCATATCAACTGGAGTTAGCCTTCTGTGCCTAGACAATATTTTGCATCTTCTATATGGCCGACCTATCCCCTCTAGTACTGCCGAGGTCACCAAAACGGTCTTTCTTGTTTGGGAGGCGACTAACATATTCACGGAATGGGATAAATGCCTAACACAACAGACTCCCCTCTGGAGAGGCTGCTGGCTCAGCCATGCGACGCAGCTAGAGGCCTTTAGAGGTTGGGATTTGATTGGGATCACTACATTGCCGGACCTCTGGACTGGGTCCCACATGCACTCATCTAAGACCTACAGGCCACTTTCCAAGTCTCACACACTCAATTCCACAAATACCTGCAACTAAGGCATGCACTTGATGCACCGCACAGCACTCACAGACTAGCCCGAATTCAGTCCGATGGGAGTTAGGTTAATGATGGGACGTCTGGGCCGTGACAGCATCTCTCAGATATATCGTTCCTTGATCAGCAATGCCCCAGAGGCGCTTGAACCGCCCGACACAAATGGGAGCAGTCAGTTAGCAGTCTAGATGATGCCAAATGGCAGAAGGTCTGTATGGCCCCCCGTGAAATAGCCATCTCTACATGTCTGCGCATGATACAACTACACTACCTACACATGACATGCTTCACGCCCCAAAGGCATTGGCGTGCAGGACGACTACCTGAGCCTCGCTGTTCCCTCCCAAATGCTGATTTATTTCATATGACTGGACGGTCCCCTTGCAACCTATATATATAGTCATATAATCATTCCAGTAAAAAAGAGGTTTAATGCACGGTATGTCATAAACTGCATTATAACAGTAACAAAGGTGTAGTTCAGTTACCAAAAATGACAGTGCACTGTGTCGACAGTGAAGAGAAATAAATCACTGGTTAAATTAACTGAAAGAAAGTGTACAAAACATATCCACTGAGTATTATAAAGTAGCATACAACTTGTAATCTTATTTGGAAAATTGAGGTTAAATAAGCCCATAGTTAGATTGAATCCTTGTTATCAACAAGTTTGGGTCCTATTAGTTTGTCGACACTGATTTTGACCTATTTTGAATTGGTGAGGTCTCATCAGGGCAGGATGTTCTGAGGGACACCTTGGATTAAACAAGGCCACTTTCAGGTATCTGTGGTCCAAGTGATGAGGGCTGTAGTTATAGTGGTGACACCAAGGGTGATTTATATTTAAAATGTACGTACTTCTGGTTATGAGTACCAAGGAGCGGTGTGAGGTGGGCCGCGGTAGCCCTCAGCGAACAGGCAACATAAGCTATCACAACCGTCTGGATACGTGCAAGGACAGTATTCACTTCCCCTGGGGCGGTGACGGTTGACTCGACACCTTACCAGAGATGAAGAATGTGCTACCTTTGAGCAGATCTCGGGATTTACTAATATTTGTGCACCCTTGCGAGCATCCAGACTGGAACGACAACATGGCTATAGTATGTATCTAAACATTAAGGGCCTCATTACGATGTCGGGTGGAAACTTTCCGCCCGACACTGTCTCGGATTTTGTACCGACCGACTCGCGGTCGGCAGTTCCACCTGACCAATTATGTCGGAGTCCCATTGTTTCCTGTGGGAGCCCGTGTTCCACCCGACAACCGGTCGTAACACGGGCTCCTATGGGCAAATGGGCTGTGTGCGGAAAATCCTGCACCCTATCATAGGCACCCCATTATGCCTGCCACACAATGCAGGGTTTTACAGGGGGGTCCCTTAGGTACCCCCTCGGCCCCCAGCCGGAGGCCGCAGGATTAAAGGGGGCCCTGCTAGGGGCCCCACAAGTCACTTTCAGACAGCCTTTTAGTGTCGGACAGGCCCACTCAGAAAGGCTGTTGGAAATAGACATCGTAATCGGTCGGTCGGAAACGCTGTCCATAGAGGTGCACGATGCGGTTCCGACCGACTTGGATACTCTGAGAGCCAGTCGGAACAGATTCAGAATGACCGCGTGGTTTACTTTCCGACCGCGAACATAGTTATCGGTTGGGCGGATTGTAAACTGACCGAGTCATTCGGAAGGGTTCCGACGTGGTCTAGGAAATTCCGACTATCGGGCGGAGGCTTTCTGTCCGACATTGTAATAAGCCCCTAAATGTGTGCAGTGATTTTGCAGCACAAATTGTATAATTGTTCTTCTAAATGACCTTCAAAAGAAACACTGTTTTTAATTTTATTGTATTCTCAGGTTCCCGTAGGTATAGGGGTCGCGCTTGTTATTTTCCACCAATCACAGTAGAAAAGAGGCTGCTGGTGGGTAAAGGGTAGGGGACAAAGGACCAACACTGTGATGCCATCAATGGTCAAAGGTTACATAATAAAGTTAGCATGATCTGATGCGCCCACCCTCCACTGCAACCTCTGAATGGCTTAACACAAAGTAATACAAGACTGGGGAGGCTTTATTCCAGGAATATGGGAAGATTAGCACCAATTCCTAATCCTCCTTTAGTTCCAAACAAATTAGATATTTTGGTTCTATCAACAATTCCTACCTTTTTATTCTTTTTTAAAAAAAGGATCCCCAATCCATACTAGGTGACGCGCTTCATCAATAGGAGCCTCCTTCACCACCACCACAATGGTGCAGGATGGGGGTTGTAGTCCATAATATTGAGTACTGAATATCAATGTCTAAGAATATCAGGACAAAAATAGCGAGGAGATTATATCATATAGGGAAGTACAGATTTACTATTCTTACCGCCCCATCTATAGACCTTCAAGATAAAGATATTGTCAAGGTACGTAGATGTGGTAGTAAGTATAATAAATCTATTATTTTGTTAGAAAACAATTGCTTTAACTTTAAGGCCGTGCCATATGGGTGCTTTTGGGCATTTTTTTTGCAGTTTTGTATAGCGTTAACTTGGCCGAAGTACATTAGAGTGCTTTACATGAGCACCAGATTATGTTACACAAGGTCAGATTAATTTTTTGTTATTCTTTTTGTTGACACGTGGAGATTAAGTGATCTGCCCAGAATCACAGGATGCTGAGCAGACACGCTGGGACTCCAACCTGATTCCCCAGTTTCAAAGTCAACAGCACTGGCTGTTGACCCACATCTCTTCTCTAATCTGCCTCTTTCACCACTGGTTGATCAAGTAGTCAAGTGATACTCATGTTGAATTTCCCTATAACCTGGGTTTCCACAAAAGTTCTACGACACTACCTCTCTAGCACCTACATCTTAACTACATCACGGGGCTTTAGTTTGGAGCATCCATACTAATAATTCAGAAACTACAGAGAATCCAAAGTGTGGCCGCCCGACAACTACTGAACCTTCCAAAGAGGGTCCATGTCACGCATGATCTCACTTCCATACTCATCGTCAAGCGAGGCCTCTATTCTCAACGCTAACTCGTTTACTTTTGGTGCCTCCGTTCAAAAAGTCAAGGACAGGTGGAACCTTCTACTCGGTCCAGTGTGATAAGCTTAGTAACTCAATACTGTTTGAATAAGGAGAATTGACAACCATGTACAATTCCAGAAAGCAATAAAACATGGCGCCTTCCAACACTATCATGTCTAGAATATGGTCTAGGCATATTATTATTATTATTAGTGACTTGTAGAGCGAATGGCTACATAGAAAATGTTTCCCAGCGCTAGGCTCCTCACCAAACCAAGGACAATCAAACAGTTATGTTAACAGTTATAGAGGTGGAAACAGCCAAGTTTTAAGCTGCTTCCGAAAAACTGTGCGCGATTTGCAGGCCAAAGCTTAGGGCCGAGATGCCCAAATGCCCGCCCCCCCCGGCGAGACTTCCTAACCCGAGGAACCATTTGCAGATCCTGATGGCTGAGTCGAGTGCATGATTTGGAAAGTATCCAGACTTTCCAATATAGATGACACATATAGATTGATTAGTAGCTATGCACGCTGTTCTATCCTCACGATCTCTGCAACACTACATGCTTAGCCCTGCAAAGCTCGATGCGACATGTTTGAAGCATGTCTCAACCACACGCTCCTCAACCAACAATGCCCACATAGGTCATTCAACAGTCCACACTCTTTCAACCGTACACTCAGAAATGACGTCATGGCGACTATGCAAACCAGAGCGTTTTGTGACATCATCAGGGGTGTGAAGCAGCATACAAATGAGACAGTACTATAAAATGTAAGAAACATTTTATTGCTTCATATAACAATGACTGGTCATGGCAGCTCCATGGGTAACATGGCCGGGTGTTTTTAGGGACACAGTGTGGGATTCATCATCTCAACAGTACCGACCCTGAACCAGCATTAGGGGGAACAGGTTGTGACCAGCTGGTCCTACCAGCCACCGTAGCTCGGAATCCATTCCTGCTTCAAGTGCATTCTGGGTAGTTCAAGAATGTATGGTGATGTTCGCATGAAAAGCAGGAGAGGAGAAATAAAAAAGACCCAAGGGTGCCTGGTGGTAGGTAAGAAACCGGAAAGAACCTTCATTCTAGCCCGCCTTCAGGAAACTTGATTCACAATCGGGGCTATTTCAAAATATGTCGATTTCTAATTGATTGTTCAACATACAAGGCTACCATCGCAGGCACCTGTTACTGACGAGCAGAAGTCAAAAGCAAAACATTAAAAAATCATTCGTTTTTGCAAGTTATCGGAACAAGATTGTTAAACAAGAAAATGGAAAAGCACAGGATGGTCAGAATGTATTTAACATTGTAAATGGTCGTGCAGTTCTGCAGGCGTGGTGCTCAGATCATCAGAGCACGGCCCTGGCTCTCTCAGCAGGCAGGTGATGAGTGGCCACTGAATGGGCCTGCAGGTGGCTGCGGACCTCCAAGCCTCCAACTGATCCCGTGAAGAAAGGTGAAAGTGCCTGCAGGTGCAAGCCCGGCAAAGACAGCCCCGGACCCCTGCAACAGAACACACGGACAGGTTACATCTTTCACTTCTGTGAAACTCGATAGCACCAGATGTGCTTCAAAGGGCAGATTTAATTAAATAGATTCCAAAATAGCAATTCCACACGACAGCGGTTAGAAGACACTGGAGGGGCACATTTGAAACAAGCAGAGGCAAAGCCATTGGTCTCGCCTACGCGACCCATTGGCTTTGTCTTGCTATGCAGCATGGCTAAAACTAATTTTTTAAAAAGCTCTAAGACGCGGCCGACGTTAATATATTTTGCTCCCCCAAGGCTTAACGGAGGGAGTGAGGACGGGAGAGAAAGATGCGGGTGGGGGCAGAAGACGGGAGAGAGGGCATGGGGGAGCACACGAATAATGGAGGGAGGGCAGGAGGGGCTGGGTCATGCAGATGGACAACGGAGGGTGGGATGGAGGTTCTGAGGGCAAAAACCCAGACAATGGAGGGTGGGGGGAAGGAGGTGGGGGAAAGCATATGGACAATTGAGGGGGTGGGGGTAGGAGGGGCTGGGGCAAGAACAGGGTTGGGACAGGGGGATGGTATATTCACATGGACAACCGAGGGCGGATAGGCGATAGGGACTGATGGAGGATCAGGGAGGGGGAGAACTACACGAGGGAGACAGCTGAAAAACACACACACTCTCATTGTGTGCTCAAACAAGAGTAGTGCCAGAAAAATGAGCAGTGGAAGGACATAAGTAATATGTTCATGCTCCGGGGGAGGGACAACCACACGAAGAGGTAGGTGCCTTATTGAAGCAGACGAACATGAAGCAAGCAAATGAGAGAGACAATGGAGCCGACCTATGGTAAGCAATGGGCGGCACCTGAGCCCCCTGTAAGGTAACAAAAGGTCTTGCAAGGCAATAAGGGGCAAGGCTTAAAAACGTAAGGTTTGACCTGGAGCATCACATTCGTAGAGTCTGTGATCTGAGACCCTGTGATTTGCAGATAAGGCTGGCAGGACTGAGGCCGAGTCCGTCACAAGACTTTATCAGCAGTGTCTTTGCATACCGTGGACACTGCTATGAATTGAGCCATGCATACATTCTCCATTCTAGGAGTCAATCACAGAAGTGATGGAAAACAGGGCAGACGTTTAGTTATAATGGCCCACTAGGAGGCTTGGCAACCCGGTGTGATGAGCGTCTCGAGCAGGCTTTATATATTCCTATCCTCTCACTTGGTGATTGTGGCATGTGTATCCGGGGCACCAGAAAATGAAAACCATGACAAACCATGCAAGCCGACAAGCCACAATAGTTTGACTCTAAAGCAGAATGCCCACGGTTTACGGACAGAAGCCAAAAATGTGGGGAGTGGGGTCCGGCCATTGGGGCTGGTTCCAGCTAGAACACCTTCATCCTGGTGGACCCCAAGTAAAGCGGGAAGATGAGTAGCAGAGAAGTCCTCTGTCCCAATTCTTTACAGGCTAATTACACCACTTTCGCTTCCTGTTTTGTCCTGGGGAGAGAGGGCACTTGACTAGGTCAGTTTTGCAAAACACACAAGATGATGGACGGAATGCTGCACATTGGCAAACATTCACCCCCAGTCACAGATCTGGGTTTAATCCATCGTTATTTTGCTTCACCACGCCACCCCAGTTCAGACATAGCCATATGCAAATCAGTCTTGACCCTGTGCCTCATGGGAACAGTCCAGACCGAACTGCCAAGCCATGTCTTCCCTGGACCGGAATCAAGCATCCTAGGACCGGTTTCAGGCTATCAGCCTTCATCAGCCAGGATAGCTTGACTCCAGTGGCGTAGTGAGCACGGGACCCACGTCTGGGCATACCCTTCCCACTTAGGGCGAAATGCAAAACACACAAGATGATGGACGGAATGCTGCACATTGGCAAACATTCACCCCCAGTCACAGATCTGGGTTTAATCCATCGTTATTTTGCTTCACCACGCCACCCCAGTTCAGACATAGCCATATGCAAATCAGTCTTGACCCTGTGCCTCATGGGAACAGTCCAGCCCGAACTGCCAAGCCAGGTCTTCCCTGGACCGGAATCAAGCATCCTAGGACCGGTTTCAGGCTAGCAGCCTTCATCGGCCAGGATAGCTTGACTCCAGTGGCGTAGTGAGCACGGGACCCACGTCTGGGCATACCCTTCCCACTTAGGGCGAAATGCAAAACACACAAGATGATGGACGGAATGCTGCACATTGGCAAACATTCACCCCCAGTCACAGATCTGGGTTTAATCCATCGTTATTTTGCTTCACCACGCCACCCCAGTTCAGACATAGCCATATGCAAATCAGTCTTGACCCTGTGCCTCATGGGAACAGTCCAGACCGAACTGCCAAGCTTTGTCTTCCCTGGACCGGAATCAAGCATCCTAGGACCGGTTTCAGGCTATCAGCCTTCATCAGCCAGGATAGCTTGACTCCAGTGGCGTAGTGAGCACGGGACCCACGTCTGGGCATACCCTTCCCACATAGGGCGAAATGCAAAACACACAAGATGATGGACGGAATGCTGCACATTGGCAACATTCACCCCCAGTCACAGATCTGGGTTTAATCCATCGTTATTTTGCTTCACCACGCCACCCCAGTTCAGACATAGCCATATGCAAATCAGTCTTGACCCTGTGCCTCATGGGAACAGTCCAGACCGAACTGCCAAGCCATGTCTTCCCTGGACCGGAATCAAGCATCCTAGGACCGGTTTCAGGCTATCAGCCTTCATCAGCCAGGATAGCTTGACTCCAGTGGCGTAGTGAGCACGGGACCCACGTCTGGGCATACCCTTCCCACTTAGGGCGAAATGCAAAACACACAGTTTTGCTCCCACCTGCTGCCCCTCAGTCCACCACCAATCACTTAAGACTGAATGGTGAGTCAAGGCTAGCTGAAGTCCTTAAGACCTAGAAGAGTGCCTTTTCGGGAATCCATTCTGCAATACTGCTTGCCAAGAAGGCTACCGATTTTTTTCAAATGGAGTCTCATATGAAAGACCGATAAAACACAGTGGGTGCCTTCCATATCTGCTATCACGGAACAGCAGGGAGCCAGACATGTGGGCCTCGCACCCCTCTGAGCTGGGAACCTCCTTCCCTGTTCCTGGTCTTTGAATGCAAGCTCAGTCAACTGTAAGCATTTGTCCCCCTCTTCTCTAGAGTGTATGCACATGTACTGAGATCAGACTGTGTGAAGGGCTCTGGTATGTTCTAGAGTAGTGGTACTCGAAGTACTGGCAGCCCGGCAGACATTTCCTGTTGGCCCAGATCTCCATCTGGGAACCCTAGTTGCAGCAGAGAAAGATGCGCGGGGTCCGTTATTTGGTTAATTCTGCCAGCCAAGCAGCATCATCTTGTGATCTTGTGATTCTGGGCTTTGTTTCTAAAGTTAGTTAACCCTGTTTTACGAGCAAAGCTGCCCTAACATAGAACACGCTGAAATGACTAGAAACAAAGCCCAGAACCGCAATAGCTATGAAAACGATGTTGCAAAGGCATGTTGTTTATGTTTTTCTGGTTATGGGCTTTGTTTCAACAGACAGTTCCCCTGGCTTAGATGAGAGGACAGTGGAGCGGCATAAAAAAGGTAAGAACACTGTGATCATGACCACAGTGGGGCAGGGTCAGTGAGTGTGGGTAGAGCGGTCAGGCAGGCAGTTAAAATGAACAAAATATTCTGTATCTATTTTTGGTCTTATAACCTAACAGGACGTAAAATTTACAAAAAGATTGGAAAGAAATCATTTACTAGAAGTCTTTGGGAAAGGTTTTTTTGTTTGTTTTTTGTTCCATACCCATAATCTCCCACCCTACTCTGTCTCCTTGAGAATGCCACCTCATCGATGTGGCCCTTGGGCACATACCACACTGTATGTTTTGGCCCCAGAGAAAATGTTTGTGAGTACCCATGTTCTGGAGTCTATGCAGGTGTGCTAAGAGTGGGGTAGGTCACGGAATCTACTATGTTTTAGAGTGTATACAGGTGTTCTGAGATCAGAGTAGGTCCCGGAATCTGTTCGGTTAGAAGAGTGTATGCAGATGTACTGCGATCAGAGTGTGTTCTGGAAACCGTTATTTTCTGAATTGTATACAAGTGTGCTGAGATCAGACTGTGTCATGGAATCTTTTGTTCTAGAGTGTATGCAGGTGTAGTGAGATCAGACTGTCATGGAATCTGTTAGGTTCTAGAATGTATGAGTGCATGTGTACTGAGATCAGACTGTGTTGCGGACTCTGCTATTTTCTAGAGTCTATGCAGGTGTACTGAGAATGTACAGTGTTGTGGTATCTGTTATGTTCCAGAGAGCATTCAGGTGCTGAGATCAGTCTTTTGTGGAATATGTTATGTTCTAGAGCGCATGCAGGTGAAATGAGATCAGACTGTGCCGTGGAATCTGTTATGGTCTAGACTCAATGCAGGTGTAATGAGACCGAACTGTGTTGAAGTATCCGTTATGTTCTAGAGTGCATGCAGGTGAAATGAGATCAGACTGTGTTGCGGAATCTGTTATGTTCTAGAGTCTATGCAGGTGTACTGAGATCGGACTGTGTTGAGGTATCCGTTATGTTCTAGAGCGCATGCAGGTGTGATGAGATCAGACTGTGCCGCAGAATCTGTTGTGTTCTAGAGCGCATGCAGGTGTATTGAGATCAGACTGTGCCGCGGAATCGGTTATGATCTAGAGCGCATATAGGTGTAATGAGATCAGACTGTGTTGCGGAATCTGTTATGTTCTAAAGCGCATGCAGGTGAAATGAGATCAGACTGTGTTGCGGAATCTGTTATGTTCTAGAGCGCATGCAGGTGTAATGAGATCAGACTGTGCAGCGGAATCTGTTAGGTTCTAGAACGCGTGCAGGTGTACTGAGATCGAACTGTGTTGAGGTATCTGTTATGTTCTAGAGCTCATGCAGGTGTAATGAGGTCAGACTGTGTCGCGGAATCTATTATGTTGTAGAGTCTATGCAGGTGTAATGAGATCAGACTGTGCCACGGAATCTGTTATGTTCTAGTATATGCAGGTGTACTGAGATCGGACTGTGTCGAGGTATCCATTATGTTCTAGAGCGCATGCAGGTGTACTGAGATCAGACTGTCGTGGTATCCGTTATGTTCTAGAGCGCACGCAGGTGTAATGAGATCAGACTGTGTTGCGGAATCTGTTATGATCTTGAGTCTATGCAGGTGTACTGAGATCGGACTGAGTAGAGGTTCTGTTATATTCTAGAGCGCATACAGGTGAAATGAGATCATCAGACTGTGCCGCGGAATCTGTTATGTTCTATAGCGCATTCAGGTGTAATGAGATCAGACTGTGCCACAGAAGCTGTTATGCTATAAAGTCTATGCAGGTGTACTGAGATCGGACTGTGCCGCGGAATCTGTTATGTTCTAGAGCGCATGCAGGTGTAATGAGATCAGACTGTGCCGCAGAATCTGTTGTGTTCTAGAGCGCATGCAGGTGTATTGAGATCAGACTGTGCCGCGGAATCGGTTATGATCTAGAGCGCATATAGGTGTAATGAGATCAGACTGTGTTGCGGAATCTGTTATGTTCTAAAGCGCATGCAGGTGAAATGAGATCAGACTGTGTTGCGGAATCTGTTATGTTCTAGAGCGCATGCAGGTGTAATGAGATCAGACTGTGCAGCGGAATCTGTTAGGTTCTAGAACGCGTGCAGGTGTACTGAGATCGAACTGTGTTGAGGTATCTGTTATGTTCTAGAGCTCATGCAGGTGTAATGAGGTCAGACTGTGTCGCGGAATCTATTATGTTGTAGAGTCTATGCAGGTGTAATGAGATCAGACTGTGCCACGGAATCTGTTATGTTCTAGTATATGCAGGTGTACTGAGATCGGACTGTGTCGAGGTATCCATTATGTTCTAGAGCGCACGCAGGTGTACTGAGATCAGACTGTCGTGGTATCCGTTATGTTCCTAGAGCGCACGCAGGTGTAATGAGATCAGACTGTGTTGCGGAATCTGTTATGATCTTGAGTCTATGCAGGTGTACTGAGATCGGACTGAGTAGAGGTTCTGTTATATTCTAGAGCGCATACAGGTGAAATGAGATCATCAGACTGTGCCGCGGAATCTGTTATGTTCTATAGCGCATGCAGGTGTAATGAGATCAGACTGTGCCACAGAATCTGTTATGCTATAAAGTCTATGCAGGTGTACTGAGATCGGACTGTGCCGCGGAATCTGTTATGTTCTAGAGCGCATGCAGGTGTAATGAGATCAGACTATGCCGCGGAATCTGTTATGCTCTAGAGCGCATGCAGGTGTAATGAGATCATACTGTGCGGCGGAATCGGTTATGTTCTAGAGCGCATGAAGGTGAAATGAGATCAGACTGTGCAGCGGAATCTGTTATGTTCTAGAGCGCATGCAGGTGTAATGAGATCAGACTGCAGCGGAATCTGTTATGTTCTAGAGCGCATGAAGGTGAAATGAGATCCGACTGTGCCGCGGAATCTGTTATGTTCTAGAGCGCATGAAGGTGAAATGAGATCCGACTGTGCCGCAGAATCTGTTATGCTCTAGAGCGCATGCAGGTGTAATGAGATCAGACTGTGCCGCAGAATCTGTTATGTTCTAGAGCGCATGCAGGTGTAATGAGATCACACTGTGCGGCGGAATCTGTTATGTTCTAGAGCGCATGAAGGTGAAATGAGATCAGACTGTGCAGCGGAATCTGTTATGTTCTAGAGCGCATGCAGGTGTAATGAGATCAGACTGCAGCGGAATCTGTTATGTTCTAGAGCGCATGAAGGTGAAAAGAGATCCGACTGTGCCGCGGAATCTGTTATGTTCTAGAGCGCATGCAGGTGAAATGAGATCCGACTGTGCAGCGGAATCTGTTATGTTCTAGAGCGCATGCAGGTGTACTGAGATCCGACTATGCCGCGGAATCTGTTATGTTCTAGAGCGCATGCAGGTGTAATGAGATCAGACTGTGCGGCGGAATCTGTTATGTTCTAGAGCGCATGCAGGTGTAATGAGATCAGACTGCAGCGTAATCTGTTATGTTCTAGAGCGCATGCAGGTGTAATGAGATCATACTGTGCGGCGGAATCTGTTATGTTCTAGAGCGCATGCAGGTGTAATGAGATCAGACTGTGCGGCGGAATCTGTTATGTTCTAGAGCGCATGCAGGTGTAATGAGATCAGACTGCAGCGTAATCTGTTATGTTCTAGAGCGCATGCAGGTGTAATGAGATCATACTGTGCGGCGGAATCTGTTATGTTCTAGAGCGCATGAAGGTGAAATGAGATCAGAATGCAGCGGAATCTGTTATGTTCTAGAGCGCATGCAGGTGTAATGAGATCAGAATGCAGCGGAATCTGTTATGTTCTAGAGCGCATGCAGGTGTAATGAGATCAGACTGTGCGGCGGAATCTGTTATGTTCTAGAGCGCATGCAGGGGTACTGAGATCAGACTGTGCGGCGGAATCTGTTATGTTCTAGAGCGCATGAAGGTGAAATGAGATCAGACTGTGCAGCGGAATCTGTTATGTTCTAGAGCGCATGAAGGTGAAATGAGATCAGAATGCAGCGGAATCTGTTATTTCTAGAGCGCATGCAGGTGTAATGAGATCAGAATGCAGCGGAATCTGTTATGTTCTAGAGCGCATGCAGGTGTAATGAGATCAGACTGTGCGGCGGAATCTGTTATGTTCTAGAGCGCATGCAGGGGTACTGAGATCAGACTGTGCGGCGGAATCTGTTATGTTCTAGAGCGCATGAAGGTGAAATGAGATCAGACTGTGCAGCGGAATCTGTTATGTTCTAGAGTCTATGCAGGTGAAATGAGATCAGACTGCAGCGGAATCTGTTATGTTCTAGAGTCTATGCAGGTGAAATGAGATCAGACTGCAGCGGAATCTGTTATGTTCTAGAGCGCATGAAGGTGAAATGAGATCCGACTGTGCCGCGGAATCTGTTATGTTCTAGAGCGCATGAAAGTGAAATGAGATCAGACTGTGCTGCGGAATCTGTTATGTTCTAGAGCGCATGCAGGTGAAATGAGACACCGTGAAATCGGAAGACTCGGAAGGTGTTTACGAAGGGGTCATACGTATTATAGCAATGTTACACTTTCTATAGCTAACGATTGTTGGATTCTTGTATATTAACTGGAAACACTGTACGTGGGTTCATTTCTTTTTATGAAAAAAGGGTATATATGTAGAGAGTTGTAGGAATATTTGTTGGTAGGACAAAGTGATTGAACTTGGTAATACTTGGTATTCTTTTAATTTTGCAAAGAACAGTTACTTTGCCGATTGGTTACTTCAAAAACCATGAAAACCCTGCACCCCGGCTGCCGTAGCCTAGATAAGGGGGTGATCTGGGAGTGAATACGGATTCAGACTTGGATCAGGCAGGTATGTTACCTTTTGGACAGAGGCGAGCATGGGTTGCCATCACTCCTTTACCACCAAAAACAAGAAAAGGAAAAACGCCACCAGCCCTGTTCCAATGTCGCCACCTTTTCTTGAGTACTACATGAAGCTGCAGTAACAGTCCACTCCCGCTCTCAGACTGTATCCACCCCACTTGTTCCTGATGACTCTTTTCTTTACACCCTGACCGGAATCCCTCTGCCTTTCAGTCACGTTTGTGCTTAATAAAAACAAACAAATACACACAAACTGGTTGTGTGTACTTTTGGAAGTTCCCTAGGTATTTTTCAATATGGCTCTATCCATAATACGACCTAACTTTAAGTTTCGTTTTGTGGAGCTCACTAATTGGTTCTTTAAAGTATGTTGCTGACTTGAGTCTCCCATGTTTCATTAGCGTTGAAGCCTGAATAGTTCTAATATAAACCCCCCGAGACCCGTGCCACAAGTTCACAGAGTCCTAGCTTTTTGCCCACAGACAGCTGCATCCTGGGAGTTGTAGTTTTGCATTTCCCGTTCTTGGCAAGAAGTGTCTACAGGTCTTACAATGTGCAGTTGGATAAAAAGCCACACGGCTGACTCAACTCGCCACAATTAGCACTGGACACCTTTGCAGCTTTATCAGTTTTTATCATGTTTGATTCAACAGGCCCCACATCACCAGTAACTTGGCTCTTATTAATCACTTTCTGCAGAGTCCTAATCACCCCATTTGCTAAAATGTTTTTCTTTTTTATTACAATTCTGCCTGATTTAAGATCAATCATAATCTTTCCATCTGTAATGTACTCTGTAATGACAAAGCATTTAATGTATACATACCCCTTTTCATTTTGTGTATACATACGCCTTTTCATTTTATGTATACATATATCCCCTTATTTTATGCATACATACCCCTTTTCATTTCATGCATACATACCCCTTTTCATTTCATGCATACATACCCCTTCTCATTTTATGTATACATACCCATTCTCATTTTATGTATACATATACCCCTTTTCATTTTATGTATACATACCCCTTTTCATTTTATGTATACACACCCCTTATTTTATGTATACCCACCCCTTCTTATTTTATGTATACACACCCTTCTTATTTTATGTATATATACCTCTTTTCGATGTATGCATACATAACCCTTTTCATTTTATGCATACATAACCCTTTTCATTTTATGCATACATAACCCTTTTCATTTTATGCATACATAACCCTTTTCATTTCAAGCATACATAACCCTTTTCATTTCAAGCATACATAACCCTTTTCATTTCATGTATACCCACCCCTTCTTATTTTATGTATATCCACCCTTATTTTATGTATACCCACCCCTTCTTATTTTATGTATACACACCCCTTCTTATTTTATGTATATATACCTCTTTTCGATGTATGCATACATAACCCTTTTCATTTTATGTATACATACCCCTTTTCATTTTATGTATACATATACCCCTTTTCATTTTATGCATACATACCCCTTTTCATTTTATGCATACATACCCCTTTTCATTTTATGTATACATACCCCTTTTCATTTTATGTATACATATACCCCTTTTCATTTTATGTATACATATACCCCTTTTCATTCTATGCATACATACCCCTTTTCATTTTATGTATACATACTCCTTTTCATTTTATGTATACATATACCCCTTTTCATTTTATGCATACATACCCCTTTTCATTCTATGCATACATACCCCTTTTCATTTTATGTATACATACCCCTTTTCATTTTATGTATACATACCCTTTTCATTTTATGGATACATACCCCTTTTCATTTTATGTATACATATACCCCTTTTCATTTTATGTATACATATACCCCTTTTCATTCCATGCATACATATCCCTTTTCATTTTATGTATACATATACCCCTTTTCATTCCATGCATACATATCCCTTTTCATTTTATGTATACATACCCCTTTTCATTTTATGCATACATACCCCTTTTCATTTTATGTATACATACCCCTTTTCATTTTATGTATACATATACCCCTTTTCATTCTATGCATACATACCCCTTTTCATTTTATGTATACATACCGCTTTTCATTTTATGTATACATACCCCTTTTCATTTTATGTATACATATACCCCTTTTCATTCTATGCATACATACCCCTTTTCATTCTATGCATACATACCCCTTTTCATTTTATGTATACATACCCCTTTTCATTTTATGTATACATACCCCTTTTCATTTTATGTATACATATACCCCTTTTCATTCTATGCATACATACCCCTTTTCATTTTATGTATACATACCCCTTTTCATTTTATGTATACATATACCCCTTTTCATTCCATGCATACATATCCCTTTTCATTTTATGTATACATATACCCCTTTTCATTTTATGTATACATACCCCTTTTCATTTTATGTATACATATACCCCTTTTCATTCTATGCATACATACCCCTTTTCATTTTATGTATACATACCGCTTTTCATTTTATGTATACATACCCCTTTTCATTTTATGTATACATATACCCCTTTTCATTCTATGCATACATACCCCTTTTCATTTTATGTATACATACCCCTTTTCATTTTATGTAAACTATATCCCTTTTCATTTTATGTATACATATACCCCTTTTCATTTTATGTATACATACCCTTTTCATTTTATGTATACATATACCCCTTTTCATTCTATGCATACATACCCCTTTTCATTTTATGTATACATACCCCTTTTCATTTTATGTATACATATACCCCTTTTCATTTTATGTATACATATACCCCTTTTCATTTTATGTATACATATACCCTTTTCATTCCATGCATACATATCCCTTTTCATTTTATGTATACATATACCCCTTTTCATTCCATGCATACATATCCCTTTTCATTTTATGTATACATACCCTTTTCATTTTATGCATACATACCCTTTTCATTTTATGTATACATACCCCTTTTCATTTTATGTATACATATACCCTTTTCATTTTATGTATACATATACCCCTTTTCATTCTATGCATACATACCCTTTTCATTTTATGTATACATACCGCTTTTCATTTTATGTATACATACCCCTTTTCATTTTATGTATACATATACCCCTTTTCATTCTATGCATACATACCCCTTTTCATTTTATGTATACATACCCCTTTTCATTTTATGTAAACTATATCCCTTTTCATTTTATGTATACATATACCCCTTTTCATTTTATGTATACATACCCCTTTTCATTTTATGTATACATATACCCCTTTTCATTCTATGCATACATACCCCTTTTCATTTTATGTATACATACCCCTTTTCATTTTATGTATACATATACCCCTTTTCATTTTATGTATACATACCCCTTTTCATTTTATGTATACATACCCCTTTTCATTTTATGTAAACATATCCCTTTTCATTTTATGTATACATATACCCCTTTTCATTTTATGTATACATACCCCTTTTCATTTTATGTATACATATACCCCTTTTCATTTTATGTATACATACCCCTTTTCATTTTATGTATACATATACCCCTTTTCATTCTATGCATACATACCCCTTTTCATTTTATGTATACATACCCCTTTTCATTTTATGTATACATATACCCCTTTTCATTTTATGTATACATACCCCTTTTCATTTTATGTATACATACCCCTTTTCATTTTATGTAAACATATCCCTTTTCATTTTATGTATACATACCCCTTTTCATTTTATGTATACATACCCCTTTTCATTTTATGTAAACATATCCCTTTTCATTTTATGTAAACATATCCCTTTTCATTTTATGTATACATACCCCTTTTCATTTTATGTATACATACCCCTTTTCATTTTATGTATACATACCCCTTTTCATTTTATGTATACATACCCCTTTTCATTTTATGTATACATATACCCCTTTTCATTTTATGTATACATACTCCTTTTCTAGCTCGGGCTGACACCTAGTTCCATGCATGGACAGCAATTCACTGTAATGCCAGGGGTAGTGGAAGTGGCATAACACGCCCTTTGACCTCCACTTTTACTCACACACACACATACATACACATACACAAAAATTCACACATATACACTCTCACACACAAACACACTCTAGCCCGCAAGCACCCACACAACATACATTTAAAATCATTTTTACTTACCTCAGCTGCCATGGAAGGGCATATTCTACTCCATTTTTATTACACTATTAGTGAACAATATATTTTATTTTTAATATTTTTATCTATTCGTGTAATGAAAATTTGACAGAAAATAAAGGGGGTGGACCCTCAGCTGCCCCTGTGCTCCTAGCACGGAATTTGCCACCTCTGAGGCAAGGGGTCGCAAAGGCAGTGATTGGGGTAGCAAAGGGCAAGCCAGGGGTCGCAGCTGCGACCCCTAAATGCCAGGCCACAGTTCTATGCCATCAGTACACCATGGACTCATCTAGAGTGCGGCGGAAAGGGTACTCCGACATACTATAGCGCCCGCCTCTGAGCAAAACTTTAGGCCCCGGCAATTCTTCTTTTACAAATTAAGCACGGCCTGCAGGGGACTGGTTGGAGGAGAAAATGGCTTTGAGCGATACACTTCTGCATGAACTTGTCTCCCGCAGGTCACAATTAAGTGAAGTTGCACAATGTGAAATGTTGCTGGCGTAACTTACATTTCACCAAGGCGTACCCCAGAAGCCTGGTTCTCGCTAAAGAGAACTACAAATGCATAAATAAATATATAAAACAATAAATAAATAAAACAGGCCCATCATTCTTACGACTGGAGCATAAAGCGAGGTCAGTCAGGAGTACGTCACATCATGGCATCATGCGCCAAGAAACCCGAAGGAACGCGCAGAATGCGTGAATGTCTCAATTTTTGAAACAGCCTCTTTGTAAAGAGGTCGCCTCCGGCGAGGAGTGACACGGGCACCCCCTGTACGTAAGAAGGGGCTCTCCAGGGGTGGATACAGACCAGACTCCAAGGAATGAAGGCAGGAGACACACTGAACACTGTACCGTTCAATGGTGTCTCTGTGAAAGGGAACAAAGCGTCCTTTGTGGGCTCTCGCCCACGAGGAGTCACGGGCCTGACACACAGCACCGAGCCCGTGACCTCACTGGGAACGGCAGAGACTGCACCCAACGCGGGGCGGTGGAAAGAACCCCCACGTGACCATCTCTGTCCCGGCAGCAGAGAGGGCGACTCGAGGAAGGGAGAGATGGAACTAGGGTGGAAATAAACGAGATGCTATGAGAGTGTCTGAGATGGCGCGGAAGAGAAATGACACACAAGATGAAATAAGGAGAAGATGGAGAAAGTGAAAGAAGAGAGAAAGGTGGAAAAAATAAGAGGTGAAAGTGTGTGAGAGAAACGAGCATTGGCGAAGCCAATAGGTCTCCCCTATGCAAGAGCTATTAGCTTTGCCAATGTGCTTTAGCCATGTTGTACACCGGCATGGCTGCTATTCAGCATGGCTAAAAGTTAGTGGCGTAGGGGAGAGTGGCCTGGAGTGTCCTAAAGTGGAATGGCAAAGAGTGGATTAGAGTGTCCTGTACTGGAGTGGCATACAGTGGAGTCGCGTACAGTGGAATGGCGTAGAGTAAAGTGGACTGGTGTAGGGTGCATTGGCGTAGAGCATTGCAGAGCATAGTAGAGTAGAATGCCGCGGCGTAGAGTGCAGCGGCATATAATTCAGTGGCGTATAATACAGCATTGTAGAGTGCAGCGGCATATAATTCAGTGGCGTACAATACAGCATTGCAGAATGCAGTGGCATAGATTAGAGTGTTGCATAGTAGAGTGCAGTGACGTAGAGTGCAGAAGTGCAGACTACAGTGGTGCAGAGTAAAGTGGCGTAGAGTACAGTGGTTTAGAGTGGTGTAGAGTATAGTGCCGTAGAGTGCAGTGGCAGAGTGGAGTGGCGTAGAGTGGAGTGCTACACAGTGCAGCGGCATTGAGTGATGCAGCGTACAGTGGCGTAGAGTGCATTGGCATGGAATTAATTAGTGAAGAGTAGAGTGGCATAGATTTCAGTGGTGTAGAGTGCAGCGTTGCAAAGTAGAGTGTCGTAGAGTTCAGTGGTGTAGAGTGGCAGAGTGCATTGGCGTAGAGTAGAATGCCGTAGAGTGCAGTGACGTTGAGTATAGTGGTGTAGATTAGAATACAGTGGCATAGAGTGCAGTAGTGTAGAGTGCAGTGTCACAGAATAGAGTGGATTAGAGTGGTGCTGGTAGAGTAGAGTGCAGTGGCGTACAGTGAAGGAGAGTAGCGTGGATTAGAGTGCCGTAGCGTAGAGTGGACTAGTGCAAGGTGCTGCAGATTATAGTGGCGCAGAGTGTAGTGGTGTATAGTGCAGCAGCATAGAATTCAGCAGCGTACAATGCAGCGTAATAGAAAGTAGTGTAATATTCCATACTATATAGGCGCAGGTAACATTGCAACCTTTCACCTATATTCTTCCTACATTACATACATAACGGTTCATAGGGACTGACCTTTTACCTAGATACGACACTGCATTCAGAACGCGGGTTTCCCCCTAGTTCGAATCTCATACATTAAGCATGAGGCTTCTTGGTAGCACAGCAGGACGAACATCTCCTGTATAATATCTCTGTATAAAGTTCAGGCCCGACGTCATCCTTTAGGCCGACACAGTAACACAGCAAGGTAGGACCCCTGGGGAGACCTATGGGTATATATACATCACATCTTGCTTGGAAGGACAGAGGAGACCGAGACTTCCCGGCTGACACACTGACCAGAGACGCTGAGGTTCCTGCATGCAGACACTCCAGCTCGCAGTGGTCTAACATCCCTCGCAAGTTGTTCAACTCGAGACCAGGACGGGATCCCATATTCTCTCATTTTCAGGTAATGCGGCTGACTAGATCCTAGAGGGATTCTAGGCATAACACCTACACAGATGCTAGGTACATCTAGTTAGGAAGGCATTGTAGGAATACACACTTTTTATCATGTTTTTTATGTACTTATATACATTCATGATTTCTGCAAGATGGTAGAACTTTACCATCCCTTTACTTTCGTAGGACTTCTAATCATATATCTCTGCTACTGTCTAATGGTTGTTGCAGCTCATCTATTCTACACTAGAATAACAACTCTTCAATAAATACTTATTGAAAACGCCTAGCTTGTTAATTCTGTGTAACTCTCTGAGACAAACTAAGTAAGCACGAGTGACTGAGCGAAAGGTAGTATATTGTTTCCAAGATTCTGAGAAATCAGGGTTGTCATGTTCTGAGGTTGCCAGAATCTATTCTCTCCTTGGTAAGAGGAGATTATAGTGGCACTGTGAGCTAGCTAATACAGATAGGCTAACTTATCAGGTGGGGGTGCACGGAATCAGTCTGCCACCAATCCCACAGTTTATGTTATCCAAACGCGCAGATCTTGTATAGGTTATATAGGAACTACACGACATGGCGCCGCCAACGTTGGTTGGGGACTTATTAAACAGTAGAATCTGAGTAATTCAGTCGTGCGATTCTCAGAGACCCCTACTCACAAAACACCAGAGACGTCTGGAGTGGGTGGGCACAAACTCCGCCACAGCTGAGAAGGCTAAAAAAAATCCTATTTATTGGATGTTGGTTAATCAAGCTTGAAGGACACAGTGTTCCTAAAATTGTGCAAAACCACCTTATCTTGGTTTCCTTGAAAACTATTTAGTGTTCTAAAAACAATGACTAACCAGGTCTTAGACCCACTGCAACAAGCTCTGCCCCTCTCAGACGAGGAGGTTGATGCAGACGCAATACACATTGCACCCTGAGACTGCTAGAGAATGGTTTAACACCTAGGGATGGTATTGTGGTATTCGTGATTGAGGCGCACGAATCAAACAGAACAGAGGTATTTTATTCGTGGGTTACATTCCCAGCAGCAAATGCAAGAACAAAAACTTTTCACTCCAACACAGAAGGAGATGCACCAGCGGAATATTGTCCGTTTCAGGACACTGAGGTTCCACTCACGTACCAGGAACACTTATACTGGTTTAAAGGCGCCCTACCCCACATAAGAAGAAGAGTGAGACTCGGCCCACTCGGAAGAGAAGGGACAACGTGGCCAATATTAGCGGCCTACACACCACATCCTGACATTGAAACAATGCCACCAGGAGACTTACTCACACAACACAAAGAATTAATAAAAATCTACAGAAACTTGACGCAATTCGTCATGAGGACACTTACAGTCCAACCAGCAATAGTTGCAACAAATGGAACTCAAGCTCAGAGTACATCAACTAAAGTCACACCACAAACATTACACGCAGTGATGGGTAAAATGCCCACAAAACGTGAACAAATGCCATTCTGGGTAGCTCAGAAAATAACACAGCTAGAGGCAGTATTCCCGAATACCCCGTATGAAAAACACAGGATGCTAACAATCTGCTTGCCCATGGGGATAACACCACAAATAGAGGATTGTACCACTTGGGGTACAGTCTTTGCTGCCATTTATACCAGAACTCATGGTATCCCGTCATTAGCAGTAGTACCAGATGTATTGAGACAAATACAAAACGAGTACGAAGCAGCGCCTGCTCTGAACTTAGGGATGAAGTTTCTAGGTAACTATGCCCGGGTATCAGCCATAATATTAGCTAATATTAAAGGGGAAGCAGCTTCAGTGGCCATCCGCCAATGCCTAAGGGAGTTCAATCCTTTAGAACAAGAACACAAACTACCAAAAATAATTGAAACTGCATATGCAGAATTAGGCAGAGACAGTTTGGGTGGGAAAGCTTTAATACCACAACTGATGGGCAGTCCTGAAAAGGACACTTCTAAGCAGATACCTGCTTCAACAAAGAAGAAGTGGGACAATAAAAAACAACAAAACTTTAAAGGAAAGAGATCTCAATCCAGAGGTAGATCTCCTCCACAGGAGCCCTCCGAAAAGAGGTATAACCTTAGGAATAGGGATAATATGAGGAAACCTGACAGGTATCAGGATACTGATACACGTTCCTCTCGTTCCTTTCAGGGTTCTTCGAAAAACTCAGAGGGGGAAGGACGGTCAGACAGACAAGAAGAGCGTACAAAGTCCAGAGACAAGCAGCACGCTCAAGATTACACTTCTAAAAAAGAAGAGAAACCAAAGCAAAAGCCACAGTTCAAAAAGAAGAAGGTTGCAGGTCTAAAGATCAGACATGCCCAGAATTCTGAGGACTCGACTACTGAACGGGGAATGGGCTCCGACGATGCTAGACAGTGCGGCAGAAGTAACAATAGCTCGCCAGAACCTGATGGAATTTCTGATGACAGCGGACTTGAATGATTATATCACGGTAGAGACACCCGATACGAGGGTAAGTGTCCCACATAAGTTATATGAAATAACACTCCAAATGGAGGGGGACAATGTAGGACAGTTAGAGGTCTCTTCTGGGAGAATCTGTAGTTTGGCTATGACATTTTGTTAGCTGAACAAAATTGGCCGCCAGCATTCGTCATGGATTGCCCTAAAGGAGAAACAGTAATTTTACCGGCATTCTCAGACCATATTCCCAAGCACCTAAAACACACATATGCGCAGGAGTGGGCGGTAGCCCAAGCCCCTGCATTATACAAAAACCATGTTGGATGGGATGAGGATTCAACCCACCGCATAATTCCTTTAAAAAATACACTGACTGCACAGAGGCAGTATCCAATAAAGCAAGAAGCTAAAAAACAGGTCAGGGAGATCTTAGATCAACTTGAATACCAAGGGGTGATCGAAAATTGCACCTCATGATGAATAATCCTTTGTTTCCGGTCATGAAGCCTGACAATTCATATTGTTTAGTTTTAGATTATAGACATTTAAACACTTGCACTAAGACATTTGCAGTCCAAAATGCACACAGTGCCGCATTACTGAATAATATTGTGCGGAAAAAAATTAAAACAACACTTGATATCTCAAATGGATTTTTCTGCCAAAATATAGCGCCTGAAAGCAGGTATCTAACAGCATTCTCAGCGCTAGGGTCCCAGAGTCAATTTTGTCGACTACCCCAGGGTTGTTTTCGGCCAGAGTAACTGAGTAACTTCAAAATTTGGATGAAGAGGCATTGTCCTATGTGGATGATATTTATCTAATGGACGATGACCGAGAGGAGCACTTGAACAGAGTGAATACCATAATTTTGGGATTTGCATCTGAGGGTTACAAATTCAACTTTAAAAAATCAAAAATTGTCCACCTCAATGTCCTGTTTTTAGGATATGAGCTTTCAAGTGAAGGGAAAAGCTTGGCAGCCAATTTTTTTTTTTTTAGAAAAGTGCGCGCTGCTCCAACCTCCAAAATCATTTAAAAACTTACAATCAATCCTGGGATTCCTGAACTTTGGCAGAACATACATTTTGGATTACGCAGAAAGAGTAAAACCTTTCTACGATTTAATAAAACCTGATTTTTCAGTTAAACAATGGACACAGGAACATACAGATACACTTCGTTCCTTACAAGCTGACATGCTAGCTTCCAAACACTTACAGACACGCGTAAACGTATAAACGTATGCAACCTGGTGATCCGTATAGTTGCGGGTCAATCTGGGTACACCTATCTAACATATAATGAAGGTGAAACTGTACCAATTGCATATAAATCGCATTTGTACACAAATGCTGAGATGCGCTTCGCATCTACAGAAAAGATTCTGACAGCAGTACAAACTACTGTAGTGAGAGAAAGAGCACTGGCTCAGGGGAAACGAATAATAGTAGTGACTCCGGTTCCAGCCTTAGAGGCTGTGACAAAGGCAAGCGTTCCTAATGCTAAAGCCTTACATCCGAGATGGATACAATGGGCTAATTCTCTCACTGCAACAGATGTGGAATACAGGTACGACCCAAATTTAAAGACACAAGCATTTCTGCAATACGAACAAGAATATCCTCTACCAAACGAAATAATGCCTCTAGATCAGTATGAATGTATAATTTACACAGACGGATCAGCTCAACCGGCCATAGGAAGTAAGCAACAATATAGCGTGGCATGCGCAATCGTTAAAGGTCGCATGCGGGATGGAAGGTTCCACCCAAGTCGCACAAAAACGCAATCTCTTGGAGACTGCACGGCACAGCTGGCAGAGTTGAAAGCCTTGATACTAGCACTGGTAAATACGGATCGAGAATTCCCCACACTAATCGTGTGAGATTCCTTTTACTGTGTGCAGTCATATAATGAATATTTGCAGCACTGGGTTCAAAATGGGTTCAAAGATGCAAAAGGTGGCACAATTAAGCATAAAATGCCATGGGAACAGGTAGTGTAGTTGAAAACCGAACTGAGAGCTCACGTGATACATACACTGAGTCATCAGCGTGATGGCGTTCACGTTGAAGGGAATTCATTGGCTAAAACGAGAATAGACGGTGAGATTATGGTTGTTATCAATGCTTGTCACAAAAACAGCAGAGCAGTACCAAAAAGGTTTCCACTCAAGTACTCCTACAAGTTAGATGCCAATAACATTCCGTTTGCACAGATTCCTGGAGTGGGGGATAGAGTAATTCCAAAAATGGATCGTAGGTTAGGTTTAATTCTAGCAGCATACGAAGGGATAGGTTCTGCACATGCAGGAGTTACAGCGACGGTTTCTTTATTGAAACAACGCTATTGGTGGCCTGGGTTAACGAAGCAGACTAAAGACTATGTCTTGAAATGCGACATCTGCCAGCAGATGAAAGGTTCCACCGTAACACGTCCAGCACAGACACCATTATTAATATCTGACAAACCACTAGCGTGTGTTTACTTGGACCACTGCGGCCCCTTACAAAGAGATGGGGATTACAGGTATATCATGGTTGCAGTGGATTCCTGCTCAAGATTCCTATGGGTGTGGCCCCAACGCTCGGCTGACGCTCGTACTGTTATAAAAGATTTGCAAGTCTTTATAGGGACATATGCAATTGGCACATTACATTCTGACCAGGGCCCTGCGTTTAGCTCTCGGGCTTACAAGGAGGCCATGCGAGGATTGGGTGTAGCATTGCGGTACTCCTCTCCGTACCATCCCGAGGGAAATTCGGTCGTGGAAAGGAAAAACCGAGACTTAAAGCAGTCTTTAACAGCTAGAGTATTAGGCACAGGTGAAAGCTGGGTAAAACATCTGTATGGAGTGCAGCGAGCATTGAACAATATGCGATGAAGTTCTCTAGGGGGGTCACTCCATATGAGGTCCTATTTGGGACAAGAATGTGGGTACCTGATCTTGATTGTGAAGGCGCAGTGGCGGATGAAAAGCCTTTTGACATCCATGATCATTTGGCTGTTTTACAGGATCTAAATGAGTCGAGGACACAACAAAGTAATGTCCATATGAAGCAGACCGCCACTGGGGAAGTCAAATCAGTCACGGCAAGACCTGTCTGGATCCCAAAAGTTGGGGATCTGGTCAGAGAGAAAATAGCGGACAAGAAATAATTTGGGCCATCATACAGAAAGCCTGTACAGGTCCTAGCAGTTGAAGGAACAAGAACTGTACTGCTACCGCCTCTTGCCGGAAAAAAGATTTGTCTCAATCGACCTAATCAAACCACACTATGTGGCCGATACTGAGTAGTAGGCCACGTGGACTCCAAAGTAGCAGACGCCCTCCTCTCGCTACAATTCAAGAAGTTCAAACGGAATGACTCATCACGTTCGAAGAGTCTCCTACAAGGAATGATGGACTATGCAATAATGCTATGGAACTCGTTCCCCTTGAACCTGAAGTTCAAATTCAGAACCAAAATCGAAGACAAATTTCAATTCGACCAAATACAGATGTTTACATCAACATGCCTCAACAAGAGCAAACTACGATTTCTACAAATGCTGATGCAATACCAACAATTGATCGAACTGCTTCTGACTACTTCATAAACTTTGATACGCTTTCTTTGGATCCAAGTGATCCGGAAACTATGCCAGCCCAAAAATCGCGCAAGCAGCAAGTTAAAGACTTACTGAACTTTCTTAAAAAGACTTACCTGGTGTCACCTTGGGTAGAACTATGGGTAATCACCGGGAAACTTTTCTTTCTTTTCTGGTTAGGCTTAGTAATTGTTTTTAGCATGCTTGTTAATGGAAAATACCTTTGACAAAGCTCTGCAGCCCAAAAGGTGAATTTAATTTTAAAACCACACCAATCATCTCATCGAGAACAAAGAGACTTGTCATCAGTGAACATTACAGCAGTTCCTATACCTGATGGTATAGTTTGGGACAAGGTTGATTGCGATATATTTGGTCCGACCGAACTTTTAAGAGTTCCTTATTTATTTAAAATATCGTTGAGTGATATCACTACCTCAAGTACATTTTCCGATGATTGGGATTTTGAAACTGTAAATAACATGTTGTCTGATTTGGAAAAATATGCTGAATTTTCTAATAGTGAAACATTGGAAAGCACATCAGATTTTGAAACACTGTATTGTTATCAACACTATGGTCATCCCTTTCTGCATAAATCTGCTAATCCTAGAAATATGTTTACTTACCACCAGTGGGAACATTGTCCGACACCGCCGAAAGGCAGTTCAAAAACATTTACACAAAAGTTTCCATATTTTTCAGGGTTTAATATGTCTGACCCAGCATCATATTATTATAAGGTTGCACCAACATCAGCGCAGAAGACTATGTTAACAAACACCAAACAGATTTACTCTGCTTCCTTTATTGCCCAGTTGTCTGAACAAGGTTTCGGCTTATGGAAAGACACCATAGACTTAAAATCAGTCTGGGGTACTAGAGAATGGCAAGTACAGGGAGTAGAAGCTTTGTTTAGAGCATGCCTTATCCCTCAACAAATCATGTTTTTGAACGAGACAGTGCAACAGACGTCTTGCCTTGGACTAGCCAAGAACAAAGACTTGAACATACCTCAGCTGCCAACTCCATCACACACCGAGGGTAACATAACATCACAGAAAGAGATTACTTTGAAGGAAATTATGCAATACAACAGATCAGACCCCGATTGGAAGAAATGGTTGATTTGGCCCATAGACACGAATAGTTGTCAGGCGAGATTCATGGGTAAAACCGAAGATTTCACTATCCATAGGCCAGATCCACGTTATATACAGAGAGAACTTCCAGGGGTAGTGACATCCTACAGCGTTGGGAAGTTGTGCCTTAATTGGCTAAAAAAATCAACGCTCACAAAGGTGAAGCTACACTTATCCTTACTATCACAGGATGTGGATCTCAGGGATTTTTTACTAGGTCCCAGGAAGCCACGTCAGAAACGTTTCTATTATGCTGTTTACAATGAAATTTGGAAAATATTCCAACAAGAGGCCGCAGAGAGGTTACGTGAAATAGACCGTATAAATCTAGAAAAATCTCTAACAGTAGTAGACAATGGGTTAACTACATTGACCTCCAGGATATATTCCTTAGACAACATTGTATCTTCTGCGATAGACATACTAGAACAAGATTTGGCCATATTACAACACGGGCAATCTCAATTACGTTCTGTTATGTTATTAAGCTAGACGCTGCAATCTTTGCGTGCAGGCTATGTGCCTTGGCGTTATATCAACAGTATGTCTCTGTTTTCTGAATACAATCTAACAGATAAACAGATAGAAATGGCACAAAGGGGAGCAAAATATACAATGCTGCGTATCGAAAAACTGGATAGATTAGCATTTACAGTGGCAGAATTACCGTCCACAGAATGGCTAATCCATGGCCACATAACTCTACCGGTCACAACTTTCCAGTTTCAGTATTGCCTTGAACAAAAGCAGGCAGGCAGATATGAAGAAATGGGTAAGGAATACATTAAGGAATCATGGGTACTACCATATAGATTTCGATGCCGGAGTGGGGATCGAGAAGTGTTTCTAAGCGGTACAAACTGTGAGAACGCTTTAAGTGGATCACTCATATGCCAGGATATAATGCTGCACTGGGCTTGTAATGGTTCTGTGGCGAACCTGTCCTGCCATTTGAGGGGTGCCCCAGCTGCAGTGATTACTCCAGCATTCAGGCTACTTTCAAATGGGAGTTACTTGATGCTGAACAGTCGAGGCTGCTGCCGGATGCTCCCAGGCATCGCATATCTGGTAACCGTGAGCTCCAGGTTACTTGTTGTATGCAAGTATTGTTTCCACAGACACATAGTCAGGGAGGAGCCGTTATGGCCTTAACTGAATGTTTCCTTAATACGGTCTGATACTCTAAGCAGCATGAAAGCCATGCTTTTACAGAAGTCTGTGCTGTTAACCTCCGCTCGAGAGACTTTTGATCTCCAGATCGCAAGGACTTCGGCAGAGATACAGGCGCTTATTCATACAAACTGCCCTTTCCTTTCCATTTCGCACAAATGGAAAATTGTATCTTTAACATGTCTGATACGACAGGCATTGTCCACCTATTTAAGACCAAAGGTTCGGGACTTCTGAGCACCTTTCAGACGGTACTTGGAGTTATACCAAACTTCATACACTCCGTATTCGGAAGCGTCTTTGGAGGACTTCCGCTCATCCTGTTTCTAGTAGCAGGTATCGTCTGTTTATTGTTTTATATTTGCTACGCAATGGACATCCCAGTCACCAAGGAGATGGAAAGAGCACTCCTGGAGCGTAAATACCGTGACCGCATGGTACAACATCTAGGCACGCCTCACCTAAGAGAACTAAGTGCATCTTGGTTCTTGTCATTTCGACCAGTCTGGATGGACTGCATCTTACCTGTCCTCCGATGCCTGTTTTGCGGAGAAGAATGCGTGTTAGACCTTTGTTTGACACTCCCATCATATGCGCAACCGGACATGACGGCCCATGTTCTGCAGTGTCCTCAGCGTATTCCGATGTTGATGGTGGCATTCCTTGAGCCCCCACAGGTAGTAACAGCACCTGTTGGTATGGACACCGGCTCCTCCTCTGACACCCAGGCTTTGGACGGCGCACAGTCTGCCCCAGCAACGGCTGCGTACAGTGTGGAACAGCATCTGTTTAACACTGACTGCCGACCGGACGATAATAACAGGACTGTGTCCCCAGAGATACAACCATCAGGCACTTATCATGGTAGCCTTTAAAATTTAAATACTTGTGCGTCGACAGCAGGAATTTGAAATATCTCAGATCAAGGGCTCTTCATTGCCTCTGTGTTCCTGCGTCTTCTTCACATCACCATTTGCCCTGAAGAAGTTCATTTTATGTATGAACGAAACGCGTTGGCTGGAATTTGCACATTTTGATATTGAAAATAAAGGATTGATAAACCACTATACAAAATGAACATTTGGATTTTTGAAGAAAACTCTTTGGTAGTGCACCGCTCCACTATTTTCACTGGAACAGCATCTGTGTTCGATTGACGTGCTCTGCAAGGTGCTACAGGGGCCGTCTACTGTGGAAGCAAGCAACGCAAATGTTGTGTCTACCAGCCGGGACACAAACATTTGACTCATTTGGCTCGTCGTGTGCTGGAAGAAATTCGCCCTTTTTTAAAACAAGCTCAAATTTGGAACTCAAACCAAAAATTTCCATTCCTTTCATTTATTGGGCATACATGGCTTTCTAATGCTTATAGTGCTTCAGACTATAACTAAGGACACTTTAGAGCTATGGCTTGCAAAAAAAAAAATTTAGACAGTTTTAAGTCTTTTTAGAATTTTTTTTAGAAGTTTTAAACATTTTTAGCTCAACAGATGTTTTTAAACTTTGTGCGTACCAATATCTAGTTAGGCTAGTAGTAGGGTAATAAGTTACATATGTCGTCCAGTCGGAAGAGGAGTGGGTGTGATATTCCATATAGGTACCCTATATAGGCGCAGGTAACATTGCAACCTTTCACCTATATTCTTCCCTACATTACATACATACCGGTTCTTTGGGACTGACCTTTTACCTAGATACGACACTGCATTCAGAACGCGGGTTTCCCCCTAGTTCAAATCTCATACATTATGCATGAGGCTTCTTAGAAGCACAGCAGGACGAACATCTCCTGTATAATATCTCTGTATAAAGTACAGGCCCGACTTCATCCTTTAGGCCGACACAGTAACACAGCAAGGTAGGACCCCTGGGGAGACCTATGGGTATATATACATCACATCTTGCTTGGAAGGACAGAGGAGACCGAGACTTCCCAGCTGACACACTGACCAGAGACGTTGAGGTTTCTGCATGCAGACACTCCAGCTCGCAGTGGTCTAACATACTTCGCGGGGTGTCCAACTCGAGACCAGGACGGGATCCCATATTCTCTCATTCTCAGGTAATGGGGTTGACTGGATCCTAGAGGGATTCTTGGCATAACACCTACACAGATGCTAGGTACATTTAGGTACATCTAGTTAGGAAGGCATTGTAGGAGTACGCACTTTTTATCATGTGTTTTATGTACTTGTATATATTCATGATTTCTGCAAGATGGTAGAACTTTACCATCCCTTTACTTTCGTAGTACTTCTAATCATATATCTCTGCTACTGTCTAATGGTTGTTGCAGCTCATCTATTCTACACTAGAATAACAACTGTTCAATAAATACTTATTGAAAACACCCAGCTTGCTTATTCTGTGTAACTCTGAGACAAACTAAGTAAGCATGAGTGACTGAGCGAAAGGTAGTATATTGTTTCCACGATTCTGAGGGATCAGGGTTGTCATGTTCTGAGGTTGCCAGAATCTATTCTCTCCTTGGTAAGAGGAGATTATAGTGGCACTGTGAGCTAGCTAATACAGATAGGCTAACGTATCCGGTGGGGGTGCACGGAATCAGTCTGCCACCAATCCCACAGTTTATGTTATCCAAACGCGCAGATCCTGTATAGGTTATATAGGAACTACACGACAGTAGTAGCGTAGATTAGAAGGGTGTGGCGTAGAATACAGTGGCATAGAGTGCAGTGGTGTGGCGTAGAGTGGCATAGAGTGGAGTGACGCTGAGTGGCGTTTTAGAGTAGATTGTTGTTGAGTGAAGCAGTGTAGAGTAGAGTGGAGTGGTGCAGAGTAGAGTACATTGGCGTAGAGTGCAGAGTGGCGTTGAGTGGAGTGGCAGTAGAGTGGAGTTGTGCAGAAGAGAATACAGTGGCCTAGACTGTAGTGGCATATAGTAGATTGTTTCAGAGTAGAGTGTAGTGGCATAGAGTTGAGTGGTGCAGGGTAGAATGCAGTGGAGTAGAGAGGAGTGTCATAGAATGCAATGGTGTAAAGTAAAGTGGTGTAGAGCGCAGTAGCATGGAGTAGATTAAAGTGGTGTACAGTGGATTGGCTTAAAGTGCAGTGGTACAGATTAGAGTGTATTGGCATAGAAAGCAGTGGTGTGTAGTGTTGCAGAATGGAGTGGAGTGGCATAGAGTGGAGTTGTACAGAGTAGAGTGGAGTGGCTAGACTGGAGTGGTGTAGAATAGAGTGGCAATGCGTGCACTGATATAGAGTAGAGTGGTGCAGAGTAGAGCAGAAAGGCGTATAGTGAAGCGGGGTAGAGTGCAGAGGCATGGAGTGGTGCAGAGTAGAGTGCAGTTACCTGGAGTTGTGCGTAGTAGAGTGGAGTGGTGTAGAGTGGAGTGGTATAGAGTTGAGTGGCATAGAGTGGAGTGGCATAGAGTGGAGTGGCGTGGAGTGGCATAGAGTGGAGTATGCATGTGTGATAGCACACTGCATTCATGGACAACACATTTTCAATTGAAATGACCATTACATTTGTAAAGAAATACACTTTTACTAATAAAACTATACAACACACATACGATAATGTGTGGAAATGGCATCACCTAGTGTATTGATTCGTTTTGATCATATTAAAGTATTTGTTTCCAACACAGAATTAATAATAAATGTGCTTCATTTGTGCTTTTTTCGAATTCTGATATATTCTGAAATAGTTGCACAGTTAATTTCAATGTTGTCGTGTGGTAGAAAAAAAAGTTTGAAGGGTGAGTGGTGAAATATGACAGTCCTATTTGATATCGATCAGCACATTCTAGCAATGCCAGAGGGAGCTACCCAAAGGAGTTCTCGAATCAAGCTCTCACCGCAGGGGATCTTACACCTAGATGTAGGATCCTTTGAAATCCTGCATGTTAAAGATCACAGAGGAATTGGACAATATATGTTTCATTCCATTGGATGGGGAAAATATCCACTGGGCAGGCACAGCCCTGACCTCTTCCTCCACCTGATTCAGGAACTCCAAATGAACGACTAACAACCTGTCTCCAAGCCAGATCATGCTCTCGCTAGCTTCTACGAAGTGAAAACCAATTCAGCCACACCATTGGGGGCACTCTCAAACTCCAAAGCATGCAACTGTCTCTCCACTACTGAAGAAATCACCTGCTAAACCTGCCAACTTGCCAAACTATGGACCAGTCTGGTTCTGCACCACGATAGCACAGGAAGCTGGACACATTCCACATGTGAATCCTTATTACTACAGGTAACCCACCACGCCATACTGGCACTCTCTCCCTCCAGACTCCCACATCACTTGTGGAATACCCCAAGTATCTGCCCCTGGATTTTTATGTCAGAAAATACCTGACTGCAACAACATCTACTCTACTTTGGCATTGGCTGGCTTTATTGTCAATCATCTGCCTGCTTCTTATTCAATAGTCTGCCTTCCTCTTCTTGTGTTTGTCACTCCTCTGGAGCATAGCCTCTGTACAATACTTGACATTAGCTGTCTTGTGTCCTTTCGCTGCTCCCTTTTTAGGGAACTACTCTTTCCTTTTTGTTAAGCACTCCAAGAGAGTGCATGCCTTTGCAGCTCTCTCCTTCCGTGTTGTTCACTCTCTTCTGTGCTTTGTTCCCATGCTCCGTGATGATCTCCCCCTTATGGGCCGCACATTCAACCTAATAGGGCGCCCTTTCCCTGTTTGGCCCGGCTCGTCTGTTTAAAGGTGCGCCGCTGCGCAAACAGAGAAAGTGCACCATATATGTAATAAAGCTCTAGGGGTGTGAGTGCTGTATGGAAACACAGCTATTATTTTTAATATTAAAATAATACATTTAATTTACTTAAGTAGCATTCAAACCACTGTTTGCTTATTCTTAACCTATCTTAGCCAACCCAAATTGAACCAGTCATTGCAGGCTGTAACACAGTATGAACAAAATATTAGGAAAGAGTCACAGGGTCCTTTGCCACACAGAGATTTGAGGTAATTATGTAACTAAATCATCTTGGAGGAAGAGAGGATTCAGGTAAATAAAATCTCTTTTCCAGATATTCTCAGGGAGCGTTCTGGGAGAGAAAACACAGGCGCAATCGAGGACTAGGATAAAGATGGCTAAATCCCAAAATACAAGATTTCAGCAGCAGATACACAAAGAAATGTGTGTATGGCCCAATATGAGACTGACTGAAAGGCAACTGGTCTCAGGGGTAACATCAGAATGTTTTATGGCAGTGGTTCCCAAACTTTTTCAACCAGTGGCTCCCTTAACCTATTCACAGTTGGCCGCGGCTCCCCATTATAATATTTAGTTTTGGTGGGTGGGAGGGATGTAAGCCCGGCCTCAGGAGTACTTCCATTTTTCTCCCTGAAAATAAATGGGCTTGTGTATGAATGTTCTAGATATGTCTCTCACTGTTCGTGGTTCTGAGTATGGATGTTTGAAGTAGGTGTGTTTTTGAATGTGTGCATGGATGAGCATTGTAGATCACTATGTATGTGGATGTAAATGCATTGATATTCTGTGCCTATTTGCATTTATGTTTTAGGTTGGTGTATGGTTTTGAGCAATGTTACACATCCTTAGTGGGAGTAGGCACAGGCTTGGATGAACACCACTCCGAAAGTCGTGCGAAACCAGGCTGACTAAGTCCATCAGAAACAGGAAACAAGGTGTCTTTGGTACCCTGGTAGCAGAAAGAGGCCAATATTTATTTTCAATCGTGATGGGGAGGTAAAATAAAAATAAAAACATAGTTTTAAAACATAAGAAAGGAAAATAACTAATGTCCCAAATCTTAAAAGCACGTTTAAAAAATATTTGAGTAGAGTTTGGGCATAACAATTAAAACTCCGTAAAGAGCGGAATAAATAAACGTATTTCATTTATTTTAACAAAGCATGGGGCATTCTTGGGAGAAATATAGGGCGCTGATGTTTTTAAAACTAACTTTGGGGAAAATGTTAAAATAACAATCATTTTCCACAGTTTCAAAGCGTTTATGACTAGGAGCCGCAAGAGCAATGCCAGGGGTAGCAATGGGCAAGCCAGGGGTCGCAATAGCGACACCTAAATGATGCCAATGCTTTTTAGCTACCACAGAATAACAAAACAAAGAGGGGGAAAAGCAATAACGTTCTAAATACACCTTGAAGTGTGAAAGCAGCTCACTGGTGCAAGTTTACAGCTCATTGTGCTACATTAAGAGGACTACTGCTTATGAACTTGAAGTAACAGGAGGATTTCTTTGACAAAGGCACTGATCTTGCAACACAAAATACAAATTTGTGTTCCGCATATAACACCTTGTGTGCTATATGCAGCAGGCACATTAACCCTCTATGCTGCTTTAAGAGGAGCCAAAACTGTGACAGACAAAACACATCTATGTCTGCATTATTACTACACCAAAGCCGGATTTCACTACCTTTTACACACAACTTCTTGAAACTGGAAGCTCACTTTCATATGGGGCAGCTAACAGCATACATGTACTTGCCATGTACACTGTCGCCTGTATCCATGTGCAGGCGCTGGCAGCAGGCTGAGTGGTACTGCTAGGCCAGCTGGGTGGTCAGCACATGTATCCCCAGCTAATCAAATGCCAATCATGCACCCCCCAGTAGGGACCCATCAGCAGTCTGCACCCTGAACCTACTGCCAAGCTACACCAGCCTGACAGCTTCCAGGCACTGTGTATCCTGCAGTCCCAGGTGCGCGAGTCTTGCAAGCATGCACCCCAACTCTTTGAAGGACTCTCATGCAATCCAAGGCCTCTGTCCAGTTGTGCAGCAAAGCACACGTTTATCAGCGCTTGAAAGGTGAAGCTCAGCGTAGGCCCTGTGGGGAGATCTGCACCTGGTCAGGTGCGTGGCTGACTGAGTTATTTAAACCTGATATACACCAATCCATTTTTTTAATGAACTTTTTCTGACTCGCTACAATGGTTTTAATATTCTCGGGTTGCAGGCAGTGTTTATGATCACCAGTAAAGGGGGACCCTTCTAAATTAAAAGGAGTGTAGTATTTTAGCAGAACATTTTAGTTTATCAAGCGGCATTGACTACCCTTAAATCTCATCATTTGTAATAATTGGCTCTGCTTCTGGCGCCTCTCTTTACCTCGTCCTTTTCTCCGGGTAGTAAGTTGTAACTGTTTTGTGGCACAAGATGATTTTTCATTCAAATTACATGTTATTGTATTTTTATGCTTCTGCTCCTTTCCTGCTGGGAGGTAGATGTTTCTTCTGTTAATCTTCTCTTCTTTTTAGAATCTGCTTCGCTTAGTTCTGGACTCCATTCTGTGCTGCTCCTAATAATCGTGCATGTTTTTTAAAGATTGAAGCTAAATGAAACACCTGCTACTTCCTAATTTGAAAATCGCCTCATTTTTGCCACTACATATGGATCTGTTCGCGGCGCCCCTGGCTAGTTTTGTCGGCGCACTGGGGTGCTGCGGCGCACAGTTTGGGAACCGCTGTTTTATGGGAAAGGTAGTGAGTGCACAGGACAGTGCCCCAGCAGAAGTGGTGCTGAGAACAAACAAAATTACAATTACAGAAAAGTCGGGATAGACACAAAAGATGGTCAGCACAGACTAGGCAACCATGTAGAATGCATGTGTGAAATATTTGCAGAAGCTAGGTAGCCCAGATGGGCTTGGCCATCATTCTCTGTTCTCTTTTCATAGTATGCTTTATACCAGTCTCACCAAAGAAGAAAGTGCTGCTTTGGTTGGTCTTTCTTCTTCACCAGGGTCCGTTTGCGGGTGGTGGGTGATCACAGCGCCTGATGTTGCCACAGCGTCTTCCGCCACGAGGAGGAGATCTAGGTGGTGAGTGGTCTCTTTGGCGAGGACTGAAAGAAAGAGAAAGTGTATTAAATTTAAGTTTCAAGAACAATATACAACATGATTGTGGAGAATAAAACTGACCCACGACCATACAACAAACTCATAGAGAACTCATGCTTACTACTCACACAAATGACTCACTGCAAACCCAACTGACTCACAGAAAACTTAACAGACTTGCAAGAAATCCAAGAGTCACAGGGAACTCAAAAGACTCACCAGTAAACCAACAAGATCTGAAGAGAACCCGACAGACTCGTATATAATCTAAAAGACTTACACAGAAGCACAAATTAACAGGGAAACTAAACAAGAACCATGCCCAACAGACTGACAGAAGCCATACCAACACTTACAGGGAACTCATCAAGCTAACAGTGAACCCAGCACGCTAAGAACCAAACAGAATGAGAACACACATATAAACTAAAAATACAGCAAACTAAACTGAGAACCCAACATCCCGAGAACCAAACATACTTAATGGGAAGACAACAAACTCCTTGGCAACACAACAGACTCAATAAGAGTTCAACAAAGTAACTGAGAACACACAACAGACAGTAGAAAAACACAAAGTTTGCTCAGCACACAACAGACTCAGAGAAGGTACAAGAATCTTCCAGGTACACTACGATCTTCACAGATTCACTGCAAACCCAACAGCCTCAGTGAGAACCATGCAGCCTCAAAGAGAATTCAAAAGACTCACTGAGAACCTGGTAGAGCGAGTCACAAACGCCCGGGGAAGCTCCTTAGAACTCAAACTATATAACAAACCAACACACCGACAGAGGTACCAGCAGATTCCCTGACAGGCATGCTTACAGCACAGCAGACTCACTGAGAGCTCAACAAAACCACTGATCCACATCCATCTCAGAAGGACACATAACACATGGTGAGCACACTGGAGGCTCATTAACAACACAGGACTCTCTGACAATATAACTGAAACCACAGCAGACTCACTGAGAGCTAAACTGATGCAATGCGGTGGCATCAGATTCCCTAAGTGATGGAGAGGCTGGCTGCAAACCAGTACAGTAACTCACCGAGAGCACAAAAGTATCACTCAAACACTACATGAAAAACACACCAGACTCAATAATACCCGCACACACGCAATGAGAAGACAACACGACTACTGAGACGTCAACAGGTTCTCTGAGACTGCAACTACCTTCCTACGAGACCAATTCCTGTTCTGAGAACACACAGCAGACTTCCCAGTAGTACAACAGACTCATCAATACTACAGCAGACTCTTGGGTGCATAAAAGATTCAATGAAAGCACAATTGACACCTCCATGACCATAGCAGACCTCCAAACAACACAACAAAGTGAGAAGAGAGCAGGCTCACAAAACCCAGAGCAGACTTATTAACAACACTGGGCTCCCTAACACCACAACATACTCAATGAACACACAATAGACTCAATAAGAACACAAAAGACTCATAGGGAACACAACATCCTAATTTTGAATAAAACTGATTTTCTATCAACACAAAGGAATTATACAGGCCACAACAGGGCTTCATGAGAACACACATGGCTCAATGTTGCCTTATCTATGGGTAGAAAATGTACTGTCTTGCGTACTCTGACAAAGACTGATTCCATGGTTCCATACACTTCCAACTTTGAAAAATAAAAGCACTAAAACGCAGGAAGATCATATAATTTGTCCAGGATCACACAAGCAGGTCAAGTGGATATAACAGGATTCGAATGCAAGCACCTTAACCACGACCATGTGCCCTTTCTATGAAGCAAAACCCAATGTGCGATAAAATACAACAGTACAGCTTTACAAAATACAACACAAAGGGATAATCACCTCACTGAAGTTGTAAACACGCGAAACTCTGGTTATGTCGAGGTATTTAACTGCTAAAAAAAAACCCTGACATCTAGTGTTTGGAAGTCAAAATTGTTTCCAGCCTTACAGGTCTGGATACGAGACCCTGCGTTTCTTTATGTATGAGCATATTCTGAATAGTAGAACTGGCAGACATTGGTTATCTGAATATATTGCATTATTACCTATGCGTGGAGTGTGATAATATGAATCTTTATAATACGAATCGTTTTTTGCCGTATGAGATGTCTGTATGTTTTCAGTTTAGGACACGTCGGCCTGCCTGGCTTGTTGTTTTATTGTAGCATGCTGTCTAGAACTGCAACCGGATATGCTTAGCTCCGAACCCTCTTCTTTTTTCACAAAGTTTATAATCACTTTTTCACGTTATAAGATGTGTAAATTAAAAACCCTGTTGTTTATTTGTTCTACAAATTAACAAGATGTGATTAAGGAACACGAGTAAAAACACAGGTCCACAGTCCCGGATGCTGCGGGATGCAAAGGGTACGCCTCTGCGTGTGAAGGGCACGACCCGAGTCCTGAGGGCCCCGGTCGGCGCGGAGCTACAAACGGGCACGGATCTTTTTGTGCACGTTTTTTGAACAGCGAAGATTACGCGTACAGTGTGAATAGCGCTTGGGTTTTTACGCATTCTGCTACTACCTGCGAGCGCGAAATTATGTTGATAAAAATGCACAAACCGGTAAAAAAATAAACTACACTGATCAGTTTTGCATCAATGTGTAGAGAAGGGAAACGTAGACCCGCTCCGGGGTGCAAACCTTATTGTGCTGGGTGTGATGATTAACGGGGGGGGGGTGGCCACTACTGATGAGGGCATGCGCGGGACCGGGGTCGCTTGCCGCCAAAGAATTACACTCCACACAGTATTATGGTTTGGTGCCGACTGCCGTGCAGCTACGCCTACCTTTATTTATGCACGCGCCCACGCCGGCGTGAGCGCAGGGGCGGTGATTTATCAGCGCGCGCCAGCGGTAAACGCTGGTGCGCTGACCGTTACATCCCATCTCAACTCAGTCCTTGGCTGGATCACAAAACCTCGTGATTCACTTACTTGGCAAGCAAAGTCTCTCAGTCGGGTGCTCGGCGGGGGATTCTCGTACCTGGCGGGGCCCCGGTCGGTGGTGAGGGCCGGGCCTGGGGTTCTGGCCCTAAGGCAGACTGGCTGTTTCACCAGTGGGGTCCAGACTGGCCAGCGGCGGGGTCACCTCTGGAAGGCGGTCGTCGGCTTCTTGGGGTTCCCCTTGGCTGGCCTCGAGCTCTTCCGCCTGACCTGCGACAGCAACAGGGCCATTGGGTTCGTCCACCTGCTTGAACCACGAGATGTTGCGGGTCACTGTCTCTCCCCCATTTCTGACGGTCACCCTGGTTCCTTGTATGTCGATCACTGTCCAGTACCCTCGTTCATACCGAGTCCGGAATTTCCCTCTGGTTCTCCGGTCGTTCATGATGACCGTGTCTCCTTGCTGTAGCCGGCGGAACGCTGCTCTCCGGGCTTGGCTGGCGGTGTTATTGCGCTTCTCCCTCCTCCTAAATGCACTTCCTTCATCAAAGGGAGGCGGAGACCACCCCGGAGCAGTGGGGAGGCCGTCTCGGCGGGTGCCGTTGAACATTAATGCCCAGGGTGCTTGGCGTGTTGAGCAGTGTGGCGTGCTCCGATACTCCAGCAGGAACTTCTGCAGCTCTTGTTCTGGGTCGCTTTGCTCCGCCACCGCAATGCGGAGGGTCTTGTCTATTGTCCTCATGAGGCGCTCAATCTCTCGGTTGGCCTTTGGCCACTGCGGGGTGATGCGTCGGTGTCGGATGCCATGGTGATGCATGAACTCACGAAACTCGTGCCCTTGGAACGGGGGTCCATTGTCGCTGCGGAGTTCATCCAGGCATCCGAACATGCTGAAGGTCTTATCCAGGGCGGGGCCCACATGCAGGAATGCTGTAGACTGCACGACTTCCACTACTGGATACTTGGAGTAGCTGTTGATGAGGGCTAGGGTGACACGCCCGTCAGGGAAGCTCCCAAAATCCACGCTCACCTTCTCCCAAGGGTTTTGGCCGTGTTCTTCGGTGAGGATCGGTGCTGGCTTTTCAGGCCCGCTCGTTAGTTGGCAGGACGGGCACCTCCGGACTGTCTCTTCCACGAGAGCATCCAACCCCGGGAACCAGATCTTTTCTCGCATGCAGCCCTTCATTTTTTCTATCCCTTGGTGCCCCCCGTGGGCAAGTTGCGTCGCTCACAGCTGTAGGGACGCCGGGATGACGATGCGGGGTCCCCTGAGCAGGATGCCCCCTTGGGTGAGGCTCAGTTCGCTCCGGACTCTCCACATGTGCATCAGTCTGTCTTTCTCTGGGCTCGACCATGTATTTGCGGATTGGAGGAACTGACGCCACAACCCTCCTTGGACAGTGTCCTGCACTTTGAGGATGACGGGGTCTTGCCCCGCCGCAGTGGCCACTTCTTCGAGCGTCATTGCTCGGGGGCACGTTAGTGCTGCGATCATGTTCATGTGTGCTTCGGCGTCACCACTGTTGGGTTCGTCACTGTCTCCTCCGGTGGTGTCTGGGTGCCATGAGAGGAAGTCGGCCGGGTTCTTGGCGCCAGGCCGGTAGATTACGTCCATGTGGTACTGCTGGAGCCTAATGGCCCACCTTTCAATGCGTGGTGGCGGGTGAGGCGCTGACCCCTTGAACAGCGGCACCAGCGGTTGGTGATCTGTGACTACAGTGAAGGGGTGCCGACATATGTATAGGTGGAAATGTCTGCAGCCCCACCGGATGGCTAGGGCTTCCCTCTCGATCTGAGAGTACTGTTTCTCCGTCGGGGATAGTGCTTTGCTGGCGTATGCTAAGGCAGCCCATCGTCCAGGCTCCTGTTCCTGCGTGAGGACGGCCCCAAGGCATACCAGGCTCGCGTCCACAAGCAGTTCTGTCTTCTTTGCCGGGTCAAAGTACACCAGCGTGGTGTGGTCAAGGAGGGCCTTTTTGACAGCTTGGAATGCCCTCTCTTCGGCTGGACCCCACTGCCACATGGCGTCTACCCTGGTGAGATTTCGGAGGGGCTCTGCAAGGGTGGCTAGGTCTGGAATGAAGCGGCCACAATATGTGGCCATCCCCAGGAAGCTGCGTACTTCCGCCACTGTGAGTGGGGCTTCTGCGGTCTTGATGGCATGGGACTCCCGCGGATCGACCTGTATGCCATCTTGGGTGAAAGTGTAGCCGAAGAATTCTATCTTCTGTTGGAACTGCAAACACTTCTCTTTGTGTAGGGTGACTCCGTGGTCCAGGAGTCTCTTCAGTGTGGCTCTCACGTGTCGGTAGTGCTCTTCCGCTGTCTTCGAGTGAATGAGGATGTCGTCGCTCACGTTTAAGACGTCGGGCAATCCGACCAGGATTTCTTTGACGGCATTTTCGAATATTTCTGCGGCAGAGGATATGCCGAAATTTAGTCGTTTATACCTCCTGAGGCCTAGGTGCGTGCTGAACGTTGTTATATATCGACTCTCTTTGGCAAGAGCTAGTTGGTGATAGCCCGCGTTCAGATCTAGTTTCGAAAACCATCTGGACCCGTTCAGGTCCGCCACGATGTCGTCCATGGTCGGAGTTATATGGCGTTCGCGCCGGATGGCCTTGTTAGGGAGGCGCATATCAATGCACAGTCTGATCTTCCCCGGTTGGCGAGGTTTTTCTGCTATCACCATCGGTGACACCCATGGCGTGGGCCCGGACACCTTTTCTATGACCCCTCGGTCTTCAAGCTTCTGTAGTTCTTCCTCCACCAGTGGTTGTAGGTGGAAAGGGATCCGTCGGTGCCTTAGGGCCGATGCGGGACCGTCGGGTCTATGTGTAGTCGGATGGGGGCTCTCTTTATCTTTCCTAGCCCCTTGAACAGGTCCTCAAATTGGCTCAGTAGTTCTTCCGTCTGATCTGTCTGTATCTTCTTGGCGAACATCACTAGGCCTAGGACTTCGGCTGCATGGCTACTGAGTAGTGTGTCCACTTCCTGGTCGATGACATGGACATCGACGGTGATTTCATTGCTTCCTGACCGCACTGGCACGGTCATTTTCCCCCGGAGAGGCAGTGGTGCGTCGCTCCCATACGCGAAGATCTGGGCCTTCGATGGTCTGACCTCGGGTCTAGGCCTCAGCTTGTTGTACTGCTGGACTCCCATTACTGTCATGGAGGCTCCTGTGTCGATTACCGCATTAACATCGGTCCCGGCTATCTGTACCGTGCAGCGGGGTTGGGGTCGCCTTCTGCTCTTCAGGGCTCGGGTGAAAGAGACTAGGTATGTCTCCCCTTTGTCCTCTGACGTGGACTCGTCTCTTTGGTAGGCCGTCGGCTCTTTCTTCTTTCCACTGGGTTGTGATGCTAGCGAGACTTGCGATAGTTGGCGGACCATCCTTCTCATGTGCTTGGGGCGATTTCCTTCCCTGCGCTGTGTCTTTCTTCTGCAAAATGATTTGCGATGCCACAGTTGGTACAGGTCTTCCCTTGCGCTGGGCAAGCCTGTAACGGATGTTCTTCATATCCGCAGCACCCACAGTGGTTCTTTGGTGTCTGCGGTTGGCGATCTCGGGGTCTACGCCTTGTCTCTTGTCCTGACTGCGTCAGCCCTTTCTGCTTTGACGTTGACGCTCTTTTCCGCCCCCCGCACCAACGCCATGTCCATTTCTTCTGCTCGCGCTGCTGACAGGTCGTGGGACCGTGCTAGTACAAGGATGTCGTTCATCAGAATGTTCGGCTGTCTGAGTATGAGGCCTCGGAGAACTTTGCTGCGTATTCCCAGGATCAGCTGGGCTCTGATCTCTTCCACGGCCCGGTCACCCACGAGGTGAGTGGCGGCTAGTTCTCTGAGCCATGCGTAGAAAGCGTCCACCGACTCCCCCTCTCTTTGCTTGGCTTGCCTCAACTTGAAGTACTCGAAGTCGGGGTTCATTTGGGGGTCGAAATGAGCATTTAGGCCTACGACTGCTGCTGCGTAGTCCTCGGGGGGGGCCCTGCGTTCGGTAGGTGTTTAAATAAGAGATAGATCTCCTCCCCCGCATAATGGAGCATCAGCGACCGTTTCACTTTTCCGCTCTCCTCCTTCGTGGCGACGAAGTAGTTTTCTAAGCGGCCAAGCCAGGTCTGCCATCTTGGCGCGGCTGTGGAGGGGTCCGCCGCCTCACTGAACGGGGGCAGGACGCCTGAGGGGGGGTGGTGTGGAGTCACTGGCACCGGGGCCTGGGCGACGCCCTCTTGATCTCCCATGGTGCGGGGCGTGGGCACCGATATGCATTCAGGTGCGGGCGCGGGCGTCACGTGGTGAGCTTATGGAGACGAGTGGCAGTGCAGTGGTGTTTGGGCGTCGTGTAGGCCCACGTGCGCACAGACGAGTAGCACTACCAGGCTGGCCTTGGCTATAGCGTGACTTCGTTGTGTTCACCCCCTTGGGCATGCATGACTCACCCCAGTCGTGTGCTGCTGATGGCCCCTCAGCGGAAACAGCGGCAGGTGCTGCTGGGCTTGGCGCTGTGTTCATGCAGCTGCTTGTGCAGGCAGGGCAGCAAACAGGGCTCACCTGCAGCGGGTCTTCTCCGCGTGGGAGGCGTCCTCGTGGCCTCCAGTGGTGTGGTTGAGACCCGCCAGGACAGGGGCAGGCGTGGGTACTTCCACCCCTCGTCGCCAATGTGATGATTAACGGGGGGTGGCCACTACTGATGAGGGCACGCGCGGGACCGGGGTCGCTTGCCACCAAAGAATTACACTCCACACAGTATTATGGTTTGGCGCCGACTGCCGTGCAGCTCCGCCTACCTTTATTTATGCACGCGACCACGCCGGCCGGCGTGAGCACAGGGGCGGTGACTTACCGGCGCGCGCCAGCGGTAAACGCTGGTGCGCTGACCGTTACACTGGGGAGATTGGGTGGGTGGATTTACACAGGGCGTGTGGCCGCTGAAGCTACCAGGGGGGAGAAGAGGGGAGGGGCTCACAAGGAACATGTCAAAATAAGTTTGTCCGAAAAGGCGGTGAAAGTATAAGGCACCCTGTAGCGGAGGAGGTGACACAAATACATAGGAAAATAATACAAACGATAAGGGTGGTCTGTAACAAAAGAGAGGAACAGCGCTAAACAGCAAGGACCACTAAAGCTGGACACCTTGCGGGGTCTGTCCTGGTGGGCTGGGGCAGCTGACAGCGTGGCCAGGGGTCTCCTTCTGACATAACGTTCTATCTACTGCCATAAGGTGCCGAAGAGCAATGGTCCAGACTAGTGCAGAGGGAAGCCCCACTCCCCGGCGCTGCAGGGGACGAGTCACAGCTCTGTAGTAACGAGGCTGCGAGGAGAGGTGAGAACCCACGGACATTCCCTCAAGGACGAATCGCAGCTCCGCGGCCTGCGCAAGGTGTGATGTGAGGCGCGAGAGTCGTGTGTGACATGCCCCTGGTGTCCGCAATATGAATCACAGTTCAGCAGCGTGTACAAGGTGTGATCTGAGGGAAGAAAGAAGTGACGTGTCCCTTGCGAATACCCGCATGAGTCATAGCCCGGCAGCCTCGGCGCTGGTTCAGCAGTAGGTAACCTCCCTTCAACTCTCTGAGGTGGCCCCCCTTAGCTCCCCCCTTTACCCCTTCCCTGCAGCCTCCCACCCCTCACACGGGAAAAACATTCGAACAAGCGCGAGTTACAGATCTCAAATCACCAACTTAAAAGCAGCCAGAACATATTATTGAGGGGTGTTACAGCACGTTTTGCGCAAGATCACACACGGCTTCAAATACCACTAGACTCTAACTTGTCTTTTATTTACACTAGACGAGACCTCACCTCGATTTATAAAGTAACATTTTATTGAAAGTAGTGAGGATTTAACCACGGTTAATACAATTATTAAAAAAAAAAAAAACTATACCAATTAATGCATTATCACCAACAATCAATTTTAACGGCCTAGATAAACTAAATCTGTCTAACTTTCCGGACAAACAAGCCAAGTTCACCAGTCCTCTCTATAAGCACATACACTTTCTTGTGCTCTCTATTGGGCAAGCAACAAATCTGATGGGCAACTAAAATAATCAAATTTACCAACTAGTTAGCCAACTCCTGCCATACAACGTTAACTAAAGAGTGCATGGGTGCCCTGGACATCAGTTACTGAATGATTCAAACAAACAAGACATAGGGCACATGCATCAAAGGTATGATTTTGCGAGTCCTTAATTGCGATTATTAAGGAATCGCAGTTAAGGACTCGCAAAGCCTATGCATGTAGGAATCGCTATAAAAATAGCGACTCCTAAACATTCCTTAATTGCGATTCGCAAATTGCGAGTCGCAATTAAGGAATGGCTCCCCATTCATTCCTATGGGCCACAGGCCCATAGGAAGGAATGAGAATTACATGCGCAATTTGCGAGTACCAATAGGTACTCGCAAATGTGCATGTCTATTTCAAGGTACAAGGGTGTCAAAAGGACACCCTGTTGCACCCCTGGAATTGTGATGTGCATCCATGTTGCGCACACACATGCCCTTGTGCAACATGAAACTTTAAAAAATACACTTTAGTGCATTTTTTAAAGTTTTTGCAAATTACCAACCAGTTCAATTGCTCGTTAATTTGCGGCCCCATATAGCGAAATCGCTATTTAAAAGTGGTTATTGCATTGCATTTAAGGAATCGCAAATTGCGATTCCTTAAATGCAATAGCAATTTAAGAAATCGCAATAAATTGCGATTTCTTAAATTGCGGGTGCCTTACACCTTGATGCATCGCAATAGCCCTTTTTGCGGGCGCACCGTTTGCGCTTGCAAAAAACGTTGATGCATGTGCCTGATAGTTCCTAAGACCTTACAGCAAACAAACACTGGAAAAGCCAAAAGGTCTGGCATTGTCTGCTGTCTTTTGGCATTATCAATACCTGTTTTGCTTGACATGGATTTTCTAAAACTTTATTGTCAGTGGTGCTGCCACGCCCTGCCAATATATAAAAAAATTGGTAAATTATTTTTTAGTTTAAAAACACACACATTGCTGTTGTAGTCATTGGCAGTGAAGGGAACTACTTTGTGTGCAACTGTGCTCCTTGTGAAAGTGCAGAATGCCACCACTCACAGTTAACTTAGCCAATGTCTGAAGTGGGCTGACCCATGGCCCAGTGCTGTATGATGTATCCGCGGGAAGAAAAATGGGAATGACACAACAGGTCAGTGGATATAGATGGCTGGCTGAAAGACCTTATCGATAAGTATATTACATATATCATTTAAGTAAAATCAATAGGTCATGGTTAATGCCAGATGTGAAAAGCTGAAAGCACGCCCACAAAATCCAGCCAGTTATTGACCTAACACCTGCCTTCCATTGCAAGTAAGATCATAGAAGCTAAAACGACGCAACAAATCTCTAAGTTAAAGGAAACTCACAACATTCGTTAGAAGGACCAATCAGGTTTCCAGGCTGGCAGGAGCAGAGAAACCAGCTTGTCAGATATCAGGCAGATCTTTATTTTGTTGCCGGACATTGACCAGCCTCAAGTCTCAATCCATTAAGAACTGTCAGCCACTAATGACCCAGGAGACCACAAAATACTTCTGCAGCCCAAGAACGTCCAGATGGCAACCTTGGATCTAAGGATTCCAGACCTCAGATCTGTGATACACACCCAGTCTAATCCCGACCCTCTCCTATCCTGATCCCCTGAATATTACCACTTATTCCCCATACCTCTTCCTACCCGCGGACGCGAGAGACTTCTGATTTTTCACATATCATCAACTGCCTTGAAAAAGCCCTTAGTCTATAGGCCCCAATGGGTTGTAACACGTGTTGGCTGTACTTTAAGGCAAAGAATGACGAATCAAACACCCCGGATTGCAGAAGTGAACACGCCTGTGCAGAAGACCACTGAACCTGCTACACTCAACCTGTTGTGGACTTGGATGCTATAATGTTCTTGCTCTTTGCTACGCATTCCTAAGTACTTTGTTTTTATTAGTGCATATGTTAGTATTTCACACTCTTACTCATAAACACCTATTTTTACGGGACTGAGGGCCCAATTAGTTTTCCTAGAGCGTGTCCTATAGCAGCAAACTGTTGTCCTGAAAAATCAATATAAGGAAAATAAATTGTGAAGCCCTATACCCTGTGGCTCATACACTATTACTGGTGCAAAGTCTGGAGTAACAGGATGTGGTTAAACATGAGCTTTAGGTTTTCCTTCCACCGGAGGACATCCAGCCAGCAGTACAAGCCCTTGTTATCTCACACTTGGAATATGGATTGGGGACCCTTGCGGGGCTACCTAAAACTAGTTTGGCTCCGCTTAGAGCCACTCTGAACGCTTCGGCCAGACTCATCACTGGCTGCAGAAAACATGACCACATAACGCCAGACCAAATTCAACTAAACTGGCAGACCGTTGAAGCTAGGATCGGGTTCAAGATAGCTTTCCTGACGCACAAAGCTATTCATCACAACACCCCCGTTAACCTGGCAAAAAAACTTGAGCCATCTGGCTCGAGCCGGAACTTAATTTATTACTATTTATTTATTATTATTACCATTTATAGAGCGCATGGTTACACCGCCGGTGTGTCCCGCGCTAGCAGCAGAGTTTCAGATGGCAATGAAATAGCGAGTAAGGCGTGTCACATATTCCAAAGGCATGTATCCGGAGTTCAAGGGGGTTTAATCTGATTTACTGGTGGGGAAAAGCCAGGTCTTCAGCTTTTTCCGAAAAGTAGCTTCACAAGGCTCTGTTCTTATGGCAATAGGTAGTAAGTTCCAGTGTTTGGCTGCCAGGTATCTGAAAGAGCGCCCTCCCATCCTAGCCTTCCTTATTCTTGGTACGTATGCTAGCGCCTTTCCTTCGGATCTTAAGTTTCTACTGGGGGTGTATGCTGTTATCATAGTTTGAAGGTACCGTGGACCTTTTTTTGCCAAGATTCCGTGGCAGTAGCACATTGTCTTAAACAATATTCTTCCCTCCACCGGAAGCCAATGCAAGTTGGCTAAGGCTTTTGATATAGATGTTCTTTTAGGGAGATTCAGTACCAGGCGGGCTGCTGCGTTCTGTACCGATTGCAGCTTCATGAGCCTTTTTTTAGACACGCCTAAATATAGGACATTGCCGTAGTCAATCTGGGAGGTGATCACGGCATGTACTATAGTTTTCCTGGCGTTGACTGGTAGTAGGTCGAGGACCTTCCTTAAGATTTTCAACGTCTTAAAGCATTTGCCTGTTACTTTCCGGATTTGATCTTCAAAAGTCAAATTGGAGTCCAGCCATACTCCAAGGTTTTTGACTTCGGTTTTGGGGATTGGAAGTTGGCCAAGTGTCTCTGGCCACCATGCAGATGTCCAGACAGATGGAGCTCCACCCACTATCATCTCCTCCGTTTTACTGCCATTGAGTTTCAGGCAATGATTTGACATCCATGCTGTTACCTCCTCAATTGTTGTGAACAATAGAGGGCTATGGCCCTAATCAGTAAGGCTAGGCCAATCTTTAAATCCTAGAACATCAACATGATTGCCAGTACTGATGTCCACTATATTAATTCTTTTAGACAATCACACGTGACACTCATAGTGACTGAAAAAACAATTTTTAATTCTTGTTTTATAAAAATTTAATTTTGTCAAAACTTTAGGAATTCATTTATATAATCCAATAATCAATAGAACAATATCACGAAGACCACATACAAGATTCACCACATATAAAACATTACTCTTAATTCACATGTATGATGCTACAATGAACATCACATTTCACAAAAGAACAACGGTCAATTAATACAAGTGCAAGCTCGGGTTCCCTATTTAGTAGAACACAACTAAAGGAAAGTTTGTAGAATAAAAACAAAAGAAAAGGAAAGAAACCCAGAAGAAGGGGTTGGAAAAAGTGTTTTTTTTAGAACCCTAAGTCTTGAGATTTCAAGAATAACACAACCCCATACAGGGCACTGGCCAAACTGAACTGTATTCAGGCTTCCCAGATGCACAAATCCATCAATTGACAGGCTCTTTTTCAATGAATAAATGGAAAAAAGAAGAAGGGTTAGCCTGATACTATCTTCTCCACTTGACTAGTTTGGACAGATTAAGCAGGTCAACGCGTTTCGAACCCCATAAAAAACTTTAGACAGGGTTCTCCTCAGGACCTGGAACCAGGCGAGCTTGTGTGGGCTGATTTGCACCACAGTGTTCATGCCCCTTTTAATTAGGCTGATGATTGTGCCATGTTCCAAGGAAAGCAGGACGAGGTTTCATTTGAAGGCGCTCTTATTTGTATTCGGGGAGGCACTTTTTTCAAAACGTGTTCAAACTTGTGACTGTGTCACCAGCATGCGTGTGCTGTATTTGAAGTTTGGTGACAGTACGATCTTTGGTCCAATTCTCCAGCGACGTTGCTCCACCGAGCTTCATCCGCGTCTCCCCTCTCCCGCGATGTGGAAACAGGGGCTGAGTTCTCCTATATCTTAGAAGGTTGGATGACTTATCCCTAGCACGAATAGTAAATTGACTGGACCCCCATGCAACAAAGGTTTAAATTCTGGGTCCTCTGCATTATCTCAAAGTCCCACTCGGGAATGGGACTAGAGTTCCTCCAAAAACTGACCCTGAACTGCAACACAGGTCACAACCACAAGTCCAACAGTGCAAGTCTGATCCACCATTCCAAGTGCAAGAGAAAGGAGCAGAGAGGACCAAGCATTTGCAATGCAATAGGTCTCGCATTTCGCGAGTTTGAGCTATTGGCATTGTAAATAACAATTCCTTTTATTTATGTTTTTAAAACATAAATAAAAGGCATTGTCATTTACAATGTCAATAGCTTAAACTTGGGTAAATGCGAGACCTATTGCATTGCAAATGCTTGTTTTCAAGCGCAGCGAAGCTACCAAATGGGCCAAATGTGCTGGCGGCTTCTCGCCGCATGGAGCACAGAGCGCTGCAAGAGTTTATTGCAACTACCCGGGAGGTTGTTACGATCAGAGATAAGGTGTGTGTGTGTGTGGGGGCGGGGGGGGGACGGGGACATAGCAAAGGGTGTTCACATGAGCTACTGAGGTCCCCTGCACGGTTTATAGTTTTGTACTCATGGGGAGGTTTCTACAGTATGCCCAGATGAGAAGTGAGCGCATTGTATGTGCACAGTCTGTTGTCGCCGCACTTCAAGTCGGGAGGGGTCACTGTCCACACCAATCCCGAGAAACACAAGGACCGACCCGAGTATGTCTGCTCATAGCGCATAGAGGCGATTTGTTCAGCCCCAAGCGCTAGAGAAGTAAAGCCACTCTTTTGCCACGCTTTCTTTATTGTTTGATTTTTTTCTCTGGAAGCCCAAAACTGCATAGTTTGTATTCTTCAATAAAACCAAACGAAAACGACTGGGGCTCTTTGCCTTTACTGCCCACTTCCGCCGTATTATTTGTTGCGACGCAATAACTCTTCATGTGTGCACCGAAAGAAGAGCCGATCCTGCGACGAATATATGCTGTCGAGTTCGTTTATTGTGTTGTTTGAGATGGGGGGAGGGGGGGATTCTTAGTGGATAGGAGGGATGTAAACGTTTTCACATCAAAGCAATATGTGCTACACTCCCTGGTGAACATTTCACAGGATCTATCACCTAAAAAGTATAATGATAAAAGAGGTAGGAGTGAAAAAAAACACGTTTGATCCACGTGGGTCCCTACACACTTATTGTTTGTTCCTTGCAGACCTTTCTGACACTGGCTTTGTTGAAGACATCTGCTCTTTTTATGGCCAAAACATCCCTGCGCACATTCTTGGGTAATTTCTCTTCTTTGAGCCATATTCAGCATTGCAAGTCACAAAATATAAAAAAGAATGAAAAACATGACATCGATTTTAAGCACATCATGCGTGAACTTTTAGAGGCCCGTGTCCAAAAGAGAATCTGTTTATAACGACTGTAAATAAGTAGCGTGTTCAGCATTTCAAAGCGAAGTATTAAGCCGAGTTTTAATAATTCAGCAAGGATATTGTTTTTTTTGTTTTTTACTTTAGCTTCCTTCATCCTGTAGTTAGGAAGAGGAGAAATTGATATGAGCATCATCTTCAATGTATTTGGACTCCTTATCATCTTGCGATTGCAACCCCGCCCCCTTCCCCAGGCCAGCGCCACTGTTGCTGCACTTTAACGCTGTGGAGAGTGTACGTGGCTGCGCTGCACTTCACTCCCTGCTATACTACAGAGCGGGATCCCGGCGCAGCGCTGCACTTCAAGCCGTGCTCACCAGAGTTGTGCACCACAGAGCATGTTCACTGTGTGCAGCGCTGCACTTCAGCCTTGCTCACCAGGGTTGTGCACCGCAGATCGGGATACCGACGCAGCCCTGCACTTCAAGCCGCGCTCAGCAGGCTTGTGCACCATAGAGAGTGTTCACTGTGCCGCGCTGCCCTTTTAGCCTTGCTCACCAGGGTTGTGCACCACAGAGAGTGTTCACTGTGCCGCGCTACACTTCAGGCCTTGCTCACCACCGTTGTGCTCTGCAGACCGGGATGCCGTCTTAGCGCTGCACTTCAAGCCTTGCTCACCAGGGTTTTACACCACAGAGTGTTCACTGTGCCGCGCTGCACTTCAAGCCGTGCTCACCAGGGTTGTGAACCACAGAGAGTGTTCACTGTGCCGCGCTGCACTTCAAGCCTTGCTCACAGGGTTGTGCACCGCAGATCGGGATTCCGGCACAGCCCTGCACTTCAAGCCGTGCTCATCAGGTTTGTTCACCTCAGAGCGGGATGCCGTCTTAGCGCTGCACTTCAAGCCTTGCTCACCAGGGCTTTACACCACAGAGCGGGACCTCGTCGGAGCGCTGTGTGACTGGATTCGTGAGCTACGCCTTCGCAGTCTGCTCAGGGGGCGCTACTTCTATGTGAAGTGGTCGTCATCATTAATCAAAGAGTTTCCGACAAATCAGACACTTTAACAAAGTAAAAGCACTGTTTTCAAACTGTACCCCGGACCTGCTTTAACGGCTAGAACGGCCGACCCTGAAGCTCGGGAATCAGGTTCGAGTCCGGGTGGAGGCTCAAGCATCCTGTGATTCTGGGCAAATTACTTAATCTCCCCGATGCAAAAATAAACACACGGCCGCCCTTGCTAAAGGCGACTGAAAAAACATAGTGCCTACTGACTAAATGAAGGAGACCGTGTAACGCCGCAAGTAAACGATCCAGTCCTGATGGGCGGTCCCAAAAGGAGACAGGGCGGTAACAAGGAGGGACTAAGAAGCCTCCTTATCAATCAGAAGCCAGCGTTTACCATGGACGATGACGCCAGCCAATGAAAATGAAGGGCGTGGCTTCCACCCCACTTCTAAAACATACCCTACTACAATATGCCTCGCAGAGCGAGCAGCGCATGCGTGCTGCAACGCTAGGCGAGACCTAAAAAGCATCATGGTTTACGGCTGACATCTTTAGAACTCAGTGGACCCTTAGCTGAGAGTGCTACATTCAACAAATATATGCAAGAGTCATTGGCTTTGTCAATGTGTTATACCCATGTTGTACAGAAGCTCGGCTGCCGTGCAGCATGACTGAAAGAAACAATAAAAAAACCTATGACTGCGTCATATCACTTTTTAGGTCGAGCCTAGCGCAGCGCGCATGCGCTGCTCTAGGAGAGGGCCTCTTGGAATCACTCCAGACATTCAGAAAGCTTTCAAAAAGCTCGTGCGTCTGGTTGTCAAATTCTATTGGCCTTTGCGTGTGGCTTTCAAAAAATGAAAGCACGCAATTGGCCAAAGGCGGGTGCATGTCCCACCTCTTCTTAAAATGTTCACTCCCATGGCGTTTTGCTGTCGGGAGCGAGCAGCGGCGCGCAGGGTGCCATCTGTTGTGGATCATGTTACTTTCCCTGGGACATGTCGCTTTCACTTTCACTTTCGCGGCCGAGCTTGTTATCTACATCTTCCCCGTTCTCTCCCTCCTGCCCACACACTTTGGAATCTGCTGCCTGCCTGCCTATACTTGAGGGGCGGGGCACTACAGGAGTTGTGTTTATTTGTAAAGCTGAGCCGTGCACTTTGCTTCCTTTGCTTTCTTTCCTCCCCGTCCCTTACATCTCTCCCCTCATTGTACCTACTGATAAGCGTGTCCTCTAAGTATTAACCACACGCAGAAGACGCCGAATATTTCAGGAAAAAAGCCTTCGGTCCATGCGAGTCTTTCAGAGCTCCACGTCATGTTCGGGCATGATAATATTCCCAGCAGAGAATCGTAGCATACCAGTAGCATTGTTGGTGAGATAACAGAGAACACTAGAATGCATCATACAAGGTGTAATGCATAATGACGCACATGCTGGCCAATCAAGTAAACCGAACAAAATGTCAATGATACACAAATAAAAAAAATACATGTGGTGCGATCTGCTGCCTGCCTATACTGGAGGGGCGGGGCACGACGGGAGTCGCGTTTGTTTGTGAAGTTGGGCCGTGCACTCTGCTTGTGTTGCTTCTTTTCCTGCCCATCCCCTACATCTCTCCCCTCATCTTATTCCCCCGCCCCCATCCCATCTCTCTCCACCCGCTCTCGCACCGGTTTCTTCTCCCCCCCATCTGCTAGTTTTTTTCTGTTTTTATTGTACGCTTCTCCTTGGCAAGGGAGCAGGAGGGGGGAGGGGCTGGGCTGTAAATCCACGCTCGCTGCGAGTCACTGGGTCTCAGACATCAAAGGGTACTGTGGTCAGAGGCAGGAAATAGATATTAAGGGGACAGAAGAGTTTGGAGTGACTTTCTAAAAACACAATGGCAGGCTGTGCAGTTCAGCAACCCATTGGCAAGAACAGCTCGCTGAGGCTGGTTCGAGAGAGGTAAAGGGCAGGGCGCGGGGGTCCTTGAGGGCTCGCTTTAACCTATTATTTTAAAGGGTGCTGACCACAGCAAGCAGCACTGCTGGGACGAAAGCGCAGTTTATTATCAGTGCTGCTCACGATGCTGTGCACTGGGTCTAAAGTACCGGTATCCACATATTATCACACGTTTCTTCACGGTTATGTGCGACACTTTTCAGATATTCTACACGTAGTCTGTTTATTCATGTCACATGCCCGAAGTGTGTTAACAAATACAAATATTACTTTATTGCTACAGCCCAGTGCGTTTTCGTGCTCAAAGGCCGATAACAAACGTGTTTCTAAAGGCCAATAATGCCTATCCATCATGTTCTGTAAGTCACCGGTAGGAGTAAAAATCACCGAGTGTGATTAAGAAAGAAGGAGCCGCGAAACTCACGACCACGCACCCCACGTAAACATGAGAGTTTCAACCCCCCCCACATGTGACCCGTGGAACGGGGCACGTGACACAAGCTCCGGGCCAGCATCATAGAAGCAATCATCAGCACGGAAACGTCCGACAAAGTTACACAGCGTCACACACACAGGGGCTGTATGTACACTCTACTAGCCGCTGAGAATGTGTCAGTTCGGTTTCTCAGTGCGGTTCTTTCGGTCTTGTTAGCTAATAACTGCACACGTGGAGCGCAGTTTTTTTTTTAATCAGTGCTGCTCACTGGCCTACAAACTATTATCAAAAACATCAGCTGCATGTAAAGGGCATAGTATGACTGGAGTCGTCGTGACTGAGCTGGCCTGTACTGTGGTGATGCTCGCTCTGTCACTCACACTAGAGCCAAAGCTAAACACTTATAAGGTCCCAAAGGCGAGACCTATTGGCTATGCCAATGCTTATTTTTCTTTACTTTCAGCCATGCTGCACCTCAGCCTCGCTTATATATAATATGGCTGAACAAAACATTGACAAAGCCAATAGCTCTTGTGCAGGGGAGACATATTTGCTCGGCCAATGCTCGCTATAAATGACATTACCACAAATTGCATCCATAAATTTGTAAAAAAGAGATCACGCTGTGCTCTGCTGGATAGCTAATTTACGACCCATCTCTCTATTCTGCTGCATGGGTGTGTCATAATTCTTACACATTATCTTCAATCAGAAATTCGTTTTTTCCACAAACCCTATAACTTCAGTGCTTGGAATCGATGGCCTGCACCCCTACTCTGAAAAGTGTTCCAGCACCAGTGGGGAATATTTCACCATTTACTTACTACGGATGCCGGAATACCATCTGTGATGGGTGCTGCTGAATGCGCTTTGATGATGGTGAGTAATAGAGTTAACCGATTTGGATTCAGGGGCGTAACAAAGGCCCCCTCATCGCGGGGGGGCCTCGAGTTCCAGGGGGCCCCCTCAGCACAGTATACTGACCTGATAGGTCCTGAGTGAGCCTGGAGGGTGGGGGGACTCCATGTACTTTGCTTGGGAGCCCCCTCAAATTTCGTTACGCCACTGTTTGGATTATGACATTTAAAAGGTTTGAATGGACCTCAAGCAAGCCTATGAATCACTGACTTCACAAACATGCAACAAGTTTACCAATTATGAGAAGGCTTAAAACGTGAAAGCATGTTCAAGCAACTGCACTTGATGGTCATGGAATAAAATCATTGCCACTCTGTACCTGAATTCAGCACCTCAGTCACTCGAATAGTTAAATAACTTGTCCAAGATCTACAATGATGTTCGTTGGAGGCCCTAACACATACAAGCAAATATTTTGATGAATGTTAACAGGGGCACATGCTGCATGTGCATTGTAAAGATGCGTGATGTGAAAAAGCTGTGCGCTAGTGACGTCCTCCCTTTTCAACTTGTGTGCGAGGAAGCCGCCTGTCTGTCACTGGACTACCCTATCTGGCTTGTGCCACCACTACCACCAGTGTCTTAACCAGCTACTAAATAAAAATGTTCAGTATGCAGCTTCCAACACTGTGGCACCTAGTGGTCCAGCAAGAACCCTAGAACTCTGGCTAAGTATGTGACACCTTTGATTGCAGGCAGAAGGGAGGGTGGTTGGCAGAAAACACAGACACCAGGAAGTGAGGGTGGAGGAAAAGCAAAACAACGCATTGAAGCAACAACGCGTTGAAGCAACAACGCGTTGAAGCAACAGTGCAGAGTGGGAGAGGGTAGGGAGAAGGAGAGGGGGGAGACAGGCTGCACCACAAGCACTCTTGTGAAGTTCTGCAACTTAAATTGAAAAAAGTACCTCCAAATGAGCACCACTAGTGGTAGGACAGCACTGGCTCCTGAAAGGAAGAAGTACTTTGTCCATGCTCCACGAAATAGATAAATACACGAAGAGGAAGTGTAGCAGGCATGCAGTGACCAATAAGAAGCAAGGAAACAAGAGTGAGGATGAAGCCAACCGATGTTTAGCAATGGGCAGGCTCTAAGCTCCCTTTAAGCTAGCAAAATTTCTTGCAAGCAACAGCGCATGCGCTGTCTAAGGGGAGACCTAAAAAGGCACTGAACAGGATTTTGTGGAAGGAGTTTTACAACACATAACCAAGCCACAGTGGGACCCTCACCTTCCTTCTAACGGACCTTTCCCTTTCTTCCACCACAGTGTCCAACACAGTTCACACTGGAAACTCCACATTTATTTCTTTGTCTATGACACTGATATTAACCTACGTGTTACTCAACAGTGGTTTGAATGCGACTTAAGTAAATTAAATAAATATATTATTTTAACATTAAAAATAATAGCTGTGTTTCCATACAGCACTCACACCCCTAGAGCTATATTACATATAGGGTGCACTTTCTCTGTTTGCGCAGGGACGCACCTTCAAACAGATGAGCGGGGCCTAACAGGGAAGGTGCGCCCTATTAGGTTAGGCCAGCCGTGAACTCCTCTGCCGTGGGGGCAGCGCATTCAAGTGAAATACAGAGCAGCAGCTTCAAACCCACTCTGTGTTTCACATTGCAGGTGGAAACACACCTGCACTTTAAAGAGGGGAGAGAGATCCCCTTGTAGGCGGGTGCGGTGAGTGACTGCACCCGCCTGCAAGGGGAAGTCTGGGGAGTTCATTGGACGCACTTGATCCCCTCCAGAGGACTGCCATCAGGGTGCGCACTGACAGCGTGCCACTTTTTTGTGGCGTACTGTCAGAGCGCCTCCTGACAGCTTCTTTACTTCTGCACTGTGTTCATAATATGACGTGGCGTAGAGGTAAAGAGTTTCCCTCATTTTCAAAAACTGGAAAAATGTGCCCATGCAAATGAGTGAACGCCCTCTTCCGACAGCACTGGTGCATCATACGCACCAGCGCGATCCCCCACCATCTCCTCCCCCCCCATTGCCGGCCCCGACAGGAAGTGACGTCACGTCTCACCCCGGAAGTAATTCCCACCGCCAGCGTCGTCCAATCCCTCGACCAGGAGCTACGAGGGCGAAGCCGGGTTCCCGGGGTTCCGTGCCCTAATGGCGCGCTTCCCTATAGTACGCGCTTTTCCATATTACAGGCGGGACTGCACAAGTATCTGCGGCCCCTTCTGTAATACCATGGTGCCCCGGGGACGCACAATGCGGGTGCAAACACCCATGGTGCCCCGGGGACGCACAATGCGGGTGCAAACACCCATTTGCCCCCGGGGCACTTTGGTAATACATCCCCTGGCATTCAATCATCACAAACACAGACGCTAATTAAGACACAACTCAAGATTACTTATTTCCTCAACAGCCGAAGGATGAAAGGCAGGACCTTCTATGTCGCTTTCGACTCTGTTGCTTGGGGGATGCATAAATCCGATCAGCAGCCTCAATGGGTACATCACGACCGAGCCCAGTACTGCTGTGAACAGCGCCAAGAAGCGCGGTACACACTGCTCTTGCCAGCAGGCTGCAGTAGTGAGATGCCGTTGGCAGGAGGCTGCACAGTCCTCCCTCGCCCCAGGTGACCCCACACCTCACCAGCTGCAGTCTCACACTCAAGGGGAAATTACATTTTTTATCAGATTCCCAATATCAGCTCATAACGCCGGCATCTTCCAATTAAAGGCAGAGAGCTGGCAGCCTATCTGCGGTGATTTATGGGCTGTGAGGGCCGGCTCTGCCTGCGGCCTACAGACTGCCTGAGGCCCACCTGCAGGAGCAGCCCGCCGCGCCCCGCCCTACCCACCCCCGTACTCTGGGGCATTCTCATCAGGCGCTGGAAAACAGCCTTCATTCCGTGAGTAATGTTTATAAGAGTGATTTAATTTGGTTACAACGCCTTCTTCCAAAGGCCGGCAGCGTCGCCGTGCTATAGAACTAGTAAAAAGACTGATGAATACCATTACGTGAACAGCCCACATTCTATCGACTTCATAAGGATAAACAACAGTGCGAATTTACTGAGATTCCAACTTGCAGCCTTCATACAAATAACAAGCACTTGCACATAACTCACTGCGTTATCTCTGCAGCCGTGCACTTCTATATACAAATGTAATGTCAAGAAAAGGGCTGGCCATACTGGCCCAGTGCGCCTAGGTTGTCATCCTTTCACTGCACATGCAGCACTCGGTCTGTGTTCATTCATACATGCAGAGAGTAGATAGTTCAATACACACTTGGAGTTCGTCGGACAGACACTACACTCCAGTATCCAGATGCTGTATGCGCTGCACTTTGGAGTACAGCTGCAGTATTCACTGCACTCTGCTGCCCGGCTGTTATATTCACTGCACTCCAGTGTACAGCTGCCACATTCAGTGCACTCTAGTGTGCAGCTGCTGTATTCACTGCCCTCTGGTGTCCAGATGCTGTATTCGCTGCACTTTGCAGTACAGCTGCTGTATTCACTGCTCTTTGGGGGTACAGCTGCTGTATTCACAGCCCTCTGGTGTCCAAATACTGTATTCACTGCACTCCAGTGTACAGCTGCTATATTCAGTGCACTCTAGTGTGCAGCTGCTATATTCAGTGCACTCCAGTGTGCAGCTGCTATATTCAGTGCACTCCAGTGTCCAGCTGCTATATTCAGTGCACTCCAGTGTGCAGCTGCTGTATTCAGTGCACTCCAGTATCCAGCTGCTATATTCAGTGCACTCCAGTGTGCAGCTGCTGTATTCACTGCACTCTGGAGTACAGCTGCAGTATTCACTGCACTCTGTTGCTCGCTGTTATATTCACTGCACTCCAGTGTACTGCTGCTATATTCCGGGCACTTTAGTGTGCAGCTGCTGTATTCACTGCACTGTGGGGTACAGCTGCTGTACTCGCTGCGCTCCGGTGTCCAGCTGCTCTATTTACTGCTCTTTGGGGTACAGTTGGTGTATTCACTGCCCTCTGGTGTCCAAATGCTGTATTCACTGCACTTTGGGGTAGAGCTGCAGTATTCACTGCACTCTGCTGCTCAGCTGTAAATATTCACTGCACTCCAGTTTCCAGCTGCTATATTCACTGCGCTCCGGTGTCCAGCTGCTGTAATCACTGCACGCTGCTGCTCAGCTGTAAATATTCACTGCACTCCAGTGTCTAGCTGTTGTATTTATTTCCCTGCAGTGTCCAGCTGCTGTATTCACTGCACTTCGGTGTCCAGCTGCTTAAAAACTGCGCCCCTCTGGGCTGGTGCGCCGGAGCCCTGCCAGCTTCTTTGTAATTGACACAAATTGTAAATTAACCCTTAAGTCTGTTGTCCGAACTTCCAAAGGACGGCATTTACCACCGGTCGAGAGGGCTCAGCTGTAGGTGAGGGGAGAGAGGCTCTTAGGTCCTGAAGTTGGGGCAGGGTAGACAGCTGGACAAGGGCCCATATAGCAGTGCTACTCAAAGTACGCGGGGTGCTGTTTACTCGCCTCCTCACCAACATTAAAATATGTTAAAGGGGCAAACATCTATTTAATCGTTAATTGAACATTAAAAAAAGTAAGTAACTAGGGTGTCCTGCACCACTTATCTTTAGAAACACCTTGGTTTTTAAAGACATCTTGCAGAAAAATGTAAAAAAGATGATAGTCTCTTCAAAATTCAAAAAGTGTATTTAATTAACATGCAGAACCGTTCACCAACATCATATCAGTGCATTGAGGAGCATTTTTTTCAAATGATAGTTTTTAGACATGAATTTAGAAACATTAATTCTCCCCTCCAACCCCGACAACATTGGTGATGGTGAACTAAGAGGCAAGCCAGTTGTTATGTGAACCCTGTGGACAGCCTGGGTTGCCATTATACATGAACAACATTATAGATTAATAAATTAAATACAGGAGAAGGTTTTGTAGAGCACACACCCTGAAGTCATGTATTTCTAAGTCCTCTTTTATGTGATAATAAAGAACAAGCATTTGCAATGCAATAGGTCTCGCATTCACGCATGTTTGAGCTATTATCATTGTAAATGAAAATGCCTTTTATTTATGTTTTGGGTTTTAAAATATAAATAAAAGGCATTGTCATTTACAATACTAATAGCTTAAACTCTCGCAAATGCGAGACCTAATGTATTGCAATAAAGGGCCTTCTCGACCGCTTGTTAGATTGTAGGAGGAGGAGAACGGCCAGAGGCGTCTTCAAAGTAGTGATAAATAGTGCAGTGAAGAAGATGTATAAATGTTGTAAATTACACAGACACAAAGTGTGAAGTGAGAGTTACATATGAGCCGAGCTATAAACACTAACTAAGCGCTCCAACACCTTTCGCTCTGTGATTACACTGTGGAGGCTCAGGAGGAAGAGCGGGAGGGGGGTAGGGGGGGGGGGTATTACCTGCCCTCTCCGTGATGCGAGTGTGGCATTGCGTAATGTCACTGCTATCTTAGGCCTAATAAAAAACACTCCAGCTGTAGTAGGGCCGTGGCTTCACTTCCTGGTGCAGGGTGGACTGTGCTTTATGGCAGGCATGGAGGGAGGGAGGGATGGTCTTGGCTGCCGCTCCGGCCTCGTACAGTGCCCCTGCTATTACTAGTGAGCGAGAGGCGCTGAGGTGGTGGTATTGGTATTGGTGGTGGTATTGGTGGTGGTGGTATTGGTGGTGCTGGTATTGGTGGTGGTACTGGTATTGGTGGTGGTATAGGTATTAGTGGTGGGGTATTGGTGGTGGGGTATTGGTGGTGGTGGTATTGGTGGTGGTGGTATTGGTGGTGGTGATGGTGTTGGTGGAGGTGGTTGTATTGGTGGTGGTATTGGTGCTGGTGGTGTTGTTGGTGGAGGTGGTGGTATTGATGGTGGTGGTATTGGTGGTGGTATTGGTACTGGTGGTATTGGTGGTTGTAGTGGTGGTGTTGGTGCTGGTGGTATTGGTGTTGGTGGTGTGTACTTATATTAAGAATGATATATTGACCATTGGCTCCATTTGGCATAATTGACTCCATTTTCTGTGCAGATTCCATCTTGTGTAACAGACTCCATTTTCTGTGCTCGCACGTAGCTGCAAAGTGGGGAGGGCATGTTTTCGCTCTTCACTTGTTTTTGCTCTTCACCGATCAGAGTGAACTGGAACATGTTGTGTGGGATGCGTGCTTGGTACCTTTCAGGGAATGTGCGGAATGTACAACTCGGTCTCGGAGTCAAAATACAGGAGCCTGGCCAGCTTCTGTCTTGACCTTGACACAGACCAGTACGGCCAGCTCGGTTTTCGCAACAGAAGAAAGGGGGCAAGGTTTCCAGAACCTTCGCCTCACGTTGAGTAAAGGTATTAAAGCTGGAAGTCTTCGGAAGGGCGGGTAGGAGCTCATCGCAGAGTAGGCGTACTGCTGCGAAACGAATGGAGCTTGGGTCCCGATCGAACTCCTTCCTGGGCTGTCGAAGGGCTCCTCCAGCTTGAGTTGGCATGGATGTTGCATGATCGATCGGTTAGGTGTTCCTTACTTTATGTACATAATTTCTAAGTTTCTTTGCTCTTTTGCTACATGTATATATGCTACATTTTATTCTGGTTTTGCACTTGAGTCACTTGATATTTGGGAGTCTGCATTAACTGATATACTTTGCTTTCCTTTCTAAAATATTGAATTAATAAACATGTGTGTCACTTTAAATGCACCTGAATTTGTCTTCTTACCTCGCCTTAAGAGAGTGCTGGGTTTTGTTTTATCGCCTCGTCTTTTGGGAGTGCTGTTTAACGTGTGTTGTTTAAAGGTGCAGTAGTGCATTTGCCTCCTCTTCGGAGTGAGTGCAGGGTCCAGGTGTGTCCTATTGTGTTAAATTACAAGCACTACATTCTTGGCATCACGAACAGGATTCGAAAAGAAAATTAAAAGGGGAAAGAAAAATGTTTTCTAGAAAAACGAAGGCAGATTCCCAGGTACCAATTGAAATACCTGGATGGGAGATATCCCCATATGGTACGCTTGCCCACGAGTGGGCTAATTGCGCTGCCTGAGTGAAAATTGGAATGTGTGTTTAGCTAACGCTGAGCCAGCACATGTGGTTGCGTGTTTGCAAAAAGTGCCTGTTGAGAAAGGGAAAGAGCTTAGCGCGTTAGGGCGAAGAGGCTGGATCCTCTTGTGTGCTTATCGTAAAATGCATAAAAAATGTGTTCAGCTGCAGCACGAACATGAAAAAATAGAAAAACAGTTTGTTGAAGTCAAAAATACCTCTACGATGTTAACTTGTCAGAATAAGTTATTACAAGATAAGTTGGAAACTTAGCAGACTGTGGCAGAAAAGGCTGCAGTTCGTATCGCGCAATACAAGTACAAGAAAAGGAGGGGAAGGGTTAACAAGAGAAAAGTACGTTTAGCTATTGCAAAGGTAGGAATCGACTGCGACCCTGAAACGTGGAATGGGAATATTTGGGATTCTTCAGATTTTTCAGACTCTGGAGGAGAGTGTGATCAAGCTAGCAGCCAGGGTCAGTCGGAAGAACGCAAAGTGGTTCAGGCGCAGCCCATATATCGTCGGAAGATACAGGGTGATCCAAATTATCCATAGGGGGTTGCGATGGATTCTATGGGGGATTTTACTCAGCAGGAGATTAATGACATCTCAGACAGATTCCGACAAAGAGCTGGAGAATCTCTGCTTACATGGATGGTGCGGTTGTTTGATATGGGCGCCTCTGGGGTGTTGTTAGATCATGGAGATGCAGTGAAATTTTGTACACTCAGTACTGATTCTACAGTGCAGGAGCAGTTTAGGAATTACAGTGACAACAATCAAATCAGCCTGTTACAATTGGCAGTGGTTGGATGTAGTCATAAATACCCAACAGAGCCAGACTGGCCAGTGAATGATAAACCTTGGTATACACTGAGAGATGCTATACAGAGGCTTAAGGAGGAGGTGATGAAAACTGCTATTTTCCTGGATAATGCACATAAGTTGATGGATGGGCTGTTGACTGCATCTGTGCAAAATAAAATAATCTGTTTGGCTCCCCCTGCTTACAAACAAGTGATGATGACTTTGCTAATTATTCAGACTGGTAATACTTTGGCGCAGGTGATTGAGGCAGTTCGTGAGTTGGGAGAGCTGGGGGAATGGATAAAGAATGAAAGAGCTTCCAGGTCTGAGACTCGTACAGACAATAACAGGCTGTCTAGAAGAGATATGTTTTTGGCTTTGTTGAAGGATGGAGTGGAGAAAGAGAAGATAGATGGAATAGAGACTAAAAGTCTGTGGGAGATGTATCGGAAAAGAGGGTTGGATAAAAAGGTAGGAAACAGGAGAGTGAATAAACAAAATAAAATGCGAAGAAAGCCAGAGGTGGATGAGGAGGAAAAGGAGGGTGAGAGAGCTGTCCATTTGAGTACGAAGGAAGGGAGAGATTCAGAAAGTGAATGGCTCAGTGAGAACCGGAGGGGGGAGGAGTTCCCCCAAGAATATGACAGGTTGTACCCGGATTTGACCTGGGCAAAGGTTGACAGATTCAAAGCAGATTAGGAATTAGGTCAAGCTCCGGTACACAGATGGGCTCGCAAAGACAATAGATCTTATGTTGACATAGAAATTCATTGGAAACATCGTAATGTTCAGAGGGCCCGAGCCCTAATAGATACCGGAGCGGAGGCCACTTTGATATATGGAAATCCCAAAAAGTTTAAAGGACAGTATTTCACAATCACAGGCTTAGGCGGAAAAGAGACACCAGCTGTGCAGACAAAGGTCCAAATGAAAATAGGGAGAATACCAAAGAGAGAGTACACTGTATTGATTGTGCCCCTCTCTGAATATATTATTGGAATTGATATCTTGAAGGGGATGACTCTGTATTTGGAGGATGGGTACTATCAATTTGGATCAAAAAGGTACATTTCAGTTGGCGCCGTAAGAGTGGGTCACTTGAAGATTCCTCCAGTGAAGGTGCCCCAGGCTACTAAGGAAATTCATTTGAAACAGTACAAAATCCCAGGAGGGCATGAGGAGATCAGTGCAACCATACAGGACTTGATAGAGGCAGGGGTGGTGACTTCAATCACTACCGCCTGGAATAACCCTGTATGGCCTGTGCGCAAAAGTGACAATACTTGGCGCATGACAGTTGATTATCGCGAATCGAACAAGCACACACCTCCTTTGACTGCCGCTGTCCCAGATACTGTTACCTTAATTGAGAAAATACAGAAGCATCCTGGGTCTTGGTATGCGACTATTGACATTGCCAATGCTTTCTTTTCTATACCAATAGCCCCTGAGTGTCAAGAGCAATTCGCTTTCTCATGGAATGGTAGGCAATTCACGTTAAGAAATTTGCCCCAAGGGTACTTGCATAGTCCTACCATCTGTCACCGGCTGGTGGCGGAGCACTTAGATGAGGTGCCAGTTATTCCTGGGGTACAGCTTTGCCATTACATTGATGACGTGATGATACAGGGAGAGACACAAGAGCAGGTGCAGATTCAGCTGGAAAGGATTGTGGATCATTCGCAGAGCAAAGGGTGGGAGATAAATCCCACCAAAGTACAAGGACACTCTCAAAATGTGAAGTTTTTGGGTATTCAATGGCATCAGGGACACAGAGAGGTGGCGCCCCAGGTGAAACAAAAGATCAAAGAATTTGCTGTGCCACGAAATAGGAAGGAAGCCCAGAGGTTCATTGGATTGTTTGGTTTTTGGAGACAGCACATCCCTCACTTGAGTCAGATTTTGGCCCCTTTGTACAAAGTTACGCGAAAGAAAAATGCATTTGAATGGGGAGAGCAACAGCAAATTGCGTTTGAATCAGCAAAAGAGGCTATACAGTGTGCTTTGGATTTGTGGCCAGTGCGGGAGGGGGATGTTGAGCTGAATGTGACAGTGCAAGGACTGTATGCTAATTGGAGTCTGTGGCAGAAGCAAGGAAAAACGAGGGTGCCTTTAGGATTTTGGACAAAGAAATTGCCAGATGCTGGAGAGCGGTACACTCCCTTTGAAAAACAGTTGCTTGCATGTTATTGGGCCCTGGTGGATACTGAGCAATTGACCCTAGGGCACAATGTGATTTTGAGACCTGAGATTCCTATTATGCAATGGGTGATGAGTTCCCCCAAGACTCACAGAATAGGACATGCGCAAGAGGCCAGCATAATCAAATGGAAGTGGTACATACAGGATAGGGCCCGAGTAGGTCCCAAAGGCACTGCAGTGTTGCATGAGCAGGTGGCGCAAGCCCCAATGGGAGATACTGAGGTGTTGCATGATGTACCTGAGATACAGGAGTCTCCTGTGAAGTGGGGTAAGCCATTTGAAGAATTGTCCTTAGAGGACAGGAAGCATGTGTGGTTTACTGATGGTTCAGCCAGGTATGTAGGGGCTAAAAGGCACTGGAAGGCGGTGTCATATAATCCTGTGACCAAAAAATTGTTGACTACTACTAGAGAGGGCAAGAGTAGCCAGTTCGCAGAACTATATGCTGTGTATCAAGCTTTGAAACAAGAATTGCCAGGAAAATGTCATATATACACTGACTCGTGGTCCACTGCCAATCGGTTAGCCACTTCGCTTCCCACGTGGCATGCTCATAACTGGATGATATATTCAAAAGAAGTGTGGGGTAAGGAACTGTGGAAAGAGATCTGGACCATGTTGCCACAAAGCACAGTTACCGTGTATCATGTAGATGTTCACTGTTCCACCGACTCACTCGACCGCTGGTTTAATTCCCTCACAGATGAAAAAGCTAAGATTTTGGCGGCCTAGGTGGCAATGCAAGATTCTGACCTGGTTGGGATTGCAAAATGAGCACATCAGAAGTGCGGACACTTTGGAGAAAAGATTACTAGAAGGTGGGCAGAGAATAGAGGGATACACATTCCCCTAGATGTGATTAAAACTGCGATCTTACAATGTTCCATTTGTCAGCATACGCAACATAGACCAGTCCCACAGATAGTGAGAGGCCCATTAGGCAGAGGAAAATTACCAGCACAGATCTGGCAGATTGATTACATTGGGCCCCTGCCAACTAGTCGAGGATGTCAATATGTATGCACGGCTGTAGACACATACTCTGGATATTTGATAGCATTTCCATGTAAACGTGCTACTCAGTTGAACACATTGAAAACGTTAGACTTGCTGATTTTGTATTATGGAATTCCATTACAGATTCAAAGTGACAATGGGTCTCATTTCAAAGGCAAATTGGTGCAGGATTATTGTGTATAACACAACATTGAGTGGGTCTTTCATATTCCGTATTACCCGCAGGCTGCGGGTCTGATTGAGTGCATGAATGGATTGTTGAAAGATCAATTGAGAAAGTTCTCTGATGGGTCATTGAAAAATTGGAGAGATCATTTAAATGAGGCATTGCAAATACTGAACAATAGACCCTTAGCAAATGCAGAAACCCCTTTGATGCGAATGCTAACCCCAGCCTTGCAGATTCAGCCTCATGTAGCCACCAATACCATTCTCTACTGGGAGATAAGTCCTGGAGCTTTGGCTCCGTACCGGGCGCCCCTTACTCCGAAGTGGCCAGCCGACTGCGCAAATCGACAGCACTGCTGACTCGACCTGATAATGTGTGGTCCTATCTTGCACAGACAATCCTCAACAGGTCGTACTTTTGCATGACAAACATGAAAAGCACCATGGATATTATTTCCACGTGCCTCGTAGCTATACCTACCCCTGTCGATGTGCTGTTGCAGACATTCAATGTCACAAATGCAGACGAGGCAGTGGAGGAACATGAAGTGAAAACTCACTTGTCACCTTATGAGTTTTGCCGATTTTGTCCAGAAACTACTGATGATACTTGGAAAAATCTAACACAAGTGATAACGTTCAATATTTCTGAAGGCGACATTTGCTATAATTTGACCTGCAACCCCATTACCATTGGTAAATGTGCTCAAATACGACTTGAAGGAACTGAATCACAAATGACATGGAACAATAAACTATGCAAAAATCGAAATGAAAGTACATGCAAAAATATGCAGAACAATATGATGTGCAAAAATGTAGTATCTGCTGCCAGTCATTTCAGGCATGTTAAATTGCCTGTAGGGTGGTTCTCATGTGGTAATGTTACATATACGTATATTCCAGCAAATATCACAGGTGGACCGTGTGCCTTTACTAGATTAGGCCTCATGATGTTCCCATTAGATCCATCATCACATGGCCGGAATACGAGAGAAGCTGTTCAACTCAGTGAACATTGTGATTCTGAAATTCATTTATTATCTAAGTCTGAATATATTAGTTTAGCTGCTTCAATAGTAGGAATTCCAGGCCTAACCATTTATAATTCTAGGGCTGTTAGTGAATTAGCATGTTTGATGGTGAAAAATGTTAATCATACATCAGTTGCTTTAGCAGAATTATTATTAGAAGTGCGGGGGGCAAGAAAGGCTATATTACAGAACAGAGCCGCAATTAATTATTCACTTTTGAAACATGATCACGGATGTTTCAGACTTTGAGGGAATGTGTTGCTTTAATCTTTCAGATCATTCTAAGTCAATTCAATCCCACATTGAAGCTTTACACAAGTTAGCTAAAGATGTCAAGCAGGATGTAGAAAAAGGTTGGTGGGATTGGTTGTTTGGGTGGTTGCCGGATTTTGGTAAACTTCGCTCTGTTTTAGGCGGGATAATATTAGCTATATGTATCTTGATATCATTATGTTGTTGTATCCAGTGTGTACCCTATGTTTTGACCTAAAGCAGTTGATCTTAGACCGATATGTTATGAAAGCCAATGGTCAAAGGGTGGAATGTACTGATATTAAGAATGATATATTGACCATTGGCTACATTTGGCATAATTGACTCCATTTTCTGTGCAGATTCCATCTTGTGTAACAGACTCCATTTTCTGTGCTCGCACGTAGCTGCAAAGTGGGGAGGGCATGATTTCGCTCTTCACTTGTTTTTGCTCTTCACCGATCAGAGTGAACTGGAACATGTTGTGTGGGATGCGTGCTTGGTACCTTTCAGGGAATGTGCGGAATGTACAACTCTGTCTCGGAGTCAAAATACAGGAGCGTGGCCAGCTTCTGTGTTGACCTTGACACAGACCAGTACGGCCAGCTCGGTTTTCGCAACAGAAGAAAGGGGGCAAGGTTTCCAGAACCTTCGCCTCACGTTGAGTATAGGTATTAAAGCTGGAAGTCTTTGGAAGGGCGGGTAGGAGCTCATCACAGAGTAGACATACTGCTGCGAAACGAACGGAACTTGGGTCCCGATCGAACTCCTTCCTGGGCTGTCGAAGGGCTCCTCCAGCTTGAGTTGGCAAGGATGTTGCATGATCGATCGGTGAGGTGTTCCTTACTTTATGTACATAATTTCTAAGTTTCTTTGCTCTTTTGCTACATGTATATATGCTACATTTTATTCTGGTTTTGCACTTGAGTCACTTGATATTTGGGAGTCTGCATTAACTGATATACTTTGCTTTCCTTTCTAAAATATTGAATTAATAAACATGCGTGTGTCACTTTAAATGCACCTGAATTTGTCTTCTTGCCTCGCCTTAAGAGAGTGCTGGGTTTTGTTTTATCGCCTCGTCTTTTGGGAGTGCTGTTTAACGTGTGTTGTTTAAAGGTGCAGTAGTGCATTTGCCTCCTCATGGGAGTGCATGGTCCAGGTGTGTCCTATTGTGTTAAATTACAAGCACTACATGGTGGTATTGGTGGTGGTGGTGGTATTAGTGGTGGTGGTATTGATGGTGATATTGGTGGTGGTATTGGTAGAGGTGGTATTGGTGGTGGTATTGGCGGTAGTATTGGTGGTGGTATTGGTCGTGGTGGTATTAGTTGTGGTATTGGTGGTGGTGGTATTGGTGGTGATGGTGGTATTGGTGGTGGTGGTGGTATTAGTTGTGGTATTGGTGGTGATGGTGGTATTGGTGGTGGTATTAGTTGTGGTATTGGTGGAGGTGGTATTAGTGGTGGTATTGGTGGTGGCATTTGTGGAGGTGGTATTGGTGGAGGTGGAGGTGGTATTGGTGGAGGTGGTGCTGGTATTGGTGGTGGTGGTATTGGTGGTGATGGTATTGGTGGTGGTAGTGTTGGTATTGGTGGTGGTGGTATTGATGGTGGTATTGGTGGTGGTGGTATTGGTGGAGGTGGTATTGGTGGTGGTGGAGGTATTAGTGGTAATGTTGGTATTAGTGGTGGTGGTGGTATTGGTGGTGGTACTGGTAGTATTGGTGGTGGTGGTAATGGTGGTGGTATTGGTGGTGGTATTGGTGGTGGTGGTATTGGTGGTGGTGGTATTGGTGGAGGTGGTATTGGTGGTGGTATTGGTCATAGTATTGGTGGTGGTATTGGTTGTGGTGGTATTGGTGGTGGTATTGGTGGAGGTGGTGGTGGTATTGGTGGTGGTATTGGTGGTGGTGGTGGTATTGGTCGTGGTGGTATTAGTTGTGGTGGTGGTGGTATTGGTGGTGATGGTGGTATTGGTGGTGGTGGTATTGGTGGTGGTGGTGGTATTAGTTGTGGTATTGGTGGTGATGGTGGTATTAGTTGTGGTATTGGTGGAGGTGGTATTAGTGGTGGTAATGGTGGTGGCATTTGTGGAGGTGGTATTGGTGGAGGTGGTATTGGTGGAGGTGGTGCTGGTATTGGTGGTGGTGGTATTGGTGGTGGCGGTATTGATGGTGGTGGTGGTGGTATTGGTGGTGGTGGTATTGGTGGTAGTGGCGGTGGTATTGGTGGTGGTGGTATTGGTGGTGGTATTGGTGGTGGTGATATTGGTGGTGGTATTAGTGGTGGTGGTGGTATTAGTGGTAATGGTGGTATTAGTGGTGGTGGTATTGGTAGTATTGGTGGTGGTATTGGTGGTGGTATTAGGGGTGGTGGTGGAATTGGTGGTGGTATTGGTGGTGGTATAGGTAGTATTGATGGTGGTATTGGCGGTGGTATTGGTATTAGTGGTGGTGGTATTGGTGGTGGTGGTGGTGGAGGAGGTGGTATTGATGGTGGTGGTGGTATTGGTGGTGGTAGTGGTATTGGTGGTGGTGGTGGTATTGGTGGTGGTGGTGGTATTGGTGGTGGTGGTAGTGGAGGTGGTGGTATTGGTGGTGGTGGTGTTCTTGTTAATAAAACAGGCTTTTGAAAACAACCCATCAGGTGGCTTTAGTACAGATGACATGTAACACAGATGTGCTGTTGTCAGCTTCAGCCCATTAGCACACAATTATGTGCTACCTGGAATTCACATGACTTAATTCGCTAATCATTTCTAAATCCATTTTACTTGGGGGGTTGAAACAGACATGAGAATGCCGGGTTAAAGTGATTGAAAGCAGACGCCTGTGTTACAGGGGCGGCCGCGCTGCTTAAAAAACACAAGCGGTTTCAGCTGAAGCAGCACATGTCTGGCCTGCAGTAAGAGAAACTCAATAAAGTAAATAGTGCTTACAGACTAAATAACAGGTCCCGTGAAACAACCGAAGTAAAGGCGCCAGTCGCCATGGGAGGGTGATAAGTGAAGACTAACAATCCTATTAACAAATCCGAAGGCAGCATTTACGTAAGACAATGACACAAGCCAATGAAAAATATGGGAGGAGAGTGGGCGCAGCTTCTCTCCCATACTCTACTATAGCAGTCTCGCAGAGCGAGCAGCGCATGCGCGCTGCAACTAGGCTCGACCTAAAAAGGAGTGAAAGTGAAATAAATGAACTGCCTGGGATCACACAATTTGGTCAAGTAGCGAAGCCGGGATCGATCCCAGATTTACTGGTTTCACATTGTGCAATTCTGCCGCGAGATGTACATGCCTTACTTCCCTACTCCCATCTTCCCCCCTTGCCCATACTGACACCCTGTTGGCATCAGTACGTCCCTCAGTCACACCACAGACTGAACTTTTTGGCACTTGGGAAATTGTTGCGAGTGCCCATTGTAGGAAAGTGGGTTTCTGTTGCAGTAACCCCCCCCCACTTTTTGCCTGATAACTGATGCACTTTTCCTTGGTGTGCCCTGGGTCCCTGCCAATCAGGTACCCAGGGCCTGTGTTCCTTCCCTAAAAACTGTACTAAAGCCTAAACCCAATTGGCATCTCTGGCCACAGGTAAGCCCCTGGTAAATGGTACCCTAGGTACCCAGGGCACTGTGACCAGAGAAGGCCCCTATTTTTTTATTTTATTTTTATTTTATTTATTTGAAAAGTTTTATATAGCGCTAGTTAGACCCGGAGGTATCAGAGCGCTTTACATGAGGATCAGCGAGTTACAGGTTACATAGTTACATCAATTAAATCAATTAATCACAGAGGAAGGAGGAGGGGGAGGGAAGGAAACACAGCGGGGAAACGAGAAAAAACAATGTCAGATGACCGGCTGGGTAGGTGATGGCTGAGGGGGTGAAACCAGGGCCAGACTCCTCTATAGCTGCATATGACAGCTCCACCGGGCATCGGCCAAGGTTGCTCGTGCACCGAGGTAAGTACAAACAGTTTAGGTATCCGCCCAGGGGGCATCGTCAAAGGTCCATCGAAAGTTCTATCAAAGTTCCACCGGGCATGGGCCATGTTGATCCATGTTGAATTAAAAGCAGGTGCATCTTAAAAAAACCATTTATTATGTTCAAACAAATTCAGCAGACTCAATGGCCAATTTACCATTATTAGAGTGGCAAAAGTCTGGTTCTTTGAATGCTTACTAGGCCTAGAGATGGAAACCATGTAAAAGTACAGTCCTTATTTATTTGTAGTGAGGAAACATCTTATTCTTTACTTTTTTCCTACGAGTTGCATTTAAAATCCTGTGGTAGAAAGTAAAGATTACTATGAAGCAAACGTGGAGAAGCGGTATTTTGGACCTTTACTATACAAATTAAGCTACACTCACATTAGTGCCCTTGTTTTGCTTTTCTCGGACCTCCACAGAGACAATGCTGCAGTAATCGTTGTTTACGGGAGTGAAACAATCTCCTGAACACCATTAGATGAAAGGTAATGTCCTTCACTACTACGCCACTGCTTTTTTACATGTTGGTATAAGACAGGGGCCACTGCTAGTTCAATGGCTCAGGCAAGCTATGTTAAAGCATGATGAGTTTCTAGTTGGGTTTATCTTAATAATGATCTCCAATTTCTATCTATTGATTGAGGTGGTGTAGCTTTTGTTCCAAAATCAGATATGTTTCAGAGACAGACCCTAATCATCATTACATACGAACTCTGTATTTTACTATGTCACATCTGCATGTTTCAGAGATTTCTGTAGGTCTGACCTCCTGATATCAGTCAGTGGGAAAATTGTTTACTACCCATCTCAGAATTTGAATCTATACATCAAGTTTGTTGCCACAGGAATTATTGTGCCACCTGCAGCACTTATTGTGCCACCCTTTGAGGCCCTGTATCCTGACACACACACCCTGCCTTTGCAGGCTGAGTGTCTTGGTGCAGAACTAAACAGAGAGTCGACATGGCACACATCCCTGTGTGCCATGCCCACAAACACACTGCCCTGGCATACCTCAGTCACCCCTCTAGCTGGGTGCACTATGCCAGTGGTGTGGGCACAGGTGCATGAGCCCTGTGCCCCTACAGTACCCAGGGCCATTCCTGGGCACTGTAAGTGCAGTGATGCCATTAAGAGTATATGGTGCTGGGAGGTTGTCATTACGAACTCCACAGCACCATAATGGCTACACTGAAGACTGAGAAGTTTGGTATCAAACTTCTCAGCACATTAAACCCACACTGATGCCAGTGTGGGATTTAATGTAAAATGCACGACAGAGGGCAACTTAGAGTTGCCCCCTGACCCTAACCTACAATCCACGTCTTGTCTGAGGGGCTGCCCCGGCTGCCACACAGCAGACATGTTGCTGGACCCCTGGGTGGAGAGCCATCCGCTCTCCTGGGCCTGCAACAATGCACATCCTGGGCGAGGTGCTAGGTCTCCTCCCCCAGGATGGGCAGGGGAAGCTTCAAAGGCATGCCGCCTTTGTGAGCTTCTCCAGGCCACTTGCTGTACTCAGCAACTGGCCCCCACCGGTTCTGACCCCTCTCTGGCGGGAAGACTGGCGGGAAACCCCAAGGGAGGAAAGGGATGTGCCAGCCTCTGCCAACCCCACCCCTCAGGTGGGGGAGGCGAGGTGAAGCACAACTCCGGGCTCTCGCCATCTTGAAGATGGGGAGCCCTGCCCAATCAGGACTAGGCTACTGCCCCCTCCCACAGGAGAGGGGCAGGATAGGGGTGTACCCACCCCAGGAAGGGACCCATTGGTCCCTGCCCTTTACCTATCCTGTAACGCCCCTAAATTTAGTATTTAGGGGCACCCTGAACCTTCCTTCCTCAGATCCAGCAACAACAAGAAAAGGAAGAAGAAGAAGAAGAAGGACGAGAAGCCGTGCAGAGCTAACAAGAGGACGACGCCCACTGACTTGGCCCCAGCCCTACAGGCCTGTCTCCCCTCGAACCTGCTCCTGCAAAACCCCGGCGTGTCCAGCGGCCAGCAACCTCAAAAACCCCGGAGGACCTGCCTGCCTTCACTTTCCAAGCTGTTTCTCCCGTGAACACAGGACGTGTTTGACCTGCAGCTTCTGGTGCCAGCCAGGAACCGCGAATCCCGCACACTCTGCACCCGCCGAATCCGGCCCGAGCTCGAGTGGGCAAATACCCAGAGGAGGTCCCCCCGGCGATCCTGACCCGAGATCCGGCGACCCCTGACCTACCTCAAGCCTCCTGACGATGCCTGCAGCCTCAATCCAGAGGACACCCCCTACCGCGACCAGAGCGGGTAAGAAATTCCAAGGCACCCCTGCACCCGACGCCCCACGGCCTTGTGTGCCCCAACCAACGGTGCCTATCCAACCCTCTACATCCCAACTTACCCCTCGAAGTGGTGGTTGCTCCTGGAAGGTCCTCGTTCCCGAGCCTGCAGTGTTTCTTTGTCCCGGAGAATCTCCATTGAAATCAACAGGGCACCCGACCTCAAAACAGCACCCTGCACCCGGCCGCCCTAGTGCCGCTGAGGGTGCCCCTTTGGTGCTAACTTGGTCCCCAACGTGCCCTGAGCTTAACCCTAGGAGCTTTGCTCCCACAACCCCGAGGCCTGCTTGCCAGCAGCCACCAACCGGAGTCCCCCTATCCTCCATAGGATAACATTGGGCCTCAACACTCTGCACCCGGCCGCCCTAGTGCCGCTGAGGGTGCAACAACAGTGCATCACTGACCCTGGGAGACCCCTGAGTCTAACCCCAGAACCCTAACTCAAAAGACCGATTACTTACCTCGAAACCGATAACTCGTTTTTCCTCATAGGATAACATAGAAACTTTTTGGGAGAAAAAGTGTCAAAGTGTCGACTTTTGAAAACTAAGAATATTCCTTAAAAATCGCACAAATAACCTAACCGAATTTTCTCAACTGTTTGCAGGAAAGGTCCCAGTGCTGAACCTAGGTGTCCAGCACTGAGTAAGAAAAGTAACTAAAAAGTAACTTGCCTGTGAATTGAATTTCCTTCCATAGGATAACATTGGGGGTTCTTTGTGGAAAAGTTTCTAAGTGTCAACTTTTGAAATACAAGAATATTCTTTAAAAATCGTACAAACTACAAAAACGTAATTACTTACCTGTTTTAAGTAAATGTCCCAGTGCTGAATCTAGGAGTCCAGCACTGGATTACAAAAGTAACTAAAAAGTAACATACCTGTAAATTGAATTTCCTTCCATAGGATAACATCGGTGATTCTATGTGAAAAAGTTTCTAAGTGTGGAGTTTCTAAACTTTAAAATATTCATCTAAAATCAGCCGAATTACGAAAACGAATTTACTCACCTGTTATCAGGAGAGATCCCAGTGCTGGATCTTGGTGCCCAGCACTGACCCTGAAAAGTAATCATAACTGTACTTACCGGTAACTTGAATTTCCTTCCATAGGATAACATTGCCTGGTTTTTGCTGAAAAAGTTTCTAAGTGTCGATTTTGCAAACTTACAAATATTTGTTAAAAATCGCCTGTATAACAAAAACACATTCTTTCAACTGTTTACAGGAGATGCACCAGTGCTGGATCCAGGATCCAACACTGAGTTAGAAAAAGTAACAATAACCCCACTTACCTGCTAAGTGAATTTCCTCCCATAGGATAACATTGGTGATTCTATGTGAAAATGTTTCTAAGTGTCATCTTTTAAAATACAATAATATTCCTTAAAAATCACAACTGTAACCAAAACGTTTTTACTCAACTGTTTACAGGAGATGTCCCAGGACTGAATCTAGGATCCAGTCCTGTGGTAAGAAAAGTAATCCAAAAAGTAATCTATTGCATTTAACTAGAAATTCCCATTGAGCTCAATGTATTATTGTGTTTGAAATTGTGTTGCCTATTGCAACAACTGTAACTATTGTATTCAAAAGTCTATTGCCTATTTGAAAAGTATTTAACTAAAGTAACTGATTCTGAGAAAGTATATTTTGATACCTATTGTTGGTTCTAAAATAAAACAACTATATATTTTGATACAAAACCATTGGCCTAGAGTTCAGTTCTTGAGTGTGTGAGACCATTTGCTGACTGAGTGTGTACAACAAATGCTTTACACTGTCCTCTGATATTGCCTTACTGCTCGACCAAGCTACCACTTTAGAGAGAAAGGTTATATCTAACTTTAGCCTCTGCCAAACCTCTGGGGACTGTGGACTCTGTGCACACTGTACCTATTTGGGAACAGTATATACAGAGCCACTTTCTTACACCCATGCCATATAGGCATTAACATTCCAGATGACAAAGATTTATTATTTTTGAGAGGCATTGTAAAGGTGTCCCAAGCTGAGTTGTGGAGTGTGTGCATTTAATCAACAGTTTAAAAAAATGTTTGCCCTAGGTACAGTCGGAGCATTTCTAAAATCGAAACATTGGAAGCACTTCTGTTTTTTATCTCAAACTAAATATATTTGCTCATTTTGAGGCAGCTTGTCTTATACTGTGTGCAATGCAAGTTTAAAATATTTGACTTACACACATTCACAGTGCTTTCTGTGACAGGCATCGGATCTCCTAGTGCTAAAAATATACAAGTCACTATTTCCAGCTGCACCAGATAGAATTCAATTCTATGGGGTGAGGTCTCGCAACATAAGGCAGTGCATTTTGCACGGATTAGTTTATCGTGCATTTTTTTTCCATTTAAGGTGTTCGTTATTTTATATGCAGTTACCCGATGTTGAAAGAGCAACACAATCGTTGCAGAATATTTTGTTCTTTTTAACCACACTTTTGACTCTGCCTCCACGCTCAATGAGCCTATCCCCATTACACTCAGGATCACTGTATCCATACTTTTTTTTAAATGCACTTCTACTGCTGCATTGAATAGCTATGTAAAGTCTGAGAAAGCCAGTGATATTCATTTTTTTAATATTGTGTCAAATTAACCTGTGATCTGTATTTATATAACAGTGTGCTATTCATCTGACAGAATTATACAAAAAAAACTGTCCTCTGGTGTTAAAGGGGATTAAAACAAGAAATTAATCTAGTCAGTGTCTTATATGCACTACTGTGACCATGAAACTGGAGTCCAAATCCCAGCTTTCTTGCATGACTAAATTGTGTGATCTAAGTCAAATCAATTTACTTCATATGTTGATTTACTTGATATTGACATTTGACTGCACTTTTAAGTAATTCAGTTCAACATGGATCCTGTACAATACCCTCACTTGTTACTGCTATAATGGCCTCTGATGTTCCACTATCCATAACAATAATATTGGTCATGAAGCAAGGGACGCCTGATAATTGCTTAACTTTTTTTACTCATGGCGTTGGCAGGAGGGAGGGTTGATAAATGTTTTAAAGTTCGTATTTAGAAATCTTTACTTCTAATGATTGGCTATGAAATGTTGTGATATAATGTACTAAATTGAAACACTTCCACGTGTTAAAGAAACACTTTCCACATTTTAAAGTCTTTATCATTTTAGAACATTTTGTTTGTTGTGTAATTTGCGTCCCAAGTATTGTGAAGATTCTCCATCTTCCTCGGCACTTAGCGATAAGCCACTGGGTCGACCATGGCTTGACTGCAGAGCCATTTAAATGAACAGGCAGAGTGGTTAATGGCCCAGAGCCCAGCCTTTCAAGGGGCCCGGCCCCTGCCCACCTTCTACAAGCATGTCCTATGGACCATTTCACCAGCAGAGTGCTGCTGTTCAGCCACTTAACAGTACCCCTTCTGTTTCTGGCCTCTCTGCTGAGACTACTCTCCAGGTATGCATTACATTCAATACTTATGGCGGGCCCATCTTGTCTGATTTTATCCCGCCTCGTTCTTCTCTTCCTTATTTGTCCGGTTCTTACTATAAAACCTTCTGATTCAGTTTCTGCGGATTTCCAAGCTGATCCCAACCTCATCCTGCTCTTTAATTCTATCTGTCTGGTGGTTCGGGCTCCCAGTTCTGAGATAAATGTAGAGTCCTTGACGCACACTCTAATGTCAGGGGGTGCTGTGAGACCACAGACAAGTTGTAGGTACCTCGGATCCTGATATTAGGTTTGAGACTGCCGCCCACACCACTTTTGCCCAATTAATCATTTTAGGTTTGACATCTACTGGAGTGTGAGGTGAGCCAGATGTTTTTTGTTCCACTTGTTTAAATTAGCAGAAGGTGAAAAAGTTATGTGCCTTAATGTTCCCCCAACTCTTAGCCATGGGTTTTAAAATGTTTAGAAACATAAACAAAATGTTTCTGTTTCTTTCTCTCAAAGAAAGATTTGGATCTTAAAAGTGCATCAATTTACTTTTGAACAAGAACATAAAGAACCTGAATGTTGCATACTTGGAGGCAATCACATGCAAAGCACACTGAATAAACAGTGCACTAGAAAAAACAGTAAATACATGTGTTGATAAAGTAGTGTGGTACGGCCTCTCCTTGGATGCGTCCTTAAATTTGATATTTTGTTCTGAATTTTGACTCTTCGTTTCTGATTTTTTTACAGTCCTGCCCTGAATTTGCCTCCATGCTGGTTGGCCACCATACAGCCGCCTGACCCCGGAGAGACTCTGATGTGGCCCGCCTGCCCTGTCATTCTCCTTGCCCCCCACCGCTCTACCCACCAGCCCACTTGCAACTGGATATCCACCTTACAAGAAACAGCATAACCCCATGAACTCACTTTATTTCTGTTCACCATAAGGGCCGAGAAGGGTCATAGATTTCAATAGGGCAGCAGGTGCAGTGGCACCGGGGCCCAGGGGTCTTAGGTACCTAATGCACTCAAACAATAGCTGTATGTTACTGTTCAGCCAGTGGAAGGGGGCCCATTTACTTGCTTGCATCAGGGCCCGTCGCCTCTAGATTTGAGGTCGGTACATCCTCTCCATCAGCTACGCAGCACCATTTTGGTAAGCTCGCCGGAGAATCCTCCTGGGTTAAAACGGTCACATGAGGCAACAAGCAGCAGCGTGGGCAACACCTTCAGGTGCCTCCAGGCCCAGGGAATACAGCTGAGTTTTAATAGATTTATCTGTGCTATATGGTTATCTGCTGCTCCGAGATGACCACTGGGGTATGCATTGCATTATAAAACTATGAAATGTGCACATAAACTTCATGGTAGAATCCAAAAGACCCTTTTTTTCTCATTCCAAGAACTGAGGCGTCACACACTCACCTATACCGCTTCACACGTCCGGAAACAGAGCCACGTGCAGACACACCTGTTGGCACCTACACCTGACCCTTCCTAACCAGGCCCATCACAGGCTGCCTTCCCTCACTGGACCACTCATCCCCAAATACTCCTGCTCACCCCACGGCACACCGTGTGATCGTGGGCATGGACCTCAGTGCCGTGAAGTGAAGAGCCCAGACGCGTCTGCTTGCACAGCACTGCCTTTCACACGACCAGCCAGGCCACCCTGGCACAAGACATCGCTGACTCTGAAAGGAGACCACTGTCCTCTGCGAGGACCGCCACGCAGAGCCTGGGCTCCCAGCCCAGGGCCACATGGCCCCGTCGCCGCTTCACGTCCCACTCAACCGACACTTCAAAGGCAGGCGACGGTCTTGATCTTCAAATATGTAATCCAAAACTTGAGGGGGGCCGAGGACCACCCCGATTCAAAGGAAAGAACAAATAAACCTGCCCCGTCGGCATTAAAGACTCGCACGCACGGCTTAGTACAGTCTGCTGTGGTGAAGACACACTGCCTGGCGTGTTTCCGAATGGCTGGCCTGACTTGACTGTCTCTGCCCCGGCCCCCACCACCTCAACAGGCCATGCGACTTCGTGTCCTAGCTGACTGGTCTGACATGTAAAGGAGTCTGACGGAGTCTGTCAGAAGACGCCGGAAGTGACTGTCTCTGCTCCAGCCACGCCGACGGGGTATCAGTCCATATTGTTAAGGGGAGGGATGGGGGGGGGCACTGACAGGCTGGTGAGAAACTCACAAAGCTTTAGACTGCTCTCCAGAGCTTTCACTCATGTCCCGTCCTGAACACTCACCCACAACTAGAACTCACTCAGATATCTAGAAACGACTTAGTTCACATAAAAGCAGTCGCGGCCAGCATGACTCGCAGTTGGGGGGGGCGGGGGTTCGAGCGGGGTTGGGGGGTGGTAATTTTAAATATATATTTTTTTAAATGGAACTTACCTTCATGGCTCGATCTGGTCCGGTCCCGCGTCCTCTCCTCCACACAGGAAGCAGGCAGCCTCCCTCCCCTCCCCTAAGCCAATCACAACACTGCAATGGCAGCGTTGTGATTGGCTGGGATGCCGACCGCACACGTGTCTATGGGGAGGCCATTTTCTCCATGTAGGCTACAGCCTACACAGAGAAAAGGGCAGAGTGCGTATGACTGGTTTGGTCGGCTCTGGGGCCGACCAAACAGTAAGCGCCCACAACAGTGGGCAAGCCACTCCTCCCCTGCCCTGCAGCAGGACCGCCCACCTGCCCGCCCCCAACCAAACCCTTCTGCTTTCGTGCAGTGCGAGAAGCAGAAACTGCGAGAAAGCAGAAGGGTTTGGTTGGGGGCGGGCGGGTGGCCGCGCGAGAAGCAGAAACATAAAATGGTATTTATAATACCATTTTATGTTTCTGCTTCTCGCACTGCGAGAAAGCAGTGGGGCGACGCTCCTCCGCTCACATGGAGGAGCCGCCCCTGCATAAAAGAGTTGTATGTTGCATGAAAAAAGTACAGAAAAACAGCATATGCAAAAAACAAAATTCTCTAGAGAATGCAAGAAGAAGTAAAAATGTAATGTAAACAGGGACTCCATCGCTGTTATGGATTACATCCGCGCTGTTTACATTCGTTGTTGGGAATTCTAGCATTATTTCTGCCTGTAAAAGACATGTATTTAGGACCCGATAGGGACCCATTTCAAAGTTTTTAATTACTGCTGCAGCAAAGACCTAGTAAGACCCAACCCATTTAAAGCCCTGCATATTGATGTAGAGTGAGTGATGGGCAGGGGTCTATCAGGTCCATGCCCTTGACACTGCCTGCATATTAAACACATCTTTGTATGTCACTCAGCAATCCCATGCCCATTCTTAAAGATGGGGGAGCTACTGTCATCTCAAGCCAGATGCCTGGCTCATTTCGAGGCCTTCCTGACCTTTGGAGCCCAAAACAAGCTGAGCTTTCTTGTGGGGTCTGCCTGCCCCCATGCTCTAACCTCGTGCGCCATGAATTAATGACAAAGCAGTGACCTTTGATGTAAAATGGGCGAGAGAAATAGAAATCCATCTAGTAGCTGAATTGTACAAGGTGAAAACAGAAGATCTGGAGTCAATTCTGGTGATCCCTGCTTGAACAAATTGTGTGAACCTGGCAAATATTTTATTCACAGACCCTCCTTTTTCTTCATTATCACAAATTAGAGTACGTTCAAATAGGTGAGTTTGGAAGTGCGCTGTAGAAAAACCTCTTATGTTTAATAGACTATAATTTTGCTCCATCTATAGTAAGAATCTAGGCCACTTATGAGCAGCACAACAACTCACTTATCTTAGATTTAAGTAGTGGCAGTGTTGTATTGTATTATAATTGCATTTATATAGCACTTACTATCCCTGACAAGACGTCAAAGTGCTTATTCGATGAGTAGCACGCTACTCTGGAATCCAAAAGGATTAGTGGTGAATTAGTATAGTGAAATCTGAAATTAATGTTAGCGGTGGATATGTTAGTCTGCTATTTGGATTGAGAAGGATAGTGGAGGAATACAAAAGGGAAAGGTTTGCATTTATATAGCTTTTGGTACACCTGATGAGGAGTTAAAGCGTTTTTCGGCGAGTAGCACGCCACTCTGGAACCAAAAAAGGATTAGTGGTGAATTAGTCTAGGGAAACATGAAATTCATTTGAGCAGTGGACATGTTAGTCTGTTATTTGGATTGAAAAGGATAGTGGACGGATGGTAGAGGGAAGGGTTTGCATTTATATAGCGCTTGCTACTTCTGATGAGGTTTTGAAGCACTTTTCGGCGAGTAGCATGCTACTCCAGAATCCAGGAAGGATTATTGGTGAATTATTGTAGGGAAATATGAAATTAATTTGTTTTGAGAGTGAAGGTAGAGGATATATTGTGAGAGATATAGAGTGAGATGTAGGGTAGTGCATTGGAGATGCTGAATTAGAAGCAAAGTAATAAATATTAAGATACATAAGCACATGGATGGTATATATGTAGAAGGAAGGTAATATATGTAGATTAAAGTTGCATTTATTAGACTCAGAGTTTCAAGTGTTGCTGTATTTTAAATTATTTTTTTGTAATTCACTAGTGAAGCAATTGTAGATAGTTATGATAAAAGATATACTTATTTATGCAGTCACATATACATGTTAAACATAGAATAATGTAACTATGAGTAATATGTACATTTGTTAAGCAGAACTAATATATATATTTTTAAAAACAATTATTATACACGTTTATACAAAGCAATACACATACGTAGGTACACCTCTATAGTCCAAATAAATGCTTATATACAAATGTTAACTAACGTGGGCGAGAGTATCCCTCCGAGCCAGCCACTGCCACACTTCGCGCAACCGCACGTCCTTTCTTGGAAAATGCAGGGTGGCTAATACCCAAACTTCCCACTAAGAGAGCAGGAAGTCTTAAAAAGACCTTTTAAATATCTCCAAGGCGGGTCTAAACATGCCATGAGCTCAAGAAAAACAAGGACTGCAAATAACTTGATAGAAATATCAGAACCCACAAAGACGTGTAAGAACCGTGGCCTCCAAACACTGACAGCAACTGGGCAAACCTAAGCTGCCAGCACCGTAAGCACTAGGGGCTGATAAATATCATGACCTTAAAACACAATGATACAGAGGCTCAGGGAAAAACAGGTCTGCCCATACCAGCTCAAGGTGGCTCAGCCCCAGCCATAAAAGGATTCCGTCATAGTTAGCAAGCAGCCTGCCAAACAGGTCGCATTTTATCAGTCCATCTCGGTAACCTCTGTCTTTTGGCTGCACGCAGAATTCTTATTTTTAAACAAATTTCGACCTAGACAGCTTTGCAAGCATGCTTATGATCGAAAATTGCTTATTAGAGCCGAGGGCAGGGTCGGATTGGTAATGCGGACGATGGGCCGGTGTCTGAGTAGCAGCTATGGGCCGCTTTTTGGCCCAGAGTGGTGGCCGATTTGGGCTGTGTCTGGTGTGCTCAGATGCCGCCAGGGGCCCAGTGGGGCCTTGAGGGCCTTTTTGGAGGCAGGTGGGCCTCCATTACCTCCCTTTTACAACAGGGCGGAGGTGTCATTCCCAGTCTCTCGCTGGGCCCGCCCGTTCATGTATGCAGACTGGGCAGCGGGTGTGTAGTTGATAGTAGCTTGTAAGTTCCACATATTCCCCGTTATTTAACATAACCGCATACTTTAAAGACATGGCCACCTGAAAAACGCATCAAATTATAAACTATTAATTACACTTTGACAGTTAGTCACTTCGGAAGTGCCATGAAACAGCGCTTTGCCAAGGTCGCCTGCATGAATATAGAAGGCCCTATATATACCAAGGGGTCTACAACTGTAGATAAAGTTATAAATCTTATCTTTGTTTTGATGGTCGCTATTCTTTGTTAAAGGAGTCCCTCATGTTCCTATCCACGGACGTTCTCAATGTAAAACACGCGGTAACGCATTGTTCACTGCTCCAATGCCCTGCGGTGGAACCCAGGCCACAGGGAGGGAAGGCGGCATGGAGGGAGCCCCGGGCCTGGTGTGGAGGGGAGCCCTGGGCCTGGTGTGGAGGGAGCCCCGGGCCTGGTGTGGAGGGGAGCCCCGGCCCTGGCCTGGTGTGGAGGGGAGCCCTGGCCTGGTGTGGAGGGGAGCCCCGGGCCTGGTGTGGAGGGGAGCCCCGGGCCTGGTGTGGAGGGGAGCCCCGGGCCTGGTGTGGAGGGGAGCCCCAGCCCTGGTGTGGAGGGAAGCCCCGGGCCTGGTGTGGAGGGAGCCCCGGGCCTGGTGTGGAGGGGAGCCCCGGCCCTGGCCTGGTGTGGAGGGGAGCCCCGGCCCTGGCCTGGTGTGGAGGGGAGCCCCGGGCCTGGTGTGGAGGGGAGCCCCGGGCCTGGTGTGGAGGGGAGCCCCGGGCCTGGTGTGGAGGGGAGCGCCCCGGGCCTGGTGTGGAGGGGAGCCCCGGGCCTGGTGTGGAGGGGAGCCCCGGGCCTGGTGTGGAGGGGAGCCCCGGGCCTGGTGTGGAAGGAAGCCCCGGGCCTGGTGTGGAGGGAGCCCCGGGCCGGGTGTGGAGGGGAGCCCCGGGCCTGGTGTGGAGGGGAGCCCCGGCCCTGGCCTGGTTTGGAGGGGAGCCCCGGGCCTGGTGTGGAGGGGAGCCCCGGCCCTGGTGTGGAGGGGAGCCCCGGGCCTGGTGTGGAGGGGAGCCCCGGTCCTGGTGTGGAGGGAAGCCCCGGGCCTGGTGTGGAGGGAGCCCCGGGCCTGGTGTGGAGGGGAGCCCCGGCCCTGGCCTGGCCTGGAAGGGAGCCCCGGCCCTGCCCTGGCGTGGAGGGGAGACCCGGCCCTGCCCTGGTGTGGAGGGGAGACCCGGCCCTGGTGTGGAGGGGAGCCCCAGGCCTGGTGTGGAGGGGAGCCCCGGCCCTGGTGTGGAGGGGAGCCCCGGCCCTGGTGTGGAGGGGAGCCCCGGCCCTGGTGTGGAGGGAAGCCCCGGGCCTGGTGTGGAGGGGAGCCCCGGGCCTGGTGTGGAGGGGAGCCCCAGCCCTGGTGTGGAAGGGAGCCCCGGCCCTGGCCTGGTGTGGAGGGGAGACCCGGGCCTGGTGTGGAGGGGAGACCCGGCCCTGGTGTGGAGGGGAGCCCCAGGAATGGTGTGGAGGGGAGCCCCGGCCCTGGTGTGGAGGGGAGCCCCGGCCCTGGTGTGGAGGGGAGCCCCGGCCCTGGCCTGGTGTGGAGGGGAGCCCCGGCCCTGGTGTGGAGGGAAGTCCCGGGCCTGGTGTGGAGGGGAGCCCCGGGCCTGGTGTGGAGGGGAGCCCCGGCCCTGGTGTGGAAGGGAGCCCCGGCCCTGGCCTGGTGTGGAGGGGAGCCCCGGGCCTGGTGTGGAGGGGAGCCCCGGGCCTGGTGTGGAGGGGAGCCCCGGCCCTGGTGTGGAGGGGAGCCCCGGCCCTGGCCTGGTGTGGAGGGGAGCTCCAGCCTGGTGTGGAGGGGAGCCCCGGCCCTGGCCTGGTGTGGAGGGGAGCCCCGGCCCTGGCCTGGTGTGGAGGGGAGCCTCGGCCCTGGTGTGGAGGGGAGCCCCGGCTCTGGCCTGGTGTGGAGGGGAGCCCCGGGCCTGGTGTGGAGGGGAGCCCCGGGCCTGGTGTGGAGGGAAGCCCCGGGCCTGGTGTGGAGGGAGCCCCGGGCCTGGTGTGGAGGGGAGCCCCGGCCCTGGCCTGGTGTGGAGGGGAGCCCCGGGCCTGGTGTGGAGGGGAGCCCCGGCCCTGGTGTGGAGGGGAGCCCCGGGCCTGGTGTGGAGGGGAGTCCCGGTCCTGGTGTGGAGGGAAGCCCTGGGCCTGGTGTGGAGGGAGCCCCGGCCCTGGCCTGGTGTGGAGGGGAGCCCCGGGCCTGGTGTGGAGGGGAGCCCCGGGCCTGGCCTGGTGTGGAGGGGAGCTCCAGCCTGGTGTGGAGGGGAGCCCCGGCCCTGGCCTGGTGTGGAGGGGAGCCCCGGCCCTGGCCTGGTGTGGAGGGGAGCCTCGGCCCTGGTGTGGAGGGGAGCCCCGGCTCTGGCCTGGTGTGGAGGGGAGCCCCGGGCCTGGTGTGGAGGGGAGCCCCGGGCCTGGTGTGGAGGGAAGCCCCGGGCCTGGTGTGGAGGGAGCCCCGGGCCTGGTGTGGAGGGGAGCCCGGCCCTGGCCTGGTGTGGAGGGGAGCCCCGGGCCTGGTGTGGAGGGGAGCCCCGGCCCTGGTGTGGAGGGGAGCCCCGGGCCTGGTGTGGAGGGGAGTCCCGGTCCTGGTGTGGAGGGAAGCCCTGGGCCTGGTGTGGAGGGAGCCCCGGGCCTGGTGTGGAGGGGAGCCCCGGCCCTGGCCTGGTGTGGAGGGGAGCCCCGGGCCTGGTGTGGAGGGGAGCCCCGGGCCTGGTGTGGAGGGGAGCCCCGGGCCTGGTGTGGAGGGGAGCCCCGGCCCTGGTGTGGAGGGGAGCCCCGGCCTGGCCTGTTGTGGAGGGGAGCCCCGGCCCTGGTGTGGAGGGAAGCCCCGGGCCTGGTGTGGAGGGGAGCCCCGGGCCTGGTGTGGAGGGGAGCCCCGGCCCTGGCCTGGAAGGGAGCCCCGGCCCTGCCCTGGTGTGGAGGGGAGACCCGGCCCTGGCCTGGTGTGGAGGGGAGACCCGGCCCTGGTGTGGAGGGGAGCCCCGGCCCTGGTGTGGAGGGGAGCCCCGGCCCTGGTGTGGAGGGAAGCCTCGGGCCTGGTGTGGAGGGGAGCCCCGGGCCTGGTGTGGAGGGGAGCCCCGGCCCTGGCCTGGTGTGGAGGGGAGCCCCGGCCCTGGTGTGGAGGGAAGTCCCGGGCCTGGTGTGGAGGGGAGCCCCGGGCCTGGTGTGGAGGGGAGCCCCGGGCCTGGTGTGGAAGGGAGCCCCGGGCCTGGTGTGGAAGGGAGCCCCGGCCCTGGTGTGGAGGGGAGCCCCGGCCCTGGCCTGGTGTGGAGGGGAGCCCCAGCCTGGTGTGGAGGGGAGCCCCGGCCCTGGCCTGGTGTGGAGGGGAGCCCCGGCCCTGGCCTGGTGTGGAGGAGAGCCTCGGCCCTGGTGTGGAGGGGAGCCCCGGCTCTGGCCTGGTGTGGAGGGGAGCCCCGGGCCTGGTGAGGAGGGGAGCCCCGGGCCTGTTGTGGAGGGAAGCCCCGGGCCTGGTGTGGGAGCGGCGCAAGGTCGTAGGATTAAAGCAGAGTGTGAAACTAAACTCGCACTCTTTATTTCCATGTCAGCCACTAACAACTGTGTAAATACAATCCCTCCGATCACCCCACCACCAAAACAAAGCTTTTTACTTCCTCACTCCAGAGTTAATTCGATCTGCTCTTTGGAGCACAGCCTTCAGGGACAGCTTTAGTATCCCACCTCCCTTGGTGATTAGAAAGCATTAGTGCCACTGTATCTGTTTCCAAGCCAAGATAACTTGCTATAAAGAAACAATTTATAGAAGCTTGGTTAAAAAACAAATAAGGATGATAATAATAACAAATTAAAACCATAGTAACCTAATGTGGTTAAAACATCGAATTCAGATTCAGCCCGAGTTGTACGTCTTATTCTGTTCATCAGTTATCTTTCTTTGACATTAAAATCAGCCTCCTTAGAGACTGTCAAAAATTGCAATGGCGACTATATTACAAGTCGCCACAGCGGGGTATTGGGTAAAGTTTTCAATAAGCAATAATCGCGCCTCGGTTAGACCTCATTGGCTACGATACTGCCACTGCGCAAAGCTAAAGAGAGGTAAGTAATTCGAGGTACGCACCGGAGATGAAACATAGGACACCTATAGCGAGCAAAACTCGCCTTCACACATCACTCAGAGACACAGAAAAAAATAACTCGCCGGTGCAATACTCTAAACTGTACTCTATTACGTGTCAGCCTCATAAACACGATGTATTGTGCGCAAAGGATTCTGGGGGTACATATGCTAATTAGCATTTCCTTTCAAAGGTCCCGGTCACCGCTTGAGCGAAAATTCCTCTGCTGCTGACAAGAGCCCTTCCTGTGTACTGTTGCGTCACTACCACAAGGAGTATATCAGTGCTACTGATGTACACACTGAGGAAGTATATCAGTGCTACTGATGTACACACTGAGGAAGTAACAGCGAGTACCTAACCATGCCCCTGCCTTTAAAGCCCCCTGAGCCCCACCTGTCCACTGCTGATGGAGGCCCTTCAATGACCTCTCCCTACCTCCCTTTAGTACCACAAGCCTGATGGTCGGGGCTGGCATCCTCCACTTCCATCCTTACTACACCGACTATGACTTATAACTAGGGCCACTGGAAAACCATTAGTTTTCGGATTACCATTTTCCACACAACTATGGATTTTCTGGATTTGCAGCATAATCTATTCTCTGCTGCACACAAACAGTTTCAAACTTCAATGGATGAAAGGTTACTAAGAAAAAAAGCGTGGCGCCCGGTGCAACCCTGGCAGACGGTTTCTAAGGGTTAGTAGGTCAGCTCTCAGTTTTTGAGTGCTGTATTCAGGTATTAAAGGTGCACTGGTGGGCCTCTAATCTGCTATTTGATGCTTAAACTGGGGGACAAGCTGCCTTGCGGCTTCAGGAACATCAAACACTATCTTGAAATCCACCAGGCTCTGGAAACTTTCCTGTTTTGCTCGCCTTCTGTGTTTTTGTTTGGGTTTTTACTGCTGCTCACTGTCTGGCCTTTTGCCGTCACTCCTTTCCACACTGCACATCTCCCTCCTAGCGCCACAAAGCCCTGTAGGTAGCAGTGTAAATAGATACACGCCTAAGCTAATGATGGGAAACTTTTGTCCAGACATCATTAATGACCCAACTAATTGACTGGGTTAGGCTTATGTGGGCAGCATGAAAAACATTCCAACATAGTTACCTATAACTCAAACAGGGCAGATTCCAAGGTTCCTTCTTTGTCATGACAATGATTTGTTTCATTATTGTTGCAAATACATGTTACACCACAGATACGTTCTCAAAACAACAGTTATTTTAATATGGCACTTTGAGTAAAGAAAATCTTAAACATTTCACTTCTCTTTTCTGGGCCTGAAGTCTTAAATCTTACAGTGTTTCCTAGAGACATTTACGCTTTACATATGTAATGTACAATACTGCTCTGAGATTCTATTTTGCAATGGGTCGAATGGCTCCTAGTAGCTCAAAGCATAGACACAGAGTGAAAAGTAGTACTAATACCTAACTGTGGCACACCTTTTATTGCATGACATCCACAGGTTGAGTTGTTTTCTGCTGCGTGCACATTGTACATTTTACACAAACTATTTGATTCTGGGAGTATGGAGGAACAGATTTAATAAAATTGTGCTCCTGTGCTTCCTTGCAAAGCAAAATCCTTACAGTGAAACATTTTTTCCACAGGCTTTGGTGACGTATATAACAAAACATAACATGCGTATTTGTAAAGCGCACGTTAACCCCCAAAGGGGCATCTTGGCACTGAATAACAGATGTTTATTGTTACCCAACTCAATGGTACTCATTTTATCCACCTCAGAAAGGATGAAAGGCCCACCGGGATTTGAGCCTGTGACCATGAGGTCGAACACAAGCCCCTGGAGTGGATGCATTAATCCACTGAGCCACTAGACCCGGCTTAACATAACTTTTTAGTTTGAAGGGTGTTAGGTTCCTTTTGCAGAAACATGTATTAAAATGGAAAATTAGGATTAAATACTGCATAGAATGTGCTGCAAAATTTGACTCTCTTGACACATAATTTAGCCAACTCTTGTACGTAAATTGGGCCTCTCCTGCCGCATAATTTATCATTGAATAAGTCCACCAGGCGAGCTCATCTTGGCCCACTGGCTGCACTAAACTCACATCAGAGCCGATAGCGTAAGACTCTCAGCAGCAGAGAAGGTGGCCTCCTCACATCAATGTGTGTCTGCCCCAGTGGATCAAAACAGGATTCCCTTTTCACACAAATACAATTCTTGGCCTCTCTACTGAGACTGCAGAGGGTTACTAATTGTCTTACAGCTATATGGGAAATTACAGTTAGTGAGTTTTCGCCAACAAGCATGTTGTGTTATGTTTTCCTAATAATTATTATGTATGTATGTCATTTTATTATATTTATTATCTATGTATTTAGACAGTAACTTCTTTGTGCTTGCACGCCTGGGTTCGGATCCCATCCTCGTCGCCAATTCAAGTTATGTCGGTAGAAGGAGGACGCTTCACAAGCCAGGTAGTTAACAGAAGAAGGGTTTATTCCTCGAGATAATAAAGTCAGCACTCGGGACCCTTCGGGGACACACCAGAGAATGAACAGAGGAACCCCTCCAGCCTGGAATGCCCCGAGGCACTCCATGCTAAACATTCCAACTGCCATGACATCACATAGCATCAATCCTGCAACGACTAAACACATAAGTGACTGTCTAAATACATGGATAATAAATATCAGAAAATGACACATACAAAATAATTATAAAAACATAACACAACAAACAATTTGAACCTAATTTCCCCTTTTAAGCTTCTGATTTTTTTTTTTAACACTTTTACTGTAAATGAATGGAGCTACAAAGTAACCACCGGTGACCTATAGATCTGCAGAATGTGTACATTATAAATCAAACGAAGGCTTTCCGGTAGCAAGAAGTGTGGCGGGGCTAGGAGTTGGAATATGCCCAGGGCTACACAAAGTGTGGACATATTTGGTGTTTATGGGAGCAGCACGAGCTGAGTCAGGCGCTCTGATCTCCATGCTGAACAATGCGCGCCAGAAGCTTGAGCTCCATAAAAGGTCCTTTCTCCTTCATATAACAAAGCACAGGCGACATCAGAACACCTTGGGCCTGACTTCGAGTCGGGCGGTAACAGAGCATCTGACAATGACGGTGCTACAACCACCCTGCTGAGTGTACCTAGGCGGAGTCCCGGGGTGGAGGACATGTCACTGGGAACGGTACCTTCAACACAGGCAGTGGTTTGACTCCACCAAACACAGAGGCGGATAAACTGTCTATTCTAGGTCACTAGACTGCCACACTGTCTGCTGACTTCACTCCAAGAAAGAGCGTTGTATGGTAGGTTCTCACAAGGCACCTTGGTGGAAAGTTTATAATAAATATGTTTGCGTTCTTTTTTATAGGACGAACCCGGCCCAAGGGACATGGCGCATTTTCATACTACGCTGCATGTTTTTTTTCTTCATTTTTAGTAGGCCTGGGCGGTGAACTCCGCTCCGCTCGCGGAGTTTGCGGAGTTTTCGGAACTCCGCGTTACACGGAGCTTGCGGAGATCCGAAAAACTCCGCCCCGCGTAGCGGAGTTTTTATCCTCGCTCGCGTTCGTCAACATCAAGTTGGCGAGCGAGAAAATCCACCTCCCGGCGAGATTTTTCCTCGTTCGCGATCGTCAACATCAAGTTGGCGAGCGCGAGCGTGGAAAATAAACCTCCCGGCGAGATTTCTCAACACGGGGAGGTCAGGTTACTCATTGCGAGTGGTCGCGTATGCTCGTGACCGCTCGCGTTGAGAAACTGTCCGTTTGCATTGAGAAAGCTGCCGCTAGAGTAAAAATCTACTCGAGCGGCAGAAAGGAAAGCAGCGCCCTCTTGCGCTGTGCATAGTGCCGTTCGCGATGATTGCACAGTGCGGACAAGCATCCAGCACTGAAAATCACCGCAAACGGCATTTTTCTATCGCACTCCGCCGCTTGCGGAGCTCTGCGTAGCGCGGCAGAGTTTTTTTCCACTTCCCGGAGTTTCGCGTAGAACAACTCCGCGAACTCCGCCCAGGGTTAATTTTTAGTCACAAGGAGATTAAGTGATTTGCTCAGAATCACACAGTGTTGAGCTGAGACCGGGAATGAACCAGGCCACCCATCTTCCAAAGTCGACAGTTGGAGCGGCTACACCAGCTCTTCTCCAAAATTGTGGCCAGAAAATCCCTCGCGCAAGCTCAGAATGGAACACCCTCTGCTTTATAGTTGGAGGGCCAACAAATCCACAGAGGCGAGCCAGGGGTCGAGCTTGGCCCTATGAGGCAGAGAACGAGTCGGGCCATCGTAATAAATGGCATGTAAATCGTGAAACAAACGTCATGCAGGAAACACTTTAAATTTAATAAGGTTGACTTCATCCACATGAATTTTTTTATTTACTACATTAGATTTCATCAGTGGCTGACATTTACTGACAATAAAGGTTTCTAAAAATAACCGTAAAAATGGGTCCCCGTCCTCTGGGTGGGTAGAGAAACACAGCCGTAACTACGATGCAATGGGCCCCGGTGCTACTGCACCTGCTGGATTATTGATACTTCCGCCCCAAAGAATACCTCTGTGCCCTCACATCACAGCCAACAAACCTATCAATTTCTTATGTGCTCAGTACAGAGGGCACTGTTGTTTCAGGGTGTCTCACTCTAATGTGCTCACACTGCTTCCAATATGCAAAAGAAACAATTGATGGACGGAATGCTGGACAATGCAAACATTCACCCCCAGTCACAAGGATCTGGGTTAAATCCATCATTCTTTTGCTCACCACACCACCCCAGTTTGGACCCAGCCATATGCAAATCAGTCTTGACCCGGTTCCTTGTAGGAACAGTCCAGCCCGAACTGCCAAGCCAGGTCCTCCCTGGACCGGAAAGAAGCATCCTGGGACCGGTTTCAGGGCATCACCCTTCTTCAGCCAGGCTAGCTTGAATCCAGTGGTGTAGTGAGCACGGGACCCACGTCTGGGCATACCCTTCCCACTTAGAGCAACATATGCAAAAGAAACAATTGATGGACGGAATGCTGGACAATGCAAACATTCACCCCCAGTCACAAGGATCTGGGTTAAATCCATAATTCTTTTGCTCACCACAGCAAAAAATCGATGGATTTAGGCCCAGATCTCTGTACTGGGGTGAATGTAAGACATTGTTCTGCATTCTGTCCATCAATTGTTCTTTTTGCATTTGTCACCCCGAGTGGGACGGGTATGCCCAGACGTGGGTCCCGTGCTCTCCATGCCACTGGAGTCAAGCTATCCAGGCTGATGAGGGGTGAAACCCCGAAACTGGTCCTAGGATACTTGTTTCCAGTCCAGGGAGGACCTGGCCTGGCAGTTCGGGCTGGACTGTTCCCATTGGGCACAGGGTCAAGACTGATTTGCATGTGGCTGGGTTCAAACTGGAATGGCATGGTGAGCAAAAAAACGATGGATTTAGGGCCCAGATCTCTGTACTGGGGTGAATGTAAGCCATTGTTCTGCATTTTATCCATCAATTGTTCTTTTTGCATTTGTCACCCCGAGTGGGACGGGTATGCCCAGACGTGGGTCCCGTGCTCTCCATGCCACTGGAGTCAAGCTATCCTGGCTGATGAGGGGTCAATCCCCGAAACCGGTCCTAGGATGCTTGTTTCCAGTCCAGGGAGGACCTGGCCTGGCAGTTCGGGCTGGACTGTTCCCATTGGGCACAGGGTCAAGACTGATTTGCATATGGCTGGGTTCAAACTGGAATGGCATGGTGAGCAAAAAAACGATGGATTTAGACCCAGATCTCTGTACAGTCGACATTGTTCTGCATTCTGTCCATCAATTGTTCTTTTTGCACACTGCTTCCAATGGCACGTTTAGCCAGGGGCGTAGCTTCAGGGGGGTGTTTGGGGTGTTACAACCTCCCCCAATAAATGTCTTCTGTAGTAAATAGTTGGGTACAGGTGCTTTAAGTCAGGTATGGCGTGGTGTTTGTCGGATTTCATTTTTTATTTTACATACACATGCAGACAAAGACACACATACACTCTCTTGGTTATTTCACAAAATAATGAGTTTTAGGTACCCCTCACAATCTGCACTCCTCCCCCTACCTCCTGCTCCTTAAGCCCCCTATGCCCTGCTTATCATTTAATGTATTTTCACCAGAGTGACTGCTGAGAGATATATAGCTCACACCCTCCCAATCTTACTGACCAAGCTACGCCTCTGCGTTTAACCCAAACCTCTTGGCTTTGCCACTGCTTGCTATAATGTTAATACTGCTGTCTTGGCCTGACTTAACAAAGACAGATCTGGGGTGATTCTCAGCACCTCAACAATGATCGTTTAATGGATTATCAAAAGGAAGAAACCTCAGAAATACAGAGAGTACTCTCAGGAAAACAGCTCTTGAGACAACTAAAGTGCAGCCAGCCACAAGAGATATTCCTCCACATGCTCTGCTTTTACTTCAAGCAAAATAACACGTTAGATTTCTCAGCTCTCCTGCGTGCTAACAGTCATTGAGTACCAACATCTGCATTAAGGACAGAATATACTGACCCGTAGTGCTGGCCCCAGCACTATTTTGGAGTCATAAGGGCATAAATGTTGGACCCGAGCCAGCCATGTCAAGTCTTCCTTGGGTTACCCATCTCTACGCCACTTCCTGCTTGTGAGGTCATCAACAACGAATGTCACGTAGCAGCAACCCAGCGCTCCCGTCACAAGTCTCAATTCATTTCTTGTAAAATAATCCTTGTCAGTAATCAGGCGAGGTTTGAAGGACTAAAGTTCAGCCATGTAGACAAAAATAAAAGTAAAACAAAAGTAAAAAAAAAAAAAATTCCACTTACCTTCTTGGTGTGACGTCCTATTCACTCTGGTCTTCTCCTGGCGCTGCTCTCATGCTGCATGAGAGCAGCGCCAGGATTCGAGGGAGCGGCCTCTCTCGCCACTCCTGAGGACACTGGAGCCCTATGCTGTCTCTAACCCAGCTGGGTTAGAGTGGATTACAATGCGCATGTCTGGCTGGCCGTCACAAGACGGCCAGCCAAAAAGACATGCACACTTTAAACTGCCCTGTCCATCACAGCTTTCTGCTGCTGACCTGACTGGCAGAAGCAGAAAACAGAAAGCCCTTACCCCCTCTCCCCACCCTCCCACCCCCATTCTGAAGCCCAACTTGGGATGGAGTTTTAAAAAATAAAATGGTAATAAATGATCTTTATTATCATTTTATTTTTCCATCTCTGGAGGCAATTTTTTAGTGGGGGAAGCTCCTCCTCCTTAATGAGGAGCCGCCCCTGCGTCTAGACATCCCTAGTTTAATGAATTTATTTCAGGAATGAAAGCAGGGAGAGGCTGGTACATTTACACAATATGTCCACCCCCAATACAATTTTGATGCTCTTTTTCGATTACTTTCACTGGGATTTCTGTGATGCCGTTCATTTCTGGATGTCATTTTAACTGTTCTAGGGAAATCTCATAAAACATTACGCATTTCATGATAGTGGATTCTGCTGGACAACCAGGCACTCACAAAGACCCTTACAGGAGTCTTGCTGTGTCTGATTTGCATGTGAATGTATGGATGCATGCAGCAGTACGTACACACATAAGGAGATGGGAGGATGCTTGCAAATCGTCTAACCACTGGCAATCGCTCGGTATAGCATTCCCACCCATCGTTCTTTTCCAACATGTCTCCTCAGTTTGGACCCAGCCATATGCAAATCAGTCTTGATCCTGCTCCCATAGAACAGTCCAGCACGAACTGCAGGCCAAGTCCTCCCTGAATTGTTACACAAGCAACCCAGGAAAGGTTTCACCCTGATTTGGTTCATCAGTTGGGCGTAGCTTGGTTCTAGGGGCACCGTGAGCACAGGACCCATGTCTGGACATAACCATGCCACCAATGGCAGTACATCAAACACACAAAAGGTGTTGGGAGGAATGCTTGCAATAAGTCTAACCACTGTCAATCGCATGGGGTGGCATTCCAACCCATTGTTTTTTAGTCCACTGTCCCACCTCAGTTTGGACCCACCCCAATCAGGGTGAAACCGGTCTTAGGTTGTTTGTGTTCTGGTTCGGGGAGGACCTGGCCTGGCAGATCGGACTGGACTGTTCCTATTGGAGCTGGGGCAGGACTGATTTGCCTATGGCTGTCCAAACTTTGTAATCTTTTTATGAACACTTGTCAGAGCTCTACAAATTAAAGTAATACTCAGTGCTGACGGCACTGTGGTGTTACGACGTCCTATCTATATCACCACGTGGAAGTCCAGGGAGTTGGGAAGATGGCAGAGGGAGGTGTGGTGCTACTCACACTGGGAATATCTTTACTATATACATTACGTGGAGCAGCAATAAAAACAATTCTGTAATTGCAGGCAGCAAGCATGCTACCTCTTGTTTACAACCTTAAATGAGTGTGTGCACTGTGGGCATGGGTAATGGATGCAGCCCAGGACCTTCTGAACTCCTTTTCTGAGAACCTGCCCTGCCTGCATTGGTGGCCATCAGAACTTGGTCCCAGTTCAACCCTTTCCAGCCAAGCTAGGAATTGTGGTGGACAACAACCTATCGATGGTTGGTCACATCAACTGAATCACCTCTTCCTGCTCGTGCTCCTGAAGATCCATAGGTGGCATCCTCTCGACACCCGCCGTACAACCACACAAGCACTCACCACCAGCATGCTAGATCTGAGAAAAGCGCTCTACGTCGGAAATGCTACCTGAATTGCAAGTTAGAAACTGTAGGAATTACCATAGGACAAAAAAAGCAAGAATTCAGTTGTCACAAGTGAACAACAGGGACAATTCAGCCAATCACCGGAGGACAAATCACACAATTAGTAACAGCAGAACAATTGATGCGCATCACACTGTACGGAACAATGGATCTGACTAAGTGTAACAGGGGTACATTGGATACAATCAGGGTAATTCAGAGGTACACGCAAGTAGACCGCGTCCACCCGCTATTTTCACTGGGTGGACGTTTTCCCCACTGCCAAGATGGTGGGTCCCAATGAAATATGCTAAACTTGTCTCAGTGTAATTTTCCAACACCGGGACACATTCAGCAGCGCCCACACGCTGACTGCGTTCCCTTCTGTGCAGCAACAAGCAGGTGGCGAGGGGACTTTCTTATTTTTATTCCAGCTGACCCAAAACTAGGCCTATTTAAAGGGCCACGAGCCCTCCTTTTGTTGGTGTAGCATCCTGGCAGGGAGCTTTCTGGAGCTTCACACCTAAATGCTTATAATCAGTTCACAAGTACTTAAGAAAAACTTCGATTTGGAAGCTAGCTTTTGACTTAGTTCAATCCCTGTATATATGGGATATGCATGCACTGTAAGAATGTCAGAAGACACAGTTTGTCCGAGTATTTATACAAATTGCAATTTAAATACCATCTATTTTTTTAATTTCTTTTATAATGCTACTCATTCCAATGTAGGGTGTCAGAGCGCTTTACATCACACTCACACATTATAGGATGCCAATAAGTCATACTAGTGTGTACATCAATGTACAGGATTTATGAACTGCAAGTAATAAGATCTTTTTGTGAAATGCAGTAAGCCACTTACCCATCTACATACAATAAACAAAATATGTTATATACATGTTACACAATGTGCTTCGTAGTAGACCGGTACATTAAACCACTATGTTTCTTTCAGTCGAAACCGTGATGAGACAAAACACAGATCTCTCTAGCAAATGCATTAACCACCTGAGTTATCTCTTGTTATTATTCACTGAGATTTATTGGACACACAAAGATCTCTAGAACAGGTGCCTTAACCCCACAAGATATTTTAAAATGCGGCCTTTGCAACCAATTATGCCAGAACAGATCTACTGTCATGTTTCTCCTTTTTAGCAATTTCTTTGCTGCAGAGTTGTTAAAGTTAAATGTATAAGTAGAGGTCTAGATTTACTAAGATTTTGCACTGGACCGTGTAACTTTTTTGGTGCAGCCCGGATGCAAAATCTATTTTGGTATTTATATATAAAAAAAGTAACGCAATGCAGCACACAGCAGTACCTTGATCGGGTAGGGTTTACGTGGGTGGTGTATGGGCTTTCCCGTGCATCCTTCCATGTATTTTGACACAAACCCATATTTACAAAGGCTTGTAAACATTGGTACATGCCACAATGGTGCAGCAGTGACTGGCATCTCTGCAGCACATACTCAAAGACGAAATAGCCACAAAGGATAGTTTTTAAGTAGGAAGGAATACCTTCTTGCACAAAAACTATCCTGACCACAACGCTAGCACCCTTGGGCCATGACACAAGGGTGCTTGCGTTGGCGCTAGGCAACCATAGGTCCACCAGCGCTAGGAGACTGCAGAACTGTGCTTCATTTTGTGAAACGTTTGTAAATCGGTTTCTCAATGTCACACTGATTTTCAAGAATTCCCCCCTCACCTCTTGTGACTCCCACCTTTTCGTTGCCACACCTTGACATCATTGAAGGGGGTACGGGGTAAAGATTTTCCAATTCCAGCACACAGGGCAGTAGCAAGGCTGGAAAACTGTTGGAAGCCCGCATTGCATCTGCCAAGTGATTTTCCCAGTATGACCAGGACCAAAGGCAAGAACAAATCAACACAGGCAGTGGTTTGACCCCACCAAACACAGAGGCGGATAAACTGTCAGGATGAAGAGTGTAGAGAAAATGTCCACCATGTGATTCTCCCAGAATGTAGCACGTCAGGAAGCCGCAAAGCAACAGTCGTTGCACACCATTTTAACAAACATTGGCAAAGCCAATAGGTCTCACCTATACAAGAGCTATTGGCTCTGGCAATGTGTTTTAGCCAGCCGCGGTACGTGCAGGTAACAGCGGTGGGGCCGTGTAAGGAGGGATTTCGAGGGACGATGCAAAGCGAAAATTAATTATTTATTTAATATTCCCTCGGCATCGTCCCTCAAAATCCCCCCTTACCCTGCCCCACCGCTGCACCGCCCCACCGCTGTTACCTGCACGGACTGCGGCTGGTTTTAGCGATGTTATACACCACCCTGGATACTGTTCAGCATGGCTAAAAGTTAGTGGCGTGGAGTAGGGTGGGGTAGGTTGAAGTACATTGGAGTGAGGCAGAGTGGAATGAAGAAGAATCTGAAATGCTTTGATAATCGAACTCTGGATATTTTGCTTCAAAATGAGCTCTAGAATCACTTTTGAATGTGTGATACCTTCAGGACAGCTTAACCAAAGGTGCGGAAGAGCACTCGTAAAGTGCCTTCCACACTCATATCGCCACACCTTTGCCATCCTAAATTGCACTAGCTTTGTGGCGGTATGGACTCAGAGCTACCCTCAGGAGGGTGAAAGGTCACCATATAGTCAGCGTAGTCTGCCTGTGACTGAAACGTATACAGCTGTACTTTGGGCACTTTTTATTAACGTATCCCAAATCATTTGTAAACAAAGGGGAGGATTTTCTATTTGCAGTCTGGATGTTTTGATGTGGTGAAGTAGGCTGGCGATGGAGTTATAGTTTGTTCATTTCTTGGGTAAAGGAAGTTTAATACTGACAAAAGGCAACATTGTCTTATGTGTAGCTTATAAAAGTGTGAATCTTCTGCCTAAATCATGAGTGTTGGCGTATATACTTCTCGTCCCGTGGCTTCATAATCCGCTTCTCTTCGTGTCCCATGCCCTGGCGGCCACTGATCCGTCTCACAAGATTCAGCACTATTTTCTGTAGTTACTACGGTCTCACTCCAGCTAAGATACCTGCCTCATAACCTTAGATGTTCTGAATTCAACTCTCTGGTTCTAATGATATTAGTTTTCCACAATGGCTAAAGTATGAGGTAGCGTGGCTAACATTCAAACGCATCTGCATGCTACACATAGGTCTCTGCAGCACCAGACTTTTAACTCAAACAGCTAAATGTCCACTACTCTGTCAATATTTTACTTTGTATATTTAAGCCTTTTAGGGATTTAAAAATCCCCTCCATGATTTAGATTTGTCTTTCCTGACGCTGACCACTTGATTTTGGGCTGTAGAAATGTTCTTCCCGTATTCTTTTACTACTTTGTCTCAGGACATTTTAAGATATGGGGTTAAAGCTGAAAGGGTCGTGCCCATGAGAATGCACAGGCAACTTATGCATGCTTGACAAATTCTGGCTGTCCATGTCAGGCCCGGCTCCAGCAATTTTTATTAGGGTGGGCCAAGAGTGCATTCGGGTGGGCCACTGTGGGCCCAATTTGTCTCTTCTGGAGGTAGCCTACAAGCCCTGGATTACATCATATCTACTTGCTAACAGTCACCATGATACAACAGATCAATTCTGTGTGTGTACAGTGCATGTGGAGAGGTGTTTGAAATTAAGAGAAATGTCTAGACCTAAGTGCAAACCCTCAAATTCCATCAGGCAAGGATTCAACACAAGTACTTCCAGGCCTGATTTTCCATTTTTCTACCATCCATCTCCTGTGCACCTTATCTCACAGCTGACCATGGGCCCCAGCCCCGTATCAGGCACCATCCTGCTCAACTGTCATTATTCCCAGTAAAAAAAAATTGTAAAATCACCTTCAAACTTAAAACATTAAATACAGCAGTAAATATAATTAGCACACACTTTAAAATATGTTCAACAGTTGTCTTAATGACCTGACTGCTAATTAAATAAAACAAAAACAGAGAGGCCATGACAGGGCCGGCTTTAGCGCTAGTGCGAAAGTCTTTTTTGGCGCCTCACCAATGACCTCTTTCTCCGAAGATACCATTACTACCACCCTCCACCAGTGCCCCTTATCTCTCCATAGCCCCTCTCTCATATACCTTTCATTTGTTGTATACCGCTACTCATATCATTGTAGGGAGTCGCAGTACTTTACATCACGTACACATTATACAGAGACATTGAATCATACAAGTATGTAAATCAGTCTATACGGAATGTCACATAAGCCAATGAGGATTACAAGGTGTAGGAATCACGTCATCCATACTGGTGGGCAGTATGTTTTAAGAGGGTTTGGTCTGGAGAAGCACAAACTCAGGATTTAAAGCATATCCCAGTGCTTGGGGGTTAGCTTTACTAATAAAAATGTATATCTGCCCAAACTGACTCTTTTTAGCAACATTAGAATAACTGGGGAAGTTCTAACTATATCACAACACAAAAAAAAGTGAAGTTCTAACTATGCCATTCAGGTTTGTATGCAACTCTTTGATGACAGTTGATAGGTCACTGTACTATGATAGGATTGTAACACAAGAATCTCTGTGACAAATGCAGTAACCCACTGAGCTATCCACATAAAATACAGTTTATCTGCATTTCAAAACTACCAACACACAAAGGATTGCTCTCGAGCAAGATCATTAATCACCAGTTATCTGGACATTTTTATTGTTGTCTTGCATCCATGGCCACAATAATGATAAAAACGATTGAAATGAAGCATACACAAAGTATGTGCCTTACTGGGCCTATTCAGATTTTAAAATAAGAAAAATAGTCACACATTTTCTTTCCTACTTGGTTCATAGAACTCTGCCTCACAGGATCTGATAAGCAGCTGCAGGGGTCAGGAAAGGTGAATCAGGATAAACAAACTTCTTTTCTGCAGCACTGAATAGAAAAGGAAATATCCATGCAGCCAGTGCCAAAGAAAGAATGTATCCCCTTTGCCATGCCACTATTGTACCTGCACGGCACAGCTCACCTTTCTAAAAGGAGATGCGTGATTGGGGGGGCCTGTGAGAAAGGGCCCAGGCCCAATCACGGAACACCCAGAACAGGAATTAAAACAACGTTCGGAGGAACGTTTTAAATTAAAGTGGCCATTTTCTATTGGCCTTCAAGCCGTCCCTGTGTGGGCCAAGGCTCATGTTTGGGTGGTCCAGGCTCATGTTTGGCTGGGCCTGGCCCACCCGGCCCACCCCCTAAAACCGGGCCTGGTCCATGTACCTAAGGACCATTGCTACTACACTACTGTCTACAGAAATACTCTCCAAGCAGGCCCCTCAAACAAATGCACAAAAGAGTAATTTTGTGCATGTGCAGTTTGTGTAAGCGTAAAGATCTGTGCAGGAGGTTCTCTCAATTATAAACTTAAATCAGAAAGTTTCAGAGACTACGTTGACGATGGTGGGAATGAGAGTACAGAACAAGTGCAACCTGTTTAGAGGGTAATAAACAGACTCCCTACCACTGACTTCAATAGACTATGAACGAGGTTTCAGCACCATGAACTTGATAATGTCACCCACACGACACTGTCTTGGTATCATGCGTCTTTCTTCTCGAAGGATGATAGATCTCATGGTCCCTCCTCTGCCTCTTTGGAATCCATTGCCATATGTTAACAGGGCGCTGACGGCTCATCACCATGCGGATGACACTCAGTGTGGGAAGCAAGGTCCTACTGCCCATCACAACACAATGTATGAGATGCATGGGATATTTTGAGTGAGTCTGTTGCCCACATGTTAGGGATTTAATCGTGTAAAATGTCTCACTAAAAACATATTTCATTTGGTTAAGCATCCTGTAGCAATGTTGCATGGGCCATAATATATTAATTCAGACAAGTGCAGACTAACCAGTTACAACTGTATCTTTCATAAGGAATATCACATGCTCAGAATACCAAATGCAGTTTGCAACTTGCATTTTTTTTCATAATGGTCAAAGTGTGCTAAAATTGTCAGTGCATACAATGGTGTTATGTTAGGTAGTTTAATACATTTTATAGTTTTGATTAGTCACAATTGCAGTTTGTAGTGGTTTTTTTAAAATAATTTTTTAAAATTGATTTCAAACATTGAAAGTCACATACATTGATGAGTATACATTACATCCAGTGGTACAGCACGTTCGTAATACAAAACTGTACAGTTGTTTAGTCACTCATTTCAAGAGATTGCGCCCTATTCCGTAGCAGTTCCATTTCAACAGTTGGGGAAACACATAGGTCACCGCGATACATATTCCACTTGCCCCATTTTTTATCCCATTTCTTGGGGCATCCTCTAGATTAAAAATCTCTTTTTCAGCGATCATGCACTTGTCTACTTCGGTTGCCCATACCCTGTGTGATGGTCTTTCCGCCAAGCCCCATTTCATGGCTATTTCCCGTTTCACTAAGGTATATCCTAACGTGGCCAGTTGTTGCTCCACTTCTGTAAGGTCAGTCGCCTCCCGTATGTTAAGGAGCCCAAGTGGCGGTGTAAGGGTTAGTGTCTTCCCAGTTTGTAGTGTTTTTAATGCAATGCAAGAACTGTGCTTTATTCTTGGTGCCACATTTAGTGTGCCTCGTCAATCAGACCCCAAACTTCATCCATATTTGAGCTGTTAATTCCTTCAAACAGGGAACTCAAATCGCAGGCTTTAGTACTGATCAGCTTTCATTTGTTAAATCTCGTAATGCGCTCAAATGTACTCACGATAGGCATGCCAAGCATAAAGGGCTTAAGATTTGATGTTTCATCTTGTGATGTCACTTCCTGTGAGGTCATGGGTCGTGAACTCACTTCCTGTGATGTCACTTCCTGTGATGCTACGTGCAATGTCATGTGCTGTGATATCACTTGCATACTGCCTGACTTGCTTAGTCCCTCCCACCCCCGGCCTTGTGCCCTGGATACAATCCACACTGTTAAATAGGAACAAGGGACAAGGTAGAAAATACACACAATTGCAGACACGAAACAGAATGCACAAGGTTCAATGTGTCACAGAAGTCAAATGGGCACTGTTCATAATTAGCAATGCCATAAAAAGAGTGACAATGCACACAATCAAAGAACACTGAACATGATCCACAGCGTTACACATGCACAATTCACACCGAAAAATCTGAAGGGTGACCACAAATCATATTGTCACGGAACCATAAATACAATTCACACTGTCACAAAAGGAGAACAATGGATTATTCACACAGACAGAAAACAAAAGACAATTCTTTAAAACAGGCAATAGCAGCACCTGTTAATCAGGGATCTTGCAATTAACAGCAGAGTCACACAAAGGGAGATTTATAGCAAATTATCATTAAAGTTTATGCTAAGATATAACATGGACTCAGTTAGCCCTCACACGATTTACACAGTCACAAACAGAACACGTGCACAGCCTGGACTGTCACAATACCACTGGCTAGAGGTGGGCGCACCAGTGGACGCTCGAGCCAGGTGGCTGGCTCTGGCTCAGCTCGGGCTGCTCTTGGAACCTCGAGCCCAAAACAAGCTGAGCTTTCACGGGTGGTGGAGGCCACAGTTGTCGACCATGCAACATGGGGAAGCAGGTTTGAATCTTGGCCACGGCTCTCTCTGATGTAGAAAAAAGAAAGTGCACCGTGGTGTGCGTCTGTTGTGAAAGGCTCTTATGTCCTTGTACAAGGCTCGCACCCCGTTTAAGTGGCAAAAACAACACGTGGATTTTACCTGCTACTAGCACTCTTATGTAATCCTACGAGAATTAGGGGAAAATCAGGACGCTTTGATGTCACAAAAAGATATCCATCTAGTGACTGAATTGTACTGCGTGAAACTGGAAAACTTGGGATCAATCCTGGCTCCCCTGCCTGACTAAACTGTTTGATCCTAGGCAAATACTTCATTCACAAGCCAACTTTTTTGTGTTCATTTTCATGAAAGGGAGCCCCCGCATATACGTGAGCTAAGGATGTGCACTGTAGAAAAACATTTCAGGTTTGATATAAAAGACTGTAATGTTGCTCCATCCATAATAAGAATTTAGGCCATGTATAGGGTACACATGACTTCTGACTTGCCTCCTAGTTCACCAATGGCATTGTCGTCAGGGTGGGAGAAGCATATTTCTCAGTTCATGTTTACAAACTCTCACTTTTAATAAATACTTCTCAACACAGAGATATAATGTGTTTTACAAAGGTGGAAATCTTCGGCATACTAAAAAACGATACTTTTTGTATTTTGAAGACACCTTATATTCTAACATGAGGCTTGTTACATGATGTACATGCCACATATTTTCAAGGCTCGGCTCATGCATGGGAATGTAGAGCCAGAGCCGACCCTTGGCTCGGCTCTCCCTCTTAATTCGTTGACTTGCCAGCCTCTATCACTGGCCATGGACAATAATCAGGCTTAATTTGTGAAAGAATGAGCACCGGTGCCCAAAGCTCTGCTCCAGCGGTGGTATTAAAAATCATTGTGCCAAATACCAAAGCTGTGTGGCCTTCAATCCACCTCATGCCACTTTAATCCACTGCCAGACAATCCCAGCCTCTTTAGCTCACTTTTGTCGGTCCCTTTTTTCTCTCTTTCGGCCCGTTTTTCAATTTTTCTCCCTCTCCTTTCTTGCCGTTTGAGTGTTTTTTTTTCTCCCTTGCTTGCCGCCAATATCTGATGAGGAAAAATAAGTACCGGTCCTCAAAAATGAGTGCTGGTGGGCCTGACCCCGTCAACGACCGGCTCAAATTAAGCACTTGTATATATTATGTTGCGTGCATTTGTTTAGTGCATTTCTTCCATGTTTATGGTCCTCTGGCATCAGTACAGTATAGGACACTTGCACTATCTCAAAGTAATGTGTTTGTACAGTACATCTTGTTCAGCACTAAAACTGCGTGCAATAGACTGCAGCCTATTTATGACGCGCATGCGCGCACACCTCGCGGACGATGCATCCATCATGGTGATCCCTGAGACAGCTCAAGTACACTCTTCTCGCCACTCAATCTGCTACACAAGCCATCCATCACTCGTCAACTGGATAGCTCTACTCTGCAGCCCATCCGTCAACGCTGCCACCAGGCGCACAGGTGCAGCCGCCTCGTGCAGGAGGCTGGCGGGGGTGAGACGGGGCAACCCACGTCCTAGGCCCAAAAAACCTCACTCAGCAGACAAGTGCCAAGCACAAGCAGCCGGTGGGGCTATTTTAGGCCCTCAAGCGGGCATGAGTTGGCGTTCTTGGAGCACTGAACCTGATACAGCCACAAAAAATAACCCTGTCAGCACCTCAGGTCAAAGAGAACTGAGAGGAATGAACTGTGGAGCGGAAACAGGAGCTAGCCAGGGACAACTTATTCTGAGCCTGTGCCCTTGTGTTTACAGCCAGCACACCCATGCAGGAGACGCACACAGATACTGGGGACAGTGTACCACAGAGCGCTTACAGCTAGCACACCCATGCATTTGACGCACACAGATACTGGGGACAGTGTACTACAGAGCGCTTACAACCAGCACACCCATGCATTTGATGCACACAGATACTGGGGACAGTGTACCACAGAGCGCTAACAGCCAGCACACCCATGCATTTGATGCACACAGATACTACCCAACCGGGTAGTATCTGTCACCTACCCAACCGGACTTTGGGCAGACTCTCCTTCGTCTCTCCATCCATCCTATCTCCATCCTTTCTCCCTCCTATACCGCACCCCCTTTCCCTTTTAAGCTCCATTTACTTCGTCTTCCGACGCTCTGGAAATGTTATCTTGGAACTGGTGTAACTTGTAACTGATGTAATTTTGTAACTTTGTGGATCCTTATGTAAAGCGCTCTGATACCTCCGGGTCTAGCCAGCGCTATATAAAACTCAAATAAAAAATAAAATTAAAAAAAAACAGTGTACCACAGAGCGCTTACAGCCAGCACACCCATGCAGGTGACGCACACAGATACTGGGGACAGTGTACCACAGAGCGCTTACAGCCAGCACACCCATGCAGGAGATGCACACAGATACTGGGGAGAGTGTACCACAGAGCGCTTACAGCCAGCACACCCATGCATTTGACGCACACAGATACTGGGGACAGTGTACTACAGAGCGCTCACAACCAGCACACCCATGCATTTGATGCACACAGATACTGGGGACAGTGTACCACAGAGCGCTAACAGCCAGCACACCCAGGCATTTGATGCACACAGATACTGGGGACAGTGTACCACAGAGCGCTTACAGCCAGCACACCCATGCAGGTGACGCACACAGATACTGGGGACAGTGTACCACAGAGCGCTTACATCCAGCACACCGATGAAAGAGACGCACACAGATACTGGGGACAGTGTACCACAGAGCGTTTACAGCCAGCACACCCATGCATTTGACGCACACAGATACTGGGGACAGTGTACCACAGAGCGCTTACAGCCAGCACACCCATGCATTTGACGCACACAGATACTGGGGACAGTGTACCACAGAGCGCTTACAGCCAACACTTTGATGCAGGAGACGCACACAGAGTCAGATGTCTGTGCACCAGAATGTTTACAGCCAGCTCACGGATGGAGGAGAAGCACACAAACATGCAGAGACCAGTGTCTGTGCACCACAGAGAGTTTACAACCAACACACCGATGCAGGAGACATACACGGACATGCAGAGACCTGTGACCGGGCACTACAGATTGGTTACAGCCAGTACACTGATGCATGAGAAGCACACATACACACAGAGACAGGTGACCGTGCACCACAGTGTTTACAGCCAACACACCGATGCAGGAGACAGAGACCAGTGACAGTGCACCACAGAGTGTTTACAGCCAGCACACTGATGCAGGAGACGCACACAGACCTGCAGAGACCAGTGACCGTGCACCACAGAGTGTTTACTATTAGCACACCCATGCAGGAGATGCACACAGACATGCAGAGATAAGTGACCGTGCACCACAGTGTTTACCGCCAGCACATTGATGCAGGAGACACACACAGATACTGGGGACAGCGTACTACAGAGTGTTTACAGCCAGCACACCCATGCATTTGATGCACATAGATACTGGGGACAGTGTACCACAGAGCGCTTACAGCCAGCACACACATGCAGGAGACGCACACACAGTCAGATGTCTGTGCACCAGAGTGTTTACAGCCAGCGCACGGATGCAGGAGACACACACGGACATGCAAAGACCGGTGACCGTGCACTACAGATTGTTTACAGCCAGTGCACTGATGCATGAGATGCACACATACGCAGGTGACCATGCACCATAGTGTTTACAGCCAGTCCACCGATGCAGGAGATGCACACAGACGCAGGTGACCATGCACCACAGTGTTTACAGCCAGCGCACCGATGCAGGAGATGCACACAGACACAAAGAGACAGGTGACCGTGCACCACAGAGTTTACAGCCAGCGCACCAATGCAGAAGATGCACACAGACACATAGAGACAGGTGACTGTGCACCACAGTGTTTACAGCCAGCACACCGATGCAGGAGACACTCACAGAGACCAGCGACAGTGCACCACAGTGTTTACAGCCAGCACACCGATGCAGGAGACGCACACAGACATGCAGAGACCAGTGACAGTGTACCATAGAGTGTTTACAGCCAGCACACCGATGCAGGAGACCCACACAGACATGCAGAGACCAGTGACCGTGAACCACAGAGTGTTTACAGTCAGCACACCCATGCAGGAGACGCACACAGACATGCAGAGACCAGTGACCGTGCACCACAGTGTTTACCACCAGCACATTGATGCAGGAGACACACACATATACTGGGGACAGTGTACTACAGCGCGCTTACAGCCAGCACACCTATGCATTTGATGCACACAGATACTGGGGACAGTGTCCCACAGAGCGCTTACAGCCAGCACACCCATGCAGGAGACACACAGATACTGGGTACAGTGTACCACAGAGTGCGTACAGCCAGCACACACATGCAGGAGACACACACAGATACTGGGGACAGTGTACCACAGAGCGCTTACAGCCAGCACACACATGCAGGAGACGCACACAGATACTGGGGACAGTGTACCACAGAGCGCTTACAGCCAGCACACACATGCAGGAGACGCACACAGACACTGGGGACAGTGTACCACAGAGCGCTTACAGCCAGCACACCCATGCATTTGACGCACACAGATACTGGGGACACTGTACCACAGAGGTCTTACAGTCAGCACACACATGCAGGAGACGCACACAGATACTGGGGACAGTGTACCACAGAGCGCTTACAGTCAGCACACATGTTAAGAACAAAACACAATAATGAACATTCTGCGCCATCTTGTCTGATGAAAGTTCCTACGTGCACATAAACTACAGTCATTCTGATTTACCACAGCCATTTTGTACTCTGTTGGTCACCTTCATTTCACCCTGTCCTCTAGCAGCCTTCTGACTCTCTGACCAAACCTGATATGTGTGCTGGGGGCCATAAACTATTTCCACGACAAACATCAACATCACCTGCTGCCTCAAACTCGTCTTTCCTCTCATCCCTGCACAAACGGATTACAAATACCAAACAGACTCTTGCAAACATGGTTTATTGCACTACACACAGCAAGACTGTTTTTTTTGCCAACAATGGGACCTGTTCTTATCAACAGAACGGACTCTTAGATCTGGCCGGTCTCACTCGCTTTTAGACCCTGAAGCAAGGTCCAGCTGCAATTAAATTGTCTGTTTTTGACCTGGGTGGGAGGAGAGTTAATGTTGGGCTTGTGTAACCATGTTGATAAAACAATGTCAGGCTTGTGTGACAACCTGCCCGGGGCGGAGACTCCAAGCTTGTAACGATGATAAAAGAAACAAATACATTGTGTAAAACTGTATAAAAGGAAGAGTCAGAAGCATTGCCAGTAGAACACCTCCCTGAAGACATCCTGGTGTCAGCAGTTGACGTGGTCTCCTCTAAGAGTAATAAACCTTTTTCTTGCCTTCCAGCTTCCAGCGCCTGCCTCGTTATTTTAGATAGTGAATCCAAAGTGGATTAAAGGTGACCTTGCGCCGGGCAGCATTGGGGATCTCAGGAGACTCGCTGCTTTTCACAAATTGGCGACCCAACGGGGGCCCATCAGAGACACGTGGGTCCAGTAGAGAGGTCCTAACGACGGAGTGAACGACTAAATGATTGGAGTGCACCTGCCTGAAAGAGACCCTCGTCTGGCTGCCAATTGACTGAACTTCACCGGTTCCGAACGGACCTCTCTCGAGTGACCTGCGGTCCTGACTGGGGCCTTACAGGAACGCCGCATTGATTGTTGGAGTAAGAGGACAACCAGGCGCTCGAAGGGGAAGACTAAGAACTGTCCATACGGTCCGGGTAAGGTCGTGAGAAACCATGACTTAAATTGATTGATTGATAGAAATACTAGTATTCCTTTTTGAGTTATTTGAGACATTCCCTGCTTGCAAACAACGTAGAATAGGAATATTCTCTCTTTGCAGACAGCGAAGGACAGGTAGTGCAGACTTTTGTCTAACATTAATTGAGATATTCATTTTGACCGCTTAATACGTCATGCCTGTTTTCTCTAGATTGTTTGATTGTTTTGGACCGGACCGTTTGTTAGAGGTCAGTCATCCGGCACCGCCGGAAGGCACCCCTAACAAGGACATGTACGTAAAATATGGATTAGCCACCGTAGCTTATAGCAAACTATGGCATAAGTACACTAGGAAGAACCGGGTAAATCAGTGGCCATTGACGGGATCTTTCGATCCCGCTAAAATAGAAACGTTAGAATTAGCTCTCCACAAAAAGAAAGCTAGACCAGCCATGTTTGATAGTTTTGGTTTATGGCGAAAAGAAGCAGCTCAACGAAAGAAAAGAGACGAAGCTAGACAAGATAAAGAAACGCAAAAATCAGCTTACCAAGCCTGTAAAAAGTTAGAAGAAGAACTAAAAGAAAAAGAAATCGATAAAAAGGAACAGGAATCAAAAATATCAGGTCAATGCCCTGTTAGAACGCCCTTCACTCTTTACCACGAGTTACCAGCAAAACAGGGGGTAGATGATGATTTATTGTTAGGTCCCCCAATGATATACATGCCACCCCCTTATGCCCCTACTCATCCCGTAGTACAACGCCAGGACCCCCAAAGTATAGCTGGGGATGGCACGATCGCCTCAGTCTCCACCACCTCTGCTCCCACCGAGCCACCCACACCAAATGCCTCATCAAAGGAGGCAGTAGTAGAGGTAGGAACCAAGGAAATAGGAGCGCCCAGGGTCCCGCGATTAAGTAAAAATGAGCGAGCAGGCATTGATAAAATAGTTAAAACCCTCATAGATAGGAAAGAAATAGAAGAACACGTAACAGACATATGCGACTCCTATGTTGAAAACCGCAAACGATACTTTATTGTACGTCTCTGTTACCACACCCTTAGTGCATATGAAGAGAAGTACCATAACGTAGGGCCCGAGCGATTAGTGGCTCTCTACAGGAAGGTAGACATCGGAGATGAAGGCGACAACGATGTTGCAGAACTATTTTCATCCACACTAGAAGTATTGCGTCACCTCATAGAACAAGGACAGATAGATAGGGACAGGACAACTAAGGTAGCAGGACCCCCAGTGGAAAAAACAGATAGCATGATGCCAATAAAAGAAGCTGCCCCTTACTGGATACCTCCTAGAGGACAATGGACTAATGACGATATAAACCATCAAGACGCTAGAGGAAGGGTGGTCTACAATTGGGTGTATCAGCCATGGGACAGACAGGACATCCTGACCTTCCGTAAATTTTTGCCGGATTTACGAAAGAACCCCACCGCCTTTTACGCCGAGCTAGGTACCGCTCTGGGATCAATAATAATGACACTTGCCGACATAGACTTGTTCTTCGGGTTATGTTTGCCAGCAGATGTGTGGAAACAGGTTAAGAAAGTAAACCATACCGAACTGTTTGGTCATACCTGGGAACAACTCGACACACTAGATAAACAGCGGAACCCTGGTCAAAAACCAGTTAAAGCAATATTAGACCTCCCTGACAAAATAGTGCAGAAAGTGAAAACGCTGATCCCAGAGAAAAAGATAGACTGGTCCATAGTAACCGCATGCCGCCAGAAACCACAAGAGGACGTCTCAGAGTACTTCTCCAGATTTGAAACTGTGTTCTCTGATTACAGTGGACAAGACATGTCCACCGCAACCGGACACCACTTATTTGTGCAGAACTACGTCAAAGGATTACTGCCAGATGAATCCCAGAAACTACAAGTCAGCGAAAGTAGTTGGGCAGCATCTAAATCGACGGCCATTCTCCAAATGGCCCAGTATTACGAGCATCAGAGAAACGAAAATGACAGGGCTACAGAAAGGAAAAAGAAGGACTTGAAGGAAAGGGTAATGATAGCACAACTCCAGGGGGCGAATACAGGAGGGGAGCAATATAGGGGAGGAAACCAGCAGAATACCCCTAGAGTACAGCCACCTAGGAACAATCCATCTACATCATATGTAGGACGCCAAGACCTAGGACAGGATCAATGTGCATTTTGCAAAAAATATGGACACTGGAAATCCCAATGCCCGGCTTTGTTAGGAGCTGCTAGGGGCAGAGGGGCGAGGGAAATAGCAAGTGGACAGAGAGGAAGAGGACGTGGGAGAGGGTACGCGAGTGAAGCAAGCGAGGAAAGGCCAGGAAGAGTGAACGCATTTGACCATCCCAGACAGAATCAGTACCAACAGACAGATTATGACAATACGTACGACTTTGCATAGGACAGCCAGGGGCAAGGGAGGGATCCAGTCGAGCTCTGCGTTGATCAGCAAGGCCCTTATGTTACCGCTGAGGTCCTGGGCACAAGGTCGCCATTTTTGGTAGACACAGGAGCAACACGTAGTGCACTATCCAAACGACTGATTCCAAGGGCACCCTTGTCAGGCTCACATGTGACCTCAATAGGATTTGACGGTACGCCCTCCACCAACCCTTTGTCCCGACCCATCCCTTTTAATCTTGACAGCAATGGCGTCGAAACGACATTCCTCCTCTCATCTAACACCCCAGACGCCATTATGGGCCTCGACCTTTTGAAACACTTCCATGCGACTATCAGATGCTCACCAGACGGAGTGCGTGTCATCCTGTATGACAACCCCCAACGCCATAGAGAGAACCCTTTTCAGCACATGTTTTCCATCTCTGAGACTGACACATCCCTACTGGACACTTTGCCATCACACTTATGGGCTAGGGCTGATTCAGACGTAGGACGAATGATGATTGACCCAGTACACGTAACAATATGACAGGACGCAACCCTACCGAAGGTACCGCAGTACAAAATATCGCCAGAGGGTGAGAAAGCACTAACAGAGATCATACACTCTTTGGTAGAGGCAGGGGTGGTAGAGGAAGTAGTGAGCAACATTTGTAACAGTCCCATACTACCGATTGTAAAGAGACAGGGAGAGGGAGATGGGAAAGCCTACCGCTTCATCATTGACCTGCGGGAGGTAAACAAAATCGTAGTACCACAATACCCAGTAGTTTCCGACATCACGACAATTTTGACTTTAATCCCCTCCACTGCCACCACCTTCACTGTGATCGACCTCAAGAACGCCTTCTTTTCCATACCTATACACAAGGACAGCCGCTATCTTTTTGGATTTACCCTAAATTCCCGTTCGTATAGATTTTGTAGAGCACCTCAGGGGTACACTGAGAGCCCAAGTATCTATAGCCAGGCGCTTAAAAGACAGTTGGACGCCATACAATTGCCAGATGGAGTGGCACTAATACAATATGTAGACGACATCCTTCTAGCAGCAGACACCATACCAATAGCCGTCACAGCCACCATCAAACTACTCCATTTCCTTGCTGAGAATGGTCACAAGGTCTCCCGAAAGAAACTGCAGTTCTGTAAATCACAAGTGACCTATTTGGGTCACCTTTTATCAAAAGAAGGGAGAAAACTCACGCCTGACAGGATCCAGACAATTCTAGACACCCCTGTCCCCAAAAATCAGAAGCAAGTCCGCTCTTTGATAGGCCTCACCTCGTTTTGCAGACAGTGGTTACCGAACTTTAGCCTCATTGTCAAACCCCTTCTCTCCCTCCTAGCTAAGGACATCCCCTCACCTCTCCCCTGGACCCCCGAATGCCAGACAGCCTTTAAAGAACTACGCAATACCCTTTGCTCAGCACCAGTCCTAGGAACCCCAGATTACTCCAAACCATTCTTCCTCTACACACACGAAAGGGAGGGATGTGCATTGTCTGTCCTAACACAATCAATTGGTCACAAACAACGCCCGTGTGCATATTTTTCTGCCACCCTCGATCCAGTAGCCAGAGCACTGCCAGCGTGCCTGCGCGCTGTGGCAGCTGCAGCGGTATCAATACGCCAGAGCAAAGGAATAGTGCTCTCCAATCCAGTCACTGTTTTAGTACCCCATGCAGTCGACACACTACTGAACCAGACCAAAACCCAACACTTGACTAGCGCCCGATTGACAGGATATGAGTTGACCCTGCTAGCACCGCACATTACCCTAAAGCGATGCACCACCCTCAATCCAGCCACACTGTTACCCCTACCCGAGAACGATTCTAACGTGGCTCCACTACACGACTGTGTGACACTAACTGATGAACAAACAAAAAGTAGAGTAGACCTCAGAGACACCGCCTTTCTAGAGCCAGATGGAGAACTATGGGTGGATGGTTCGTGCATCAAACTCCCCGACGGCACCACCTCAGCTGCATACGCTGTCACCACAGCCCGAACCATTCTAGAAACAGCCCGTATTGCCCAACGTTCCGCCCAGGCAGCAGAACTCATTGCCCTCACACGAGCATGTATTTTAGCAGCTGGCACGACAGTTAACATATACACCGACAGCCAATACGCCTTCGGGGTGGTTCACCATTTCGGGATTCTATGGAAAGAAAGAGGGTTCCTGACTTCACACGGTACACCCATCCTGCATGGAGATTTAGTCTCCGCCTTGACGGAAGCAGTCCTCCTCCCCAAAAAGCTAGCAGTGATAAAATGCCAAGCACATAGGAAAGTGACAGATCTCATTGGACAGGGAAATGCGCTAGCAGACGTTACTGCCCGAGCCACAGCAGAAGACAGAACCATGACACGAATGTATGTGACCAGGTCACAAGCTGAACAATGGACTGATGCTAGGACCACTGTAAGGGACATACAGACTACAGGCACACAAGACGAATTGACCGAGTGGGAAAAGGTGGGACTAAAAGACGAGGAAAATTGCTGGAGAACTAAAGACGGAAATAAATGGCTGTTACCCAATGCCTACCTCATCCCCATATTGACCATGGCACATTTACCAGCACACATAGGCTCCACCCCCATAATTGAACTAATCACAAGAGTATGGCATAATGTCAAGATAACAGAATTTGCAAAGCGCCTAGTACAACAATGTATAGTATGCCTACAACACAACCCAGGGAAAGGGACAGTAGTACCACGGGGAGGGTTTGGAGTCCCTGATCACCCCTTTGAAGTCCTTCAAATGGATTACATCCAACTAGAGAGATGCCATGGTCTAAAATATGTCCTGGTGGTTGTGTGCGCTTTTAGCAAATGGGTGGAGGCATATCCCACCCGCGACAATACTGCCATAGCCACTGCAAAAGTATTGTTGAAAGAATTCTTCCCCGGTACGGCCTTTGCAGAATTTTATGGAGCGACAACGGCCCACACTTCGTAGCCGAAGTGATACAGAACATACTGAAAGGGTTGGGGGTAAAACAAAATTCCATGCCGTCTTCCACCCCCAATCAGCGGGCCTGGTAGAGAGACACAATGCAACATTGAAACTAAAGCTAGCCAAAAAAGTTGCCACAACCGGGTTGAAATGGCCCGACGCCCTTCCATTGGCATTGCTATCAATGCGCTCCACCCCGACCAAACACAGACTGACCCCGTATGAAGTGGTCTTCGGCAGGCCTATGAACATTTGGGCGGCACCAAGACCCACCTCCATTAACGATGTCCCGAACATATTAATGTCAGACTATCTGCATAAATTGACAAACGAGCTAACAATTATCCACCAACAGGTGCAGCAAGCCTTGCCTGAAATATCCAGGGGCCCAGGACATGTGATAAAGCCTGGGGACTTCATCCTAGTTCGCAACTTCCAAAGAACGAAGAATCTGGAGCCCAGGTGGACGGGCCCCTGGCAAGTCTTGATCACCACTCGAACTGCCCTCCGAGTGGAAGGAAAAAAATTGGCTGCACGCCCACCACTGCAAGAAAGTCCCTCCAACGCTGGCAACCTGTGAAGAGGTGGAGGTGCAAGAGGAAGTACTCGCAAAAGACCGACCAGCTCTGAGTTGCTACCCACAAGAAGACACCCTCCAACTGTCTGAATTTCCCGACCCCACGGTGCCATCCAAGGAAGGGTACAACCTAAGATCGACGAAAAAGGGGGAGCTCCAACAACCAGGCCACTAACTGAGTCAGAGTCTCAGATCGGTAGCACAGCCAAACGACGCTACCAGGAAAAACACCAGACAAAAGTCTGTGATCCTAACAGTTGGTGAGCTCCTCGAAGATGATGGAAGAAACGGAACACCTGCAAAGCCACCGCAAAGACACCAAGACTTTTGAACTGCACAGTACAAAGACAATTGCACTTGTAGCTGCATTTCTCACCTGCCTCCTGCTAATGGTCACACTCTGGATCACTGAAGAGAATGCACCTGCATACAGAACATTGTCACCAACCATGCAACCAATCACAAAGAAAGAACACTACCTGGTATCACTACCGCCACATCTCCGAGAACGACGCAAAGAATTCTAGAATAATTCTTTCGTACAGATGCTGCACCAGCACAATCTTGCCACCAATGCCACTAACTGTTGGTTCTGTGGGCTGCTACCACATGCCACTGAACATTCCATCCCTTTCATCCCTTCACCCTTTTCTGTTCATGGATCTTGCCTTGTCTGGATGATGCTCCTACAAGAAAGTTACAAAGACAATGCCACTTCCGATGGGACAATCGCTCAGTTCTACAACGAGTTCTGGCTAAACCAAACAGGAAGAACAGCAGCTCCCTTTTACCCTCACACCTCCAATACGACATTCCCAATGAATGTCCCCTCCAAAGAACGAGTGGAAATACAAGTGTTCAATAATCCTGTCAGAGCCACATTTTCCTACCTGAAGAAAAGAACTGCTGCAACACTGACTGTGGCCCTATCTGTGGTGAACGTCTCTGGCTTTGTATGCATTGAAGGCCGTGGGACTAAGAATGTGGGTCACAGCACTTGTAACATTGTAAGGACTTTGAACACTGCCAATCCTCCAGCATTTGTTACATCACCCAATATGTACTTTGTCTGTGGAACCAAAGCCTACACCTGGCTCCCAAGAAACTGGGGGGGCACGTGCTACATCGCCTTTGTTTTGCCACCGACCTACACAGCCCCTGCAGAGCATCATCGAGAAAAGCGTTCTAAAGACACTGATCAAGCAGACTCTGCCGCATCACAGTTCGTTGATGCAGCAAAAGGGCTCGTCCCGCTATGGGGTCCGATGGCAAACAGCCGAGCCATCAGACATCTGTCTCAAGGGGTAGAAACCGCCCTGAACGTCACAGCTGGCATCCTCACCAACAACACTGCCGAGCTTCAAGCGGTCCGTCTGGTGGCCCTACAAAACCGCATGGTCCTGGACGTGGTACTAGCGGATCGTGGAGGAGCATGTCGCATCATTGGTGCCAGTTGCTGCATATACATCCCTGATAATTCACCCTCTGTCTATGAAGCAATCGAACATCTCCACAGACTGTCTTCAGAAATTCATCAAGGATCAGAGACTTGGACAATTGGAAGTTGGCTTTGGGGCATCTTAAAGGACTGGGGTTGGAAAATATCAATGTTTCTCTTGGTCCCAGTATTGGCAATATGTGGTTGCTGTTTGGGTGTACACTGTATACCACCTTTGTGTTCTCTTTGCATAAGTGCCTTGCGCCCTAAGACTATGGACACTCAGTTAACAAAAATGAGAGTAATGTATGAACAAGAAATACAGGACATTATGGAGATCGAAATAGACTGACAAGATGGCTAGTTATGTTCAAAGGGGCGACTGTTAAGAACAAAACACAATAATGAACATTCTGCGCCATCTTGTCTGATGAAAGTTCCTACGTGCACATAAACTACAGTCATTCTGATTTACCACAGCCATTTTGTACTCTGTTGGTCACCTTCATTTCACCCTGTCCTCTAGCAGCCTTCTGACTCTCTGACCAAACCTGATATGTGTGCTGGGGGCTATAAACTATTTCCACGACAAACATCAACATCACCTGCTGCCTCAAACTCGTCTTTCCTCTCATCCCTGCACAAACGGGTTACAAATACCAAACAGACTCTTGCAAACATGGTTTATTGCACTACACACAGCAAGACTGGTTTTTTTGCCAACAATGGGACCTGTTCTTATCAACAGAACGGACTCTTAGATCTGGCCGGTCTCACTCGCTTTTAGACCCTGAAGCAAGGTCCAGCTGCAATTAAATTGTCTGTTTTTGACCTGGGTGGGAGGAGAGTTAATGTTGGGCTTGTGTAACCATGTTGATAAAACAATGTCAGGCTTGTGTGACAACCTGCCCGGGGCGGAGACTCCAAGCTTGTAACCATGATAAAAGAAACAAATACATTGTGTAAAACTGTATAAAAGGAAGAGTCAGAAGCATTGCCAGTAGAACACCTCCCTGAAGACATCCTGGTGTCAGCAGTTGACGTGGTCTCCTCTAAGAGTAATAAACCTTTTTCTTGCCTTCCAGCGCCTGCCTCGTTATTTTAGATAGTGAATCCAAAGTGGATTAAAGGTGACCTTGCGCCGGGCAGCATTGGGGATCTCAGGAGACTCGCTGCTTTTCACACACACATGCAGGAGACGCACACACAGTCAGATGTCTGTGCACCAGTGTGTTAACAGCCAGCGCACGGATGCAGGAGATGCACACAGACACGCAGACACGCAGAGACCAGTGTCTGTGCACCACAGAGAGTTTACAACCAGCATACAAATGCAGGAGACACACACAGACATGCAGAGACCGGTGACCGCGCACTACAGATTGTTAACAGCCAGAGCACTGATGCATGAGATGCACACAGACACAGAGACAGGTGACCGTGCACCAGAGTGTTTACAGCCAGCACACCACTGCCGACGACGCAGAGAGACAGGCAGAGACCAGTGACCGTCCACCACAGAGTGTTTACAGTCAGCACACCGATGCAGGAGACGCGCACAGACCAGTGACCGTGCACCAAAGAGTGTTTACCGCCAGCACAAAGATGCAGGAAAAACACATATATACTGGGGACAGTGTACCACAGAGCGCTTACAGCCAGCACACCCATGCAGGAGACGCACACAGACACTGGGGACAGTGTACCACAGAGCGCTTACAGCCAGCACACCCATGCAGGAGACGCACACAGATACTGGGGACAGGGTACCACAGAGCGCTTACAGCCAGCACACCCATGCATTTGACGCACACAGATACTGGGGACAGTGTACCACAGAGCGCTTACAGCCAGCACACCGATGCAGGAGACGCACACAGAGTCAGATGTCTGGAGATGCAGGAGATGAACACAAAGACAGGTGACCGTACATCACAGAGTGTTTACAGCCAGCGCACGGATACAGGAGATGCACATAGACATGCAGAGACCAGTGTCCGTGCACCACAGAGTGCTTACAGCCAGCACACCAATGTAGGAGACACACACGGACATGCAGAGACCAGTGTCTGTGCACCACAGAGCACTTACAGCTGGCACACCGATGAAGGAGATGAGCACATACACACAGAGAGACTGGTAACCGTGCACCATAGAGTGTTTACAGGCAGAAAACACACACAGACACACAGAGACAGGTGACCCTGCACCACACAGTGTATACAGCTAGCGCAACAATGCAGGAGATACACAGACACATAGAGACAGATGACTGTGCACCAGAGTGTTTACAGCCAGCCACCGATGCAGGAGACACATACGGACATGCAGAGACCGGTGACCCTGCACCATAGTGTGTTTACAGGCAGCAAACACACACAGACACACAGAGACAGGTGACCCTGCACCACACAGTGTATACAGCTAGCGCACCAATGCAGGAGATACACAGACACATAGAGACAGATGACTGTGCACCAGAGTGTTTACAGCCAGCCACCGATGCAGGAGATACACACAGAGACCAGTGGCCGTGCTCCAAAGAGCGCTTACAGCTAGCACACCAGTGCAAGAAACACACACAGATACTGTGGACAGTGTGCCATACAGTGTTTACAACCAGTACACCAATGCAGGAGACAGACAGACATGCAGAGACCGGTGACCACGCACCACAGAGTGTTTACAGGAAGCGCACAGATGCAGGAGACACACACTGACATGCAGAGACCGGTGACAGCGCAGCACAGTGTGTTTACAGGCAGCAGGCCGAGGCAGGAGACACAGGCAGACACACACAAACAGGTAACCCTGCACCACACAGTGTATACAGCTAGCGCACCGATGCAGGAGATGCATACAGATGCATAGAGACAAATGACCGTGCACCACAGAGTGTTTACAGCCAGGGCACCGATGCAGGAGACACATACGGACAGGCAGAGACCAGTGACCGTCCACCACAGAGTGTTTACAGTCAGCACACCGATGCAAGAGATACACACAGACACAAAGACCGCTACCTGTGCATCCCACAGTGTATACAGCTAGCGCACTGATGCAGGAGATGCACACAGACACATAGAGACAGGTGACCGGGACCACAGTGTTTACAGCCAGCGCACCGATGCAGGAGATGCACACAGAGACAGGTGACCGTTCACCACAGTGTTTACAACCAGCACACTGATGAAGGAGACACTCACAGACAGGTAACCCTGCACCACACAGTGTATACAGAAAGCACACCGATGCAGGAGATGTACACAGACGCATAGAGACAAATGACCGTGCACCATAGAGTGTTTACAGCAAGCGCACCGATCCAGGAGACACACACGGACAGGCAGAGACCAGTGACCGTCCACCACAGAGTGTTTACAGTCAGCACACCGATGCAAGAGATGCACACAGACACATAAAGACCGGTACCTGTGCATCACACAGTGTATACAGCTAGCGCACCGATGCAGGAGATGCACACAGACACAGGTGACAGTGCACCACACTGTTTACAGCCAGCGCACCGATGCAGGAGATGCAGACAGAGACAGGTGACCGTGCACCTCAGTGTTTATAGCCAGCGCACCAATGCAGGAGATGCACACAGACACATAGAGACAGGTGACTGTGCACCACAGTGTTTACAGCCAGCACACCGATGCAGGAGACACTCACAGAGACCAGTGACAGTGCACCACAGAGTGTTTACAGCCAGCACACAGATGCAGGAGACGCACACAGACATGCAGAGACCAGTGACTGTGCACCACAGAGTGTTTACAGTCAGCACACCCATGTAGGAGACGCACACAGACATGCAGAGACCAGTGACCGTGCACCACAGTGTTTACCGCCAGCATATTGATGCAGGAGACACACACATATACTGGGGACAGTGTACTACAGAGCGCTTACAGCCAGCACACCCATGCAGGAGACGCACACAGATACTGGGGACAGTGTACCACAGAGCGCTTACAGCCAGCACACCCATTCATTTGATGCACACAGATACTGGGGACAGTGTACCACAGAGCGTTTACAGCCAGCACACCCATGCATTTGACGCACACAGATACTGGGGACAGTGTACCATAGAACGCTTACAGCCAGCACACCCATGCAGGAGACGCACACAGATACTGGAGACAGTGTACCACAGAGCGCTTACAGCCAGCACACACAAGCAGGAGACACACACAGATACTGGGGACAGTGTACCACAGAGTGCTTACAGCCAGCACACACATGCAGGAGACGCACACAGATACTGGGGACAGTGTACCACAGAGCGCTTACAGCCAGCACACACATGCAGGAGACGCACACACAGTCAGATGTCTGTGCACCAGAGTGTTTACATCCAGTGCACGGATGCAGGAGTTGCACATAGACACACAGAGACAGGTGACCGTGCTCCACAGTGTTTACAGCCAGCGCACTGATGCAGGAGTTGCACACAGACACATAGAGCCAGGTGACCATGCACCACAGTGTTTACAGCCAGCGCACGGATGCAGGAGATGCACACAGACACGCAGAGACCAGTGTCTGTGCACCACAGAGAGTTTACAACCAGCACACAAATGCAGGAGACACACACAGACATGCAGAGACCGGTGACAGCGCACTACAGATTGTTTACAGCCAGTGCACTGATGCATGAGATGCACACAGACACAGAGACAGGTGACCGTGCACCACAGAGTGTTTACAGCCAGCACACCACTGCAGAAGACGCAGAGAGACAGGCGGAGATCAGTGAACGTCCACCACAGAGTGTTTACAGTCAGCACACCGATGCAGGAGACGCACACAGACATGCACAGACCAGTGACCGTGCACCACAGAGTGTTTACCACCAGCACATTGATGCAGGAGACACACACATGTACTGGGGACAGTGTACCACAGTGCGCTTACAGCCAGCACACCCATGCAGGAGACGCACACAGATACTGGGGACAGTGTACCACAGAGCGCTTACAGCCAGCACACCCATGCAGGAGATGAACACAGATACTGGGGACAGTGTACCACAGAGCGCTTACAGCCAGCACACCCATGCAGGAGTCGCACACAGATACTGGGGACAGTGTACCACAGAGCACTTACAGCCAGCACTCCCATGCAGGAGACACACACAGATACTGGGGACTGTGTACCACAGAGTGCTTACAGCCAGCACACCCATGCAGGAGATGCACACAGAGTCAGATGTCTGGAGTTGCAGGAGATGCACACAGAGACAGGTGACCGTGCACCACAGAGTGTTTACAGACAGCTCACGGATACAGGAAATGCACATAGACACGCAGAGACCAGTGTCCGTGCACCACAGAGTGCTTACAGCCAGCACACCGATGCAGGAGACACACAAGGACATGCAGAGACCAGTGTCTGTGCACCACAGAGCGCTTACAGCCAGCACACCCATGCATTTGACGCACACAGATACTGGGGACAGTGTACCACAGAGCGCTTACAGCCAGCACACCCATGCATTTGACGCACACAGATACTGGGGACAGTGTACCACAGAGTGCTTACAGCCAGCACACCCATGCAGGAGACGCACACAGAGTCAGATGTCTGGAGTTGCAGGAGATGAACACAGAGACAGGTGACCGTGCACCACAGAGTGTTTACAGACATCGCACGGATAAAGGAGATGCACATAGACATGCAGAGACCAGTGTCTGTGCGCCACAGAGTTTTTACAGCCAGCACACCGATGAAGGAGACACACACGGACATGCAGAGACCGGTGACCTCGTACCACAGTATTTGCAGCCAGTGCACTGATGCAGGAGAGACACACAGACGTGCAAAGACCGATGACCCTGCACCACAGTGTGTTTACAGGCAGCACACCCATGCAGGAGACGCACACAGACATACAGAGACCAGTGACCGTGCACCACAGTGTTTACCGCCAGCATATTGGTGCAGGAGACACACACATATACTGGGGACAGTGTACTACAGAGCGCTTACAGCCAGCACACCCATGCAGGAGACGCACACAGATACTGGGGACAGTGTACCACAGAGCGCTTACAGCCAGCACACCCATTCATTTGATGCACACAGATACTGGGGACAGTGTACCACAGAGCGCTTACAGCCAGCACACCCATGCATTTGACGCACACAGATACTGGGGACAGTGTACCATAGAGCGCTTACAGCCAGCACACCCATGCAGGAAACGCACACAGATACTGGAGACAGTGTACCACAGAGCGCTTACAGCCAGCACACACAAGCAGGCGACACACACAGATACTGGGGACAGTGTACCACAGAGCGCTTACAGCCAGCACACACATGCAGGATACGCACACAGATACTGGGGAAGGTGTACCACAGAGCGCTTACAGCCAGCACACACATGCAGGAGACGCACACACAGTCAGATGTCTGTGCACCAGAGTGTTTACAGCCAGCGCACGGATGCAGGAGATGCACACAGACACACAGAGACAGGTGACCGTGCTCCACAGTTTTTACAGCCAGCGCACCAATACAGGAGATGCACACAGACACAGAGACAGGTAACCATGCACCACAGTGTTTACAGCCAGCGCACTGATGCAGGAGTTGCACACAGACACAGAGACAGGTGACCATGTACCACAGTGTTTACAGCCAGCGCACGGATGCAGGAGATGTACACAGACACGCAGAGACCAGCGTCTGTGCACCACAGAGAGTTTACAACCAGCACACAAATGCAGGAGACAGACATGCAGAGACCAGTGACAGCGCACTACAAATTGTTTACAGCCAGTGCACTGATGCATGAGATGCACACAGACACAGGTGACCGTGCACCACAGAGTGTTTACAGCCAGCATACCACTGCAGAAGACGCAGAGAGACAGGCGGAGATCAGTGAACGTCCACCACAGAGTGTTTACAGTCAGCACACCGATGCAGGAGACGCACACAGACATGCACAGACCAGTGACCATGCACCACAGAATGTTTACCACCAGCACACTGATGCAGGAGACGCACACATACTGGGGACAGTGTACCACAGAGCGCTTACAGCCAGCACACCCATGCAGGAGACGCACACAGATACTGGGGACAGTGTACCACAGAGCGCTTACAGCCAGCACACCCATGCAGGAGACGCACACAGATACTGGGGACAGTGTACCACAGAGCGCTTACAGCCAGCACACCCATGCATTTGACGCACAGAGATACTGGGGACAGTGTATGACAGAGCGCTTACAGCTAGCACACCCTAGCATTTGACGCACACAGATACTGGGGACAGTGTACCACAGAGCGCTTACAGCCAGCACACCCATGCAGGAGACGCACACAGATACTGGGGACAGTGTACCACAGAGCGCTTACAGCCAGCACACCCATGCAGGAGATGAACACAGATACTGGGGACAGTGTACCACAGAGCGCTTACAGCCAGCACACCGATACAAGAGACGCACACAGATACTTGGGACAGTGTACCACAGAGCGCTTACAGCCAGCACACCCATGCATTTGACGCACACAGATACTGGGGACAGTGTACCACAGAGCGCTTACAGCCAGCACACCCATGCAGGAGACACACACAGATACTGGGGACTTTGTACCACAGAGTGCTTACAGCCAGCACACCCATGCAGGAGATGCACACAGAGTCAGATGTCTGGAGTTGCAGGAGATGCACACAGAGACAGGTGACTGTGCACCACAGAGTGTTTACAGACAGTGCACGGATACAGGAGATGCACATAGACACGCAGAGACCAGTGTCCGTGCACCACAGAGTGCTTACAGCCAGCACACCGATGCAGGAGACACACACGGACATGCAGAGACCAGTGTCTGTGCACCACAGAGCGCTTACAGCCAGCACACCCATGCATTTGACGCACACAGATACTGGGGACAGTGTACCACAGAGCGCTTACAGCCAGCACACCCATGCATTTGACGCACACAGATACTGGGGACAGTGTGCCACAGAGTGCTTACAGCCAGCACACCCATGCAGGAGACGCACACAGAGTCAGATGTCTGGAGTTGCAGGAGATGCACACAGAGACAGGTGACCGTGCACCACAGAGTGTTTACAGACAGCGCACGGATAAAGGAGATTCAGATAGACATGCAGAGACCAGTGTCTGTGCACCACAGAGTTTTTACAGCCAGCACACCGATGAAGGAGACACACACGGACATGCAGAGACCAGTGACCTCGTACCACAGTGTTTGCAGCCAGTGCACTGATGCAGGAGACACACACAGACGTGCAAAGACCGATGACCCTGCACCACAGTGTGTTTACAGGCAGCAGACACACACAGAGACAGGTGACCCTGCACCACAGAGTGGTTACAGCCAGCGCACCGATGCAGGAGATACACACAGACACGCAGAGACCAGTGGCCGTGCACCAAAGAGCGCTTACAGCTAGCGCACCAGTGCAAGAAACACACAGATACTGTGGACAGTGCACCATAGAGTGTTTACAGCCAGTACACCAATGCAGGAGACACACACAGACATGCAGAGACCGGTGACCACGCACCACAGAGTGTTTACAGCAAGCGCACTGATGCAGGAGACACACACTGACATGTAGAGACCGGTGACAGCGCAGCACAGTGTGTTTACAGGCAGCAGACCGAGGCAGGAGACACAGACAGACACACACAGACAGGTAACCCTGCACCACACAGTGTATACAGCTAGCGACCAGTGACCGTCCACCACAGAGTGTTTACAGTCAGCACACCGATGCAACAGATGCACACAGAGACAGGTAACTGTGCATCACACAGTGTATACCGCTAGCGCACCGATGCAGGAGATGCATACAGACACATAGAGACAGGTGACCGTGACCACAGTGTTTACAGCCAGCGCACCGCTGCAGGAGATGCACACAGACACACAGAGACAGGTGACAGCGCTTCACAGTGTTTACAGTCAGCGCACCAATGCAGGAGATGCACACAGACACATAGAGACAGGTGACCGTGCACCACACAGTGTATACAGCTTGCGCACCGACGCATGAGATGCACATAGAGACAGGTGACCGTGCACCACAGTGTTTACAGCCAGCGCACTGATGCAGGAGATGCACATAGACACATTTGAGACAGGTGACCGTGCACCACAGTGTTTACAGCCAGCGCACTGATGCAGGAGTTGCACATAGACACATTTGAGACAGGTGACCGTGCACCACAGTGTTTACAGCCAGCGCCCCGATGCAGGCGATGCACACAGACACAGAGATAGGTGACCGTGCACCACAGTGGTTACAGCCAGCGCACCAATGCAGGAGATGCACACAGACACAGAGATAGGTGACAGTGCACCACAGTGTTTACAGCCAGCGCACCGATGCAGGAGATGCACACAGACACAGAGATAGGTGACAGTGCACCACAGTGTTTACAGCCAGCGCACAGATGCAGGAGATGCACACAGACACACAGACAGGTGACCGTGCACCACAGTGTTTACAGCCAGGGCACTGATGCAGGAGATGCACACAGACAGACAGAGACAGTTGACCGTGCACCACTGTGTTTACAGCCAGCGCACCTATTCAGGAGATGCACACAGACACACAGAGACAGGTGACCGTTCACCACAGTGTTTACAGCCAGCACACCGATGAAGGAGACACTCACAGACAGGTAACCCTGCACCACACAGTGTATACCGCTAGCGCACCGATGCAGGAGATGTACACAGACGCATAGAGACAAATGACATTGCACCACAGAGTGTTTACAGCAAGCGCACCGATACAGGAGACACACACGGACAGGCAGAGACCAGTGACCGTCCACCACAGAGTGTTTACAGACAGCACACTGATGCAAGAGATGCACACAGACACAGAGACAGGTGACTGTGCATCATATAGTGTATACAGCTAGCGCACCGATGCAGGAGATGCACACAGACACATAGAGACAGGTGACTGTGCATCACACAGTGTATACAGCCAGCACACCCATGCAGGAGACGCACACAGATACTGGGGACAGTGTGCCACAGAGCGCTTACAGCCAGCACACCCATGCATTTGACGCACACAGATACTGGGGATGAAGGAGACACTCCCAGACAGGCAGAGACCAGTGACCGTGCACCACAGAGTGTTTACAGTCTTGCACAAATGTAGGAGGCACTCACAGACACGCAGAGACCAGTGACCGTGCACCACAGAGTATTTACAGCCAGGATGATACCTGGAGATGGAGAATGCTAGACTCAGCACTTATAGGGCTGTGTCTAACATACATAATGACAATATTTGAATTCATTTCATGTTTTGGACAGTGTTTCCACTACGGCAAAGCAGAATCTGAGCAAGGAGTGGGTGGGGTGGAGGAGGGGGAGGTGGGGGTACAACAGTAAATCTTAAAACAACAAGCTTAAGTAGTGCATAGCCCGGCTTCAGGGCCTCTAGGCGCTTTACAATGTAACAAAACACGAAAATATATCAGACTCATTGCTTATTAAACCGACGCCTGCAGGAAGCGCGGTCACACTCTGAGTGGGGTTTGGGCTTACATCACCCCTTGGCCTGGAGCCGCCCGGTGCAGGTGTTTTTCACCCCAACCTCCAAGGCGATGTTAACGCACCTCATGCAGCCATTTGTGTAAAATAAAGGTCACAGGTTCGAATTCTGCGAGGACCAGCTCAGCTTTAAATTTTACGTGGTTGGTAAAAAAAAGAGTAACATTTGGGTGGAGTTTGGTTACCTTCTCTTCTGTTAATTATAGCGCTACGAAAACCCAGCAAGTAGCTTTTATTCCTATGGTGCCGGGGAGGTGTCAGCAATGTGTATGTGTCGTGTGTAAAAATCATTCCTCACACTATAGCCCCCTCAAACTGTAAACGAGCACTGGACATTCCAGTAGCTATGACTTTTAGCTGAAAGTGCCTCATCATTTAGGTACTCAATAAGTCATCATACATGCATCCTATCACTCATCCATCCATTCAGAGGGAGGGAGGGCCGTAATGGAGATAAGCAAGAGTAGGACTAGGAGTAATGTGATTACCGGTAAGTAATAGAAACATTACCTCCACCTCTCTCTCGCTTATCTCCATTACGCAATGAGACATACCAAGTAAAAGAAAAAACCAGGTCAACTGTCCAAGCATCAGCCCAGAACATTGCAACAAGACGCACAATGGAAGGGCAAAGAAACATGAAAGACAGGCCAGTCCCAACACAGCGGACTGAAACTCGGAGGCAAGCCCGGCCCCAAACATGGGAAAGAAAGAAGACCCACAAGACAACCAGCCGAGGACCCCCAGCTTGCAAACTGACACAACCGTCAACCCGAAAAACAAGGAACAAAACCAGCAGAGCCAGAAGGCGCAACCCCAACAACGAAAGAAACAGCGGGGAACACCGGAGAGCCCGCACAGCCAGAGGGAAAGCCCCAAGAGGAACACATCCACTGAGGGAAGGAACCCCCCGAAAGGCCAGTCTGGAGAGCCAGAGGCAGAAAAACAGAAAAGGAGCCATGTGCGCACAAGCACACCAAGCCCCAAGCAGCAGCCAATGCAGAGCACAAGAAGACCAGGCAGACTCTCAAGAGGCGCTCGCAAAGAAGAGGCGACCAAACCCAAGAGACCAAGGCACCAGCAGCCACCACGTCCCACCACGTCCCATCCGCAAGACGCCAACCCGGGAAATGCCCACGAGGGCACCAGGAGAAAATGAAACCACAGGACCACAGTCACCAAAGGAACTGGAGACTCCAGACCCACCACCAACCCCAACAACAGAGGAACCAAAGGAACAGGACAGGCCGGAGGCATCAGAACAACCGGACACTCATCCCATAGTACCAGAACCCTGGTACAACGCCAACAGAGGGAAGCCATCAAGAGAACCGCAGGGCAACCACCCCTCAACCTACACCCCCGATATCCATAAACAAAATTGGGGAACAGCGGAAATGAGGCGCCCGAACGACCACCAGGCCAACCCCTACCCAGGCCATTACAGCCGACAGCCCTCAGTCCAAACAGCAGGAACCGGAAAGGCCCAGACAGCACAGCAGACCACAAAAACCGCAGAAGACGCAGACAAACAAGGACGCGCAGGAACGCAACCCGCAAGAAGAACGCAGGCACGAAGACCCGAGAGGCAAACAGCAAACGCCCCTCCCCCGTACCTGGCGGAACCAGGGAGGCCCACCGAGGCACCTCAAAACAGGAGGGGGGAAGAGCCGGGAGCACTGAACAAACAAACATACCCACGAGAGGGAAAGGTATGCCTTCAGCATGATAAACCACTGCAACCAACCAGCCACAGGAAGGCGCTCACTAGACAACCCAAGCCAGGAGCACAGTCTGAGGAACCTAGAGCAAGGCGGAAAAGCAGCCGCCAACCCCATCCGGGCTAAAACCGCCCCACAGAAGGAGGAGGAAAAAAAACCAGGTTACCCAGGCCGGTCAGCGAGAAAAAGATGCCAGGAGGCTTTAACCAACAGGACCAGGCGGGCTACCAAGCTAGAGAACCCGGGAAACCAAACAACCGGACACCAGACAGCCAGGCCCGAAGATGAAGAAAGAAGGGAACATGGGACAGCCACAACCGCCGACCAGCAACCAAAGGAACCAGCAGGCCAGGACAGCAGAGGATGCCGCCACATGTGCCCCACAAAACCCCAAGGACTGAAAGAAGCAGTCGCAACATGAGGGGCCCAAGAAGGAACCAAGCAGAAGGAATGTGGCCACAGAACAGCTCCAGCCATCCATGACTGGGAGAAGAAGGAGTTGGAGACCACCGCCCCACCATGGAACCGAAGAGGGTGAAGCCCAAACTATACCACCGATAGTCACAAACACAGCCACCAGGTACTGAAGCAGACAGGGTGCAGACCGCGACCCGCATAAGCGCCAGGACATCACAGGAGGAAGTCACAGACACCCCCAAAAAGAACTGCAGACGCAACACCCAGGAAGACACCATGACAAGCCAACCGCACAAGGGAACCGGCACAAATGCCCCACGGTGCATAGAACACCAGGACAGAACAAGAAGCAGCCAACAGGCGGAATAATGACGGAGCAACCAGGCAGGAAGAAGAAAACGGCAACCCACCAACCAGCACGCAGGGGAAGCCGAAGACCTAGACCGGCCCCATATCAAAAGGGGGAGAAACCACACAACAGAGAAGCCCACAGAGCGAGGAGCAACAGCCCAAACAGACACTGATGCATCAAACAGGGACCCCAGGAGGAGTGCACTCGCCCCCAAAGGTACCCACCGCCACAGCCCCTAGGAAGCCGAGAACTGCGGAAGCGCAGAAAGGTAGGAGAAGGGCAGGCACGAGACACCAACTGGCATGCATCACGGGCACCCAGCAGCCTGGGGGACACCCCCAGAAAAAGAAGCAGCAGGCCTGCAAGCACTGCAGCGCAGACGCCGAGGCAAAAAACAGGAAAACCTACTGTCAAAGGAAAAATGACATGCCACAGGGCAGGAAACAATCCAACAACAAAAGACCCAGCACAGCCATACCTAAGACAAAAAAGGTCATCCAACCCATAGGGACAGAGCTGCCAATAGGAAGGAGCAACGCACCCCCCCTGACAGACCCCCACCACAGAGATCTAGAGGCCCAGCACCCCCACAACAAGTGGAACAGACAGGCCAAAAAACCAGCAGCACTGAGGTGCCCATCCAGTCACAGGGACAGCCAGAGCACCGCTCCAAAGTGCCGTGACAAGCCCAGGGATAGCCACAGGCTAAAGAGTGCCCAAAACACAGGAACCACTGCACTGCTGAACCCGCGCAGAGCACAACCCGACCCGGGCAGACAGGACCACCAGGACGCAGGGAAGCCTCCGCAGCCAAGGCCAGGGGACAAGCAACCCCAAGGAAGGAGCGTGCCGAAACCCAGAAGAAAGGGCCAGGTGAACAGGAAAACGCCAAAAAGACGATCTGGCAAGACCCAATGCCAAAAATCAGCAAAGCAACCCCAGCTGGAGCGAGCGGTATGAGCCCACTGCACCGGGCACTTCTGGGGGACTCCTAGTCGGGTACTAACCAACCTGACCCCGCTCAACCTCTGAGAACAGAGGAGAATAGGTGAGTCAGGGTAGAACGGCCCTAAGCCCAGACACCCACCCCTAGAGACCACAGACACCAAAGACCAGATGCCGACAAACCCGTAAAAAATCCCAGAGGCAGGACTGGGACCCCCGGCACGAAGCTATGCCCAAGCAAGAGACAGGAGCCAGAGGGACGGAGTGGGCCCACACAGACCAAATAGAAAAGCACCCAAAGGGCCAAGGCCCCAACCGCCCACTCAGGCCGGAGAAGGCACTGCAGCACACAGGCGAGACGAAAACCAGAGCAAAGAAGCAACGTACGAGGCTGCGGCACCGCCGGCAGCCAAAAAACGCACCCCTCCATGGCGCAACAGACAGAAACAAACCGCCCCAACAGGGAACCAGCCGGGAGACGCTGAAACCGTGTGACCGACCCCCACAGTAGCCAGCAGGAACAGAGAGGCGCCACAGAGCAACAAGTGCACACGAAAACCGCACCTGTGTTGCAGGCTCCACAAAGTGGCTGCCAACACACCTGCAATGACCGAGCCCCCAACTGACCACAGTCCGGCTGACACACAGGCGGACACACGCACCCCGGCCGGAGAAAGGCACAGCAAACCTCCGGCCTGTAGAAAACAGCCCGGACAACAGGCCACACCCACCCGACCGGAGGAAGGCACCGCCGACCTAGGTGCAAAGCTGAAATATGCAGGCAAGTAACATAGGGGAGAAGGCGCCAATATCACCGGCAACAACTCCCAGCAGAGAGTAGGAGACAAGAGAAGCCCCCAGCCAGCAACTGGCAAATGCCCACAAACTGGCCGGAGGCCAGCAGCGCAGGCCTGCGGCCCGGCAAGAAACAAAACCAGGAAGGAGCACAGATCCACCGCCCCTAGGCAGACCCACTCACCCCTTACCTGAAAGACATGGCCATCAGCACCATGAATGCCGGAGCACGCGCACAGTGAACGCCCTGAAGCAGAAGACACACCGCAGCCAGAATCAACACGCCGCACCGCGCGGCAAAAAGGCAGCATCCAACACCAAGCAATAAGACGATCTCCAAAAGAACAAACCTACACAAGGGCGAGCGCGCCTCACCCACCCCTCCGTGGGTACAGACACAAAAGAACAGCTGTTGTGGAGGGGGCGGTGCCTTTTTATATTGGTAGGGGAGTGTGTCTACGAGGTACAGGGGCCTCATTGCGTAATGGAGATAAGCGAGAGGGACGTGGAGGTAATAGCGGCACAGGACGCAGGACACTGAAATGAGAAGCGAGAGAGAGGCCTTGTAGGACTCGATTGAGAGCTGCACGGCGCAAAAAAAAAAAGATGAAGATGATGGTGGATGTGCACCTGTGACCTGGAAAAATACTGTTACTCACAGGCCAATGCTCCGTAAGCTCCAGACGATACAGAACACCGCCGCCAGACTAGTCCTCAGCATCCCTCGACAAGAGCACATCAGCCAACACCTACAGAAGCTCCACTGGCTCCCCATCGAGAAGCGAGTCACTTTCAATATACTCACCCACGCCTACAAATGCCTACACAACACCAGACCCTAATACCTCAACGATAGAATCACCCTCCACGTACCCAAAAGAAACTTCCGATCCGCCAACCTCGCCCTCGCCGAAACCCCATGCATCCACAGAGCCAAAGCAGGGGGAAGATCCTTCTCCTACATCGCGGCCAAGAACTGGAACGAGCTCCCAATCGACATCAGACGCGCCCCTCCCTGAACACCTTCAGGAAGGCTCTCAAGACCTGGCTCTTCGACTATCCGGAATGGCTGACAAAACCCCCCCCTCCCCCCCAAGCGCCTTGAGACCCTCACGGGTGAGTAGCGCGCTTACAATTCCCTGATTGATTGCCAGAATTGAGCTAATTCTGCTCCAAGCCGCATACTGTGTTGGAGAAAAGCAGAATATGAATGTCCCTCGAAGAGACAGAAGAGGGCTGACCCAGAAGCTCTGTGTATATGCATGTGGAGTTTCTTTAAATGTTTATTCATATAAAGACCTAACAGACAAATACACCTGTCAGGCCCTTCTAGGAGCTCTAGCAAGGATTACCACAGTGCAAATCTTTAATTCACAGGGTTTGTCAAATGAAGGGACCAACACCAAAATCCTTACTTCTTACAGTAATCTGTACATGTAATAAAACGCCTGTCGGCAGGCATTAACGCGGCGTAACAGCAATCCACCCTTAAAGGTCTACTGGCTTCACCATATGAGTTTCACAATAAATAAGTCAAACCTACGGTATTTGTTGTCATTTTTCATAATGTACCGATCATAACCAGCTCAAGCCTTTTACATTGAGCATAGGATTTCCTACAAGGTAATCTTAAAATATACAGTCATAAAATTGGAAATATGTACAAAATTCGAGTTGGAAAAACAATAAACAACCCTTTCTAAAAGGGCCTAACAAGGGTCCTCACAGCACAAATCAACTACCCCCAGGGTTTGTCAGAGAGGTAAGCAACACCAGATCCCGTCCCCATTATAGTAAAGTATGGGGCAATAACTGTGTACAATAGAATAACAACCCACCATTAAAGGCCAATTGGCTTTAGCAAACAGTTTCCATAATAAATATGTCATGCCTACTGATTTTTTCACAACTTTTCATAATGAACACATCACGCATATGGCATCTGACATATGGTTTCCCGAACCAAGCCTGTAGCCTTTATCACAGGCCTACTGTACTCAGCAACAGCTTTGCCACACAGTAACCATCAGTGTACAGTCCTAAAAATACAAATATGTACAAAATTACAGCTGGAAAACTAAATACAACCTTCCTGAAACCCCATAACAAGGATTCTCAAAGCACAAATGTACCACCAGGGTGTGTCACAGGGGGTAACCAACATCAAAACCCTTGCCTTCTAAGACAATTTCTGAGGATCTACGTAACACAATACCTCTCTACAGGCTTTAACTCAGTCTAATGACAATTTACCTTTAAAGGCCTATTGCCTTTAACATACGATTTACACAATAAATATGTCATGCCTAGTATCATTGCACAACTTTTGACAATAAACATATCTGACCTATGACATCTGACATAATAATTCCTAATGGACCAATCACGTCTACAACCTTTAACGTTGGTTTATTACCATCACCATGTAGTCCTACCATATCGAGCACAGGCTTTCTCACAAGGCGTTACAAATTCGTATAAAATTACAGTTGGTAAAACAATACATAACCCTACTTACAAAGGCCTGAGAGGGATCATCTCAGTGCAATCTTCAACCAAAAGGTGTATCCCAGTGGGTGACCAACACCGAAACCCAGCTGCCAACACAGTTGAATAACAATCCACCCGTAAACATATATTAATTTAAAAAAAATCAATTTTACAATAAGTCAGGCTTACCACCTCTGCCCACTTTTCATAACACAGATCATGACATCTGAAGTAACTTTTCCCAATGCACCAATCACGCCCATAGTGTTCCTCATTGGCATGATGCAACCAGCTGGGTTTACGTAAGCTGACAACCATTAAGCACACAGTGATAAAATTACACATATGAATATAATTTGAGGTGGCAAAAAAACATACACACCCCATCAAAAAAGGGCCCAATAACACCAAGAATCTTGCCTACTAACCTGTTATATTCCAAATCTACAAGCTTTACCACAGTGTAATGGCAATTCACCCTTAAGAGTCTATTGACTTTAACATATGTTTTTCACAATAAATAAGTCAGGCCTACTGCCTTTACCGTACCTTTTTAGAATAAACTGGTCAAACCTCTGGCTTTGAGCAATGACTTTTCACCACAACTAACCCAGTCCCACATCCCCTCTCCCAGTAATAACTCCTAAAGCTAGCTTTCTGTTGATCACATAAGGTAAGCGACAACTGCGCTGGCATAGCAGACCTAAAAATGTGTGCATAAACATTGCTACAAAAACCTTACTGCAAGTGATTGCAGACCTTCCAGCTCACACAACACTACTGTGTTAGGATATTGACTCCCTCCACATGGTCACCTAGTGAACTGTGTCACGATATCGACACCCTTCACATGGTCACCCAGTGAACTGCGTCACGATATCAGCTCCCTTCACAAGCTCACCCAGTGAACTGTGTTACGATATTGGCTCCCTTCACACGGTCACCTCTTGAACTGTGTCATAATATCAGCTCCCTTCACATTGTCACCCAGTGAACTGTGTCACGATAGCGGGACCCTTCACATGCTCACCCAGTGAAATGTGTTACGATATTGGCTCCCTTCACACAGTCACCTCTTGAACTGTGTCATGATATCGGCTCCCTTCACATGGTCACCAAGTGAACTGTGTCATAATATCAGCTCCCTTCACATTGTCACCCAGTGAACTGTATCACGATATCGGGTCCCTTCACATGCTCACCCAGTGAACTGTATCACGATATCGGGTCCCTTCACATGCTCACCCAGTGAACTGTGTTATAATATTGGCTCCCTTCACACGGTCACCTCTTGAACTGTGTTATGATATCGGCTCCCTTCGCTTGGTCACCCGGTGAATATCCCACTGTGAGCACACAGTGAGGTGCAAACCCCTGCAGTGAGCGAGTTTCCAGCTCACTTCCTGGAGGCTCTATGTAACAGATGACCATCATGAGTTTTAAAACCTTTCCAGGATGTCTGCCGTAGCCTCAAAAGCCCTGGTAATTTGTTTTCAGGTCTCGCAGACCTGCGTTGCAGCACGCATGCTCTGCGAGGCTTCTTGTAATCGGGATATATCAGAAGTGGAGTTGAATCCACGCCCATCATTTTGATTGGCTGGCATCAGCGTTTATGCTAAACGCTGGCTCCTGATTGAGAATGAGGCTTTTTTGTTACAGCCCTGTCTCCTTCTCGGACGGCTCATCCGGACTGGATTTTTTACTTGCGGCGTTATACATTCTCCTTTAACTAAGGAGTAAGCACTATTTGTTTTCATTCGCGTAATGGCGACAGCTTGTTTCAGTCGCCTTTGGCAAGGGCGGCCGCTTGTTTATATTTGCATCGCGCTTTTACTTAAAGTGAAATCGCGATGCAAATATTAAGAAGCGGCTGTTCGCCTAATGGCGACAGCTTGTTTTCCTTTATTGAGCCGGGACAATCTCCATTGCTTGTCTGTTTTGTAACTTTTGTTAGTATGTCGTGCTTTCACGATAATGGCGGCTACGTCCCTTTCTTCAGACGAGCCGTGACTAAGGAAAGGGGCACCGCCACCATTAACGTGATAGCGCTGCACAGGGCGCTTTTGCAAATAAATTAATCTTCAGCGCTCTGCCTGGGAAAACTTCCTTTAAAGTAGCGGGACACTATTAACTCTTACCGTGGCCTTTGGCTCTTCACCGAATTAGCAATAACTATATCTACCTCAGAAGGGTGAAAATGTGAACCCGAGGGCCGCTGAACTGAGGTGAAAGCTTCGGTTCACGGCGTTTTTTTCGGATGACCGTATCATAAAATGCGAGATGGTACATATCAACTTGTCATCTCGAGGCAACGTCGCGTAATGTGTTATTATTTCATTTCAGTTGTATATGATGGATGTCGGTGTCTTTACTAAATCTTACAGGTATATGCTTTACATGTAAGTCCATGCCTGGCAGGGCAGTGAAACCTGTGCAGGGCCTTGGTTTCCTTTATCATGCGGTGCATTCTGGGACGTGTAGTTTTGGTTTCGCTGGCTTTGGACTCGGGCCTGTAAACAATGATTTGAGGAGAGGGGCGGACAGGAAGAGGTACGTCCTCGTGGCATGAGGTCACTGGTAAACCTACCACTTTAACTGCATTCCGCCCACGTGTTTTTAATTTCTAACATTGCATTTATCCGGCATGGGCGGAAACACTTTCTTTGAAAACGGAATAAATCGATTAGAAGTCCAGCACGCAAGGCCGCGTTTGTAGCGGCTGCATTCGCGCTAATGACTTGTGTTTTCGGGTGTAAAACTGAATACGAACTCATTTGGTTTACCTTTACCGAGCTGTGTGCGTAATGCTGTTAAAAAGTTTAGGAGACGCATTCTTGCTACTATTGTCTGCTTTTTAACACTTATTATTCATGCTGAGGAAGCAATGTATAGATACTAATACTGCTAATTAGAACAAAGTTTTTCATCATTCGTTATGGTCTTGTATTGAAGTGAAACCACGATATAAATGAAAGATGACTGAATTGCGGTGAGAAATTAAAAAATCTGAGACTAATACCGGCTTCCCTGCTTCACCAATGTGTGTGATCCTGTGCATTTTGTTTCTCACCAAGCTGCCTTTGTGTTATCACATATGACCGCACCATCAAACGCGCGATTTCGGGGTGTGCGCGGTTAAAAAAACCTCTCTTTTGTTTGATTTTAATAGTTTATAATTTTAAATCTATAATGAATAAAAAGGCCTTATATAGGGTTCATGAGGCAACTGGCTTTCCTCTTAGGACACTAACAGCATAGTCACCAGGGCAGGAACGTTTCTCAGTTAATATTTTTTTTAAAATACTTTTAATAAATACTTCCCAACGCAAAGATAATCTGGTGTACTACTCTGAAAAACTTCTGCATGTTAAAGAATTTTTTTTTTACTTTAAAGACATTTTATCGTGTTTTTTTGTGGGGGGGTTTTAGCGTGATTTGCATGCCAAATATTGTCGGGGCTTGGCTCGGTGCAGAGTGGACGTCTGCCTCAGCTCTCCCTGTTAATTTGTGGCTCACCCACCCCGAGATGCTTCACTAGTTTGTGGCCAAGAAAGGCACTAGTTGGACTCCCGCCGAAGGACTCTAAGCGTGTCCTATGGGGTCTGGCGAGCCAAAATAGAGCCCAGCCAGGCATTCAGGCGCTATATTGCCACCTTCCTATTTTAGGCAGGGGGAAACTATTGCTGTTTTAAGACAAAGCACTAGACGCATGAAACCGCGTACAATCTAAACAAGCATTTGCAATGCAATAGGTCTCGCTTTTGCGAGAGTTTAAGCTATTGGCATTGTAAATAACAATGCTTTTATTTATGTTTTAAAAACCAACACATAAATAAAAGGCATTGTCATTTATAATGCCAATAGCTCAAAGTCTCGCAAATGCGAGACCTATTGCATTGCAAATGCTTGTTTGGAGACGGTAGGGAGGAGTGTGCTCAGACAGTGCCGGCTAGAAGTGCCGCCCCTTGCCTTGGACCCCCGACCCCCTCCAGGGTTGACCAGAAGGTGAGGGGCTCAAAGTCCCCAATACCAGACCCAGCACCCTTTTCAGATAATACAATGAATTTTTAAGTTGGCAATTCTATGATCGTCCACAATTTATTTATGTGTCCTAGGTTAAAAAGTTACCACAATAATATATTAATGCATGCATAAATATTCATAAAGAGCTGTACGTGGGCTCCGCACTCCATAAATGATTATAAATTTGCTGCGGAGCTGAAAACAATCAAATGGGATGAGGTTTCTGGGTGCATAAATAATGGCTGTGTCGAGCGTTCATGTGCTCTGTGCGACAGAATACATTTTGAACAGAAATATAAGTCTCTAAGTTTATGGTACAGACAAATCTCTATTTCAAACATTATAATCTACATTTTACCGCATTTATGTCAACAATATTTTTCATGCTATTTTTGTAAAATATGTAGATTTAGCAAGAAAGTTAATTTTCGTGTTTGTTAAAGGTGGAAAAAACATAGCAATTACTGTAATAGCGACAGTAAACCTTATGTTGAATAACGAATATTCCATTGTAGTTGTATTTATATAGAGCCTCATATCATTGAATAATACTGAATGGCATTTACGGGTGGGCATTATGCTGAGCTATGGACATCCCTGAATGGAAGAGGGCCAGTCTATGGGGTAGTCCATGTAAGAAGAGTTTTGATGTTGTACGTGACGACCAGAGTTCTGTTCCAATTCTAGTTCTGTTGCAGCGCCTTGCCTTGTAGCGCTAGTGAATAGAAGGAGAAGTTGTATGAATACAGTGTGGTCTACGCGGGATGTGTTTTAGATTTGTGTGTGTATGGCTGTGGTTGCACTTATCATGTTGCTGCAAAACTAAACATCACAGATATAATCACCCATATATAAAGGTTTTCTCTGTATCCTCATGCTCCCAGAAGATCTCAAAAAGGAATGTGACTCTGTTTGTCATGCACCACCATTCTGCCCGGAGTACAAGTCGACGGCACAAGTATTTTGCATAGGAGCAGGGTCAGAAACAGGTTTAACCACCACCACTCGACTTTTGTTCCAAATGCGCCCATCATCAATTTTTACCTCATTCTTAAATGATTTTACCACCTTCCTTACTTTGGTATATTTAGACCACAATTGACATCCCACAGGCGCCTTTATCCTGACATAGTCCCCCACTCGCACTTGATTGTTCGCAACACATCTTTTGTCAAAATACTGTTTTCTGACCTCTTGATGTCTGATTTCCTTGCTTCTCCATTCACCAATGTCATTACCCTTCAACCCTCGGTTCAATACCATCCACCCAGGACACATCTTAGAATTAGGTGCTCTCCCTTTTAACAATTCAAAAGGAGATCTTCCTGTTGTGGAATGGGGTGACATGCGATACGCTGTTATTCTATCTTGCTAATTTGACTTCCAGTTTAAATTGTTAGCTCTTGCTAACTGAATACTTTCTTTCAGCGTCTTGTTCACCCTCTCTACTGTTCCATTGGTCTCAGGGTGGTAAACTGGGCTCCTTTTATGAGTAATACCACAATCTTTTAGAAATCTTTGCATTTCTGTGAAACAAAACTGAGGACCATTATCTGACAACAATGAATTAGGATAGCTTTCCCTCTTAAATATTTCTTCTAAGAATTTGATTACATTAGTGGAAGAAATGTCTCTGACACAGACAACTTCAATCCATCTAGAGTACATGTCCAACACCACAATTAAATATGGAGTGTTGCTTTCTCCATGCAAGGGTGCTATTATGTCAATGGCAATTTTATCCCAGGGATGCTTTGGAAGCTTCCTGCATACCATGGGCATCTGTTTACATTTCAAAATCTTATCACTCATGCAACACTGCATGCAGTCTCTCACCACCCTTTCCACTTCCTTATCCATTCCTGGCCACCAAAACTGCATCCTTAATAACTCTTTCGTCTTTACAATGCCCAAATGACCATCGTGCAAATTTAAGCAACTTGTTGCGCACACCAAATGGTGGTACCAGTTTTGTTCCGCGAGTAAGCATACCATTCACTACAGAAAGCTCTTCACAAATCAAAGACCAGGGTTTAACTAAATGTTTACTTTTTCCCGACACAATCAACTCAATTACTCTTGCGATTTTCTGATCTTTTTGTATTTCACTCATCCACTCATCTTCCTCTACCACTCCTAGAGCAACCTCACACACATTCATCATTTCATCCACAAATTTTCCATCCTCCCCATCAATTTCGTTCACATCCACCAACCTTGACAAGCAATCAGCTGAACAATTACTCACACCAGGTATATAATCAACAGAGAAGTCATACTCCTGAAGAGAAATAATCCACCTCCTGTTTCTTGAAGAGATAGCATCCAAACCTTTCTTATAAAACACCTCCTTCAAAGGTTTATGGTCTGAAAGAACTTTGACCTCCATTCCCCAAATCAAATTCCTGAATTTTCTTAACGCCCAATAAATTGCTAATGCTGCTTTCTCTATAACAGAGTAATTTTGTTCAGAACCGCTCAAGTACCTAGAAGCACAGGCTATTAGATGTTCCACCAATGCCCTTTGCACTTGCATCAGTCATGATATAGGTTTTCTCACATGGTACAAAAGCCTTAAGAGAGGGTGCATTTCTTAGATCCCCTTTTACCATTCTGAACTCATTAACACATTCGACACTCCACTCAAAACTCATATTCTTCGCAAGTAATCTCCTGAGATTTTGCGTTTTATCCGCGTAACCTGGTATAAACTTATAATAGTACTCCACCATTCCTAAAAAAGAGACCAGCTCTTCTTTGTTGACTGGTTCTTGTAAATTCACAATAGTATTCACCAACTCCTTTTTTGGGAAAACACCTTGTCCAGAAATACAATGCCCAAGATAGTTGACTTCCTCCACACAGAACTTACACTTGTCCTTCCTCAATGTCAGACCGCTTTTTTGGCCACCACAATCGGAGCCAACCACTCAGTCGCCTCAACAGGCTCAATGACCCCCATTTCCACCAAATGCTCAATCTCCTTCTGCAAACCAAGTTGTTCATTCAATGGTATCCTTCTTACTTTCGCAACAACAGGAACTACTCCCTCCTTCAGTTTTATATGATGCTTGTAACCTCGGAGACATCCTAAACTATCCTGAAAGACATGTGTAAACTGTTCATCAAAAGCAGTCAAAGTGTCATCGACTTCTTGTACCTGAACCTGGGGATCGGCAATCGGATTTAACAGAACACCCAACTCACGTTGATGAGGCCATCCTAATAAAGCATCCCCTTAACGCGCCACATACACCTTTCCCACAGTCATACTGCCACCTAGTTCAATGCAGGTTGTGAAATACCCTACCATTTTAATCAGTACTCCTCCATAACCAAGAGGTAAGATATCAATCTTGATCAACCTTACCTCCCCCTTGAAGAAAGTGTAATATACATTCATAGAAATCATGGTAAGAAGAGAACAAGAATGAAACTTCATTTCAATTTCCTTTCCATCAATCATTACCGTACGTGAAGGATGTTTTGCTTTATCACCATCCACTTGAAACAATCTCTTTAACCTCTGGTTGATCTTTTCTTTTTACCTTACTTCTACAACATTTTGCGCAATGACCTTTATTTTCCACATGCATTGCAAATAACCTGAAAGGCTGGACAAAACGTTACGTTAGCTCTATGGCCCAACCTCCCACACCGAAAACATGCGTTTTTAGCTTGCTGTACACCGTTGTCTTCTAGACCCCGTACCATCCTTTTCTCTTCTGAATCTGATGAGGTTTTATTTTTCATCTGACAAACTACCTCTTCAACTTTAGCTTGTTCTTAGCAGTACTTAACTCATCAACACATTTCATCATGTGTTCAACACGTTTGGCTATGGCCAAAACTTCTTCAAAAGTGGTTCATTATTTAACCACAGTTCTTCCCTTATTTTATCATGGGTACCTTTTAGGACAAACTGATCTCTTATTCTCTCTTCAACCGCCGCACCAAATTTGCAACTAGCTGCCAACTTCCTGAGACTGGTCACAAATTCTTCCACAGACTCATCTTTCATTTGTTCTCTCAGCCCAAAAGAATATCTCTCCATGATGGTGCGAACAAGTGGCAAGTAATGACGATCTAATTGTAGGATGCATATTTCGTATTCATTTAACGCTCTCTGATCTGCAGCACTTAATTCTGGCAAATTCTCTAATACCTTCTGACCTTCCCCACCTAAACAGTGAAGTAATAAGGAATGTTGACGCTCAGTACTTAAGTTAGTACCAGAAACCCTAGCATAATTTACAAATATTTTTTTCCTCTTCTGCTACTTAATAGTAGGTTCACCTGGGTTACTTTAAAAAAAAAAATGGTGGTAGAGTTACATTCTGGATTTTAACTTAGTATGCACACAAACCTTTCTACTTGTCTATGAAAAATCCCTTGGTGAAAGAAAGAGAATTAATCACATATGCATCTTCGCTGAGAAATCTCCTTTATGCACATGCAAAGCGGTTAAAAATAAATTACTCTGTGTTCACCACTCTGCCACCTTGACACCAAAGTATATTATAGCTGAGAAATTGCCAAGAAAGAAGTCAAAATTAGAGCATACTTGAAGTTTACTTGCTGGTGTGCCAATCACCGTGACCCAGCACCAGTTGGCACATTTACAAATGTGAAAGCGGCGTGCCAATCGCCGCAGTTGAAAGTTGACAGCTCCTTATGAACGAAGACCGTAAAAAGTGAAAGGTGTGCCAATCACCGAAGCTCTACCTCCAATCGGCACCTGAGTCACAAAGAGTTAAAGGCAATGAAAATGCTGTTAACCAATGAAGAAGTTCCCAAACACCTAAGATGGCTGCCGTGCGTGAAGACGCACACGATCAGTGCATTATCCACAGGAGATTGGGCTTGTAAGAAGCAAGCTTCCTGTTGCCGCTGGACCACTTTCTAAGAAAGATGGGTCTTGTTGGAACCAGTAATTTGTGTCTTAAGAGTCAATAGGGCACAGCTTTCCCCAACGATCGCGTTGAAACGCATATGCGTTCCAGCCCAAGTCGGCCTCGCTAGACTCCTCACCCCTGGCCTGGGTCTACTCTCTCCCCGGCAGCTCCGCAACACCGACACCTCGCCGCAGTGCTAAGCCCTCCTCCTGGTGAGGGTTCACGGCTGCAGTCCGACTCCTGCCTGCATCAGAGCTGCGCCGTCTCCGCCTGCCTGGTGCCTTTAATTTAATTTTGTAGTTCTCTGTCTTATTTCCTGCTTTGCCCCGCTAGGGCTCACCTCTTACTGTAGCCCCTTTTATTTTTAATTTTCTTAATCCCCGCCGGTTTTCCCCGCCGCTGCTGCCCCTGCGGCCCCTCCCCCTGCACAGCCCCTGCTCCCGCCTCCCAGCCTCTTGTACCGCCCCCCTCCCCTACTTAATGGCGGCCGCTGCGGGGGAGCGCGAGTAAGACCGGGACCTCTGGCCTGGGTCTACTCTCTCCCCAGCAGCTCCGCAACACCGACGCCTCGCCGCAGTGCCGAGCCCTTCTCCTGGTGAGGGTTCACGGCTGCAGTCCGACTCCTGCCTGCATCGGAGTTGCGCCGTGTCCGCCTGAATTTTGTAGTTCTCTGCCTTATTTCCTGCTCTGCCCCACTTCGGCTCTTAATTATCTTAATCCCCGCTGCTTTTTCCCGCCGCTGCTGCCCCTGCGGCCCCTCCCTCCTGCACAGCCCCCGCTCCCGCCGTCCAGCCTCTTGTACCGCCCCCTCCCCTACTTAATGGCGGCCGCTGTGCGCCAAAGGCAAGCCCGTCTGCGTCCGTCTGCGACCCGGCCGCTGCCAGCGCCAGGGACCCTGGATCTACGACCCCCCTGCACTACAACTCCGCCGCTTTCCTCGCACTCAACCCCGGAAGGAACAACAACTGCCAGAAATCGACGCCGAACACCACCCACGGCCAGTTCTCCTGCCTACACTGCCGACAATCCTTCACCACCGACCGCGCCCCCACCACTGCTGAACCCACGCCTGACGCCCGTACCACCAAAGGCCTCACGTGCATCCTCAACGTGCGCTCCCTACACAGACCTGCTTGACACCCTCTCGCCAGACGTCGCCTTCTTCACAGAGACATGGACCAATGCCACCTCCGCCCCCGACATCGCCACCGCCATCCCCGACGGAGACAAGATCCAAAGAAAGGACCACCCCCACCGCCCAGGAGGAGGACTCGCCATCGTACACAAGAGCTCCCTTCGACTCTCCACCTCCAGCACGAGCGACCCCCTTTCCAACACAGAGCACCTCCACTTCCAGATCCAAACCAGCCCCAGAACCACGCTATGCGGGACCCTCGTCTACAGACCTCCCGGACCCCGCGCCTCTGCCTCCACCACCATTGCCGACCTCACCGCACCCCACTCCATCGCCTCCACGGACTACATTCTCATCGGAGACCTGAACTTCCACCTCGACTACCGTAGCGACCCCGACTCCACCACCCTCCTTGACAACCTCGCCAACCTCGGACTGAAGCAGCTCGTCACCACCCCACCCACAGAGCCGGACACACCATGGACCACATCTTCGCAGGAGGGACAAACATCCACTTCAGCCACTCCACACAACCCCTCTGGATGAATGAAGACCACCACTGCGCACACTTCACCTTCACCACCACCACCGCACCCAAACCCGCCCCGCGCCCGCCACGGAGGAACTGGAGCAAGATCACAGAGGAACACCTCAACTCCACCCTCCTCCACGACCCCCCCTCCGCCACGGCCAACGCCAACTCCGCAGCCAAAGAACTACACTGCTGGTTCGCCGGCTGCGCTGACAAGCTCGTACCCCTCCGCCACCCCGTCAAACAACGCCCCCCGAAGCCCGCTTGGTTCACCACCGACCCCCAAGAAGCCAGGCGCTCCTGCAGGCGCCTCGAGAAACTCTGGCGGAACAAGAAAACCACCAAAGACCAGAACAACTACACGAACGCCATGAATGAATACCACCAGCGCATCAGGGCCACCAAGCAGACCTTTATCAAGAACAGGATCCTCACCAACGCAAGCAACACTAAAGAACTCTTCAACGTCATACAGCAGTTCACCAAACCCCCCAGCGAAGCCACGGACGTCACTCCTTCTCAAGACCTCTGCAACAAGCTCAGCTCCTACTTCCACTTGAAAATCAAGGCGCTATACAACAATTTCAGCGAACAGACGCCGGACACCGCACCCCTCCCCTCCACCGACAACCAGCCGACCATCACCACCTGGAAACCTGCCAACACCGAAGACACCACCACGACCATGAAGAATACTCACTCAGGAGCCCCCACGGACCCATGCCCACCGCACATCTACCACAGAGCCGCCACTGCCATAGCACCCGAACTAGGCCGGACCATCAACGCTTCCCTCAATTCCGGCATCTTCCCCGACGACTGGAAGCGGGCAGAGGTCAAGCCCCTCCTCAAGAAGCCTTCAGCCGACCCGACGGCCCTGAAAAACTACCGGCCCATCTCTCTCCTTCCCTTCGCAGCCAAAGTCACCGAGAGTCTCATCAACACCCAACTGACTACCTTCATCGTAGAGAACGCCATCCTCAACCCCTCCCAGTCCGGATTTCGCAGCAACCACAGCACCGGGACCGCCCTCCTTGCCGCCACTGATGACATCCGCATGCTACTCGACCAGGGCCACACTGCGACTCTCATCCTACTAGACCTCTCCGCAGCTTTCAACACCGTCTCCCATCGGACTCTTCCAGTCAGACTCCACGACGCCGGTATACGGGGAACCGCCCTCGACTGGATCCGCTCCTTTCTCTCCGGCAGAACCCAAAGGATCAGACTCCTTCCCTTCCTCTCCGAACCTACTGAGATCAACTGCGGAGTACCCCAAGGATCCTCGCTCAGCCCCACGCTCTTCAACATCTATATGGCCCCCCTCGCCGCCATCGTCAGACAGCATGGGCTCAGCATAGTATCCTACGCCGAGGACACTCAGCTCATCCTCTCCCTCACGAAGAACCCCGAAGACACTAGACTCAGCTTCCAAGAAGGAATGAAAGACGTTGCGGCCTGGATGAGCAACAGCTGCCTAAAGCTCAACTCGGAGAAGACAAAGGTCCTCGTCCTTGGACCCTCCCCCACTGCGTGGGACAGCTCCTGGTGGCCCCCTGCCCTTGGAAACCCACCCACCCCGACGGACCATGCCCGGAACCTCGGCATCATTCCAGACTCCTCCCTCACCTTGACCCGCCAGATCAACGCCGTCGCCTCCACCTGCTTCAACTCCCTCCGCATCCTCCGCAAGACCCTCAAGTGGATCCCCCCAGAATGCAGAAAGACTGTCACCCACGCACTCATAACCAGCAGACTGGACTACGGCAACGCCCTCCACGCCGGAATCAACAAAACCCTGCTTCACAAGCACCAAACCATCCAGAACACCGCAGCCAGACTCGTCCTCGGAACCCCACGACACGAGCACATGACCCAGCACCTACGAGACCTCCACTGGCTCCCCATCGAGAAGAGAGTGACCTTCAAGCTACTCACCCACGCCTACAAATCCCTCCACAACATCGGACCCAAATACCTCAACGAAAGAGTCTCCTTCCACATGCCCAAAAGGAACCTCCGCTCCGCCGACCTCGGCCTGGCAGAGACCCCACGCATCCGCAGAACCAGAGCAGGCGGAAGAGCCTTCTCCTACGTCGCAGCAAAGACCTGGAACGAGCTAACAGTCAGCATCAGACGCTCCCCCACCATGCACACCTTCAGGAAGTGCCTCAAGACCTGGCTCTTCGACTGATCCGGAGCTGCACTCCCCACAGCGCCTTGAGACCCTCATGGGTGAGTAGCGCGCTTTACAAACTCCTGATTGATTGATTGATTGATTGACCTCCTTCTCCACATCAGACCGCTTACATCACCAAGCTGGGACGTCTTAGTGGACTCCAATTCTCTTTTGCCACAAACGGTAAGGAACAGACGCTGATCCGCTCCGCTGCTCGCCTCCCATTAATGAGTCTTTAAGTATGGATGTTGGGGTGACCACATAGGCTATCCCGCGCTTGTCGCCAAATTATGTGGTGTTCACCACATAACAAATCAGATACAATGCGAGTTGAACTTCAAGTGCTGTTTATTCACCCCGACCATCACGCAGTTCTCCGGCAACTGCCGCCTTCAGAATCCCCTTCTCACAACATTCTTGGAATGTCCCCAATATCTACATTGTGACATACCACACTCATGTCATCGGAAGGTATTGCCTGCATGACTTTAAGATCACTTGGAAGACTCCAGTATTGCAGGCATTACTAAGATTCTTTGGGAGATTCATGTCATCAGAAGGTATTGCCATTTACTTTCACTGGGCCCTCCCTTCCATGACCAAAGCAAGAAGGAGTTATCAAAGAACATGTCCCATTCGGTGGCAGACCCTTTTTTTCCCCGCACACCCCCTCTGTGGGAGCTGACTCAACACCTCTTGCTAACTGATTGTTGCAATAAAGTGTTATAATGGTATTAATCAGGTGAAGTGCTTTCCCGTAGTGTAGTAGTGTTTTTTTTTTTTATTTTAAAAATACTTTATTGGTTTTTTAACAAGGTATACAAAGGCATATATCAGCGTACGTAAGGTTACCCCAGGCGAGATTTTGCTTGTACATGTAACACTTGAGGGTGGTATCTTACATGGTTATCCCGGGCTTAACCCAGCGCTCCTTGGTGGCTAACAAACAGCACAGGACAGGCAAAGAAAAAGGGAAAGAAAAGGAAAAGAGAAGAGAAAATCAGAGAGGAAAGATCCCCGGCTAGGGGGGGCTATAGTATCACATTTGCATATTTATACAGTTTAACAGAATAAGGGTGCTCGACAATGGCCATTTTACCTCTCCTGGCAGACCATTGAGTGTACCCATGACACATTTACTTGAATACAGATCATGCAGTTGGTTCATAGTAAATCCTCTAAAAAGTTCCGTAGTGACCTGGTACGATAGTAGAGTCCCTTGGCTTGGTTCCTTTCTGAGTTCATTTATTCACGGGGGTTCATAAGAGTCTAGCAACTTGTCTAAAGAGCTCCATAGTGTCCTGGTTAACGGTTTCCGTGAGGAGCTTTGTGAAGCTATGTTGTCGGCCCCTCTGAGGTGGATGATCCAGTCTAACCAGCTCCTGTACGACGTCTTGCTTGTGTCTTTCCAGTTGGCAAGAACCATTTTTACTGCCGAGGTTATTAATAGATCGAAAAGGTCTCTGTCCGATTCATTTCTCCATTTTGTACTTATGCAGGCTGTGGGCAAATTGAATGTATCTCTGTCCAGATTACCTTTAAAGACTCCCCCTATGAAGGTAAAGATTTTGTCCCAAAACGTTTTGACTAATGTACAATGGTAGATAAGGTGGGCTAGGTCCCCCGTCTCCTGCTTGCAGTTCCAACACACTGCATCGCTTCAGAGCCCTAATGTACATAACCGGGCCGGGGTCCAAAATGCCTTGTGTAGTAGCCAGTATTTGGTTTGGGAGAGAACCAGGGTGATCTTATTACGCGAGACGGAACCCCATATCCAGGGCCAACCCTGCTCTTTTGACGTCTCTGATGGCAGTTCACCCCAGTAGGCTATTGCTTTGTCATTAAGTTTGTAGTACTTTGGGCGGAGAAGTTTATATATCTGTGATACTTTATGTCCCAGTTTGTTAATGTTCAGCACAAATATGGAGATTGAGGGTTGGGCGTTAGATATCTTTGATTTTGTGATTGCCGCTCTAATTTTTAAAAAGTTGTAGAATTCAATGTCAGCTAGGTTGTATTTCACTTGGAGGTCCTTAAGACACCTTGGTGAGCGAACACTACCACCATGTTTTATGATGTGCCTTTTGTGCCATATGGTTTGTTCCGCATTGCCACGTTATCGTAGCAGTCTGAGCCGGGCTTCTGTTTCACCCAGTCACCTGCTTGCTTCGGTCTAACAATGGTGCTGCAGGTGCAGTGGCATCAGGGCCACGGGGTGTTTTTACAGGTATTGTGACCGTACAGCGCAGACTGCTCCACATTTGATCAGATCCCCTTTCGGTGACCAAACATAAGCAAACGTGACGTAAGCACCTTTTTGATGGATGGTAAATGTGGTAAATGAATATGGGCCTTTATATCAAGAGCCTTGGCTAACGCAAGGAGTCGGGTTCAGCTGCAGTACGATTGCCATCATCATCATCAAGAAGACGACGCTCCGCCTCCCTTTCACTTGCCCATACACCCCACATCTAGCGAAGCAGAAGTGGGGGACACTCCTTCTCCCACATCACAGCAAAGACCTTTAGCAGCCTCCCCACGCACCTCTGGACCATCACCTCACTTCCGGGATTCTGAATGGCCCTCAAGACCTGGCTGTTCAAATGTGACTCCGGGACCGCCAAGCGCCTGGATACCTTTATTGGGTGATTAGCCGCGCTTTATGAATTCTGATTGATTAATTGACTTTAAATTCAATCTGCCCCATACTATTCGCAGCGAGAGGAGAGTTATCTCCTTTCCAGTAACTGGCAGCCGTCGCTACATTGCTCCGGGGTTTGAGTAACACAAAGTTTCAAAGGATGCTGTCCTTCTACTGTGCGCGATAAGAGGCAGAAGGTGACGTAGATATTGCAGAACAGTCGTGTACAATCAATCCAGTAACACCACCAACATTTACAGCTTGGTGTTTTAATCTAGAGCATGAAATACACAAGTGATGTCCTTGAAGGTCGGTGGAAAGTGACGGGGTTATTAATCCAGCGGTGAAACTGCGCAGCGTGTAGCTCCTAACACTTGTACCCCAGAGGTGGCTGAGAATACACAAATTAATCTTCACCGACTTTAATTAGGACTGTGTCAGGACTAAGAGATCCCGGAAAGAGTTCACACCTGGTCTGCCCTACATAAAGCCTCTCGAGGGTAACATGTAATAAGCAATTACAACTGGTAGTTGTACAACAGGACAATTACAAGCCATGTGCACACGGCACACTGACATCGCTTAGTACATTCATAGCGGGCTGGACATGCATTGGGGATGAGAAGAGAGGTTCAGGGGTTGAGACTAACAGATACAAGGCAGTTTTTTTTTATCCTAAAGTGAATCATGTATGAAGAAAGCAGCTTAATGCAAGAGCCTTTACCCGGCACATTTAGCATCCATCGCATTTACACCAGTTTGTAGTCAAAGACTTAACAGGCCATGGCCTAAAACAAACTAAGCCCTTGCCCTAGGACAGTGGTATCTGACACAAGCGCGGTGACGTGTCTGCAAACAAGGTGATGGGGGTGCCCGCCATTTATACTGGGGAATCCGAGCTGCTTTCAGGCACGATCTAATGCCCAAAGCGGTTGGTCTCCTTGTCGGTTAGGCTCACCCGTTAGGCGGTGGACAGCTCATCAGGTGTCCCAAGTCACAGATCGACACGTGTTGAGCTATATCTAATTTCAGGTGCTTGCCTGGGCGAGCAGAGGAAGTAAGAAGGGTTTGGGTTAACAAGAGGTTAAATCCCTGTTCGCCCCGTTTTACTACATCAGTTGGGGGGCATTGGATACTTTAAACATTGGGTTGCCCACCATCCTTACTGCAGGGCTTAAAAAGACACCAGAACACATCTTGTGCCATGGTAGTGCCTGGGGTTGTGAAGCAGTGGTGTTGGCAGTAGTTCTGTATAGCATTTCAGGGTCGCTGCAGATGTGGATGGCAATGTCCATGAATCGGCCTTTTCTGTAGGATCAGGAGCCCCACTGACGGTACACTGCCTTCGATGTTAGCGTATGTTAGAGTAGGCTGGTCGTGACGCATGCTGCTCACACAGCGCACCCTGTTTTGTACAACAGGGTGCAGAAAGCACAGGAGGGCGAAGGTGACGGCTCTTTGTGTCAAGCCTAACTGTAGTTAGGGTGGGGCCTACTAAATGAGAGGTTACTGACAAAGTAGGTTGCCGTAAAGTCTGCCATACAGCCATGTGTCTGTGGTCGTCCACAAGAGACCGTTTGGACTAAGGTATGCGCAGAGGTGGTTGTAGGGACACATTAGTCAAGCAGTGGGACGAACTTCACGGACTCTCATCAGACTAGTGTCACGTATGAGGGAGGGGCCACTACGACTAACTACTACTGTGGTTATAAGCGGATAACGTGGTGTTGAAGCAACAATATGGTCGAAGAGAATTCCCAGGCAATATTTGCATATTAGATATTGGACAATAAAGAATCCAAGAGGAAGTTAAATGGAGCCCGGTTCAAATATTTACCTAGTATGGGTACATGCTCAGGAGACACGGTGTTACATACAGACCTCCTCCAAATGGTGTCCTGGTTCGATACATCTCTACGAGGCTGGCATGGATATATTTAGCAGAAAGGACACTGCAATCTATTCACAAGCGGTTATCAATAGAGGTTGCAACAGTAAAAAGTCAGAATAGGGGCCTTGCTTGTGATGGAAGCCCCCAACAAGACGTGGTGCAACTTACAGGCCGATCCACTGCGCAAGGTCAGCGGCCAGCCCAGGTGAAAGAGACAGCACCCACGGAAGCACGGCTGTGCAATAAGTCTTGTAAAACATCCACCGGGATAACCTACAACTAGCATGTAATGGTAAATTACATGTTCAGCTGGAAGAGTGTGTATGGAGAGGAAGTGCTATGGCAATACAGCAGGCCTGGTCGAAATGAAGGTGAGTGCAGTGAAGCATGGCCACTGGACAAGGAGGTCCACCCAGAAGGTTTGACTGACTGAGGAATGCCTACCAGAAGTGAAGGTCCACCCAGAGGGCTTGACTGGCTGAAGCAAGGCTACCAGAAGTGGAGGTCCACCCAGAGGGCTTGACTGGCTGAAGCAAGGCTACCAGAAGTGGAGGTCCACCCAGAGGGCTTGACTGGCTGAAGCAAGGCTACCAGAAGTGGAGGTCCACCCAGAGGGCTTGACTGGCTGAAGCAAGGCTACCAGAAGTGAAGGTCCACCCAGAGGGCTTGACTGGCTGAGGCAAGGCTACCAGAAGTGGCGGTCCACCAGAGGGCTTGACTGGCTGAAGCAAGGCTACCAGAAGTGGAGGTCCACCCAGAGGGCTTGACTGGCTGAAGCAAGGCTACCAGAAGTGGCGGTCCACCCAGAGGGCTTGACTGGCTGAAGCAAGGCTACCAGAAGGAAAGGTCCACCCAGAGGGCTTGACTGGCTGAGGCAAGGCTACCAGAAGTGGAGGTCCACCCAGAGGGCTTGACTGGCTGAAGCAAGGCTACCAGAAGTGGAGGTCCACCCAGAGGGCTTGACTGGCTGAGTCACAGCTACAAGAAGTGGAGATCCACCCAATGGGCTTGACTACTTGAGGCACGGCAACCAGAAGAGGAGGTCCACCCAGAGGGCTTGACTAGCTGAGGCAAGGCAACTAGAAGAGGAGGTCTACCCAGAGGGCTTGACTAGCTGAGGCACGGCTACCCGAAGTGGAGGTCCACCCAGAGGACTTGACTGGCTGAGGCACAGCTACAAGAAGTGGAGATCCACCCAATGGGCTTGACTACTTGAGGCACGGCAACCAGAAGAGGAGGTCCACCCAGAGGGCTTGACTGGCTGTGGCAAGGCAACCAGAAGAGGAGGTCCACCCAGAGGCCTTGACTGGCTGAGGCACGGCTACCCTAAGTGGAGGTCCACCCAGAGGGCTTGACTGGCTGAGGCACGGCTACCAGAAGTGGAGGTCCACCCAGAGGGCTTGACTGGCTGAGGCACGCTACCAGAAGAGGAGGTCCACCCAGAGGGCTTGACTGGCTTAGGCAAGGCTACCAGAAGTGGAGGTCCACCCAGAGGGCTTGACTGGCTGAGGCACGGCTACCCGAAGTGGAGGTCCACCCAGAGGGCTTGACTAGCTGAGGCAAGGCAACCAGAAGAGGTCTACCCAGAGGGCTTGACTAGCTGAGGCACGGCTACCCGAAGTGGAGGTCCACCCAGAGGGCTTGACTGGCTGAGGCAAGGCTACCAGAAGTGGAGGTCCACCCAGAGGGCTTGACTGGCTGAGGCACGGCTACCCGAAGTGGAGGTCCACCCAGAGGGCTTGACTGGCTGAGCACAGCTACCAGAAGTGGAGGTCCGCCCAGAGGGCTTGACTGGCTGTGGCAAGGCAACCAGAAGAGGAGGTCCACCCAGAGGCCTTGACTGGCTGAGGCACGGCTACCCGAAGTGGAGGTCCACCAAGAGGGCTTGACTGGCTGAGGCACGGCTACCAGAAGTGGAGGTCCACCCAGAGGGCTTCACTGGCTGAGACAAGGCAACCAGAAGTGGAGGTCCACCCAGAGGGCTTGACTAGCTGAGGCACGGCTACCCGAAGTGGAGGTCCACCCAGAGGGCTTGACTGGCTGAGCACAGCTACCAGAAGTGGAGGTCCGCCCAGAGGGCTTGACTGGCTGTGGCAAGGCAACCAGAAGAGGAGGTCCACCCAGAGGCCTTGACTGGCTGAGGCACGGCTACCCGAAGTGGAGGTCCACCAAGAGGGCTTGACTGGCTGAGGCACGGCTACCAGAAGTGGAGGTCCACCCAGAGGGCTTGACTAGCTGAGGCACGACTACCCGAAGTGGAGGTCCACCCAGAGGGCTTCACTGGCTGAGGCACGGCTACCAGAAGAGGAGGTCCACCCAGAGGGCTTGACTGGCTGAGGCACGGCTACCCGAAGTGGAGGTCCACCCAGAGGGCTTGACTAGCTGAGGAAAGGCTACTAGAAGTGGAGGTCCAGCCAGAGGGCTTGATTAGCTGAGGCACGGCTACCCGAAGTGGAGGTCCACCCAGAGGGCTTGACTAGCTGAGGCACGGCTACCCGAAGTGGAGGTCCACCCAGAGGGCTTGACTGGCTGAGCACAGCTACCAGAAGTGGAGGTCCGCCCAGAGGGCTTGACTGGCTGTGGCAAGGCAACCAGAAGAGGAGGTCCACCCAGAGGCCTTAACTGGCTGAGGCACGGCTACCCGAAGTGGAGGTCCACCAAGAGGGCTTGACTGGCTGAGGCACGGCTACCAGAAGTGGAGGTCCACCCAGAGGGCTTGACTAGCTGAGGCACGACTACCCGAAGTGGAAGTCCACCCAGAGGGCTTGACTGGCTGAGGCAAGGCAACCAGAAGAGGACAGCCACTCAGCATGCATTACTGACTGACTGTGAATTAAACATGGCTGCTGTAAGAGTCCGACTATTGAAGCATGACCACTGCAGCGACACGTCCGCTCTGTGATGTGGCCTGGTTCCACGTTCCAGCGTGGAGCGTTGTGATTGCGGGTTCTGCCCGTGTCAGTTGGCCGGAGTCTCGCGTGGATGGGGTTTGATAATAAAGCCTCAGCTATTTGACCTACCTCTCCAATGTCCTTGCTTCATTACACTAGCGACGATCGCGTGTGGAGGAAGGCTCAATCAACCCCAACATCGAGAGGCAGAAAGGAAGTGAGGAACAGACTGTTGAAGCACTGTGGAAACGAAGCGAAAAGGAGCAGCATCGCGGAGAAGTGGAAACCCCTCAACTACAAAGCGGAGGACAGCGGGCGTTGTGTGGAGCACTCTTAGTCGGATTCTGGGAGTGAGAGGCATTGGCGCGGCCAGCGGAGGGAAAGCGCTGTCTGTTGAAACGCAGAACTCGCCTGCGGTTCACGTCAGGTGACGTGCATATCAGCCTGGCTGTGTGTGAGCTCTACCAGCCACAGAAAAAAGGCAGAGGGCTAATTCTTACAAGTTTAAGGAAAACCAGCTCAACCTTTCACGAAAAAAGAAACAGATGCTTGTGTAGCAACGTCAGCAGCCATTTTGAGGCAAAACAAAGGGAAACCTGCTGTTTTCTTCGTGTTCACTTTTGGAAAAGGTGTTTGTTCGCAGGATCTGAGAATTTTATTTGCATCAGGCTTGCCATCACGGTGACAAGCACACCTTTGGGTACTTTGTACTGTGGCTTTGTTCTTATTGTCCACATTTAAGGATTCTAAGAAAAAGAAAGACTCTTTTATTTAAAAAGTCACAAATTTGTTGGGGTGCAACTGATATTTAAATATTAACTTAGCTTAAATTTAAAAAAAAAAGAAAGACAATGCAAAATGTAACAGCACCTCCTTTTTTTCTGACAGTCCTGGGGAGCCCCCAGTGAAGTGGCAGAAATGGAAGAAAATATTTGAGACTTATGCAAGGGTTGGTGGTACAAATTTGAGAGCGGAGAGGAAACAGGCACTTTTACTCCACTGTTTGGGTGGCGAGGGGCAGGAGGTGTTAGAGAATTTGCCTCAATTAAGCCCTGCGGGTCAAAGAGGGTTAAATGAATATGAAATATGTATTAAGCAGCTAGATGTGCATTATCTGCCTAAAGTGAGTACCATCATGAAGAGATATTATTTTGGATTAAGGGAGCAAGGGAAAGAAGAAACAGTTGAGGAGTTTGTGACTGCTCTCAGGAAGTTAGCATCAAGTTGTAAATTTGGCGAACTAGTGGAAGAGAGGATACGTGACTAGTTTGTGTTAAAATGCTGCAGTGACAAGATAAGAGAGGAACTTTGGCTTAAAGATGAACCACCTTTGAATGAAGTGATGGTTATTGCCAAACGGGTTGGGCACATGTTGAAATGTGTAAGTGAATTGAGTAAAGTGGGGAAACCTCCTATTTTGCAGAAAAAGTAGAAGAGGTTGTGTGTCATGCAGTACACAAGTCTGACACGGTTAATGACAAGAGTGGGGAAGAAGAGAAAAAAGGTGTAATGGTCTTTCAAGGAACATGTTATCGCTGCAGCAAAGTTGGTCACAAAGCTAATGCAAGTTTTTGTCCTGCTCTCAGAGTGGTTTGTAACTATTGTGGAAAAAGGGGTCATTTTTCAAAGAACTGTCGTTTTCGCAACAAAAGGGATAGCAGGAATGAAGTGAAAGAGGTCACTTTTCAGGTGAATGAGTGTGGTGTGGAACATCCTTCAGAGTGGGTCAAGGTAGGAGATGTAAAGATAAAAATGAAATTCGATTCTTGCTCTCACCTCACATTTATTTCTAAAGAAGTCTTTGAGAGAAATTTTTCAAGCAAAGTCAAATTATTGAAATCTGATGTAAGGCTAACAGGTTATGGTGGAACTCCCATAAGAATGTTAGGATATTTTCAGAGTTGTGTGGAGTGCAATGGGAAATTTACTGATGCAAAGGTTTACGTGGCAGAGAAGGGGTATAACTTACTGAGTTGGACACACCAGGCATGCCTAGGCATTAGCCTCAATCCAAATGGTAATCCCCCTGTGTAGGTACAGACAATAGAGAACGTTGACAACAGGTTTGTGAAGAAGTTGTTAAGAATACGTTGGGTCGATTGAAGGGCTATAGTCACAAAGATGAAGCTGAAGCTGGGGGCTAAGCCCATTGCAGCCAAGGTGAGGAGGATTCCACTGAGTGTGCAAGAGTCTGTACAAAAAGAAATTAACAGATTGCTTGATTCTGGTGTAATTGAGCCTGTGGAAGCGACAGAGTGGTTGGCTCCCATAGTTGTAGCGAGAAAGAGTAACAATGAGATTCGCTTATGTGTGGATCTTCGTGCACTCAATAAGGAAGTTGTCGTGGACAAATTTCCGCTTCCAAATATAGACGAGATGGTGTCGACACTGGAGGGTGCATGTTATTTCAGAACTCTAGACTTAGCTTCAGCATATCATCAGGTGCCCCTGGATAAGAGTTCACAGGAGTTGACCGTGTTCATTACTCCTATGGGAGCATTTAAGTTCTTAAGGATGCCCTTCAGATTGGTTTCAGCGGCATCCGTGTTTCAGAGGATTATGAGTGATGTGGTAAAGGGAATCTCGGGTGTCAGGTGTTACCAGGATGATCTATTGATTTATGGTAAAAACATTGAAGAGCATGATTGCAGAGTAGCGAAGGTGTTAGAGAGATTACTTAAAGCTGGTTTGACTCTACGTCTTGACAAATGTAGATTTGGGGTGACTGAGGTTGATTATCTTGGTCACCACATATCCGGCAGTGGCGTCAAACCGAAGAAAGAGTTGGTTGACACCATAGCCAATTTAAAGGATCCATGTTCGAAGGAAGAGCTCACTTCGTTCTTGGGCATGGCTGAGTTTTACAGCAAGTTTATAAGAAATTTTGCGGATAAAACTTGCCATCTCAGAAGCTTGTTGTGTAAAAAAACTGAGTTTGTGTGGGATGGGGTGTGCAAGGAGGAATTTGCAAAAGTTAAGATGGATCCCAAGGGTGCTCCTGATTTACAGGCTATCAAACCAGGTGATTTGACATACATTATAACAGATGCGAGTAAGAAGGGACTAGGGGCCTTGCTGGTCCAAAAGAGGGATGGTCAAGAGCATTTGGTCGCTTGTGCTTCAAGATGTCTAAGAGGTGCTGAGGTGAACTACTCAGTCATTGAGAAAGAGGCGCTTGCCATCTTCTGGGCGTTGAATAAATTCAAGAAATTTGTCTGGGGTACTCCCTTCATTGTCAGGTCCGATCACAAGCCCCTGAAAGAAATTTTTGAAAAAAAGGGTTTGGACTCAATCTCTTTTAGGATCAGGAGATGGGTTATCTCTCTACAGGAGTTTGATTTTGTCATGGAATATATCCCTGGGGCTAGCAATGTTTCAGCTGATTGTCTCTCGCGTTTGGTTGACAGTGTGGAATGTGGAGATTTAAAGGGAGATGATGATCTGGTGGACGATTTTGATGTGAAAGTGTGTGAAATCACTTTAGGAGCTATTAAAGAGGACGAATGGAAGGAGGAGTTAAAGAAAGATCCTGAAATGTTGAGAGTGATGGAACTGATTTTACAGAATAAAGGAAACAAGCTTGAGAAACCTTGGTCGTTGGTGTGTGATGAGTTAGCCATTAATAACAACATTCTAACTAGAGGGACGAGGTTAGTTCCTCCGGAGAGTCTGAGGAACAACATTGTTCAAATGGCTCACGAAGGGCACATGGGTATTTCTAAAACCAAAGAACGTATTAGACAAGATTTTTGGTGGCCAGGTTTGGATCTCATGGTGGAACGGGTTGTGCGTGATTGTATCCCCTGTTCTTTGAGCCACAAGATTCTCAAGCCCAGACTATCTCCCATGGTTGGTAGGAAGCTACCCATGTGTCCGTGGGATGAAGTAGCCATTGATATTGTTGGTCCTCTCCATGGTGAACATCAGACTCCGTATTTAATTGTTCTGCTTGATTTGTACTCACGTTGGATTGAAGTGAGTTCTGTGCGTGACATCACGACACAGTCTGTAATTAAGTTTCTGGATGCAATTTTCAAGCGAGAAAGCTTTCCTTGTTCATTGTTATCTGACAATGATCCGCAATTTTGTTCATGTGAGATGGAGGAATATTTGGTAAAGTGTGGAATTAAACACAAAAAGACCTCTCTTTATCATCCCGAGACCAATGGTGCCATTGAAAGGTTGAACAAAACCTTGAAGGAAAGTATACAACTGGCAAGGGTCAACTGTTTGAATTGGAGGAATGAGTTGCAAAATAGGATTTCAGCTTACAGGTTTACACCACACTCCTCAACCGGGAAGACTCCTTTTGAGTTATTCAAAGGTAGATCTCCCAATACCATCATCTGTCCGGTGTGGATGACTCTGGACAAAGGACTTAAAGACAATGACATTGGTCAGTGGAGGGCAAAAGAATTGGCCCTGCAACTGAAGAGGACGGTTTATTTTGACTCTCATAAATCGGCTAAGATAGCTGAATTCAAAGTTGGTGATCAAAGCACCAGTGGGCTGTCAAAGCTGGTCTAAGTTCATTTGTGAAAAGACTGTGGTGAAATTGTTCAAGAATGCTGTGAAAACCAATGATGGTCATATCTGGAAACACAGCCGTGTAGTTCATGTAAGGCCAAGAAAAGATGGTGTATGCGAGTCAAAAAATTCTGCTGGGATTTCTTCTCGTATGGAGTGTTTGGAACCCACACGCAAAAGCGTCAGAGCTTGCAGAATCCCAGTTTTTCTCAAAGATTTTGTGAGAAATTAGTCTTTCTTCTATGATAGGTAGTAGTTACAGTGTTCCTCTAGGTTCCTCCTGCAGAATTAATTTTAATTTTGTGTTATAAGGGAGGAAAGGTTTTGGGATTCTTACTGAAATGTTCTTACTTTGGGATTCTTACTGAATTGTATTTCAAATGTAGAAGGGATGATGTGTGGTGTTTCATACTGTAATTTATTTCAAATGTAAAGGGGAAGAAGTGTGATGTGGCCTGGTTCCACGTTCCAGCGTGGAGCGCTGTGATTGTTCTGACCGTGTCAGTTGTCCGGAGTCTCGCAGGGTTGGGGGTTTGATAATAAAGCCTCAGCTATTTGACCTACCTTTCCAGTGTCCTTGCTTCATTACACTCTGTGTGCCTGCCTGACTGAGGCAAAGCTACTGAAGTGGACAGCCATCCGGCACACCTGAATGACCGGAGGAAATTGAATATGGCTTATACAGGATTGTGACCGCTGAAGCACAGCCACCGGAAGTGACACGTCACCCAGTGTGCCCGACTGACTCAGTCGCAGCTACTGGAAATGGACGGTCACCTTGAATCCCTGATTACCCAAGGTGGTACCCGTGACCGTCCCCTGGACAGGGAAACAATATCAAAACTGTCGCTCTGGATGAAGAGCACAAAGTAAAACGTGATGAGTCACCTGCCAGTGAACACAGCCAGCAAAAGGCGGCCTTTAACCTTCCAAACTAATAGATGTGGTCCCCATTACTGGGGTTTGTGGTGGGTGACCAGGTAGGGGTACCAACGCTAAGACAGTGAAAACAGGGAAAAGTGTACTCAGTAATTTAAATTATTGTGTACTTGTCAGCGTGGGCAAGTGACTGAGCAAAGGTGTCCGAACAGGGGCATCACACAGAGACCACAGGGTGGGGCGCCGCCTGGAGACCGCCATAACACGAAGAATTGTAATAAATGTGCCTAACACAGCGGTGCTTTCAGGTCGAAAGGCATCGTCAGAAGTTTCTTTTTTTGGTTTTAGTGCACACATCAGCACATCTTGCTTTTTTGTTTTTGCAGTTTTAAATAGCAGCATTAGAGTGTTTTTACATAAGCACCAAATTACCTTACAAGGTCAGATTCTTTTTAAGGCACCAGGAGATTAAATGATTCGCCCACAATCACAGGCTGTTGTGCCGACGCCGGGACTCGAACCTCGTTCCCCAGTTTTAAAGTCGGCAACTCAAGCGGATATGCCACATCTCCTCGCTGCTTGTAGGGCTGGCGCACATGCAATGGTGGCAAGAATCAGAAAATAAGAAAAAACAGAAAGAGCAGCATGTTCGCACCCACTGCCCTGTCCCTTTAATGAGCTGGAATGAACCAGTGCTGCTCGGCACTTTCACTAAAGCGCCATCTATAAAACAATCTGAGGGCACAGCGCCGCTCAGGGTGGAGCTGAGGAGGGGCTTTCAGGGGTAAACAATGCAGCAGAAAGGGCACTGTGGCGTGCACAGGTCACTAACTCAGCAGCATAGCTCAGTGACCGCAGGAATCGAAAAGCACAGGTCAATGAGCTGAATGCACGCTGGTGAAAGGGGGGGAGCAGCATACGGGGAGACAGCAAAAACATGCACTCCTAAGGCAGAGGTCTTCAAACTTTTTTACTCTGAGCCCCCCCTAAGCAAAATGTTTTGAGGTCAGGCCCCCCTCCAAAACTTTATGGCAAGGATTGGGGGAGCAGGAGGGACATGGCTGCGTGCAGGGAGCGGGCCTTAAGAGATGATTTCAGGAATACTTTTTCTGTAGCTTATGAACCGCTCTAAATATGAGACTTTATTTATACAGCAAATGTATCAAACAAAACAGATATTATCCCAAACAAACTGCTCCCCATAATTGGGGTGTTGAGCCCTCACACTCTTTGACCCCAATGCAACTACACCTGCTGCACTAATGATAACAGCAGTCCTGAGTAGCAGGCTATCTCCCCTGCATCTTTTACCTCTTCCCCACCATGACGGATCATCACCTCGGTCCTAATGCTTGAAAGGAAAATAAGCTCTGATGCCCCTTTTTTAAAAGTAGACACTCATAACTGTGATGCAGTGGGCCCCTCAAATCCCTGGGCCCCAGTCCTGCTGCATCTGCTTCCTTAATGATAACCAGCAGTGGCCACTTACACACTTGGCAGCAGTACCAGCGTCACTAATGAAAAACACACTTATATTGGCCGCTTCTTTGGGGTATCTCTCTGAGGAAGCTGTCTCTGGCCATTTGTAAACATAAAAATGAGTCCCCATACAGTGCTCCCTATTCTGGGCCTTCTCTTTGACAATATCTATGAATCTTGCTCCTTTCTTCTGTCTCCTGGACCATTACTGTGAGGCCCCAGAGATCGAGAGGATTCGGACTCTGGATCTAAATGCAACCCTGCTGGCCTCCTACCTGCCACCCCATGGACTCAGCTTTCACAAAAAAACTGCCCCTGAATGGTTAATACTGACTTTGAGGTGCCTCTGCCTGAAATCGAAGGGTGTGGTGGTAGTGCAGAAAGTTAAAAAAGAAACCAGCCTTCTTACCAGCCATTAATTGATTGAGTCACTTAAAGCCAGGGACACTGGAATTAGGAGTTTCCTCAGTAGCAGTGTTTTCCACATAATTATCAGTTTACTGCATTTGCTACATAATCGGCAGATTTCAACAAAAAAATCTTGATTCTAGCTCAAACGGAAAAAAGTTACTTAAAGCGTGACAAAGTGTTCCGGAGCAGAGGAACGCCCTCTGCAAACATTGACTGTTAATCTTGTAGTTGCTTATTGCTGTATTTGGGTGTTAAACTGGAACTAATGAGGTGAAATATTTCCCCTGACAACGTTACCTCGAGTTAAAATGACAAAATAATGAAGTAATGCTAACCACAAAATGTGGAGCATTGTGCCACATAATTTACTTTTTCTTGCTGCATAATTTAGTCAAACTTGCCGCATAATGTGGTCCTCTTCTGCTGAATAATTCCAGTGGCTCTGCTTAAAGCTTCATGGTGGCAAAGATTTTTTTTTTTTTAGATGTAATGTAAGGGTGTTATCAGCTGGGATCTGAAAAAGTGGAGACACTTACAAAAATGTCAGCATTAGATACAGTTTGATTACTTATTACTAAAAAGTATATTTTGTAAGAACTTGTTTGATCTCAATCACTGCATCATTTTGCAGCAGCCTAGCTTATAGTATGTAAATACTGTTTTAAAATAATGACTTACATATTCACACTGCTTTCTGCCACAGGCTGGGATCTCATAGCACTATAAACAGGGCCACTGGAATTATGCGGCAGGAGAAGGCCAAATTATGCAGCATTGTTGACTAAATTCTGCAGCAAGCAAAGACAAATTATGCTGCATAATGCTGCATATTTTGTAATAGCAGCATTAGTTTGCAATTGTTACATTTGTTAACACTGTCCTGGCCTTTATTGCCCCTCATAAGTACCACATTAACAGCCACATATAGCAATAAGCAACAGAAAGCTGACCAGTCAACCTTTAGAAAGGGTCTTCCACTGCTATTTAACATGTGTTGCTGCATTTTTAGTAACTGTTGAACCATTCGAGCTAGAAACAAGTTTTTTTTTTTTTTTTAAATCTGCAAATTATGCAGCAGATGATGGATTATGTGGCAAATGCGGAAAATCCATAACTATGCGCTATGAGTGCAGGGTGAGCGTGAAAGTGAATGGTGAGAATGAGGAGTGAGTTGTCTGAATGCAGGGTGCATTCCCAGACACTTGAAGTAAATCAGCATGTTATTGACGGTGGCGTAGGGTTTCAGATATAAGCTAAACTATTGCTATTACGGCATTAATCAGGGATCGAGGGTGTAGGAAATAAATAATGTGCTGATCCTGTAATAAACTTCCAGTCTTATAATTAGGATTGTCAGCTCATTATTTTGATGTCGCAGACGGTACAAAAATAAACAATCACCTAAAGCTGTATTTTCAGCACTTATCTGTGCATAATTGGAACAGCAAATATAAATAGAAAGCACTTTTAATTGTGTTCTAGGGCTGCCTGAATGATCCATGACTGATAATTAAAGGGAACAAAGACAGAGAAGTCGCATTACAAATGAATAAATACTTTTTTATTTATAACTCTATTTAGTGTCAAGACCAGGTCTTTGCAGCCTTTTTAAACAACACATGGCTGGCATTTTTCTATTGGCAACCCTACTTTACATTCCTTTTCATGAAATGCATTTTCACACTACAGCAGTAAAAGTAAAACACAAATGTAAGGAATAGGCAGAGTGGGGGCCCAGGGGGGCACTGGAACCAGAAAAAACAACTGAGCCGCGGTAACCAGTTAACAAAGGTATGTAAATATGCAAATGGTCTTTAAAGACCTGTGAAAAACTCGGGCGTGCTGGAGATAAGACTCCAGACACTGGCCAGCCGAGCCCACAGCAGCACACTCACTGACCTCCGGCCCCATGTAAATGAAGATAGCCTGGAAATGCAGCCTGGAAATGCAGCAAATAAACATTGCAGCACTTCCAGGCCATCTTCATTTACATGTACTCGCAGTCCTTCTCGCATTTAGCATCTAAACACCAATAATTTCCTCTGTACAGATTTCGAGGATTAACTCAGCTGCACCTCATGGGACATTATCCCCGCTCTATTTAGGTAAGCGTCCACCTTGCCTCTGACCCCGTGCCAACACTGTGAGACCTGAGGCTTTGCCATCAATGGTTTTTGAATATTCACATCTGTTTTTAACTCACAACGCGGCGTCCTATGCCACCGACGCAACACATAGTACTTTGAACAGGTGTGTTTTTTGGCTGAACATAATGCCTCCATGTGGCTGTTCGCCTCCGCCAGCATGTCTTTGACAATGTATACCGTACCATAATTCCAAATACCTTATGTTTATGTGTGTTTGTCCAGCCTTAACGTCACCATGGTATTTCTTCTCATGACTGCCTATTACCTGGCAACATTACGCTGGGTGATAACAGTATTTGTTCTTTACCACAAGCACATGGTTTACCGATAGGGGACCTGAGCTATGTTGTTTTCCTATACCACCCTAAATGGGGTTGGCTCGCAGCACTGCATTTTCTGCAATCCTTTTACCCTGTTTCTTTTGTCATTCCAGAGTACACTACTTTAGCTATTGGCACTTTGACAGGCCACCACACCACACTATCACTCACAACACTCTCTACACTGGTCCTGAAGAAGCGCATAAGTTCTCCTCCTGAGACCACGAACAGCGCGAAACATGTCGACCTGACCATCATGCCCCAATATGAACATGACACCAGTCTAGCTACCGGGCCATTAACACCCCTCAAGCAGCACAATCTTTTGTTTTTTTACTAATGACAGTGGGGTTATTACCTATTAAATTCACTAGCTCGCCTACAGCCATTTTTTACTTCACACTAGGACATCACCTACACTCTGACTCGCACACACCTTATCGGCTTTATCAAAAGGTCTCCGATAAAGTGACCCTTTGGGGGACACATAGGGCATTGCAGCGCCGGCCCAACGAGGAGCACCGCCCGACGATGAAGCATGACATCCTTCGGGGGTGTGTGAGGGCACCAAGAAAAGGACACACTGTACCCAGACACTATTCTAAGAGAACTACTCTTCTCCACACTCTTTACATAGTAACTGTGATTCCTCAAGTAACGAGCATTGTATAGCGTCGGGAAGCTGTGCAGCACCGGCGAATTAAAAATAAAATACGCTCTGGGGGTTGTGTCACTCCAATAACTTGTGCATGTGTCAGAATACATATTTGCAGCAGTGACTAACTCTGGCGCTATTTACCTATTTGCGATCCAAGATGACGAACGCCACTTGGGTGAGCAAATAAAATGTTTTGTTAGCATGAACGTACTAATTTAAAAAAAAACGGGTATTGGGAGTAACAGTGGAGAGGGTGGAGGGAGGAAGGGAAAAATCAGCACCCAGAAAACGGGGAGAGAAGTAGAGAAACACATGGATGGGAGAGCAGCGGTGAGAGAGAAGCTCACAAACTACAATGTGCATCAAGAACGGGAGAAGGAGAGAAGCGCGTAAAGAAGACAGCGGAAAACACATGCATCTGTGAAGTGCTTACACCAAAAAAACAAGACAGCCAGGGCTTTAAGTGGGATGAAAAAACTGGGGGGTCTCTCAAAGGGGCGTGGCCAATGTAATTAAGGGCGTTGCTCAAAAACACGTAAGCTAAAAATCTGTGCTTAACATAGTGTGCCGCCCGACTTGTATTTTGCTGTTTCTGTCATTGCATCCAGATATATGATACTACAAGTAACATCATACCTACAACAAGTCACGACTATTGCCTTTGTAAATGGTTTTTAGTTGCATAAGATAAATAAGCAGCAACTATGGCTTGTATATAATATTGAAAAAGCTTTGATTTAAAGCCCTGGTGACACCACGACAATGTTGCTGCTCCTGAGTTTCAAAAAGAGAAGGGAAATCCAGAGAGAAAATGACTCTCTTTAAAGGATTTCCCTTCCCCTACCACGCTCACCTGGCATGACGTCATGCCGTAACTCCTCCACTAGTAAGAAGTGAGCAGTGTGAGCAGCGCACATCGATGTGCCTGCTGTCGCTGCAGTCCGGAAAAAAAACAGACCGCCTGTGCCAGGGAAAAAAAAAGAGCCCGATAGAGACCCATTTCGAGGCCCCCTTTAAAAAACGGCCGGTGCTCGGCATCGGTGAGACCCGGCCCACTTAAAGCCATGAAGACAGCAGAGGAGATAAAGACAAGGGAGAATTCCATGGAGAGGGAGAAAAGCACAGGAGGTAGGAGTTTGAAAAACCATAGACTCAGATACAGAGCTTAAGAAAAAAAGTCGTATTTTAAAAGTGAGCAGTGGAAGGCCAGAAGTAAAGAGTCTCTGCTCCAGAGGAAGAACAGACAGAAGATGTATAATGGAAGCTATGGAATAAGAAGCAATCACATCAGAGTGACAATAATACCAACCAATGGTAAGCAATGGGTGGGCTTTAGGCCCACTTCAAGATCTGGGAAACTGACAATAGGCCTTTTGCGTGAATCAAAAAGTAGTCCCCTGAATGTGAGCTTGAGAGGATACAAGTCATCACATCAAAAGGATGGTAAAACAAAAGGTATGCTTCAAGGGGAGAGACAAATACAAATAGTCTCCTATTTTGCTGTGCCCCTCCCCCTCCCTCCACACACATATGTCCTTACCTGGACAGATCGCTCCTTAATACGTTTTCATATCCCTAAACTTAAACTCTAAAGAAAAGTACTAGACACTAGCGTAAAATTACTCAAGGTGCATTCTCCTCGGTATTTGACTCTACACTCACAGACTCTGACATAGATAAAGTTTTATCTGACTATCACTCAGCTGTCAATGCGGCCTTTAACAAGATTGTCCCTATAAAATCTTGCTCCAGGCCTAACCATGAAACACACGCTCCCAGGTACTCTTCGGAACTGCGCAATGAAAAAACCTTGTGTAAACAAGCCTTAACGAAGTATCATCAAAATATAAAAGACATATATCTCTTACCAAATTAATCATGCAGGAAACTCCTCCAAGATGCTATTTAAAGTCCTTAACCCACGAGCCTGTTCTTCTTAGATTGTGCCTTCACAATCTCTTTGTGATTCCCTTGCGAATCATTTTGAAGGTAAAATCAATCAGATTTATCAGAATTTCCCTAATATAACTGAGCAAGACAACGAGGAGCTCAAGATTTGTTCTCCGTCCTTCACAAATAGTCCCATTTTAAACAAATTCAAGCCATTTCGGCCAGAGATTGTCCAGAAAGCCTTAGCGATGGCTACATCAGGGTTACCCTTAGATATTTGTCCATCTAAATGCATACCTCACTGTCCTTTCAGCTTGCCCCTGCCATTTGCTCATTCTTTAATCTATCAACATCCTCGGGCAAATTTCCCTCGACTTGGAAAGCAGCATTAGTTACCCCTATTCAAAAAAAGACCAATTTGCCTCCCACGGATCTTACCAACTACAGACCCATTTTTCTTCTTCCGTTATTGGGCAAACTGTTGGAGAGTCGAATCAATATCCAACGTATGGAATACTTTGAAACAAATATGCTGCTGGACTCCTCACATTCAGGTTTTAGACCCTGGTACAGCATCGAGACCACTTTGGTTGCGGTGACCAACCACATCAGATCTTCTCTTGACAACAACATCCCCGTACTTCTTGTGCTGTTGGACCTCTCAGCAGCATTCAACACTGTTTCTCATTCTAGAATGTTGCTAAGATTACAGGAGGCAGGAATTCATGGGACGGCAATATTATGCCTCAAGGACCTTTTAACTGATCACACTCAAACTATTTCCCTGGGTGCTTATAAGTTATGTATCATGAAAGTGGATAAAGGGGTGCCTCACGGCTCTCGTCTAAGCCCCACTCTTTTCAACATATATGTGGCCCCCCCTTGCCAAAAAAGTTTTGCTTTCTACCTCTGCCATATGCTGATGACACGCAGCAGTTATTTACTCTGCATCAAGATCTAAAGAATGTTAAAGCTTGTTTCTCAGCAGGTTTGATACCTATTGCATCTTGGGTGACAGCGAATTGTCTCCAACTGGATGCCAACAAAACTGAAATCATGCTGTTTGGTAAGGCCCAGCAGCTTTAGACACCTGAATAGTAGCCTTCTAAACTTAGTCCAGCCCTACCCCCAAACTGGTTGTAGGAAATTTAGGCGTCTGCCTTGACCAAGCACTTACCATGAAAGAACAGGTCACAGCCACTACAGTACGTGCTTTCATATGTTACGGCTGTTACAAAGAGTCTTCCCCCTTCTCCCACATACAGTGAGGAAAACACTTGTCCAGGCACTTGTCATCAGTTTACTGGACTATTGTAATGTTTTATTAGCTTCCATAAATGAGACTGCTTTAAGCAGACTGCAAGTCGTTCAAAACATGGCAGCACGTCTCACTCTTAATCTTCTAGCCAGGACGGCATCCTCCCCTCTTCTGCGCTCACTTCATTGGCAACCGATTCGCAAGAGAATCCTCTTTAAGGTTTGCTGCCTGACTCACAAGTCCTAGCATGGCAATGTGCTTAGCTACTTCTCTGCAAAGCTTGTTCACTATCGTCCTGTCAGAATTTTGAGATCTAGTGATAAAGCCCTGCTGGCTGTTCTACGTGCCGCGAAATCTTGCTCGGAGGCAGATCCTTCTCTCACCTGGCTCCCCTTTTGTGGAACAAGCTCCCATTTTATATACGCCAATGCGCAGATCATTTCAATTTTAGGAAAATTCTCAAAACTGCATTATTTCAGGCTTAATCAGTCTACCCTCTGCTTATTTTGCTGTGTTGCGTTGAGATACTCCTCCTGTGCGCATTATAAATCAAATTAACATAACATAAAAGAAAAGGAAGAAAAAACATCAAATAAGAAGCATGCAATTGAGATTGACAAGAAAGCGATACAATGCTAAGCAATGGGCTGTCCCAAAACCCACTGAAAGTTTCAGCATTGTCCAGAACAGCTATTCAACAACAGACAAGAACAAGCATTTGCAATACAATAGGTCTCGCATTTGCGACAGTTTGAGCTAGACATTGTAAATGACCATGCCTTTTTATTTATGTGTTCAGCAAACCTGCCAAGTACAAAATGCGTTTTTACGCACTGCTTGCAGGTTTTCAAATGCACACAGACACACAAGCACCCTTGCACACGGACCAACAAACATACATACACAGAGACACACAAGCACCCTTGCAAACGGCCCAACAAACATACATGCACAGACACACAAGCAGCCTTGCATACGGACCAACAAACATAAATGTACACAAGCACTCTTGCACACAAACATACATGCACACAGACACACAAGCACTCTTGCACACAGACCAACAAACATACATGCGTACAGATGCACAAGCATCCTTGTACACGGACCAATAAACATACATGCACACAGACACACAAGCACCCTTGCACACGGACCAACAAATATACATGCACACAGACATACAAGCACTCTTGTACACGGACCAACAAACATACAGGCACATAGGGCAGGGCACCCATTTGCCGTTTGGTGCCACATTTAAAATGACCTTTGTGCCCAAATAGGCGTCCATTTCCTCCAGAAAAGGTGTTGAATTCGTTGGTTTATTCATCTCCCATGTGTTGTGTCAGTAACTTCCTTTTCTGCCTCCAAGCATGAAATCGAGTTGCAAAACTCTTTTAATTAGAGTTATAAATAATGTGACAAGGGCCCATTACCCTAACTAACTGCACGCCATGAGTCTATATAATTTCACACCGAGATGCCAAACAAGAATGGTTCAATTCACTTTATGTACTGCACAATAATCTGGCTCATTTAAGAAATTAAACAGGCCACGTGTGCTTCCTTCGGCTTTGTTAAAAAAACGGTATTTCTAGTTTCAAAATATTGCCATGCTGCAATGCAACCCAGACTGTACTCAAGTTTACCCTTTACTTACTTTCACTTTCTCTATTGCTTTTCCAAGGACGCCACTGTACAGGGAAGGGATGCAGCCAGGCCTACGGCTGTACTACAGACTGCGCAAGCCTCTTCCGAGTGAAATGCACTTTTTAGGTCTCGCCTAGGCAGCGCTTACGCGGTCTCTTTGAGACATGCTGTATTCAGGTATGGACTTTAAGCCACGTCATTTTCCCGCCTATCTTTTCAATGGGGTCATTTTCCCGCCTATCTTTTCAATGGGCTCCTGCTACTGTCCTTTGTAAATGGTGACTTTTTATTAGTGAATAGGCTCAGTAGTCCCTCTCTAGTACCACCTTTTCTCCTGTTGTAACCTCCCATGAGAACTGCCCGTGTTACATGTGCTGTTACTCTGTGAGCACTATTCTCTTAAATGACTTTCTCCTGGCTCCTGTAGCAGGCAGTACACGCTCTCCAGCAACCCCTCGCAGCTTTTTTATGTGCTTGTTTGCAAGTTGAGGGAGATGGTCTATCTGGGTCTTATCTTGTCACATTCTTTCGAATATGTCTGTGCGGGCTTTACTTGTTACACGGGAAAGCGTTCCCTTCGCCATGCTTTTGTTCCCGAGGCGACTTGGAGTCTGATTACAAGAAACTATTACACACGACTTTCACTTCTGAAAATGAGTTTCGCTTCTGCCTTTTTATTTGCCTGGAGGAGCCTTGCTTCCTTGCAGCCTGGACAGAGGAAAGTGGTCCGTCGGCTAGACTGCCGACTTTGGTGCTGGAAACCAGGGTTCGAGCCTAGGGGTCGCTGCCACATCCTGTGATTCTGGGCAAATCACTTAATCTCCCCGTGTAATGTAAATACGGTGCTCATGTAAAGCGCTCCAATACCTTCGGGTCGAGTTCGCGCTATATAAATATGCACCAAAAAAAAAAAAAAAAACACTTCAGAATAGCGTTGCTTTCTGAACCGCAACCCCTCGCAGTTTGTTTGCGAGTTGTGAGCCGCCTTTTTCTTTGCCGGAAGGAGCCTTGCTTACCTGCAGCCTGGGCATTTCAGAATAGCATTGCTTTCCATTCTGTAATCCCTCCCAGCTTGTTTATGTGTTTGTTTATAAGTTGAGGGAGATGGTCTATCGGATTCTTATCTTTTCACATTCTTTCGATGTGTCTGCGCGGGTTTCCCTTCTTTCAGGCGAAAGCGCCCTCTTTCGCCATGCTTTTGTTCCAGAGGCCACTTGGAGTCGGATTACAAGAAACTATTTACACACGATTTTCACTTATAAAAATGTTGGCTTTCGCATCTGCCTTTCTATTGGCCGGGAGGAGCCTTGCTTCCCTACAGCCTGGACACTTCAGAATAGCATCGCTTTCCGTCATATCAGCAGAATTCAAAGGAGCTACTGAGCCCAAATCCTTACATTTTTTAACAAACCCTTCATTCAGTCGCAGTAGGCGGGGCATGTGGGAATGCTTTCTGTTCGTTCTATCAGGTGATTTTGTGTTTTGCAGCACAAGGGGCTGATGCGATTCTCGATTGATCCGAGGTATTACACAACCAGGGGAGCCTCTGATATGACTTCGAAAGAGGGCACTAATTGTTGTAATTCAGATTGGCCTTTTTGGGTATATTCTGAGTTGTAATTGCTCTCTCACCCACAACAGTTGATTTACCAGAGTACGCGTCATTTCCAGTTTTAATGCTCGGGGGATGTTGTTACGCTGGAGCAGGGCTTTGCTTTTATTGGTGCATGTGTTCGAAGACTTTACAGGCCTTAATTTTCTATAAAGCAGCATTCGCTGCATCAGAGCGCTTTATCAAAACAAAAATGCAGAAACGCAAACATTATTCCATTTATAGAGGAGTGGATTGACCCGCTCTCAAAGCTTTACTTTTAGTTTGTGATTTCTGCATGCCACTGCTAATTTAGGTGTAATATGCTTCTTCAGACCAAATTAACAACAACAATTCAATTCCACTACACACCACAATACATCCATACCACAATGCAGAATTCCACATCATGCCACATAAATTGAGCATCATGCCACATAATTCCACTTAATACATGACACTCCACGACACACAATTCCACTACACATAATTCTACTACACTTCCCTGCAGACCATGCCACATTACTCCACTACACACAACTCCACTCAATGTCACACAATTCCAAGACAAACAATTTCCCTCCAATCTACATGATTACATATCACATAATTGCAACACACACAATATAATTCAACATCATGCCATATAATTAAACTCCACTACATTTCATGCCAAGCCAAACAATGCCACTCCACGTAAATCCAAACCATGCAGCATAATTCCACTCCATATAATTCCACTCCGCACCATGTCATATATGAACACTGCACATATTTTTCCTTCTACCATCTTTGTAACCTCAAACCTACACTGCTTAAATGCGCTCTTGAAAGCACAGTGCCGAAAGCTAAAAGGAGAGGGCATTCAATCACACCCCGTGCATATTGCTGATTAAGGAGTGGCATCAGGAGCCGCCCCCCCCCCCCAGCGCCTTGAGACCCTCACGGGTGAGTAGCGCGCTATACAAACCCCTGGTTGATTGATTGATCTTAGCCCGCTCAGCCTCCCCTTTATTTCTGTATTTTCTTCAGTCCACAGATGTTTTTCTTTGTCCTTATTATGCTGTTATTCAGAACAATTCATCCATGTGCTTTGTCCGGTGCAATGTCTGATTGAATGTCACTCAGAATTCCCTGCCACTCCTTGTAGATGCACGTTCACACTTTTTTAAAATGTACTTCTCCAAGATTGGTGCTCGCTATTGTGGAATAGTAGATTAAACAAATAAAAATGTCTGCTGCAGCATGGCACATACATGCTGACACAGGCATGCTTATCATTAAGCTATGCAAAGACAAGGAGATGATGGACGGAACGCTAAAACTTTTCAGATACTCACCCCCCGTTACAGATCTGGGTTGAATCCATCATCATTTTTTAGCTCACTTCGCCACCCCAGTTCAGACCCAGCTATATGCAAATCAGTCTTGACCCTGTGCCTCATGGGAACAGTCCAGCCCAAACTGCCAATCCAGGTCATCCCTGGACCGGAAACAAGAATCCTGGGACCGGTTTCGGGGTAACACATCCATCCGCCAGGCAGGCAAGCTTGAATCCAGTGGCAAAGTGAGCAAGGGACACACGTCTGGGCATACCCTGCCAACTTAGGGCGAACAAAGCAAACACAAGGAGATGATGGAAGGAGCGCTGAAACTTTTCAGACACTCACCCCCAGTCACAGATCTGGGCTGAATCCAACATCGTTCTTTAGCTCACTTTGCCACCCCAGTTCAGACCCAGCTATATGCAAATCAGCCTTGACCCTGTGCCTCATGGGAACAATCCAGCCCGAACTGCCAAGCCAAGTCTTCCCTGGACCGGTTTCGGGGTAACATCCCTCCTCAGCCAGGCTAGCTCGAATCCAGTGGCAAAGTGAGCAAGGGACCCACGTCTGGGCATACCCTGCCAACTTAGGGCGAACAAAGCTAACACAAGGAGATGATGGATGGAGCGCTGAAACTTTTCAGACACTCACCCCAGTCAGCGATTTGGGTTGAATCCATCATCGTTCTTTAGCTCACTTCACCATCTCAGTTCCGACCCAGCTATATGCAAATCAGTCTTGACCCTGTGCCTCATGGATACAGTCCAGCCCAAACTGCCAAGCCAATCCTGGGAATTTCTCTTCCCATTCCTCCATGCACTTCAGTCCCATAAAGTAAACAAAATAATGTGAGTGCCTAGAAACAGTCAGAACGGCAGCACTATGCGGTCTAAAACATCTGAGTATTTACCTGAATCAACAAAGAGGTGTTTAACCAGATACGCCTCAAGTCCAGGCTCGTCTTTCCCTGGAGCGGTGTTTGCGTTTCCACTCCTGGTAAGACCGGGGACACATGACAGCATGAACTTATGCTTTTAGCAGCTTCACTTTGGAATTATAATGCCACTGTGCACTGGGGAGGGGAGTGGAGGGGTAGGGGAAGCACGGGCGCGTGCCTCACAATAATGAACACTCCTGCAGTGCGCATCTGGCTGAATTGCCTTTTGGCTCTGAATATTGATTTATTTATTACAGAGCTACGCGCCTCCGTGACCACTTTTACAGCGCTAGTGAGAACGAGGGATACAGAAGAGCAGAAACGATGCCACAGCACTAAAGAATCCACTTGGATGCATGGACTCCGCCTGGGTTTAGGGTCACAGCTTAGCCTTAGACAGTGGCATTCTGGGGTGGGAATCTCCAAAATTTCCCAACTAAAAATGTAGTGGCCGGGTAGGTGAGATGACCAGGTTTCGGGGTGAACTCTTGCCATGAGGAGCAGGGCCAGTACCGATTTGCATTAGGTGGACCTTTGGGACGGATTTAGAGTTTGGCAGATAGATAATTCGCTGCAATGGCAAAGGAGTACCCTGTCCACCAAACTCAACATCCACCCACTAGATTCTGAGTTGTGCGCACTGCAGGTTTTATGCAGATGGAGTAAATTCTACTTAGTTGGTGTAAAACTTTGACTGAGCATCAGAAGGAGTAGATGCCGTTGGAAGTTAGTTATCCGACTGTCCACCCTAATTAAAGTGGACGCTCAGCTGGCTTTTTATTTTTTTGATTTTTAGTGTCCTTCATTGGCAGGTAAATGGTGAGGGACAGTAAAAAAAACAAAAAAAAAACGAAAAAGATAAAATTACCCCCACATCATGAGAGAAAGGTCCAATGGTGGGGGGGTCATTTTTTTTTTTATTATTCTTCAGAAACAAATTCCCGGTTTGAGAGTTTATAAAAAATAAAATACTTTGTAAAAGTTTGATGACCAACTGGATGGAGCTGTCCATCAAACTTTTCTTACATTGGCAGGAACCACAATAACGGTGGTTCCTGCCATGGTGGTGAGTGCATGGAGCTGTCAGACACCTCTAATTTTGGTGGGCGGAGTAAAGGCAGTAAAGTCCTCTGCCACCTTGTCTGCCTTTACTCTGTTAAACGCGAATTGAATAGTGGGCAAAAAAACACACAATGTTTTGGAATGCTACCCCATGGAAAAGCCAGTGGTTTGACTACTTGCAAGCATTCGTCCCATCACTTTATGGGTTTTTAATTGTAGTCGTACGCCTGGAAAGACTGGTGCAGCTTTCTAAGCCTACAGCTGATGAATTCTAAAAAGTAGTAAAATGGTATCCATTCAAAGGCTACTTTTATGGGTGTAGATTAGCTATTTTTTGGCATACCGGTCACTATATATATTTAAGTTCCTGATCGAAAAAAACGAAGTAAAAACCTCTTAGTGAAATCAGGATCACAGGAAATCCGGCACAGACATAGGAGACCCATCTCAGGGCCCCCAAGAACCAACTACCAAGGCAAGAATGCATTCATTTGGAGGGTGTCACACCCCAAACACCTACTGAAGCTACTTCCCTGCCTGGGTCTAGCTTGTGGCCTCTTCCTTGACGCTGCTGGTGTTTAGGCAAACACTGATCTGAATAACTGTGTATATTTGTTTAGTGAGCTGTACGTTACAGAGGTTCCTTCTGGAGTCGTTGGCTGAGAATGTTCCATTGTCTTGGGTCATTTTGCCCCAGTCTCTTGTCAGCTCGTTGAGGGTCAGGCAGGAGGAGGCCGATTGTAAATTGCTGGTTGGTGTGTAGCCGCGTGACCACTTCTCTCCGGGTTGTCATGGACAGGCCCTCCAGCCCTGAACATCTCACCTATTAAACACTGACTTCAGGTGTGTTAATCTAATTAGTTCAATGGAAGCATAACAGGGCTATAATACCCAGAATGCATTAGGCTATCACACAAAAGTCCAGAACTGGAATCAGTGACTGTATTGAACTAGTGGGTTGGGGAGGGGGGGGGGGGCGGAAGAGTTAAGAGCCAGCTTGACTTGTCACACGTTTGTAATAAGGCGTAAGTTGGAATAAACATACAGGACCTGATTCACAAAGGTAAACTTACAATTCAGTGCAAGTTTACTATCTTTTGCAATTCACAAACAATTTTATAAGTAGCATCTTTACGATCATGGAGTCTCTGCACTCGTGGCGGGTACTCCGCACATAAAAAGATCCGTAGTCGTAGCGATACTGCTCATAAAATTCCTTTGTGAATTGCAAAGAATCGTAAACTCACACTGAAGTGTAAGAATACCTTTGTGAATCAGGCCCACAGTATATCTCAAACCTAACTGACAGGATGTGGCCCAACAGCTAGAGCGGTCATCCTCGAAGCTGGGGAACCGGGTTCAAGTTTTGGCAGGGACGCTTAATGCCCTGTGATTCTGGGTAAATCACTTAACCTCCCCCTGCCTAACAAAATTAAATGTGTCCATCTGTAACGCAACTGGTGCTCGTGTAAAGCGCTCTGATACCTTTGGGTAGAGCTCGCGCTATATAAAAATCCAGGAAAAAAAAAATATATATATATATATACACACACACATATATATATATACACATACACATACATACACACACATACATATATATATACACACATACATATACACATACATATACACATACACATATATATATATATATATATGTTACAATACCACGCAGGAACGCTCAAGAGGCGCTGGACGCAGCTCTAGTTTGGGAAGACGTAAGTTAAAGTAAACATGCAGCTACGCACTAACGCTTCACGGAGCACTAAGTTGGGAAGACGTAAGTTGAAGTACATACAGTCCATCACAAACCTATTAACAGTGGTAAAGCAGCGCAGGAACGCTCTAGAGACGCTGTACGGAGCGCTAGGCTGGGAAGACGTAAGCTGCAGTAAACATATAGTCAGTGCTTTAAATGGGCCGGTACTCACCGGTACTGAGTACCGGCACTTCTTTGATTTATCACTCTGAGTACCGGCACTTCTCTACTGCCCTGGAGAGTACCGGTACTCATGACATGAAAAAATAGGCTCATTGGCTGTGCTGGTGAGCAGGAGTGAAACGTGTCTCTGGCAGCTAAGGCGCCCTCTTCTGTAGCCCCGATCTGAGCCCCAGCTGAGCTATTCAGCAGGGCTCATTTGAATAATGTCCGGGTGCTCACCATCACGCTGTGCTTGACAGAGCAGGGTCCATTCACGCCCTATGCTGTCAATCACATTCACACTATCCTGTGCGTTCGTGCAAGCACAGGAATCATGTCAGTCCCCTGGCAGTGGCAATCAGGCTAAGGCCAGCCTGGCCCTGATGGCAATTAAAAAAGCCATGGTAGGTGAAGAGAAAAGATGGCTTTTATCATACCTGAGTCTTTTGTGTGTCTGCTATGTTTGTGTGTATGTCTGTTTTTGTAAGAAAAAAATGAAAGAAAGTGAGAGAGAATCAAAACACTCTCAGGAGGTATTTTAAAGAAACTGTGTGGCACTTTGTTTGGACATGTCTGCTCGGCGACAAAGATTCATAAATAACGTAAAAGGGAGGGTTGGTGGGTGAGTGAGTGTATGAGTGAGTGGATGGATGAGTGAGCAAGGGTGGATGTATAGATGGATGGATGGATGAATAGATGGACGGATGAGTGAAAGCATGCATGGGTGAAAGAGGGTGGATGATTGGATAAAAGGGCAGATGATGGGTGGATAAGTGAAAGATTGGATGGATGAATGAAAGGTAGGGAGGATGGATGAAAGGGTGGATAATGGATGAGTGAAAGGAGGGATTGAGTGAAAGGGTGGATGGAATAAAGGAGTGAAAGGGTTGATGGATGGATGAGCGAAAGGATTGATGGATGAGGGAAAGGGTGGATAAAGAGATGGATGAGTGAAAGGATGAGCGGATAGGTTTGGAGATGGATGGATAGGTTTGGATATGAAGGGTGGATAGAAGGAATGGTGAAAAACTGAATGATTGATGAAAGACTGAATAGACGATAGAATGTAAAGGTTAAATGGTGGACATCAGCAGGTAAATGGTAGGATGAAAGGATGAATGGATAGATTGATGGAAGAGACAAGAGATATCTTCTGGGGAGGGTCATGATGAGTTGCTTCATGTGCTTGGTGCCATAAGAGCTTTGGTGCGATGTGGGGGTATTTTCAGTTTCTTCCTACTCGCGTGTTCAAAAATATATAGTATTGTGCCAAACAGCAATTAACAGTATGACATTAAGAAGGTGCAACTATTGCAAAAAAGGAAATGTTAACATATTATTGCATTTCTCTTTCATTTTGTGTAATGAGTTAACCTGCTTTGTTTATATAAACAAATTTCTCATGTGTTTTGGTATGTGCTGCAACTAATATAGAAGTTGTTAAGTATCATCATGTCTTGCCCTTAGCCCCGCCCCTAGCCCCGCCCCCTCACTACACCTCTAGCTCATTTTAACGAGTACCTGCACTTATTTTTTCCCATTTAAAGCACTGCATATAGTACATCTCAAGCTCATTACCGGTGGCGAGGCGAGCAGGGACGCCTGGCGCAGCTCTAGCCTGGGAAGACGTAGGATGGAGTAAACAGACAGTACATCTCAAACCCATCAATCGTGGCGAGGCCGCGCAGGGACGCGGGACGCACCTCTGGGACGCACTGCGCTGCTAGCGGTACCAGCAGCCGGAGAGCACATCTAATCAAACCGTGTCTACACACCGACAAGCCCATTTCACAGTCCAGCGCATTAATGTGCGCAGAATGCGCGGCAGCGCCTGCGAGGTGCTAGCTGCGGCTTATACTTACAACCGCAGAGCCGGCCCTGTTTGCATTCCTGTCCTGACCCCGCCATTTCTAACCCCGGGACTTTAAATGGAAAAGATCCTGTTTGGCCCTATTAATAGACCTGCAGTGTCTGCGATGACATCTCGCCCTTCCCATGGAGGGGGTAGGAGGGGGGCGGCACTGAGGTGCAGGGCAAACGTCAATGAATTTAGAGCTCTCCGAGGATTTAGTTCACTGAGCGGGAGCCGGGGAGGGGATTTCAGCCTCCCGGGCCTGTCTCTCGGGTGGGAGAAGATGAACTGGTCGTGGGAGGGGCCAGTAGAGCCAGACCGAGGAGGTATTGATGCGCAAGAGTATGGCCTATATACTCCGATCCGTGAGGGGTCCAAGGGCCCCTATAGGCTCCGGCCTCGGCCAGTGTAAAGGGGGGCTGGGCCTCGGCCGGTGTAAAGGGGGGCTGGGCCTCACGGCGGTCGGAGTGGAGGGCCTGTTGGAGGCTGGGGGCACCGGTCCTTTTGAGGAATAAATACTTCAAAGTGATTGGCTTTTCATTTGTGTCTTTTAAATAGAATATTTTTGTTTTAATTTTGTTTAAAAACAAAGTGCAGTGGTCAAAATGTTTCTGGGAAGCTCCCACCGTGTGACCGAAAGCCATGGGTGCCCAATAGAAAGTCTTCCAAGTCCTGCGCGCGCCTCATGCTTGTACCTTCCATCACCCTACACGACTTGTCTCTTTATCTCACTCGTCTCTTAGGGGTTCTTTATCATCACCCCTGATTTCCTATCTGTCCCTTTCTCCTTCTTTCAAAACTTTTTTATCTCTTCATCTGGGTCAAAGTCTCATGATGGAAATAATTTCTGGTGCCCAGGAATGAGCGCCGGTGGGCAGCACCGGTAAACACTTCTACAAATTAAGCACGGTAGGCAGAGCTCACAGTGGGAAGGAGCCTTCTGTCAAGGATTCAACTTTCTCCTACATATTGTATACAAGTTCGCTGCAGCACTTGCGTTAACCCACTGGTTTGTCTACGTTTGAAACAACTGAAACCGAGCAGTGGTATTTTATAACCATATGAGTGCAGCAGGGTGTTTAACCCATTGATCTAGCTCACCTCGTTCGAGCCACTGAACACTTCTTTACACATCCCTGCAGCAAGTGCACTGACTCGCTGAGCAGGTTTGCTAGGGATGGATTCTCTCACCTCAAGGATACATAGAGGGCTGTATAGGAAGTACATTTACCCACAGTTTTCTCACAGGAATTATACCCTGCGAGTTTTAGACTGCACATAAAACTCTGCAGTCCCTATGTTAACCCACTAAGCTATTTCAAGAGGATGGGAACCAATGACCTGCAGGTAAGGGAACAAAACTCCGCGATAGGCCTATTAATGTCATACGGTATTTGACTCACGTTAACCTGGATCAGACCTATTTTTCTGCCAGTTTGCTAAAAACGATTTTTTTTGCCTTTGTTTCCTTCCCAATCCCTCCTTCCAAGGTCCAGTTTCCATTGCACTTTGCAGTCTGTTTTCTTTTCTCTTTACAATCAATTCCAGCCAGCAGGAAGGCTCATGGGGTTGACGCAATCTACTGATGTCTGGCTACTCCTTTTTGCCAGGCAAGAGCTTGGATTACCAGCAAAGCAGACACAGTCATTCATCCTTCTGAGGTCGGTAAACTGAGTGCCAGTAATAGCAACACCTAATATTTATTGCACTAGAAGAGTAGAAGCACGGCATGAAGCACTGTATTCAAAATGTTATTATTTTCAGTTCCACGTGTCTAGAACTTTACCACTTGTTTTACCTTCTCTACTCCTTTCAGCTTATTAACCTTGTGCATGTCCACTATTTTACTTTCTTACTTTCCAGTCTCTTTTTTCTAGCTTGGTTATTACCTGCAGTTTGTCATTTTTTCTGAGCTTTTTCTGCTATTACTTGCCTTAACCCTTCTCTACTCTATTTTCCTTCTGCATCTTAACAGCCGTGGGCCGCACAGTCTGTCTCCATGTGTAGTAACACGCTACACAAAGTTTATCGCCAGAATCAAAGAGGTTCACTGGGAAACACCAGCTGGGCATACGTTTGTTAAGAACAAAACACAATCATGAACATTCTGCGCCATCTTGTCTGATGAAAGTTCCTACGTGCACATAAACTACAGTCATTCTGATTTACCACAGCCATTTTGTACTCTGTTGGTCACCTTCATTTCACCCTGTCCTCTAGCAGCCTTCTGACTCTCTGACCAAACCTGATATGTGTGCTGGGAGCTATAAACTATTTCCACGACAAACATCAACATCACCTGCTGCCTCAAACTCGTCTTTCCTCTCATCCCTGCACAAACGGTTACAAATACCAAACAGACTCTTGCAAACATGGTTTATTGCACTACACACAGCAAGACTGTTTTTTTGCCAACAATGGGACCTGTTCTTATCAACAGAACGGACTCTTAGATCTGGCCGGTCTCACTCGTTTTTAGACCCTGAAGCAAGGTCCAGCTGCAATTAAATTGTCTGTTTTTGACCTGGGTGGGAGGAGAGTTAATGTTGGGCTTGTGTAACCATGTTGATAAAACAATGTCAGGCTTGTGTGACAACCTGCCCGGGGCGGAGACTCCAAGCTTGTAACCATGATAAAAGAAACAAATACATTGTGTAAAACTGTATAAAAGGAAGAGTCAGAAGCATTGCCAGTAGAACACCTCCCTGAAGACATCCTGGTGTCAGCAGTTGACGTGGTCTCCTCTAAGAGTAATAAACCTTTTTCTTGCCTTCCAGCTTCCAGCGCCTGCCTCGTTATTTTAGATAGTGAATCCACAGTGGATTAAAGGTGACTTTGTGCCGGGCAGCATTGGGGATCCCAGGAGACTCGCTGCTTTTCACACGTTGGTTCGTGAATCAGACTTGGCTGCAACTTGTCGCCAAATTTTGTGTAGTTACACGATACACAAATGGGAATTAAATTAGCTCCTTCATTATGCGACCAAGTTCTCCGCGTCTTCCAAGCAACTAATTCCTACAACTGTCATTTCTCTCATTCTAACTTCAACATTCCACATTCTACTGATGTCACTAGTTCCCTCACTCTACCTACCCTCTTGCTTACTTAAGTCAGCGTTAACCGACTGGGCGCGACTGTTCCACGTGCCTGGTCACTTGTCTGACCGCTGTAAGCACTCGGTTGGCGTACTGTATAGTGGCATTAGGAACGCGCTCCATTCCGCTGTTATGCACGGTTGGTAAAGAGTGAGTTTATATGGTGCCCTCATTTTACGAAGTGGTGGGCGTTGCGCGTGATGGTTGTGTTGGGTGATCCGACCGGGCTGAGGGAATCTGTGTTAATGCTGGGTAAGAACTGAGATGTATAGGGTATGTATAGAGTAAGTAAAGGTGCTTGCAGGCCTCATCTGGCTCTGTGGGTAGGAGGTCGGTCATTTGCTGTGCTTGGGTGTTCAGTGCTTGCTAAAAATGCATCCACCCATGTCACATCACGCAGCCCCTAGCTACATCTCGTTTCCACGACTGTCACCAACAGAATAGCAAGATTGACGCATGACCAGATTTCAGTCACCAGGTCCCTCCGATAGGCCTTGTGCAGTCAGGTCCACGTGTTCTTCCACAGAAAGACTGACCAGCTCAAGAACTTTCTGCCTGCCTTTCTGGTGCCTGGCTATGCTGCCAAGCTCCATGGCCTTGCCCCGTGAGATGAAATTCCAATGGTGGGAGCAGGGTGTTTATTAAAATCTAGCCAATCAGAATAGGCCTGCCTGAAAACCAGGCTATGTCCCCAAAGCCCAGGAATTTGTACAAAGACTGACATGACCATCTCTGCCCCAGCCCTCCAATAACGAACATGTTGAGGGGGTAACCTTACGATTCTATAACAGAAACATCAGCTATACACAGGCATAAGAAAGTTTTTTTGTGGTCACAAAACGCGTTGTGCTTTTCATGTGAAACCTACACGTGGTGTAAGAAGAAAAAGCAGAATACAAACGAGGGTCGATAAATAGAATAAGAGAGGCAGAGACAGAAAGGAGCAGGGTGAGAGAAAAGACTGCACAAAGAAGAAATGGGGCGCCTACGTCCAAGTGGTGGAAGCCGTGGCATCAGAGACTCAGGAAACTTTACAACACAATAAAAATGCAGCGGCTCACGAAGCCTGTGATAGAATGTGCTCCACCCCCCACCCTCACCCTCTCCCCCCAGGTGCGGCCACCCGAGTCATGTTGCCGCTAGCGGGCACACTGCGACGTGCCGAGGCTGCTGACCTGTCATCAGCTACCCAGACAGACGATGTGGCGTTTGGCTAGAGCTGCCGACTTTGGAACTGGGGAACCAGGTTTGAGTCTCGGCGTCGGTTCAACAGCCTGTGACTCTGGGCAAATCACCTCATCTCCTCGTGCCTACCATAAAAGAATGGTCCTTGTGTAATGTAACTGGTGCTCCTGTGAAGTGCTCCAATACCGTCGGGTCATCTCACGCTATATAAAACGACAAACAATAAATACACAGAAATAAACAGGGCATATATGTGCTGACGTCGTTACTGATCACACAGCTCTGCCATTGTTCATGGAGTTAAAGGCGCTATGCGTGGCGCTGCATCCGTTAGCAGACTTGTCGCTGGAGTATCCAAGGCCCCCTTGAGGGGCAGGGGCCATGTGAGTGCATCCACATCGGGGATTAGAGAAACATGGCTTCTGCCCGACTCAAGCAGTAGGGGCGTAATTTACGGCGTTTTCTTTTTAAATTAGGCCATGAAGGATCAATACCCTCCTCCTCCCACCTACACACATATTTTTAAGTATAAATTGATGATAAACAGTGGCAGGCTGAACATGTCTCTCTCAACCCATGCAGTACCTGCACTAGGTGCCCAGCTCTCCCGTGCTGCACAGGCCCCAGCCCTGCTCTCCCGTGCTGCTGCGCTGCTCTGCTTCCTTCCAGCGCTTTCTCCTGCTTTTGCCTCGTTTTTACTGTTTTTTTCATCATTTCCCCACGTTTTTGTGAGTGCTTTCTCCTGCTTTTGCCTTGTTTCTTACTGCTTTCTCCTTTGTCTCCCCCGTTCTTCTGGGTACTTTTTCCTGCTTTGGCCTCATTTTTCACTACTTTCTCCGCGAAGAAGCTAGCAACTCCAGCGCCTTGAGACCCTCACGGGTGACTTACAGTGCTCTATAAATCCTGATTGATTGATTGGATTCTGCCTAACGCCCTGTGACCTGAGAAGCAAACTCTGCGGGGGGTCACCACAACCTCTTATCAATCAATCTTTATTTCGATCAGTTAAGATCATAAAAGACAATTTACAATAAAAAGACACTTTTCTCTCCATAAATTGATATGTCTTAATATAGTGAATGCATATAAAAGTACAATCATATTAAAAAGACATTAAAAATTTCAATTAATATGATAAAATGCTTTGAAATTCATACAAATATAAAATGGGGGTAACTAACTCAGTAATACAATTAGCGTTTCTAAACAAGGCTAATAATCTTAAGACCCGTAACCTTATGTGACACTAGTGACAAATACACTAGAAATAGAATTTGGTATTTATCACAAATAAGGAGTGGATTATTGAGGTAGTAAGAGGAAAATGCCACCCAATAACGTAATGACCACCACTTTTCTGTGTAATACCCGCATACCCATTAATGCATCATTTTGTTTTTTACAAACACGGATTACAAACACTGCTGTAGTGGTCATGCCAATTTCTGCCATTTTTCTTTCCCGGATTGACCATGCCCAACTTAAAAATTTGGCAATAGTTATTACACACTGGGCACCAGTGTCAGTCAACAGTATTCTCAAGGCAATAGCACTGCTCCTCACGCCCATGTTCTTGCATAATGGGCGCAACCATTTGTTACGTGGAGCCTGATATACCGGACAGACAAATAAAATATGTGAGTAAGTTTCCTCGTGTTCCAGACACAACTTACACATACTATCATTGTCCCTGTGCCACTTGCATGTGAATACATTTAGGGGTAATGTGCCTACCCGGAATTGAAAGTATAAACGTCTATCCCTGGGTTTAGTGATGACATCCCAATATTGCTCATATTTAGGGCAGTGCTTAAACTCTAAAAATTTACCCGTCAATGATGTGGACTCTGAAGTAGTTATATTATTTCTTGACACCATAGACCAGTATAGTCTTTTCATCTCTTTTTGGGGGAAATTGATGGCTCTCTGGCTCGTCCCACAGATGTCGCAGACACATACTAACCAATGTAGTTTTTATGTTTAGCATCCACCTGATCTTACTTGAGGTATCTAAGACCTGTTAGGATTTCGGCAGCAGATGCCCTTGTAGGAGAAATGTCGGTACCTTGATGCATGTGTACTTCCCTCGTTAGTTCACAGTGTGAGTTCTTTTGTGACGACCCCTACCTGCTATAAGAGGCCGTCTCACCCAATTGCCAATGCTTGACTTACTATCCCTAACTAGTGACCACGCCCCCTTCGAGCTCGGAGTTGAGTACCTGCTCTTTGGATTGATTCCTGGTATCCGGCTTGAACTCTTCTATCCCGAGTTGCCTTGTCTACTTCTGCTATCCATCAGAAGTTCTGTTCCTTCCCTGACGAGCGTGTGTCTCGCTGATCCGCTCCTCTCCCCACGGAGCCGGCCAGCGTGCCACGCCTTCCTTTGCTGACCTGCCTTCGTGAAAGCGTCTGTGCCGCTGATCCGCTCTTTTCCCCACGGAGCCGGCCAGCGCGTCACGCCATCTATTGCCGACCCACCTTCGAGAAAGCGTGTGCGCCTCTGATCCGCTCCTCTCCCTACGGAGCCGGCCAGCGCGCCACGCCATCTTTTCCTGTCCCGCTTTCTTGAAAGCGTGTGCGCCGCTGATCCGCTCCTCTCTCACGGAGCCGGCCAGCGCGCCACGCCATCTTTTCCAGTCCCGCTTTCTTGAAAGCGTGTGCGCCGCTGATCCGCTCCTCTCCCTACGGAGCCGGCCAGCGCGCCACGCCGTCTTTCCTCTCCCGCTTTCGTGAAAGCGTGAGTATCGCTGATCCGCTCCTTTCCCTACGGAGCCGGTCAGTAATTCTTGGAATCCCCACTCCCTTAACAAACTAGGGACTCTCCTCTTTTGAATCACCCAACGTGACCTTGAGTGGTTGTGGAAGTGAGTGGTTGTGTTTGTCGTCCCTTAGTAGTTCATCTTCTCAGTATTCCCTTACCTGCACTTCCTGGTCTTTCATCGATTGGGCCTGGGTTATGCGCTCATAGGACGCTGAGAAATATCAGAATATCCTGTGACTATCACTGGTAAGTGAACTGCATATGTTGGGAAGTGACATGCATTAATGTTCTTGACTACTGTTTAGTTCTTGAGGAGTAAGACCAGTCTTATTTGTTATCTCTTTTGTTTAGCTTCTCTGTGGAACCAGCTCCCCACTACCACGCTACCTGGTGTCATCTCTGGGGAAAGAGTGGTGGTCACTCTATGCGTTATTCCCCTTACTTTTGGTTAGCAGCGTCTTGTGAGTGAGTTACTATACCTCCTCCAGGAGTTGTTGTCTAAAGGTGGGGGGAACTAATTTCTTTGCTCCTGTGGAATCTCACGTGGATTGGACTTCAGACCCGACAGAAAGTCAAGCCCAAGAGTTATTTCCACCTGAGCAAAGATGAATACTGACGGGGCTAGCACCCTCTAGATCCCTCTCTCCACTCATCTTTATTAGGTCCCTCAGTAGAGGAACTTGCGGCAGTTCTAGTTGAATTGCAATCGGAGGTAGGGAGGTTAAGGTCTGAAAATCAGAGATTACAGACAGAGTTACTACAATCAAAGTCACAGAATTCAGTAGACCCTAGGAACCCTGGTACCCTTCCAAAGACCCGGAAAAGTTACATTCAGCCTGCGCATTTTTCAGTTCCGTCCCATAGTCCCAATTCCTCCACAAGGGTAGATAGCAACATACCTCCTGTTCACTTTACTGTTCATACTCCCAGCCCAGTTCCACTAGCTATGCCAGAGAGGTTCAACGGAGACAGTGCTAGATTTAGCGTCTTCATGAACCAATGTCAGCTACAGTTCCTGTGTAAGGCGGCATCGTTTCCAGACGACGCTGCTAAAGTAGCCTTTGTTATATCTTATTTAGCAGGCAATGCTGCAGATTGGGCTGTTCCATTGGTAGAAAACAACGATCCATTATTATATGACTTTATGCTATTTCAGGATAAGATGAAGAGTCTTTTTTCAAACCATACCTTTATGCAGGCCAGCGATAATGCTCTTCTCAATCTTAGGCAGGGATCCAAGGACCTACTTACGTATATAACTAACTTTAATAGGCTGGTAGCTGAAACGCATTGGCCTGAGGAAAAAGAACCTCTCTGTTTTATCGAGGGTTAAACGATGAACTTAAAGATTTGTTGTCTCAAATAGTAGATCCTCCTGATGACTGCTCTGCCTTCATAGATATGACGGTCAAGTTGGATCATAGACTCCATGAAAGGAAAGGGGAAAATCACGTCTTACTCTTTCTAAATATATGTTAAAACCTGAAAAGAAAGACATTAAAGACGTTGCTGAGCCTATGCAGATTGGAGGACTGAGGAGTCCGCTGTCTGCTGAAGAAAAAGACAAGAGGAGAAAGAACAATCTCTGTTTATATTGCGGGAAAGGAGGACATTATGCTCGTGAGTGTCCAATCAGACCTCGTTCCGTTGCTAAGAAAATCGCAAGTAGTATTCTTCCTACTTATATGGAGGAAAACTAGAAGACTTGAAGAAAGCAGAGACCAATTCTTCAAGTGTTGTCTTTTCTACGGTCTCTACCACAAAGAAAATCCTTCCCCTAGTACCAAGACACTTTACCTTGTCCATTACTTTGGTGATATCTCCTCAATGTCGAAAGAACATGTCTATATTATTGGACTCAGGGGCCACAGGGAATTTTCTTGATATTCAGTTGGCCCGAGATGTCGGAATCCCTTTCTTATTGAAACCTCATCCTGAACCGGTGAGAGCGGTAGATGGGTCTGAGTTATCATCTGGATTGATTACCTATCAGACTCCCCGATTGTAATGGTGTGTAATAACGGACATTCAGAATCTATAGTCTTTGATCTTATAGACACCCCCAATTTCGGCGCTATCCTGGGGGTTCCCTGGCTACAAGTTCACAATCCCCAAATAGACTGGGTGACTCGAACAGTGACACTAAAATCTCATCATTGCATGATAAACTGTTACCAAGAAGCAAGTGAATGGAATAGTTCGCTTTGCTGTGCGGTACATATAATGTCCACAGTTCCTGACCTTCCGGCGCACTATGAGGAATACCTAACTGTCTTTGACGAAGTTAAAGCCTCTGCCTTACCTCCGCACAGAAGCTATGATTGTCGCATTGATTTAGTACCCGGAGCAACCTTGCCAGTTAGTCGTATTTATGCCCTAACTGCACCTGAAACTGAATACTTGCAGAAATACATCGAAGAAATGCTGGAAAAAGGGTTCATACGTCACTCTACATCTCCAGTGTCCTCTCCCATCTTTTTTATTCCAAAGCGAGAAGGGGGTCTTCGAGCGTGTTTGGATTATCGCGCCCTTAACAAAGTCACCATAAAGAATAAATATCCCCTACCACTTATTTCAGTTCTTTTGGATCAGGTACGAGGAGCTAAGATCTTTACCAAAATAGATCTTAGAGGAGCCTACCATCTCATTCGTATTAAACATGGAGATGAATGGAAAACAGCATTCCGTACCAAATTTGGGTTATTTGAGTACTGCGTAATGCCGTTTGGTCTTTGTAATGCTCCAGCGGCATTTCAATTTTTTGTTAACGAAATACTAAGAGAATACCTTGATGTCTTCGTGATCGTCTATATCGACGATATCCTGATTTATTCACAAACAGAACAAGATCATATTATCCACGTTACAAAAATCTTGAAAACACTGAAGGAAAACCAATTATTCGCCAAACTTGACAAGAGCACCTTCCATACCACCAGAGTGGAGTTTCTAGGATTTGTGATATCTCCTGAAGGCGTACATATGGACCCCAAAAAGATAGAAGCCTTGGTTAACTGGTCTAGTCCCTGTACAGTAAAAGAGGTGCAATCTTTTATAGGTTTTGCCAATTTTTACCGCAGATTTATAGATCACTTTTCTGAATTATTAACACCCATTACTCGACTTCTGCGGAAAGGAGTACAGTTTGAATGGAATCAAGAAGCAGAACGAGCCTTCTGCATTTTAAAGGAACGATTCACTACCGCTCCTGTCATCAAACATGCTGATAATACGCAACCTTATTACGTTGAAGCAGACGCTTCTCAGTATGCGGTGGGAGGAGTTCTCTCTCAGAGAGATACTAACACAGGACGCTTGCATCCTGTTGCTTACTATTCTAAAACCCTATTGCCTGCTGAACAGAACTACACAATTGGAGAACGTGAACTATTGGCCATCAAGCTTGCCTTCCAGGAGTGGAGACACTATTTGTTAGGATCCCCACATATAGTTACCATCTACTCTGATCATAGAAATCTCCAATATTTTCGGTCAGCACGAGCACTCACTCCCCGTCAAATGAGATGGGTTTCATTCTTTAGTGAGTATGATTTCGTTATCACTTATCGCCCTGGATCTCAACATGGCAAGGCAGATGCACTCTCTCGACTTGGTCCAGAGAAAGTTGCCTCTCCTGAATGTTATCCCCCTTTTTTCTGACAAAAAAATTATAGGGGTAGAATGCCATGGGGACGCTACTCCCTTGGGGTTTATAGACAAACTAAAAGAATACTACCGTACCATCCCTTCTGAAGAATGGGAAAACGATCCCCTGAATCAGATCAGAGACCAGTTGTATTATCACGAAAACAAATTATACATACCAACTGTTGCATTGCAAAAACAACTATTGCTCTGGTGCCACAATAGCTCACTGGCTGGACATCCAGGGAGTAGCAAAACCCTCAAGATCTGTCAGAGATGGTTTTGGTGGGAAGAAATGGCCAAAGATATTATAGCCTTTGTCAATTCGTGTTCCACCTGTGCTCGACAAAAAGCCTCACATTGTGCTCCGGCCGGGTTATTGAGAACCACTGCCGTTCCCCTGGCATTCCATTAGCATGGATTTTATTACAGATCTCCCGAGAAGTCAGGGATACAACACCATCTTTGTAGTGGTAGATATGTTAACCAAGATGGCCCATTTTGTCCCTCTAAAAACTTACCCACATCCAAAGAATTAGTGCATATTTTTCTAGAACATGTAATCAGATTACATGGTCTTCCTTCGATAATCATTTCAGACAGAGGGGCCCAATTTGTGTCCAAATTTTGGCAAGGCATGTGTAAGACACTGGGTATAGATCACAGACTCTCCACCGCTTATCATCCCCAAACCGATGGTCAAACCGAAAGAACTAACCAGACTTTAGAACAATATTTACGTTGTCTGTTAGCCACAATCACAAGTGACTGGTCCCGAGCTCTCCCTATGGCTGAATTTGCCTATAACAATTCCACACATTCTTCTACTGGTGTGTCTCCTTTCTTTTTCACATTAGCACAACACCCTAAATTCCTGCCTATTTCTCTTCCCTCAGAATTAGAGAGTATCCCTGCTCTTAAAGATCATCACAAAGTTCTTTTGTCCAACTGGGACAACGCAAAAAAGAATTACACCGAGCCAAAGAAGCCATGAAACTACAGGCTGATAAACACAGACGTCCTGAACCTGCTTATCAAGTAGGAGACAAGGTGTGGTTATCAACTAGAAATCTGAGATTGAGAGGCTCTAAAAATTACAACCTAGATACATAGGTCCTTATCTGGTAAAGAGAGTAATAACACCTGTTACAGTACACCTGCAGTTGCCAGACGACATGCAAATACACCCTGTATTTCATTGCTCCTTAGTCAAAAGATACATACCCCTCTAGTCCCTGAGAAGCCTCCTCCCCCAATAATCATAGAGGGTGAAGAGGAATATGAAGTGAACATGATTTTAGATTCCCGCAAACACAGAGGCAAAATACAGTACCTCATTGATTGGGTAGGCTATGCCCCAGAGGATAGGTCCTGGGAGCCTGCTGAAAATATTCATGCCCCTGTGTTGATTCGCAGATTCTATGCACTCCATCCTTCAAAACCCCGCCCGGGAATAGGCCTTTGGGTGGGAGAACTGTTAGGATTTCGGCAGCAGATGCCCTTGTAGGAGAAATGTCGGTACCTTGATGCATGTGTACTTCCCTCGTTAGTTCACAGTGTGAGTTCTTTGTGACGACCCCTACCTGCTATAAGAGGCCGTCTCACCCAATTGCCAATGCTTGACTTACTATCCCTAACTAGTGACCACGCCCCTTCGAGCTCGGAGTTGAGTACCTGCTCTTTGGATTGATTCCTGGTATCCGGCTTGAACTCTTCTATCCCGAGTTGCCTTGTCTACTTCTGCTATCCATCAGAAGTTCTGTTCCTTCCCTGACGAGCGTGTGTCTCGCTGATCCGCTCCTCTCACCACGGAGCCGGCCAGCGTGCCACGCCTTCCTTTGCTGACCTGCCTTCGTGAAAGCGTCTGTGCCGCTGATCCGCTCTTTTCCCCACGGAGCCGGCCAGCGCGTCACGCCATCTATTGCCGACCCACCTTCGAGAAAGCGTGTGCGCCTCTGATCCGCTCCTCTCCCTACGGAGCCGGCCAGCGCGCCACGCCATCTTTTCCTGTCCCGCTTTCGAAAGCGTGTGCGCCGCTGATCCGCTCCTCTCTCTACGGAGCCGGCCAGCGCGCCACGCCATCTTTTCCAGTCCCGCTTTCTTGAAAGCGTGTGCGCCGCTGATCCGCTCCTCTCCCTACGGAGCCGGCCAGCGCGCCACGCCGTCTTTTCCTCTCCCGCTTTCGTGAAAGCGTGAGTATCGCTGATCCGCTCCTTTCCCTACGGAGCCGGTCAGTAATTCTTGGAATCCCCACTCCCCTTAACAAACTAGGGGACTCTCCCTCTTTTTGAATCACCCAACGTGACCTTGAGTGGTTGTGGAAGTGAGTGGTTGTGTTTGTCGTCCCTTAGTAGTTCATCTTCTCAGTATTCCCTTACCTGCACTTCCTGGTCTTTCATCGATTGGGCCTGGGTTATGCGCTCATAGGACGCTGAGAAATATCAGAATATCCTGTGACTCTATCACTGGTAAGTGAACTGCATATGTTGGGAAGTGACATGCATTAATGTTCTTGACTACTGTTTAGTTCTTGAGGAGTAAGACCAGTCTTATTTGTTATCTCTTTTGTTTAGCTTCTCTGTGGAACCAGCTCCCCACTACCACGCTACCTGGTGTCATCTCTGGGGAAAGAGTGGTGGTCACTCTATGCGTTATTCCCCTTACTTTTGGTTAGCAGCGTCTTGTGAGTGAGTTACTATACCTCCTCCAGGAGTTGTTGTCTAAAGGTGGGGGGGAACTAATTTCTTTGCTCCTGTGGAATCTCACGTGGATTGGACTTCAGACCCGACAAGACCCATACATCTTTAAGAGCAGTTGCGTACTGGTGCAACTCTGGTGTAGTCCATAGTCTCCGCCAGTACGCTATTGGGCGAAACTTAGCAACCTCTTCCAGTCTGCTGCAGCCTAGGTCGTAGAAGACTGGTTTTAAAGGAGTGCTCCGTGGCAGGCCAATAACACTTCTCACAAATTTATTTTGAGCTAAGACTAGTGGCTTTATGTCACTAAAACCCCAGAGTTCTGCACCATAATTCACCGAGGCTAATACTTTGGTGTTGTATATCTTAAGTAGAGGGCACATGGGTTGGGTGTATGAGGTCTTATATTCCTTCAACAAGGCTCCAGCTAGATAACTATGCTTTAGGGCCAAGGTATTTATCTGGGGATTCCAATTGAGTCTATTCCCCAACGTGATCCCCAGATAATTAAAAACATCAGTCTGCTCCAATAATTCTCCATTAAGAAACACCCTGCCCTTAATTGCTCTTTGCTTGTGCAGGACCATGAACTTTGTTTTGTCTGCATTTATCACCAACCCACGATCTTTACAGAACTCCTCAAATCTTATCAAGGCCCTCTGCAGACCACTCTGGGTCTTAGAAATAATCAGAGTATCGTCTGCAAACATAAGTATTGGAATTTTAACACCTGCGAGAGATGGTGCGTCTGTTGGAAATGCAGAGAAATAGTCTACAACACCGTTAATAAACAATGAAAATAGGGTCGGCGCCAGGACGCACCCTTGACGCACCCCTATCGATACTGGGAATGGGTCAGTTTTGTTACCCTGGGTGTTCCAGCGTACTTGGGCAAAATTTCCTACATGCAATTGCTCTACAACAAATAGCACTTCTGCAGGCATACCCAAATCTTTGCATACCCTCCAAAGTTTACTCCGCGAAACCAGATCAAAGGCGGATTTTAAATCCACAAAGGCTGCATAGATGGTACCGCCAGCCAGCACCACGACCCGCCAATAGATCAAAACAAACCTCTGTTATGTTAATTATATGATTGCGGTAATTGTGGTCTTGAGTCTCTCCTAAAATCCATCGGTTTGTCAAGTCAGGAGAGCCAGCAGAATAAAGGAATGCAGGAGCTGCTGGCTTGGCTGACCGGGAAAAAAAAAAGAAGGATTTTAAGAAAGCCTCAGCACCTCAATAACCACAATGTAATAATCAGCAAAAACTCTTTGAGCCCCACAGTTTGTTTCTTAGGTTACATGTCTTCAAGGAGACTTGAAGAGTGCGGCATCATTTCAGACCGGTGAGTTCTGTCGCTGTGTTTGATCCCCAGTGGCTTTGTAAATGTTCCAAACAGAAAGGCACACCTTTAAATCTCACGACTACACCTATATGTGTATATATCCTGGACTCAAATCCTGGCTTCGCCACTTAACCAAACTGTGCTCCTGGGCCAAGCACTTTACTTCTTATTTTCATTAACCAAATAGTTTGAGAGCACACTGAAGTATCTCAGTACAAGGTATACATGCCACAAAGAATTCACCCACATAATGTTAATATAAAATAATCTTGCTTCACGTTTGCTAATAATAAAGAGCCAGATGTATCAACATTGTATTTTGCGAGTCCTTAATAGTGAATTTTACCGATTCGCTATTATGGACTCGCAAAATGCAATGCATGTAGGTTTCGCAAATAAAATAGAGTTTCTCCATATTCCTAATAGCAAAGCGCAAATTGCAATTAGCTATTAAAGAATGCCTATAGGAATGAATGGGAAGACATTCGCAATTTGCCATTACCAAATTGGTAATCGCAAATTGCGAATGCAATTTCAAGGGGCCATACGCTTGACCAAGTCTGGACATCTAATCTGGGGGTCTCCAACTTAAGGATCACCCCATGCACTTGGTCAGATCATCACTTTATAACATTTATCCTCTCCAATGTTCATTTAACTAAAACTCTCCCAAAGGTAGGCCGCATGGCTAGAAATTGGAGACGTGCCAATGTGGGAGATTTCTGTAACATGCTAGTCTCCACTGCTCCGGCTGAGCAGCAGTCTATTAACAACCAAGCTGAAAATATCAAATTTTGCCTCGAATTTGCTAGCTAGTTAAACCCAAAATTTCCCTTTGGAACAGCTTGAATATTCTTATTAGGAACTATTGTAGCTCTTTTTACCCCAATCAATCATACAACTTCATACCAGGACAACAACTCACATCTAAATGCACAGTTGAAGCGCTCTACTCAGGATGTGAAAATACTTATGCACAAGTTTAATAATTCAAATCACAGTGAATTCCAATTAAAATACAATGATTGATATATGACATCATAACAATACATAAAAATCATTAAAAAAAACTCCTAACTAATTCAATAAGTACAAATTCATAAAAATACAAAGCCCCCTGGAAAGGAAAAAGTTGCACAAGACAGAATTTTTTTTGTCTTTTAGATCGTTAATTTGAGTTTGAACTCAACAACAACCAGCAGGGTGAAAACTTCCCTGTCTTTACAGCTGCTGCCTCACATCAAATTTAACAAAACCTCTGCGCCGACGCGTTTCGGTGGTAAAGTGTTAATTAGGCCACCTTCTTCAGGACCTCTAATTTTCTTTCCTCATCCAAATTATTTCATGGTGCAATTATTTAACCGGTGCAACAGCACTCCGGTCAGTGTAGCTCCCATATGATTAGGGAGATATATACCAATTTCTTCAATTTGTGGCTTTATTCTTTCCTTTTTAGGCGTTTTTTTAAAACCACTACGGTTGGATGGATAGTATTTTGATTAAGTGCCACCCTCGGTTTATTAATAATTTTGAGGAGATGGCAGTAATTCCCTACATAGGGCAAACCGGACCACGTCTCGGTTGTCCTTGCACTTTATTAGAAACGCAACCAGGGAAAGAAGAGGGTATCAGGCACCTCTTCGCGTCTATTAACCGGATCATGTCTCAGTTGGCTCTATGGCTCAGCCGGTCCTGCATACTCCGGTGTCTCCGCTTCGTTTCTTAATGAAAAGGGCTTTTTGCTAGCAACAGCTTTGCTCCCTTAAAAAAAATTAAAATATTGAGACCTCATGAAGCACAACGTTAGTTCTCCGAGGGCTTAAAATTTAAGAAACTTGCCCTGCGTCAAGCTGAACGTAGCTGGAGACATAATTACTCTCCAGACAAAAAAGAGACATTTGTGGCAGATTTAAAAGAATATAAAAATACTATCCTGCAAACTAAGGCTGCCTATTTTTCCAATAGAGTTTTAAACTCTGCTAATAAATTCAAGGACATTTTTGCTATTGTGGATGAACTATCCAAGCCGGATAGAGTGACAGCAAAGCCTGCTCCCACGCAAGCCCTATGTGACTCCCTCAACACCTATTTTATTGATAAAATTACCAATATCAAAGCTAGCATTCCTACAAATACCTATCCAGCGGTTCCACCAGCTATTTGCACGAACCCTTTATTACTAGACCAGCTCCCACACATTTCCAGGGAAGTCTTTTTTACCCTTCTGAGGAAGGTTAGTTCCGACTCCCCCACCGATTGCTGCCCTCCGCACATATTACAGGAAGCCTTTTTTATCTGCCCGAACCCCCTCCCTTGCACTCCTCAATAACTCCCTCAAGCGGGGTATCGTCCCAAACGTATTTAAAGAGGCAGAAATTGTTCCAATTCTAAAGAAACCTGGGGCGGATCCCCTAGTCCTCCCAAATTACCGCCCTATCTCTTTGTTCCCCTACTTGGCAAAGGTCATGGAAGCTCATGTGGCAAGTAGCCTCAGTTCCTTTATCGAAAGCTCTCACTTTCTCGACCCCCACCAAGCCAGCTTCCGACCTGCTCACCCTACTGAGACCGTAATCCTTACCATTGTGGACGAACTTAGGAAAGGGGCTGACTTAGGCACTACTCAGGCCTTGGTCCTTCTTGATCTCTCGGCAGCATTTGACACGGTCGACCACGATCTTTTGGTCGATCGTGTCAGCAGTCCTGGAATCTGGGGCTCGGCTCTCGGGTGGATCGTATCTTTTCTCAGCAATCGCTCTCAGGCTGTTCGTCTTGCTCACATTTCCTCCCCCAAAATGAAACTGGCTTGTGGAGTACCGCAGGGCTCCTCTCTCTTGCCGCTTTTATTTAACCTGTACTTATTGCCCCATATCCGCTCCCTAGGACAAAGGAAGATCGGCACCTTTAACTATGCCGACGACCTCCAATTGATATTCAATATCAATCAATCGGCCTCGTCTGCTCTCAACTTCCAATCCACTATGCGATTTATTAGCGAGTGGATGAATAGGAACCATCTGAAGCTGAATCCCGATAAAACGGAGCTTATCCTTATTGGCGGGCCAGCTAACCCTTGCAATTCCAACTTCTGGCCATCCGAACTAGGAACCCCTCCACTACCAGCATGCCCAACTAAAAGCCTGGGCATCACCATTAGCAGTGATTTGTCGGTGAAAGCCCAGATTGGGACAGTGGTCTCTTCCTGCTTCTTCCCGCTGCGTAGGATCAGGAAGATTAGTAGATGCTTTACCACTGAAGCCCTGACTCAAGTTGTGTTGGCCTTAGTCATCTCTCGTATTGACTACGCCAACTCACTGTACACGTGGGCATCCCGGCATACCAACTTAAACGTCTGCAATTAGTGCAAAATCAGGCAGTCAGACTGATTTTCCATCAGCCCAACGACACCACGTTACGCCATTAATGGTCAGACTTCACTGGCTTCCAGTAGCCAAACGATGCGCATTTAAGCTGGGGTGCATCATTTTTAAGGCTCTTCATGGCAACAATCCAGCATTCATATCCTCCCGGATTCAGTGCTATGTTCCTGTCCGGGACCTTAGGTCTTCCCATCTGAATTTGTTGATCATCCCGCCTTCCAAACTGAAGAAATATGGGGGACTAAGATTTGTGGTCCTGGCTCCCCAATTCTGGAATTCTCTCCCTTTGGCGATTCGTTCTTTGGCCTCCCTTGCTACATTTAGGAAACAGTTAAAGACCTGGCTGTTCCGACAAGCATATGGCTAAAATCTCTGTTGCAGCAGTTTCTCCTGGACCTCAGCGCCATGAAACCACTTGGTGAACGTGCGCTTTATAAAAACCTTTAACATAACATAACTAGGGTGATAGGGGGCCAAAAGGCCACCCTGATTCACCCCCAAAAAGGTAAGTGTGCACTTAGAAAAATGCAAAAATGTGCATTTTTCTAGGAATTTGCAAATTACCACCAACTTGAAGTTGGTGGTAATTTGCGATTCCTTAACCCCTTGTGTGCGCGGCCGATTTTCGCCCTGTGCGGGGCGTTTCATTGAGTGGGCGGGTTCATGACGAGCTCAGCTCGTCATGCGCACACGAGCACCGCGCAGCATGACGAGCTGAGCTCGTCATGAGCATAGAAAGGGTTAAAGCAAGATCGCAATTTCTTCTTGCTTCCTGTATTGCATTTAAGGAATCGCAAACTGCGATTCCCTAAATGCATTCGCAAAATAGGTAATCGCAAAAATAGCGATTCCCTATTTTGCAAATGCCTTTTGGGATGATACATCCCAAAAGGCTTTTTACCGTTCGCAAACGGGCCGATTCGGCGAATTGGTCCGTTTCCGAACGGAAAAACGTTTGATACATCTGGCCCATAGACTATAAAAATTGAGAAAGTGACAGACCTTTTGAGTAACTAGTGGCAACAGCAAAATTGATGGGGTATTCTTGAATGTTTCATATTTAAAGAAAAATACTTCCAATAAATGCCACTCAATTCAGTGAGACACTGAGAAAAGTACAAAAATATATATTATTTTATTTTTAAGTCTTTATATTATTTTTCCCTGACAATTGTTTTATATTATTTAATAGCTCGGCTCGTGCTTTGGCTCTTACAGCCAAGCCAGCACCCTGACTGGATCTCACAAAGTCTGTCCGTGTCCTCCTCAGAAATGCAATAATGTCTCAGAACCCTTGGGTACAGCACTGGACTGCACACTGTGAACTCTGTTTTATTACATTTAATATTTAAGCTACACGAGGTAGAACTGATTCCCTAGGATTAAACTTTTTAGTGAAGCTCAAAAGTCCGGATTAGAAGCGGTCTTCAAGGCTGAATCTCACCACCTCTGACTCTACACCACACCTCCTCCTGGACCGAGGACGGCCAAAGCACAACCTCTCGTGCTCCCAAGCTCATTAAAAAACATGGCAGATTCTGAGTAGTGGGGCAGTGGGAAGCAGGTCACCATCACACCAAGATCTACCTCTTTTGGACAAATGGTCGAAGGATCCGTGGTCATCGGGCCGACAGCTGAGGGACCTCCAAGAATTGCATTTCAAATCATCCCTAAAAGCTGAGTTGTATCTGTCTTCTCAAATTTGGATCGCGGACCCCCAGCAGAACCTGTTCCATGGAGCCAGAGATAGGATAGCCTAAGATAAGTTTGATTTGGGATAGAATCTCCTTCCAAAAAGGTTTAATGACGGGGCAGTCCCACCAAATATGTCTGAAATCGCCTAACAACCCGCATCCCCTCCAGCACCAGAAGACAGACACAGGGCGATAAATCAGTGATGTGGCTCTGCTTGGGGGCCGCCAAAATGGCAGTTGCCGCGGCTTGGAAGAAGCAAGAGGCCCCATCCTTAACCCAATGGCATGCGAGATTGTGGAGGGTTTTGGCTTTGGACGCATGACTGATATAATAGAAGACACTAGGAAAGGTTTTGATTACATTTGGTCTCCACTGCTCAGCTACTTATCGGAGGGGCTTCCTCTGACGGCTTGCAATCCAAGACTTAGGGCCCTCAATTTGTTCCTTATCTAATCACTTCACATCGAGGGGATCTCTGCAAGGTGCGCCGTTAACCGGGGGAGAGGCTACGATTTCCCAATCCTCGCGCTCACTTCTTGTTTTTTCTAATTTGCACCATGACATCTCAGTTCTGTCTATTTTCCTTTTCTTAGGTATAATTAAGTTTCCTTTTCCTGTTACTCTCTCGGGTGGGTAGATAGCTATATGGAAACATGGATGGGCATGCAACGTGTTATGACGAAACTGTGTTATATATTAAAGTTCATTCGCCTCGGTCCTGGGGGGACAACTGTAATTTTCATGAGCGAACTGTATAATGGGGCGGATGATATTTTCGATTCATGTTGCATATGTAATGCTTTTGTCGCACTCTTTGAGAAAATTTCAATAAAACACATTTTGAAATAAAAGCAGAGTTGTACAGCTTCAGAGACACACGGCTGTGGTTCTCAGACTTACTTGAGCCGTAAACATATACGTCACTTCACCATACCACGGTTAGCGAACATTGAGAAGCAGTGACATCACAGGGGCCGATCTCTTCTGTGACCCTTCACACCTCAACAGCTTGATATTTGCTGCTAAGGGGCTGGGAATGGGCAAGGAGTGGAAACTACAGAATGGGAGCAAACCCCCTGGAGCCCTGTTCTCTTTCCTTGTAGTGTCCATGGTATCAGAGGAAAGTCAGGAGTAGCAGCTTCCCCTGTACATTAATGGTTAAGATGTTAGAGATATTTTTGTGTGGCCCAACATTCTCTGGCAGAGTTTGCGACTGTTCTCTGCCAGCAGCATCACCAGCATCAGTGCCCTCGCGTAGAGATTAACTCTGCTGTGGGGCCCTCGGTGAGCCTCAGGCAGAGATTGACTCTGCTGTCGTATCCACAGGTAGCCACGATCAGACTGACTGCTGTGGTGTCCTTGGGTAGCCTCGAGCAGAGATGGACTCTGCTGTGGGGTCCTAGATAGCCTCAGGCAGAGATTGACTCTGCTGCGGTATTCTGCCTTTGCTATGGTGTCCTCAGGTAGCCTCGAGCACAGGCTGACTCTGCCGTGGGGTCCTCGGTTAGCCTCAAGCAGAGATTGACTGTGCTGTGGTATCCACGGGTAACCTCGACCACAGACTGACGGCTGTGGTGTTGTTGAGTAGCCTAGAACAGAGATTGACTGCTGTTGTGCTGTGGGGTCCTTGCAGTTTAGAGCAGCGATGGACTGTGTGGTGTTCTCGGATAGTCTAGAGCAGAGATTAAGTCTGCTGTGGGGTTGTTAAGTGGCTTCGAGCACAGACTGACACTGCTGTGGAGTTCCTGGGAAGCTTTGAGCAGAGAAAGACAATGCTGGGGTGTACTCGGATAGCTGAAAAGTAGAAATTCTTCCTACTGTGGAATCATCGAGTAGCCTCGAGCTCAGACTGACCCTGTTTTCATGTCCTGGGGTAGCCTCGAGCAGAGATTAACTCTACTGTGGTGTCCTGGGGTAGCCTCGATTAGAGATTGACTCTGTTTTTAGGTGCGCTCGGGTAGTCTAGAACAGAGGTTAACTGCTATGGGGTCTTCTGTTTTTAGGTCCGCTTGGGTGGTCTAGAACAGAGGTTAACTGCTATGGGGTCTTCTGTATTTAGGTCCGCTTGGGTAGTCTAGATCAGAGTTTAACTGCTAAGGGGTCTTCTGTTTTTGGGTCCTCTTTGGTAGTTAGATCAGAGGTTAACTGCTATGGGGTCTTCTGTTTTTAGGTCCGCTTGGGTAGTCTAGATCAGAGTTTAACTGCTAAGGGGTCTTCTGTTTTTGGGTCCTCTTTGGTAGTCTAGATCAGAGTTTAACTGCTAAGGGGTCTTCTGTTTTTGGGTCCTCTTTGGTAGTCTAGATCAGAGGTTAACTGCTAAGGGGTCTTCTGTTTTTGGGTCCTCTTTGGTAGTCTAGAGCAGAGGTTAACTGCTAAGGGGTCTTCTGTTTTTGGGTCCTCTTTGGTAGTCTAGATCAGAGGTTAACTGCTAAGGAGTCTTCTGTTTTTAGGTCCGCTCGGGTAGTCTAGAACAGAGGTTAACTGCTATGGGGTCTTCTGTTTTTAGGTCCGCTTGGGTAGTCTAGATCAGAGGTTAACTGCTAAGGGGTCTTCTGTTTTTAGGTCCGCTTGGGTAGTCTAGATCAGAGGTTAACTGCTAAGGGGTCTTCTGTTTTTAGGTCCGCTCGGGTAGTCTAGAACAGAGGTTAACTGCTATGGGGTCTTCTGTTTTTAGGTTCGCTTGGGTAGTCTAGATCAGAGGTTAACTGCTAAGGGGTCTTCTGTTTTTAGGTCCGCTTGGGTAGTCTAGATCAGAGGTTAACTGCTAAGGGGTCTTCTGTTTTTGGGTCCTCTTTGGTAGTCTAGATCAGAGGTTAACTGCTAAGGGGTCTTCTGTTTTTGGGTCCTCTTTGGTAGTCTAGATCCGAGGTTAACTGCTAAGGGGTCTTCTGTTTTTGGGTCCTCTTTGGTAGTCTAGATCTGGGGTTAACTGCTAAGGGGTCTTCTGTTTTTGGGTCCTCTTTGGTAGTCTAGATCTGAGGTTAACTGCTAAGGGGTCTTCTGTTTTTGGGTCCTCTTTGGTAGTCTAGATCAGAGGTTAACTGCTAAGGGGTCTTCTGTTTTTGGGTCCTCTTTGGTAGTCTAGATCAGAGGTTAACTGCTAAGGGGTCTTCTGTTTTTAGGTTCGCTTTGGTAGTCTAGAACAGAGGTTGTCTACTATGGGATCCTCCGAAAGCCTTGAGCAGCAATTGCCTCCGTTGTCACTGCAGGCAGAAGAGAGCAGCATGGGTGTAGGAGCCGTGGGCGACAATGGGATATATTCCCCCCCAGATTTTGGAAAGGGGGGCACCATTGGGACAATTTGCCATCAGATGTTTAAGTGGAATCTGATTTTAAACAGTGGCAGACTGTCTTGTCTCTCTGAAGCCAAGCTGAACATCCCTGGAATCTCCTTGAAGCGTTATAACCTGATCATCAAACTCTGTGGGGACTGGGCTACCTCTTTCTTTTGTTAATTATTTTATTGCAGTCACTAAGGTGTTGAGCCTTTCCCAAAACCAGGTGTATTTATCAAGCAAGGGGAGCCAGCAGAGCAAGGAAAGGCAGGAGATACTATTTTACGTTAATGATACTGCTGACTATCTGACTTGAGAGAAAGACTGACTTTAGAAGAGGTTCAAAACCCTAATAACCACAACTAAATACTTAGCAAAAAACAAAGAGGTCTTGGAGCCCCTGCAGAGTTTGCACCTTGGGTGACAGCAAGTGCATGTTCTGTCACTGTGTTTGATCTTTAGTGTTGGCTGTGGAAACGCTCCACACAGAAAACTACAACTTGAAATCTTACAACTACGTGCATGTGTATAGTGTCAGTTTGATTAAAAGTGTGATGTGTATTTATTGAACTCTATGTACTAAAACTTATTGAATAACTGAACACAAAGCACTGACTTTTGGCATTAAACAGAAGAGAGAAGGGTGTAACCCTATCCTCTGGACTGCAGAATGTACAATCCTGGACTGAAGTCCCAGCTTCCCCCCTTTGACCCAATTGTGTGATCCAACATCCGTCGCTTCACTTCATTATGTGACATTTTTCTTAACCATCCAGTTTGAGGGCACACTGAAGTAATTCAATAGAGGATGTGTAATCTTGTATCAAACTTATAACAATATAGGTTATATAAATAGAAAACAAGACAAACTGACAATTTAGTGTAACTTGTGGCAACGTTGTCAGGCCGTGAGGGTATTCTTGAATGTTTAATTAAAAAAATATATTAGTTTTAATAAATATTACTAAATTCAGTGATATGATTGAGGCATTGACTAATGCTGAAAAATATATATTGTTTCCATTTAATAGTCTTTAGCATACGTTTTCATCAGTTTTGTAGCCTGGTTTACATCTTTTGATGTCTCGGCTCTAGCTTTGGCTCTCAGACTCAGGCACACCCCTCACTGGCTCTCAAAAAGTACGCCTGGGCACCCTCCAGAATTTTAGTATCTCCTACGCCCTTGGAATGGAGGGCTGTCGGCACCTGAAGAGAGTGCCAGTCCGCCATTTATTAGAGTGCCTCCGTCCACAATGCCACGAGGACCCGCCATCTTTCCCAAGACCCCGTTTTCAACACTTCCCAATCAGAAAGCTCAACATTCTGCAAACATTTTCTGGAAAAGTGACTTGCTTGTCCTGTTTAACAGGCAATAAAAACAATGAACTTTATTATTCTACTACTCAGATTGGTCGAAACCACAATTTAAAAAATCTTACAATTCCTTCGAAGTGTGCATAATAATTAATGGGTCTGGCACCATGCTGCTGAATTATAGAAAATAATGAATGTGTAGCACAGCATGTTAAGGAACAACTGAAACTAGTTTATTGACATTACATCATGCTGGCAAATTATGGAATATAAATCACGGGTGTGACATCATACTGGTGAATTGTGGAAAATAATTAATGGATACGACATTACGCGGGTCCGTTATGGCTTTGCAACCATTGTGCAATGAGACCAAGCAAACGTGAAACATTTCGAGACTCCAAGACCCCACAGCGCCTTGAGGCTTGCGCGGCCCTCCGCAACGCTGCGCACCCCACGTGGCCTCTCCCGTGCCAGGGACGCTCATCGTTCAGGGACGCGGGAGCCCGGGCAGCATGTTCTTGGCAGTGGCCGGTCTGTCTGAATAAGACCTTGAAATGTCAAGTGTGGAACAACAGGCGCAGCTCACCCGCTGCATACATATGTAATCGCGCGGCTGTCCTTTGACCAGGCCCCCCCCGGCCCCTCCCTTCTCGGTAAAGATGTATTCTAGAAACATGCTAATCAGCCCAGAGTTCAGCTGCTTTGTAAGTCAGCTCGGCTTTGTTATCACGCGCAGAGAACACGACCGTGGCCGTAGATACGGATCCCCAGCAGGCCCATCTGGGTTGCCACCTCCCTGCCGAGCATCACCAGCATTAACGAGCATTAGCCACATGGTCTCCAGCTCTATCCTTGCCCATTCCACCGTAGTCGCCACATCTCCTCTTGGGCACAATTCCGATCTACGTTTGATTTCAGTCCATTTAATAATTCTCAAATCCACTGGCGTAACAAACGCCCCCGCAGCGCAGGGGACCCCGGCTCCAGGGGCAGGGCCCTATGCACAGTACCCTGGCCTGAGCGCTTCACAGTAGGTCCGGAGAGGGGGCCCTTCCTGTACTTTGGGGGGTGGGCTCAAGTTTCATCACGCCACTGTCTTGTCCATGCACACACTATTCTTTGATTTTAAAGATATTGGGCCATACGACCGAAATTCCGTTTTTGCATTTCCTAAATATCGAATTCTAAGAAATCGCCATTTAGGAAATGCAAAATGGAATGTACTAAAGTAGCGATTTCCTGATAGCAACTAGGAAATTGCTATTTAAGAAATGCTAAACCATTTATTCCTATGGGCTTAAAGGCCCATATGTAAAAATGGTTTTGCATTTCCAAATTTGCGATTTTCTAATTGGACATCGCAAATTAGGAAATGTAAAACCAAGGGTGCCTATGGGGCTAAGACCCCCCCTTGATGTACCCCCACCCCGAAAAAGTGGTGCACATGTACAGCGCACAAATCCCTTAGGGGCATGTGCGCAGTACATGGCACTTTTTCAAAAATGTATTTTGGGTGCATTTTTTTAAATTGTACATGTTTACCATCGACTTGGAGTCGCTGGTTAAAGCATTTTCTAAATGCACATTTCGCATTTAGGAAATGCTTTGTACATGTCCTTAGGAAATCGCAAATAGGAAAATCCCTTTTTCCGATTCCCTATCTGCAGTTGTACATAATGAAATGAAATTTAGCATTTCTTAATGGACAGAAGTTGCAATTCAGTCGGTTAATAAATGCTAAATCCTTTCGTACATTCGGCCCATGGTGAATATTACTCCTGAATCTCTGCCAACTCCTCGAGTCTCCAGGGGACATCTAGGTCTTAGAGCACTAACACAGTCACTCTCTCTGTAATCATATACAATTCTGGTAGCCTCTCGATAGACTGGCCCCAGTCTGTCATCACCCTTCCAGAGCCATAACCCCCAGAACTGGGCAAAAAACTCCAAATCAGAAATTCAGGGTTGGGGACAATATGCCGCACGAGGTCCCCAGAACCGACCACAATACTCCAGAAGAAGCCTTGAGAAGTAAACAAAATACTTCAACAGTAGCCTCATGAACCAGAAAATACTCCAGAGGAAGCCTCCAGAGCTGGACTCATTACTACAGAAGACGTTTCCAGAGCTGGATTCAATACTCCAGAAAAGATCTTCATGGATGGGCACGATACTCCAGAAGAGGTCTCCAGAGGTGAGTTCTATATTCTTGATAAGGTCTCCAGAGCTGGACTCATTACTCCAGATGAGGTCTCTAGAGATGAACACAATACTTCCGATGAGGTCTCCAGAGCTGGGTTCAATACTCCCAATGAGGTCTTCAGAGATGGACACAAGTCTCCACACCTGGATGTAATACTTCAAATGATGCACCATCTAGGATGCCATAAATGCACGCCATGCTCGGCCTAAAGTACTCAGAGAACATCATGAACTTTCTATGGTTTTCAAAGGACAATGCACAATGTCATAGATTTTCCAAACTCACCATACTCTGGATACGTCTCTTCGGGGATGCCATGTGCTCTCCCCAAAGCTTTTCTTAAGACACTAGGAATTGTGCGAGGTCTTCCAAGGACTCAATACTCTGGCTAAGCTCCTAAGTACTGTCGGAAGTCTTTGAAGATACCGTGCTCTGTCATTCATTCATTCATTCAAAAACCTTTATTTCGGTCACTAGGACCATAAAAGTATACAAAAATTGGTAAAACTACATTCTGGGTTTAAAACATTCCAACCTGAAAATAAAACCACTTCCATTAGAAGAGTTATGGCTACACATCGTGACATAAATTTCCTAAAAAAAAAAAAATTGAATACATCCAAACAATTGCAAGTACATGGAGAAAACCACATAGGGCTGGAATTCCCTATAGTTGGTCGGTTCATTTGTATAACTAAACAGGCCCTGAGCAAAAGACAGCACAGTAATGTTGCAATAAATAGATAAAAAACAAGTTCCAATTAAAAAAAAAAAAAAAAAAAAAAACAGAAAAAAATAAGAAAGAATCTACATTGATCTTAAAAATTTAAAAGCAAATTCCCATTAAAGTGGTCTAAGCATTGGGCTCTTATATTAGTACTGCAATCAGGCTATTATCTTTTAATTGTATTTCCTTATGAAGGAAACCCCTTCTCCTTCGCCACATTGCATTTAGAAACCGAGAAACAGCAAAAACTATAGGCTTAGAAGTGTCATATTTCAAAACTCTAAATGCCACCATACATTGCACAAACCCCAGATTCCTGCACAACTGTACAAGCCAACTTTTCCTTGCTTCTTTATACCCAGGGCAAAAGAATAAAACATGCAGTTCAGTCTCCTCGTGGTTATTACAAGCAGGGCACCCACGAGGGGGCAAATGAGCCCATTTAGAAGTAAAAGCCCGGATAGGTAAAATACTATATCGAAACTGCACATATAATTTCCTTGCTATGGAAGGTAAAATATCATCCAAAAAGGTTCAAATTTGTAGTCCTCCTTGACTGTGAGGAACAGTATAGTTAGAGGACCTAATTTCGGAGTTTACCTGAATGGCCTCAAGCTTTTTATTCGATACATTTTCACAAGTTCCACTCGAGAAACTATAAAACTGGTTTCTTCAGGATTAGTCCAAAGTGCTGGTTTACCTATCATTGCACATAGATGCCTAACATGCATAAACCAAGGGACTTTTTTTAGGGCCCCTAGATGAGCTAGAAGATCCTTCGTTTCTGCTTGGTATTCAACCAATTCTGGGGTCACCCAAAGCCTTCGCCAAAAGTTAGGGATCGTAAGGCAGCCTCATCTTCAATCGGGGCAATACCTATATCTAGCCGCAAGGGGTTAGCGGTGTACTAGGTGGAAGGCCCAAGATTTGCCTGAGGAAACTGTTCTCAACCTTAGTTAAGGAGACAGAAGAGCAATGTCCCCAGAGTTCAGCCCCATACAACGCAGCTCCCTCGCTTGCGCCCTATAAATCTCAGTGGCAGGGGCAATGGGCTTCATCGTTGATTCCTTACCAGTTTGGCTATTCCCCGGCAGTCTGGGCAAGTTTTAGCTTGGCTTTAGCTATCTGGGAAGCCCATTCCATATTTTCAGTGAGGGTGACACCCAGATAATCAAATACGGAAACCCTTTCAAGTGGGATGCCATTTAATTTAGGATTTGAGTGTGTTTTCCTAGGCGGATTAAGGACCATAAATTTTGTTTTTGAGGTGTTTATCACCAAGACCCTATTATTACAAAAAGCAACAAACCTATCCAATATCCTCTGAACCCCCCTGGACGTCTTAGACAATAAAAGAGTATCATCAGCAAACATCAATGCCGGTATCTTTGAGTTTGCTAACTTAGGGGCATCATTATCCTCAACCTCAGAGAGTTGTGCAATTAATGCGTTGACATAGAGGCAGAAAAGGGTGGGTGCGAGCACACAACCCTGTCTCACTCCTCTGTCAACTGGGAGTCTGTTAGTTAATTCTCCACCCCTGCCACATCTTACTTGGGCATAAGTGGCCTCATGCAGCTTAATAAGCATGCTAAGCAGGTGGGGGGAATCCCCAGTTCTCTGAGCACCCCCAAAGTTTAATTCTGGGGACCAAATCAAAAGCCGTTTTCAGGTCCACAAAAACCAAAAGAGGCTGCCACCCTCAATTGTTATCGTCTTCCAAACTATAAGTTGAAGTCTATAAATTTGGTCCACGGTAGAAATGTTTTTCCTGAATCCGGCTTGATAGGGGCTTATGATGTCATTCTCAAGCAGCCAGGTCTGTATTTGATCTAATAAAACCCTTGCAAATAGCTATTGTGTGACATCGATCAAACTGATCGGTCTATAGTTTGCAGGGTTTAGAGGAGAGCCCTTTTTAAAAACTGGGACAATTTCTGCCCCAGCCCAGGTTTCAGGGATTGGCATGCCATTCATAATAGCGCTAAATAGGACCCAAAGATAGGGACCCCAAATATGTGGTTCGTCCCTAAACAAATCCCCTGGAAGCCTATCCAATCCAGGTGCTTTGCCTGCTGGTAATTTCTCAATTGCCGAGACAACCTCACGAAGAGTTATCCCGAGAACCCCGCGTTAGCGCGGGTAAGGGCAGTAGGACATGTATCCTGTGTCTGCCCACTATCTAAACCCACACCACCTGTGGGAGAACTGTGAGTTACAAGGCTGGGGGTCTAAATCAGCTTCTACTGCGTACAATGCCCGAAAATGTTCTGCCCATATTTCTGCTGGAATATTAGGTTCAACCGCTGGGTTACCCTCCTAGTTCCTGTTCTAACTATGGCCCAGAATTCTCTCATGTCCCGGTTCAGTAGGGCGGTCTTAATATCCATCCACTTATTCTCTTCCCAGGACTGCTTCGCATGAGCGACAGTAACTTTATAGTGAGCTCTCCTAATTTTAGTTAGTGGCTTGTTTTTATCTTTAATAGCCACTAACAACGCCCGTTGGCCTTACGACAATTATCATTAAACCACTTATGGGTTGCCTTTTTTGTTTTACTAGGGCGTACTATCGGATGGAAGAAATCGGCTAAATTTGTTGCCAGTTTCTTATGGAGTACCGCAACCTGATCAAAATATACTGGGTTATCCCAGTCAGCGGAGTAAACAACTAAGTTCCTGGAAAGCTGGAATTAGTATTTCATATAGAGCTCCCATCTTCTCTGGTGTTTGTTTTATTACTGCCCACCTAACTCTTCTCCTATTAGTAGTGAAAGATAAACTATTCACCAAAGGGGGATTGTTTGGGGGAGGAAGCCAGAATCTGGGACCCTAAAAGTTAATGTCAAAGCATTATGATCGCTGTCATGTCGAGAGAGGACAGCAAAATCCAGAACTCTGTACCAAGATCTACACTCGACAAGAATGTAATCAATTAAAGATGCTTGGCCAATTCTATTAAACGTAGGTTTACCCGGTCTATCAGAGGCTGTACGCCCATTACAGGCTCTCAGGGAATGGTTAAGAAAAATAGCATTTATTTGGAGTACCAGGGGGACCAGGTCTTTGCCGGCTGGACTTGTGGATCTGGGATAGCCCACTGGCGATCCTCCTCATTGATAATCATGTCATGAGCACCAGAGAGGGGTTCAAAGTGACAATTTAAATCGCCTCCCACTATCAGCCTTGTATTTAACGATACCAGAGGAATAAAGGAATTTAAGTCATCCAGCGTTTTTGATTCCTGGGACAGACTTGCAGGACGAGAATAAACATTAATAAAAGCAAGCCGCAGTTTAGAAGGAAAGCCCAACATTACACATTGGACATCTCTAGAATGAGTATTGATGGGGGTAGGTGTACAGCCCACATGAGAGGCAACCCAAATGGATAATCCACCCGAAGGTCTGCCCCTCTGGCTAGCGATAGCTGGAATATTAAATATTACAAAACCCACCCTATCAAAATCATCTATTGCCCAAGTCTCCTGAAACAGGCAAACATCATACTGGTCTACAAAGGATCCCCACTCTGGGCAAGAAAGTTTATTCTTAATGCCAGCTACATTCCATGATAAAATCCTGAGCACACTACCTGGACATGGATCTCCTTCCGAAGAGACAGTAGGAACATGAGATGTGCTTAGGTGGGCATTCCCTTGGATAATATCAGACAAACGACTGGAGTGATTAGTAAAAGTGGGTCTAGGGATATAAGATAATCCCAGCTGTTCCCCAACCGGCAAAGGGATTCAGCAGTAGCCCCCAATGTCAAACCTGGGACCGCCAGGAGTGACTGCTTGGGGCTCACCTGGACTAACTGTACACAGCCTTCCCAGGGTTTCAGAATATTCTCTGTACAACACACACCATTCAAGCTTAATGGTCAGTCCACTTCTTCCAAGGGTCCATAGCGATTATTTACAGGCAAGTTAAACATCAAGGATCTGCTATGAGCATGTCTGAAGCCATGAATCCGTTCTTCCTCTATTTGTCTAAAATGCCCCAAGGGAAATTTTACCCTACCAGGATTACGACAATGGGAATAAAAGTAATCCAGCAGGAAAGCTCCCACATCTGTACGGGGTTCACCAGAAGTCGGTTTATAGTTTATTATCAAACGTACCATCTGGGGTTTTTGAAATTAATAACCACACTATCACCTAGAATGGATTTATTAGTAGAACCCACCCAATCTACCCTCCGCACCATAAGAATTTCCCCAGCCCTCTCATAGGGGTAGTGTCTATGTGTAGCTAACCAAAATAGCGTCTTATTCCTGAGTTCTAGCTGTGTCTCCCTCTGGTTGTCTTTAAGGGCGGAACTCCCGTTAGGATAACTACATATGGCGATGATTCAGGGGGGAGGTTGATGATTGGGAGAACCACATCGGTCTTACTTCTCAAATCCTCTATGGTTTCACTTCGCCCTGCTGAAGCGCTAGTTAGTCGGTGAGCAATCGACATACTATTCATTGCGCGGTCATTCTGATCCACAATAGGCGCTGTTCTTAGTGTTATGTTAGTATTGTGCTCTTGCTCGTGCTGGGCAGGAAGATTTTGCTGAGTGAGATTATGAGCTTGTCTAGTGAGTTGCCGGGTGTTGGAAGGTTGAACACTAACGGTCCCCTCTATACCTACATGTGCCCTCGAGTTAGTATCAGGGTCAGGATTCGTAGGTCCCTCCCTCACTGGGAGTATCGTTACATTGGAACTAGGTTGCATTTGCCTCGTGGTGATCATAGATGACAAAGATTTTAATTGATCAACTAAAGGGGCAACCTCTTGCTTAATTAAAACACTAAGTCGAGACCATAAATCAGCTAATAGCGCTTGGGCCCAGTCTGGATACTTGGGATGCACACTAGGGGCTAGGGCAGGTTCTAAAAGTAAATCCCGATTGTCAAGATCTTGTGCCCTTGGATCATTCCCTCTTCTTGGCTTCTTACTCGTAGTTGCCCTCCCAACTAACTGCTTGCGTTTCCCGTTTTTACGTGGGCCTGCAACCTCATCAACCAATTTTGTTAAAGTCATTGTGACATTTTCTTGAGTTTGAAGGGGTGGAAAAACTTCTCCAGTTGATACCACAGTTGACGAGGGAGTATTGGAACTAGGCAGGTCCACTAGGGGCAGGAAAAGGTCTGGGGTGATTGACAACCGCCTTTCGGTACGCTCAATTTCTGACGTAACAGCACCAATTGCCCTTTGCAACATTTTATCAATTGAAGTCGGAGGGGGCGGGGTGAGGGACTTGATTTGTGCCCGGGTTTTTTTAGCAATACAGGTGCGCTTGCCCATTTCTAACTATTAAACAACTTGTCGGATGAGAACCAACAAGGAAAAACTACAATGATAGGAAACGCACAGGATTTACACTACGAAGCTCAGAAATGAGGGAACAAAATACTTTAGTCTTTTCATAAAAAGGAGTGTCCCAGTAGCAATGACACACAGACCTAGCAGCTAGTCTTTACAAGTGACTGCAGTCCGAAATACACGAAGGGTAATCAATCTACTTGCCGTAGGAAAAAGTTAAAATTAGAGTTCCATGGGATCCACAGCAGCGCTGGTCAACAGGGACGACTAAATTCAAGGGGGTGGCCCTGCCCTGCCACTTCCTGCCAGTGACGGCCAAGGACGGGCCCGCCTTGGCCCGGGCTTCGCCACGCGCGTCCGCGCTGCGGGAAGGTGGAAGCGCTTAAGAGCGCGTGATGACTCCTCCCCGCACCTGTGCGAACTGGCGAGAGGCGCTAGTCACCCTGGGACTCTGAGTCCCACCAGGGTTAGCGCTGGTCAATTGCGGAGAAACCAGGAGGCAGTGGCGACGTTGGCAGCACTAGCAGCGCCCTGGGACGATTTCCCACTAGGGTATAAAAGTGCATTTAGCAGAGTCCCCCCATGAGCAACAAAAAGCAGCTTCAAATGACCCGCACCGCGGGAAAGGTGGAAGCGCTTAAGAGCGCGTGATGACTCCTCCCCGCACCTGTGCGAACTGGCGAGAGGCGCTAGTCACCCTGGGACTCTGAGTCCCACCAGGGTTAACGCTGGTCAATTGCGGAGAAACCAGGAGGCAGTGGCGACGTTGGCAGCACTAGCAGCGCCCTGGGACGATTTCCCACCAGGGTATAAAAGTGCATTTAGCAGAGTCCCCCCATGAGCAACAAAAAGCAGCTTCAAATGACCCGCTCTGTCATTTCTCCAAGAAAGTTATGGTCAAAGATTCTCCAAAGATACAAAGTATGAATGAAGGTTCTCATAAGACACCTCACGCATTCTACTAGTTCCCATATACACCATGCATTGTCTAAGGATCTCAGGAGACAACAGGTTGGCAAGAGTTCTTGAAGAACAGCACGCACTGTTTAAGGTTCTACTTCAATGCCATGTAAAGGTAGTGTAGAAAGAGGGCACAATCCTCACAAATCAACACCCCAGCAGGTGCTTCTCTGCTCGGCCACTTACTCAACCAAGAGACATGGATGGTACACAATGCAAAACAAATTACATCTCCCATTGCAATATGTTATGTTAACTGGGAATTATAGAGCGCATAATCACCGGCAGGTCTCTTAGCGCTGCGAGAGAGTAACTAATCCCCGCCAACGGCCATACGCACATTCACCCGGTCGCGGCTTATGCTGTGCCCAGCGCCTCTATGAACAGAAGAGTCTTGAGTCTTTTTCTGAAAGGGAGAAGGGCGGATTCCTTACGTAGGCTCTCTGGTAGCCTATTCCATAGTTGAGGGATCAATACAGAGAAGGCTCTGCCGCCTTTAGAGGTTGTTTTGAATCGTGGGCAGGCCAGTAGGCCTGCCTCAGACAACTGGAGGGTACGTCCAGGCACATAGTTCCCTAGGCGCTCCTTGATGTATACTGGGGCCTGGCCATATATGGCTTCGTGGGCGATGCAGAGGCCCTTAAACCTCGCTCTCTGTTTAATGGGGAGCCAGTGCAACTGCTGCAGTAAAGGAGTAACATGCACCCGTCTTGGGAGCCTGAAGATCAGCCTAGCTGCAATCGTTCATGGCCACTTGTAGTTTAGTAAGCAGTTTCTCGGGGAGACCAATGTATAAGGCGTTGCCGTAGTCCAGCCGTGATACAATCATTGCCGACACGACCATCTGCAGTGGGGCGAATGAAAGGAGGGGAGCTAGTTTCCGCAGTTGTTTCAGTAAGCCCACCAGGTCCTGACCACAGTGGAAACTTGGTTCGACATGGTGAGCTTGGCATCGATTTTGATGCCTAGTCTTTTTACAACTGGGACTGGCGTAGGGGTGGTACCTAGCTCTCATGGCCAGAAGAGGTCATTCCAGGGGTTGTTTTTGGTAGTGATGGCGAGGACCTCGGTTTTGTCGGGATTGATTTTAAGCGAGTTGGCAGTCATCCAGTTAACCGTTTACCTAAGTATGTCTTACACGCATGCGTGGGCCTGGGAGGAATTGTCAATCTGGAGGAATATTTGTGTAATTATACACTTGGCAGTCCATGCGAGCCAGAGCGGCCACAAGTGGCTGGAGGTAGATGTTAAAGAGAAGGGGGGACAGCGCTGAGCCCTGGGGAACTCCGCAAGTTAGTGCGCCGATATTAGACACCCGGTCACCCAGTTGGACCCTTTGAAACAGACCTGACAGGAAGGACGCAATCTATTGATGTGCCAGCCCATGGATACCCAATTCTGAGATCCGGGCCAGTAGTTGTTCGTGATTGGCCGTGTCGAACGCCGCTGATAGGTCTAGTAGAACCAGGGTGCTCGGCTTCAGTTTTGAGGACATGTTGTTCCACTACTTTCGCCAGGAAGGAGAGCTGGGAGATGGGCCTATAGTTCTTAAGATTGGCTACACAATAGATACACAAGATAAGGTAGAGAATAAATGGATGCATACACCATGCCTATCCCTCCTTCAAAAGAGCTGCAACACAACACAGGTAAGGATCCCTCCCAATCTTGGGGTGAGGATGGCCCCTAGGGTACGTTGGATGACCACCCCGCTGGTACTTACAGCACCACAGTTAACTGACTTCAGCCAGAGTAAACCTCAGGGTCCCGCAGATGATATCTCTCACAAAGGAAATTCACCTGCTCCCTCACCCCAAGGGAGAGTGGGCCAACATGTAAGCTGAGCTCTTATACAACCATGCCAGAGCCAACCCAAAAGAGGAATCGCCCTAGCATCCATCAGGAGACTGGTATAGGCAATCAGCCCATACTGTCGTCCCCTGATGCAAGCACTAACTCACCACATCCCCAGGACTGCGACATGGAGTATTCCGAAGGGCTTGGCACAATTACCCTCTCCCGGCCATACCCTGCCGTACCACTGCCACAAATTGGGATAAGATTTCAAGCAAAATCAATACAGAAATCGCTTGACTTTTTACTGGCTAATGCCATGGAGTCTAACAGCTTTGTGGTGAACCGCAACTCTTCACCTGAAAAGTACAACAAAACTACTTGCATGATAAATGCGACAAAAAGAGCGAACAAATTCAAACAAAAACACCTTCTTTTACAACATTTTCTCCACATATCTTAAATAAGGGATTGTAGGGTGGGAAAAAACGGAAGATCCTGGTGCCAGGAGGCAGCGGGTGCATCGGAAGTCGGCAGGGACATGAGTCGGCCCAGTAGGTCCACCTCGCTTTTCAATATCCCTAGTGTGCCCCTTCAACCCCCTAGGGCGAGCCTACCGCCCCCGAGGGTCATTAGGTACGGTGGGCTGTTTTCACTGGGTTCCCTGTGCACGCAAAAATTTAAAGGATGCAACTGTAGTCGCCATTGAACTCTTCTCTCCCCAATCACATCCAGCATCCCCCCTCCCCCCTGGAGAAGGCCACCACCTGTACCAAGGGGCCACCATCCACACTCACCTATCTCCTAGTGCGCTTATACTGTCTATGGCAATAGATTCCAGTAAGTGCACACATTTCTCTTGCCTTTTGTCCCTGGTGATGGTTTTCCTGTAACTTGCACACATTCCTCTCCTAATGCGGATTACAATGAGTTTCCTGTCACCTGCACTAATCTCTCTCCTAGGGTGCCTGGTGTCTTTGGCACTGGGTTCCTGTACCATGCAAACATCCCTATCCTGAGGTGCTTAGCAGGCGTGTGCGTAACTTGCGTAAATGGCTATAATATAATTATTAAAAAGTGAGCAAGATTAAGCAGAATTACGTGAGAAGAGTAACCCAGCATTTACGCTACTTTCTTAGTGCAAAATGCACCGTCATATTAAACAAGCATTTACAATGCAATAGGTCTTGCATTTACGCGAGTTTCAGCTATTGGTATTGGAAATGACAATGCCTTTTATTTATGTTTTGCTTTTTAAAACATAAATAAAAGGCATTGTCATTTACAATGCCGATAGCTTAAACACGCGTAAATGCGAGACCTATCGCATTGCAAATGCTTGTTTATTTAGCAGTGACGATATAAACAGTAAGCAGCAACAGCAATGTTATACGATCACCTATTTGTCAGTTCTTCAATTATAGACCCAAAATTGCAATACCTCTTGACTATATTTCTCCCACTTCCAAGTCAAATTGGGAAGAAGTGTAAATAGTGAGACCACTTGTTGCACGTTCTTTTTTGGCTAACCTGCTGGCCAGAGTATGAGACTTTGTATAATTAGACAGTGGCAATTATTGCTCACATCGTTTTTCTTGACGTCAAATAAGATTGAATCGCTTCCAAAAAATTATCATCAATATCTTTTGCTATACGGACTAGGCCACCAGTATTCCATGAACACTGCTGTAGGTTTCTAGCGCCTTGATTGTCTGGGTTAGAGGCCTTTTACCACATTTCACCAATTATTTCCATTTCCAGATAGAGTATGGAAGAGCCAGCTCCTGTTGTCCTTTTTTGCTTTCGAAATTTCCCCATCTTTTATGCTACAGACCAGACAACCACCATCATATATCTTATCTTACGATATGGCCTGAGTTATGTTTAAGGCTCCCAGTTTTCCGTTTTTACTGATTTTACAGACAGAGTCCGAAAACCATCTATTTTTTCTGCCTGCATTTATTTTTTAATACAGAAAAATAAGGAAAATATGTTGAGTGATCTTTGATGCCGTCGATCAGGACTGCTAGGCCAATAGTTACATAGAAAGACAAGTGGGGCAGTTTAAAAATGACGGTTTGAACAGCTGCAGATGTGATGTGCACGTCTACTAAAATGTTAATGTGATATTAGTGTTTTGCATAGGAGTACTAATTCTAAGTGCACCTTTATTGGTTAATTAAATTTAAAAATATATTAGTTTCGGGTTCATAATCTCACAAAATAAATACAAATATATAAAAGAGCAAACATAAATAAATATGGATAATTACAGACAGAAATGTCTAAAAATATAACATAAAACCCAGAGACCTAGTTCTATTCCAGTTGTATGTTGTTGGCCCCGGTTACATTTCTTAAGATAGACTAAGGGTTGGTAATAAAATAAGATCTTGGCGGTTGCCTGGAAGTGGTGATCCTATCACCTAAGCCTTTGTGCAAATTCTTAGGCAACAAGACACAGGGATGTGATTAACAGTCTAAGAATTGTAATTCTCCAGTTCTCAAATACAGTTTTCCGCAAATCCACATAATTAGGTACTTCATGTGATGCCCAAAAGACACTGGTCTTTTCTATCTCTTAGTTACCTTCCAGTACTTGGAACTGAATGGTCACAATATATGCAGAATCCAAATGTGACATGTCTTGATGTGCATAGAGTTTTAGGATATTACCATGATTTAGACTCTCAAACCTTCCTCTAGATTCATGCTGTGGGCCAAAAATTGTTTTTGTTGGTTGTTCCGAGTCAAGTGAGTCAAATGAATGTTCTCTTTCCACCCCCTGTTGTACAGAAGCCTACTGAGGACCAAAGGTCTCTGTTTAACTATGCATAACATTATTTAAGAGGATACGAGAGTGATGGGATTCTAGAAGGTGCTTTTAAAAGGCAACCTGGAACCATTGTTGAAGAGCAAGAATCATCAGAGGTCGCTGTGGAGAAGCACTCTGGTGTATTTTTCACTGCTAGCTAAACAAGCATTGGCATAGCCAATAGGTCTCGCTTTTGGGACCTTATAAGTATTTAGTTATGCAGCACAATATCCTTGGTGCAACAACATCAACCGTTGCATGGCTAAACACTTATAAGGTCCCCAAGACGAGACCTATTGGCTATGCCAATGCTGGTTATTTATTGGTATTATGTATATCGACGACATGTTGAGACTATTCCCTTTTAGAACATTTCGAATTTCTGGCAGGACATAAGAAAGAGCCGGGCTAACGCTATCCTTCATGGATAAGAGACAGATTCATTTATTTATAGTCACTGTGGCCTATTATGGGTATTTTTTGATCACTTCAAGGCTCTGGAGACAGAGCAGGATAAGAACTGGGAACATCCTATAATTTGCATACAAGAAACATAAGTATTTTCCCTTTCTATTGCACCACATGCTACTTTTTCAGCATCCTAGGGCACCTCGAAGTTTTGGGGCAAGAAAAAGTAGAACCTGGTATAATGTACTATTTTCCAGCAGGATACACTTATTTATTAGTGCTTTGAACACCACCTGCATTTTTCCAGGAAGGACACATCCGAGCACTATGTGGTCCTGGAACAATTGAATGAATAATTGGGCATAGTGCATTCTTTTCCAGCAAGACTCACATGTATTATCAATTCTGTGCATAGTGCGCCAACATGTCACCGTGGAGCACCTCCTTGTTCTCGAGCAAGAAAAGGAAGAGCCTTACCATGAAGGGGAAGAGAAGGAGGGGTGTTTGAACAAAGAGCACAGGAAGAGGGGTGTGGTGGTCACTTCACCTGCTTCACCACTCTATAGAGCTTCCCTAAATACATATGTCATCAATGTAGCACCCATCTGTGCCACACTGCAAGTTCTCACAGCTTTCCATGCCATCCTGAGACTGGCAGGAAGCACTCTGCCATGTGCTAGTTAATGGATAGGCATCCCTCCCAGGAGGGGCACCACATCCATGCACTCACACTAACTAAACACAATATACAGCATGGGGCACAGCACATGCATGGACCCCTGATCATCACTAAACGTGACCCTCCTAATACAGACTTCTTTTGACGCTTTTGAATCTTGGTCCAAGGCTATAAATCAAACCTGCACACAACTAAATTCTAAAGTTGTAAACCTCGTAGGTTTATTCAAAAATAGTTTTACAGAAAACAAAAAGTAGTTAATGAATCTAAAGAATTCGCATAATCATAAGTATCTAAATAAATTTGAAATTAGACTGACATATTCTGTCTCTAAACAAAACCCCAAAAGATCACTCTCCAACCCTCACAGCTCTGTAGCTAAAACTAAAATGAATAAAAAGCTAGCTGTTCCCCAAAACGTATGTCTTTTATAATGTTTACGACAAAGGAAGCGCACTATTTTTCATAGCCTGACATTACATAAACGTGCAGTTACTGAATATTACTTGCACAGCACCAATCACATTAAAAAACACTTACATTGGCTGGTAGTGCACATAATTTGGCGCAGAAAGAAAATCATGTACATTGTTAATGAAAACACGAACGAAAACAATAAGCAGATTTTGTAGATAAACAATACAGCACATTAAAAGAGGCTCAGCTAAGTGACCTGGCAAAGTTAAAATCAGAACCTCCTCTCCCGATGACGCGAATGATACATTTTGTTACAAGCAGGGAGAGACCATGGTTTGCAGCAGAATTAAATTGATTTTCTGCAACAGAAAGAAACGAGAGGAGCGGGGGCGAGCGAGCGCGGCAGCCTGCTGAACGGACCAGACGCTCGTGCGTTATGGCCTTTTGCCTGCGATTACCCGCACGGCCGGCATGTGTTTCCAATTATCGCGCCCGCGTCTGGGCACGATAATTGGAAACAGATGTCTGCCGTGCGGGTAACCGCAGGGAAAAGGCCATGACGCACGAGCGTCTGGTCAGCTTTCAGAAGCCCCTAACTTAAAGTCTCGCAGAGCAGCGCTTGCGCGCTACTCGAGGCTCGACCTAAAAAGGATCCAATATGCCTTATCCGCTGATGCACTATCCGTCACGTGATGGCCCACTTTTGCACAGCGTTGCCTTCATTAGCCCAAGATAAACTGCAGAAAAGTTAGTCATCCTCGCGGGACACCCTGGTGCAGTCTACATAAAAGCTAAGTGCCTTTTTAGGTTTCTTATGTTCTGGTTCAGGGAGGACCAGGCTTGGCGGTTCGGGAGGAACTGTTCCAATTGGAGCAGCGTCAAGACTTATTTGCATGTAGCTGGCCCAAACTGAGGTGGCATTGTGTGCAGAATAACGACAGCCTGGGATGCGGCCTCTGTAATTACCACTGGCTGAGATTAAATCAATCATTCCATCCATCACTTTTTGTATACTTAAGTATGTCGCCCTCAGTGGGACAGGTATGCCCAGTTGATGAGTCCATAACAAGGGCAAAACCAGTCCTGGGTTGCTTGTGTTCCGGTTCAGGGAGAACCTGGCTTGGCAGTTCGGGCTGAACTGTTACAATTGGAGCAGGGTCAAGACAAATGGTCATGTGGCTGGGTCCAAAATGAGCTGGCCTGGTGTGCAAAATAAACATTGGACTGGGATGCACACCGAGTAATTACCAGTGGCTGAAATACATTCAAGCATTCTATCCATCATCTTTTGTATGCATTGAGGGCTAAGCCAATGTAGCTGTTCCTTCTCCTTGGAGGAATGAGGTTGTTCATAGAAAGCCGGCAAGGTAATGTACTGCACTATGTGGAAGGGCGTGGCTTCCCTGGTCAGGAATGCTGCTTTTGTTAGGGGACTAATTTGTCTGGGAAGAAAGATGTGTATGGTGGAGACACAGCCAATGCCTGAAGTTCACTCACTTGCCTTGCCAATGTTATGACGATAAAGAACGCTTTCCTGATATTAAGTACGCAGAGAGGACAACTGCTCATCGGTTTGAAGGGAGTGCCATTAGGTAAGTGCGTACCAAATTAAGGTCCCACTACGGCATCACAAACAGTCTTGGTGGAAACATGTGGATGAGCCCCGTCAAAAACCGCATCATAACCAGTGATATGATGAAGGATGGCTGATCAAGTAAACGTGAAAAGGCTAAAAGGGCTAAAAGGTAACCTTTAACTGCAAGGCCTTGCTGTGCTAAGGACAAGCAAAACAAGAGAAAATATGATAATTGAGCATTTAGGGGTTGGATGGTCCCGCAGGAACATCAAACAAACTTCTCGCAGCGTCCAGCATAAATAGCCTTGAATGGAGGCCTGGCTGCAAGATGACACCAACCACTTCGAGAGGAAGGTTGAAAGCCATCAACTAACACTGTTCATTCTCTACACAATGAGGTGTAGGTTGTGCAGGCTCACATGTAGAACTCAGCCCTGCTGCTTTGACAGGTCTTCCTGAAGAAGCAGTCGAATCGGAGAACAAGTATTCATGGTTAGAAGTTCTGGGTACCACACTCTCCTCACCCAGTCCATGACCACTAGGATTACTTGGGCACACTCTGCCCTGATCTTTTTTAGCACTCTAAGTAGGAGAGGGGGGTGGAAAAGCATACATGAGTCCTGATCATCCATGCTGGGGAAGTCGTCTCTAAGAGATGACTGCCTTGGGAACCCTAACATGCAAAAGTGTGGTTTGCTGCGGTGGTGAACAGATCGAGCCAGGGTTCTGTGCCACTTGTGTGCAACTGCAGCTTGTCTTCTGCTAGGCACCATCGGGTTAGTTCGCCCACCCTGGCATTTAATGATCCCGCCAGGTGCTGGGCAATCCGAGAGAATCAGCCACTTCCAGAGGCACAGGGTCTGTTGGCACAGGACTCACGCCACTCTGTTTGTTGCAATACCGCATGGCAGTTGTGTTGTAGGAAGTGCAGTCTACCGACGATCCAGTCAAGGTTGAGCAGCCACCACTGCAGGTCTTTTGCACTCTCCTTTGACACGACAATTTGCCTTTGTTCTGAGCCTAAAGACTTCAGATCCCACTGTTGGACCCGCGTATGCCACCTTGAGTGGTCCACACGAAAGATGGAGGAGGCAGGATGACCAGATGCATCAGAGCCGCTCTCACTGAGACCAAAGTCAAAGGCTGAAAAATCAGGAAAATATCCTGAATGTCCTGGACTCGTTGAGGCAAAGGGATGGCTCGCAAGTGCATCATATCCAGGATGGCTCAAATGAATGGGAGCCGTTGTGAAGGAGTTAGGCAGGATTTCTGCATGTTGATGAAAAAACCTAGCACTGTCAACAGGTCATGCGTCATCTTGAGGTGGTTCATGCCTGTTTGAGGAGAGCCCGCTTTCAGTAGCCAGACATCGAGGTATGGAAAGACTGGTCTTCATAACCTCCGCAGATGGGCTGCAACCACAACCATCATCTTAGTGAACACCAGAGGCTCACTCTTAAGGCGGAAGGGGGGCAGGGAGAAATAGAAGTGCTCTTGGCCTACCTGGTAACCACAGGCAACGTCTGCGGGATTACAGGACAAGGATGTGAAAATATGCAACCTGCAAGTCCAGCGCTGCCATCCAGTCCCCTAAATCCACTGCAGACAGAATTTAGGCCATGGTTGGCATCTAGTAGTTGTACTGTAGGAAGAAATTCAGAGGGTCAGAAGGTCTAGGATGGGACGAAGGCCCTCCTCCTTTTTCAGTACCAGAAAGTAGCAACCTGCTTTGATAGCTAATGCTGGCACCCTCTCTAATGCTAAAGAGATTAAACTTCTCCACGGAGTTTAGACAAGTGGTTCTCTGGAAAGTGTTGTGGTGCAGGTAGCATGTCTATGAGGTAGGACAGAAAGGCTAGGGAGTATCCATTTTGCGTGATCACGAGCACCCATTGACTGATGCTACTCCAGCCGGGGAGGTGAAAGAAGATGCGAGCTCCTACCGGGCGATCGTGTGCCACCAAGGCCACATTAAAGTGGTTTGGCTGTGGGGACAGGCTGGTGTTTGGGTCTCTTGTAGCCCCTGGACATTGTCAGCTTTCTCACCTGCCTCAACCTCGAAAGGGCTGGGTGGCCTGTTGCTGCTGAGGCGCATTTTGTATCTGCCTTTACTCGAAAGGGGTGCTGCTGTTGGGGGAACTCTTGAACTGGCTGAGCTAGACCCAGAAAGTGGGCAGTAGCCTTACTCTCTCCGAAACATTCAAGGTCTGAGTCCACTTTTGCTCCAAACAGCCGACAGCCATTGAAAGGAATATCCATGAGGGACTGTTGTACATGAGATGAGAAGCCCTTGGAGCATATCCAGGTGTGGCGTCTAAGCACCACCATGGTACCAACTGTGTTACCCAGGCAGTCGGTTGTGTTCAGACCAGATCTAATTTAGTATTTAACAACGTCTTGTCCATCCAAAATGAGTCTTTATAAGGTTGGGCGTAAGTCCTTTGGTACAGCTGGCAAGATATCCACCACTCTATCCCATAACGCATGCAAATACGCGCCCAAAAGGCATGTCTTATTCACTGACCTGAGGACGAGGCTGGTCGAAGAGAACATCTGTTTTGTGAATTCCTCCATCCTATTGAATTCCCTGTGACGCAGGGTGGTAGAAAAAGAATTCGGGTTCAGGCAGCTAGTAGATGCCTACACCACCAAGCCCTCCAAAGTATGGTGTGACAATAAGAAGTCTGGGTCTCCAGGAGCAGGTCTGTGTCTCCTCACGACTTGTCTACTGATTGTTGGAAAAGATCCTGGCTTGGCCCAGGTGCCCACCAGAAAATCAGTCAACACCTGATTAAAGGGGAGTAGAGACTCCTGGGTGGATTGAGCTGGGTTGAGGACCTCTGTCTGTCTGTACGCTGGTTTTGAATTCTTGAGTCGGCAACATGAGATCAAGCACTTCAGCCGCCCCTTGAATGACTGTTGCAAAGAAAGCGGACTCCTCAGTGGCCATAGGATTAGGTAAGGATAGGCCAATGTCTGGCAGTGTTCAGACCAATGGCATCCTGGAGGTCATCAAATAGGGTGCCTTTGTCATCATACTGGTTGTTAATGTCATAATCAGTACTCCCAACATCAACGCGGGGCATGAGTGTCAGGCTAAGAATGGGCCTATTGTTGAGTTCTGGGTAGTGAGGCATGGATCTCTAAGTCCGATAGGACTATCAGCCCCATGTTCGGTGTTGGTGACATCACTAGCAGCATTGATATTTGAGCTAGTGGCACTGGTCGTGTTGTCGAAGGTGGTGTTGAGTGTGGTGCAGAGGGTGGAATCACAGGTGGTGCAGAGGCTGGAGCCGGCGGTACCAATCTCCATGAAGAAGTGGCTTTAGTGCAAGGTCAATGGGAACAGTTGGCATTGGGGGAGGGCCCGCTAATGGTAAACCGACTGGAGTCCCCCTCGGATCCGTGGGGCTCATAGTCACTCTACAGGGATCCGGAGTGGTACCAAGAATCTCATCCATGGCCTCTTTTTATTGCTGGATATGACGTGGCAACGCTGTCCTTCCAGGGTAGTGCCGAAGCAGGACTAGGGTCAGAATCAGCTCCACGTGGGGGGAACCATACCTTGGCCTAGAAGTGCCAGTTGTGTTGCATGATTCCGAGTTGCGGTAGTGATGAGATGAGGGAGACCCATGCTTTGATTTTTTATGTTTCTTGTGGAACTTTTTTTACCTACCTGAGCCCTGTGATCTTGATGATCGATCACTGGTGCGACAGTGTGTCCGTACCCTCGACTTCAACTGGTACTGCTGGGCCTTCGACTACAAACGTGAGTGCTTCTTTGATCGACTGAGTTAGACGATGGCGAGCTTTGCCTTGCAGTCACAGATGACTTTCTTGTTCATCTTAGCGCAACAAGGACACAACGCTGAGTCGTGTTTGGAGCCGAGGCACCATAAGCAGACGTTGTGGGTGTCTGTCACCAACATATTTCAGTTGTAGTCACAATACGGCTTAAAACCTGTAGTCTTAGGTGGTGACATTGCCTGCACACTTAAGAAATTTAGAGGTAAAGATCTCTGTGAGATATGACAAAACTAGAGCTGTGGATCCACGTCGGCTGATGCAAATATAAAGGAACTGACGTCAACATGCAGAGATGGCGCAGATATAGTGGTTCCCACATCATGTCCAAGGTGGGATGGACCCGACGCTGAGATACACGATGCCACCTGTTGACGTGTGAGGGAATTACTACGAAAGTTTCTGGATCCAGTCTGCTGCCTTGGGAAATTCACAAAGTGAGGGATCTGCGGTTAGAAGTCTATATCAGAATAATGAAACATTTGCAGCAGCACCTTCTCCAACGAACCACAACAACGAGGCACATATGATCCACTCACATGCGCAGCCAAACAATAACATTGTCAACAAAACAACACACAAAAATACGGAAACTAGCATTCATCAAACAAATAATCAAATGATTAAATATTTAATTCAATTCAGAAAAAAAATCTAAAAAAAAAAAAATTACAACTTTGTTATAATTGGAAGGATAGAGTGTTTCTAAATTCAATTGCTGCCACCCATCCTCCATACGATATTATATATGACTCACTTGGTCTTATTTCACAAATCAATCTGAGGATACTAACTTAAATTGTGGACCCCCAGAGTTCACTAGATGGCAAGTTAAGAACTGCTGCGGTACAACATTGCCAAAAAGACATTTGCAAAGCCAATAGGTCTTAAAGATGAGACATATTGGCTCTGGTGATGCCCGCTGAATTTACCTTTCATGTATTATATTGATCATGGGTCTGGTTCAGGGTGCTTTTAACTGCTAATTACGTTGCTTCCTGCTGATTCAGGCTAGGTCTACGACTACTCTCTTCCCTCTGAGCCTTACCTCAGCCTGTAGAGGCACATGTGGCAGTCTTTTAAATAAAAGAATTATTTTGAAGTGCTCTCCTCTGACAGATTTCTACAGCAATTTATATTATATTAATACTATATGAAGTTTTAAAAACTGTGCCCTAAATGTTTTCTGTTTTGTTGTGGATGCATTGCCTTCACCTGCCAAATGTTAGTCCTACTTCTAGGTCTGTGTTCGATCTCGTTTTCGTTCTTTTCATTTTAAATATCGCGTCACTCTATCTAATACACATTAGTTGCTCGGAATGATTTCCAATGATCATAAGTAGCTCTTATTACAGAAATGGTTGGAGACCCCTGCCCTACACTGATGGCTACACAAGACAAGACACTACTCGAGGGAGTGATCAAAGAAAGAAACAGTGACAAGGGGGGCCTTCACAAAGACTACGAGAGGGTCAAGTAGATGGGGGGAGGGGAGGAGGGCATCATGAATGTTAAGTAAATGTATACAAACAGTCTACAATGGGAGGATAGGTTTCCGTTTGTCTGACTGACTACTGCCATGACTAAGTAGTGGGCAAAAGCACAGAGTCTCCCTCTCTGGATCCCTGTGGAGATTTCAGATTATACACCTGATGCTCTTTCGCAGTGAGCAGGTCTCCTCAGGCTGTGTCATCTTCAATAAGGGACAGAACTTTGCATGGCAAACTGGTGCTGGTACATGCTGTCGACCACGCTGGGCGTACCTCACTGTGCGCTACCTCAAACTGGTGCTGGTACATGCTGTCGACCACGCTGGGCGTACCTCACTGTGCGCTACCTCAAACTGGTGCTGGTACATGCTGTCGACCACGCTGGGCGTACCTCACTGTGCGCTACCTCAAACTGGTGCTGGTACATGCTGTCGACCACGCTGTGCGTACCTCACTGTGTGCTACCTCAAACTGGTGCTGGTACATGCTGTCCACCACGCTGGGCGTACCTCACTATGCACGAGCTCGAACTGATGCGAGTACCTGCTGGGAACCATGCCGCGTCAGGAGCGTCGCTTGGCCACTAAGATTGTGGGAGGTGAGCTTCAGTTTTTCTGACAGTCAGTCTGGCATATGTTTAAATACATTATACGACAAGCAGAGTGCATGAGAGGGGCCTAAGCGGCAGTGGAAAGGGAGAGGGATGCAGACTGGTAGGAGTACTAAGAGAGACAACACAATATTTGGTAAAATAATCAATATTTTTGAGGACTTTCAAAGCAGAGAGGGAGAGTGTGTGTGTTTTTTTGTCTGTGTTTATGTAAACATTTGTGGCGAAATCTGACAGACACCACCATACCCGACTGAAAGCACCTGTACCCAACTATTTTTCGGAAAATACATTTATTAGGGGGTGTTACACCCCAAATAACCCCACCCCCGAAGCTACGCCCCTGCACCGGGTGTTCCTCGGTGTGCGCAAGCTCACACTGGTGCGGGTACATGCTGACATCCATGCTGCATGTAACTCACTGTGTGCGAGCTCAAACTGGTACTGGTATGCTAATTCACCACTAATCCTTTGTGGGTTCCGGAGTGGCGTGCTACTTGCAGAGGAGGCACTTCGGCACCTCGTCGGGGGTAGCAAGCGCTATATAAATGCAAACCTTTTTCCCTACATATTACTGATAGCTACATTATCCTATGTTTTCAACATGTATATAAGCGACTGCACAAATAAGTAAATCTTTTATCATAACTATTTATCTACAACTGCATCACTATTGAACAAAAACAAAAAAAAATAATTTAAAGTACAACAACACTTGAAATGCATCTTTAATCTACATATACTACCTTCCTTATGCATACATGTTTTCCATGTACTTATGTATCTATGTATTAGTTGCTTTTCTTCTGGTTCAGCGTATCCAATGCACTTCCCGGTTTCTCGCCCTATACCGCTCTCGGTGTGTCCTCTGCCTCCACGCTGTCATTCATCGCAGGCCCCATGCCACTACTGTGATCCCCGGGATGGCCCTTTCTAGACTCTTCCCTACTCTGCCCCTCCTTGCATCGTCTCGTACCTCTTTACTATTCAGATCTCCCAGGTGCGCCTTTCTGGACCCTTCCCTATGGCTATTCACCCACCACCTTCCTTTTGCTCATCCCAGGCCTCCTCCTACAGCTGTGAGCACCAAAGAAAGAAAAACGAAGGAAAAATAAATTTCTGGATCCTTCCCTCCTCTATCCCTCTGTTAAAAGCAAAACGACAATCGTGAACATTACCTGCGCCATCTTGTCTGGTGGAATTCTATGTGCACATAAGTTGCAGTCATTTTAATCTATCACAGCCATTTTGTACTCTGTTGGTCACCTTTGTTTCACCCTGCCCTTACTAGCATCCCTCTGACCGACCTGGTACGTGTGCTGGGGGCTATAAACTCTATTTGCCGCAACAAACCTCAGCGCCACTTGCTGCCACAAACTCGTTTTTCCTCTCATCTCTGTTTTCAGGCAAACCTTTGGACACTCTACCCCTCACTGCACCTAGTTACACAAACAGGTTCCAAACACCAAAAAGACTCTTGCAACATGATTTATTGCACTGCAAACAGCAATACTTGTTGTTACCAACAATGGGACCTGTTTTTATCAACAGAACGGACTCTTAGATCTGGCCGGTCTCACATGTTTTAGACCCTGAAGCAAGGTCCAGCTGCAAGATAAGATTGTCTGTTTGACCTGGGTCGGAAGAGAATTACTGTTGGGCTTGTGTGACAACCTGCCCGGGCGGGGACCCCAAGCTTGTGTAACCATGTTGATGAAACCAATGCATTGTGTCAAACCTGTATAAAAGGAAGAGCCAAAGGAGTTATCAGCAGAACACCTCCCTCAGACATCCCGGTGTCTGCAGTTGACGTGATCTCCTCATGAGAAATAAACCTTTTTCTTGTCTTCCAGTTTCCAGCGCTTGCCTCATTATTTTGATAGCGAACCCAAAGTGAATTAGCGGTGGAACCCTGCACCGGGCAGCATTGAGGGTCTTAGAAGACTCGCTGCCTTTCACAAATCTACTGTCCTTTTCATTCCAAATAACAGACTAACATGCCCACCACTCAAATTGATTTCATGTTTCACTGTATTAGTTCACCACCGGTCCTTTGTGGGTTCGGGAGTGGCGTGCTACTTGCAGAGGAGGCACTTCGGCACCTCGTTGGGGGTAGCAAGCGCTATATAAATGCAAACCTTTTTCCCTCTATCCCTCCTCTATCCTGCTTAATCCAAATAACTGACTAACATATCCACCACTCAAATTACTTTCATATTTCACTATAATAATTCACCACTAATCCTTTATGGTTTTGGAGTAGCGTGCTACTCGCCGAAAAAGCACTATGCCGCCTCGTCAGGGGTAGTAAGTGCTATATAAATGCAATTACAATACAATACATGACAGATATGCTCTACATACAATAGCATAACATGATACAGATACAGGGTCATGCAGCCTAGGGAAGAGTTTCCTATATGGCGCCCAGAGAAGGATCACTATTAAAGATCAGCACAACAGCCTTGAATATTTGTTCATACACTGGACATAAGTGTACAGAGATGGCGTCACATGGACTGGGTCTGGTGCAGCATGTTTTTGAGGCCTAGAATGCATCTCTTAGGAAAGAAGTCTACATTTCATTATTATTTTTAGCCAACCCATGGTGGGTCGTTGTATAAGCTAACGAATGAAGATAACAAGAGGTAGCTGGAACAAGGTCCCAACTTGTGATGAAGGTTTCTGCACCAGGTGCAAGGACCAACTTAGCTATCTTATTTACCACATAGGATGAGGTTTTCAGGTGCCCACTCCCCAAACCTACAGTGAAGGTCAAAAGAGTGAAAAGTAGATTGCTCTTAAACATTAACAAACAGGGGTTTGAAACAAGAAGCCAGCCCCTCAACTGCTAGGGAGGAGGGGGCATTTAACCCACGCGTGACCTATTATAATGTTTGAAACAACGGCAACCGTGATCTTGCATCGCATGAAGAAAACGTGTCACAACCAAGCGCCCGAAGAAGGCAGGCCTCGTAAATTTACAGAGCGGGAGCTGACAGTGTTTTAAAGGGTGTCAGCTCGGAGGATCACACCGCCGCACCACCTCATCGGAAGCACCCGTGCGGCAGCATCAAAAACAGGCAGGGGGAGGGGTGTCTCGGGTGAGCCCCCCCTCCCCTCCCCCACTCTTCAGGTGAGCGACCTGTCCAGCTAAGACAGGCCGAGCCTTACACAAAGCTGCATCATCCCTCGAACTTGGGGTGAAGGGGTCTAAGGCACTGGATGGGACTGCTCTGGGCTACTGAGGCAGGGGTTGTAAGACTGTGGAGGCGAGTGGGAGAGGCCACTGAGGAAGGGCTGAAGAGTTCTACGAAGGGCGTGTAGAGTACAGGCGCCAGTCCCCTGAGGAAGGGTGAAGGGTTGTGATACCAAAGGTGAACGCTCTGGGTCCCTCAGGAGAGGTGAGGGGTTCTAAGACACTGGATGGAACTGCTATAGGCCAGGGGTCTCCAGAGTCGGCCATGGAGGGCCGGATCCATGCCAGATTTTTAGTATATCCCATTTAGATAAATGTCTTTATCTTAAATATCTGGCATGGATCCTGCCCTCCAGGGGCGACTTTGGAAAACGCTGCCTAGGCCACTGAAGCAGGGGTTCTAAGTCACTGGAAGGGACTGCTATAGGGCACCAAGTAAGTAGTGAAGGTTCTACCGAGGGCCTGGAGAGTACAGTGTCCAGGCCACTGAGTAAGCTGTGACGGTTCTAAGGCACTGGACGTGACTGCTCTGGGCCACTGAGGCAGGGGTTGTAAGACAGTGGTGGTGAGTGCGATAGGCCCTTCGAGGAAGGGCTGAAGGGTGGAGGGCGTGGATAGTACAATGTCCAGGCCACTGTGGAAGTTGTGAGGGGTTCTAAGACACTGGATTTGAAAGTGCTAGACCACTGAGGAAGGGGTTTATGGAGATCATGGAGATTACATGATCACTAAAGAGGAGTGAGGTAATCCAAGACACCAGATGTGACTGCTCTAGGACAGTGAGGAACGGGTGATGGTTCTACTGATGGCAGGGAGAGCATAGGGTAAGGGCCCCTGAGGACGGATGAGGGTTTTAAGCTACTGAGAGGTAAAGTGTTCTAAGACACTGGAATTGAGCGCTATAGGTCACGAGAAAAGGGATGAAGGGTTCTAATGAGGGCACTGAGAGCCCAGTCCAGGCCATTGAAGGGGGTGAAGAGATCTACAGGGAGCATGGAAGTCAAGGGAAGCAGGACATGGGCAGTATGAGGGGGCTGTGTGCCACTGAGGAGGGGTGAAGAGCTCTACAGCGAGCATGGATGGCAGGGGAAACAGGACACAGGGAGCATGAGGGGCTGTGTGCCTCTGTGGAGGAGTGAAGGGTCCTAAGACACTCAAAAAGAGTGCAGTAGGCCACTGAGGGGGGGTGAAGGGTTCTAACTCACTGGGTGGGGTGGAGGGTAATACAACGCTGCAGATGGAGATCTGGGCCACTGAGGAGGGGTGAAGGGTTCTAACTCACTGGGTGGGGTGGAGGGTAATAAAACGCTGAAGATGGAGCTCTGGGCCACTGAGGAGGGGTGAAGGGTTTTATCGAACTCACTGGGTGGGGTGGAGGGTAATACAACGCTGTAGATGGAGCTCTGGGCCACTGAGGAGGGGTGAAGGGTTCTAACTCACTGGGTGGGGTGGAGGGTAATAAAAAGCTGAAGATGGAGCTCTGGGCCACTGAGGAGGGGTGAAGGGTTCTAACTCACTGGGTGGGGTGGAGGGTAATAAAACGCTGAAGATGGAGCTCTGGGCCACTGAGGAGGGGTGAAGGGTTCTAACTCACTGGGTGGGGTGGAGGGTAATAAAACGCTGAAGATGGAGCTCTGGGCGACTGAGGAGGGGTGAAGGGTTCTAACTCACTGCGTGGGGTGGAGGGTAATAAAAAGCTGAAGATGGAGCTCTGGGCGACTGAGGAAGGGTGAAGGGTTCTATCGAACTCACTGGGTGGGGTGGAGGGTAATACAACGCTGCAGATGGAGCTCTGGGCCACTGAGAAGGGGTGAGGGTTCTAACTCACTGGGTGGGTTGCTGGGTAATAAAACGCTGAAGATGGAGCTCTGGGCCACTGAGGAGGGGTAAAGGGTTCTATCGAACTCACTGGGTGGGGTGGAGGGTAATACAACGCTGCAGATGGAGCTCTGGGCCACTGAGAAGGGGTGAGGGTTCTAACTCACTGGGTGGGTTGCTGGGTAATAAAACGCTGAAGATGGAGCTCTGGGCACTGAGGAGGGGTGAAGGGTTCTATCTAACTCACGGGGTGGGGTGGAGGGTAATAAAACGCTGACAGTGAGCACTTTAGGCCACCAACGAGCAGGGCAAAGGGTTCCAAAATGCTGAAAAATAGAGCTGTAAGCAAGAAAAGAAGATGTGTAGAGTTCCACGCAAAGTGTTGGGGGGATAGAAGGTGAATATTTGGACACACTGGACACCAAGGTCTGGACTCTTTAAGACCGAGCCTCGGATCTCCGTTTGGTACACTGTGCGCCCTCACGCCACGCTTCCTCCTCTAAACGTCGTGCCAAGAACTGTGTTTATAATACACAACTTTAGTCAGCACCTGACCACTTGAAACTATTGGTGCAACTCCCCATCTTGTTGTCTAGTTGCTGGCAGCCTCCTTCCTTTGCACTCGATTCATGTATGTGCACTCAGTGGGCTTATGCACCTGCTGCAGAGTTTTCTGTATAACCTGAGTATCCGGAGTCTGAATCTCCGCGGGGCCCACTCTACCCTTTATCGCCCCGCAGCTGATATAATAAGTTGGGCGGGGTGACTGAAATGTGTAGTGTTCTACCCCCTAAGGGATACATAAGAAACAGCTGAATACAAACACCAAGCAGAATTTCACAACACTCATAAGTTCACACATTTATTAGCCAATAGGCCAGTGGGAGGTTTCAAGGGCACCCTTCCGCCGTGGGGGAGTCCATCATCGCGAGGACAGCTCGCGCTTTTCCTCAGGGGAGATTGGCTCCATGTATCAATGCTTGTTATTTATAGGCGGCAGACATGCTATTCTTCAAGCGCTCTGTCTTGCTTCTGCTGTCCAGCGCGGTTTCGATAATGAAAGATTGGATGGTGTGCGGCTGGGGCCGCAAATCACCGAGGCGCTGTCAGGGAGGGAGGCTCGGAGGAGGCCGGCTCTGTGTCACCCCTTCACCCAACTGCCGAGACGATGGGGAAGGGGGTAGGAGGTAGGGGGGGCTGATGCTGAGCAAGTCATGACTGGTTGTCCAGGGTGCTCTGCTGCCAGATATTCTGGACCCGACTAGTTGTCCAGGATGCTCTGGTCCCTGGCCATGACTAGTTGCACAGGATGCTCTGCTGCCTGGTGTCCTGTTCATGACTAGTTATCTGGGTTGCTCTCCTGCCCTTGTCCTGTTCATGACTAGTTGTCTAGAATGCTCTGCTGCCTGGAGTCCAGGTCATGACTAGTTGTCTAGAATGCTCTGCTGCCTGGAGTCCAGGTCAAGACTAGTTGTCTAGAATGCTCTGCTGCCTGGAGTCCAGGTCATGACTAGTAGTCTAGAACGCTCGGCTGCCTGGAGTCCAGGTCATGACTAGTTGTCTAGAACGCTCTGCTGCCTGCTGTCCTGTTCATGACTAGTTGTCTAGAATGCTCTGCTGCCTGGAGTCCAGGTCATGACTAGTTGTCTAGAACGCTCTGCTGCCTGGTGTCCAGGTCATGACTAGTTGCCCAGGATGGTCTATTGCTCAGCGTCTGGTCATGACTAGTTGTCCAGGGTGCTCTGCTGTCTCATGTCTCGTCACCACACTTCATTTCCTAGTCCTCCTCTGCCCAGCACCCGTACCACAAGCATCCACGTGCCTTGTGTGTCATCCTCTGCATCCTCCTAGCTGACCACTTAGAGAACTCTCTGCGACTTGGTAAACAGTTTCATCTTCCACAACCTTGCAGCCTCTTTCCTGCGCCTCACAAGCGGCATGCCATCTCATTTCACGTCACCACTTTTCACTATGTGCTCAACCCGCCGGTCTACCTTCTTAGAGCGCCCCACCCAGCCTGGCATAATACACAGATTAGGAATGCACCCCCTCATGAGTTGAGTTAAAATGGTGAGTACATCACACATCCCCTCAAAACTGTGTGTTGACAGCATCCATTACAAACGGGTCTGTTAATTTGGTGAAATCATCAATCAGCGATAAAATAACACATGTTGACACTTCTCCACCACCGTCCGTGCCACGATATGTATCCATTACCAAGCTATCCCTCACCACTCTCAGAAGAGGCGCTAGAACACGCCTGAAATGGGCTCTTAGATTTGTCAGCATCTTCACACAACTTCCAGTGATGCACACTCCTTTCAGCCAACACCCACTCCAGGCCAGCAGAACCGTCCCTCACAGGACTCTTTGTTTTACAGATGCTCTTATGATGTGGAGAGGCCAATCTGGATCTTACCACCTAAGGGGGTGCACACACACACCTCCCTCATCATGAATCTTCACACAACTTCCAGTGATGCACACTCCTTTCAGTCAACACCCATTCCTGGTCAGCAGAACCCATCCCTCACAGGAGTCTGTTTTACTGGTGCTCTTATGATCTGGAGATGTCTATCTGGATCTTGCCAGCTAAGGGGGTGCACAAACTCATCTCCTTCATCATGAATCTTCCCTCAAAAGTTAGTTTCAGACACGTATATTTATACATTTTCCTCAAGACGACATGCCTTCTGTTGCTTTATTCACTCTACTCCCTTAGAAATACATGAATACTTACAGCTCTCCACCAAATACTCCACTATACCGTTTTCATATTAATAATCCAAGTTCGTTCCCTGTAATCACGAGACGTGGCACTCGATAGGCCAAATAAGGGGTGGATGGTCAGAAGGTCTGTAGTATCACCTTCTTGACTGACCAAGGAAAGGGCGCCTCCTACCACTACCCACGGTGCCACCCTGCACTTAACAGGGCAAACTAAAGTTGTCAAATGACTCCTTAAGAGGGTTCCAAATAGGTGGAAAGATCCACGAAGAGTTAAAATGCATCCTTTGTAATTTTGTTATAGTTTGTTGTAGATGTGGATTCCTGCAGAGATGAATAGCAAAGAACAAGACTCTCGCTGGTACCAGGGAGGAGGACGAGCCAAGCAAGCAACATCCAGAAGTAATTCAGCAGAGTCTCCATCTGCAAAGGATCAAAAATCAGGGACAAAAATTGAAACAAAAGGGCAGTGAAGGTGATAAAAGATAAGGGAATGTGGTGCATTCGTAAACTGGATATGCCTCCTTATAGATGTTTTAAATAGGGTCGGACATCACAATAAAAACTCCTCTTCCATCTTGCACTGAGAATCTTGGATAGGTTTTATGGAAAAAGCTCCATCTGGGAAAGGGCAGATCACAAGGCTTGTCCACACCTACTTCCGGAAGTGCATGGCATCAGTTATGCTTATGACGAAGAAGCCACCCATGGTCCACATCATACGTTGCACATTGTATCCTACCCCTCCGCTGCTGGCCTTCTGAGCCGACATTCCATACAGCTTCTCTGCGTGAACGCGAGTGTGGCAACACCAGTGCAGTGTGTGTGGTGTAGGTGCCAAGTATGTGCTGAATGCAGCCTTCAGCCGCATGGTACACGTCAACACAAGGAGCGTGCCACCTGCATGCCTGCGGCATCTGGTAAACTCTTAACGTTCTTGGCACAGAGGTAGACACTTTTTTTTCCCCCAAGCACTGGAACATCTTCCACCTTATTTAATATTCCTGCAGCTTCAATATCATTCTTTCCATTTGTGCAGAAACATGACACCCTCTTCTGATTGGCAAGAACGGTTTACGTCGCTTACAACCATATAATCCAAAATTGTGCCTGGTAGAAACTGCCTAATATGGGTGAACTGCCACAAATATGCCACAGATTCTCAGAGAATCAGAGTACTTTCCCTTAGAGGGTGTCAACATTTTCATATCAAATGTGATTACATAGTCCCTTATTGCCAGTTTCCTCCCCAAAACCATTACCACAGGCATCTGTTGCGATTATGCTATATTTTACTGGGTCCAAACAGTCTACAATGGGAGGAGCCTCACAAGTTAATCAATTAACGTCTGACACCCTGCACCCCAAACTGGATCCGCTTTATCCTAATCAACCATCTTGTAGAATTTGTGTTTTTCTCCCAATTCCAAATACATTTTGAATACACCTCTGTTAATCCCAGAAAATAATTTTACAGGACTTTTCCTGTTGGATTCGGTGCCTTTCTGATCACCAACATCAATATTTCTACAGGTATAGTATACTCAGATCATATTTCATGCATTAATAACTCTGTTGCAGACCTGGCAAATTTACATTTGAGTGCTCAATGTATCATTTTCCTGCAAAGGGTTGTAGAGTACCAGAATTTCATCGTGGAAATAAAGCACGCTGGTTATTCCCTTCAGGTACTCATGATCCCCTGACATGCAGCAGCAACCAAGGCTGGACCAAAAGACATGCCACACAAGAGGAGAAATCTGTAACTCTATCACAGAGTCAAAGAGCCCTGTGTATTCTGTAACCTCCCACAACCCTATAAATTAACGGTACAATGTTATCCAAATGGTTTAGAATAGCCTTATCGGTCTACGTAGCAAAGAAGGGTCCATTTCTATCCAGTGGGACAGTGTTAGCCACCAGGCGGGGGCTTCTGAAGCACCAAGGATAGATTTGGATCTGACCTTGGGGCCAAAATTCTTTCTTTATAAGGAGAATCTAGAGGAGCACACGGAGGCACTAAAGTATTGTTCTTGGGGCTCTCTGACGGTCGGGATGTTTGCAGTTCAGTTTTTCATGGACACCCTGGCTTTTTCTGCTGCAACAAATTTGTAGTTGGTTAAATAAGTTATGAGTCACTGAAATTAGTTATCTCTTGATTTTCAGTCAAGTCTATCTGGATCTCCGTGGTCGCTGAATCATGCACAACTTGCAGTTACTGTTTGAGGTCCATTGGGGGGGGGGGGAGAGGGGAGTGTAGATTTGTTCTGGAGAGTGCTAGTTGGCCTTTCCAACCAGTGGGGTCCTTCCGGCCTCTGCACTTTCAGCGTTGGCGCAGGGATTACCAGGGAGGCAGGTGATTTCAGTTTCTTAGTAGTGTGGAGTAGACAGATGTTGCTGATCTAGGGTCTAGCAGCAATGCTGCCCAGAAGATCACAGGGTTAACAGTACACAGCAGCGCACACTTGCAGCATCAGAGAGGGGATCACGTTCCATTCTCGTCACCCACCTGAGCCCGCAAATCTGTAGGCGTTCACCAACCATTTGCAGGTAGTGTCCCTATCCTGGAAACAGAGGAAAGTATTCTCCCGGACAACAGTAGCAGTAAGTCTGAAGTAGGGTGTGTAGAGAACCCACAAAATTATCTGGGGAGCAGGGGCAGGGATTCTTCAGGAAGGGAAAATATTTTGACAGCAAAGAAACAAAAAAAAGTTACCAATGCTAATTAACAGTGAACATTACACTCCTTGATGTAAAGAGAAACCAGTGAAAATTCTAAGTATATGAAAAGAATTTGCTCCAAACTTATTTCAACCTGCATCCTCAAATTCCTGCTTTTTCCACCATTTGCTTTGTAAAATGGGGTTTGGCGCCTGAGCTGACCCCGACGTGGATTACGATTTTACAGACTGTTGCGCATTTCATCATTGACGGTTGTACTAGCCAAAAATTACACACTGAAGCTAAGCCACTGAAGAAGCCTACGATTTTCACAAGGTTTAGGCAAATGGCCGCATCGTGTGATCCTGGGCAAATCTATATCTCCCTTTGTTGCTTTATATGCCGTAATAACTGGTGCTTAGAAACAAAGAAAATAACAAAATGCTGTCTAAAATAATAACACTGCCCAGGTGTCTAAGGACATTCTAAAGAATAGCATTTACCTTTAAATGCCTATAGAGGGTTGAGAGAGTGGAGTGAAACAGCCGGTCTCCCTCAAAAAGAGCCCTGACATGCCTTATCGTGCACTTAGAGAACATTTCAAGCACTAAAGCACTGTGGGGAGGTAGGAGGTGGAACAGACTTTAAAGGGTCGCCCGCACGGCGGCAGAACCAATAAGCAGCCATTACACACACACACACACAGAGTCCACGCTGGGAATATTATGTTTTTCAGTGACAAGCAGCCATTAGCCACACTTAGAGAAAATGAAAGCAAGATTAGAAAAAAAGCAGCACAGCGGGAGGTCCTGATTATATAGCTTTTCTTTCGCATCCCCCGCTCTGACGTAGAACCCATTCCTACGAAAAGATAGCTCCTCGACCTTGAAATACTGGAGGTGAAGGAGACTGCGTCCATGCTGGAGAGAAACAGAGAGGCTTTTAACATAATGATGCCAGAGCGGAGGGCGGCCTGGGGCAGGCAGGCGAGTGCGCGAGACTGGTTGTCATTTGCTATAGTGCCGCCTGAGCGGGGTATCGCAGTGGGTTAATGCACGTGCTGCAGAGTCCAGGTGAAGAAGCGCTGCGTCAAGCGTTTCCATGCATCGTTTAGTGACTGCCTTAACGAGTCTCTCAAAGTGAGAGGGGCAAGTGGGGCAGCGGAAGTGACATCATGCCCGCTCTGACCCAACTCTGATATCACCCAATGACTCGTTCGCCTGCATTAAGATTCTACCCAGCCTCGAACTTGCTGTTGAGGGGAGATGGAAAGGGCATTTAGAGGAAACTACAGAAAGTTAACCTATCTCATTCCTACTGCCACCATGACCAACAAGGGGCAGCAAGGGCAGGGCCAAGGGGGCCAAAGGCCAGGCACAGACAGCAGTTGTTGCTGCTAGATGCGCTGTTGAACCAAGGCGCAGCTGAAAGAAGGCGCTGTACTGCAGAGGGGAGGACTGGATGTTTGTCTCTGCTTGAGTGATGGAGCCGAGTCTTCAGAAACAGAGGTCAAATGTCAAGCTCTGTCTTCCGAGGGAGTGTACTGGGAAAGAAAAGGTTTTTCTTCTAGCACACAACAAAATTTAAATGTCTGAAAAATGAACTGTGAAAATATTTCAGAATATATTAGAATTATGAAAGCACAAATGAAGCACTCTTTTTGTAATTCGGAAGCGCGGTGAAAACGAACATTTCAATACGATCAAAACAAATCCGACACTAGGCGATGCCATTTCCACACATTATTGTTTGCGCGCTGTATAGTTTTATCAGCGGCGGTTTCTTCACTTGGACTGGGGAGCGTCCACCCCACCCACTGTGAGCCTCACAGGAAAAATAAAAAGGCAATGAAAAGATATCATTGCCTTTTTATTTTTCCGATGTGGGCACTCACCGCACTGCAGCAGCCCGAGCCCAGCGACATGGAAGCGTGTCCCCTGCTGCTGACTGGCAGCAGAGGACAGGGGCAGTGGCTGCTGGATGGTCCAGAGTGCGCATGTCACTTTGGCCAGCTTTCTAGCGCCGGCCAAAGTGACATACGCACTTTGAAGCTCTCCATCTGGCTGTCTTAGACAGCTGGGTGGAGACGAAACACAGGCAGACAGGGCCTGACGGAGCGTCTAGCCAGCCAGCTCCATCCAATCCTGGCACTGCTTTTACAGCATGAGAGAATCACCAGTGGCGTAACGAAACTTGAGGGGGCCCCCCTGCAAGGTGCGTGGAGGGCCCCCCTCCGGGCTCAATCAGGAGGTCCCGGACCGGAGCACTGTGCTGAGGGGGCCCCCTGGAGCTTGGGGGTCCCCCGCACCGCAGGGGCTGCGGGGGCCTGTGTTACGCCCCTGAGAATCACCAGGATTGGTTAAGGAAGTTGGCTGGGCCCATGCTGGAGTGGAGAAGATTAGGAAGAGCGAGGACGTGTAAGCCAGGTAAGTGGGTTTTTTTCTTTTACCTTTTCCTGCCCTCTACTTCTATCCCTCTCCACTCAGCAGTTTGCCCCCCGCCCCCGTCCCTATAGCTGGCAGCCGCCAATGAGTTTTATCAGTAAAACTATATATGCAAATGTAATTGTCATTTCAATTGAAAATGTGTCGTCTGTAATGGCAGTGCGCTACCACACCATGTATGCTCCACACTATGCCACTCCACAACACTCTACGCCACTCTATGCCCCTCCCCTCTAAGCCACTCCACTCTGTGGCACTCTACTCCATGCTCCATGACACAGCACTCCATTCCACTGTTAGAATAAAAATGTTTTCGCTGTGTTGATTATGTATTGTTCTACGTAAGTTAGCATTCGCGGCACCATTTTATGTCTGGCCGCCATTTTGAGCCATGATCAAAACTAATCTCTCTCTCTACATGAAAAGCAGCTTTAGTAAGTTTCGTTTCTCCAAGATTGGGCCTTGCTTTGCTAATGAATACACTGTTCTTATTATCGCATACCTTTCCCACTTGATAGAGGCCTTCTCCCACTAGTCTAGCGGTGGGCACGGACAGAACGACCTTGAGCAGGAGATAGTGTGTGCCCGGCCTCAGGATCGAAAACTATCCTTCTGTACTTTGTTGTTTAGCTGCATCTGCTCGGAAAATTCCAATGTGGGCGTGCCTTCATTGGTTCTGAATTGTACATAACGTATCACCATGTTTGCTGATGTCAGTCCCTCTGCAGCAATCCTAAGTGACTGGGCAGACTGGGCTCCACTCGAGTGTATCTGAATAAATATATTGGTTTGTATTCTCTACTGTCTCACCAACTCTTCATTTGTATGGAAGGCTGAGAGGTGGTCGCGAGTGACCCGGGTGACCCTAATCGAGTCACTTCCTTCACCACCACACCACACTCCACTACACTCTATGCCACTTCACTCTACTCTACAGAACTCCACGCCACTCCACTCTATGACACCCCATGCCTCTTTACTCCACTCTACTCTAAGCCACTCCACTCTACTCTCACATTTTGCTGAACTCTACGGTGCTCCACATCACTCCACTCCATGCCCCTGGACTCTATTACATTCTACTTTACTCCACTCTACCCTATGCCACTCCACTCTACAGCAATTTACGTCACTCCACTCTGACATACTACTCTACGCCACAATATGCCACTTCACTAGACCACACCACTACACTCTAGGACTACTCTACAACACTTTATTACACTCTGTGCCCCTCCGCTCTACTTCATAACACTCTACTCCACGGCACTCTACTCGGCTCTTTGCCCCTCCACTCTACGTCACTCTCCATTACACCACTAACTTTTAACCGTGCTAAACACAGGGCACGAGTCGGGGGTACACGCGGGTGGACGGCGTCCACTCACTATTTTCACAGCGTGGACACGTCCACCCTGCCAAGAAGTTGGGCCCCACTGAAAAATATGCTGAATGTGATTTGCAAACACCGGGACACATTCAGCAGGCCTGCACATTGTTGTCTGCTTTCGATCCGCAACAACATGCAGGAGGAGAAGGGGCTTTCTTAGTTCAGACTCCTGCTGGGCCCATAACAAAGGCCAAATCTGAGGGGTCATCAGGCCTCCTTTTGTTCTAGTCTCCTGGCTGGGAGCAGTCAGGAGCCTCACACCTAGATGCAAATGCAGCAGAGATGAAACAAAGACTCACACCTTGTTAGCACTTCCCACATACTTGAGAGGCAGCTTTTCACTTTGTTCAGGGTCTGTTTAGGAGATATGCATTCACTGTAAGAATGTCAGATGTGTTGGTCTTTCCCTGCATTTACACAAATAAATGTAATTTATATAGTGCTTACTACCCCTGAGGAGTCGTTGAAATAATTATGCACCACTATTTTTTCTTTTAAAGCACTATGGGTAGAGGAAGTTTACGCTGACAAAAGGCAACACTGTTTTATGTGTAGCTCACAAAAGTGTGAATCTTCTGCTTAAATCAGGAGGGTTTCCCTATATACTCGAAATATGCTCCAATGTACTCATGATAGACATGTTAAACATATATGTGAGGGCTTAAGATCTGATGTCACTTCTTATGACACTTCCTGTGATGACACGCGCCGCAATGTCACACGCCACGATGTCACACGCCGCGATGTCACACGCCGTGATGCCACTTGCATTCTGATTAACTAGGTTAGTCCCCCCACTTCTTTTTTTAGGACTTGTGCCCTGGCTAAACAGCAGCCACGCTGGTGTAGAACATGGCTAAAACACAATGGCAAGGCCAATAGCTTTTGCATAGGCGAAAACTACTGACTTTGCCAATGCGTGTTTAAACCAGATACTACCAAAATCCAATACTGCATTCAGCGTCCCACGAGAACCAAAGAATACATTTCACCTTAAGTTTGCAGTGTTCACTACAGCACCTAATAGCTTGAAGTGCGGATCGGACTACCACTTTCCTCTACAATACTATGAAGGCCATTTATTGATCTATTTTGTTGCTTCGTTTTCTTTGTTTGTTCAGTGCTCAATAAGTAAACAAAAAACAAGTGCCAGGGCCCTCGTCAGAAGGTCACTGCAGCTGGCACCACCCACTGCCCCTGCCAGAACCAACATAAATACATCACACATCTACAAGTGTGACAATTCAGACTATTCCAGGTGCCCAACACTATAACCAGGGCTGTGGAGGTAGGTATTAGTCCTTTTTAATATAGACTGAATAAATAAATGACTGTTGTTCTGCTCACTTCTAAATAAGACAGACATCGCCACCATGTGGCAGACTGTCTTAAGTGCCAGTGTTAACAATTAAGTACCAGTGCCGAGCACCAGAAACCACCGGCTCAAATTAAGCACTGCGTTTGATAATACTTGTCCTTCCATCCAATTTAGCCTGTAAACAGCTCCTGAACAAATTATTACCCCAGGCGAAACATGTCAGCAATAATGGCTGTATTAAAAATTAAATCCCACTGATCAATAACCTTGTGGCTTGTTGACTTTGGACAAGAGTCTGTCCTAATAAAATTGATATGTATATCCCACGGTGGAATTTTCATACATCATTGAATCAGCCACTCTACAAGACTGGTCAGCTTTTCCCATTTGACATTGGACACAGATCTCTGCGGACACTGGTGGTACATGAGAAGGACATGTAGTGCCTTAAATAAGAGCAAATTAAACCCTAGATTAAACTCTGAGTGAAAAAAAAGTCTATCTGAATCTCCTATAGACATGTTTATGACACACAGAGGCTTTCAATAAGATGACCAATACAAAGGGGGACCCCTGCGAACAAATAACGGGCAGGTGGGGCAGGGGAAAATTCAAGCAAAACCACCACTAACAACGGTCACCTGCCCATAAATAGAAATTATCAAAAGGCCCAAGGAGAGGGTCCTAAAGTTATATTCCAGTACCTGGGGCTGACAAACGCATAATTTCAAACAAAAGATAAATTAACCAAATTATTTTTCTTTTATTTTCTTTTCATAATATCAAACATAGTTATCACATTTCAAAAAAATACATAAATAAACCATACAAAATCATCTATACATATATAAACATGTCCCACATATAACAATCATAAACCTCAGTCATACTTACACACACTCAAAATGACGTACACATTCATTCCTCAACACAAACACATCTTTAAAACATTATAAATCGCTCCAGGTGGTACAACTGCCACTTAATATTTAAGGTGGAGCATTCTCGTGTATCCTCCAGATGATAGGTGAAAACAGGGTCCAAGGACACGAGAGGAATTAAGCGCCAACGCGCGTTTCGGTGTAATGCCCGCAATAGGGCGACACCTTCATCAGGGCGAAGGTAAATAAATAGTGTGGGACACACAAAGACATACCAAGTATGCCTTAGAGAATGAAGATATTCACTTTAGTTCTTCTCATAAGGTCCTTAGTCAAACTTAACAATCCTATAAAAGCGATAACAGAGGTCCGAGATGTTTCAAACATAGATCAGGGAACCAATCAGAAGGTCATTTAAACTGCCATACACTCCATAGGTAGATCGATAAAAAAACTGTTCGGAAGGCCAGTCGGGATACATCAATTGAAGGCTTAATATGCAAATAATGATAAACTGCCCGTCCTGAAGAGGATTCCTCCGATCGTCAGCTGGGGAGGGTCACTCCAATATTAAGTGGCAGTTGTACCACCTGGAGCGATTTATAATGTTTTAAAGATGTGTTTGTGTTGAGGAATGAATGTGTACGTCATTTTGAGTGTGTGTAAGGTTTATGATTGTTATATGTGGGACATGTTTATATATGTATAGATGATTCTGTATGGTTTATGTATTTTTTTGAAATGTGATAACTATGTTTGATATTATGAAAAGAAAAAAAGAAAAATAATTTGGTTAATTTATCTTTTGTTTAAAATTATGCGTTTGTCAGCCCTAGGTACTGGAATATAACTTTAGGACCCTCTCCTTGGGCCTTTTGATAATTTCTATTTATGGGCAGGTGACCGCTGTTAGTGGTGGTTTTGCTTTCAATAAGATGATCATACATACTAGAATGTATAGCTTTAATGGGAGTTGCAATTATTGTAATGAATAAACAGTTTACAGATTGTGTATTTTTCTACCAGGTAAAATGAAATGAAAGCTATTTAGGCATGGGAAAGCAAGCGTATTTTAGACAGAGGGATATCAAGATTTTTAATTCAAGAATTCACTTATATGAATTCACATGACTCAACATAAGGTAATCGAGACCACCACAGATGGAGGGACTGGAGGGCCCAGGAGAATAATATTAGAACACTTTTTAGATGTTCATAGTATTTTTAATGGAAATATAGGAGTGCTGGTATTCAGTAACCCAGAATAAATGCCTGCTACCGAGAAGTGTCGAAACTCGCCTATTAGAAGTACTGTGCCAGTGGGGGCGTGGCTTGACCGACGGAGAAGATGGCGGCGTTTGAGTAGAGCTCCGCGGGATAGTACGAGCGGACCTTACGGTAATATTATTCTTACCTCGATTGGAGGACTCCTCGATACTCCGGATGTTGCCCTGAATGCTGAGACGCTTTTGGCAGATGCCGCTGCAAACCTGGGACACAGCATTTTGTCTTTGAAGTCTCTGCCTCGGAACGGCGAAGACCGCAGCCGCCATTTTGCGTAACAATGCATACCTGAGGTAATTAACTGCTGAGCGCAACGCAGCGGCCCTTTGTTTCTGGGACTCCGTTATCAGCTTTTCTGTTTCTCCTGGCCCTAATGGAAGAAATTAGTTTTTTTTTCCTTTTCCCTGAGCTCCTTTTTATTGCTTCTCAACTTCCTCTGGAGTTGGCCTTTCTTCCTTCAGGAAAATGCCACGTGTAACCGCCATTTTGGATGCATTTTCTCCTCACATTTTTGCTGATGTGTAAAAGGTGTGTAAGGATGATTATTTATATAATTTGACTTCGAATATTCACATATCGGCTCCTCCTTTGAACCACGCTGCGTCTTCCTGCTTTTCTGCATCAGTTTTGTGGCACGTAAACTAAACAGTGTACCTATATACACAATTTGTTACTGGCATCTATTGGACATATATTCCGATGGGGATTACTGTCTACATCATCAATCTATTCTGATGGTTCTGAACTGGTGTACCTGCTCAGTACTGCGCCTGTTTTAGAGACCTTGCAATAACTACTTTTTATGGGAAGACTGAGGAGAGTGGGTACTTCCTCGGCATGCCCCACGCAGGTATTCATCAAGAACTCTATAGTCTTTTCAAAATATTCTAAAATGGAGGAGGCTCTGGCGTCTGCATCGAGGGACTCATCCTCTTCAATACCTACTCCTGTCACTGCAGGGAAGGTCTCCATGAAGCGTCAAAAGAAAGACCCACCATCACCACAGAAATCGTCCTCTCCCGTTTCATTAGATATGTTATTGGAGGAAATTCACTCATTACGACCATTTATGGAGGAAACTAACACCAAACTACAATTTCTCACAGAAAATTGGTCAACGATGGATGAAAGACTATCTGTGGTAGAACGTAGTGTATCCTCACTCGGGCTCACTGATGGCAAGTTTAACTCTGTTCAATCTCAAGTCAATCTACTCCAGAAACAGGTAGAGGACCTAGAAAATAGAAACAGGCGCAATAATCTACACATTTATGGTCTGGCAGAGACCACGGAGGGCAACCATCCTATTGCTTTTTTCAAATCTTTCATTCCAAAGATTTTGAATATGCCAACAGAAACCTCCCTTAATATCCAAAGTACTCACCGCATAGGTCGCCAGCAAACCTCCTCTACCAACTCAAGACATCCCAGAGGTGTCATTTTATATTTTTGGGAATATACTGACTTACTTAAGGTTCTTTCAGCAGCCAGGTCAATGAAACGCATTGTTTGGTCTGGGAGCACTATATACTTTTCTCAGGATTATGCTAAAAGCACAGCCGACAGACGTAGGGAGTTTCTCAGTTTGAGACCTGATCTCAGATCACTCGGAGCTCGCTATGGTCTCTTTCACCCTTGTCTATTTAAAGTTACCTACAAGAACAGAACCATGACTTATGAGGACCCGATCAAATTGAAAAGCTTTATCAATTCCTGCAAGATAGAAACAATGGATTTTTCAGGATCGTCCTCCTCTCAGACTGTATAGATCTGTAGGAGTGTTTAGACCTTCTTTTTTTCTCTTCTTTATAGACTTTAACAAATATTCTCTTACTCTCAAAACAATGTTGGTTACCATAGGAATGTTTTATTAGATCCAGTATTACCTATAGCATTGTTATTTTTATTGACTAACTATTTTTTCTCTTCTTACAGGTTCGCTCATAGTTGTACCTGTTTGTCCTCAGTCTTGTTTTGTGAGCTGTGGTCCTTCCTCGTCCTCCCCCTCATCATGCTTGGACGCCTCACCTTCCCACGTGGCCTTCCCCCCCCAACCTCAATTGGATTCTTAGGTATGTTCCTATCCTTTGTCCTTTTTTCTTTGTTTGTTATATCCCTTCTTCCCCTTTCACTCTTGTTTGTCCCTAAGACATTCTTCAACATATTGTCTTTGTTCTATTATGTTTTGCGTTTGCATTTGAACTGTTTTCTGTTAGGATATGCATATATTTATATCAAAAATGTACATGACCTAGTTGATGTTACAGTTGTTTTAGGTTATTGGATGACTTGCCTAGATCACTATCTTCTTCTTATTTCCACGTCACTGCCCTCATGTCTCTGAAAATTATGCCATGGAATGTTAGAGGTTTGAATTCCCTTATTAAGCGACAACGTGTTTTAGCACATTTATCCAAATTAGAAGCTGACATTGCTCTTATACAGGAATCTCACTTAACGGCAGCTGAATCTTCAAAATTAAAAAGAAGTTGGGTGGGAGAGGTTTTCTTTTCCCCAGGAGATGGTAAACGGATGATGTGAGACGTTATGCCATAAATCACTCTCTGTTAAAGTAATCTCTCAATCATCTGACGATGAGGGAAGATGGTTACATACTAGATTGCAAATGGGGAATGCTCCGGTTTCTTTGCTTAATGTATATGCTCCCACTAATGGGGTTTCTTCTTTTTGGTCCTCTTTATCCCAACAAATTTCGTCTTGCATTGACGATAATTTTATCCTCGCTGGAGACTGTAATCAAATTGTTGACCCTTTCATAGACCGTAACTAATTAGTCTCCTTTAAATCACATAGATCCCATAATGGAGGATTTGTAACCCTGTCACAAGGGAATATACTTTTTATTCTCCTTCCCACCAGTCACAATCTCTAATAGACCACTTTTTTCTGTCTCATAATATAGCTCAATCCTTGAGAGACGCAGATATTGGGACAATTTTAATATCTGATCATGCCCCTATCTCTATCAAATTGGATATTTGATCAAAATCTAGTTCTCCCAGTAGATGGCGTTTTAATAACTCTCTCCTTCTAGATCATATTTTTAACTCCTCCTTTACTTCTTTTTTTAATGAATATTTCTCTTTAAACCAGACTGACACTTTACCCTTCTCTGTTATTTGGGATGCATTTAAAGCAGCTGCCAGAGATTTTATTATAGGTTTTGTGTCTAAAAAACGTAGAATTTCACATGAAATTACTAAAAATCTTTTGGCAAAAATAAAGAAACTGGAGCATTCCTATTACTCCTCGAAAGCCAAGGAATGTTTTTCTCAGCTTATTGAGGCTAAACTCCAATTTAACAAAGATTCGACTGACAATGCTTCACTCTATCTGTTAAAGTCAAGTGCAAAATTTTATGGTGGCCAAAACAAGGCTGGTAAGCTCTCGGCAAATGACCTAAAGGTTAAAAATAATAAGCTTGACATTGAGTCAATTTTTGATAAACAGGACACATTAAGATTTAAAGATTCTGAAATACTAGATGAATTTCTCCTCTTTTACAAGGATTTATACACACCGGAATCCACACCCTCAACGTCTGAGATTTCGCAATTCCTCTCAGGTATTCACTGTTCCTTTGAGCCTCAAATAGATTATACTCCTTTAGAATCTGACATTTCACATCAAGAGCTCCTCATTGCACTACAGACACTCAAAAAGATAAGGCTCCAGGACCTGATGGGTTTACAGTATAATTTTTACACACTTTTCTCCATTGCTCCTTCCTAAGTTAAATACCCTTTTTAATTATTTTCTACAAGTGGGCAATTCCTCTGGTTCTTTTTCAGAAGCATTAATTTGTTTAATCCCGAAAGACGGAAAGGACTTGAAACACTGTAAAAATGATAGACCTATTTCTTTGGTCAATATTGACTATAAAATATTCTCTAAAACCTTGGCAATGCGTTTGGAATCTTTTCTCCCTCAATTATTAAGCACAGAACAGTCTGGTTTTATAAAAGGACGTCTCATTTCAGATAACACCCGCCTATTTTTTGACATCTTATCCAAATCCTCATTCCCTAGCTGCTGTGGCCCTGGATGCGTAGAAAGCATTTGACCGTGTCAATTGGCCATATCTTTTTCAAGTGCTCAAATGGTTCGGTTTTGGTCCAAAGATCATATCTTTGATTTTGCTTTTATATTCTAATCCTCGAGCTGCAGTCTTTGCTAATGGTAATACTTCTTCCTTTTTTGATCTGCCCACTGTCCCCACTCCTTTTTAATTTAGCTCTAGAACCCTTCTTATCCAGAATACGTCAAAATAAAGATATCCAAGGCTTTAAGGTTAACGATAAACACATTAAATTAGCAGCCTACGCTGATGACGTATTATTATTTATCTCCAACCCGCATTCCTCTATTCCTGCCTTCCTAAATGAGGTGGAACTATTTGCTTCTGTCTCGGGTTATAAATTAAATAGAGATACATGCGAAATATTACCTTTGACTAAATATACTTTTAAAGAGGATTTCGCCATTTCAAATTTTACTTGGAATTCTAAACATATAAAATACCTGGAACAAAATTAAAAGAGGGCTTGTACTACAATATCTTAAGAGACAAACTCCATCTGTAGTCCTCTTACAAGAAACTCATTTGGTAGGATCAGCCACTAAAGCACTGGACAGATGGGGGTTCAAAATGATAGTGCACTCCGAATTTACTACAGGATCTAGAGGGGTGGGGATACTGATACGAAAGAGTTGCCCACTAATAATACATAGCACCCAGACAGATGACCAGGGGCGCTTTGCGGCACTATCCTGTCAATGGGAGGGACGAGCCTACAACCTGGTTACCGTATATGTCCCCCCTGCGCTCCACAGTCTGGCCCTCCCGGCTCTCGGTAGGTTCCTGCTCACCTTACCCCCTGGGGAGCTGGTGGTGGGGGGCGACTTTAATGCCGTTCTTGACGCCTCCTGGGATTGGTTACCACCAAGGGACCAGGGGAACCCCCTCACACATCTATGTGACTTCACGGCAGCTATGGGACTTGTGGACGTTTGGCGTGCAAGACACCCCTCGACACGCCAATACACATATCACTCTGGAGCCCACAATAGTTTGTCAAGGATAGATTACATTCTCTCATCCCCGACGGGCCTTGCAGCAATCACAGAGATCACACACCTCCCCAGAGGGATATCGGATCACTCTCCCTTATTAGTAACTTATACATCGCAGCACATGGGACGTAAACGCATCTATCCAATTTACTCGGGGTACTTGAAAGTCCCGACTATCAGGAAACAACTGCGCACAACCACGAAACAATACTTCCAAGAAAATACACACTCTGTTGCTTCCCCTAGTACTTTATGGGAGGCATACAAGACGGTTTTGCGAGGGCAGGCAATATCCGTAATAACCTCACACAAACGAGAAAAGACCCTACAGGTGCAGGAACTTGAGAGCGCAGTTAGCCTAGCCGAAGAAGAACACACCAGAGCTCAGACTGAAGAGACAAAGCACACTCTAAACTTGGCCAAACAAGCATACAGGGACTACACATGGGAGGACGCTAAGGCAAAAGCCGCAAAAACGCAACACACGATATACGAGGTAGGGGACAAGGCCGGTAAGTTGCTAGCCTGGCTAGACAAGAAAGAGTGCGCTAGCCGCTGGGTGGCTCACCTGCACTTACCCTCGGGGGAGGACATAACGGACCCATCAGACATAGTAACTGCCTTTGCACAGCATTATGAGGCAATTTACACACCCACCACAAACGCCACGGTAGAAGAGAATTTGGCCTTCCTAAAGGATATCCGTTTGCCAACTCTGACACCCCAAGACGTCGACACATTAGATGAACCTCTCACGGTGGACGAAATTGCCGCTGCGCTTAGAGGGCTGCAATCAGGTAAAGCACTAGGTCCTAACGGCATTCTGGTAGAACTCTACAAAACAGAAGCGGAAAGGCTGGGGCCTCATTTATTAACAATGTATGTAGACAGTCTAGATAAGGGAATACTTCCCAGGGATCAGAGGATAGCGACTATAGTGACAATCCCAAAACCCGGCAAGCCCCCTCAGGAATGCACCTCCTACCGTCCAATCTCACTCCTCAACGCAGAGGCGAAAATCCTAGCAAAAATTCTAGCCTCCAGACTCCAACCACACCTCACGTCTCTTATACACCCGGATCAGTCCGGTTTTATGCCAGGCCGCAACACAGCAATGAACCTAAGACGGCTACACGGAGTGATGGCCCGAATGTCTACCATCCAAGAAGAGGCGGTCATTCTATCGTTAGACGCCAGTATGGCCTTTGATCGAGTGGAGTGGCCATTTATGTTCGCAGTGTTGCAACACTTTGGCTTTGGGCCTTATTTTCGGGCCTGGGTCCGGTTGTTATATACACAACCCATGGCACACGTAGTGGTCAATGGACGCATATCCAAGGACTTTCCTCTGGGGCGCGGGACTAGACAGGGATGTCCCTTGTCCCCACTCCTATTTGCCCTGGTACTTGAGCCCCTCGCGACTTGGATACGATGTGACCCGGTGATACGGGGACTAAGATGGACGGAGGGGTGGGAAGACCGTATATCGCTGTACGCAGATGATATACTACTATACATGACCTCCCCCAGTCGCTCAATTGGTCGTTTATTAGATATCTGTGCATCATATGGCAGATACTCGGGGTACATGATTAACTGGGCAAAATCGGTTCTGTTTGTCCTCCATGGTCCCCCTCCGCGCCTACCCAGGGGAGTAATGATACAGCCTGGGAACGACGGTTTTAAATACCTGGGCATCCATATTACGCCAGACCATACGCAATTCTACGAGCGAAATCTCATGCCCCCTCTCCTGAGACTTAAAAACGACGTAAAACACTGGCATGCACTACCTCTGACCCTCTTGGGCCGTGCAGCTTTGTTCAAGAGGATGGCTCTCCCGCGGTTCCTGTACGCCCTGCAAAATACACCTACCCCGGTCCCAAACTCTTATTTTAAAGCCATCGAGGCTGAAGTGGGACTGCTCCTCTGGGGAGGAAACCTCCCCGCATAGCCCTATCCAAACTCACCAGAAGCTGGTACGATGGTGAAATCGCCTTGCCCAGCGTACAATTGTATTACTGGGCCTCGCAACTTATCATAGTGAACCAATGGCTCCATGCCCCGCAGGAGGAACCGGCTCTCCGGCTGGACAGGCATACTCTCGGGGCTGGTGGACCCCTAGTGGCACTTTACCACAACAACAAAAAAAAAGGCGCATGGATCGGTCCCACTGCACATACAATAAATATATGGTTCACAGCGCAACGAGCGCTCGGCTGGGAGGGAGTCCTCACCCAACTCACACCACTGTGGGATACGCCGAAACTAGGTATGCTCCGCTACAGTAAAGGTTTTGCACAATGGGACCTTATTGGTATCTCGAGAATTGGAGATCTCTGGAAAAAGGGAGAAGTAGTGACGTTCGCCCAACTACAAACAACATACCAAATGGCTGATTCAGAATAGTTTCGCTATACACAAATTAAACACGCACTTGCAATGGCCGTACCCAAAGGCACCGATCTCCCCGAATCATCGCCGCTCGAGGACCGTCTCCTTACAGACCATCTAACCAAAAAAGTTATTTCCCTCACTTATCGCAAACTAATATATAATCAGAAAGATCCCACGCAAGCCTTACGAGACAAATGGTGGGTTGACCTAGGAGACATGGACGACCAGGATTGGCAGGAAGCATTGGCATCCCCACGAGAGGTGGCAATCCCGTCTCGCTTACAATTGGTGCAACTGAAGATCCTGCATAGGACGTACTACACTAGAACTATGCTCCACAAAATCGGCCGGACTGAGACACCTCTCTGTCTGAGGGGATGTGGGACGCGGGGTACATTTTACCACACGCTATGGGAATGTCCTCACATAACACACTACTGGGAGGCGGTCATGGAGACAATTACTCAGGTGTGTGGCTCTGAAGTTCTCCCTGAGCCAAAAAGGTGCCTCCTCAATGTATGGGAACCAACCGACCTTAATCACGCAGCACAGGCCTGGGCGACACTAGGGATCACGTTAGCTAAACGCAATATCGCACAGCACTGGGGCACGCCCATTACCCCCCGGCAACAACACTGGTGTCAAGACATGGATGGAGCAATGGTGGCCGAAAAAGCAGTCTTCACACACAGAGGGTGTCCCAAAAAGTGGGAGCGGGTGTGGGGCAAGTGGAATTCGTTCTGTGGTAATATTTGTGCCCCCCTGGCAGAGGAATCAGATCCAGACTTAAGCGACTAGCCCACAAGGTCTACTAAAGGGTCAGCTGCATGCCCGGGGTGGGGGGTCCAGACACTATGCTAATGAGACGTGAATTTAAGGCAACTATGTACAATGCATTACCTGTGTATATAACCTGTAATGAATGTATCAGACTAATGGACATTGCTAAGAGTAACCAGCACTGTTTGTTTTCTTTTTTGATTTTATGATAATAAAAAGTTTAAAAAAAATAAAAAAATACCTGGGATTACTTTTTGCTCCTTCCATTCCAACAACACTTTCTTTATGCTAAGAGAGCTGCATACAGAGAATTTCGACGTTAACTTCCAAATGGCACCCTCTCTACCTGTCTTGGTGGGGGCGTTTTGACACCATCAAAATGATGCTCTCCCCTATAGTGTTGTACACAATTTCTAACATTCCAGTATCCATTCCCTCAAAGTCTTTTAAAAAGATGAACTCTATCTTGTCCTCTTTTTTGTGGAATGCTTAGAAACCTTGTATATCATTACTACGAATCACAAAACCAAAGACAGATGGCAGGACTAATTTTCCTGATTTCCCCAATTATCATAAATCCTTCCTACTTCGTCAATCCTCGAGATGGCTTTCGGATATTCAATTAGGCAGTCCCTTATGGGTGGAACTTGAAAGTTCATTACTCTCCCCTTTTTCTTTTAAGGAATATCTTTCCTTTACCCGCAAACCACAATCTGCCTGCACTTCTATTCTCAAACATTCTTGTGAGCTCTTAGAACCTAATTCGAAATCACCTCCCACAGACTTACAGTCCTTTCTTAACTCCACACTTTGGCACAATAATTATTTGCTGATCCGGGACAAACCTTTTTATTGGAAGACATGGAGACAGAAGGATTTAATTTGGGTACGTCACCTTTACTCAGAATGAGGTTATGTCTTTCTCACAGGCTAGCCGTCTTTTTAATTTTCCACCTTCTTATCAACCTAAATACACACTCCTAAAACAAGCCTTACTGAGTGCTTATGCTCAAGTTTTGTCTCTCAATCACACCACATCCCACTCAGTCAATAGATTACATACTTTCTTGCGCTCGTGTCCTAAAGCATCTGCTATCTATACCTACCTTCGTACCCTACACGTTGATAGAGAGAAATTCAAAGTAGAACTCTCCTGGGAAGAGGATTTTGAAATGGTATGGTCCATTCCCTTTTGGAATAAAATATGGTCTAAAATTAGGAAATCATCCAGAGCAGCAAATACCACACAGACATTATTTTTTGTTTATAATAGACTTTTATTGCATCCAGTCATTTTGCATAAGAGACACTATAATGTCCCTGACACCTGTTGGACCTGTTCGTCTCCGGCTGCTGACTTGTAGCATTTGCTCTTTACATGCTCACATGTCCATAACTTCTGGAGAGGCGTCTGGTCTCAAATTAATTCGATTTTTGGTACTAGTATACCCTTTTCTATTGTTCACATATTTTTAGGAAGTATCTCTCCTGTTTGGGATAATCATATTCTTAACGTCAAGATTGTAGATTTATTAATAGCTGTTGCCTTCCAGCAAATTACCAAAAATTGGAAAGATCTATCCAAATTGTCCTTTCAAGCTTGGTGGTCCACAGTGTGTCATAATCATAGATTGGATACGGCCTTTGTATATCCTCTTCCCCTAGCTACAAAACGCATAACTTTGTGGGCACCAGTCACAAGATTTATTGAAGCGAGTGCTAGACAATCTTTTTCTAGGTCTCCCATCCAACAAGAAGTTGCTCAACCTTCGTGACATTCTTCAATGTATTATACCATTATCATACACTTTTTACATCCCATTTTTATGTACTTTCCAACAAGGCTACAATATTTCATGAATGATGTGATTATTTTTATTTGTTTACTTAGGCATTTCATTCCAGTCATATGTATTTGACATTTTTACTTGAACAAGGTTTCATCTAATGTTTTAATTGCTCTCTTATACGATTGTATTGTAATTATCATATTATTGTATGCTTTCACTTTATGTTTTCTCAATAAACTCTTCTTTGAACTTAAAGTACTGTGCCAGTGCTGAGAAATGCAGGTACTGTCCCTTTCAAACTGAACATGTGCAAGTACTCAATAACCCAAAATACCTGCTTGCTACTGAGACGTGCCAGTATTTACACATTAGAAGTACTGTGCCAGTGCTGAGAAATGCAGGTACTGTCCCTTTCATACTGAAGGAGTGTATATACTCAGTAACCTAGAACACCGACTTACTACAGAGAAGTTTGAGTACTCACCCATCAGGTACTGTCTCTTTCATACTGGAGTGCAGGCACTCCGTAACCCACAATACCCGCTTGCTACGGAGAAGTTTGAATACTCACCCATCAGGTGCAGTCCCTTTCAGATTGATGGCATGCAGATACTCGGTAACCAAGAATACTTGCCTGCTACCGAGAAGTTCGAGTACTGACCCATCAGGTGCGGTCCCTTTCATATTGAAGGAGTGCAGGTACTCAGTAACCAAGAATACCTACCTGCTGCCAAAAAGTTTGAATACTCAGCCATCTGGTGCTGTCCCTTTCATACTGGAGTGCAGGTACTCAGTAACAGTGCTTAATTTGAGCTGGTGGTTTCCAGTGCTTGGCACTGGCACTTAATTGACAACACCTTCGCTTGTGACAGTCTGCCATAAGGTGGCGCTTTATGGCTAATTTAGAGATTACCATAACAGGTAATTATTAATTCAATATGCATTAAAAATAACTATTACCTGCTGCCCAGACATTCTTAGAGGTTAGGTGTTCTGAAATAGTAGGAGTGTGATGGTTAGTAGTCGTGTTGTTACCATCATTGGCAGGGGCAAGTGTGGTGGAAGAAGATGCAGTGGCCTCCTCACGAGAGCCCTGGCACTTATCTTTTTTTTTTTTTTTTACAAATTAAGCACTGCTCAGTAACCCAGAATACACGCCTGCTACCGAGAAGTTGGAGTACTCACCCTTCAGGTCTGTCCCTCTTAGATTGAAGGACGGCAGCTGAATCAATAGATGTTGGCAGTGCTTAGCTCTTAATGGACGATTCCAACTTCAGGGACAAAACTCCCTGCAGTCCAAGCAGGCATTTAAAAGCTCATGGGCAAAATCATGAAATGACACTTCCATGTTCTACCTCGACATGTGCTCCTGCCTGACTGGGCCGCAAGAACCGTGGCCTGAGGAAGGCCTGCGAAGATATGTACCCACCTTTGGACTTATGACAAAAAGTCAATGGTCTGCGACATGTTCACCAATTCAGGAAGAGTGGAACGTTTGCTAAATCGACCATTCTCTACAACCTCAGTGGATAGGATTAATTACTTGTTGCTACTTATGTGGCCTTTTGCTACCAATAGCGTGGTGCGTATGTTCCATCTGGCCGCATGCTATGTCCTCAGTTTTAGCCAACAACAAACTGCATCCTGGACCCTGTAAGCCCATAATTATAAGTGTACAAGTGAACTACAGGTCCCGGTATTATAGGGAGCACCAGGTGAAATAGGAGGTCTGGCAGTACGTCGCCCACGTGACCTGAGGGCAGGTGACAGCTAGGCAACACCGGATATACTGAACATTTCAAAAGTATGAGCACCCTTCCCTTGGAGGGGTGGTACACTTGTGCCTTTTACTTTTAAATGTGTGACACTGGACTGTACTCACCTCTTCACAGCAGTGGTGTCCAGCGTCGATGTAAGAGGGCTGGAAGGAGTCCACATTTTCAGAACATTCGCATCTAAAGTGTACCTACAAAGACTATGATGGAATACAGAAAAACCTCTCTTTTCCACCCAAGGGGAAAGCTCACCTGTGAACATAGCTACAATCTCATGTACAGCAAAGGGCGAAAGAATTGTGCTTTACTCACACAGGCCTCCTCTCGCCACTTTGTATATTGGGATTAATTGGAAAGAATATTATACATAACTCTGGAAGCGCCCCCCCCCCCCGAGCATGCTTTCTAGATATTGAAATGTGCGCTAAGCATAGAAGATAGAAATAAAAAACACACCCTGGTCCCTTCCCACAAACGGAGGCGGTATTTGTGAAAACCTCGCTGTAGGAAGCCTCCTTTGTAGCTTCACAGATTCATAAAAAATAAAAACATAAAAAAGATGTTGATTCAAATGTATCGCTGGTTTAAACCCGGCTGTGCTCAAAGGAAGTGCTGGGTAGAGACAATATTACATATTCTGTTTGGATCCATTGATGCTTGAAGGGTGGTGCGCCTGTGAAGAACTATATAGATCCGCGGCCCTCGGGAGAGGTAAGAGAGGCCGACAGATCTATCCGAGGGGCGGTTTTTAGGTCTCGCCGACAGCTGTCTCACGTTAAGACCTACTGTCCACAACACAACATACAGAATGTGCTTTGGGTCCGGCCCAGGCTCAGGAGTAGATGGCTTTCTTGTAGACCTAATTTACGTCTTTCCTCCCTTTTCTTCTGTCTGCCTGCGGTAGAAAAGCTTCTTTACCTACAATTTGATTGGTAAATGTGTATTCTTCCTCGGCTGGTGGGAGAGGGATACTCAATATGAAATATGATGCTCTCAATGGAAATGCATCATTTTCTCCCACTCTCGCCCCTGTCCACTTACAACCATCCCCTAGCGACCCTGCTCTCACACTGCTCGCCCACCACTGTGCCAGGCCACGCCCCTCTCCCCCCTCCCCTAAACCCTGCTCCCTGTCCAATCCTCTTCCTCCGTTCCCCGCGTTTTGTTATTTTTTGCTCCGGCGACCGACAACTGCACACTCCTGTCAGGCTGCTCACTTTCTCCTGCACTGGTCTCTGCACTATCCCTATGGCTTTAAGTGGGCCGGCTCGCACCGGTGCTGAGCACCGGTAGTTTTTTAAAGGGAGCCCCGAAACGGGTCTCTATCGGGCTCTTTTTTGTGCCCTGGCACAGGCGGTCCCGGACTGCAGTGACAGCAGGTACACCAATGTGCGCGTGCTCACACTGCTCACTTCTCACTAGTGGAGAAGTGACGGCATGACATCATACCAGGTGAGCGTTCTAGGAGAAGAGAAATCCTCTAAAGAGTCATTTTCTCTCTGGATTTCCCTTCTCTTTTTGAAACGCACGAGCAGCAACATTGTCGTAGTGTCACCAAGGCTTTAAAGGGGAAGCTTTTCCAATATTATATACAAGCCATAGTTGCTGCTTATTTATCTTATGCAACTAACAATAACTGACAAAGCCAACAGTCCTGACTTGTTGTAGGTTTGATGTTACTTGTTGTATCATGTTTCTGGATGCAATGACAAACAGCAAACTACAAGTCGGGCGGCACACTATGCTAAGCACAGATTTTTAGGTTACGTGTTTAAGCCACGCCCTTAATTATATTGGCCACACCCCTTTGAGAGACCCCCCCACTTAAAGCCCTGCCTATCCCTAGCGTCGTTTTATATTTACTGCAAACAGTACAGAACTGTGCAGCTCGGATGCTCCTGAATATACCTAAACGCTCCTCTGCAAGACCGGCTCTTGCTACCCTTCACTGGCTGCCTGTTCAGGAAAGAGTGCAATTTAAGGCTCTCTGTATCACCCATTAATCTTTTTTTGGGAAAGGTCCGCCTCTGATCCGTTTCTGGAGTAAACCTTATGTACCCAACAGAACCCTGAGATCGGGGAAAAAAGGATTGATCTGTGTACCTAAGATTAAACGTTCACGGAGTGGAGGTCGACTGTTCACATATAATGCATCTCGACTCTGGAACAGTCTGCCTCTACACATACGCTCTGAATCTGAACATCTTAAGTTCAGAACACTTTTGAAAACTTTTCTTTTTCACTAGTCCTTCTTTAGCTTATCTATTTTGTAGCCTACTGGATGCCTAGCGCTGGGATGCCCATGGGTAACCATGCGCTCTATAAGTGTTCATTCATTCATTCATTTTTATGTTCTGCGTGGCCCCAGCAACTGCATACTACTACCCAGCCGCTTTAATTGTTGTAGTGCTCACCAAAATATTTATATATTTTTATGTTTTAAAATGGTTGTCGGCCATGTTGTAATGGTAAATTAAAAATAGCAAAAATGGGCTGTCAATGAGTTACTATGTATGTGTACGTACCCAGCGGCCATCTTAGAGTGGCAAAAAATCAGTGACAAAGCCAATAGGTCAGGGCTCATCTTTTAAAGGCAAGTCATAGTGGCTTTGCAAATCCTCGTTTCTTATTGGGAGGTACCTTGGGTGTTTTCTTTACTTTTCATTTCTTACGCTTATATGGAGATTGTTTGGAAAAAAACTGGAATTTTCAGTCCATACAAGTCTTGCTATTTTGTATAATGGACGTTTTGTTAAGTCCCATAACTCCCACACAGTCTCTAGGCGCTAGTAAGAGAACGAGAAGCTGACAGCTACATTTAAAGCGCTATGGACAAGACAGGCCGTAAGGGAAAGTGCACGTCATATACTGGCTATTCTTTAACAAGAAAACAATGATTGTGGTGATTGTGGTGTCTATATCTGCCTGCGCTGGGCCTAGCAGCCAGAAGGTTTTCAAACAGATGATGAAGGTAGCAGACAACAGGTCGAGTATCCAGGAAATCCTGTACTGTAGAACAGGTGAACAGATACCTGGTCAATTCTAGTTCTAATCTTTTATCCTCATAACATGGCACACTGGTGGAGCAGAGCACTCTTAACGAATGTGAGTCACTGAAGGAAAAATATAGTTTAATTTTCTTTAAACGAAGCAAAGATGGGGGTTCCAGAGTGTAAGAAAAGATGCGTCTGCCGGAAAAGAATTTTGAAAAGTGCAGAACTTAGAAGGTAACAGGGTGCATAAAACAAAGATCGGGAAGGTGTGCATCTGATGAGACATGGTTCTGGTTCGTCCTACACACTTATTATAACACAGAAAACTCCTCGGGTCTATATCAAAACGCAAACTATCAGTGGATAACGAAAGGGTGTCTCACAAAATCTCCAATAGGGAGAAATCCCTTACCGGACGAATACCCTCACACACCATAGGTGTCATGCTTCATCTTATGGGTTTCTCCTCCCAATGGGAAAACCTAGTCCCATTGAGGGCTACAACCTCCTCAATGTGAGGGGGGAGCACAGGGATGTTTTAGAGATGTTTCTATTCTAACAAAGATGCTAAAATCCCATAGATGTATGGTAGTGTAGTGAGGACGCAGCGCAAATATAAAGTGCTCCAAAAAAGTGGTGAGATTAAAACTATCTAGTGGGGGCAAAAAGGATTCTTTATTCACTTGCTCACACCGATAGAGTTAAAAAATAGTGCAGCGAGCAGTCTGAATTTAAACTGCCCGATATTGTAATAAGGTCGACATGTTTCAGCCTAAGTGATCTCAGACGGTATCTAGGCTTTCATCAGGACCGAAAATATTATAAGCTGCTGCTGTATCAAAGTGAAAAACAGAGGAAAAAAGTAGTGATGCTAGACCCGTAATCCCATTAATTGTGGTCGGATTTGACTGGATGTACCCAAAAATATGGGGATGTGCGGCCACACCTCGACCTGGCAACAGCTCAGGGAAGAGGGCCCCGCTCTATACGTCGGTACCCCGTCGCGGTACGTGAGCCGCAGCTCTATACGTCGCTCTATACGTCGGTACCCCGTCGCGGTACGTGAGCCGCAGCTCACGTGCCGCGACGGGGTACCGACGTATAGAGCGGGGCCCTCTTCCCTGAATGGATCTGTGCAGCTTTGGATTCAGTAAGTGGAAAACTGGACTACTGGTGCAACTTGAGTGGACATTTTGAGATTGGAATCTACCTTGATACCCACATTTTTAACAGTTTCAGATCCAGTGGGCGGCCCCAACTTCAGACAGTTTCATACAGTGACAAATTAAAAGGGAAGGAAGGAGGTACCAATTTTGAAGAAAAAAATGTTAAAAAAGTAAATGAAAAGAAACATGGGAGGTGCCGTCACCTGCAGCTTAGGCAGGGCCGCCCTTGGAAACCCAAAAAAGCAAAGATATTTACCAGGGAGAGAGGGAGGACAAAGCTGCAAAAAAATATACAAATTAAAATCCAGGTCTTGTCCTCTGTATTTACTTAATCCACCACTACATGATGGTGTGCGACGGGGAAAGAATGCCAGCTGAAAGATGCGGCTATGGGGGATGAGGGTCTACCAACATTCGATGAAGTGGGTCCCTGGGGTATGGAGTAGTACAAGAGTCAGTGGTTGTACCTGAAGAGGAGGAGGCCACATACTCGCAGTCCAGCTCCATCTGCGGATGGCTAATACCCACATACCATCAACCACAAGCAAACATGCGAAAGAACATCTCGGGCTGCGGCAAAGATAATCATTCCGTGTGATCATCTACAGCCCCAGGATCCCGCCTCAGGGTACTCGTATATTTTAATTTTTTCTACTGGATGCTGGAAATCAATGGCGCAAGATGACTTGCATCACTGCTGACATCTGCAGTGATGTGAAGGTCAAGAAGAGTTCAAATCCCTTGAAGGCCTACTCAGCCTAGTCCCTTCTGTAGTGATGAATTGAGTACCATTAAAATGGGAAGTAGCAATGATCACATGACACTGAGGGGAAATGCAAAAGCAGTGATAGTAAGTTAAATATATTTTAAAAAACCACATTATTATTATATCCTGGAGGAGACATCTGCAGAGCTTTGGGGCGGGATTCATCCGGACTTCGATGAAATTTAAAAACAAAATATAAATATTCATGGCAAGACAGAAAATAACCTAATACTTGAGACCATTCAAGCCAAAATAATACTTTGAATTACTAATCCGAATTACCCGTCAATTACCATTCTTTGCTGGAAGTGGTGCAAAAGCAGCGCCTATCTAAAGTGTGTGGGTTTCACCCTCAGGTGCTGCTCTTCTCGGGGTGCTGGGAACTGTTTCATTGTAAGAGACCACGGTTTTAAGGTTATTATTTGCATTAATGTCTGGATTTATCGGTATTTATCTCCTCTTAATGCTACTTAGCTCATTTTTCAGTTGATGAAACTGAATTTATTTAACTGATACATGTGCACATACACTTCAGTGTCTGCTGGGTTTTGGTGTGGCAAATAGCCATGTTTAATAATATAACACACTCACCTGAGAATATGATCAGTGTAGTCCAAGCACATGCGCTGCTATTTAAGTTTAATTAGGAATTATTTTCGTGTTATTCGGTTAATATGCATAGCTATTTGTCTGAGAGGCATAACTGCCACATGCACAGACACCGAGAACAAGACCACATTCCTGTACTTTTCTCTACTTAAAAATAAACACAGGGAAACAAAATGTATTATTCTGTAGGAATCAGTAAAAATGCCCAACTGGGACTCAACTTGTACACCCTGTTCTACTGAATGCAATTTCCAGATTGTCGATTACGTTCATCCTTATTTCGTCATTGCCCAAATGTGTTCTGGTAGTTCACTGTTTCTGAATATAAATATCTGTATTTTCCTCCATTTTATGTTTCTACTCTTTGAAGAGTGTTGTGTATAAGGTTGACCCACTCTTGCACTGACGCATTCTATCACCTCTGATAGGAAACCTTTAGGTAGGAATCACTGCACGCCCCCTGAAGAGACTACAGACAACCCAAAACTCAGCGGTAAGACTCATCCTCAACCTCCCCAGACAGACTCACATCACTCCGTACCTCAAGAAGCTAAACTGGCTCCCGATCCAGACGAGACACCAGTTCAATATGCTGACCCACGCATCCATTGCGCCTGCACAAGGACCAGCATACATCAACAAACGCATGACCTTCCACCAACCGACCAGACACCTGCGATCCGCCTCCCTCTTCCTCACATACACCCCCCCTGATCCGCCGAGCTAACAGCAGAGGACATTCCATCTCTCACCTGGCAGCCACAGCCCGGAGCAACCTTCCCCTGCATCTTAGGAATGCCCCATCGCTACATGAATTCAGGAAAGGACTCAAGACCTGACTGTTTGAACAAAGCAACTAGCAACTCCAGGGTCTTGAGAACCTCATGGGTGATTTGCCACCCTTTATAAATCCTGATTGGTTGATTTAGCTCGGTGAGCAATCGTGTCACGGTTCTCTCTTTGTAGGTCACCATCCACACTTGATGCTAGCTCTGGTTTGTCGACTCACTTACCAGTCCTTCTCTTAAACTGAAGGTTGATAGACATGATCTACGAGAAGTAACCACAACTTGCATACTTATATAGACCTTTATTTGCCCTCACACCTTTGAAGTTCTCCCTCATACACTTTCAGCAGATGTTTATAATCTGTTGTAGGGGGAACACTTAGCCTCTCCTCAACGTACAAGACCCCCTCTCTATGGCTTTAGTCATCCTCCCCACAATGGCTAATGGATATTTTCAGAAGGAGAAGCGAGGGACCCTGGATGACAGCATGGCTGACGCCACCAGGGAAGTACAAACTCAGAGCAGCTGAGAAGGTTCGAGATGAACCCCAGATGCACACCATCTGTTCAGTGTTCTGACTGCAAATGATGGGTCTGGAAGGAACTGCACAGCCGGAAGTACGTTTGGAAAGACTGATGCTGCCTCCCATGCCCTTGGGTTGTGTCTACCATCTGTACTCTGACCCTTGCCCTGCCCACATGCTAATGCGCTTCCTGAGACACACAATGGCAGATGGTGGTCGAGGCACAGCAATGCACAAGGGCACACTGCTCAACCAGCAAGAACCAATCAACTCGCTCCGGCAGTTACGCTCCCTCAATAACCTCGTTCTTGTTGTCGCGAGCATGCTCCCTGTTGTCACCATCCCCATCTAACTGCCTGATTATCACTGTCAGTCAAATGGCTGATAATTTCTGAATTCCAGCCAGCTTGGGCCAAAAATATTCAGGCAACAGGTGTTTGAACTGTATCAATGACTTGCTGCGCGAGCAAGCACTGCCACCGAAGGAGAGTTATTCCGTTGGCCATCTCCCCTGACAATGGAGCGTGCGCTGCTGTTTGTCAAGATCAATGGCGTAAAGAAACGATGGCGGGAAAACGAAAAGGGGTAAGTGGTTAATTGGAAGACGATTGAATAAGGCCAGGATGCCTGCCAACGGGCTCGAAATAGACTAGAATACAACGACCAACAAACTTGACGAACGATTCTATAAAAAGACTTATAACAAATTGTATAAAGCAGAAAGAGAGAAAAGACTAGATGAACTACATTCAAGTCAAACAAAAGGATCCTGCAATGATAGTATCGGCTCCTGTTATCAATAGGAGAAAAATCCACAGTGGCCCTCCAAGACTAGAATGTGTAAATGCACCTTGGAAGTTAAAGGAGTGGTCCATGGGCAGAGGAGGAGCCGGGCCTGGGCCACCATCCTCCTGATGACCAAGCAGCCAATTGCTTGAACAGAAGAGAGTGAGGTCCAAACCTTGTGTCTTCTTATCTACTTAATACAGTCTCTGTTCTGCACTGGAACCACTAGGTTGATGCAGACATGAGATGGAATTTGGCATCCACCAGCTGGAACCCTTCGGAAGAGTCCTCACTGTCATAACAGTCAGCACTACAGGTGGTTTTTCAGTCATTACTGAACACATTGACAATAGGGTCGGGGTCATCGTTCACCTTGGCTGCAGCCTGGGTGCCTCTGTGAGATCTTGCCTGTGACACTATTGATGGGTTTAGTGACCTTCGATGCGGACTGCGCATAGCCTTGCAAGACAGTGAAACCAGCGTATAACAGCTAAACTATGCTTCACCAATGGAGGAGAAAGACTGTAAGTCTTCAAAATGCATCAGGAACGCATGTCAAGGTGCAGGGAATAATTAAGCAGCCAAAAATGGGATCCATCGCCTTTTCCTTACACATACCACAGAGGAGAGGAGATTCACGCATCTCTCAAGGGAGTCTTTCTAGCACGTAGAAAATCACGCAAACGACTCATATCTGATGTAATGACTCAAGAACCTCCTGTTTTATCCCTGATCCCTAACACTATGCCTTATTTCTCTTCGCCATAAGCATAGCATAGTTCTGGTGTCAATGCTATCTGTCCTGCAAGAGACCTGGCTGAGATGACCACAAGGTCCACCATCACATGCATGTCAGTGAACTCAGTAGTGACTGATGTGATGAAGCTTGTCCTTGGGCCTTGCCTCACAGCAAGCTTTGTGCCCTAAAGGTTCATAACAACCCTCTACTCATCTCCCTAGCCCACATGTTGACTAGAGTGTCCAGGAGGTTCTGGTATCCCATCTGTTTCTCATGCTCTGTCCGCGAGGGGTTGGTATGATTGGAGTAGGAACGGCAGCATGTCCGATGTACAAGGTCTGGGTACAAGTCCATACTAAAGATCCTTTGTTAGTTCAAAACACAATGGCACAGAAGTAGCAGATTTCATACTGATTTGATGGCTATCGGTGAAGGGGTGAAAGCTTTGTCCCTGGACTCACCAGACAGACCCTTACCCGGTGTGCTTTGAGGAAACCACAGCAATGGGGCAGTGGGGTCTGGTGCAGAAGGTAAAGATTTTCTCTTTTTTTGCCCCTCCCTTAGTCGGTTTCTTTTTGTGAAGAGATGGCACTCAGGACTCTGTTGGAAGCAATCTTCCTCCAGGTCTCTACGCTCAACTGATATCAGGCACCTGACTTTATAATATGCACTGTTTGGCAGATTTTAAGGCAGTGCACCAAACACCTTCCAATTCCCCGCAGCATAGTCATCACAGAGTGTAGAGTCACACCGGTTTCCCTCAATTAATGACACCAGAGCAGGTGACACCGGTGCAAATTACTTTCACCTGGGTCCACATTCTCTGGTCCTGGGTGCTGCCAGGACCAGTGCCCATAAGATGAGTAATGTTGGGCATTGGGTCTACGGACTATCAAGGCACAAACCCTGAGACAGTGCCAGCTGGTTCAATGGAATCCTTAGTCCCGGCTATCTCTAGAGAGGTCGGCTACACTTGACATGCAAGTGGGGTGGCCACGTCTGAACAATCTCAAGCGACAATGAGCTACAAAGACCAACTTTGGGGTTTCAGACATCTCAGGGAAGCCAGGATTCCAGTCAACATAGCAGGTTCTCAGTAACAATAGGTCCCATTGCAAGTTACTTCAATACAACCGCCACTCTTCCCTTCCGATCCACTGTGCCGTGAGCACTTCACTGGTTGGGGATCAGGGTACATGGTGCCTACACTGGGTGAATGGAGGAGCTGATAAAGGTGCTGCCAACGGGACAAAGTGACTCTACATCTAGAAAGACCCATCCTTCAACTGCCCCTTCCCTCTTACTGTACTCGGTTCTTACTGTGTATCTACTGAAGATGGTGTTACACTTGATGGCCAGAGATGGGTCTCCTACACTAGCACCACACGAGAGGAAGATGTGTTTGCTGTAAGTATGCCATTTGTCAAATTTTGGACTGCACTGAAGGAAACTTACCAAAGTAGTTGGGTAATTGAACGGACAACCCAGAGACTAACCAACACACTATATCTCTAAAATGCACATTTTTAGCCATGAGCATGGCAGGAGTAAACTTACTTCATTGTCTGGGTCTCGACCCGCCAGCCTCAGAAACGCAGGCAATACATTTCCACTGTCTGAGGAAGCTATGCTCAGCCCCGTCCTGTGCCATGGCAGAGCTAGGGGCATCCAAAATGGTTCCCACTTAACGTTCATAATTAATGCCGAGTCAAACTTTAATGGCGAACATCAGAAGATATCACCCCAACACTTGCAGGATCCCCATCTTCGATGTTTATATTATTTACCCCGTAAACTCTCTCACGTTGCTATGATCATGACGTTATGGCCGCCTTTGAGTATAGTGTAAACCTCTTGAAATTCCCCTATATATGCCCAGCCGTTACTTTACACTTCCAGCTTGTGAGCTGACCAGCTGTCCTTTCAGGTGGGGTGGTCTAGCCGTAGCCTTTCAGGGAAGAGTGTTGCCTGATTCTAGTGCTTATCAAAAGTGAGTAATATGGTACTATCTCACATGCAAATAATGCTATTTTTCTACAGATCTGCATCCTCAGATTGCCTGCAATCTCACAAACGTCTCCTTTGTTTCCCTTGAAAACTGTCCTTGACTTCAAACTTGTAATTGTTGCAGCTCATTTTCTTTCAAATTAACCTCTCCTTACTTTTCATTCTCTGCATGCCTCCTTTCTCTGACCACGGTCTACTCTACGTCACATGCCTTAATCCCTTTTATTGCATTTCTGCAATTTGCCCACACCTCATTCCAAAGATCACAACCTCTCTTTAAAAGTCACACCACCACAACCTAACAATACCTAATCTCCTGTACCTCATTTATTAATACCCCCAGCGAGTCAACTGAACTCATATACCTCCCGCCCGCACTAAAGATCACACCTAACTCCTATTACTGTAATCTACCAAATGTAAACTGTACTAAATGCATAGATGGGTTTCTTTAAGAGCACAACATTGACAAATTGAGCATGCTCCCGGTTGTCACCATCCCCCTCTTACTGCCCGATTATCACTGTACTTACCACAGGTTCTGGAGCAGCAACAACACCTCGTCAGAAACAGTGAGTGTCCTATAAATGCAACCACAATACAACACAACATATAACCTTTGTGGCCAATCCTAATTCCACACCACTCAGCAATCGTAATACTGCTTGGCACTCTAACTCTCACACGAGATACAACTGCTAAGTGGCTTGTCCATCACCCTGAAATATACCAGTCAACAGCAATAAACCACCCATCATCCACTGAACAAACACAGGATAACAGAAGAGATCTTCCAGATGTCATGGGTCACCGGGGGACATTCATTCAGTCCAGCACAGCAGGTTTCAACAACCTTTGACAGAGTCTTGACATCTTACAATGACAGTCACATATGGAATGACCCATAACTGACTGAAACCTATAAATGGCGCTTCTTTCTTTCAGGCTTCTTCATCTACCACACTGCTAAGCGCTTCCATCACACTGCTAAGCACTAGACCTCATAACACGATAACCGCACCTCAGTGGGTCTCAAGCACAACATGGACACACTTCATAGGATCAAATCCAAGACAACACCCTTCCAAACACACATCCTACATGGAGTACAGTGCTACCCATGTAGGTCAGTGCATCAGCCCCCACATAGTGCTAGGAAGCGCTACATATATGTTGCAAAACAATACAATAGAATGGTAAGAACTGTAACCAAACCACAGTCAAGCACAGTCGACCACCAGGAAAACCAATAATAATGGGTTGTCAAACACAGGAGAACTGGCACTTTTACCGCTTCATGGAGGGTGCTGCGGCGCTGCAAGTGGAGCGTGGGTGGGAGGCAGCGCTACGTCGCAGAGGAATAACACTCAGATGGAAATAGTCGCGTCACTCTCGTAAAATATCCAGCGAATTGTTGGCAGTTGGTGTGATCACAGTGCCTGGCAAATTAATTCAGGGTGGCTGGGTGCCAACTTTAAAGTGAGTTCACTCTCTGAGGGCTAAGAAAAGCAACTGCGCTCCTGCGGATCACATTATACTGTGTGTGGGTCTCCTAATTCCAGGCATAAAATCTACCTCTTGCTTTGTGTGGCCTTTTCGTGTTTCTATGTAGTCCGTCTGTCTATAGCAACATAAAAAGATGATGGGCGGCATGCTAAACATTGTCAAACATTCACCCCAGTCACAGATCTGGGTTAAATCCATCGTTTTTTGCTCACCCATGCCACCCCAGTTTGGACCCACCTTTGTCTATGCCCATTACTCTCTCTGTTTCTCAGTCTCCAAATCTGTCACCTTCCTTGCTAAGTTACCAACATTATATAGCACATTTTTACTATTCGAATAGTCTCAAGGCACTTTCAGAAACTCAGCACAAAATGCACATGGTTGTGGCGTTTCACAGTGACTGGGGTCCGTGTCTTTTTCAATGAACACAAGACCACTCACTACGATGTATTGTAAAGTGACAGTGAATTATCTGCTGAAGTGGACGAGCCGTAGCACTTTGGTGTTTTGTTGCTTACATGAATGACTGTCCTTTGCCCACTGTGATTTGCTGGTGCTGCTGAACAGCAGTGTTTGCCAGTCATGCGTCGATATAAGTGATTTAAGCTGCCGTGTGAGCAATGGTTTAGCTTGCATCTTACGGTGGTTTTATGGTTTCACTTTCTGTGATAATGGGGTGGCAGTGCTTTGCCTATGACGTTGATGCCATCTTTGGGCATGTGAGGGTGTTTGATCAATCTGTTCTGGTGAATGAGTGAGGGAAGTTGTATGTCAGAATACTGACAACAAAAATAGCATCCTACAAATAGATCAACTTGTACGATATTGTGAAGATAAGTGCAAATAGGTAAGACTAGTTCTACTGTTCTCAACTCCCCATCTATGAAACCTGAGGGTAAAGATACAGTTAAAGGGACGCAGATGTTCAATAAACAATAGTTCATCTATACTTAGCCACATATACTTCTTTCACAATATTGTGACAGTAGATATTTCTCCTAGGATATTTGTACTGGTTATTGTAGCAGTAGAGTGCACGAGAACGCTGTGTGAGCATGGATGTGGCAACACCTCAAGGTCCTCATTTCAATGTGGAGGTTTCCTGCCCGTCGCTGGACTCTTTCGACTGTGGAGTCGCCCTTTTCACCACTGAGCAGCTTTCTGCATTTGCGTGATTCAGTTACCATGTGTCAACCCGTCTCTCTCACTTCCAATGTCCCTGGTATTTTTCTCAGTCTCTCTGTATCCCTCTATCATATATAAAATAAACATACACACACACCTTTCTCTCTTTATCCATGTGTACCCTCCTGTCTTCTCCTGTTTTTTTTGCAGTTTTCCACTGCATGAACTTGGCCCAAAGGATTCACAGCACTTTAAATGACCACCAGATTACATTACACAAAGTCAGACTTTTTTTGTTTAAGGCACAGGAGATTAAGCCATTTGCCCAGAATCACAGGTTTTTGAGCCAGCGCTGGGACTCCAACCTGGTTCTCCACTTCCAAAGTCAGCAGCTCAGGCCGTCTCCTCCCGCCCTTCTCTTTTTCTGGCCTTCTTAGATGTTGAGCTATACCTCCATCCTAAACTTTCTCTGTCACTTTCCTCCAAGCACTCCATTCCATTTCTGCCTCAGTGTTCTGAGGGCAGAGCTCTCTGACACTCACTCCAAGAGCGTCTGTACCTCTCTTCTAAGCTCTTTGTTTCTCCTCCCCAACGTTCTCTGTACGGCTCATCCCTTCCCCCTTTATTTTCTAATTATTCTATCTCTAGTCTACGTGACCTGCTAGCTCATACTGTGTGCGTCACTGACGTGGCCATGCTTGCTCACTCTTTCTGCGTGTGAGTGTCCATGACCGCGCTCGCTCACTCATTCTGTGCTTGACAGAGTTAGTGGCCCTACTTGTCTGCTCATTCTGCGTGACAGTGTATCAGTGCTACCTCATTCTGTGTGAAAGTGTGTACATGGGCCTGTCTGGGCACTCATTTTGTATGCGAGTGTAAGTGGCCCTGCCTGTTTGCGATAGTGTATGTGGCCCTGCACGCTCACTCATTCTGTGTAAAAGTGTGTACATGGGCCTGTCTGGGCACTCATTTTGTATGCGAGTGTAAGTGGCCCTGCCTGTTTGCTCATTCTGTGTGTGATAGTGTATGTGGCCCTGCACGCTCACTCATTCTGCGTGAAAAAGTGTACATGGCCCTGTCTGCGCACTCATTTTGTGTGCGGGAGTAAATGGCCTTTTTTGCTCAATCATTCTGAATGTGACAGTATAAGTGGCCCTTCTCGCTGATTTATTCTGTGTGTGACAGCGCACATGGCCCTGCTCGCTCACTCATTCTGCGTATGACAGTATATGTGGCCAGGATCGCGCACTCATTTACGGTGTGAGTATGTGACCCTGCTTGCTAACACATTTGGAGTGTGAAAGTTTAAATGGCCCTGCTCTCTCAGTCTGCATGTGATCCTGTAAGTGACCCAGCTAACTCACTCATTTTATGTGTGACAGTGTTAAGTCACGAGTGGCCCTGCTCGCTCACTCATTCTCTCAGCACTCGTCTGCCATGGATGCCGTTTGGGGGACCCAAGCTTCAGAGCTAGCAAAAGCAGCCCCTTCGGTTGCTCAAACTGTTATCCATCTCCATAAAACGGAAAATTCAGCAGAGTAATGTGCACGATTTTGAATAAACCCCTTGAAATAAAAACTGACACTTAAGCAATGTATAATTTTTCGTGATTGCTAATACATGAAAAATTACTTGATCAAAACACCCCCCTTTGTAGTTGGGAAGAGTGACAGTGCCTTTCGCGTGATTATAAATCAAACTGTTCTAACAATTAAAAGGACTGCTGTAAGCCAATATATCATGAGCAGTCGTGGTAGAATAATGTTCTCTCCTAGTGTCATTGTACACTTTGTGGCACTATATCCGTTTCTTTGAACCAAAATTACAGCATAATGTTTCCCTGGCTTATGTCAGGATCCTAATTAAAATGCACGTGGTATCTAAAATAGACCTGTATTTGTGTTATGAACAGTTGTGTTAATATATTAATGGAGCACTTATTATGGGTTTTTTTTTACATAAGGGTCAGAGTTCATATGACATCACTTCCTATGATGTAAAAGGACGTTTCCTGCCCCTTTCGCTACCCCTGGCCTTTTGTTGACTCGACGTCCGTGACATGAGCCTCGAAAGGAACCCTTTCTCCGTGGCGCTCTCTCCCCAGGACCTTGCAATCTCGCTTTCTCCCCCCTCCCTCTTGCATCCCATCTCTGGCTGACAGTTTAAATGCCAATGCTTTCTCTTGTCTCTGCCTCTCCCTCCCTCCCTCCCTCCCACATCCATCCCTGGTTTACAGTATTAACTCCATGTACTCTTCACTCTCGGTGCGTCTCGCTCCTTCTCTGCTTCTCATCATGTCTCCTACCCGCTCCCCCCTCCATCTCTGGCTGACAATAAACTCCATCGCAGGGCTCTCTCGCTCATTCTCTCTGTACCTCTCTCCCTCACTCCCTCCTCCTCCACAAGTCTCTACCCCCTCCCCCAATCCATCTCCGGCTCACAGTTTAAGTGCCCATTTACTCACACAAATGACACCCAAAGTGCTGGTGCCTTCCCCGTGCATACCAAGCGGGTCATAATGATCTGCGCTATTACAATGAACACAGATTGAATTCATAATGGGGGGGTGTGGGGGGGATTACATTTAAAATAATGTGCCGCCAACTCTGCCGTCTATAAAAGCGATAATGATGAGAGCATCGAACGCAGGCATTAAACATCGAGCGCGAAACGCCTCCGGGCCCGAGCTCCGGCGCTAGTAGCAGCCAATGGGAGGGGGGGCGAGCCATGCTCTGGGATCGATACACTCTCCTGCCATGTCTGGGGGCGCTGGCACAGAGGTCACCAGGTTCTGCGGCGCGAGGGTCACCCTCAGTCTGTCCTGCTACTTAGGCCAACAGACCTTGGGTTCTGAGACTTTTAGAGTCACTGGTGCATTTCATTATAAGTAATGAATACTAACTTGTTTTATATAGTGTTACTGTTTCTAAGAGCTGTAAATAAGAGATGCTACAACAGGAAAGCCAGCCAGCGCATGGACCTAAAAAGGAGATGGAAACATAAATAAATCACCATCTAACTGGGCCCCGGAAGAGGAGGCAAAACTAATAAGCACTGTTTGAAGTTAGTAAAAAAAAAAAATACTGTAAATAAGCCAGCCAATGGTAAGCAATGAGTAGGCTTGTATGCTCTTGGGAAGCACGCAATACGTTAATGTCCAGTATTTGTAAAGCGCAAACAATTACCCGAAGGTGTCAAGGCGCTGGGGGCCGTCGGGAAGATTACGCGAGCTATTGCCCAGAGTCACATGGTGCTGGCCGGCAGCATCGGGGATCTGCCGCCGGCACCGGGGATCGAACCGTGAGCCCCCGGGTTCCGGCTTCAGTTGCCCTGGCCGCTGCGCCACACCTCTTCCTCTAAATACGACACGCAGCAGACAGCACAAGGACCTAAAAAGGAGATGGAAACATAAATAAATCACCATCTAACTGGGCCCCGGAAGAGGAGGCAAAACTAATAAGCACTGTTTGAAGTTAGTAAAAAAAAAAAATACTGTAAAAAAGCACGCTGTCCCAGAAGAGAAAGGATCTATTTTCAGGCGGAGGAGAACGCCGCGCAGATGTTTTGTGCCGTCACTCACAGTGAAGAGAGCCAATGGGTAAATTGGGCGGAGCCAGTGCCCCATGCTCTGGTGGGCGATATCAAAATGTAAATGAAAATTTAGCAGAACAATGGATGGAGCTCACTAACTGAAAGCCCCTCTATGCGTGTATATTATGTATGATTTTTTTTGTAAAAACAATAGTCCGGTGTAACAGCTAAAGCATTCTCATAGACCAGACCTAAAAAGATCTGGCTGCAGTTAACCCTATAGTCAGAGGTGTAGTGGGTACTGATGAGCTGGTTATACCAGGTCCATCTTTTCACCAGCCAGTGCTCATGGGCAAGAGAACCAGACTCAGGGATTGGTGTGCACCGCGTACCCCTGCCATCACCTATGGACCGCGTGACAACACGGACATAGAGAGACGCTCTGGCAAGCTGGCCCTCCAATGGCTGCCAAGCCAGGCCAGTGAGGTGATGGGCTGGCTGCAGAGGTCACCAAGGGAGATGGTGTAGGTACATTTGCAAATGAGGTATCTGTGAATCCAGGTGACTTGGATTCTAATCCCGACTTCTGCGCTTGACATCGCTGCATTATGCTAGGGACAATACTGCACCTATGTGCGCTTCAGCTCCCAGAAAGTGCATGTCGGAAGCACCATATAAAAGGGATATACATTACAGTTATGCAATGAACCGCGTGCCCAAAGTCCATATCCCAGTGACAAAAAAAATTATCATGATGGGAAAGCTTGGATTATTCTAAAATATAAGGAATTATTCTGGACAAATAGAACTCCAAAATGTGGTGCTGCCTGCACCACTACATAAAATAAATATTATGCAAATCAGCCGTGGCCCTGCCCCAATAGAAGATGGTACAGCCCGTACTACCAGGTCCCTCAATGTGGCACAGAATCAAAGCTGTATCTCACTGATGAGGCCCAACCAGACCTAAACATATCCCTGGTGCTTCTTTTCCCACTCAGAGGAGACAAGGCCTGGTATTGTGGGCTGAACAGTCCCTCTTGGGGAAGAAGCAAGGCCGATTTGCATATGACTGGTCTGCCTCTAAAATGGCACAGAAAAGCAATGATTATGACCTCACAATAGGTATACTAATAACAAACCTTACCTCCCGTCCCTCCCTCGCCTTCCTTCATTACAATTGAGGCCCCGCCTCCCACCCAGACCCAACCCCAGCATAAAAACTCTGCCCGCCCCCACCTCCACCTATTTTTTTCTGTCTCCCTAGTGAGACTTACCCTTTCAGCTCCTCCCTGTGGCGGTGCCGGGGAGTCTTCGGTCTGGTTCTCTGCGACGGCGGAGCCCTCTGCAGCGTTCTCCTGGCGGTGCCTCCTCTCCTCGTCTCCCTCGTGGTATGGGGGCGGAGCGGTTGCGCGGGAGGCCGCAAAGGTGTTCGACGGTCCTCCTGTGGCTGGGGCTGTGTTTCCGGGTCGGGCCTGCTTGGATGCCTCTGCTCCCGGACTGCACACATCTCGGAGGCCTGGTAGGCCGGGTTTTTGACCCGTTGTTTGTTCCTTTTCCTGTTTGGAGTGCCATGTGCTGTGACTTGCTGTTTCTCCTGACGGGCGTGGTCGTCTGTCTGCCTTGTCTTGGGGCTGCTGGGAGCTATTTTTCCGCTTGCTGCCCTGGGTCACTTGAGGTTGTTGGGGGCATTCTGGTGTCTTCTTCCTCTGCTGCTTGGTCTCCGGTCCCCCTGGGACGCCCTGGACGCATGGGCTCCGCGGGGGGTGTGGTGCCTCATGTCTGTGGCTGGTGCGGGACTTGATTGAGGCTGCTCTGTCCGGTGCTTCCGGGCTCGGCCGCTGCCTTCTAGTCCATCCCGTCCTCGTCCGGCGGATCCTGTGGGCGGCTGGTTTCCGTCTGGGTCCTGGGGTGTTGGGCCTTCTCCCGCCTCTGGCGTTGCCTTTGGCTCCGGGAGGTGTGGGGGGTCGCTTGGGCTCCTGTGCTGGTCGGCTGGGCTTTCCTCTTCCCTGCTGGGCGGGGCCTGTGGGATTCTTCCTTGGTGTTCCCGGCCCTTCTGGTTGGGCTTGCCCTTCGGTCCCGGTGTGGGGATTGGTGCTGTGGGAGTGGCGTGCGTTGCCCGTGCTTGCTGTATTTTGTGCCATGAAGCTGAATTAAAAGATGGAAGGCACCTTACTCCTAAGATGTTACAAAGAGTGTTCTTTGAAACTCAAGTAAGGACTTAACAGGGGGAATGTGTACGCATTGCAATACATATATATTACACGATGGTGGTCGCCACTGTGTGGTTATAGATAGGTCAGAGTTTCCATAGGATAAGTATTTTTTATTTCGCTCATAACTTTGGTGCTATTTGACGAATCTTCCTAAAACTTTGCAAAAACGTTCATCCATTTCAACTCTCTTTCAAAGTTTCAGGTGATCTGTCTAGCTAGAGCCAAAAAAGGGGGAGCGGGTGACCGAAAATGTTGATTTCCCATGTTAATTCCCATAGGAAAATTCAGTTGCAGCTACAGAAAAAAACGCTCGACTGAATTACCCCAGATTTGGTAGAAAGTAAGAACTTTACTCAAAAAGCATGCTTTGTGATTTGGTTAGCTTGTTTTTTAAAGAAATGTACGTTTAAAGAGGTACTTGGGTGATCCTGAAGTGGTTAAACTAATTAGGTATATCTGAACGGTTAGTCTAATTGGTCCTGCGGGACCCTCACAGTAGTGAAAATTAAAAAAATAAAGTCAAAATAAAGACCTTTGATTGGCCGAGGGAGTTTTGCAGTACCAAAAGTTTTGTTGTAAGAAAAGGCCAACCCTCAGTTGCACACAGCTGAAGGACTTTAATTCACATTTTAGACAATTATCTATCAACCCTAATGGGGTTATCCTCTTAAGACTTCACAAGACGTGCAATTTTAAGTCAAGAGGTTAGCAGGTACACATTTGCCACTAAAAGAACGCCTCCTATGAGGACCTATGGGCACCCCTCCATAGTTTCGTAAAATACACTACAGACGTTCCTGAGAGGGGCACAGTGCTGTACAGCCATAGAGCCCCGTTTACAACACCAAAGTGAGATAAACCACGTCTAAATGGGGTACCCCTGTATTCTATATTATTCTACTATCTGCAATACCTCAAAATCTTCAGTATAAGTCTGAACATAAACATCCAAACCTTATAATCGTCCTTCCTCACTAAATAGAATTTGTTTCTACTGCTATTTAACCTGGGCACGTGGCTAGCTCGCCACTGGTGGATCATCTGCTGTCAAAAGCTGCTTTATTCTTTCCCCTAGATTTTTTGGAACAGGCTTTGGCTTTCTGCCACAACCTACTTTCAGTCATACCTCTGTAACCTGCATCACGAATGCTCAGTCATTACCTTGTTTAACATGGAGCACAACTTCAACCCCAAACTTCAGTGAGTGATATCATCAATGATGTTATGTAACATGTCATGAGTGATGTAATCTGTAAGGTCATAAGCTGTGCATTGCCTGTGGGAAAATTATTTTTAGCTTAGTAAACTATATCTGGTGAATTTCTGTGCTTTTTTTGGTTTTTCAAACATTTGTTTTAATTTTATTTCAACACCTAACTATATCATCACTTTAACCTGTGTTTGTTTTCCAGTGAATTTCTTGGCATATTTTTTTAATGTAAGGAAAGATTCTTATTACCATACCTAACTATAATGACACTTTAAAAATGTTTCCTCAGTTAATATATAAAGGTATATATATATATATATATATATATATATATATATATATATATATACACAAAAAACAATTCCTAACCATTATTGTACTTTTAATTGTTTTTTTTGTGTATATATATATATATATATATATGTATATATATATATATATATATACCTATATATATTAACTGAGGAAATTTTTTTAAAGTGTCATTATAGTTAGGTATGGTAATAAGAATCTTTCCTTACATTAAAAAAATATGCCAATATATATATATATTAAAAGTACAATAATGGTTAGGAATTAAAACTGAAAAACCAATAGAATGCAATAGTTATGGCTAGCTCCACAAATAAAAATTGCACACCTGCTACGTAAACTATAAGAACACACCAAATGCAATGCTCCCAACCTCGCCTTTGATGTACCAGATGCCATTACAGATGTCATAATTGATATTACAGGTCAGATGCGTATCACATTACTATTAGTTGTCTCAGGGACTCAAATAATAGAGCTTTAAAAATGTAGCTTTTCCCTCCAGTCTTATGGATTGTGTAAAACCGTCCCTTCACATGAACCAATTTTATAGGAAATCCGGAGTCCACCTATTTATGGGGTCCTTTAGTGCCAAGATGGTCTGCGTAGGGTGATAGTCTATGCTTCTAAAGTGCTGAAAAAATATAAATAAATAGTATTATTTGTTGGTTTGAGTATGTGTGGTTATTTAATAATAATGCTTCCATTTCTAACGATAATGGCATTACTCCTAGTCCTACTCCCTCGCCTTCCTTCATTACAATTGAGGCCCCGCCTCCCACCCAGACCCACCCCCAGCATAAAAACTCTGCCCGCCCCCACCTCCACCTGTACGTAAACAAGCCGAGCTAGCACTCAGATGAACCGCACCGGGAGGGAGGGTCCATGAAGGAAGGCGAGGGAGTAGGACTAGGAGTAATGCCATTATCGTTAGAAATGGAAGCATTACCTCCCGTCCCTCCCTCGCCTTCCTTCATTACAATTGAGGACATAGCAAGCAGAAGAAAACAGAGACGGACAGCTGAGTGCGAAAGAACACCAAAACAGAAACAGTGCCCCAAACACAGCAGATCAACATCCCAGGAACCCAGCGGCCCAGAACAGCAGACAAACACTCAAGACACGCAAACGGACAGCGACAGTCAAACGGAGAGGGAGAAGACCAGGTCGCAGTCCAACAGATCCCACAGAGGAGCCCACCCGGCAGGACACCACAACCGGCAGGGAGCACAGCAAAGCACGCCGGACATCCAGCAACGCAACCACCGAAGCCGCCAAACAGCGAGAGGAACACCCCCGAACCCCCACAGGAGGAACCACCCCCAAAAGACGGACAGTCAGCAAGACCGGGGACCAAAGCCAATGACCCAACAGAGCAGAGGAAGGCCAAACAACCTCCGCAACCGGATCAAAGCCAATGAGAACCCACAGCCGACCCAACACCCCCAAGCGCTGCGCAGAGGGGATGGCAACCAAAAAACAAGGCCCAAAAGATAAGAGCCGCAACCCGAGACCCCCAAGGGGACCAAAAGGGAGGACAGCCAACACCAGAAGCCAAGACCCCGAAGGGAAGGACCAGACAGGGCGGGGGGGCAACAGACCCCCGCCACCCCGCAAGAACGCCAGGAGCATCAAGAAGCCGGAGAGCCGCCCACAGCTCCCGCAGAGGAGACACACACAAACCCAGAAGAGCCCCACCCGGAAGGAATCGCCACGCCAAAAACAGGCCAGCCACTGTGGGAACAATACCCAGAGCAGAACGCCAGGCCGAAAAGGACCGCCCATGCCAAGCACAGGACAGCAGACGGGAAGGCAGCAAAGCAACCGCCAAACGGTCAGGAACCCCCAACCCAGCAAAGCCCAGCCGCACCACCACCAGGCAGCAGGCGAAACCCCCGCACAGAACCCAGGGGAAGAGCCGGAAACAGCAATGGGAACGGAACCACCGGAAGGACCCACTCCCGAACTCCCGAACGCAACAGAACTCGGACAGGAGAGGAGACCAAGGCGCCCCAGGCCAACGGGGAGCAACCAACAACACAGAGCCACCCGACCAGAACCAGAAGGGCCCGGAGCAGCGGGAAAAAAAAGGGGGGGGGAGGAAGGCACCCAGAAGACCCGAGGCACAGGAGAGGGAAGGCCAACGACCCCCCCCGAGCCCCGGGACTCCAGCCCATAGACCAGAACCGGGCCACCAAGGCCCTCCCCGGATCCGCAACAGGACCACCAAAGGGAGGCCCCAACGATCCACCAACAGGCTGGCCACACGGGGAAGAAGAGAGAATGCGTGGGAAGAAGGAAGGACCCAGCACAACAGAACCGCCAGCCCAGAGGCCACTCGCCGAAGGGAGAGAGCCGACAGCCCCAGCACCCAGACCGCAGCCAGAGAAACAGGACGCTGGCAAACAAGGACCAGAACCCGGACCCACCCAGAGGGCAGACAGAGGACCACGCCCCCAGAACGCCAGACCGAACCAACACCCCAGGGGCCCTGCAGAGAGCCCCGAAAGAGCATCGGGGCAAGCCCCCAACATCCGCCAGCAGGAGGAACTCCGGTGGACCAGCAGGGACCGGCACCCCCGAAACAGAACAGACCCCAGCCAACCCCGCACCCGGACAGGCCGGCGGCCAAAGCCACCACAAGCAGAGCCGGAGGAGGCAGCAAACAGCCAGCCAGAAAGCGACGGCGGGAGAGCCACCAGGATAGCTCCCGCCCGGACACGGACCGACATGGGCAGCGGGAACAGAAGACCCCGGAAACCAACCCAACAGGATCCAGACGGTCAGTCGGAGAAGAAGAAAACGAGCCCCGGGAACCGGAAAACACCCCAGAAGCCAGGAGCCCCCGCCCCTGCAGCCACAGGACCGCCGGAGGAGCCCCTGGGACAACAAGGCCCGAGCCAGCAAAGGAAGAGAGACCAGGTGCAGGCAGGACAAGGGAACACGGCCACGCAAAGGCTGAAAACGAGCCCCAACGAACACCAAGCCCCGAGAGGGGACCAGAGAAGACACACCCCAGGTCACCAACAAACCCGATCCCCAGAAGAACCACCAAGGTCCCCCCGAACAGACCGAGCAAAAAAGACACTCCGGCCGCACACAGCAAGAGGCCGACCGACAGAGAATGACGAAGGAAAAACCCCTGCATGAAGGAGAGCCACGAGAGGCACCAGGACATGCGGGAAGACCCAGGGCGAGGGCCGGAGGCTGAAGGGAAGGACGCAAAACCGAAATGGGCGTCACCCACAGCGAACCGCAGAAAAGAAGCGGCAACTGGGAAGCGGAGAGAAGCGTCCCCGAGACCCACGGCACGCCAAAAGATGCCAGGCAGAACCAGAGGAATGACGGCCGAAAGAGCCTACACAAGGAAGGGAAGGGGCCGAACGCAGGAGCAGACCCACAGGAGAGCCAGGACAGGCCGAAGCCGCCGGACACCCCCAACCCCAGAAACAGAACGGAGAGGGCCCCAAGCCCGGGCTCCACGACAGGAACCCAGCAGACCGACCACATGGCAAGCAAACAGGACACCCCGTCCAGCAGAGCCACCCCGCGGGGACCGGAGACAGGCAGTGGAGTCAACCGAACCCCCGAATCCGGAGGAACCTGCACCAAGACGACCCCGCACTCAAGAACCAAAGTACACAGGACCCAGCCACCAGAAACGGGCCGCCGCCACCGAGGAAGAAAAGGCCGAAGACGACCACCCACCGCAGGGAACCGTCCAGACAGCAGCGACAAGAACCCAGCCGGGCAGGGCCCGCAGGCGAGGAGGCAGGGAGCCAGGGCGAAAAACAGGCTAAAACCGTACCCACCGGAAAGGCGGAGGAGACGCCCACATCGGGGACAAAGGAGAGGCCCCAGGACAAGGCACCCCAGAAAGGCAGTACGCCCCACACAAGGAAAGGCACGCAGAAGCCCCAAGGCGGCCAGAAGGACAAAGGACCTGCAGCCCACAGCACCGAACAGACCCAGGCAGCCACCCATCCAGGCACGAACCAGGCCCGACCCCGCCGAACAGCAGAGATCCGACAAGAGCAGGGGCGTACCGGGCGCCACGGCCGGAGGCCCTAACAGCCGCCGCCAAAGCCACGAAACCCCACACCAAGGAGGGCCCAGAAGAAGCCGAGAACAGGCCAGCGCCACAGCACCAGCCAAGCAGAACAGCCGACCCGTCAAGCAGTGCGGCCAGGACAGAGTCCAACAGCCCAAAGGGAGGAAAGGGGCGAACACCCCCAACAAGCAAAGCCGCCGGAGGAAGCAAGGGACCCGCAGCACCGCAGGAAACAACCCACTGATGCAAAAGAGGGCGTAAAGGAACCTGAAACCAATCAGGACCAACACAGCACAGAAGGAACGCCCAGGGCTGAGGAAAAGAGATTACACACAGCAGGCTCCGCAGGCAACCGACAAACAGTCGCCAGCCGGGCGGGCCACAGTGGACAAAGCAGCAAGTATAAAGCACACAAAAGGGGAAATAGCACACTGTACTCCACCTAAAATAAGTCAGGAGAGGAGCTCTCCTTCTTTCATTTCCAGAGGGTAAGTCAACGTGAGTCCTTATAGTTGTATCATGAATACTAGAGTTTTGAATCTTATGAAAATGTAAAACTGCGCTCTTCATGTATCTGATAAATAAACATGAATTACTTTATGCTCTTTTGTGCTTCCACTCTGTCCTTTGTTTCAATGCTGTGCTGACATATTGTTTTTCAGTAACAATGTTACCCGTTTCTTTTTTTGACAAGCATTAGCCACAGCTAATGGTCGAGGGTACATCAGCATTTGGCATCAACTCGGTCAGTTCAATAGCACGCTGTCCATGCCGGTAACGGCCGGGATTAAAACATTCTGCTTATTTCAGAATTGAATGGAACTGATGGTAATTTAACACATGGACAGACATTCTCCTAATACACCTGGATTCCCAAAATCTGAGCACACAGGCATCCGTTTCCTGTTCAACTGCTAATACCTGGGACAGTACTTTTTATGAAATAACCTCTCGGTTCTCCCATACTGCCCTGTCCTAAGGTAATAGTAAAGGCTTTCAATTTACCCAGTTTTATCCACAAATTTGTAGTTATGGGCAACCGCTTGCACTACACCGTTCTCATCCGTAAGGCTTATTTCTGTGATCGAGTGGCATCATGTTGGGGTGGTACTCGTTCTAGGTATTTGTACTGACAATACACCTGTTCTAAGGCCTTCCAGCCTTTGCTCCACTCTTGAAACCGACAATATAATCAGATATATTCCAGTAAATCAGGCATCCATGTTTATACTAAACCAAGAAGTATAAGAGACTTTTCACTGCAGAGGAAAATCGGTTTCCTTATTATCTCCATTTTGTAAAAGAACACTGTCACTCGGCCCTACAAATACACACTTTAAGGTGCTTTGGAAATACCAGGTTGACTAAGCTAGGTCAGCTCCTAAGAACATTTATACTCCCACCCCTACTGCCCTACCTGCTGGAATGGTAGTGAGCGAGTCCGGAGGAACGTGGTTATACCTTCCAATAAGGGTGCTTAGAAAAAGGTTCCTGGTGGTCCACCCTTATTTCATGATAAGGGGTCCAACCTCTCACCTTACACCACCACATTGTTGGAGGGTTCTCGGATCCATATCCAACCCAGGATTACAAACACCTGGGACCTTCGCCATCACTAGGGAGGGGTCTGGATAGGTTTACTGAACTAAAACTCTGCCCTCTCACTATTTCCATGAAGGTTGTTTTTGGGAGAAACGTGTCACTGTTCCTTCCAGTCTTCAGGCTCAAACCCTGTTCACTGCCTCTCTCTCAGCTTATTATTTCCAAGCTGTCTTCTCTTGAGTGTCACCACCTCACCGAGCTTCTCTGTGGTGCTTGAACACAGCCCAGTATCCCAGACGTGACATCACCCATGAGTCACACCAGGCTGTTCCTGGAACACTCTTTCCCAGAGCTCACAGCACACATCAGGCACAAAATCCCAGCATAATGTTCTCACCCAAGTACACTCTACAGGCGTGGATGCTGAAAAAACACGCAGACCAAGGAAAGCACTGAAATCGGGCCCTACTCACAAAGGCATTCTGGCGAACACAAAGCAGTACTACTCTTACATGCCTTTATGAATTAACCCCAAAACATGTCACCTGTACATATTCATACACAATCAATACAAATAAGAAATGCGTCTTCTTTGCACTTGTTTTACTAGGGAGTTCATTTGGAGGCGGAGTCACCAAGGCATGTAAGAGTATGTAAAGGAGAGCTTCTGTAGTATTACTACCCATACTCACAAATGTTTTTGTGACTCAGCCCCGTACAGTTCACATGTACCCAATGCCCACTTCCATAAGCAACTTCATTAAACATTCGACATGATGCTAGTGCTTCTAGGCGCTATACGCCAAATCCAGTTTAAATGTAGTTCTCAATACTGTGGTGGGCATATTTCCGATATATCGCTGACTTGTCAGCTAAGCAGACTTAGTCTGACAGTTCTGCCAAGGATCACACAATGTGGCTGCTCTGTTTTCTACCAGCACACCAGGTATTTCGATGTCCCAGACAGTACAAAAATAACCAAACTCACCTAAAGCCAGTATTTTTAGTACCTTATCTGAAATACTTCAAACAGATAATATACAAAAGAAAGTGCTTTTAAATATGTCCTGGAGCTGCGTTAACGACCCCGGACTTATAATTAAAGGAAACAAAGGGAGACAACAGAAAAGTCATGTTAGGAGCGATTACATCCGATTTTGTATAAAGTCCTATTTAGTATCCCGTCCAGGCCTTTGAAGACTCCTAAAACAACAACAAATGTCCGGTGTTTCTCTCGTGCAAAGGCGGCGACTCCTACACGTAGCCAACTATGGACCGGAGGTTACTGCTCCAATCCCGAGGGAGGGAGAACAAAGAGGTGGTGGTGCGGGTGCAGCACGTGCGGCAGCCTGGGTGGTTCAGAAAGTGCCGCAATATAACATGCGCATTTGTACCCGATTTACAATACACACGTGACAAAAATACGATGGGTTTTACCGGGCCTGATCTCACTCCTAAACCCCTCGTAAAGGAGTCTGTTTGTTGCCGCCGCCGCCCCCTCCTCGGAGCGCCGCTCCAGTCCCCGTGGGCGCCCCACGCCCCGGGTCCTTGGAAGGAAGGGCAACATTCGTGCCAGGCTTCACACTTCATCGTGCGCACGGAAACGAGCCTGCCCAATGCCCAGTCGGTTCGGCTGGCAGCAGGGACCTGACAGTTGGCCAGGCAGCAACTGGGCCGGGAACCAAGTACATGTCCTCATAATTGCAATAGAAAGGTAACTTGGCGTCAGTCATTCCGTGAGCAGAACCGGGGGGAGGACAGACATGAACACGAACCAGGACTAGATTGCGCCAGTCCCTCCCGGCGCCTTCAGTCTGAGCTTTCTTCGGGGAGGAAGGGCCAGGAATACAAGTTAATAACTTGTGTGCTGCCAGTCGTGAGGGCAGTGGTAGGCCGGGGGAGAGGTGCGAGCCTCCTGCCTCTTCTAAAGCACATTACACGCTTGGATTCACTATTTCAACTCCCGTCCCAGAACATGTGGAGAACGCGCAAGTAAATGCTGCATTTTATACCAAAGAAGGAAAAGGAAACATTTTAGGAGTAGAAATATTGTGCATACATTTTAATGTGAGGCTTTGAGACTCCACACTGGTGTGCCGAATATTTTTGTCTAATCTTCTAGGTTAACACTGTGCAACAACAACAGTGTGCTATCTGGGCAACAATGTGTAGAAACTCAGTTTTAAATTAAATCTTCACTAGGCCTGGGCAATGAACTCTGCTCCGTTTGCAGAGTTTTCCGCACTCCGCGCAGCAAACGGAGTTCTGAAAAACTGCGCTCCGCTTTTCTTCGCTCGCGCTCACCAATGATAAGTTAGCGAGCGCGAACGAGAAAAATCCAACGCTAGACCACCTCCCAGCGGGATTTCTCAATGCGTGGACGTGACCACTCTCATTGAGTAACCAGCTGTTTGGGTTGAGGAATCTGTTGCTCAAGTAGAAAATCTACTTGAGCGACAGAAAGTAGCAGCACCCTCTTGCACTGCGCATGGTGTCGTTTGCGCTAATTTTCCAGCGCAGGACAAACGCCCAGTGCTAAATATCAACGCGAACGCACGCAACCTAACAAACTCCGCTGCTTGCGTATCCCCACGTAAAGCGGCAGAGTTTTTTAGTCACTTCGCGGAACTCCACGAACTCCGCCCAGGCCTAATCTTCACACATATTTTGTGCCTTAGAAGCATATTTACAGGTCAGTGTTAACAGCACAGTGTTACCTCTTACTATGAGATAGCACAAGCCTTTGGTTGATAGTAATGAAGAGCAGAAGGGCCAAAAACATGCAATCCACGTACACAGTTTTCCTAATTTCTTTTTTTCTTGCAATGCTAAACCTTGCAATTATTCAGCTGCAATATCCAGTGGTAAGATTACCACCAAATGTTGGTATTACCTATGGATTTTTCTCGTCACTGCAAATAGGGCTGTTTGTACAAAGCCAGGAAATATCGAGCCAAGTCATTCGAAAAAAACTGCATTTTTGAGGGCCCGTAGGGCTGAAAATGATGGCAGCAAAGTATTTGCCACGACAGACAAACTAAATTCGGATTTAGCTTGGCTGTAAACTGACTGGCCACTAAAACCGCCTAGGGGAAAAACCTTGTCTAACGAGCTCCACAGAACATTCTATAGTTATTAAATCTTATGAAGGGTATACAATTTTAATGTAGTGCTGGCCCAGTTTGACAAGTGTCAAATGTTTAATGCAACTATTCAGCATCTGGGAAAGATTAATCTTCCTGAAAATTACACTCAGCCAAGCTGAGAGAGGAGAAAGGAAAAAACACAGGTCACCCAGAATATAAACTGAAACTGCATTGTAATGTTCTGAGATGAATGCTAAACCTCTTGCAAGTCATGTATTTAGGGTTCGCCCACGATATGTCATACCAAAGGCCACTGTAATAATGGGGCAGGGGAGGACTAAATTATGCAACAGAGTTGACTAAATCGTGTGCCAAGAAAAGGCAAACTATGCAGTACTGTGTGTGATAGAATTACTTCATTGTTTTGTCATTTTTCCACAGGTAAACACAGTCTGGGCAAAGGTTTCACCTCACAAGTATCAATTTAACACTCAAATAAGTAATAGACAAAAGAAAGGAGACCAATCAACCTTTGCAAAAGGACTTCCACTGTGTGGCAACATGTCACTTATTTTATAGGAACTCTACATCTGTTTAACCTCGGAAGAAAATCTTTTGTTAAAATCTTCAAATTATGCAGCAGAGAATGGATTATGTGGCAAATGAGGCAAAGCCATAGCTCCACAGAAAGCACAGCTACTGCAAAATCACATAAATCTAGTGACTCTGGTTATATGTAATACAGATGCATCAGAGCAGCGACATCCAATGGCGGTACTTGACGGTCAGGTCCAAGACAAATTTTCAGGATAACCTCATGGGATACATTCAAATTGAATTAACCTGAATGGGACACGTTTACAACCAGTAGCTGTGCAGAAAATGCAGGCACAGACCACACATTTTTGACATAACTTTAGATATTAAGACCCAATTATGAAGCAGGGGCATAATCTGATCCCTGTGCAAAGAGGATCGGATACGGTCAAACCTGACAAAATTTACCAGGGGGAAATTTACCTGCAAAAATTGTATGAACCCGACTGCATGCAGAAGGCATTACAGAAAACACCCATTTTACATGCAATTTATCATTTTCATTCCTCATTTGCCACAGGAAAACTATGATTATGCGGTATTTACCTTAAAATTGGGAATAATCGCACAGCTTAGTTTCCACATTTACATGTGCGGTGAATATCTCACAATTTATCCCCCACCTCGCAATTAAAGCCTTAGGAGAAACATCATCAAGTTACTGCCAGAAACATGGTGCAGTAAGTCTTAGGAACTGTTATTTGTGCTGAAACTGTGGCCCAGCAGATCTGTGGGCTGTAGTTTGTGTGAGAACTTGTTTTTCATATAGATTTTAAACCACTCTCCTGCCAATTCTCAGCACTTTCATGTTACTATAACCTAGTTTTATTTGCACTCAATTTACTGACTGAGAAAGGCTGTCTGTGTCATGCTGGGACATTTAGTCCAAAACCAAGCTTCCCAACTTGAACCTGGATGGATTCAAAGTCCCACTTTCACTCAATGTCAAGTCACTCGTATTCACCCTGGAACCCAAACCACCCTCTAGGAACACACTGCCAGGAAAACCAAGATGGCTTTGTACCATCTCTCTCTGCGAAAGAAAGTGATGTCACTCCCCCCAAAGTGTGATTCAGAGCTTTTTGTTTAAGCCCTCGGATGCTCACCTGAAGGATAGATGCTGTATAGCAAAGCCGACTTGTTCGCATATCTCTTGGGAATTCTCTCAATGTGTTACCACGGTGCGGTCAAGGATCTAAGGTCACCAATATATACACATCAATACAAACAATGACCACCAGCCCTGTCCACAGCCAATAGAGTGTTATTTGCTTCTTGGCTCCAGAGTTCTCATTGGCCCAATGTAGGCATCTGGCTCCTAACTGGATGACAAGTCTTCTTGTTAGTGGGTCCTGCCACAGGGGGAGCCCTCTACAGCCCGTCTCACCTGAGGTTAGGAGCTGCTCTGCATGCAGCAGGGATCTCTTTCGTCAGCATCGAAGATGGAATAGACTAATTGCTCAAACTATCTGATGGGAAATTAAATGCCTATTGCTGAGGGTGTACTTTGCATAGTCTGAGGTATTTTAGTAATGTGCTTGTGTTACTTAATTTCTTTAATGTTTGAAATAAATATTTCACCCAAGCATGGACATTATCTTGTGTGACTTAATTTGCTTAAAAGGTCAAACGGCATCGCTTTCTGTGTGGTCACTGAAATTGCTAGCTAGTAGTCCTGCCTACGTCTACCTATTTTAAAGTAACAATAGTAACAATATGAACTCCATAGTTTAAGATTTATACTTGCATTTTCTGTTCAAGATCCCCAAAAACGTCTGGCTATAGCCTTTCACAGATTTTTCTCTATTTTATTTGTTTTCCGTTTTTTCACTTTCAGCCAGTGACCTGCTTGATGGACAGTTTCGCAGTTAGAAGTGCAGCAGATGGGTATTGTTCTGCTCGGAAGGGAATGCACAGTCACGTCGTCTTCATGGCAAGCTGTTACCCGCCCACAACTTGGAAGAAACCCCGCCTGTGCTTGCCAAATGCTAACGTTCAATTAAGGATAACCGTTCTGTGGGCTGACGGATCTGACATTCGGCCTGCTGCTCCTTTCCAAGATGTCCGCCCGCGCCGCCGAGCGTGAAAAATGGCTGAGAGGTCCTGCTGCCAATCTCGGCAGGGCATCGTTACTCAGGCCTTGTTGATGAGCAGCTATCAGCCACACAATAGCCTGCTCACCACACGTGAGAGACCGTTGATTAGCCAAAAATATAGCTTAGTACATTAATGCAAGTTGCTGCTAAGGTATAGCGTGTGCAACTTGCACTGTACAATTTAGTAACCCAACAGCACTGACTCAGTCATTCATTCTTCCTAGGTTGCTAAAACGAATATCAATGAGTGGGATTAAAGCATATCTTTGTACTTACTACACTTTAAAGAGGTAAAACTATGTCTGTAGGACCCATATTTTAATTTCTTATTCTATCTGAAGGGAATGGAAAAGTGGAATGCAAAGAATTATCCTATTTCAGGTTAACCAGGTGACACTAGAGAATAACCACATATATGACAGAGCTCACTGGAAAGAGGCCTTCCTGATTTGAACAGCAGCCATTTTGAAATGGTTAAGTAAATCTTATACAACGTAACATCCAATTATAGCCAAAATACCAAATTGGCAATTCAGCTTGTGGTGGAATTGTGCAAAAGAAATATACATATGCCATTTGCACAATCAAATAATGTTTACATAAATTAATGTTATGAATACTTATCCTCCAAGCTGATCATCTGATCAGCCTCAGGATGAAGAAAGGCTGAGTTGGTTCTGGCAGGATGCACACGAGCCTACTACACCATACAAGATAAATCATCCTGTTGCAGAGCCAGCAATGCTGGTCATCCTCTGGCCCACATACGTGAGCCCACCTCATCTCCCTAGATCAGAGGTCTTCAAACTTTTTGATGCCGAGACCCCCTTGTCAAATGTTTTTAGGCGCAAGGACCCCCTTCTGATGAAAATTTCTAGAACCTGGTACTCCTCATCATAGACAACTATCGACAACCATAAATGCCCACAATTTCCACAGCAAATAATTTTTACGGTGGGGAAATAATATTAAACACTGTTTAGCAAACCAAAGGTCAGTGAGCGTGGGGGTGTATTCAAAGGTGTAGCTAAAAACAAAGGGCCTTATTTATGAGGAATTGGAGTAGGGCAGCACCGCAAGTCTTCTTGCTGCGTTGCCCTATGCCGATGTGAAAGGGCAGAAATGCACAGTATTTATGAAATACGGTGCATTCCTGTCCTTTTCCTTTGCGTTGGCGCATAAATTGCTGCCTAGCACTAACATAGACAGGATTGTTTTTGTACAGGAAGGGGCACCTTCTTTCAAGAAAACAATCCCGAGAGGAGAGGTGTTTTCCTCTTTCGATATGAGCTGCAGAATGCAGCACACATGAATAAGGAAAAACGAGTAGAAATGAAAACATTTCTCCTCGTTACAGCTCCGCTGGGGAGGCGTCTGTTTTTGGAGCTGCCCCAGGTTTACGTGATTTTGTAAATATGGAGCAGCATCAAAATCCATGAGTGTTGCGTGGGAACCCCACGCAAAGCCCATAGACCACCTCCTTGACGCAGAGTAAGGCATTGCAGTGACTTGCGCTGCTATGTCTTACTCCATATCTATGAGGCCATGCAAAGCCATGCAGAGTGACTTTGCACAGCCTCATAGGTATGGTTGAGATGCTTGCGCCGCTGGAGCATAAAAAAAAGTGATGCTCTGGTGATGAAAGCCTCTCATAAATAAGCCTGAAAATATTTTGTACGTTTTTTAGGTTTTTCATTATCAGGTATCTACATATAAAATAATGGGCATCGTAAATGAAAAATAAATTTAAAAAATTGTTACTCAGTGGGAAAGGCACTGTAGGACATCACAGTGTAAGATAGAGTGCTGCAAAACATGCAAATAGTATTTCAGTAAAATGGTGCTTCCAAAATGTAGATTTTAGTGATACCAGAGCGTATGTAATGCAATTTTCTTTTTACACCACTGTCCCTTCAACACACCTTTGGAGGTACTAAGGGCTCTGTAAATGCAGTTAAAATTAAAAGCACACACTTCAAAGCTCAGTTATTAACTCTTTGCACTACCACTAAAAAAAACAAATCTTTGTCATCACAAAGCTTGGAGTGATTTGATCAAATTAAGCGAGAATCAGCCCCCATAGACCACCTCCTTGACGCAGAGTAAGGCAATGCAGTGGCTTGCGCTGCTATGTCTTACTCCATATCTATGAGGCCATGCAAAGCCATGCAGGGTGACTTTGCACAGCCTCATAGGTATGGTTGAGATGCTTGCGCTGCCGGAGCATAAAAAAAAGTGATGCTCTGGTGATGAAAGCCTCTCATAAATAAGCCTGAAAATATTTTGTACGTTTTTTAGGTTTTTCATTATCAGGTATCTACATATAAAATAATGGGCATCGTAAATGAAAAATAAATTAAAAAAATTGTTACTCAGTGAGAAAGGCACTGTAGGACATCACAGTGTAAGATAGAGTGCTGCAAAACATGCAAATAGTTTTTCAGTAAAATGGTGCTTCCAAAATGTAGATTTTAGTGATACCAGAGCGTATGTAATGCAATTTTCTTTTTTACACCACTGTCCCTTCAACACACCTTTGGAGGTACTAAGGGCTCTGTAAATGCAGTTAAAATTAAAAGCACACACTTCACAGCTCAGTTATTAACTCTTTGCACTACCACTAAAAAAAACAAATCTTTGTCATCACAAAGCTTGGAGTGATTTGATCAAATTAAGCGAGAATCAGCCCCCAAACACCCTTTACACTTGCAGATTAACTTAGGCACATTTGCATTTCACTCAGCCAAGCCCACACCCTGCACCAAAACTTTTCACAGCACAAGAGACTCAATTGATGGAATTTCAGCTGATAAAGATCTAAATTAGCCTTCCCAGGACTGCTGTCTTTATCCAAAATGAAAGCAAACGTTTTGCATTGCAGGCACAAGTGAAGCTGGGGAATGTGCGACCCTCTTCCCTGGCCTCCGCGGCCCCCCTGGGGGTCGCGCCCCACAGATTGAAGACCTCTGCCCTAGATGATCAGAGATGCTACCAAAAAGCAGATTTCATCATCGGTGTATGGTTATATACTGTGTTATGGTGTCACTGCTCCCCGCGCCCCAGAAATACTCCAACAACTGAAAATGATGCACTGCAGTACAGTGATGAGCTTATGGGGGGGACCCCCCACTTGCCACTTCAGAACAAAAGCTTGCTTAACATCCACCTCAATGCGCTTCACATTATGACCTTGCTTAATCTACTTACCGCATGGGGGATACGGTGCAATCTGCTGACGAGCAGCACGCGGAGAGGCGCGCTCCTCCAAAATAATCCCATCTCTAATGCGCGCGGAAAATTAAATTCCCAGTGTAATTATTTTGTCAGTCAGGCGCACCCAAACCGGGGTTTTAATGGCTCCGCGCCGAGATCTGCCTGCGCCCCCCTTCTCCGGCGGGCTCTCGAGGAGAAACCATTGAGTTCATTTGATTAAACCATCAGCGGCCCGCTGTGTGTCGAGCCGAAATCAATTCTTCCCCCTAATGTCTTTTAAGGAGGTTAATGCTACACGTCCCGGCTGCCGCGCGGCGGTGGACGGCAGGTGATTAGCGAATGTCCTTCTGGTGGACGGGGAGGATGGGGCGACGCACGTGCGGCGCGAGGTGACCTCGTGCCCGATCGAAAACCCAGCAGCAAGGCCTGGGCGGGAACCGGATGCGCGGCCATCTTGGATGAAGGTGCTGCCGGCAAAACTGGGGGGCCGCGAGCCCAGCCTTACCGGAGGTCACCTCTCTGGAACCAGCCTGCAACCCGCCTTACTAGGGACCTGCTGCCCTTATGGGCAGTCTCACAACCCATCTGCTGCGCCTACTCGCTGTTACCTGGTGTGTCTGCCAGAGCCAGACATGGACCACCCTGCACCCCCCTTAGGGTCCTGCTGCCCTCGAGGGCAGTCTCACAACCCTTCTGCTGCGCCTACTCGCTGTTACCTAATGTGTGTCTACCAGAGCCAGACATGGACCACCCTGCACCCCCTTAGGGTCCTGCTGCCCTCGAGGGCAGTCTCACAACCCTTCTGCTGCGCCTACTCGCTGTTACCTAATGTGTGTCTACCAGAGCCAGACATGGACCACCCTGCACCCCCCTTAGGGTCCTGCTGCCCTCGAGGGCAGTCTCACAACCCTTCTGCTGCGCCTACTCGCTGTTACCTGGTGTGTCTACCAGAGCCAGACATGGACCACCCTGCACCCCCTTAGGGTCCTGCTGCCCTCGAGAGCAGTCTCACAACCCTTCTGCTGCGCCTACTCGCTGTTACCTGGTGTGTCTGCCAGAGCCAGACATGGACCACCCTGCACCCCCCTTAGGGTCCTGTTACCCCTCAGTGCAGTCTCACAACCCTTCTGCTGCGCCTACTCGCTGTTACCTGGTGTGTCTGCCAGAGCCAGACATGGACCACCCTGCACCCCCTTAGGGTCCTGCTGCCCTCGAGGGCAGTCTCACAACCCTTCTGCTGCGCCTACTCGCTGTTACCTGGTGTGTCTGCCAGAGCCAGACTTGGACCACCCTGCACCCCCTTAGGGTCCTGCTGCCCTCGAGGGCAGTCTCACAACCCTTCTGCTTTGCCTACTCGCTGTTACCTGGTGTGTCTGCCAGAGCCAGACATGGACCACCCTGCACCCCCCTTAGGGTCCTGCTGCCCTCGCGGGCAGTCTCACAACCCTTCTGCTGCGCCTACTCGCTGTTACCTGGTGTGTCTGCCAGAGCCAGACATGGACCACCCTGCACCCCCCTTAGGGTCCTGCTGCCCTCGAGGGCAGTCTCACAACCCTTCTGCTGCGCCTACTCGCTGTTACCTGGTGTGTCTGCCAGACCAGACATGGACCACCCTGCACCCCCCTTAGGGTCCTGCTGCCCTCGAGGGCAGTCTCACAACCCTTCTGCTGCGCCTACTCGCTGTTACCTGGTGTGTCTGCCAGAGCCAGACATGGACCACCCTGCACCCCCCTTAGGGTCCTGCTGCCCTCGAGAGCAGTCTCACAACCCTTCTGCTGCGCCTACTCGCTGTTACCTGGTGTGTCTGCCAGAGCCAGACATGGACCACCCTGCACCCCTCTTAGGGTCCTGTTACCCCTCAGTGCAGTCTTACAGCCCTTCTGCTGCGCCTACTCGCTGTTACCTGGTGTGTCTGCCAGAGCCAGACATGGACCACCCTGCACCCCCCTTAGGGTCCTGTTACCCCTCAGTGCAGTCTTACAGCCCTTCTGCTGCGCCTACTCGCTGTTACCTGGTGTGTCTGCCAGAGCCAGACATGGACCACCCTGCACCCCCCTTAGGGTCCTGTTACCCCTCAGTGCAGTCTCACAACCCTTCTGCTGCGCCTACTCGCTGTTACCTGGTGTGTCTGCCAGAGCCAGACATGGACCACCCTGCACCCCCCTTAGGGTCCTGCTGCCCTCGAGGGCAGTCTCACAACCTTTCTGCTGCGCCTACTCGCTGTTACCTGGTGTGTCTGCCAGAGCCAGACATGGACCACCCTGCACCCCCCTTAGGGTCCTGCTGCCCTCGAGGGTAGTCTCACAACCCTTCTGCTTCACCTACTCGCTGTTACCTGGTGTGTCTGCCAGAGCCAGACATGGACCACCCTGCACCCCCCTTAGGGTCCTGTTACCCCTCAGTGCAGTCTCACAGCCCTTCTGCTATACGTGCACACTGTTACTTGGTGTGTCTCCCAGAGCCAGGTGTTGAGTTCATTGCACAACATTTATTCTTCAAGGGGTTATCCAGTGAACACGAAAAATATTGTCCAATCCTACATCATCAACTATCACCAATAAAACGGTTCAGCAATGTCCCTTTGTCTGAGGTTATCTCATTTAGCTGTAATACCTATGGTGACGTCATTCATTTGTTCTTGGAGATCCAGAGCTGAAGCTCTGTATGGGAGAGGAATGCGCCTTTCCTTCTCCATGATTCGTCGGGGTTCACAACAGCACTCTGAATCCATTACCGTGGGACGGCAGAACCTCACCTCACAAACTACCTCTCTCCACAGTACACTTGGGAAGGGTGGAAGCGTGCGGCACGCACCTCTCTTCAGCCCATGCTAGATACGGGAAGCCAAGTCCATGCAGTGCATCTGCATAGACAATTTAAGGAATCAGCACGGTGTTTGCCCTACTTTTTTGTCCTTACTTGACAATGCATTCGTTGTGGTACTAGGGCACTTCTGCAGTACTCTTGCAGAGCTGCTACTGTTCAGTAGTACTCTGGTAGCATAGAAAATGAGACAAATGCTCAGAGCTGCAGCAGTGGCTGAGATGTAGAGAACAGCGACAACATGAACTAGTAGGTGGAGGTCCACAATCTAGCCACATACACAGTGCTACAGCGAGGATGTCAGGCAAAGAAAATACTTCGTCCCACATCCTGGTTTAGTAGTCAAAAGCCGCTGTAACAGGCAACACAGGCCAAAGCTGTTATTAGACCACGCTAGTGCTGTAGGTAGCCTGGTAGGTAAAGTGACGACGGCATCCAACACAAGAAAAGCTCCATTGATTGAAGAGCCGAGGCATCTTGAGATTATCCGAGTGACAATTCTTTGGTGTATTAGTATTCCGTACAGCGCTGGCACTCCAGGAGAGGACAAACGAGGGAGGTCATAGGTGTTACCACTACTAGACATGGTGTGGAAGCCCCCAACAGGCAATGGCATGACTGGCACCGATGGATGACAGGCCATCTGACTGCCACCACTACACAGAGGGTGGAGAAGGGGAAAGCTCCTTCTGAGAGGCAATCCTAGCAAGCGCAGTAATTCAAGCTGAGCATTATCCATTCAGGAGATTGCCTGGTTACAACTTATCTGAACTCCAGCAGGCAAGTAAAGACTGCAAATAGGTCACTAAGACACTGTGTAGTCCGCAGATAGTAACAAAACACTGCATACAGGACATGGGCCGTCTACTTGCTCATGCACGCAGCCTCAATAGTCCACGCTAGTGAGGGCTGGCGGGGTATCGAAAGAGCTATCACCAGCCTGGATGCAGATTTCATCCGAGGGAACAGGTCTCAAAGAGCCAACACAACTCCAGAAGATGATTCAGCACTCAACAACCGTACCAGACCCCAGCACACTACACACACTGGATGTGGGTGCTGAAGTCTTTTGAGATACTGTGATGTTCTAGACATAACGGAGGCAGGCTTCCTGGGACACTCAACTTACTTATCGGTGACTGAAGACCAGACACAACTGCAAGTTAAGAGGGAAATCGTCCAGTGGAAGCAAACCATCCGCCACTAGAAAACACCCACGAGCAATGCACCCTTTGCATGGACAGCGACCACCTCACCAACATGACAGACTAACAGTGGAAGCCAAGAAGATTTCAAAATGCTGCCTGCAGTAAACAGCAGAGCAACTGCAGCCCAAAGGCACCATCTATTATGCATGTGGGGCAAACTGTGCAGGAGCATGGCAGGGGTGAATGTCTAACCACACTAATGCTGTTCTCAGCGGGTAGACATGATGTGCACGGGTGTCATCTGTACACAAAGCAAGCAGAGGACATCAGAGAAGGACGCCACCTGCACACTGCCTCCATGCATCCACGGCAACAAGGGCCCAGGGCAGGGCTTTAAGTGGGATGAAAAAATTGGGAATCTCTCAAAGGGGCGTGGCCTATGTAATTCTGGGCGTGGTTAAAAACACGTAAGCTAAGAATCTGTGCTTAGCATAGCATGCCGCCAAACTGGTGTTTTTCTGCTTATGTCATTGCAGTCAGATATATAATACAAGTAACATTACACCTACAACAAGCCCGTGCTATTGGCTTTGTCAATGGTTGATAGTTGCATATAATAAATAGGCAACGACTATGGCTTTGATGTATACATTATTGAAAATGCTTCAGTTCTGAAATGATGAGACTGTGAAAGAACTAAAACGAGTCTCTTTGAAGTTACAGGCAGTGAAGGGTGGCACTGCTGCAGAGTTAAGATTTATTTTTCACCCCGAGGGTGTGGGCTGAAATGGAGAGCCCGATAGAGGACCGTCTCGGCACTTGCTTTTAAGAAATGCCGGTGCTCAGCACCGGCAAGACCCGGCCCACTTAAAGCCCTGGCCCAGGTTCAGTACCAACTCAGTGACTCAAATAAAGCCTATCGGAACTGCAGCCCCCTCGCTTAGGCACAGAGACCGCGGTAGAAAAGTGCTTTTTAGGTTCAGTTTTACAAAGAGCGGCCTCGTCCCCAGGGCATTGGAGCGCTTTTACATGAGCACCAGTTGCATTACACAAGGTCGGATTTTTTATTTTTTTATTTTAGGCACGGGGACGATTGCGTGAGTTGCCCAGAATCACAGGATGTAGAGCCGTAAAAACATGCGTTTAAAAAAAGATTTTCCAATAACTCCTCAAACAAAAGAAGGTCTACTGTAAAAGTCCATAGAAACACAAAACCTTTCCATGTGGCCACCGCGACTATTCCGATTTACACAGCGCTTACCACAAACTGAACTGCCTCTGGGCACTAAAAAGAATTAAACAACGTTACTATAACCCAGCTCGTTTCACCGACCTCGGGATCCAGGGCAGTGCTCGGATACGAAGCTGTGACCAGGAGGCTATGCACAGAGCAGCAGGTGCTCTGACCATGAAGCTAACCCACCCTCCCACAGCCAGAGAGTTCGCTGTCCATCTCACTGCCATGTACAATTCAGTGGCACTTTGAGACATGAAAAGGATCGCTTTGCGCTGGGACCACAGGCGTCTTCTGCATCTTCAAGACACAGGAGAACTCTCAGCTGCAGCTGTTTCTCGCCCGCTCTACAGAAACATCTATTTTGGTGGGTACCGCTTCAGCTGCAGGCGGGCCTGGGAGGCGCACAGCACTGAGCTAACATTAGCTGTACGGTGTAATAACAGCCTGCCACCATCAGCCGCAGGGGCGAGGGGCTGGGCCCGGGACGTCACGGCCCCAAAACAGACATACAAGATCCTACGAGCATGTGCCCTTGTAATCTGATCACTTCACCGTGTAATCTAAGTGCAGTGAGCACTGGTACTGAGACGTCACAGCCCCAAAACACTCAAATGAGAACCTGCGAGCATGTACTTTATTTGTAATCTGATTACTTCACCATGTAATATGAGTGCACTGGGTACTGGTACTGAGACGTCACAGCCCAAAACACTCAAATAAGAACCTAGCAGCGTGCACTCTTTACTTGTAATCTGATTACTTCACCGTGGAATATGCGTGCACTGGTACTGGGACGTCACAGCCCAAAACACTCAAATAAGAAGCTAGCAGCGTGTACTCTTTACTTGTAATCTGATTACTTCACCGTGTAATAGGAGTGCACTGGACACTGGTACTGGGCCGTCACAGCCCCAAAACAGTCAAATAAGAACCTAGCATCGTGTACTCTTTACTTGTAATCTGATTACTTCACCATGTAATATGCATGCAGTGGACACTGGTACTGGGACGTCACAGCCCCAAAACAGTCAAATAAGAACCTAGCAGCGTGTACTCTTTACTTGTAATCTGATTACTTCACCATGTAATATGAGTGCACTGGGTACTGGGACGTCGCAGCCCAAAACCAATTTAAAAAAAACAACCTGCGAGCATGTACTTTATTTGTAATCTGATTACTTCACCATGTAATATGAGTGCAGTGGGCACTAGGACTGAGACATCACAGCCCCAAAACACTCTAATAAGAACCTAGCAGCGTGCACTCTTTACTTGTAATCGGATTACTTCACCGTGTAATATGAGGGCACTGGTACTGGGACGTCACAGCCCAAAACCAATAAAAAAACAAGAACCTGCGAGCATGTACTTTATTTGTAATCTGATTACTTCACCATGTAATATGAGTGCAGTGGGCACTGGTACTGAGACGTCACAGCCCCCAAAACACTCCAATAAGAACCTAGCAGCGTGCACTCATTACTTGTAATCTGATTACTTCACCATGTAATATGCGTGCACTGGACACTGGTACTGGGCCGTCACAGCTCCATAACAGTAAAATAAAAAACAAGAACCTGCGACCATGTACTCTTCATATGTAATCTAATTCCTTCACCATGTAATCTGCGTGCAGTGGGCCCTGGCCCTGGGGCGTCACAGCCCCAAAACAATCAAACATCAACCTACGAGCATGTACACTTTCTTGTACCCGCGTACTACGTCAAATGGGAGAGGCCGTTGAATAGTGCCACTGCCTGGTAGCACTCTCCTCTAAAAACGAGGCGCTTTATCAACTCGCTTCAGAAGTGGCGCTCGCTGGCGGCGCATCACCATACCCAAGGATGAAGTGGTGTGGTCATTCTGAGAAGTGCTCCCGCTCGAGATAAGGAGCAGGTCCCTTCCCCAGCGCAGAAAACCCATCATTACCAAGTGCATGGACCCCCACCCCATCCCTAATTATACCCCTCAAAGTAAATTAGCTGTTCTGGAAGGATGCAGCTTTTCTCCCCCGGCCGTTGCTATGGCGACAGCTGGTCCGCACCTGCCACTGGCTGAATAGCATCGGACGAAGTAGGCCAGTACGCATGACAACATGGCGGGCACGTCAACAGGGGTCAGGGTCAACAACGGGGAGGCGTGGTCCGGGGTTCTGCTACAAGGACCCCCTGTGAGCCCTGTGCATCAGTAAAGCGCCCCCTTTCTCTTCACTCGACCTTGAGCGACCTACTTTCCTGGCCTATATTGTTCCTTGCAGCGCGGCCTCCTCTACCAAACAATGGCTGAGCCAAAGCCCTTCTGTACACTCAGTTTTATCAGCCACCTTTCACACCGGACCTACAAACGTCTACTTGCCAGGTGCGGTAGGCCTGGCGCGTCCTCCCTAACGCAAGAAACCAGATGACACATCCCGGAACACCCGGTACCTGTGGCTCAAACTCAGACTGGAAATTTGCTCTGTTTTTGGAAATCCGCTTTACTTTTGGGAATCTGCCTGCTGAAATAGAAATATCTTCTCACAAAAAATGCGACAAACATATTAAAGAGTATCCCAAATAGAGAAAAAAAAAGCCACCCGGAACTAAACTGTCCCTAGAAACACTAACCTTTTAAATATAACGAGCACGAGAAGCGATTCAATGCCAGTGGACGAGGTACAAAACCAGTCCTTCGCCGGCTTGGACAAGCTGCATTAGAAGCTGAACTCCAAATTAAAAGGTCTGAATGAGGCGATGGACTTGTGCCATGCCAAGGGGAAACCTCCCTAGCCCAACCTCGAGGAATGTGGAATTATTTCATTATTTTTCTCAAGGAGCTGTGAAATGGACTAGAAATGCCCAGAACACCCTGTGACCAGAGCCTTTGTTGAACCCAGAGTTGGAGGGGACTTTATTCGACTTAGGGTTCACTACGACAGGGCAAAAGAGGCAAAGTGGATGCAAGGCAGTATCAGTTACAAAACACTAGGTCACCAGCTCCCTAAACTCTCAGCAGTCGGGCCCTACATTATTCCTACAAAATGCTGCCCCCATGCTGGGGGGACTGGACAATAACACAGCCTATTTTGAACTCGTCATTGAGACATAGCTTGATTCCCCTGGCACCGTGACACCTGGTACATGTTTGTTGCATGTATCCTGGAATATATACTAGAGTTTGTCCACTTAGCAGTTTTATGATATTGTGAACTGTGAAAAGATCATCTGTAACATAGATTGCAAAATAATGTAAAGTATGCAAAAGATAATAAAATAAAAATATAATAGAAATAAATTAATACAAATATATATTTTTTTTAAACTGTTTTGCATGAAGGTGGTTCTTATCTGGAGTAGCATAGTGAGCGGAGTTTTTTTAAGCACACCTCCATTACTTCTTTTTTTTCTCTCCGTGTGGCTAGGGTCACAGATTATACCTGGTTACACTGCATAACTGTTTTAACTCAGGATGCAGTGGGTAAAAACATTAAACCCTGAACCATTTGTGCTTGGGCTCAGATTTCAAACCGGGGTTAAGGGCGCACCACAGCCTGGAACACTGTAATCCTTCAGATTTTCATTTTTTGTTTCAGTCTCTTTAAATGTTGTTGGCTAATCACATTTGTAGAGACATCTGTATATTCCCAGGCGGGAGTTAATTGAAAAATGTGCCCCAGGACAAGCAGCCTGGAAGGACATGTTTGCCTACTGAGGGCCTCTAAATTGGGAATTTGTTTGGATTTTTGTGCAGAAATGTACCCTTTGCCAAACACAGAGGTGGCTGGGGAATTCTAAAAGCATTCTTCGGTGACAGCCTGGAGCTGGCTGCGCCCGGGCAACCGTGCCTTCTGGCAGCTAATGCCCTGGGTACCAGGGCTCTGCGCCAGCGGCAGGGTGCGCTTCTATTTCAACCGTCCATGCCATGACAGTGCCAGTTCATCCCTCCACCCTGCCCATGATGTTTATTTCACAGCACGGAGGGAACAAATGTATTTTACATCTTGAACGGCTGGGATGGAAAACAGGCTAATAGGCCCGATTCTTCCCATGGAAGCAGCTTGCCAGGGCACCCCCCACCCATCCTTGTCTGCATCTGTGGTGAAAAAGAGCCAGACCTCACTCTCCTTTCCGAGGTGTGCCTCCTGCTACAGGGGCGAGGACAGCGAATACAGGTCTTTTATTTTTCTGACCTACAGAAAAATGCACTTTGGGCTGGAAGACAAGTATTTGTAAAAGACGGAAGAGTCTACGTTTTGTAAATTAAATTAATCTGCAATTACTGCAAAGTAAATGAGGCATCCTTCCTAAAGATGCCCCTTTTTTTTGGCAATTGTAATTGTACTATAGTCCGAACAGTGGCAGGTAAAACACATGAAAAGTCCACACCTCATTTGCATAAGGTGCGTTCCTGCCTGGGATGGGACAGCGAGCAAAAAAGAAACAATAGAATGCACCTAGAGTGATTACTGGTGCATGAGATTCATTCAAACATTCCACTTATTCCATATATGGCAATGCAAGAGGCGGCTAGAAGTTGGTTAATTTGGCAGACACCCAGACTGATAGCAGAGCACAGCAGGAGGTCGGAGAGGAACTCAGATGAAGGAGTCTACTCAACGCATATGATGTTTCTGTAGCACAAACCTAGTGAAAAGGCAGCGGAGCGCATCACATGGTCATAGACAAGCGCAAGTCAGCGAATAGGAGAGGAGGCCGAGCTGTGGACGGTTAATGCTTTATATGATGCTGTGTTCCTGAAAGAGGTGAGTCTTCAATTCTTTCATGCGTTGGGGCAGTGCTGATGGATACGGGGATGTTGTTCCAGATTCTGGGTTAGATGGGAAAGGCCTTATGTCTTGTTTTTTCTGTTATACACTTCTTAGTCTGCAGTCTGACAGTGTCCAGGCTGCGGGTGTGCCGAGAACCACCGGAGATGGTGAGCTTGCCTACACGATGAACAGGGATGCTGTTCGTGATGGCTTTGTAAATGATGCAGCTAGTTCTGAAGATGGTACTATGGACCGGCCAATGCCCTCCCTTGCTCTTTCCTACAGCCCCACTGTACATGGGCATCGAGAAGCGACAGCCGAGGGCAGCTCTTGCCCCTCGGTAGAGAGCGCCAGAGACTTATTTACATTCCATTTACATGGTCCCATCCCTTGCTCTTTTAACACAGCCGCAGCAGCAAAATGGAGGCTGGGGTTAAAGTGCGTGTGATGTCACTTCCACTAACCCCGGCATTTTGACGCTTCCATGTCTACGTCCTCTGGGAAATCAAATTCTCTGTCTGACAGAAAATCTGCAGTTGTTCCCAATTAAAAAGCAATAACGGCAGCCGAGGGTGCTTTCCAGAGTAGGCCGGGCCGACAGGTGGCTGATGGCGACCGAGGGACACCAAATGAGAAGCCGCCGCCAGCAGGCGATGGATTAATGCATAATCCCTTGGAATATTCCGAAAATTCGCCCTTTCATGCAAGTGGAAACAGAGCCCAGGAACTACCCAACATACTTAATTTAGCTTCCAGTCACATTTGAGGGAGCTGCGCCTCTGAGCCTAGCACGGAAGGGATATGATGGAGAGTGGATAAAATCTGGGCACACAATTACAACCTCTGAAATAAGTTAGAGTTCTGATCTCGGCTTCCCCACCTTGTGAAAACTGTGTGATCTTGTGATAATTCTTCATATGCACGCCCCGAAATTAAATTAGCTGTAAAAAACGAGGGTGCATAAAGACAAGGCAAACCCTAGTATTAAAGACACTACTACAAAAAGCATTGCCAAAACCAATAGGTTTGACCTGGACAACCTCGCTGGAGTTAAACATGGCAAACCTACAATAATACAGCAGTAACCCAGCAGCACAGGTTACCAGCCCTGCCGTTGAAGCACACGTTTACAAATGGCTGTGCACAGATCATTCAAAGTGCCAGCATTTTACAGTGCATGACCGCTAATGCATGAAGCGGGTTGGCTGCTGCTGAATGCTATATGTGATGGTGGGCACAAGAAAAATGTGAATGACACTTGAACAAACCAATGGATGAAGAGGGCTGTATTAAAGCACCTGTATGCAAGTATGTATTCTTATTAAACATTTTGTAGAAAATATAAGTCAGGCGAGACTTCCAGCAATCTCCTGGTAAGCCTGCAATGATGCAAAATTCTGCATTCAGACTTGTGTAACTGGTCTGCATAAGTTTGACCACTCAGAGGAAGCCAGAAGGCAGTGCAACAAAGTATCCTCTTCAAATGCCTGTGTGAGCCATCAAGCCCTACACAATACTGGGGCACCGGCAATGAAAACATGATTTACCGGGTATCATCCGAACCTAACACAGTGGCCTGCCTACGGTTCTAGCAACATCCCCTCGTTTCAGGAAAAGCTGCCAGGGAATGAAGTAATTTGTGCTTTTGGCATCGAAGGCCTGGAATCAATTACCTATTGGCATGCGATCTGTAAGGGAGCACAATGTCTTTTGGGAAAACAAAACATGAAACTGTTTTGAATGATTTTATATTTATGCTGAAAAGTAACATTGGTCACTATCTTATCTTACACCACACAAGTACTTTCTTTTTCAGTGTCAATATACTTGTTCGGTGAACATTGCGCATATAAATGCCTCATTGATTCATACTTTTGGTCTCCATTTATCTCTGGATCCTGCAGAAGGGTACTGATGCACACAGAATGTGTGAACCCTTTTTATAAATTTCCCTTAAGTCAGTCTGCACAGCCAGTGACTGGCACGCATGATTGACAGTTGTAAGAATCATCCAAAAAATAAACCGTTTTCTGTATTTTTCATATTTAAAAATGAACACAGGCAAGAAAACAGATTGTTTTCTGTTGGTATTTACCTGTAAAAATCAATAAAAACGGAAACCTGTAAGCCCTATTTATAATTATGAGAATGCCATACCCGCCTGCTTGTAAATTCATCATCTCGGGATCGAACGAAGAGCGTCCCATGACCCCCATCATCATCCGTTCCCACCTCCCCAGTACTAACCCTTATTGCCAACTGCCTTGTTTCTATACCATACCCAGTGCCAGTGATTCACCCTATCCTTCAATTCCTATTGTACTGCGCTTACTTCCCCTGACGAGGCGTCAAAGCGCTTTTTCGGCGACTAGCACGCTTCTCCGGAAACCATAAAGGATTAGTGGTGCTATTGCCACATATGAAGGTATCGCACAAACCCACTGGCACCTCACCCACTAAGCATCCATGCATCTTTCCCTCTCTGGCACCAGCATCCCTGAAAGGTCATCTCCCCAGTGCCAGCCTGTCATACATCGGTATCAACTGCACCAAGCCTTTCCCCACAACGTAACTTCCTGTGACATCAATCCTTCGACAGCTGCTCTGTGACGTCACTTTAATGCATCAAAGACCATGACCTAAGGCTGAACCCTCCCACTGCCTTATGGCTGGGCCCTTCCACTGCCTTATAGCTGGGCCCTCCCACTGCCTTATGGCTGGGCCCTTCCACTGCCTTATGGCTGGGCCCTTCCACTGCCTTATGGCTGGGGCCTTCCACTGCCTTAAGGCTGGGGCCTTCCACTGCCTTATGGCTGGGGCCTTCCACTGCCTTATGGCTGGGGCCTTCCACTGCCTTATGGCTGGGCCCTTCCACTGCCTTATGGCTGGGCCCTTCCACTGCCTTATGGCTGGGCCCTTCCACTGCCTTATGGCTGGGCCCTTCCACTGCCTTATGGCTGGGCCCTTCCACTGCCTTATGGCTGGGCCCTCCCACTGCCTTATGGCTGGGCCCTTCCACTGCCTTATGGCTGGGCCCTTCCACTGCCTTATGGCTGGGCCCTCCCACTGCCTTATGGCTGGGCCCTCCCACTGCCTTATGGCTGGGCCCTCCCACTGCCTTATGGCTGGGCCCTCCCACTGCCTTATGGTTGGGCCCTCCCACTGCCTTATGGCTGGGCCCTCCCACTGCCTTATGGCTGGGCCCTCCCACTGCCTTATGGCTGGGCCCTCCCACTGCCTTATGGCTGGGCCCTCCCACTGCCTTATAGCTGGGCCCTTCCACTGCCTCCCGAGAATTTTGGAAGTGGACACCCCACTGCTGGCCCAAATTTTTATTTGGATGAAGTACCAAGAAATAATTAGTGAAATCTTGCAAATGTGCAGGGTGGTTTTACATTCATCACGACTGACACCATCCCGCTGAATGACCATTTTTGTGTTGGCACAAACTCCAAATGTGCCTCATCTTTGAGGCATGGTTTAGGTACCAGACACAAAGAGGGTAAGGTAGGGAAGATCTGCCGGCCCAGACCTCCCCTGTCCACTCTCGAATGGATGGGAGGTGGGCATGAGTGGAAACCTCCCTTGCTTTTTTGGAGACAGTCTCCACTCCACTTACCCCTCACTGTGAGCCAGTGCAGTGGTAGGACACAGATCAAGTATGAGTGGAGCTCCCATTCCTGGCTGGATGAGCGCCTGATGGCTTCTGAATGAAAGTGCTAAATGGGGTGATTATCACAGCTGAAGGCTGCCACAGACATCTGTGTCTCATCAGGAGGGCCTACAGCTGTGCTTAGCACCCCAGCAAGCCTGCTGCTTTCTGGGGTGTTGGGGTGGGCTGCTTCAGAAAGCCCACAAGACAACATGATCATAAACCTCATATAGCATCTCATACGTGTTGTTAGGTATGGCCAGAGATAGCTTTATCTGTCGTGTCAGAGCTTATATTATATAGTACCAAAAAGAGTTTTAAATGCATGTTGAGACAGGAACACTCCCTCCTCCATTAAAGATCTTTTTATCTACACCCATAAATTAGTTCAAGTTCTTAGGAATAAATAAGTCATTGTTAATGCAGATCATGTGTGAAATACGGAAGGAAGGCTCCTAACATTTTATAACTCCATGACAAAGACAGTAGGGTCGGGTTTTATATTGTGAACTCTATGACAAACACCATAGGAAGGGGTATTACATTGTTTTACACACAAACATCTTCTTGCACAGATTTCTAGTCTTAGCGCACCTAAATGGGTCTGGTTTTCACAATGTACATTTGTTAACATTTAGAATTTTGATTTGTGTGAACAAAAGGGCTTTTTCTTTTTAAACTGGGGGAGTCCTGAGTTTGTAACTCGCTGCATCCTTCGGATAAGCCCTCGACCGCTCTGCCTCACTCCCCTGATGTTCTGAGTTTGTAACTCACTGCATCCTCCGGATAAGCCCTCGACCGCTCTGCCTCACTCCCCTGATGTTCTGAGTTTGTAACTCACTGCATCCTCCGGATAAGCCCTCGATCGCTCTGCCTCACTCCCCTGATGTCCTGAGTCTGTAACTCACTGCATCCTCCGTATAAGCCATCGATCGCTCTGCCTCACTCCCCTGATGTCCTGAGTCTGTAACTCACTGCATCCTCCGTATAAGCCATCGATCGCTCTGCCTCACTCCCCTGATGTCCTGAGTCTGTAACTCACTGCATCCTTCCGAAAAGCCCTCAACCGCTCTGCCTCACTCCCTTGATGTCCTGAGTCTGTAACTCACTGCATCCTCTGGATTAGCCCTGGACCGCTCCGCCTCACTCCCCTGATGTCCTGAGTCTGTAACTCACTGCATCCTCCGGATAAGCCTTGGACCTCTCCGCCTCACTCCCCTGATGTCCTGAGTCTGTAACTCAATGCATCCTCCGGATAAGCCCTGGATCACTCCCCTGATGTCCTGAGTCTGTAACTCACTGCATCCTCCGGATAAGCCCTGGACCTCTCCGCCTCACTCCCCTGATGTCCTGCGTCTGTAACTCACTGCATCCTCCGGATAAGCCCTGGACCGCTCCGCCTCACTCCCCTGATGTCCTGAGTCTGTCACTCACTGCATCCTCCGGATAAGCCCTGGACCGCTCCGCCTCACTCCCCTGATGTCCTGAGTCTGTAACTCACTGCATCCTCCGGATAAGCCATCGACCGCTCTGCCTCACTCCCCTGATGTCCTGAGTCTGTAACTCACTGCATCCTCCGTATAAGCCATCGACCGCTCTGCCTCACTCCCCTGATGTCCTGAGTCTGTAACTCACTGCATCCTCCGGATAAGCCATCGACCGCTCTGCCTCACTCCCCTGATGTCCTGAGTCTATAACTCACTGCATCCTCTGGATAAGCCCTGGACCGCTCCACCTCACTCCCCTGATGTCCTGAGTCTGTAACTCACTGCATCCTCCGGATAAGCCCTGGACCTCTCCGCCTCACTCCCCTGATGTCCTGAGTCTGTAACTCAATGCATCCTCCGGATAAGCCCTGGATCACTCCCCTGATGTCCTGAGTGTGTAACTCACTGCATCCTCCGGATAAGCCCTGGACCTCTCCGCCTCACTCCCCTGATGTCCTGAGTCTGTAACTCACTGCATCCTCCGGATAAGCCCTGGACCGCTCCGCCTCACTCCCCTGATGTCCTGAGTCTGTAACTCACTGCATCCTCCGGATAAGCCCTGGACCGCTCCGCCTCACTCCCCTGATGTCCTGAGTCTGTAACTCACTGCATCCTCCGGATAAGCCATCGACCGCTCTGCCTCACTCCCCTGATGTCCTGAGTCTGTAACTCACTGCATCCTCCGTATAAGCCATCGAACGCTCTGCCTCACTCCCCTGATGTCCTGAGTCTGTAACTCACTGCATCCTCCGGATAAGCCATCGACCGCTCTGCCTCACTCCCCTGATGTCCTGAGTCTGTAACTCACTGCATCCTCCGGATAAGCCCTGGACCACTCTGCCTTACTCCCCTGATGTCCTGAGTCTGTAACTCACTGCATCCTCCGGATAAGCCCTGGACCTCTCCGCCTCACTCCCCTGATGTCCTGAGTCTGTAACTCACTGCATCCTCAAGATAAGCCCTGGACCGCTCCGCCTCACTCCCCTCATGTCCCGAGTCTGTAACTCACTGCATCCTCCGGATAAGCCCTGGACCGGTCCGCCTCACTCCCCTTATGTTTTGAGTCTGTAACTCACTGCATCCTCCGGATAAGCCCTGGACCGCTCCGCCTCACTCCCCTAATGTTCTGAGTCTGTAACTCACTGCATCCTCCGGATAAGCCCTGGACCGCTCTGCCTCACTCGTCTGATGTTCAAGTGCTAGAAGGGATTACTTGGTGCAGTATGAGCAGAAGACACCCCTGCTTGTGGGAATAAGGGCAGCCTCTTCTACTGTACTACAGAAACTGCTGCTATGAGATCAGGAGGACACCCTTTCTAACTGAAGCAAGCAGACAACTGTTACACTTGCTGTATTTGTCTGCTTCACGGCGCTATTAATATAGCAAATTCATTTTAAAACAGATTTTTTTTTTTAAGAGAAAAGAAACTTTATTGCATGATTTGTTAAAACCCTTGCAAACCACTACAAATAAAAATAGTTGCAATATATAAAATTTATAATAAGTCCCAGGTTCCTGTGAATAAAAGCACACGACATCGTAACATATAAAACTCTATTGTAAGTGCACTATCCATAACTCCTATAGTAGTGTTCCCATGAGGAGACGGCAGTCCTAGTTTAAAATAACATTTGAGACCCGCGTCAGCTAGCCTGTGCGCGACTCCCCTTCTGATGACAATTTTGTTTTATTTTTTTATCAAAACTGTCCGTGTGCCAGTCCGCTCCGCAAATGGAGTTAGTTCAGCAACTGATACAGGTAAGCAAGGGGTCTAGGTCAGGTCTCACCTCCGCAAGTTTTTTTGCAAAGCGATCCATGAACCTAACCAAGGCGCAGTTTAAGATGGTATTCCGGGGATCAAAGCAGGCCAACACTGCGCCTCTACATGATCTGGCCTCCTTATCGATCCAACCCCTTCGTAGTAGAGCCCTTCTTTCCTTCAAGAGGTTAGGGCACAAACACAGTACGTGCAAAAGATCTTCCCTATGTTGGCCGTAAAGCCGGCATGTTTCCAGGGCACAGTCTCTTTTCCATTTGGTAAGATGGCAAATCGTTGGAATCACCCCCATTCTCAGTTTTAAGAAGCGGAGCTTAGTGCGTGCACTGAGGGTGAGAGTTAGATAACTCTGTGGTTTCAGATGTGCATAAGTGCTGAGAGTCATCCAGCCGTGACTTCTAGCAGAGAGGCTAGCCCTGTCTTCTACAGAGGAAAGTCTTTTCGTGCTGAGTTTTGCTAGCCTCTTGAATTCGTTTTGGCTTGCATGTAAGTCCCAGAGCTCGCCCAGGCCGAGAGTGCTAAGCCCACAGGACAAGTAGCGGTGCCCCGCTGGCCATCGTCTTGTGTACAGCTGGGCCCATAAGTGGTGAGCCAGACTGCCCTCCTTTGACGCCCTCAGCTTGCGACAGCTCGTTAAAACTGTCGCCATTCGGCCCATTGACTGTCTACAGATGCCGAATTCCAGCCTGATTTGTGCCGGTGAAGTGTAGGAAGGTAGCTTGAAAGTCGTTCTAAAATTTTTTGCAACTAATTTGTCTAGTTGGCCACTGTCTAGCCCTTTTAGCACCTCACTTCCATAGGTTAGTGTTGGAATAACCTTTGCCTGAGCCGCCTGAAGGGTTGGAGCGAAAGTTGGGCCAAATCATTTCTTGTGAATGGAGGTGAGTGCAAATGCTAATGCAGTTCCTTTCTTTTTTGTTCACCCAATTGGCTCTTGTACCTGCCATTGTTATTAAAAAAGACTCCTAAATACTTGTGGCAACTGGTTTCTTCTATTATTTCAAAGTTTAAAACCCATGCCAGCTTCTTGGGCCTTCCTGCGCGAACCGCCAGGATTTTAGTTTTCTTGTTGTTAATCTGAAGCCCATTCCTGTTTGAATATGCGGCGGTTGCATCCAGGAGCCGTTGTAGTCCTATCTTTGTGTGGCTTAAAAGAACCACGTCGTCGGCATACAATAGGTTTGACAGGTGGAGGCTACCTATTTTGGGTGGGTGCGAGTTAGCTAGATTCAGGGCTTCCGGGAGATCAGATAAAAATAAATTAAAAAGTGTGGGGGCCAGAACGCACCCTTGCTTGAGGCCTTGCGTTGTCAAAATTGGTCGTGACAGTCTTGAGCCGTCTCCAATCTTGATCCTGACCCACGTGTCCTGATGCAAAAGCTGCACAGCTCTCAATAAGCTGTTTGGAATGTTCAATAAGGAAAGCTTCTGCCACAGCTTTGACCTGTTGACCTTGTCAAAAGCCGATTTATAGTCAATAAACCCCATATAGATGGGGCTAGTGCTGATCGCCGCCTGGTCGATTAAAAGGGAAAGTGCCATAAGATTGACCGTAGTGCCAGTATTGCTTGTGAATCCGGTTTGGTTTGGGGGGATTATTGAGCATGCTTCAGCCCATGCCCGAAGGGAGTTTAGCAGTATCCCTGCGAAGTATTTCGCTTCGTTATCAATTAAGGCGACCAACCGATAGTTGCCTGGGGATTTTTTATCTCCTCCTTTGAAGATTGGGACGAGGATCGATCCTTGCCATGAGGGCGGAATGATGTTCTTTTCTAAGATGGTAGAGTAGAGCGGAGCTAGCTGAGTGGCCCAGAAAGCAGGGTCCTCCTTAAACAGGGCTAATGGAATGCCGCCTGGGCCTGGGGCCCCATCTTTTTGTCCCTTTTCAATCTGCTTTTGGATTATTGGCGCTGTATGGAAGTGCTCAAGAGGTAAGTTGCCTTCAACCCAAGGTTGAACCTCCGGAGCTTTGCTGCCCTCTGTACCAGTATCCTGATTGTAATTATGTTCTTGTAGATCATTGAAATGACTATGCAGGAAGAGGTACCACTCAGATTCCAGTATGTTAGACGAGGCAACTTTGGGGACTCTGCCCCCTAAACTGTTTATAGTGCGCCAAAACCTCGCAGAGTTGTTGGACCTTATATCGTGGTATAGTCTGGCCCAGAAGGAATTCCAAGAGGACCTTCGTTGTTCCCGTTTGGCAGCCTTCAAGTAGCTTCGGGCCTCTCTTAATTTGGTTATAGTTAGTGGGTCCATTGGCTTCTTTTTAAGTTCCCGCCATAGCCGATTCATGCTACATTTGGCAGACCGTATCACAGGATCCAAGGGGGTCGGCTGTTTGGACCCAGTCGCTTGTGTGTACTTTGTCGGTTTTGCGTGACTGGCTATCAAGTTTTCTGAGAATCTTGTCCAGTTTACAATTGGGTCCTCCATTGGCCTGAAGGTGTTCCCAATTATATGCTTTGCTTCTGTCGCCAGGAGCTGTAGATTATTGACTGAGCACTTGATGCGTTTTAAGTTGATAGTGAAACTTTCGAAGGCCTGGGCCGCCGCCTGATCATATTGCATCAGCCTAATGCTGAGGGAAATTTCTTGAGGGCTGTGATCGCTGTCCAATCTATTGCCAAACCCAAAGCCAGAGACATGATTCAAGAGGGAAAGGCTGACAAAAGAGTAATCGATCAGAGACGCGCCGGTTCTAGATAGAAATGAGAGACCAGGCGGCTTATCAGGAAAAAAACGCCCGTTGAGGGCTCTAAGGCCGAGATGTTCCAAATTTCCCTGGAGGGCTCGGCCCTTTGGGTCTTCCTTGCTCCACCCAGGACGCTCCTGCGGTGGTATGGCCCAATCGCCTTCCTGCAGCTTTGTTACCTCGTTCTTTTGTAGATCAGACATCAGCCACATATTGAAATCTCCAGATAGTACGATGTCTGCATTCGGGAACACAGATCTCATATTTAATACTGTAGCGGTCACCTCATCAGATAGGGATAGCCTAGACGCTGAGCTGGGACGGATGTACACGTTCAATAAAATTACGGTCCTAAGCTGACCTTTAAAGGTTCCGAGTGAGATGCCCACTGGCTGGAGAGCCTGGGAGCTGCATGCTAGATCCCATGAAGTAATTGCACTATTAGCGGATATATAAATAGCTAGGCCGCCGCTACATCGTCCGGGGGACTTCAATTTGGTTGCCGGAAAGTGATGGATTTTGAACCCTTCTAGATGCTGCGGCTCCACGAGCCAAGTCTCTTGCAATAAAATAATCTCGAAAGACCGTAAGTAGGAGACCGTGGCCTCATCCCCCAGTTTGTTTGCTAGCCCATTTACGTCCCAAGAACATATCTTTAGAAGGCTGCCTTCATGAGCCTTTTGGCCCTTGTTTTGTCATCGTAGCAGTCTGGTTGAATTTAGTGACCCCACCAACCATGACCATGTGCTAGCCTGCTCCGATCCCATAGTTTGTATATACTGACCATCGCTTGAGTTTTTGGAACTAGAGGTGGGGGTTTTGCCCAGGGCACTCCTCAGGACCGAATAGACCAGTTTTGGTCCTGCGCATGGACGCTCCTTGGCCACGATGTTGTGAAGGACATGTGGGTAGCCTGGTTCCTTACCGGGGGTTATGGAAATACCCCACTGTTTGAAGATTTCCATATGCCTCATGATCTTATTTGATGCCTCCGCAGAACGCCAGGTGACCTTAGTGAGTTCGTTTGACTGTCCCTGGCCTGGTGCAATAAATTCTATAGAGATAATGTACTGTGTTGTGACTTCGTTTGACAGGCCTATCTATGGCTTCTATCAGTTTCATAATATTCCCTCGGTTTAAGATGTCAAAGCTGCCTTTGGACTTATACTCTGGATAGAATAGAGTATATGTTGGAATTACTTGAGCTGTCCTAGTGGTCTGATGGCCTTCAAATTTATTTGCAGAATAGATGTTCTCTGGGTCACAGCTGGTGTGGTTTCTTTGGCTAAATTCCCTATAGAGAGATCCCTGCCCAGAGGCTGCCTCGGAATTCCCCGCCTGTAGCCCTGCCCCAAGCATGCAGTGCGTTGAGAAGTTTCCTGCGGAAATTTTGGGGGCTGCATCCTTAATTGCTGATGGATCGGATGGAGGAACCAACCTACTAGGTTCTCTTGGGCTCTTTGGGCTGCTCCAGGGCAGATTTGCGCCCGCTAGCTTGAGCCTGATTAGGTGATTTGGTGCTGCCAAAATGTTCTATTTGCCAGGTGCTCTTTGAGCCCTCTGCCCAAGACAAGGATGTGGGGTCCGAGGGTTGCATTTGGCTGTTATCAGACGGCCCTGTTGTTCCCCTTTTTCCCATAGGCTCAAGGTCTTCCCCGGCAAAAGCCTTCACCTCTTTCAGCGGTAGAGAACCAGTCTGTTGCTTTTTGACGTTGCCAGGTAAAGTAATCTGTTTCTCTGCTTCCTTAGCTACCTCCTCTGTTCCGTTTGAATCCTTATGTCCGATCGCGACCGCTTGTGTATGAGTGTTGAACAGTGGATAAAGGCTCGAGTCATGTGTAATACGTCGGATCTTATTACGGCCCTTTCGCTTTTTTGGCCGTTTCCCCTTGCAGTTGAAATTCTCCGTGTCCTGGTCTGATGTAAGTGTTAACGTAGGCACTGCGTTATCAGCCACTGGGGACTCTTGTTGGTTATTCCTTTCGCCGCTTATGGCCGGTGTATCCGGGGGCATTGGCATAACCCTTGCCTCGCCCCCCCTAGCCCCTGGGTTTTCCACCTCTTGAACGTTGCTTGCGGGGATTGTGGCACCGACTCCTTTGCTTGGAGGAAAAGGCTTTGCATTGGTGAATTCTTTTAAGTCCGCCACAAGCTTTGCCATCACCTCCGGAAGCGTGCTTAATTTGCCTATTATTGGTGAGCAGTCGCAGCCTTGTCGCGGATAGTCAGCATCCGCTTGAGCTCGTCTAATCAGATTATTTAGGTTTGTGATTTTATCATCTATGTTAGCGACGTACACCGCCAGTGTATTTAGTAGGCTGATTTGTATGTCCATTTTATTGGCTTGGTATGTCATGGCGTCGGCTGACCTTTGTAGGATAACCAAAGCTGTGGCCCATGCCGATTCCTGTTTAAATTCCTCCTTCCCCCCATTTGGGACCGGTGAGGGCGCAGGGTGGTTGGGGGCGTCTTCCCCGTATGATGAGAGCATATTTTCCCATTCTTTTGATTGAATATGGGAGAGATCTCTTTCCAGATCGCATGCATCCTCAACGTAGGGGGTTGACAGACTCCAATCCTGCCCCTGAGGTGTGCGCGGGGCGGACTCACTCGCACCATCCCCTTGTTGTGGTAGATGCGCTTTCAGTTCATGGGGTGTGTTGGCGGAAATTTCCACGCTTCCCTTTTTACACGGTGTCGGACGCTTCTCTCCCTCAGCCGCCGCCCTTGTCTCCTTGTCCGGGCTAGAAGAGCCAAGGCGGACTTCGCCTGGTTCTGTCGTTGCACAAAGTTGGCCCTGTGTGCCATTCTTTGTTGATGAATTAATAAGCTCAGACATACGGTCCGAGCTGACAGGAGGAATGACTGCGAGAGTGCTCATTGTCTGTGGGGGGTTTAATGTGTTCCCAGTTTTTTGACGCCCTTCCCCAGCCGGGGCTGCTAATAGGTCCCCAAGACTGCCCAGCGTGGTAGTAGAAAATCCCCCGTGGAGCGTATCAGGCTCCACAAGATTACTAGTGGCTGTGGCTGTCTGATTTGCTGAATTGCCAATCTGAATGTTAGCGTCGGTGCTCCCTTTGCAGAGGGTCACGATGGGGTTCAAAGGAACAGGTAGGCCCTTGATTCTCATATTACTAGAGAAAACAGCAGAGCCTGCGTCTTTTAGAAAGGCAAATTTGGACGTTATTTTTGGTGGCAGGCCAATTGGCTTATAGCCTGCAGGTCTAGCTTCCAGTGTAAGAGGGTGGAGAGTGTTGACTGTAGTGCTTGCTGATAAGTTTTGTGGCAGGTCGAGTATCTGGTCGATGTCTACAGTAGGTGTCCCGTGAGCCGTCCTCTGCTTCTTTTTCCTTAGTGGGGCCGCCAGGCCCCTCTGCTTCCCCGATCGCATGCTTCGCTGTATCCAGATGAGTTACTGGAGGTCTAAGGCGCCTGCTTTTGGCCTGCGAACTTGACAGACAAAGTAGGCGGCACGAGCAGGCTGGGGGACAGGAGGAAGAGAGCAGGGCTCACTGATAAGCTGCAAGCCGCACCCAGCCTAGCTGGACCGCTTCCGCAGACTCACTGGGCACGCACTTCGCAGCAACCCCTAGCGGTGACCACGCTCGCTTTCCTTATCCCTGCTCCTGCCGCTGATAGCTGACAGCTGCTGAGTGCTTCTCCCCCTTGATTTCTTCGGTGTTTATTGCGACCAACTGCCCTCGTTGCCTGGGGGGTGAGCGGAGGGATGAGAGAAGCGCGGGGAGCAGGGGAGCGCGGGGAGCAGGGTCCGGGTCCGAGTCCCAGGGACTGGTGCTATTATCCTACTGGATACTCTTGAGGACTTACAAAAAGACAGGCTTCTCAGCGCGCATCGCACCACTCACCGCTTCCTCCTCTGGGGTCGCGGGGGCCGTGGCTAGCTGCCGTCCTCATTCCGTATTTCCGCTGCCCCGCTTGCTCCGTCACGACCTATGACCCCGTTGCACTTCTGCGCCACCGCTCTGCTCCGGCCGCAACCGCCGTGTCCCAGCACAGGGCAAGAAACCGACACTCTCTGTGGCTGTGGGGCTATTTTCAATGCGCACCCCGTTGATATTGCTCCGGGCCGCGCTGCTCCGCTCGCTCCTCCGGTCTTTGGACCTCGTGCACTCTCACGCTCCTCGTGCAGATGTCAAGACAGTCCAAGCGCTTCTCTTGAAAAGCTTTATGGAGGGCAGAATGTATTTATTTCTGCAATTTTATATAGCACGGACATGGACCGAAGGCATGAGAGCGTTTTACAACAAGCAGGAGATAAGGTTACAGCGGGTTACATTAATAGTAATTCAATTCAGACGATTACTTCGGTGGGTGATGCTTCGCTTCGTCACTCCGCGGCACAGGTGAGAAGCATCTTTTACCTGGGCAGGATGACAATACACAGTGAAGGCACACCACTGCGCTGAGGGTTGGGGCAGCTGCCGGAGCACTCTGTGTGTGTGAAGCTAAGCGCCATTCACTGGCTTTTGTTTACCATAACTGTGCTTCGTCACTCCGCGGCACAGGTGAGAAGCATGTTTTACCTGGGCAGGATGACAAATACATAGTGAAGGCACACCACTGCGCTGAGGGTTGGAGCAGCTGCCGGAGCACTCTGTGTGTGTGAAGCTATGCGCCATTCACTGGCTTTTGTTTACCATAACTGTGCATTCTGTGTGTCGTAAGGTTCATTCGATTCTACAGAGTAACATACTTCATGACAACCAGTTCCAACACAACAAAACTGCTGACGAGAGAAGATCTGGTAAGTCTTACGAGAGATGAGAATTTTCTAAGTATATTCCCAGCTCCTCTATCAGCCGCAATGCCTCCGCCTGATAATGTAAAAAAAATGTACTTAGTAAAGTGACTAGTGAGATAAACAATTATTTAGTCCACATATCCATGGATCCCTTAATTGCTTTGGACATACAAGAGATGAGTAAAGAAGAAGTTCCTGCATGTGCATGGGTATTGTGTGCAATGTACAGACAAGTGAGTAAGACGTGTGAGCAGCATGTATACGAGTCAGTCACTGAACAGTGTGCACCATCAGGTAGGAGTGCGAGCCACAGAATGTCTCACACCCTTTCTTCTTACTCACACCAGGCAAGCAAGCCCAAGTCACGTGTGGTAACATCCACCAGTCCTGGCTTGTTATCAAACAGCACTTTACATCCTGGGGTTTTTCACGCCAGTGGTACAAACAGTAAAAAAACAAGCATTTGCAATTGAATAGGTCTCGCAATTGCGAGATTTTGAGCTACTGGCATTGTAAATAGCAATGCCTTTTATGTATGTGTTTAAATACCTGCAATAATAAAAGGCATTGTCATTTGCAATAGGTCAAAGTTTCTAAAATGCGAGACCTATTGCATTGCAAATGTGCCCAATGACACATGATTTATCACTCAAATACCAGCTCTAAATATATTTTGGAAATTGAGCCATTTTTCTCCAAATGTCAGTTTACGAGTTCTGAAAATACACACATTTTAGTCTTGAACACACACTCTCAATTTTATTATGCATATATTAATTCAGTAAAGTAAAAGCTTCTAATTTAGTAGGCTGGGCTGCAGAGGAAAGATACTTGCAGGTAGGTGGAGAGCTACCAGTGGCTCACAAGCTACTTGTTGGAGAAGCCTGCACTAAAGCCATAGTTGGATGTATGTTCCTTGAAAAACTTCAGTGCAATGGAAGTTAAGTTTGCAATTCAAGACTGCTGAAATTCTGCAGGTATGGTAACCAGTGCACCTACAACTTCATCCCATTGCACTTGTGACCTTGCAAAACATCAGGGACTCACATAATCGGGGACGTTAATGTATACAGGTAACACAGGACACCACCCCATGTGCAGTACATGCAGACTGTGCTCTGTGCATAAAGAGTGTAGAGTCTCAAACTGTACTCTGCAGCCATACATGCAGTCTCCTTCTGTACCATCATCAGCCTTTGCAGGCCCTTCATATGCCATCTCGCCACTGCGGAGATTAGTGGTTTTTATGATTTCCTGATAATATTTTGGATGATAATCATAATAGCCCTTCAACTGAGGTATTTTAGGCACATTTTCACCTTTCAATTACTGTAGGTTACTATGTAACCTAAGTAGTCAACCCATAACTTCAACTTATAAAAGCGTACTCTGGTAATTGCATGACATTTTAAGTAAGCCATCAATGGGGTTTGTGTATGATGCAGTCGAGGCTCATTTGGACTGTGTGCATTGCATCGTTACATAGTCCCCACTGAGCATAGGAATATGCGCAGATCCAAAATGGCAGCTGCTGCAAAAACGATCAACAGACTTCAGCCAATCAAATGATGAGTTCAGATCGGTGACGCCAAACAGCTGACGCAATTCTATACTTTATTTTAGCCTTTTTTTAGAGGGATGCATTTTCATTGCTACCCTCAGATGATGTATATGCAGTTTGTAAGTGACCTCAAAAATAACTCAGTCAATTTCCCCTAAATATAGGCCGCACACAAATTCACTTATAAAGTAGGTCTTGTGAAGGGAAGTGAAAAAAATATTTTAACATTTGAGAAAATGCACTACCGTGGCTGCACCAACCAATGCAAGGTGTTAAAGGTAAATAGCAAAAAAAGATTTTAAACAAATTATTGCAAAAATGTGCTCTGCATTTTCTTATAAACAGTAGAATAATTTTAAACCAGATTTGTTATCCACTGACACTTGAACACTCAAGTGGGCCTTAAAAGACATTTTTTTAAAATAAGTATTATCAAACGGATGTCTGGTCGAGAGCATTAAGCTTGCATTTTAAAGGTTTTCCTTTTTTGATGTCAAAAAGGAACACAAACGAACAACTGCCATAAACGTTTGTTTTCCGAGCACAATATTACTTTTGACTCTGAATAGTATTTGTATGTAAGTTTTAAAAGTAGAAAAAATCTGACATCTGTAACCAGAATAGTCCTGGGACTGTCTTTGTAAATGTTTCAAGTGAAATACTTCACGTACATAAGGTCTGTTTTAAGCTACCCACACAATGCCATTGTGTAGAATAGCTAATACCAGCAGTTTTTAACGTTCACCATTCATATACCGCACACAATGCCCTCAGGTGTTTTAATTTAAGATGTGGTCATCAGACTCTGTGGTTACAATTTACTGACCTCAGAATGATGAAAGGATGAGTTAGCCCGGCACCCAGAGAAAACTAACAGTTAGTGCACCATAGCCCCATCCTTCAGCTTCTGACTTCGAGGTTACACACAAGGTAGGTGACTCAAAGCTTTGATTAAAGTGCGCAGGCCAAGCTTGCTATTCGCATTAGCTAGTTCACACATATTTCTGTGGAATCGCGTTTTCTTATGATAAAATGGAACGGCAATTTACACCCTCTTTCCTAACATTACATATGATGATGAATCCAGTGTAAACATTTTGCATGTTTCGCGTTAAGAATTGTTTTCTTTTATTTTTGCATGCCTATAGAAATGCCTCGGGCGCTCACTGGATAGGTCAGGCAGGTGCTCTCTGTTATTATAACACACGTTTTACAAACACAAAATCTTTGTATACTGTTGTAACCTACTAATTTAAAAAGTTGAGCAGTCTCAAAGCTCATCAGTTGCAGACGGACTGCTTCAAAGAATGAGAGTGTGAAATGGTTACGTTTCACTCAGAATTGCAAATGTTTCCAGCTATGAGAATCTACACTTTACCGTAACGGTGTGGTCACCAACAAGAAAATATACATGCAATGTAATGACGTCAAAGGGGGCATGCAGCTAGATCTGTGAAACCGTCTTCTAAGCGCTTGTTTGCACAGCCACTCAAACCGTGGCGTCAATTCTAGTTAACCAGTTACAGATGATCTGTATTGGAGCCCTATTTGGGAAGGGGCTGTAGGACACTGGGTGATCCAAGTTCAGCAAAAAATGTAAGTGACATTTTTCTGTTTAGATAAAAAAAACGAGTTTTAAGTATTTGAATTTAGAAAGAAAGTTAATATCGCTGTATTACACAGCCGCTCACATATTTTCACCTTTATTTCGCGTTGCTATTTGAACGACCTAATCACTATGTTTTAACACTAATAAACGACGTGCGTGCATTTCTTGAACTGCATAGACCCAGTTTTGTCCCTCACACGCCCCCAGTCTTCTCAGTCTGGACTCGCAGAAACGTCACTGCACACGGCTGACCTGCAGCAACCCGGAAAGAGTTGCAGGCAAGCACCCCTCCTCCAAGAAAGAAGTCAACATTTGTTTTTCACATTAAATGCCGTTTAGTCGCCCCTGGAACGGGAAAAATGATGCTTGGGAAACGCTTTTTTTTTTTTTTTTTTTTTTTTTTAAATCAAGGTATAACAACCGCGGGGGTCTAACAGAAAATAACGAAGAAGTTTTCAGACACACATAACTAAATTACCAAAACGTTAGTATATCTCCCAGGTTCATTAATATGTACATACCCCCCAGTTAATCTCCAAAAGCCGGTGTTGCCCCCCTAAAATAGCACTGTGGGACGAATTGCGCTCAAAATCAATCACTGCTAATGCAGCAAGGTTTACTGCAAGAAAAACAAGCATTTGCAATGCAATAGGTCTCGGATTTACGCGAGTTTGAGCTATTGGCATTGTAAATGATAATGCCTTTTATTTATGTTTTGGTTTTTAAAGCATAAAATAAAAGGCATTGTCATTTACAATGCCAATAGCTTAAACTCACGTAAATGCGAGACATATTGCATTGCAAATGCTTGTTTGATTAACCATTGCGTCGACCTAGACACTGACCAAAATAAAAACCCACTGTTTGTGGAGAAAAGACTCATGTAATGGCGCTGTTTACAAACACCATTCATCCTTGCTAGTTGGCAACTAGTAGTTGCATTTAAAGTAACACGCTTTTCCTGTAATGTATACAAGACTACATTTAGACAAGTAAGTGCTCTGAAAAACATGCTGTTTAAAAACACAAGCTGTTTAAAACACCTTGCCTATGAAATAAACTCACCCAGAACGAAGAAGCTACTGGACAGAGCCACTACGGGGAAATAACAGAAGAAACAATAAATCTATCAGGCAGTGAACCGGAAGTAATCTCAGATCAATGACCACACTGATGAAAACTTAATCAGAACGGGGGCGCGCCGGCAGCATTAATCAGAACTGGGGCGCGCCGGCAGCATCTGGCTGTTAATCACGAGCCATGGGGAAAAGTGGAATCCCTTTATAGCCTACGTGCACGTAGTGACGTGCACGGGGCCTACTATTCAAGGGGATGAAACAATCAAGTTGAAGAAACCCCATCATTGGACTTAAATATAGCCTTAGATGTAAAAATACCATATGCAATGTGTTTTATTCACCAAAAATGTAATATACTCAGTATGGAAAAATATTTTCTAACCCAAAAGAAACCAGTGGTGCGCTCGCACCACAGAGGAGCGGGGGAAAGGGAGCGCGGCAGCGAGGCGAACGCGCGCTGCTGCGTGTGCTAGACACCGATGGGAATGGGCGGAGCAAAGGCGGGACATGCGCCCGCCTTTGCCCAATTGCGTGCCTTATTTTTTTTTTTTTAAAAACACGGTAAAGCCAATGGCAGCCGGTGAAAGCAAAACCACACGCACGAGCGTGTGGTCAGCTTTCAGAAGCCCATACAAGAGGTCTCGTGCTGCGCGAGCAGTGCTGCGCACTGCAACGCTAGGCCCGAGACCTAAAAAGCGTTACCCAAGGGCGGGTGGAGGTCTTTGATTGTCTAGTAAAAATACCCTCTCGGACCCGAAGAAGAGCCTCCGGTAACACTTCCACGAAGCAGCTTTTACAGAAGGCTGGTTTCATGAGTCTTAACCAGAGCACATCTTTCTAAACTGGCACGGACATAGGAGCTCAGAAAATGTGCGTATGATGTGTAACATTGAAGCAGCAAACCGTGCGAATAGACAGGACATCTCATCATCACCACTAAACAGCGCACCTGGCCACCAACAGGACAAACACATTTATATAAATGAAATAAAAAAAAGAGGCACCCACTACTGAGGTATGAACGTGTTGAACATCATTCTTCACACTCCTAGCTCTCACATTAAGTATTGTTTTGAAAATATTTTACAGTTAGTTCTGCTCTACTTTGACTGATATTATTAAGAACAAAAAAACTGTCTCCATAAACTTACAGCAACTCCGTCATGTCATAATAATACCTTAATATAAGATGTTTCTGGTGGCTTGTTATTGAATAGCGAGTGTAGCAACTATTTCTTTACTACTCAGACAAAAAAGGCAATCAATTAAAAAAAAAAGAGAGGCAACATAAAAAAGTACTTCGAAAGCTCCAGCACACATTATGATCTTGAGGCTGGCGTTACATAAAAGTCGGATCGTATTTCGTTTATTTGAAGAGTCAGAGGGTATTTTAATGCACCCCATTATTGAAATGCAGCGAGCATCTTTATGTAAAGCCATGTTAGTGGGAGTTCCTATTGCAGTAAACAGTATAACTATTTATTCCACCTATAATTGGATTGAGAGAAGAGACGGTGGAACGGTATACAACGTGTTCTCCAGAGGTACCACTGAGCAAGCTTTGCTATCTTTCAGACTTAGCTCAATGACTCTGAAACATTAATAATGCGAACCAAAGGAGCCAAATTAATTGGAATGAGCCAAAGATGTTTTCTTGCTAGATATGCCTCCCCCTACAGAGACTGCTGAATCGTGTAGATTACTGTTGTTCGAAACAATTTGAAATACTCAGAAGATCTTCAAGAGTTATGATCGCAAATTCAAACAAGAGTTAACAAATAGAAAAAAATGGTGGGCCACTCTTTTTTTCTATTTGTTTACTTTTGCTACAATCGCGGCACCCGTGCTTTACCTTTAACCATGTAAAAGTATTCGCGGGTGCCGCGATTGCTGCAAAAGTAAAGAAATAGAAAAAAAATCTAATTCTTTACTTTTTCAACAATCGCGGCACCCGCGCTTTAGCTTAACATGGCTAAAGGTAAAGGGCGGTGCCGCCTACATGAAAAAAAAGTAAATAAATAGAAATAAAAGCAAAGACAATAAGTAAATAAATAAAAATAAAAGCAGAAGACAATAAAAAAGCGAGCGCTGTGCTAGTAGACAATAAAAAAAAGCGAGCGCTGTGCTATAGCGTGGCGCCCGTGCATACTTAAGTTATGTAACTGGCGGCCGGTGAAGCCAAAGCCGAATGAACAACAAAATGAGTGCCTACTGACTAAACTGAAGGAGACAGTCTAACGCCGCAAGTAAAAGATCCAGTCCTGATGGGCCGCCCCAAAAGGAGACAGGGCGGTAACAAGGAGGGACTAAGAAGCCTCATTTTCAATCGGAGGCCAGCGTTTACCATAGGCGATGACGCCAGCCAATGAAAAATAGGGGCAGGGCTTCAACTCCACTTGTAAAACATACCCTACTACAATATGCCTCGCAGAGCGAGCAGCGCATGCGCGCTGCAACGCTAGGTCTGCAAGACCTAAAAAGAAGCAGTTGGAAGTCCTAGAATGCAACTTACTCTTTCCTAAAAAGCCAAGATTGAATGACATGCACCCCAAGTATATTTATGGAGGCGGACACCAATATTTAAGAGAAAAAGGATTTTACAGCTACCAAGAAATCCTGTCTATATAGCTATAGGCGTGCTCAAAGAGTACACTGAGGAGGTCAGTTACGAAATGAGAAAGGATGTGTGGGTTCATCTTATGCAGAATATGTTTTTAGATCTGGTTTGACAGTTGTCTGCAAGACCTACTGTTACCAGTTCTATGAAATATACAGAGAGTGGGCCTTGGCTACACCCAGAGGAGTATGATCTTTTCACCTCATACTATTGGCTCTTTGATGTACCATTCCATCTCTTATGGAGTGCTTTTATTCCAATGCATAAGGGATTATTTTACATCTCAAAACTGCACCGAATCATCATACATTTAGGTCTTTATTTCAGCGAAATCAATTAATTTTTTTCACTGCAGCAGGCTTTTCTCTAATGTTTTATTCAGAGTTCAAAATCAACCCCAGACCTATTAGCTTTGCCAACGCTTGCTTCTCCTTGCAGCTAAACCTGCAATTAATCGCTTATCTCATTGAAAATTTCTTTTGCAAGTAAGTCATGCTTCAAGACAAGCCCTCGTGTTTACATTCATTCCCATACTTCAATGCCCACTTTAGTATTAAACGTTTTTGTGTCTTGTAAGACAGCTACAGAAAGGTATCACTTGGTGTTAATTGCCACAATCACACGAAAGCGGAATCAAACTATTAAACAAAATTAGAAAAAGTAGTAGTCTTGGGTCACCCACTTCAGGTTTCAACAAATTCTCAAAAAATTATCCGGAAGCATTTGTCAAATGAAGTAAGGCTGTGGTTGGAGAGCAGGAGGGTCGAAAAATAAGTGTTAGAAAGGACAGCCATCTTCAAGAATCTACCCAGATTTCCTTGTGTTTCAGCCATCTTCACAATGTGCTTTGGGCAGGGAACCAAAACCTCGAAACAGATTCAGATTCTGGACCCTAAAAATGTTCTAGAAATACCTGGACAGGCAGAGTACAAGCATGATGACACCTTTTTATAAGGTTTACTAAACACAGTGTTCACCAATAAACACAAGGGTACAAGAATTGTGGCTGTGAAAGCACAGAAAAGTAAAACACTCGTGCGTGTCTGTGCCTATTCTCACACAACACCCATTCTTATGTACAACGCCAAAACATTTCCTACATAGGCCACACTTCACTCATGTTCTTTCTAGCCATCATACACTAGCGTCTAATGCTTACTGTCTTCTCACTTCTTTTTACTGAATACGTGTCACAGTACAGCAACAAAAACTGAATAAGCGCAAACTCTGAATCATATGCAGAACATTGAAACACTACCCATATATGCCATATGGCAAATACTCAAGCATATCCATGGACTAGCACGCTACCCATCAGCAAACGCACTTGGACGCCTTGTCAGCGGTATGAAGTGCTATATAAATGTAACTAAATACAAGGGAACGGATGCAGAGGGTCTCATCTGTCTTCTTGACTTTTAAGAGCACTTCTAAGGGCATGCCCATGAAAGCAACGACCTGCCAACTCGCACAGTGAAATAGTGTCAGTTGATATGGGCACACTTTACACGGCCTGGTGAACAGCCACTCACATGGTGAGTACAGAGTGAATTGGAAAGTTCTATAAACAGTACTTTTTGTGTTGCATTTTCACCCTAAGTGGGACGGGTATGCCCAGACGTGGGCTCTGTGCTCGCTATGCCACTGGTTTCAAGCTAGCCTGGCGGATGAGGGGTGATGCCCCGAAACCGGTCCCAGGATGCTTGGTCCAGGGAGGACCTGGCCTGGCAGTTTGGGCTGGACTGTTCCCATGGGGAACAGGGTCAAGTCTGATTTGCATATGGCTGTGTACAAACTGGAATGTTGTAGTGGGCAAAATAACAATGGATTAAACCCAGACCTGTGACTGGGGTGAATATTTGACAATGTTCAACATTCCGTCCATCATCTTTTTGTGTTGCATTTTCACCCTAAGTGGGAAAGGTATGCACAGACGTGGGTCCCGCGCTCGCTACGCCACTGGTTTCAAGCTAGCCTGGCTGATATGGGGTGATGCCCCGAAACCGGTCCCAGGATTATTGTTTTCCGGTCCATGGAAGTCCTGGCCTGGCAGTTCGGGCTGGACTGTTCCCATGGGGAACAGGGTCAAGTTTGATTTGCATATTGCTGGGTACAAACTGGAATAGCATGGGGGAAAAATAATGATGGATTAAACCCAGATCTGTGACTGGGGGTGAATGTTTGACAATATGCAACTTTCCGTCCATCATCTTTTTGAGCTACAAACAGTATTATGCATCTCGCTTGTTGGAGACTCTCCATCGCTGAAGCCCATTAAGGGTTTTGAGACCTCCACATAAGAGCAGAGGCAGGAGGAGAAGCCTTGAGGATTGTTGGAGAGGCATCTTAGGCTGCGACAGGCCGTAGGCCAAGCCTCTGCTCTGTTGCCCTACCCCTTCGATTGCCCCTTCCAGGGCGCTTTAGGCAGTAGACCTGAATGCCTCGCCCCCTCCAAGAACAGGCCTTCTCAAACTGTGAAAAAGTTTTCGGGGTTGGCAGGTCTGCAGCAGGCCTATGAAGCTGGCATGATGTTTCAGTCAGTCAATTCTTGCTGAAGTATGGTGTGTACTAAATCAAGGTGCCAGTGACAGGTATGACCTACAGTATGGCAACTTAACCCTTGGTTCACTGGAGCTTGATAAAATGCGTTGTCCTGAGTTCAGCAATATTAGCAGAGGTTATTGATAGTACTACTATACGACTATGCACGACTATGATTACGTTCTTTATAAAACAAGCATCAGCAAAGCCAACAGGTGTGGTTTAAAAGTGCTAGGGCATGCAAAAAAAAACTTTTACATGATTGTTCATACACATGCATTAGCACTATAAAGCAGAGCCAATGCTTGTTTCTGAACGTATCACCAATAATTTGTCTCGGACCTTCGTATGTCATCTTCGAAGAATTCATAGCTTCCTAAAGCAATATCTGTGTTTCATTGCACGGTAGGAATGCACAGGTGTTTGCTATTTAATTGCTCTGTACATATTCAGATACGTTTGTTATTTAACGCTACATAAATCCCAGGGATTTGACAGACAAATGGATTATTCTTTAAATATTGGGATTTGTTCTGCATGACCATAAACAGCTTTCCAGCAACAAAAGAAGAAAATACATTGACAAAAATATGTGGTTCATATAATAATATGTACATACTAAAATCCTGGCGAAACGTGTAAGGAGAAAAAACAATAAGGGCTAAAAAAAAACTTGAATTTGATTTATGAACGTCCGATTACGCATGCTCTGCATCACTCAAAGCACACACACCTGGAATGAGGTGGTAATAATGCACGCAGGGAAAAAAACCTTATGGAATGAATAATTTGTGTAAGATTACAGTATTAGAGCACTTAAAAAGAAATTGACAAAAAAGATCTCCAAAAAAGTAACAAATTTGGGACCAATGGAAAGTGTCACTAAGAATGTAAGTTTTCTAAAAGACAGTCTGCACCATCTAACTTCATACAATAAAGGAGATTGTGAAAACCAAGGAAAGGAACACTGGCCACTTACCTGGGCACTTCTTGCTCAATATCCTGTAAAGTAGAGAGAGAAAAATACAGTCACAATGTTACAATCATAGGCAACGAGGCAACCAACCCCCTCAACTGAAGGGCACACAGAAACTCCATCAACTAAACTGACACTTTGTAATGTTCCTGCGGCCGTAAGCAGCCCATGATACCCAATTAAACCTGCACTAAGTAGAAACACCCAAGAGCATTATGCTGAAAGGATGAGCTAGGACTGGGACTCCGTTACATAGCGGCGGCTCCTCTGTTAAGGCGGAGGAGCGTCGCCCCACTGCTCTTTCAGCAGTGCACGCAGAAAAAATAAACGATAATAAAACAAGTTTATTATCATTTTATTTTTCTTTGCTGTCACTGAGCCGAGTCTTGGGATGGGGTCACCCTGACAGAGAATCAGCACAGGGAGGAGGAATGGTGGGCACTAAGTGCGCATTTGGGTTTAGCCGACTGTCTCAGCCCGGCCACACCAACATGCCCACTTAGCCTTTCTCTAACCCGAGCTGTGTTGTACAGGTGGGTGGAGAAGAGACACAGCGCCTAACCAGGCTGCTCAGACCCATTCTGGCGCTGCTCTCTTGCTGGTAAAAGCATTACCAGCATGAGAGCAAAGCCTGGATTGGCCATGGGGTGTCTGGGAGCCTGTTCATTGGCTGCTGGGAGTTAACAGGAGCAGATGAGCAGTAGTTCACCAAGGCGGTGGCCAGCAGGTAAGTAATATTTTCTTTTCCCTGTTTTTCTCCCTTGCGCTACCCCCTCTCCCTGCGTCGCATCCCCCCCACCCCCACTTTGCCTTCAAAGTAACAGCCACTGGACGCCAAACTGATCTGAGCTCAGGGATTGAGATAGACCTTTAGTACACGTGCAAATGGCACCTTCGGTTGGCCTCTGGCCCCCTTCACCCTTGGTGCTAAGAGCGTTTTTTATTATGTTAGTTTGCTGATTGGTGTTTGTGTCGGAGTTCAGGCCCTGATCATCTGTCCTTAAGACCCAGTCCCTTGGTCCGCTTTGATGTATCCACGCCACAGTATCTGTCTCCCTGCCACACAGTCTGTCTCTCCTGGTTTCAGCGTCTATGTTCAAGTTTCTACATCCATGCTTTCATCTTCAATCAATCAATCATGTCACTTATAAAGCGCACTACATACCCGCGAGGGTCTCAAGGCGCTGGGGGAAGAGGGGGGTGGTGCTGCTACTGATCGAAGAGCCAGGTCTTGAGGAGTCTTCTGAAGGCCAGTAGGTCTTGGGTCTGTCGGAGGTTGGTGGGGAGGGTGTTCCAGGTCTTGGCGGCGAGGTGGGAGAAGGATCTGCCGCCGGCGGTCGTTTTCCGGATGCGGGGGACTGTGGCGAGGGCGAGGCTGGTCGAGCGGAGCTGTCTGTGTCTATCTGTCCCAGTGACTGTCAGTCCCAAGGCATCTGTCCTTCCCAGTGTCCATGTCTCCCTATTCGTTTCAGTGCATCTGTCTCAATGTCTATGTGGAGGTCTTCATGTACTACGGTTCATTATAGGGTTCTAGGTCTTTCTATTCCGGTGTCTGTGTCTACCTACCTCAATGCATGTGTCTACCAGTTCCATTATCTTAGTAAATGTCTTATTATTCCAATGTCTGCCTGTTCCAGTGATGGGGTTTAAGTGTCTGCGGTACCTGTGTTGGTTTTTCCTGTCATCCTGTGTTCACTAAGAGGTTTTCACTTGTTCATTGTTTGGATCAGCAACTTAAACAAAGAACTTTACTTCCTTTACTCCACCCACCAAATCTAGAGATATTAGCCAGCTCCGCGGACATCTCTAACATTGGCAGGAACCACCTTTACCACGGTTCCTGTCAATTCAAGAAAATATTGATAGACCGCTCCATCAAACACGACAACTGTCCGTAAAAAATATAAAGTATCTTATTTTACAAAAAACAAACTTTCAAAGCGAGAGTTTGTTTCTCAAATTCTGAAAAGAAACAAAAAAAAGATTTTGACTCCCCATGGTGTGGGGGTCATTTTTCTTCTTTCTTACTGTCCCTCCCTGCCAGGATATACCTGGAGGTAAGGGATATTTAAAAAAAAAAAAAATCTGACTGTCCACTCTAAATAGGGCTGACGGTCGGGTGCCTTACCTCCAATGGCTCTTACTCGGTCTGGTCTTCGAACAAAGTTTTACACCAACTAAGTAAAGTTTACTCCGTCGACGTATAACTTGCGGTCTGCCCAACTCAAAATTGGGCAGTCAGACTTGAGTTTAATGGACAGGGTACTCTGTCACCATTGCACTGGAGTACCTGTCTACCAAACTCTAACTCAGCCCCAAAGGCCCACCTAATTCGAAACTGTACTGACCCTGCTCTTCATGGGAACAGCCCATCCCGAACCTTGGTCGCGTCACTCACTCACCTTACCTGCCACTTATGTTTTAGTTGGGCAATTTGAGATTCACACCCCAACCCCAAATTCCACTCACTAAGCTACACCTTTGTATGCCGGTCTGTTCCACTAACTTTAACTGTCTGCTTTTGCTCGACACAGTGTCTACTTCTGCCTGCCCCAGCTCCTGCTTCTGCCCCAGCTCCTGCGTCTGCCCACCCCAGTGTCCACATATTCCAGCACCTGCCTCGCCCAACGTCTACCAATTCAAGCATCGGCCTTTCCCAGGGTCTGCCAGCCCAACTGTCTGCATCAGCCTGAACAGTGTGTGTATCAGCCTGCACCAGTGTCTGCGTCTGCCTGCACCAGTGTCTGCGTCTGCCGGCACCAGTGTCTGCGTCTGCCGGCACCAGTGTCTGCGTCTGCCTGCTGCACCAGTGTCTGCGTCTGCCTGCTGCACCAGTGTCTGCGTCTGCCGGCACCAGTGTCTGCGTCTGCCTGCACTAGTGTCTGCGTCTGCCTGCTGCACCAGTGTCTGCGTCTGCCTGCTGCACCAGTGTCCCACTCTGCCCCTCCCAATGTCTACATCTGCCCATCTCAGCATCCACAATGGCCCATCCCATTGCCTGTCCGTCCCTGCATCCACCTTAGCGCCAACTTCTGCCCATCTCATTGTCTACCTCTGCTCATTCAAGTGTCTGCATCTGCCCATCCCAGTATGTATGTATGGGTATATTAATTCTATAATAAAAACCTTACCAAAAGTCAGCAGAGCACTTTATAGGGTCAAAGACGAGCATGAACTCAACATGTGGTAGGGGAGGTACCTGGGTTGTGGATGGTTAAAGCACTGTGATGCAGTATTCTTCACAGAAAGGAGTCTTCAACTCTGTCCTAACATGGAGCAGCAAAATGGCAGTCCTGGTGGATACGGGGATGTTGCTTCCGATCCTTGGTGAACAGATGGAAAAGGCCTGCTGACATGTGTTTGCGCTCTGTCACACTTCTTAGTCTGCAGTGTGATGGTGTCCTGGCTGCAGGTGTGCAGAGAACCACTGGAAATGGTGAGCCTGCTGTTATGTGTTTGCGCTTTGCCACACTTCTTAGTCTGCAGTGTGATGGTGTCCTGGCTGCGGGTGTGCAGAGAACTACTAGAAAAGATGAGCTTGCTGTCATGTGCTTGCACTTTGTCACACTTCTTAGTGTGCAGTGTGATGGTGTCCTGGCTGCGGGTGTGCAGAGAATCACTGGAAATGGTGAGCTTGTCTTTAAGATAAGCAGGGGTGTTGGTTGTGAGCACTCTGTAAGCGATGCAGCTCATTTCGAAGATGGGGCATTGTGGCAGGAGGTGCCAATGGAGTTCCATCAGGATGTATCGGCGTCTGCCTGCACCAGTGTCTGCGCCTCCCTGTTCTAGTGCCTGTGTCTGACTGCCCTAGTGCTTACATCTGCCTGCCCTAGTATCTGCGCCTGCCTGCCCTAGTGCGTACCTATTTCTATCTCAGCCCATATGCCCATGTATGCCTGCCCCCTTGTATGCTTCTGCCTGCCCCAGTGTCTGCGCCTCCCTGTCCTAGTGCCTGCGTCTGACTGCCCTAGTGCTTACATCTGCCTGCCCTAGTATCTGCGCCTGCCTGCCCTGGTATCTGCGCCTGCCTGTCCTAGTGCGTACATATTTCTATCTCAGCCCATATGCCTGTGTCGGACTGCCCTAGTGCTTACATCTGCCTGCCCTCGTATCTGCGCCTGCCTGCCCTAGTGCGTACCTATTTCTATCTCAGCTCATATGCCTGTGTATGCCTGCCCCCATGTATGCTTCTGCCTGGCCCATTGTCTGCGCCTCCCTGTCCTAGTGCCTGCGTCTGACTGCCCTAGTGCTTACATCTGCCTGCCCTAGTATCTGCGCCTGCCTGCCCTAGTGCGTACATATTTCTATCTCAGCCCATATGCCTGCCCCCATGTCTGCTTCTGCCAGCCCCGGTGCATGCATCTGACTGCCCAAGTGTCCAGTGCCAGTCCTGCCACAGGGTCCTTACCTGCCCACCCCAGTGTCGGTGTGAAACCTGTGAATAATTTTCGAGTTGCAGGCCGGCTGTGCCATCACAATAGTACCATACAACACTGTACAAAAAATCGAAACACACCCAGGACTCACAATTGTATGACATACACACACACTTTATAATGGGTTCAGGAGGGCTAGACACTGGCTACTGTAATGCAGGTTTACTTGGGTTAATTCATATTTGTAGAAACATTATAAAAATGTCAATGCGCAGGTACTACAATGAATAATGTAACTCTGATTCTAAATAAAGCAGGTTTGCCTCATAAACGAATTTGAACTGCAAACTCCTGTACCTTTATGATCACAGAATTATTCTGCGACTTCCATTATATCGAGGATGCACAATTTTGGAGTAATCTACCCCAGGTGAATCGCGCCACGAATGGGAGCCCAGTAAAGATGTCACAAACACAGCACGAACCTGCAGTGGGTGAACCCTTTCCTCTGAGAGAGCTTTAGCTGGTTCGCCAAACTATTAATTTTCCTAACACATCATACATAATATACATACAAAGAGGGGCTTTTGATTAAGTGGCATTGTAACATTATAGCTGCCAGCGGTATGGGTGCGGATTCATTCTCACCTCCTTCATAAACAGTAATAAGAAAATGCCTGGCACACATGAAAGGCTTGTTGCTTAAAAAACATCACTGGTAAAACAGCCACAGAAACGAATGTTTTTTATATTAAAAATTCTTATTGCAAGCATAAGACGGACATGTTTATATGAGTGTATATTTTTGTTTTGCACCTACTTGGTCCACAAAAAAGCAAAAAATAATTAAAAAGATCAAGAGCACGGTGGAGCAGGGCAGGCGTGGCCCGTGCAGGTAAGAGCGGTGGGGCGGGGAGGGGGATTCGACGGACGACGCAGAGGGAAAATTAATTATTTAATTTCCCCTCGTCCTCTTCTGTTGAATCCCCCCCCCCCACCTGGAGCAGGGTATGAGGGCAGTAAGCACAGACTAGTAGAAGTCGCAGCAGGGAGATATATTTTTTAAACAAAGGCCAAAAAAAAGCAGGACGGAGAGTGGTGGAGGAAGGCAACGGAGAACCTGGGGACGGACGGAGCGCACGGGGGAGTGCAGAGATTTTAGTGGGGAGCAGTACACGAGGGATAGTGCAACTCTCTCACGAAATGTGGAAAGAAAAAAGCTGTACTGGAAATGCGAGCAGTTGAAAGATACAAGTCATCAGATCAAAAGGACAGTGAAGAAACTATCCTCCAGGGGAGAGACAAACACAAGAAGTGGAAGGAAAGCCATCCAATAAGAAAAGGTGATACCAAAGGGGATGATGGACGGAGCGCTTGAGCTAATCAAACACTCACCCCCAGTCAACTGATCTGGGTTTAATCCATCATCATTCTTTAGCTCACTCCACCACCCCAGTTCAGACATGGCCATATGCAAATCAGTCTGACCCTGTGCCTCATGGGAACAGTCCAGCCCGAACTGCCAAGCCATGTCTTCCCTGGACCGGAAACAAGCATCCTGGGACCGGTTTCTGGCTATTCAACCGTCATCAGCCAGGCTAGCTTGAATCCAGTGGCAAAGTGAGCAAGGGACCCACGTCTGGGCATACCCTGCCAACTTAGGGCGAACAAAGCGATACCAAAGGGGATGATGGACAGAGCGCTTGAGCTAATCAAACACTCACCCCCAGTCAACTGATCTGGGTTTAATCCATCATCATTCTTTAGCTCACTCCACCACCCCAGTTCAGACATGGCCATATGCAAATCAGTCTGACCCTGTGCCTCATGGGAACAGTCCAGCCCGAACTGCCAAGCCATGTCTTCCCTGGACCGGAAACAAGCATCCTGGGACCGGTTTCTGGCTATTCAACCGTCATCAGCCAGGCTAGCTTGAATCCAGTGGCAAAGTGAGCAAGGGACCCACGTCTGGGCATACCCTGCCAACTTAGGGCGAACAAGCGATACCAAAGGGGATGATGGACGGAGCGCTTGAGCTAATCAAACACTCACCCCCAGTCAACTGATCTGGGTTTAATCCATCATCATTCTTTAGCTCACTCCACCACCCCAGTTCAGACATGGCCATATGCAAATCAGTCTGACCCTGTGCCTCATGGGAACAGTCCAGCCCGAACTGCCAAGCCATGTCTTCCCTGGACCGGAAACAAGCATCCTGGGACCGGTTTCTGGCTATTCAACCGTCATCAGCCAGGCTAGCTTGAATCCAGTGGCAAAGTGAGCAAGGGACCCACGTCTGGGCATACCCTGCCAACTTAGGGCGAACAAAGCGATACCAAAGGGGATGATGGACGGAGCGCTTGACTGGGGGTGAGTGTTTGATTGGCTCAAACGTTCCATCCATCATCCCCTTTTGTATCGCTTTGTTCGCCCTAAGTTGGCGGGGGTATGCCCAGACGTGGGTCCCTTGCTCACTTTGCCACTGGATTCAAGCAAGCCTGGCTGATGACGGCTGGAATGCCAGAAACCGGTCCTAGGATGCTTGTTTCCGGTCCAGGGAAGACATGGCTTGGCAGTTCGGGCTGGACTGTTCCCATGAGGCACAGGGTCAGACTGATTTGCATATGGCCATGTCTGAACTGGGGTGGTGGAGTGAGCTAAAGAATGATGATGGATTAAACCCAGATCAGTTGACTGGGGGTGAGTGTTTGATTGGCTCAAACGTTCCGTCCATCATCCCCTTTTGTATCGCTTTGTTCGCCCTAAGTTGGCGGGGTATGCCCAGACGTGGGTCCCTTGCTCACTTTGCCACTGGATTCAAGCAAGCCTGGCTGATGACGGCTGGAATGCCAGAAACCGGTCCTAGGATGCTTGTTTCCGGTCCAGGGAAGACATGGCTTGGCAGTTCGGGCTGGACTGTTCCCATGAGGCACAGGGTCAGACTGATTTGCATATGGCCATGTCTGAACTGGGGTGGTGGAGTGAGCTAAAGAATGATGATGGATTAAACCCAGATCAGTTGACTGGGGGTGAGTGTTTGATTGGCTCAAACGTTCCGTCCATCATCCCCTTTTGTATCAATAAGAAAAGGTAGCAAATGAGATTGACAAGAAAGTCAAATGATGGTAAGCAATAGTCTGACCCTAAACCAACCTTAAGTATTGGTATTGCGGACAACAGGTCTTTGACACAGCTAAGAAGCTGTGTGTAGGCAACATCCAAAAGCTGTACAGAAGCCAGAGGTCTGGTACATGCACAACAGCTTTTTCGAGGAGTTGCCGCAGTTGAGTGCAGGATCCACCTTCACAAGAGAAGAAGACATCGCACTGGATGGGCCCAGGGAGGACCATATCTTTTAAAATAGAGGCAAATAGCAGAAGCAAAAACAGCCCACTGCTCACCCGGAGGCTGAAGAGAGGAGCAACAACAGATCACTGCTCATACTCGGGGCGAACGCAAGTGCTAACATTGAGTTTAAATCCCATTTCTGATTGAAGAAGCCGAGTATGCTTGTCTCTAGGTTTGTCTTTCTTGCCGTCCTTCAGCGACATTTGGTCGAGATCTTGGCTTCTGACCGGCTCTGAAAACCCCAATGTTTGTGTCAACTCCCTCATACTCCTGTGGGGTGGGTGTCTCCAAGCTCCCATGCCATCAGGGTAACACTCCTTGTTCCTGGTTTAAGGCTAGGCTCATGTGCTGCGTCCACAGGATCACTTTTAACAACTTCATCTTTGTTGCAACTTCAGGGATTTATTTCAGCTTCTGTCATGAGTCTAAAAGCAAGAGTCAGGACGGACGACTACAAAGGAGAGTGAATGGATTCCGATGCAACCACTTCATACTATACTCACAGAGAGAGTTGGGAGAAGGCAGCTTGTTACACTCATGTGGTACCCTTGTGATCAGCCTTGGCCAGATTTAGGCAGGACACTTCACGAATTCCATCATTTCAAGCTCAAGAAAATCAGACTTGGAAATCGAGGTGTAATTTATGATATGCCCATGACTGCTACATAGCCCTCCGTAATCACGGATACAGACGAGCCACCACCTTACTGTAGCTATTTCAATGCCACTCTTGAGGACCTAAACTTCAGGCAGTATGATCATCAATTCCACAACTAGGGTGCGTCTGTGGAGTAGACCTCATCATCAGCCTAGACCACTGGATATCACTCCCTCCATTGAGTCTTCCCAAGTTCAACTGCATAAATGCATTTTGTAAATGCCAAAGCTCATTCAGAATATACAAGCCTGCACCTTCCACATGCACACAGTGGTTTTCGCAAAGATCCAATTTTCCCTCCTTTCCAGGTGGCCACGTATCTCAGACCCTTCAGCTCACGCAAGATTCTTCCCCCAGGGGTGAAGACGCTGCACTTTATTAACATCAGCCGAGCAGAGCTGGGTCAGCATTGCCGCTCATCTCAGCTGGTCTCTTCTAATTAAACAGGCAATGCAAACTATAATGAGGTCCTTGCGAATCCCCCTGCTCGCCCCTACCTTCCCCGTCCAACTAGCAGAGGAGAATCTGTGGATTCATTCTTCACCGCTAATGTTTACTTTATGCTGATGATTAGGCAGCGGCTTCCCACTGGAGATGGAGTATATTAAGAAACACAAATTTCAAGCAGTAATTGGCCGCGCAAGCACGCCGCATCTCATTACAGTCGAGGCTGTGAAATACCGTACCGCAAGGGGGGATAGCTGACAACCCGCGCGACCCTTGCAGAGCCAGGAATGCTGAAAATGGCTGCCTGTGCTACACAGTTTCAATGTTCTTGTTTTTTGAAATTTCTAAATCTTTGGGGATGCTGCAGAAGTGTCAAGGAAGCTTTTAGGGAAAAGGCAGATCCTACTTGAGTATATGCAAAAGATGGTTTGAAGCCACATTAGTTTAGTTGAAATTGTGAACAGTCTGTGTATTTTGGTGTACCCAAAAATTACACATACCCAAAAATTACACATACCTTTGTTGAAGGGCATGAACATAAAGCTATCTGCTACACATCGTAAGTTTCCTCTTGTTATTTGCAGTCATACCCCACTTGATAAGATGCATACCCCCCTGCCCCCTCCCCCCATAGCATGGTAATTATTCAAACCCTTTACAGCCGTGAAAACACTAACTTTATGATCACATTTACATGCGTTTTCACAGTGGAAAGACTCATACAAAATGTTTGTGTACACCATCAACGTTGTGACTTTGTGGCATTTATGAGTAGTTTGTAACAGTGGAAAGGCCAGAGAAAAATTGGGAATGATCGAGCCAAAGCCGAGCCAGATGTCTGGCTCGGCTCTAAGAGCCAAAACGAGCCAAGCCATCATTCTCACTCCATCTCGCTCTCTGCCTCAGCTTTCTCTCCCTTGCTCTTTCCAACTTTCCCTCTCTACGTCAATTTCTCTCTCCTTAGTCTGTTTCTGGCTTGACATTCTCTTTTCGCCCCCCTCGTTTTCTCCCTCCCCCATCTCTCCTTTTGTCTCTTTCTCTACCGCACTCTGTCTTTTGCTCTAGAGTGCTTCACTAAAGCTTTTTCATCTGTCTTTCGCCCTCCCTTCTTAGTTTCTCCACTCAGCAGTAGCACCGGTTTCTCGGCTCTGCTTGCTTTGGCTCGAGAGTCCCACAGAACTTCGAGCCGAGCCAGAGCCGGATAGCTGGGTTCAGCCTTTAGTGGCTAGCCCACCTCTAGCTTTTGCATGCTCCCCCCACCTCACCCACCCCTCCTCCCCCCAATCACGTCCCCTGTTGCAGCCCTTCCGAGGTGGCTGTTCTGTGACTGACTCCAATGATTAGTCTCAACCTGCACACCTTGGTTATGTACTTAATCCAATTACTCAAATGTTCAAAATGAAACCGTGCGTGCTGCTTCGTTTATGGGATCTGCCTCTCTCCCTTAAAAAATTGTCACTGAAATGAGTACGAAGAAAACTCCGTACTCTGTCGAAGCGCACAGCGAATAGCCCCTAAGGTTTCAACACAATCATTAACCACTCAAACATACATTCAACAAAAACTCTGTGACCAGAATCAGAATAGTAATTGAATTTTTCAAATATATTCTCAATTAAATCTTTGTGATAGCAAAACAGTGTATGATTAACAAATCAAATCAGATTGTACGATATTATCAAAACATGTTATAAAGAATCAATCAATGTTTTCAATTGCGTGTTTTTCAGCGACCCCAATGCATTTCGGGTTTCACCCTTCTTCAGGGGGATGACATTAGTACAAACAAATCTTCCAAGGCTCCTATCTGCAGATATATTGATTGATTCATTATATCATGTTTTGATAATATCGTACAATCCGATTTGATTTGTTAATCATACACTGTTTTGCTATCGCAAAGATTTAATTGAGAATATATTTGAAAAATGCAATTACTATTCTGATTCTTGCCACAGAGTTTTTGTTGAATGTATGTTTAAGTGATTAATGATTGTGTTCTGTGACTGACCCAGTTTCATATTCGGTTACTAAGGGCCAATTCAAGGATGGCTAGAAACGGTAATAATTCCACGGCCTGAGGTTTCTACTGGTTGACCGGTCCAGGCACAATGTTTTCTGGTTCTTCTATTTCAGGTTGTTCTAAATGTCGGCTTTCATTCTTAATTGGTCGGTCTTAACCAGTTTTTAGGGCCTGCTCACAGCACTAATACATGTTTGCATGTTGAAGTCGAGCGCCATATTGTGTATGGGTTAGTTTTAAACAACTGCTCAGTAGAATTTACTGCGATGACGAGAGCTTGACGCATCTAAACGTTTATGGAATCGGGCCCGCTATCTTCAAACAAGGTGAGCAAATTTATTTGACCTTCCTAAAAAGCAGAACACTGACCTCTACCTGCCTCGCCTCCAGAGCAGGTGAGATGCAAGCCTTGGGAACCGAGAATAAGAGCACAGGTGGGCAGGGCGTAAACGAAGGAAGCAACCGTTCCTGCTTCTTTGCAAGTTAACTTTATGCGGTGTAAAAATGGAACCAGCATTTCCCATATAACACAGAACAGAGCTGCTCTTTGACTTTTTTTTATATTAAGGGTGTCTCTGCTATAGACAATTATATATGTAACAGTGGGCGGGGGAAGAGGGGGGCAGGGACCTATACTGTACTGTCCGAATGGTAATGTGCAGCTGTGTCTGTAGGGTGTTCGTGTATTATTTTTGTTTCATTATAAATGAAAACAAATAAAAACAAATAAAAACAAAAGGTTGGCACCAATCCCTTTTCTTACAATTTCTTACTTGCTAAATGGCAGGATTAGTGCTTAATGTTGAAAGGCTTGAAATCATGGCTATTTTAAGTTGTCGGATTGGCTTTGTCATTCTTAGCGCCGGGAAACCCTTTTTGGGAAGCTGTGCGCTTTACAAGACTGTAAAATAAATAAATAATGTTGCCATCGCACTCACAGTGCTATCTGTGCGGATGCCCACCAATACATTACCGACTGACTCGCAGCTCGGAAATGCCCGACTGCCCCCAAGCACCCTTCTTTGAGGGACGCTCCCAGTCAACTGTACCACAGACACCCTGCCCAAACCTGCCTGCTCAGACACTGCAAACAGACAGGGGGCATGAGACCAATGCCCCTTGCGAAATAGGATACAGTACAACTACGGTTTATTGCCCTCTGCTCACGCATTAACCATTATTAATTACTCCCTCTTCAGTTTTGGGACCAAGCTGAAAACAAATGGCATAATGAGGAGAAGGGCAATTAACAACTGTTAACACCCAAAAGCATTTGGCAATACACGTACTAGCACCTTTGCCCCAAATGCCACACAACAAAGGCAAAATGATCAAACACCTGTTGTCTAGGTCAGCTTCATGTTTCAGCCACCGAAACAAGAGTGATGTTAATAGCAGTTAGTGCCGACACTAAGCACTGTGATTGGCTGTGCCAATATCATTATTCGATATAGAGCTGTAACGTGACTTTTGAATCTTAAGAAATATGTAAAATGCTGTTCTTTCTCATCTATTATTATTGACAACCATTCAAAATGAATCCACCTGATCATAATATGTAATAAACACTGGTAAAGCCAATAGGTATGACCTCAGTGTGCTTGCACTCCTTTTTAGGTGGATGTATACGTCATCAGGCAAAAAAATGCCATCGCTCACAGCACTAAAGAACCAATGGCTGATGTGGGTTCAATGTTGTGGTATGCAGAAGCAAACTGAAAAGGACAGCTGAACAGACAAATGGATGAAGACAGATGCTCCAAGGCCCCACTATGTTTATATTTGTATGTATTTTATTAAATATTTTATTACGAATTTTTTTAAAACATGAGGCACACTCTCTTGGCTACACCTAAAAATGTGATAAGTGCCCATGAACCATACTGGAGCGAACAGAAAGGCTGGTAGGGCTAGAAGAGTCAGTCGCATGTCACAAGAGGCCTAATACCTTACACTCCTCCTCAGTCCTTTACGCATGCGCTCTGAACATCTTCAATATCAAGCAGTCCATGACTAGTACCACGCACAGGCCACCCACTGAGGTCTGTCACTCAAGTGTCCTGAGCGGGCGTCCTGAGTGAGCGCCTGGAGTAGCGCAAGGACCAACATGGCGCACACCATGAAAAAAAATCATGTTTCTGTCCCAATAATCATAGCTTTCCCCACTGTGTTTGGCTCCGCGAACCCCTGCGGAGAGCAAGCGAACACATGTAGCAAGCATTGTGGCACGGACCGGAAGCCATTACAGATAGTTGGTAATCCCTTCGAAACTGAAGCGCTGAAGGACACGATACGTGAACGATAAATAGTCCCATCCAATTTTAAACTTGCTGTTTGGCCTTGGGGGAAATGACACATGTACTGCGTGGTCGATGGAAGACGATCTACACTGCGTGGTCCATGGAAGACGATCTACACTATGCGTGGTCCATGGAAGACGCTCTACACTCTGCGTGGTCCATGAAAGACGCTCTACACTGCGTGGTCCATAGAAGACGCTCTATGCTCTGCGTGGTCCATGGAAGACGCTTTACACTCTGCGTGATCCATGGAAGACGCTTTACACTCTGCGTGGTCCATGGAAGACGCTCTACACTCCACGTGGTCCATAGAAGACGCTTTACACTCTGCGTGGTCCATGGAAGATGCTCTAGACTCCGCGTGGTCCATAGAAGACGCTCTACACTCTGCGTGGTCCATGGAAGATGCTCTACACTCTGCGTGGTACATGGCAGATGCTCTACACTCTGCGTGGTCCATGGAAGACATTCTACACTGCGTGGTCCATGGAAGACGTTCTACATTGCGTGGTACATGGAAAACGCTCTACACTCTGCGTGGTCCATGGAAGACGCTCTACACTCTGCGTGGTCCATGGAATACACTCTACACTCTGCGTGGTCCATGGAAGATGCACTACACTCTGCGTGGTCCATGGAAGACATTCTACACTGCGTGGTCCATGGAAGACGTTCTACATTGCGTGGTCCATGGAAGACGTTCTACATTGCGTGGTCCATGGAAGATGCTCTACACTCTGCGTGGTCCATGGAAGACGCTTTACACTCTGCGTGGTCCATGGAAGACATTCTACACTGCGTGGTCCATGGAAGACGTTCTACATTGAGTGGTCCAAGGAAGATGCTCTACACACCGCGTGGTACATGGAAGATGCTCTAAACTCTGCGTAGTCCATGGAAGACGTTCTACATTGCGTAGTCCATGGAAGATGCTCTACACTCCGCGTGGTCCATGGAAGACGCTCTACACTCCGCGTGGTCCATGGAAGACATTTCTTTATGTAATGGATAGTCTGTATTGGCCCTTACGATACCACCTATTGGCAGAGGTTGGAGTTTTTCGGAGGTTCAGCCACTGTTTTACTTGGATGATAAAACAAGCATTGGCATAGCCAATAGGTCTCACTTTTGGGACCTTATAAGTATTTAGTTATGCAGCACAATATCCTTGGTGCAACAACATTAACTTTTGCATGGGTAAACACTTATAAGGTCCCAAAGGCGAGACCTATTGGCTATGCCAATGCTTGTTTCTTTTTCTGTGGTGGGGTTCTGGTTGTGCTTTTGGGGGTGACTGATTAGTAGGCTTAATGTCACTGGACGGTGTGGATGTGCACAAAGCCTTTGTGACCCCTTCAGAGGGCTGTCTGAGCAGTGGTCTGGAAGGACTGAGGGCATTCTGGTATAGTGAGTGACATCCGATTGAAAGTTTGAGCTAGAGACTGATTAACAGAGTCTGTCGTTGGGGGATTATGCTTGATGTAAGAGTACTCTAGGAGTAGAGGATGTGAGGAGCTGCATGGACAGCATGGCACACAGAGCTGGCTTCCTGTTTGGTACACCTCTTAGGGTGCAGCAGTGGATGTTGTTGCATTGGAGGTCAGTGAGAGTGGGACGGATGCCCTTGAAGGTGGGGCAGCAACATGAAGTTCCTGGAGCTGCTCTAGTCCTTCATGTCCATGCCGATGGAAATGGTGTACAGCCAAAGAAACGCAGTCTAGTCAAGCTTCCAGTGTGAGAGAAACTGGGTGTTGCATCGCCAGCCACTACTGTGGGGCCACCAGCCTCAGTGGTTGGGGGAATAGACTCCACTTTGTTTATAGGTGGCTTCTGTCGCCAATAAGGAGCATGGGAAGGACTCCTCCTTAATTCCTCCACAGGAAGTACCACCTGGGGTAAAATGAGATTTTGAACTGTCTCCATATGGAAATCAGGGGCGTAATACAGGCAGGGGCAGAGTTTCCCATTTTTCGAGCCCCCACCCAAATGTAAATCAACTTGAAACCAACAGTTACCATTGCAGTATCGTTCAGGAGCAAAAAATAACAATGTTGCAAAATTATTTAGTTGGTGTTGAAGAGGGGACCTTGCAAAAATTCTCAAACCCAGTCTACAGCTTTCAATGAGGCTGGAGGTGGTCGCAGCAGAAGACCAACGTTAATAAGTGTGGGGGAGGGAGAGAGCGAGATTGTTGGAAAGACAGACTGGTGAGCAAAAGAGACAGATTACAAAGACAGAGGCGTGAAGGAAACGGAGGGAAAAAAAATGGAGAGAGGTAATACAAATAAAGATAACGAAAATGGGAGAAAACGAACATGACCAGCCACCAAATGGAGGTAAAAAGACCGGAAGGAGGAAAAAAAACGGGGAAAGGGAGGATAACGACAGGGGAAGGTGGGTGAGGCAAACTGGGTGATGTGCTCTGCCCCTCACAAACTATCTTGTCTCACTCCCAAGTCTGACGCATCAGATTGGAGAGACACACAATAAGAAAGGAGGGCTGTAGTTATCTTTGGTGCAGCGGGTGCAAAGGCATTGGGGCTCGGGAGAGGGGCACTGTGCCCCGACGTTGCCTGCCTTTCGCTACTAAATCGGGCGCATTTTCTTTGGTTGCATCATGGAACGTGTACTTTTGCAACATGACTTGTTACACTGAAGAGGGGAGAGCGACAAGGGTGACTATACAGACACGCCAGGCTATAATGAATGTATTGTTCTCTAGGAAGTAGCCTGATAGTATCTTAGGCTGGGTTAAAAGGTCCTCCTCTGAGACATTAAATGTATATTCTGTGCAGAGCCATTGAAGTGGGTTTTATAAGAGGCAAGAGAGAGATCAAGAACAAGCATTGGCATAGCCAATTGGTCTCACCTTTGGGACCTTATAAGTGTTTAGCCATGCAACAGTTGATGTTGTTGCACCAAGGATGTTGTGCTGCATAACTAAATACTTATAAGGTCCCAAAGGCGAGACCTATTGGCTATGCCAATGCTTGTTTTGAAAGTGATAGTTTTCAAACATTAATTTAGAAACATTAATTCTTCCCCCACCCTAACAACAATGCCAATAATGAACTGAGACGCAAGTCAGTTGTTATGTGCTATCTTTGGGAAGCCTTGGTTACTATAATACATGAACAACCGTATAGTTTATTAAATCAAACACAGGAGAAGGTTTTGTAGAGCACACATTCTGAAGTCATGTATTTCGAGGTCCTCTTATTTGTAATAATGAAGAAAAAGAAGGGAAAGTGAAATAAAGCATGTGCCTAGGATCACACAATTTGGTAAACTGGGGAATTTGAGATTAATCCCAGGTTTTCTGTTTTCATATTGTGCAATTGCCACTAGATTTGTAGATGTATATGCTTTGCTTCACCTACACCCACCTTACCACTGACCCCGCCCGCACCGTCACTCATCCCCTCACACCCCACACCCCAACTCCTCACCTCCCCCCACCGCCACCCTGCTGATATCAGTGCTGCCCTCGGTCACATCACAGTCCAAACTTTGTGACCCCTGGAAAAATATTTGTGAGAACCCATAGATTAGACTGACGTAGTCTGATGTGCTGGCCCAAGTGTGGCTTATGGGAGATCAGATTATCTCGGTGGACATTCACATTTCAGTGTTGCTTACTTCAAGAACTTAAGCTTACGCTAGTGGACCGATGCACTAGATACTCAGCCTGTGTCGCCTGTGCTACCATATGTCTAAACTCTGCTCCTTCCTAGTGAGTGGTCTACCTGTGTGCACATAGTGTGCTTGTATGAGTGCTGAATAGCCACCAGGTTTTGTGAGTGCATTGCAAGGGATGTGCCGGTGCAAATGTAATATTAGCATCGTCTTTTGTGAGTGCAGGGTATGTGGTTTACAGGTTGAAAGTTGTGCCTGTTTAAGTACAGAGTGAAGCATATGCGATCTACAGGTTGAAAGTTGTGCCTGAGCGAGTGCAGTGTGAGGAATGTGCCTATGGGAGCTCAGTAGTGTGGGTGTGGGGTCCATGCATGTTATGTCTTAGTATGCATGCACTTTACAAAGGCCAAACATATTAGATTTTGTAATGCTTTTTATGACTATTGCTTCGAATTGCAGAAACAGTGCAGGAAGTGTAAATACATTAGTGTGTCTGTATGAGAACGGTAGTGAGTTTGATATTGCAGAGGTAGATTCTAACGAAGGAGGTAGAGGAGTGTTGGGGGTAGCTGACAGACTGAGATGTCACCCTAGCCAGGGGCTGGCTTACTTTGCTTGCACTAGGGCCCATTGCACCTAGCCACGCCACTGAGATAACATGATGTACCCTTTCTCTGAATGACGAGACGGCCTTTAGAAAGTTTTCTGCTGAGTGCATGCTCTATGCTGCACTGCAGTTTAAACCACCTGTCTAGTGGGATATTCTCAGTGCTTTAAATGGGCCGGTACTCACCGGTTTTGAGTACCGGCACTTCTCAGTTTTCTCCCCCTGAGTACTGGAACTTCTACTTTGGCTAGAAGAGTACCGGTACTCCTAGTGACAGCAGGGCTCAGGCTCTGAAGTATGGGTACGCGCAACTCAAAAGCTGCTGAAAAGGAGCCTCTCCGATAGAGTGTGTCTATGTGCCGCTCTGACAGGAAATAGCTAGTATATTCCGCCGGTAGGTTGCTGCTGCAGCCTTTCCTTCTAATTGGCATTGCAGCAGGAAAGAGATATTGCAGAGCTGCCGACAATGGAAGTGGGGAACCAGGTTCGAATCACGGCGTGGGCTCATCATCCTGTGATTCTGTGCAGTTCAATTAACCACATGTGCTTAAAAAAGGATGCTTTCATGTAAAACTTCTGATTGTAATGAAAAGCACTCACATGCTCTCGGATCAAATTTGCTCTATATCAAACTGCCAAAAATTAGGCCTTGCACATATGACGTAGAGGCTTATGCCTGTCATGTCTCACAACACGCACAAAATCCTAATGTACGTGTTGGGCGCGGAGCGGTCTGTGGCCTGGCAGAGTCAGGGTGCAGTGAGTTGAGGCACCTCAGCTACGTCTATTTAAAAATATATATATATATATATATATATATTGAAGGTTGCTGCAAGTGCCGATTTGAATGTTCTTGTATGTGTGTGTATGTGCCTAACCCTGCTGTCACAGGCCACACACGTAGTGGGACAGCTGGAAGAGACAAGCTGACACCTACTCCGCTCATGCTCAATTCCAGAAGGTGGGGGGGGGGGGGGTAGAATGTGGGTCTCATGGTGACACAGAATACATCCTCTCAGCAAGGCTTCACCTTTAGTTTTTCATTGTGCTACAACTATACGATGTTTTATGGTGCCCTTTCAAAATGTTGCTGAAAATGCAGTAGCTGGCTCAACGATCACCAGCCTCTGATAGACACCAAAAACATGTTGATATTGTTAAATGCTTGGCTCACAGCCACGCCGCTAACTGCCTCTCAAGGTTAACGGATGTCTGACGCCTCTGCACATCACTCAATACTGAACGTCTTGTTACAATAAATGCTGTAATGTTTGACATTGTCAATGCTGTGAAACTTCAAAGAGGAATGATAAACGGATGCACGATTAATAAGTGGAGGGGATTTGACTTTTACCTATGGCCAGGCTGCAGGTGCTTGCTCGATCCGGACGGTTTGGCGGCCGTTTTTTCGGGCTCTAATAATCAAAGGTATTAAACACAGAATTTGAAGTGTTTTTACCTGAAAAGTCAGATTTGGCGAGTGTACCACGTGAAACGTTGTTGGCAGTGCTTCATTGTGTAAACAAACGATTGTGAACTGTTAAACGAAAATGTCTATCATTTACCTTTTTTCTAACAACATATAATATTTTCAACCCTGAAAGTTGTATCCGAAATTCGTGAGTTTTTCAATTCCGTGGGTTATGAAAATAACAGCTGTAGGGAAGGATGGCGTATCTCTGAATGCCATTTTTAGCATTCAAGTAATGGTTGACTCTGTGAAGTGTTGTCGTAGATCTTCTGGCAGGGGGCAGTATGGCTCTTTCTCACATACTTAGTTTGCCTCCTGGCTATTTAACGACAATCAGAAAAAAATCAACCGCGAAGTTGGTAGTTGTGGGAAATGTGAAGTGTTTACATTTCTAATCTGCCCTTAACAATGGTCTTCTGTTTCACCCTTCTGCAAAATTAATTCCTATTCATCAAACGAGTGCAGGGAAACGAAGTGAATGAAGCAGTCTTTCTGCGGCCAGTGGGTCTGTGTAACAAGCACGTTGTAGAAAATGCATCACTCTGCGCTAGTAAAAAGAGGAGCGGGGGCGAGCGGGGGCGAGCGAGCGCGGCAGCCTGGGCTTTTGAAAGCTGACCAGACGCTCGTGCGTCATGGCCTTTTCCCCGCACGGCCGGCATGTGTTTCCAATTATCGCGCCCGCGTCTGGGCACGATAATTGGAAACAGATGTCTGCTGCGCGCGTAACCGCAGGGAAAAGGCCATGACGCACGAGCGTCTGGTCAGCTTTCAAAAGCCCTAACTTAAAGTCTCGCAGAGCACGCTTGCGCGCTACTCGAGGCTCGACCTAAAAAGGAGATAAACGGTGAAGATTGTGATGCAGGCTGCACAATGCATGAACAAGTTTGCTGTACAATTGAAACTAATGCCAGTAATAAATAATATATACCCTGTATGTTATGTTTCACCCACGGCTTAGCTCTGTTTTGCAAATGCACAGGAGTATGGGCCTGTGTAATTTGTGGCGTAGTTGGAGTTATGAGGCCTTATGAAGATACGAGGTGGGAAAAAGAGTGAATTATGGGTTTAATGGGGGCTCCTAAGCTTTCGTTATACCACTGTGGGGAATAAATCAAAGCAAGAAAGCAGATAATGAAAAATGTTAGACCTGATTCATTCAAGTTGGAGTGAAATGCTGAAGCAGTCCAGTACACGGATGTAGGCAAACTAAAAAAAATTAAAAATACACTGGAGGGAGCCATTGTACGCGTTGTAAGCGAAGTAGAAATAAAATACATGGGAGTAACGAAAGGCAATTTGTATTGTATAGAGAAAAGGTAGTGGAACAGGAGTACAATTATTCATATTGATTACTGAAATTAAACAAGCAATGGCCGCGCGCGCGGCCGTGAAACTGACACGGCCGCGCGGCCGCGAAAGTGAAAGTAATCGCGAGGGAAGCCAGATGGCGAGGGAAGCCATATGGCGCCTGATCGCGCGTGCACGCTCGCGTGAACGCAAGCTGGTCGCCAGTAAACTGCTGTTTGCACTTCCAAAACCCGCTTACTAAAACTCTCGCCAGAGCAGCGCATGCGCTGGCTCAGGCGAGACCTAACAAAAAGTGCTCCCCAACCCACACATCTCAGACTGACTCAAGATAGTACAGCAAGGGATTCTGGACATGTTCCTGTTTATAAAACTGTAGTGTGCAGTTACTTCAAGTATAAATCATTCAGCACCTTACTCATCAAGTTGATTACACGGAGTACAGTAAGTACAGATTTCGAAATACAGAAGCAAATATTCATGAAATGCACACCAACCCCCTTAAAATTGACGAAAATTGCAATTTTAGTACCAAATGATACTACTGCAAGTTGCAATGGTAGTTTGACATTAAAAATTCAGGTTCAGTCATTTTCTAAAGGAATTTGAAGATGTCATTTAAAAAAATATATATTTATGACTGGAGATCACGTGGGCCATTACTTGTCACTGCAGACGTGGGGGCAGAACTATTGACTAACTTCTCCAACATTTTATATCTGTTGTGGATTATTTAATTTTACATCTGTCCTGGATTATTTAATTTTATATCTGCTGTGGATTATTTAATTTTACATCTGTCCTGGATGATTTAATTTTATATCTGCTCTGGTTTATTTAATTGGTCACCAACTAAATTGAAATAGGTTACCGGGTTAAGGCACTTGCTGCAGAGATCTTCATGTTCTCTGCAAGGCTGCCGGTATATTAGCAGTAAGTTAACTTCGGTGGTCAAGGCACTACCTTGAGAGAACTGTGCGTCTATAGTCACAGGTGTGACTCATCATGAAGTGGTACCGATGGTTACTGTGCGGGGCCCTAACACAGGTTCCCCCCAACCTCTGCTGTTCAGGGAGTCCTTACCCTTCAGGGGACCCCCAGTCACCTAGGACTATAAATATTTTCAACATTCAGGTGCAGGGTCAACTTGCCACTTTCTGCAGAGGGTCTCTATAATTTTGCTTTTACACTGGTGCCTGCTGGAAAGTATAGGATGAAACATGCACGTCACAGATTTGTCTTTTATGTAGGTGGCGCAATGGGTTACTACTATCACTACAGATACCGGAGTTACCATACTGTGTAGCAGCAGCTTAGTGAGCAGAATTAACTAAGAACCGGCACCCAGCAGCTGCCTTCTTGCAGGTTTAAGTTTACAAACTTACTGTTCCTTTCTTTTTTTTTTATTTTGTTCTCAAATGAGTGAGGCCAGATGTTTAGGGGTGATACCATTAGAGTGAAGGGAGAAAAATACATTGTGTGGTTATACAGGTTTGTAAAGAGGGTGCCATTTTAGAAGTCTGTGGAGACATGCTGCTTTTTAGGAGGATAAATGTTATTAAAACCATTCATATGAGGGTGAGTTGGCAGGTAAAGGGAAAGGTGCACTGCGCGGTGTGGAAGTGTGAAAGGCAGCGAGTCTTCTAAGACCCTCAATGCTGCCCGGTGCAGGGTTCCACCTCTAATTCACTTTGGGTTCGCTATCAAAATAATGAGGCAAGCGCTGGAAACTGGAAGATAAGAAAAAGGTTTTTATTTCTCATGAGGAGATCACGTCAACTGAGACACCGGGATGTCTGAGGGAGGTGTTCTGCTGATAACTCCTTTGGCTCTTCCTTTTATACAGGTTTGACACAATGCATTTGTTTGATCAGCATGGTTACACAAGCTTGAGGTCCCCGCCCCGGGCAGGTTGTCACACAAGCCCAACAGTAATTCTCTTCCCACCCAGGTCAAACAGACAATCTTATCTTGCAGCTGGACCTTGCTTCAGGGTCTAAAACACGTGAGACCGGTCAGATCTAAGAGTCCGTTCTGTTGATAAAAACAGGTCCCATTGTTGGTAACAACAAGTCTTGCTGTTTGCAGTGCAATAAATCATGTTGCAAGAGTCTTTGGTGTTTGGAACCTGTTTGTGTAACTAGGTGTAGTGAGGGGTAGAGCGTCCAAAGGCTTGTCTGAAAACAGGGATGAGATGAAAAACGAGTTTGTGGCAGCAAGTGGCGCTGAGGTTTGTTGTGGCAATAGAGTTTATAGCCCCCAGCACAGTACCAGGTCGGTCAGAGGGATGCTAGTAAGGGCATGGTGAAACAAAGGTGACCAACAGAGTACAAAATGGCTGTGATAGATTAAAATGACTGTAACTTATGTGCACATAAAATTTCACCAGACAAGATGGCGCAGGTAATGTTCATAATTGTCATTTTGCTTTTAACAGTGGCCCCTTTGAACATAACTAGCCAGCTTGTCAGTCTATTTCGATCTCCATAATGTCCTGTATCTCTTGATCATACATTACTCTCATTTTTGTTAGCTGAGTGTCCATAGTCTTAGGGTGCAAGGTAGTTATGCAAACATAACACAGAGGTGGTATACAGTGTATACCCAAACAACAACCACATATTGTCAATACTGGGACCAAGAGAATCATTGATACTTTCCAACTCCACTCCTTCAAGATGCCCCATAGCCAACTTCCAATTGTCCAAGTCTCTGATCCTTGATGAATTTCTGAAGATAGTCTATGGAGATGTTCGATTACTTCATAGACAGAAGGTGAATTATCAGGCTGCGTCGAGGAACTGTGATGAGGCAGAGTCTGCTTGATCAATGTCTTTAGAACGCTTTTCTCGATGATGCTCTGCAGGGGCTGTGTAGGTTGGTGGCAAAACAAAGGCGATGTAGCACGTGCCCCCCAGTTTCTTGGGAGCCAGGTGTAGGCTTTGGTTCCACAAACAAAGTACATATTGGGTGATGCAACAAGCGCTGGGGGTTGGCAGTGTTCAAAGTCCTTACAATGCTACAGGTGCTGTGACCCACATTCTTAGTCCCAAGGCCTTCAATGCATACAAGGCCAGAGATGTTCACCACAGATAGGGCCACAGTCAGTGTTGCAGCAGTTCTTTTCTTCAGGTAGGAAAATGTGGCTCTGTTAGGATTATTGAACACTTGCATTTCCACTCGTTCTTTGGCGGGGACATCAATCTGGAATGTCGCATTGAAGGTGTGAGGGCAGAAGGGGGCGGCTGTCGTTCCTGTTTTGTTTCGCCAGAACTCGTTGTAGAACTGGGCGATTGTTCCGTCGGAAGTGGCATTGTCTTTGTAACTTTGCAGGTTAGCAGTCTTGGTGTCTTTGCGGTGGTTTTGCAGGTGTTCAGTTTCTTCCATCATCTTCGAGGAGCTCAACAACTGTTAGGACCACAGACTTTTCTCTGGCGCTTTCCTGGTAGCGTTGTTTGACTGTGCTACCGATCTGAGACCTTGACTCAGTTAGTGGCCTGGTCGTTGGAGCTCACTCCTTTCGTCGATCTTAGGTTGTACCCTTTCCTGGATGGCACCGTGGGGTCGGAAAATTCTGATAGTTCAAGGGTGTCTTCTTGTGGGTAGCAACTCAGAGCTGGTCGGTCTCTCGCGAGTACTTCCTCTTGCACCTCCACCTCTTCACAGGTTGCCAGGGTTGGAGGGACTCGTTTGCAGCGATGGGCATGCAGCCAGTTCCGTTTTCCTTTCACTCGGAGGGCAGTTCGGGTGGTGATCAGGACTTGCCAGGGGCCCGTCCACCTAGGCTCCAGATTCTTCGTTCTTTGGAAGTTGCAGATCAAACATGGTCGCCTGGCTTTATTTCATGTCCCGGGCCCCTGGATACGTCAGGCAAAGCTTGCTGCACCTGTTGGTGGATAATTGTTAGCTCGTTTGTCAATTTATGCAAGTAATCTGCGTAGTTCTGTCTCCTGCCGTGGCTCGGGCAGTAACGTCTGCTAGTGCATTTCCCTGTCCAATGAGATCAGTCACTTTCCTATGTGCTTGGCATTTTATCACTGCTAACTTCTTGGGGAGGAGGACTGCTTGCGTCAAGGCGGAGACTAAATCTCCATGCAGGATGGGTGTACCGTGTGAAGTCAGGAACCCTCTTTCTTTCCATAAGATCCCAAAATGGTGAACCACCCCGAAGGCATATTGGCTGTCGGTGTATATGTTAACTGTCGTGTCAGTCGCTAAGATCGGTCGGGACAAAGGGTTGGTGGAGGGCGTACCGTCAAATCCTATTGAGGTCACATGTGAGCCTGACAAGGGTGCCCTTGGAATCAGTCATTTGGATAGTGCACTGCGTGTTGCTCCTGTGTCTACCAGAAATGGCGACTTTGTGCCCAGGACCTCAGTGGTAACATAAGGGCCTTGCTGATCAACAGAGAGCTCGACTGGATCCCTCCCTTGCCTCTGGCTGTCCTATGCAAAGTCGTACGCATTGTCATAATCTGTCTGTTGGTACTGATTCTGTTTGGGATGGTCAAATGTGTTCACTCTTCCTGGCCTTTCCTCGCTTGCTTCACTCGCGTACCCTCTCCCACGTCCTCTTCCTCTCTGTCCACTTGCTATTTCCCTCGCCCCTCTGCCCCTACCAGCTCCTAGCAAAGCCGGGCATTGGGTTTTCCAGTGTCCATATTCTTTGCAAAATGCACATTGATCCTGTCCTAGGTCTTGGCGTACGACATATGATGTCGATGAATTGTTTCTAGGTGGCTGTACTCTAGGGGTATTCTGCTGGTATCCTCCCCTATATTGCTCCCTTCCTGTATTCACCCCCTGGAGTTGTGCTACCATTACCCTTTCCTTCAAGTCCTTCTTTTTCCTTTCTGTAGCCCTGTCATTTTCGTTTTTCTGATGCTCATAGTACTGGGCCATTTGGAGAATGGCCGCCAGTTTAGATGCTGCCCAACTACTTTCGCTGGCTTGTAATTTCTGGGATACATCTGGCAGTAGTCCTTTGACATAGTTCTGCACAAATAAGTGGTGTCCGGTTGCGGTGGACATGTCTTGTCCACTGTAATCAGAGAACACTGTTTCAAATCTGGAGAAATACTCTGAGACATCCTCTTGTGGTTTCTGGCGGCACGCGTTTACTATGGACCAGTCTATCTTTTTCTCTGGGATCAGCGTTTTCACTTTCTGCACTATTTTGTCAGGGAGGTCCAATATTGCTTTAACCGGTTTTTGACCAGGGTTCCGCTGTTTATCTAGTGTGTTGAGTTGTTCCCAGGTATGACCAAGCAGTTCGGTATGGTCTATTTTCCTAATCTGTTTCCACACATCTGCTGGCAAACATAACCCAAAGAACAAGTCTATGTCGGCAAGTGTCATTATTGTTGATCCCAGAGCGGTACCTAGCTCGGTGTAAAAGGCGGTGGGGTTCTTTCGTAAATCCGGTAGAGATTTACGGAACGTCAAAATGTCCTGTCTGTCCCATGGTTGATACACCCAATTGTAGACCACCCTTCCTCTAGCGTCTTGATGGTTCATATTGTCATGAGTCCCTTGTCCTCTAGGAGGTACCCAATAAGGGGCAGCTTCTTTTATCGGCATCATGCTATCTGGTTTTTCCACCGGGGGTCCTGCTATCTTAGATGTCCTGTCCTTATCTATCCGTCCTTGTTCCACGAGGTGACGGAATACCTCCAGTGTGGATGAAAAGAGTTCTGTAACATCGTTGTCGCCTTCATCTCCGGTGTCTACCTTCCTATAGAGAGCCACTAGTCGCTCGGGCCCTACATCTTGGTACTTCTCTTCATATGCAGTAAGAGTGTGGTAACAGAGACGTACAATAAAGTATCGTTTGCGGTTTTCAACATAGGAGTTGCATATGTCAGTTACATACTCTTCTGTCTCCTTCCTATCTATGAGGGATTTAACTACTTTATCAATGCCTGCTCGCTCATTTTTACTTAATCGCGGGACCCTGGGCGCTCCTTTTTCTTTTGATCCTACCTCTACTACTGTATCCTTTGATGAGGCATTTGGTGTGGGTGACTCGGTGGGAGCAGAGGCGGTGGAGACTGAGGCGATCGTGCCATCTCCGGCTATACTTTGGTGGTCCTGTCGTTGTACTACGGGATGAGTAAGGGTGTAAGGGGGTGGCATGTATATGATTGGGGGACCTAACAATAAATCATCATCTACCCTTTCTTTTGCTGGTAACTTGGGGTAAAGAGTCGAGGGCGTTCTAACAGGGCATTGATCTGATATTTTTGATTCCTGTTCCTTTTTATCGATTTCCTTTTCTTTTAGTTTTTCTTCTAATTTTTTACAGGCTTGGTAAGCTGATTTTCGCGTTTCTTTATCTTGTCTAGCTTCGTCCCTTTTCTTTCTTTGAGCTGCCTCTTTTCGCCATAAGCCAAAACTGTCAAACATGGCTGGTCTAGTTTTCTTTTTGTGGAGAGCTAATTCTAACGTTTCTATTTTAGCGGGATCGAAAGATCCCGTCAGTGGCCACTGATTTACCCGGTCCTTCCTAGTGTATTTATGCCATAGTTTGCTATAAGCTACAGTGGCTAGTCCATACTTTACGTACATGCCCTTGTTAGGGGTGCCTTCCGGCGGTGCCGGCTGACTGACCTCTAACAAACGGTCTGGTCCAAAACAATTACAATCAAACAATCTAGAGAAAACAGGCATGACGTATTTATCGGTCAAAATGAATATCTCAATCAATCAATTTAGACAAAAAGTCTGCACTACCTGTCCTTCGCTGCCTGCAAAGAGAGAGAATATTCCTATTCTTTGTTGTTTGCAAGCAGGAAAATGTCGCAAATAACTCAATATCAAAAAGGAATACTAGTATTTCAATCAAACTATTCAATCAATTTAAGTCGGTTTTTTTCACGACCTTACCCGGACCGTATGGACAGTTCTTCGTCTTCCCCTTCCAGCGCCTGGTTGTCCTCTCACTCCAACAATCAATGCGGCGTTCCTCTAAGGTCCCAGTCAGGACCGCAGGTCACTCGAGAGAGGTCCGTTCGGAACCGGTGAAGTTCAGTCGATCGGCAGCCAGACAAGGGTCTTCTCAGGCAGGTATACCCCAATCGTTTAGTTGTTCACTCCGTCGTTAGGACCGCTCTACCGGACCCACGCGTCGCTGATGGGTCCCACGTTGGGCGCCAATTTGTGAAAGACAGCGAGTCTTCTAAGACCCTCAATGCTGCCCGGTGCAGGGTTCCACCTCTAATTCACTTTGGGTTCGCTATCAAAATAATGAGGCAAGCGCTGGAAACTGGAAGATAAGAAAAAGGTTTTTATTTCTCATGAGGAGATCACGTCAACTGAGACACCGGGATGTCTGAGGGAGGTGTTCTGCTGATAACTCCTTTGGCTCTTCCTTTTATACAGGTTTGACACAATGCATTTGTTTGATCAGCATGGTTACACAAGCTTGGGGTCCCCGCCCCGGGCAGGTTGTCACACAAGCCCAACAGTAATTCTCTTCCCACCCAGGTCAAACAGACAATCTTATCTTGCAGCTGGACCTTGCTTCAGGGTCTAAAACATGTGAGACCGATCAGATCTAAGAGTCCGTTCTGTTGATAAAAACAGGTCCCATTGTTGGTAACAACAAGTCTTGCTGTTTGCAGTGCAATAAATCATGTTGCAAGAGTCTTTGGTGTTTGGAACCTGTTTGTGTAACTAGGTTGTCACTTTGCTTTTAACAGAAGAACAGCTGTCTGCGTTTGTGGGGGGCTGAGGCAAAGGCGGGGAGTTGTGGTACAGAGCCCTTCAAGTAGCAACAAGAAGGTAGGGGGACAGGGCCTGGCAGGAAGCGTTCTATGGCCCGGAAGAAGGAAGACCCCGGAGCCAATGCATCAAACTGATGGCAGAACTTTTCTACAGGAAAAAATATAATGGTAAGGCTTCTCTAGGAAGGCCCGAGCGCACAAGAAAATGCTGCGAAGGGCGCACTTCTTGATATGTGCTTGGCGCGCAAGGGTACATGGTCACAGAATCTTTAGTAGGACTAGAGGTGACATTCCAGTGCGGCACAGCGAGGGGCGGGTCGTTGCATGTTGAAATACTGACAGACACCTACATTTTTACATCATTATGAAAAGCCGATTAATATTGTTAGGAAGAAACAGGGGCTAATGCTCCAATGCACAGCGAGGAGGTTTAGTCCTGGTATACACGTATTATGAATATAAATTCAGTTCACTTGACTTCAAGGTGGGACGCATTGACTGCCAAGGTTTAAAGCATCACGTATTTGCATTTTACTGTCCGCTGTTCTGCTCAAAAGGATAGATTGAAAAATGTAATCCAAGATTGGATTCTAAAGTTGTACTCACTAGTTGGTAACTGTTCCTATAGGGGAGAACTGTAACCTATTTGGTTACATGAAACAAATGTAGATTGTCTCTATGTGTATTACTACTCTGATGAAGATGGGGAATTTCTCCTTTAGAAAATAGTGCCCTCACACACTCTTGCGAGTGTCATGCTTCATCTTTGGGCGTTGCTCCTCGTGGGGGTGGCGCTGCTGTCCTCCACGGGACCCGCGAGAGGGCTCTTTATCGGAGATCTTTTAGGAGATGCCGCAGTTGTGCATGTGGGTGTGTGGGCCTAAAAAAGAATTGTGGTGCTGGTGTATTAAAATTAACCCACCGGTACCTTGAAATAAGTTTTATTCGTAGGTCCGTGGGGTAAAAAGTAAAAGTTAAAAAGTAAAAAACAAGTTTTGGGAGACTAGGGCACCTCTTGTTAACAAATATGGTAGAGGTCGAGGTATTACTCTGCTGCTCTCAGTACCCGTGAGTGTTTATAAAAGTGAAGCCTGGTCGACATGTTCCGCGCTGGAACGGGGGGTCCCTAGTGGATCCCGGTGCGCTTCGTCAGGACCGTGTAGTGTGAATTAGTGCATTAAAATGGTAAAAAATAGAAGCAGGGAACTAAACCCCTATAATCCTATGGTACCTCTATTAAGGCTCTGCTTGAGATATAGTTCTCAGAGGAACACTTCAGTGGTGTCCCTGTTATTCACCCCTTCGTATGGATGGAGTGCCTTGACGGCAGATCCCAGCGGTTATGAGGAGGGGTCTAGATGCGCCCCTTCGCAGTAGCTTTTTTGCCTACCCTGCCGCTTGGAAAATGCCGGAGGAGATTCTAAAGTTCCCAGATGTAATCAAGGGCACAACTGTTTTTTTTCTGTTTGATATTAGTACGAAGAGGGTACTTTTCTAATTTCTCACAATGCCTCAGATCGACAGCAAAAAAAAAAAAGAAGAAAAGTTTCATCTGGTTCGGGTTGTTAGAGGATGCTCCAGTCTTCAGTGGAGAGGATGCTCCAGGCTTCAGTGGAGAGGACGCTCCAGTCTTCAGTGGAGAGGATGCTCCAGGCTTCAGTGGAGAGGACGCTCCAGTCTTCAGTGGAGAGGATGCTCCAGGCTTCAGTGGAGAGGATCTCCAGTCTTCAGTGGAGAGGATGCTCCAGTCTTCAGTGGAGAGGATGCTCCAGTCTTCAGTGGAGAGGATGCTCCAGGCTTCAGTGGAGAGGATGCTCCAGTCTTCAGTGGAGAGGATGCTCCAGTCTTCAGTGGACGATTGATAGGAAGTCTGACAGACACAGACGGAGCATTTTAGAAATCTGAGCCCACAAAAGGCTTGAAAGGGCCCTCCTTCTTCTACAAGGGCCCTCAGAACATTCTGGGGACCCCTCCTCGGAAATAAGAAGAAAACAAACACCGTTCACATATTCAGTTTCCTGCTCCAAACAATCCATCAAAATCACGATGAAACTCAGTCGTTATGAGTTAAGGAGGTGGGAGAAACCACGAGCATTCATTCGGGTGGAAAAAGTCTAACAGAGACTTTAGATATACGCTTTTTAAATTTAAAAAAATGGCATGACATTGGGAGGTATTCTACGACGTCTAGGACAGAGAGAAGGGAGCCCCCCAATAAAGAGAATACAGACCACAGCAGTAACTCAATAATTACAGCATTTCAACGGCCATGCTCGGAGACGAGGCTCCTACAAGGAAGGTAAGGTTAGCAGATGTGGTAAGGGATGGCCATGGTCATTGATTAAGAGGAGAACACAGATTATTCGGTGCATCATGTTTTCTGACTCGAGCATGGATGTCACCTGTCTGTTGGTCACAACTGGCTATCAATAAATCCATCACTAAGTGGACGATGGTTATGGGTGGGAACTACTTAGAATTCACCAGAAGACGGTGATCATCACACAGGGAGGCTTGGAAAGAGCCCCCCACCGTGGTTCGCACCCTTGGTGGCCACGTGGGCCAGTAACTAGAAGTACTGAATGATTCACCACCGTAAAGTGCTTGGTCCCATCTCAGGATCACTTCAGAGATCCTACGCGTTTTGTTTCTGCAACAAGCATAACAGGTGGCGTGGCGGTGCATGTGGAATCAAGGATAAACTGCCTGGACATCCTACACTCAGGGCTGCTTTAAAACAACCTTAGACTGTAGAGGTTGTGAAATGCAGACAAGCCCCCTATAAATATCCATAGCCCTCCAATATTAGCTAGCATCCATAGGCTACCACTAGGTAGTTTAGACTGTCTGCGGCATCCATTAGGTGCATCACCACAAAATGCAGATGCTGAGTATCCACCCAGCTATGCACGTATGCACAGGGACGTCTTACATGGCCTCTGAACATGGCTAGGTAAAGTTACTTCAAACCTGGGATCTCAACATAGCTATATCATGTCCGATACCTGTTTCCACATGGGCAGGTCTTGGCCTAGTGACCTCTTACAACAAGTCATGGTCTAACACCGCCTTACCACGGGTGGAACACGGGCAGGTCTTGGTTAGATGTCTTCTTACTTCAGGTCTGCCCATGGACAGGGCGTGGTTTGACACGTTCTGACCTGCGGTTTGAACATGTCCAGGTGACATCTCCTACCATTTTACCTCTGCATTAAACATGGCACGGTCACGGTCCAGGGCCTACTTACCTCAGGTTTGAATATGGCACGGTCATGGTCCAGGGCCTATTTACCTCAGGTTTGAATATGGCATGGTCATGGTCCAGGGACTACTTACCTCAGGTTTGAATATGGCACAATCATGGTCCAGTGCCTACTTACCTCCGGTTTGAATATGGCACAGTCATGGTCCAGGGACTACTTACCTCCGGTTTGAATATGGCACGGTCATGGTCCAGGGACTACTTACCTCCGGTTTGAATATGGCACAGTCATGGTCCAGGGACTACTTACCTCCGGTTTGAATATGGCATGGTAATGGTCCAGTGCCTACTTACCTCTGGTTTACGCAGTTGGCTTAGGCTTGAGCAGGTCTCGCATCCCCTCTTACATCAGGTTTGAACAAATCTCTTCAGTTCTTTACCTGAGGTGTGAGCAGGTCTTCTGTACCTCTTACCTTGGATTTGAGCACAATTCCTCTACCGCTTTACCTAAGGTTTGACCAGGTTTCCTGCCCCTCTCACTTCGCTTTGAGCAGGTCTCCTCTTCTGCTTTAACTTATGTTTGAACATTTCTCCTGACCCTCCTAGCTCAAGTCTGGGTGGATCTCTGCCCCTCTGATCTCAAGTTTGGGCACTTCCAATGCATGCATTACCTGAGATGTGAGGAGGTCTCGGCCCTCTAACTGATGGTTTTAGTGGTTCTACTACACTCCTTACCTCACGTGTGAGCAGGTCTCACTTTCCACTTTTAGAAACCGTCTGCCCCTCCATTCACAAGTTGACTGTCTTATATACAAACAATCATACAGCCCGCTATAGCCATAGCAACCCAGTGCCTGGATACCATCACGGGTGATAAGCCGCTCTCTACAAGTACCGTTTGATTGATTGATATTTACAGGTCTCACGTACATATTTCATGAGATCTAAGTGGGTCTCTGCAATGCACATCAGATTTTAGCAAGTCTCCTGGGCGTCTTACCTCCGGTTTGAGCTGAGCCAGGTCATTGAAAGCGCTCAGCTGGCTTGTGATCTCCGTCATCTCCGTCATAATCTTCTTCATACGGACGTTGAGCTCGGCCAGGACCTCGGACACTCGCGCGGTTTCCATGGCTTCCTGCAGGTCCACCAGGTGCAGCGCTCTGCGCTCCTCCTCATTAGCCAGGCAGCGCATGTGATCAAACTGCTCTGAGATGAAGGTCTTCATCTCACTCCGGGTCACCTGTGGATGCATTGGCAAACAAATGGAAAGCAGTCATTAGCGGTCCAGCGGGGGCGGTCTCCTCATCTTATTGACCACTGTGAGTAAACATGAGCATCTGGAGCAGGGATACATCACTTGGGTAGGAAAGACTAAGGACATAATTACAGGTGCTCATGTGCAGACACAAAAGAACTGTAGAAAAGCACTGGGCAAAGCAACACAAAAAGAATGAAGGTTAGCTTTAGAGCCTGATGTGAGGTTCCTTTTAGGTATTACTTCAGTTACACCAAGTATTAATACAGCCAGAAAAAAACATCTGCATTGACCCTTGTTATGTCCAGTCTTGTAGCAGAGCGGTGTGGAGTCTGTTATTTGTGTTTATGGTATTTGTGATCTGACCTGGAACCTACGTATGCAAAGGACTCTGCCAGCCAGAAGCAATGGCTCGTTGTTTCTAGTGCTACAGATATACTTAATACTTGTAACTATCCTGAACTATCACTGGCAAAGCCATTACACCTCGCCTTTGGGACCTATTGGCTTTGCTAATGTTTTTTAGTTATGCTGTACACCATGAGTATATGCAAGAATTTTCCTAGGGGCCAAAATATATGGTATGTGGTGTGGCCGAGGGCCGCATTGAGGCCAGCAGGGTCGAGCATAGGAGAGAGGTAAATACAAGGCGGGCGTAGGTGGAGCATACCATGTACTTGGTGTGGACTGAGAGTCGTGGAGTTATTTTGAGAGTTTCATTTCATACTTCCCTCTAAATTATGTCCCAAGTCTCTAGAAGAGACATAGATTTGACATCACTCTCCTATGCTGTATCTTAGTCACTATTCATCAAACTCACCCGGGGGTAAAGATTCTCTGCTTGCTAGCCCCGCCTTTAGCAAGTCAAGTGTGCAAAGGAAGTAACTTATTATTGAATTGGAATGAACCAGACTCGTAGCCTCACAAGCTCCTCATTCCTTTAGTCTCTTATCTGTAAATATTAGCAATGCTTAAAAACATGCTCTGTTCTGGTAGCAAGTACTATAGACACTGCCCCCTTCGCGGCGCTTTGTCGAGGCTGGCACTATGAGCGTTGCTGGTAAAAGGAGCATATTGGCTGGTCATTCTACTGGTGTTTGTAATATCTGTGCACACGCGTCTTTTATAGCTTTTGGCTAGATCACTGTGTAATTTTAGATTCATGTCAAAAGTCCTTTGCATGTGTGCCTGCCCTGTGTTCAACAGGTCCCATTAACACCCATAATAATGTTTCATTTGGATGTGGGTTACAGATGGTAATACAATAATGTGTATATATCCTTCATTGATGAAAACTATTCTTTTTCAACACTTGTGCGGTAACGCTTAATACTGATGTAAAAGCTGAGAAGTCCGCGCCAGATATTTGAGTAAATGGTATTTAAATTACAGTATAGTCTTTTTCAACACTTGTGTGGTAACACTTAATACTGAAGTAAAAGCTGACAAGTGCACACCAGATATTTGAGCAAATATTCTTTAAATTACAGTACGCTTCCTTCAAAGCTGCGAAGAAACAGGACTGTTAAAAAGAAGTGTACCAACCAGGGCTTATGCGCATATTACATTTCGCAATTTGCATGCGCCAGTGGTGCTGGAAGAATTTTCAGAAGGGGTTTGGGGGGGCCTGCCATTATTGTTACATCACTTAAGTCATGGGAGTTGTGAAAAAACATGTCATACAAAGAACAAGTGTAGCAAATGTATTCAGCAGGCGCGTAGTAAAGATGGAGTAAGTAGCTGGCGATACATTGCGGAGCACAATGGAGCAAATATATTAATAAAGCAAGGTGTGGTAGGTCAGTGGGTTTTTACAGACAACACATTTTCCACTAAAATGACCACTATATTTGTGTAGACATACATTTTTACTGATAAAACTAGGCGGCGCACAAACGAGATCTGTGGAAACCAAGTTTCAGGGAATATTTCATTTGTGCTCTGATCTGTTTTGTTCCTACGAAAATCTTTGTTTCCACCACACTTCAGGATTAAAAAAAAAAAAAAAAGAACATGTGCTTTATTTGTGCTATCCTAACTGTTAAAATCTTCTGGAATATTTGTACAGTTCATTTACAGGTATTTAAATGTTATGTGGTAGAAAAAAAGGACATCTGCAGCCTTTCCTTTCACATTCCATGTGCCCAGCAAAACCCACACAGTTCACTTTACAAACTCCTCTCATTTTGCAGTAAGAGAAGGAAAAGAAAGCACCAACCTCTCTTTTAAAAGAATAAACAGCAATATGTCAAACGCCGTGGCCTGACATTTGACCTCTGTCTTTGAAGTACAGCAAATGGGCCAAACTAAATACAAAATTTAAGGGGCTCTTTATTGCTCATTGCCTTGTGATCTTCAGCATTTGTGATTGAAGAACTGTTAATGCCAAAAATAAGTAGAATTGGTCATGTGTGGGAAACCTTTTGAAAGAAATACAGTATGTGAAGTAACATACAAGGGAGACAGCTGAAAACAGAAGCACTCTCAAGCATGTGCCTCACAAAAAAGAAAAAAAGAGTTACCTGAAAGGCGGTACTTGTGGAAGAATACAAGGAGCCAGCCAGAGAGGTAGTAAAGAGTAAGTCTGGGCGGAGTTCGCGGAGTTTCACTCAGCGGAACTCCGCGAAGTGCCAGAAAAACTCTGCCATGCTCTGCGGAGTTCCGCCAGTGGCAGAGTCTGTTAAGTCGCGCTGCTCGCACTGATTTTTAGCGCCGGGAGTTTGTCCCACGCTTTAAAATCAGTGCGAGCGGCACTACGCATCGCGCCAGAGGATGCTGATGCTTTCTGACGCTCAAGTAGACATTCTACTCGAGCGGCAGCTTCCTCTACGCCAGAGGTCTTCAAACTGTGGGGCGCGCCCCCCTGGGGGGGCGTGGATGGGTTCCCAGGGGGGCGCAGATGCCTCTGCAAGTATATGTAAATGAAGATGGCCTGGAAGTGCTAGCGATGTTTATTTGCTGCATTTCCAGGCTGTCTTCATTTATTCCGAGCCCGTGATTTGAGCCATGGGGGCAGGGGTCAGTGAGTGTGGCATGTATTTTCTCTATGTTTCAATAAGTAAAGGCTGCACAAATACTGAATGTGAAATCAGTTCGTGGTGTGTTTGTCCTGGTGAAAACTATATTTGTTTGAGAGTTTGTTTGAATATGCGTTTTAACTGTGCAGTGATAAATGCAACTTTTGTACTTTGCGTTTTCCCTCGTTTATTTTTTGATGATTTTGGTTGTGTTTCACGAGGATGAGTCTTGCTGGTCAGTGTCTTGTTTTTGAGCACGAGGAGGGATTGCTGCTTTCACTTGTCTCGGTTCACGGTTGTCATATTATATTATGGGATGAAGACTTAATAAGTTTTTGTTTCAAAAACTTTATTAACATTTAAATTGCACACATCAAAGAGTGGGTAGTTCTAACATTCGGTAGGAATGTCATAGGTGCCTGAGAGCTACCGGGCCTAGTTCTAGACTTGGCGAGCGCCTGTACCTCACAAGAACCTAGAATGCTTAGCTTGAGGTCCAGGGTATAAGCAAAGCCACTGGAATTATGCGGCAGAAGAGGGCCAAATTATGAGAGAGTTGAGTAAATGATGCAGCAAGAATAGGCAAATTATGCGGCACGTTTTTTTGATACTATTGCTTCATTATTTTTTCATTTTAAAACTTGGTAACACTGTCTGGGCATTGATTGCACCTCATTAGGACCAGTTTAATACCGAAATATAACTATAAGCAACAGAAAGAAGACCAGGCCAGCTTTGCAAAGTGCCTTCCACCGCGCGGCATGTGTCATGGCATTTTTACTAACTTTGGAACCGTTTGAGCTAGAACCATTTTTTTGTTGTTAATATCAGCAGATGATGCGGCAGATGGTGGATTGTGTGTCAAATCTATAAAACACCTAAATACAGCAGTAAGCAACTACAAGATTACCAGTCAATCTTTGCAAAGGGCCTTCCACTGCTCTGGAACACTTTGCCATGTTTTAAGTAAATTGTGTTCTGTGTGAGCTAGAATCTAGTTTCTTTTGTTGGAATCTGCAGATTATGGATTATGTAGCAAATGCGGTAAACTCATAATTATGTGGAAAACGCTGCTGCTGCAGAAACTCTTAATTCCAGTGGCCCTGGCTTTAAGTGACTCAATCAATTAACGGCTGGTTTCTTTTTTAACTTTCTGCACTACCTCCACACCCTTCGCTTTCAGGCAGAGGCACCTCAAAGTCAGCATTAATCATTCAGGGGCAGTTTTTTTGTGTGAAAGCCGAGTCCACGGGGTGGCAGGTAGAAGGCCAGCAGGATCGCATTCAGATGCAGAGCCCTAATCCTCTTGACCCCTGGGGCCTCACCGAGGAAAGGAGTGAGATTCATAGATATTGTCAAAGAGAGGGCCCAGAATAGGGAGCACTGTATGGGGACTCATTTTTATGTTTACAAATGGCCAGAAACAGCTTTTACAGAGAGATACCCCAAAGAAGGGGACAATATAAGTGTTTTAAAAAAAAAAAATTAAAGGTTCATTCATTAGTGAAGCTGGCACTGCTGCCAGGAGTGTAAGTGGCCACTGCTGATTATCATTAAGGAAGCAGATGCAGCAGGACTGGGGCCCAGGGGTTTGAGGGGCCCACTGCATCACAATTATGACTGTCTACCTTTAAACAAGCATTGGCATAGCCAATAGGTCTCGCCTTTGGGACCTTATAAGTGTTTAGCCAGAGCTATTGACTTTGCCAATGTCTTCAATCTGTGCTGTAGAGAAGTGTGGCTGCTGTGCGGCATGCTGAAAAGTTATAATAAAAAAGTGTCAGAAGCATTTTTGTTACTTTATATATGACCAAGAAGGCATTATGTAAAACTGAACGACCATATTAAAAAAAGTATTTACAATAAAACATTTCCTCAGTTTTCTTTTGTTCTTGCAATGCTGGCAACTTGTTTCTGCCTATTGCAATGGTTGTTTGTTAAAGCTTTTTTTTTTGAGGGGGCATAAACAATCGGAGGGTGAAGGTTGGGAACTAGTACCTGTATTATAACACTAGCAGCGGCCAGACGCTAGGGGAGAATCAACAGATGCCAGATTCCGAGAGCAGGCTGAGGTGGTGCTGAGTGATGCTGAGGTGGTAGTGGTGGTGGTGGTGACTGTTGCGGAGACGATGCTGAGGTGATGCTGAATGATACTCAGGTGTTGCTGAGTGATACTGCTGTGGTGCTGAGTGATGCTGTGGTGATGCTGAGTGATATTGTCTTGGCGCTGAGTGATGCTGTGGTGGTGCTGAGGGATATTGTCTTGGCGCTGAGTGATGCTGTGGCGGCGCTGAGTGATGCTGTGGCGGCGCTGAGTGATGCTGTGGCAGCGCTGAGTGATGCTGTGGCGGCGCTGAGTGATGCTGTGGCGGCGCTGAGCGATGCAGTGGCGGTGCTGAGCGATGCAGTGGCGGTGCTGAGCGATGCTGTGGTGGTGCTGAGCGATGCTGTGGTGGCGCTGAGTGATGCTGTGGTGGCGCTGAGTGATGCTGTGGTGGCGCTGAGTGATGCTGTGGTGGCGCTGAGTGATGCTGTGGTGGCACTGAGTGATGCTGTGGTTGTGCTGAGTGATGCTGAGTGATGCTGTGGTGGCGCTGAGTGATGCTGTGGTGGCGCTGAGTGATGCTGTGGTGGCGCTCAGTGATGCTGTGGTTGTGCTGAGTGATGCTGTGGTGGCGCTGAGTGATGCTGTGGTGGCGCTGAGCGATGCTGTGGTGACGCTGAGCGATGCTGTGGTGACGCTGAGCGATGCTGTGGTGACGCTGAGCGATGCTGTGGTGGTGCTGAGCGATGCTGTGGTGGTGCTGAGTCATCCTGTGGTGGTGCTGAGTCATCCTGTGGTGGTGCTGAGTCATCCTGTGGTGGTGCTGAGTGATGCAGTGTTGGCCCTGAGTGATGATGTGGTGTCGCTGAGTAAAGCTATGGTGGTGCTGAGTGATGTTGTGGTGGCGCGGAGTGATGTTGTGGTGGCGCTGAGTGATGCTGTTGTGGCGCTGAGTGATGCTGTTGTGGCGCTAAGTGATGCTGTTGTGGCGCTAAGTGATGCTGTTGTGGCGCTAAGTGATGCTGTGGTTGTGCTGAGTAATGCTGTGGTTGTGCTGAGTAATGCTGTGGTTGCACTGAGTGATGCTGTGGTTGCACTGAGTGATGCTGTGGTTGCACTGAGTGATGCTGTGGTTGCACTGAGTGATGCTGTGATGGCGTTGAGAGATGTTGTGTTGGTGCTGAGTGATGCTGTGCTGGCTCTGATTGATGCTGTGCTGGCTCTGATTGATGCTGTGCTGGCTCTGATTGATGCTGTGGTTGCGCTGAGTGATGCTGTGGTGGCGCTGAGTGATGCTGTGGTTGTGCTGAGTGATGCTGTGGTGGCGCTGAGTGATGCTGTGGTGACGCTGAGCGATGCTGTGGTAGTGCTGAGCGATGCTGTGGTGGTGCTGAGCGATGCTGTGGTGGTGCTGAGTCATCCTGTGGTGGTGGTGCTGAGTCATCCTGTGGTGGTGCTGAGTCATCCTGTGGTGGTGCTGAGTGATGCAGTGTTGGCCCTGAGTGATGATGTGGTGTCGCTGAGTAAAGCTATGGTGGTGCTGAGTGATGTTGTGGTGGCGCGGAGTGATGTTGTGGTGGCGCTGAGTGATGCTGTTGTGGCGCTGAGTGATGCTGTTGTGGCGCTGAGTGATGCTGTTGTGGCGCTGAGTGATGCTGTTGTGGCGCTAAGTGATGCTGTGGTTGTGCTGAGTAATGCTGTGGTTGTGCTGAGTGATGCTATGGTTTCGCTAAGTGATGCTGTGGTTGCACTGAGTGATGCTGTGATGGCGTTGAGTGATGCTGTGATGGCGTTGAGAGGTGTTGGTGCTGAGTGATGCTGTGCTGGCTCTGATTGATGCTGTGCTGGCTCTGATTGATGCTGTGGTTGCGCTGAGTGATGCTGTGGTGTTGCCGAGTGAGAGTTAGAGTGAAGATATAATGCCCAATTAGAGAGGGTGGTGAGAGAGAAAGAGAGAGAAAGGGTGTACATAGAATAAAGAGTGGAGCGGGATAGAGAGAGAGAGAGAAAGAAGGGTAGAGAGAGTGAATGAAGGCGTTTGAAAGAGAAACAGATAAAGGGGTGAGAGAGAATGAAAGGCTAAAAAAGATAGAGAGGGAGAGTTAATTAAGTAGAGAGAATTAGAGAGGGGAGAGAGAGAGAAGGAGAGAGACAATAAGAGTGGGGGGTGTGGAGTTTAAATAGAGTGAAGAAGTAACGCGGAAAAAGTAACCTTAAATATAGCTTTGTGCTTTGCGCGAATAAATATTTAAAAAAATAACAGTGAGAGACAAAAATACTGGTAATTAGGCTGTGACTCCCAATATAAAACAAATAGCGATATAAGGTGAAATCAACCCACCAAAGCAATATTTCTAACTAGACAAAAAAAAGCTTGCATTTCAATGCTAATCGCTGTTGTTTTTCATGTAACTGTAGTCCAGGGCCCTCAGTTGGTAATGTGAGCTGCTGCTGCGATTGAAACATCAGAGTCCAGAGAGTTAATGAGCCATGACGAGGAAATGAGGAAGAGATAGGAAACAACAGATGGCAGCTGCGCGTGCACGCCATCGTGAACTCAAGCTGGTCGCCAGCCGAAAGCCAGTGTTTGCATTTCCAAAACCCGCAAGCGCTGGTGCAGGCCAAGACCTAAAAATGGGCATGGCAGTTTATTTTTCTTTCTAGCATTAGGACTGAGGTGATGGTCCGTCATGGTGGGGAAGAGGTAAAAGATGCAGAGGAGTAGCCTGCTACTCAGGACTACAGTTATCATTAGCGCAGCAGGTGTAGTTGCTTTGGGGTCCAAGAGTGTGAGAGGCTCACACCACCCCAATTATGGGGATATGTATGTTTGGGGTAATGCATGTTTTTGTCTGATGCATTTGCTGTTTTATAAGTCTCATATTTAGTGCAGTTTATAAGCTATAGAAAAAGTACTCCTGAAATCATCTCATAAGACCTGCCACTTGCATGCAACCATGTCCCTCCTGCTCCCCCAATCCTTGCCATAAAGTTTTGGAGGGGGGCCCCGACCTCAAAACATTTTGCTTAGGGGGGCTCAGAGCAAAAAAGTTTGAAGACCTCTGCTCTACGCGAATGGCAGACTACTCAACGCGGGCGTTGCGACCTGCCACGACTGTCTGCGATGAGAAATCTCGCAGGGAGGAGGTCTAGCGTGTGATTTTTTTCTTGCGAGCTCTCGCCAACTTACCGATGGCGAGCCACTAGAGAAAAAACTCTGCTCCGTGCCACTTCGCAGAATGTTTTGGAACGCCGCACTCTGCACGGAGCGTGAAATGAGCAAAGGGGTATGAGGGCCCAGTGCTTAATGTGTAGGAAATTAAAAATAAGTGCAAGGAAACAAAAAATTTCTTAGGTGCCCTCTGCTAAATACTGAACACCAAGATTGCCAAGTCATGATTTCACCTCATGCCTCTTTCTCACACCACCCTGTGCCATCTGCCTCTTTATCTCACTCACCCTTATTTTTCCCTATGTCGCCGTTCTCCTACATCCTCTTTCTTGCTCTCTTTTCTGCCTCTTACTAGGTCAAAGCCTTATGATGAAAAATAACTCCTGGTCCCTAAAAGTGAGTGCAGGCGCATACTACGTGAAACCACTGGTTCAAATTAAGCAGTGCCAGGGGACCAATAATGCCTGCTTTTCACTACCCAAACACAGGGGAAGGTGGCTCTAATTTCCTGGTTGCATAGGATCCTGACGCCATCACTACGCCACTGCCTGGTACCCACCTTAAACGCCACAGTGGCATATCCAGCCATGTCTAGGCTGGCAGAGAGCCCACCACGGTGAAGTCACAGCTTCTGTCTTGCTCCTTCCTCCCCTGTTACCTCCCCAGAGCCCCTCTGCATCTCACCTGGCTTCTAGCCAATGAGCATGAAGAACAACCTTCTCATACCCACTGCCTATCACACCCAAGCGGCTGCCGCCCTCTGTATCAGAGGGACAGCGGAGATCTGGAGCAAAATGCACTTTGATAATTTTTCGGAAAAATGTGCAGCAAGGAGTTAGGCAAGTGGGGTCCACGGTGCTAAACAATGCACAACAAGCACTGGCAAAGCTAACAGGCCCAGATTTAATATGAGAACACATTCACGAGCAAGTATTTACAAACGCCTCTTTAATGCGTTTCATGCACACGTGTTGTTTATGGCATTAACACCTGCCTATTGGCTTTGTCACTGATAGGAAAAAATAGCAAAAAAAATGTTTTTCACTATAGAATACATAAAGGAGATAAGGAATTGAATGTGACAAACAGTACGAAAACTGAAGGTACTTTTCAGATGGAAGAGTCCCTCGTGCATTACAAGATGCACTTCCTGAAAGGAGGAATGACACACCAAACAGCCAATGGCATGCAGTAAGAGGGTGATGCTGCTCTGACTGAAGCCATAGGCCAGTCTACGTTTACTTTGTAAAACTGGTAGCAATATCTGCAGGTGCGGAGCCAAACAGATGCGCTGTCAAGCCAGACCTAAAAGCATGGATAACCAAGGGAAACCAAACGAGGGCCAAATAGTGTGAAAAAACACAATTACATAACACAGAGAAATTGGACTGGCTGGTCAGTTATTCCACATAAAATGTAAAACGCGGGAAAAAAAACATTATTGCAGTGAATTTGAAATCAAATAATCACCAACGAAATAACTGCACATCACATGGAAACCACCTACGTCCAGAGGGACTGCAGAGTGCCACGTTACAGAATGTGCTGCTTGAAGGCGCTTGTGCAAATGCAGTGTGTAGAGGATTTACTTTTGCAGCAGACGCAAGGAAGTGCAATGCTTATTACCAGGGTGTCTGCCTTCATACACCCCACAAGGCACCTGTTGAATGTTCGTCGCCCATTCAACACGTGGCCTCTCTGCTGAGGTGATCAACAGAGGCCGCTACCTTTACCAACACTCAGAAGATTTTGTTAATTGCAGGAGTCAGCTACACTATACCCGTAATAAGGAACACAGTAACACAACAGGTGTCTCAGCAGAGATCAAAAACTGAATTGTCATCAACATCACTTTACTCCCTTCATTTCCAGGATAGTCATTAGTAAGACTGACAAGGGGGAGGGACTGAAACTCACACAACCCTTGTCGTGCTACAAAATGACTACTACACAACTCCTCCTTCATGCTGAGATACGAAAAAGGGAACACGAACAAAAGGAAAAGGTTTAATTAAGTATTTCCAAGTAGCTATCAGGCCCGCAGCTTGTGAGTGAAAACTACAATTACCCCCCCCCCCCCCCATGGCTGGCTGCCAAAGCTGCATGCGTGTGAGGTGGGCTTGCACGTGAAAATAGCATGTTTTATCAGTGGAAAGCCATTTATGACCTTCACAAAACATGGTGAGGGTGCCTGAGAGGGGCAGGTGCTTGGGTGAGGGAAGTATCACACGAGGAAGAGAGCTAGAAAAAACCTGCACTCTCATGAAGTACTGAGAGAAAAAGTAGTTCCCTAAATGTGAGCAGTGGAAGTGTACGGCTCATCCAATCAAAAGGATAGTAAAGAGGCTATGCTCCAGGTGGTTGGAAAAACACATGGGAGGAGGGAAGGGACAAACCCAAAATGGACAAGCATAGGCATCAAATAAACACCAAGCAAATAAGATTGACAATAAGGTCAACCAATGATAAGCAACGGGTTAGGTCAAAGCCCAATGTTAGTTTTTGGTATAGTTCACAATAGGTTTTCTCTTACCAAACAGCTCTTTGTTTTTTTTGCATATTTATATAGCGCAAACTCGACCCGAAGGTATTGCAGCGCTTTATATGAGCACCAGTTACGTTACACAAGGACATGTTCATTTTTTTGTAGGCACGGGGAGATCAAGTGATTTACTCAGAATCACAGGATGTTGAGCCGACGCAGAGACTCGGACCTGGTTCCTCAGTTCCAGAGTCGGCAGCTCTGGCTTTAATGCTGCATCTTCTCCATATCCTAAAACCCTGTTAGGCGAGACCAACAACACAACCTTTAAGGAGACTTTTCTTTTTTTTATCTTGCAGAATGTCAAATGTTCAGTTCTGACGACCAAAGCTAACTAAGACACCTCCCGGAAATGTTTGCAACCAGAAAGTCCGTTTTTTTGTTTTCAGAATTTTTTTTTTTTTAACATGAGGCCAGAGGTTTAAACATCTTGCAAATGAGACAGCAGGAGGCTCTGACTTAATCTCGTTGTAGGCCTCTTGGTCAGGCAAAGAGATGGAGAAGGTCAGGCAGATGTTTGATGACCTCAGTAGAGGCTGAGAAAGAATACACAGGCCTGCTCCTGTAGTCACCTGTAGTAGCCGTAGTAGGTTTGCTGTGCACCAACTTCAATGCCTGACTTTGCAAGGCACCGGAGAAAGACATAACTCTGCCCACTGACCGTCAGGAGAAGTATTCTCTTGGGCAGTGCCTAGAGGCAGAACCGCAGCACATTGTGCTGGAATCTGTTGGAGGATTTCCAGGCAGCCTCCAGATCATCCAGGGTGTCTGGGAAGAGGCCCTGGTGAGCCACGGATACATCTTCAAGGACAACACGATCAAGTTGAGGTAAAACAGAGCTAGATGAGGACTGAAAATACCATCTTGGTTCATGCAGACCTGGAGGTCATCCCGCTGACGAAGCCCCTGGTGTTCCAAGAACCAGACCTGGCATGGCCAGGATGGAGCACCAATGCCCGCAGAATACTCTGGACTGCGCCCGAACTTCAAAATGACCCTCTGAACCGGGTGCCAGGACGTTGTAGAGGAGCCTCTCTGGCCAGTCGACTCTTAGGTGTCTCCCAAAGAGATGGAGCCTCTGTACATCCAGGATGCGGCATTCCGAGGAGATCTACGTGGGCCTGAGGGCAGACCTCCAGCGCATCTAGTTGAAAAAGACAGCGGTCTGGGGTGAGGCCAAAAGGGTCCTCGGGTAGCCAGAGCTACTATTATTTCAAGTGAAGCCTTTGTCTAGGTTTTAGTAGTGAAAGGAGAGTCCCAACAGGACTGGGAAAACAATAAATGCGGGGACACAAGGTTGTACGAATGACATCACATTTATTAATATCATAAAGCGAGTGTCATTCACATTATAGGAGCTAGTCCTGGTGCTCACACAAGAAGTGAAAGTGCGTGAAGTGATAGGTGCTAGTGACTTAAAATTTACATCGCATTGACAACACTGTACAAAACTCCGTAGTTAATAAGATATGTTAAAGGAGTTTCGGTTGTGGAAGTCGACGGCGTTTCGATCTCCTTAGTTAGAGATCATCATCAGGACGAGAAAGCGTGTGAGCAGGTAGGATCTGGAAGCGGGACGCTGCTTGTTTAGGGTCGTCGTGGGGTTGCGAAAACCGTGGTGGTTCCAGCGAATGTGGTATCAGTAGAGGGGAGGTCCAGCCAGTCAGCGTAGTTCGTACTGGACGTTGGAAAACAGGGAATCAATCACGGTGAACCGATTAGCCCGCCGGGGCCAGTTGAGGAAGAAAAGAGGAGGGACTGGATCCTGCTACCTCCAATGCAAACAGCATGCAGTTAATGGTGCTGGAGTCTGTCGGAGCGGGTTAGTCAGCGTGCACAAGGATGAATCTTACCTGTCCCATAAAGCACCTCGAGGCAGAACTCAGAGGTGCGCTGCGCAGGTCATCTTGAACGAGTCCAACACTACTCATTCCTGCACTCCACAGTGGCGCTGTCCGCAGCCCATGACAGACCCTATCCCACTGATGGAGCAAGGTTTCAAAAATGAAACTTGCTTGTACGCAATCCTCCTCATAGTATTAATTTATTAAATTGTATTGTCAATACTAACCTTTGCATTCACAAACACAAGAGGGACAGAAGCTTGCTTATGTGCTTTACTAATGAATAACGCTTGTCTGTAATCCAAAATGTCCGCTAAAGCGCGGGAACTTCAATGCGCATGTCGCAACCTGATCACATGGTGTGACATCTTTCTTTGCTTGGTGGGAAACTTCTGCTTCTGCGCAGTGTGCGCTAAAATGGCCGCTAAATGTTTTCACATGCTTAAGCTTGCTCTCATGTCATTATTAAATTGTCGTTTTCTTAATACTACTAATGCAGGATAGTATAATAATTAATGGGGAATAGAGTAGGGAAAGTGGGCATACAGTGAAACATTTTATTTGTGATTTTAATATTTTCTTCTTGCACTTTTAGTAATTCGTAAACTTGGGCCTGGGTTGGTGACTTGAAACTCGAGAGACAGATGGTTCTGCGCATGTGTCCTGTGTGCCTGCCAAGTGAAGTCAACTTGGACGTCTCCCAAGGCCATTACCCATTGGCCGAAGATGCTGTACTTTATGTTTCCTGTGGACAAGATGATACTTTTCCCCTGTAAAATGTATAACATTTGTCGTGAGACGGGTGGGAAATAAAGCAAATGTATTAATTTGAAGGGGAGGGAACGTAAAGACAATAGGCTTTACAATTTAGGCCAAATCGATATGGTGCGAGAATCCACCCCCTGTCCCTGTCCAATCAGAAGTAGTGGTCCCATATTTTAGCAACATTAAGGGGAGGTACATGGGCGTAGAAGGGTATAATAGAATATAGCATTAGTTAATTAGTAGGAGCATGCTTTCACGAAGAACAGGCGTCCATGCTGCTAGAGAGCTCTTAGCTCCAGACTGCCATGCTGATCGGTTGCTGACTGAATCCCTGTCCAGAAGAGGTCCTGAGGAGGGGGCGGCGGAGTCCATTAGAACGGGAGGAGAAGTCGAGTATCGGAGAGGGGAACGGCGCAGGCGTCGTCGTAGAGAGGTCACCGGTCCTGTCCTGATCCTGGAAGAAGTCTTTGCTCTTCATCCTTCCTGGGTCCTATCTTTTCCAACTGCTTGGCCAAGGGGCTTGGTTCTCGCATTTAGGTAACTATACTGCAACCTTTAGTTGCGCTGCTGTCTCTAGCTTCTCCTCTTCCTTAAACACCGTCATTGATTAGCAAAATCATTTCTATGCTTTTTCTTGGGTATTTCAATCAAGTACCGTGTTTTCTGTATTTTACTCTGCTAAAACTTTAGATAAACATTTTAAAACTTCCTGACTCAGTGGTTATTTCAGAATTATGAACTATATTGAATGTCACTCATTTTAAATTTCCCAATTGGCAAAGGATCCATTGGTAAGTGATTACTCTTCAATCAGAAGGTAATTGGTAGCAGGGACTTTGATAAAAGAGTATATCTGACACCCAGCGTAAGTATTAGTGTAGTATGAATGTATGGGCCCAAGTGAGTATATGGTGTATGAATGCTGTTGGCTAATATTGCGCTGGATCACCACCTTCATGTCTCCTTATGCTTCATAGTTACTGGTGACGTGGGTGGTGGCACTGAGGCCCATGTGAAGCTATTAGTGAGGGTCTTCCCATAGGGCACCTAGTCTGGACTCCCTCCTTCTCTCCTGCACTCCAAGGGAGAGGGATTCAACTGCTAGTGAGGAAGAGTTTGCAGAAGTGATGGAGTGGACCTTCTGAGAGAGGTATCTGGGGAGAACACTGGCTCAGCACCACAGAGTAGACCTCAGAGTCTCTTGGAGGATGGGAAAGTGGCCACCCACAAGGGCTTATAGAAGGTAGGTTACCCTGCTTCACTGTGCAGTGTTCTCGCCAAGCTGTATCCACAAGGGAAGACTTGCTGGATTGTACAGCGCAACAGCTTGTAAGAGTCAACGCACACACAGAGGAGGTTGGACTCAACCCGGTGGTGCAGGAGGGCTTTGCCCAAGAGCGCCCTCTGTGGAGCACCTAGACTGAGTCAAACTTCAGCAGGGAGAGATGGTCCTGATATGCAGTATTTTCAGCCTAAAAGGAGCTTAAGAAGAACAGCTCTGGTGAGGGGATGGTGGGGGTGCGGCACCCAACCTGGTGTGGAGAGGGATTTCAGTTCTGCACCCAGTCTCCAAGCATTAAACTTGTCCCATGATCCCCCCCACCCCCATCAAGAAGAAGTCAAACACGTCATATTGCATGGGGTCGAGCTTGCTTTGGGTAAGTGGCAACTGATGGTGTAAACACTACCTAGCTGTGAAACCAGAGGAGCAGGCATGCTATGACAGAACACAGGCACACAAGCACTGGAAGTCTCCAGGTCAGCTGCTGGTCACTGCTTGTGGCAAACCCAGCCTGTCTTCAACCTCAAGCTTTGGGGCACAGACTGCTGAGCTGGAAGAGAAAACTGCAGGAGGAACACAAAGAGTAAACAGGTGAAACCTACTCAGAGAAAAAAACAGTGAGAGCTACAAAGCCAGCTCCAGGTTACATCGATTGGTGAGGTCAGAACCCAAGGACATGGAGGAGCTATTACTGCATGCATCCCCGTTGCACATGCCTCTGGTACTCAGGTACTGTTATAAGAAGAAGATTTCGATCTCACCACCAGGGGGCAGGGGATCCACTAGCGGAAATTTGGAGAGAGCCAAGAGTAACAAGCATTGGCAAAGCAATAGGTCTCGTCTATAAAAGAGCTATCGGATTTGGCAATGTATTTTTGCCATGTTGTACACCAGTGTGGCTGCTATTCAGCATGGCTAAAAGGTATTGTATTGTATTGTAATTGTATTTATATAGCGCTTACTATCCCTGACGAGGCCTCGTAGCGCTTTTTCGGCGAGTAGCACGCCACTTTGGAACCCATAGTGGCGTGGAGAGTCACAGATTGGAGCAGAGGGGAGTAGAGTTCAGTGCCAGAGTGTGCTGTAGAGTGCAGTGTTCTAGAGTGAAGTGGCATAGAGTGGAGTGCCCTCAAGTGGAGTGAGGTGGTATAGGGTGGAGATGCATGGAGTGGATTGAGGTAGTGGGATTGATTGGATTGGAGTAGATTGGGGTGGATTGTATTGGGGTAGAGTGGGTTGGAGTGAGCGGAGCTGGTGGATTGGAGTGGGGGGACTGGATGGGGTGGATTGTATTGGAGTCGGGTGGATTGAAATGGGGTGAGATGGATGGGATTGTAGTGGATTGTAGTGAGGTGCATTTGATTGGTTTGGGTGGGGTGTATTGGATTATAGTAGGGTGGTTTGGAGTGAGGTGAATTAGAGTGGTGGGGGGTGGACTGGATTAGACTGGACAGGAGGGGGGTGGATTCGATTGGAGTGGGATGGATTGGGGTGGGTGGATTGGATTAGAGTGGGGTGGGGTGGATTGGAGTGGGTGGATTCGATTGGAGTGGGATTGACTAGAGTGGGGTGGGGTGGATAGGAGTGTGGTCGGCTGAATGGATTAGATTGAGTGGGGCGGACTGAACTGGCGTGGGGTGGATTGGATTGGGGTAGAGTGTGGTGGATTGGGATGGAGTCGGATGGATTGGGGTAGAGTGGGTGGAATGGAGTGGAGTGGGGCGGTTTGGAGTGGGGTAGACTAGATTAGATTAGATTGGAGTGGGGTGGATTGAAATGGGGTGGATTGGATTGGGGTGGGGTGGAGTGGGATGGACTGAAGTGGAGTGGGGTGGACTGGAGTGGGGTGGAATGAGTGACGTGTGTTGGGGTGGATTGGTGTGGAGTAGATTGGATTGTAGTGAAATGGATTAGATTGGGGTGAGGTGGATTGGATTGAGTGGGGTGCGTTGGGGTGGTGTGTACTGCATTGGGGTGGGGTGGACTGGATTGGGGTGGATTGGACTGAGGTGGATTGGACTGAGGTGGAGTGCACTGGGGTGGGGTGGATTGGATTAAGATGGATCGGATTGGGGTGGAGTGGATTGGATAGGGTAGATTGGATTCCACTGGATTGGGGTGGATTGAATTGGGGTAGGGTGGATTGGATTAGGGTGGATTGGATTGAGGTGAGGTGTATTGGATTGGGGTGAGGTGGGTTGGAGTGGAGTGGGGTGGATTGGATTGGAGTAGGGAGGATTGGAGAGCATTGTTTTGGATTGGAATGGGACATATTGGAGTAGGGCACATTGTTTTGGATTGGAGTGGGGCAGACTGGAGTGATGCAGATTGGAGTGGGGCAGGTTGTTTTGGACTGGAGATGATTGTTTTGGATTAGAGTGGGACAGACTGGGTGGGGCAATTTTGGGGGGATTGGAGTGGAGCAGATTGTTTTGGGTTGGAGTGGGGCAGAATATTTTGGACTGGAGTGGGGCAGATTGCTTTGGAGTGGGGCAGACTGGAGTGCAGAAGGTTGGAGTGGGGCAGATTGTTTTGGATTGTGTTGGGAGGATTGGAGTGGATTGTATTGGGGGAGTGGTTTGGTTTGGATTGGTCTGGGGTGGCTTGGATTAAGTGGGGCGGACTGGTGTGGTGTGAGGAGGCGTGGATTGAAGTGGGGTGGATTGGGATGTACTGCACGATTATGTGATAAAGCATAATTTCAAAAATTACACATAAGAAAGAAACAATATTGCTTTGCAATAAAATAATTCTCGTCTTTTGAAAACAGCGCCCACAAGCAAAAACACAAGGAAACATCAGTGTAAAGTGAGAAATGAAGGCTTAGCAAAATAAAAGGAACTATGGAAAATAAATCATTTTAATTCTGTTTGTCCCGCTGGGCACGTTTTTGCCAGTCACATGCCTTCTGTTTGCAGGGCACTAAAAGTTAAAAAGAACAAAACAGTACCTCAATCACGTTGTTAGCAGCGGACGTACACTGATTTAGTTGAATCAATCAGTGCTTGGTACCTGCTCCACAGAAGGGAACAGGAATTATGTTAGGCCTGCCTTGACAAATTACGAGGTTGTAAAAAACGGAGTGCCACGCAAGCCAACAAATGGTAAACAACGGGTAGGCACTAAGCCCTTTTATGTATAAAACAGTGTCTCGCAAGTGAGAGACATGCGCTAGCGCAGCATGTTCGACCCTAAAAATTATTGTTAATTTTAAGTTAAAATAAAAGGGAAGGTCTGTGCACTGTCACTAAAAGGTCTTAATGTATAGACACTGCGGTATGGTGTTTCCTGCAGGAGGCTAATGCTGTAGTGTTGGCATCAATGAGCCAAAGTCTCTGATGGTCTCAGTGATTCTGAATATAGCGTACAGGTGGGACGCTCTGGCTCAGATCGAGCTTCTCCTGGGTTCTCGAGCCCAAAGCGAGCCGAGCCGTCTTGCCCATTCTCCAGCTGTTCAGTAATTGGCTTGCCGACCAGCAGCACTGTACCCGAAGTCTTTTTGTATTTTTATTGCACCCTATGGGACTGAGATGGGCTGGTCAGGAAGTGCTGTGAACAGGCTGTACACGATGGCCTCTTCATAGTCAGCCTATCAACAGCAGCTCTGACCCTTCGACACGGTCCATCATGATTTGCTGATGGACCGGTTGTGGGGGTGTGGAGTCTGGGGTAAAGCATGGAAACTCCTGAAGTCCTACCTCTCGGACAGAGTGCAAACAGTCTCACTTGGTGAATTCTGTTCCAAACCCTTCTCTTTGCCTTGTGGAGTTCCTCAGGGCTCCTCCCTTAGCCCCACGCTTTTTAATGTTTACGTGTCCTCCTTCGCCCCCCTGATCGAATCCTTGGGTTTGCTCTGACATCGTATGCGGATGATACTCAAATTGTGGTGTCACTGCTACCAGGGCACGAGATGGGGACGGCAAAACGGTTCCATGACTGCATGGAAGCAGTGGGTAAATGGATGTCCCAAAATTGTCTAAAACTCAACTCCAGCAAAACGGAGGTCATCCTGTTTGGCAATGACCCCAAATTTTGGACCCCAAGTTGGTGGCCGGATTCTCTGGGCTCGCTTCCGATCCCCACTAGGAAAGTAAAAAACTTGGGAGTCTTGATTGATGACAAACTCAATTTTGGTGACCAAGTCAATGCAGTAGTTTCAGCCACGTCATTTGTTCTTTGAACATGTAAGAAAATTTTACCGTTGCTACCCAAGGATAGTCAACGCACAGTAGTCACCGCTCTAACAATGTCAAGGCTGGACTATTGTAAGAGTCTTTACCTTAATATGCAGGAGCGGTTTCTGCACAGACTGCAACTTCTGCAGAATGCGGCCGCTAGACTGCTTACTGGGACTGATAAATTTGCCTCTGTCTCCGGGGATATCAGAAGACTACACTGGCTACCCGTCAAGAAACGGGTGCAGTTCAAATCACTTTGTACTGTTCACAAGGCCCTTCAGGGTTTAGGTCCTGGCCACCTGAAGCGGCAGTTCCAGTGGTATGTCCCTAAAAGACCACTTCGTTCCCTGGCAGCAAAGTTAGTAACAGTCCCTCCTTCAAAAAAAGCCAGTTGGGGAGGTAGGAGTTTTTTGGCTGGTGCAGCCAAGGCATGGAATGCCCTCCCATTCCATCTTAGAAATGGTACGGATTTACTGGCATTTAGGAAAGCTTTAAAAACCTGGCTTTTTGGCGTATAGTTTCCGGTTTCTTAAGTACGCTTCAGTGGGAGGACTGTAGATAGCGCCAGGACACCTTCGGGTAACAGTTTGCGCTTTAAAAATGCCACTAACATAACAGGATCAGCCCACCTGGGCTGTTAATCTATGTGCACTTCACCTGTGTCCAAGAGATGATCTTTGAATCTACTAAGGAGACCTAATACCTATAATAGCCGTTTTTGAGGTGATGTCAGGGCTTAGGGGGAGTCTGTGACAGCAAAATAAAAAACTAGAATGTCCTCCTTTCCCTTAACTTCGTACTTTTTTCTAGAAAGACTTCTCATGTCAGCTGTATTTAATATGGAATGGCTGTGTTTGTTTAACATACTGTACTAATATAGCTCCTGAGAGAAACACAAGTCGCTGTCCTTTGGTATGGAACAAGCGAGAAGAGGATACCCATGCAGCGGCTGAATACCACAACGTGTAACCAGGAAACTTGGGGTCAAATCCCGGCTTCCCACTTGACTAAATCGTGTGATCCTACACAAATCACTTTACTTCACTGCATCTCATTTCAATTGGGAGCCAAATCTGAGGCAACCTTCAAGAAATTCTGCTCAAGGTGTGTGCTATATTAAAACCTAATTTATGTAAAGTTTAACGGACAATAATGTTGATCCACATTTAATGTATATAAATATTGGCCACATATTCAGTGCACATACAAAATGTGACATCTCTTGCTTTACTCGGGGCAGGGTTGTAAGGGCACCATAGGTGAGAACACGTTCATGTTTTAAAACAATTGCTTTCAACTGATGTCTACACAGTGACAGAGTTTTCCTTGACGTTTGCTGTGTGATTTACATGTGGATTCTTTTGATGGCTCGGCTCGCTCTCTTATCCTCCCTCGCACACCTCCACTATAGACGGGCTCTCATCACAGAATACAGATGTTGAAAGGAAGAGCAGCGCCGGAGCCCACACAGTACAATACAATTGTGCACATGTAGTGCAGCATGAAAGGCACAAAAAGCGAGAAGTGACAAAGGGGCAAAAAAACGAGCAGCAACTAAAAACTATTCAACAAATGGAAGATATTGTATGTGTCCAAGTGAGATGGTGCAGGCTTCAGGAAACTAATGAGAGCGTGTTTCTGAAAAGGAAGTTGTGAAAGCTTTATAAAGGTTTAATGGTCTGGACCCCACAGAGCAAAATGCCATATACAACAGTATTTCTTATTGTTCTACATTCCTTGCATACCTGTCAAACGCTTCAGACAACTGAACTCTTAGTAAAGAGCAAAGCAATGTAGAAACCACTCCCTGTGAGGGCCTAACGAGGGATATCACAGTGCAAATCTATTCCAAGGGATAGCCAGATGACAGATATGTCTATTGACCGAATAAAGTTTCTTTGATGATGATGACTGATATAATGTTCTGTGAGCTTTTGTGTAATAAAAATGCCTCAGTGCCGGTTTTAACACAGTGTGATATTATTCAACCCTTAAAGGCCTATTGGCTTTAATGTATGGTTCCCACAAATAATAAGCCTGCATTTGCCAAAACATTTAATAACTAACAGATCATACCTATGGCATCTGATGTATGCTATCACTGGCTTGTCAGCTTAGCCATGTGAGGCCTACCGTACAAAGAACTCATAGGCAGATGCTACAATTATGCAATTTTGAAGCCTCTGAATTTTTTTCTTTGCAATTGTGGTTATTACCACTTTTGCCACATAATATATCAGTATGCTGCATACTGTGCAGATTTCAACATAAAAAAATCTGCTCCTATGATTAAAAGTTATTAAGAACACTGCATTGCAAATCGTGCACAACTACCAACACTTCGCAAGCGTTAACTAGACACCTTTCATTTATTGGCTGCAGCATTAAGGCGATGACAATTGAACCCGGGAGGTGGTAAATACCCTAACATATAGATTTCGAGCATGCATTTTTTTTTTTTAACTGGATATAAAATTTTACATTTACATTTGTAGATTATATAGCGTGACTTATAAACCTTGAGGGTATACAGTCGCTGTCCATGGGCACAGGGAGATTAACTTTGGTGGTGCGGTGCCGGGTCTGCCCCGCTGCCGCACCGTCAAAGCCATGGTCAGACTGCACGCCAGCTGAGGAGTTTCCTCCTGTCTGCCTGGCTTTTTTTGGTGTTCCCAGAGCGGTGCCTCTAAAAACGGGCACCGCAATGGGAACGCCAAAAACAGTTCCAGCACAGCATGGACTGGTGTGCAAGCACACAGGGAGGTACATGTTGTGCCCCCTATGTGCATCTACAGGGCGCAGAGCCACAGGGGGCCCTGTAGAGCCTCCTTTGTTTCCTCTCTGACAGTGTTTTAATGGAGGAGGAACTGCCATGAAAACCCTGGCGGAGAAGAAAACTCCAACTATGCTTGGCGGGTCTGCAGCAGTCCGACCAAGCATATTGATGCCCTACACCGCCGCAACATCGCCAGGGAACGGCAGATTCCCTGGCGGCTGTGGCAGGGCTATTTAGGTCCCACTGCACAAGTCATAATAGGGTGGTGGGGAGACCGCCACAGCCGGGCCCTCGCGAGTCTGGCGTCCGTGGACTGCCAGACTCATAATTAAGCCCTAAGTGATTTTCCCAAAATCACAGGATGTTGAACCGGCGCCGAGACGCAAATCTGAATCCCCAGTTCCCGAGTCGGCAGCTCTGGCCGCGGCCCTACATTCTCTCCCAGAACGATTGATTCTTTGTGCTTCAAATATTTTGTTTCACTGTTCATGCAAATTCTTGCTAATATCACAGATAAAGCAACAGTTGTTTTAAGGAATTATTCAGAGTTTAGAATAATTCTAAACAATTTGCATCTCTTTTTAGATTTAATGTCTTGTGTCTTTTACTGAGACACCTACATAACAACACGTAATGTAGAATGCAAGGCCTGAAAAGCGGCTTCCAGAGGCCTCAGGTTGTGATGCTCCCAGAGGCCACATGGCCACTGAATCCGACACTATCCTCCAGGACATATTTTTAGGAATATAGTACAAGAGGCACAATAACTGTGGTCACAAAAAGTGGTCGCAAATTAAATATAGACTTTTTGCAACCACTATCTAATTTTGCAAACGGACCTATGTACTAATAGTGCGGTACACAAAATAACAAATTGGAGTGGGAGTAACAGAACAACTTGCCTAATTAATATTCATTAGGCTGGTCACAATTTGCGACCCCCTGTGATGGTTGCAATAGAAAGCAAATCACCTATCCTTTGACTTTATTCCAAAATTGAATTTTTTTTCCAAAGTCACCGGAGTTCCTTAGAGCTGGAAAACTTCAGCAAGAGCTGGGAGCGGTAGGGGTCCTCTGGACCACTACCCCTCTCAAAGAAGCGGCCATCATGATTCCCAAAGGGGGAGAGGGTCCAAAGGGGATAACTTCCACTTTGTCGCTCAGTCACACCCCCAACTTTGAAGTCAGCAACTAATCAATGGTTAATGCCCAGAATAACAGTTGCAAACCACATAGTTTACTGAGTCACAATTTGGAAGACATGTTCCAAACTGAGGATCAATAGGGATCATAAATCTATTTTGTGATTAGTAAAAAACTCTTCTGAATCACAAAATAGCGTTAGTGCATAAGTAAAAGGGTTTTAGAGGTCGCAAACCATGCATTTTACCCTTTGTAAATCTGGCCCATCGTTCGCTACAGCAGAATAAGTGAAGCACAGCTCCTATTACTGGCTTTACACAAATCTTGATTGTCGAAACTTGAGAATCAATCAGTCGTGGGTTTGTGAAGCGCAGCTACTCATCCGCAGGGGTCTCAAGGCGCTGAGGAGGGGTGGGGGGGCATAGCTCCTGGATGTTCACAGAGATTCGTCGAAGAGCCAGGTCTTGAGGTCCTTCAAGAATTTGGAGAGAGTTGGTGTCTGTCGAAGGTGGAGAGGGAGGGTGTTCCATGCCTTGGCCGCGAGCAGGGAGAAGGAGCATCCTCCTGCTCTGGTCTTCTTGATGCGCGGTACAGTCACGAAAGAGAGCTGGGCTGAGCGGAGGGATCTTTGGGGTGCGTGGAACGAGTGGCGGTGTTTCATGTAGGTGGGTCCAATGTTGTGGAGGGCTTAGTGGGCCTAGTGAGAAGGGCTTAGAGGGCTTAGTGAGAAGCTTGAAGGTGATTCTCTTCTTGGCGGGGAGCCAGATGTGGCAGTGGCGCGATCGGTGGAGGACTAGTCTGACGGCGGCGTTCTGGAGTTTGCGAGTGAGGTTCTTGTTGATCCCGGCATAGAGTGTGTTGCCGTTGTCCAGTCTGCTGCTGATGAGGGCATGGGTGACAGTTTACCTGTGTTCGAGGGGAATCCAGTTGATGGTCTTTCGGAGTAGGCGGAGGGTGTGGTAACAGGAAGAGGTGACAGCGTTGTTCTGGCGGTCCATTTTGAGTTCGGAGTGCAGGATGAGTCTGAGGTTGTGTGCGTGGTTCGTTGGGGGGGGGGAGGGGGGGAGGAAGGAGGGTTCCCGAGGGCAGGCGGCCACTAAGTGTCGTTCCAGGCGTCGGGGTGTGAGCCCATGATGAGTACTTCGGTTTTGTCCGTGTTGAGTTGTAGGCAGCTGTTCTTCATCCACCTGGCGACTGCTTCCATTCTTCTTGAAAGTTGTGTTTGGAGATGTTGGGTTCGTTGGATAGGGAGAGGATGAGTTGGGTATCATCTGTGTACGATACGATGTTGAGTCCATGTGATCTGACGATGGATGCGAGTGGGCCATGTAGACGTTGAACAGGGTGGGGCTGATGGAGATTCCTTGGGGGACCCCGCAGGTGGTCAGTGTGGGTTCCGAGGGGAAAGGAGGGAGTCTGACCCGCTGCGTTCTGCCGGAGAAGAATGAGCGGATCCAGTCGAGGGCCTTGTTCCAGATTCCTGCATCGTGGAGTCAGCGGGCTAGGGTGCGGTGCGAGACTGTGTCGAAGGCAGCGGAGAGGTCCAGGAGAAGACACTATTGGTAACACTGTGTTGCTGCGCTTTCATGAATTAACAAAATTATAAATTGCTGGTGAATAACATTTTGAGCGCCAGTTTGCTCAATTTGAGTAGATTTATTTTCTTAATCTCAAGGTACGACACATTGCTTATAAACATTTGTGCACTGAAAAGTAACAGAAGCTACTTAATAGTGCACAGAAGGTACCGCATAATTTGCCTTCAGTCATCCTATCTGCCTCTTACTTTCCCCTATCTGAACTCATAGTTTAGCCCTGCTGCATGATGTGGTCCTGCACTGCCGCATAATTCTGGTAGGTAACGTGCAGGGGTTCTTGGAGAAGGCCTGGGCTGGCTGACGCACTTCAAGGTGGGAGATGAAGGGTGTAAAAAACACAAAAGAATGTATAGATACCGCGCTCGGGTGTGCAAGCACCGAGCCGTCTGTGGAGCGGCTGCACGTTCCTCCTCCATCAAGCGCTTTGAGCATTCTTTCTTCCTTTGAAGCAGAGTGAAAATGCGGCTCACTTTTCACTAACAGTAGGGGAAGCTGTGGATGAGTGGGAATAAAAGAGCAAAACAGGACGATAAAAGAACGAGGTTTCTCCTTAGAGTGGAGCGTCTGCTTTCATCGGGTGAAGTGGGACATGGCCAGGATCAAACAGCTGAGGCAAGCAAGCGAAAATGGAGTGCACGGGAGGAATCGGAATAAGTGAATTCTAATACATCTGGCTCATAACTGAGCTGCCCCTTGGATCCCTGGTGAGTCTAGGCGCTCTATACCTAATCATACATGTAACTGTTACTCATTCTTGCACTCATCTATCCCATTCATTGATGCACTGACTCATTCTTGCATTCAACCACTTACCCATCCACAATAAAACCCACACACTTCTACTCAACAAGCATACCACAAATAAATTAAAAGAATAAAAGTTGAAAAAATTGTCACAAAGGACTGTGATTGGCATGTGTTTGTGATACAAAGCAAGTATAACATTAAACATAGCGTTCTGACATCTTTGAGTGGTGTTGTGCACAGTGTATCATTGTTGCACCGATCCAAGATGGCTGCCATGTTGCTTCTCAACATGGGTGGCCGTCTTGGAATAATAAAATAACGATTTACTAAGGAAAATACAATTCCAATATGGCTGCCAGGTTTTGAAGCACTAGTAACGTGGGATAGGGTGCACTGCAGATAAAAGAAGCAGTAAGCGAACGGGCAACTAGCATTGCCTGGGGAGGTGTGTAAAACCTCCCCACTACCCCAAAAAATAACTGAAAGAAAGGAGAAGGAAAGAAAATTGGGAGCTATGAACAGAGAACAGGGAAAATGAAAGAACTGGCGCCCAAGCCTTGGCAGTGAAGAACACTTAATCTCAGATGTATGTGCATGCTGCCATGGGTGAAAACAGAATGCTAATGACACTCCAACAGACCAATGGCTGAACAGAGGTTACCCAAAGACCTACTGTGCCTGTATCTTTATATATGTTTTTGAATTATTTTTTTTACTATAGTGAGCAAGGGAGCCTGCTAAAATGGTAAGGCCAGACATAAAAAGTATGTTAATACACATCTAAATACTATACATAACAATAGAGAATATGCAAAAAATTATAGTGGGCAAAACAATATAGTAATTGCAGAAATCTGCTTTTCGGGACTCTATTTTAGCTGGCTTTAAAACTCGGTGCACATTACTGCTAACTAGAAGTAAAGTGCCTGTCCTCCCCCTTTAAACATGGTTACATTGGTTAATTCTAGGTGCTGCAGGACTCTGCCTTTGCCCCGCCAGACTTCTGTCTCCTAGTATTTGTGGGTACAGGGCCGGCTACAAACTGGATTTTAGTATTGGATCTGGGAGGATACTAGTGATTACCATAGTGCACTCCCCTACACACCCACAACCCTGAAAGCACAAGTTGAGTGCGGCCGGAGACTTTTGCCATCTTGAAAATGCCATAACCCATGATAATTTGGGTTGTTTTGCTGAAGGCAAACATGAACTACAGTGAACGTAAGTAGGTTACCCGCGGGAACTTTAACCCTATTGGTTAAAGAGGTCACAGGAGTCATTCCCACCCACTAGCTAGTACCAGGCATAAATGTGGCACCATAAGGCCCAATACCCTTAAAGTCTCTCGAGTGTCATGAGGTCCTGGGGCCTTAGAAGAAGTACCCTTGTGGTTGTTTGAAAGTCAATATTTTTCTAAAGGAAAAAGTGCCAAAGCCCCTGTCTGTGTTAGTACCAAGAAACATTTTCAAACTTTTTGTCCGCCAGACTTTCTTTGGGACCAATCTGAGTGATGTATCCAACCACGGCTTCATCACAATTGGCCTCAAATAGCTCCTAGGTCCTGCTCTACTGCTTCCACAGTCTATCATTGGTCTATCCAATTTCTTGCAGTAATCTTCAGGATAATGACAACCCACCCATTAAGCCTTACTGTCTTTAACATCATTTCCACAATAACAGCCCTTCAGCCTTTGTCGTAACTTTTCATAAACAAATCAGAAACAGGGTATCTAACATACCTTTTCCAAATGAAACTACCAGGCTTATAACCTTTATCATTGGCCATTACCTACTCAGGCCTTCTGTAAAGAGCATAACTTTACTTACAGTCAAAAAAAATTCAAATATGTACAAAGCTATGTTTGGCAAAACAATATACCTCAACTCCTGGAAGGGACTAACAGAAATATCACAGTGCAATCTTCTACTCCCTTGGTTTGTCAAATAGATTAAATGACACCAGAAAATTTGCCTACTACAGTAATCTGTGAGATTCTATGTAGAAAAATACCTGTTTACAAGTTTTACGACAGCATAATAACATTCCACGCTTAATAGTATATGGACTTTAACATATGCTTTTCGAAACAAATAATTCAGGACTCCAGCCTTTGTCATAACTTCTAATAATTAGCAGATCAAACCGATGAGATCTGACATTTTTTTGCTCGATGAACCTAGAAGCGTTACTATTGGTTTGTCTTATAAACAACTCTGACCTACAATAGTGAGCATAACTTTTCCTACAAGGCAACAATCAGGCACACAGTTGTAACATTACATGTACGGACACAATTAGAGTTGACAACCAATATACAACATATCCTCTGAGGACCCAACGGGGATTACCACAATGTAAATCTTCTACAACAGTATTTAACTGAATTGGTAATTACCACCAAAACCCTTGTCTACTACAGTAATCTGAGAAACCCCATGTAACAAACTGTGTAGAAGTTTTACTACAGGTTTACTACAGGTGAAAAGCAATCCACCCATAAAGCCATGCTGATTTTAAAATATGCTTTTCAAAGTAAATAACTCTGGCCTACTGCCCTTGTCATAACTTTTCATAATAAACAGATCTGATATAACGTTTCCCAATAGACCATTGGCTTGTCACCATAACCAACTGGGGAAGTGAGCACACGCTTTCCCACCAGGCAGCCATCAAACATACACTAGGGCCATATAAAAGGACATAGGAATGGACAAGGAATTGACCGACCTTCTTTGGGCTGTGCACCAAGACCTAAATGCCTCTGCATGATACGGCCCTGGGAGGAGTGTACTAACCCTTGTAGCCTGGAATGGGATGTGAGGCAGGGATGCGTGCGTGCCCCTATTTTATTTGTACGGAATACATGAATATTTAACGGCCCATGGTTGTGATTTATCAAAATGTAAGAATCGCCCTGTGGCAGCATTATTATATGCCGATGACGCTGTTTTGATTTGTCAGATGCCTACTGGGTTAAAAAATCTAATTGAAAATGTAGTATCATTCAGGAATGGTCTCAATTTAGAGACAAATTTTACTACAACTTCTCATATGGCAGTGGGGAATCGCCCATCTAGAATAAGATCTGTTTTTGTTTCTGGGAGGCGCTTAGAAAGGGTTCACAGCTTCCTATATCTGGGGATTAACCTTTGATTACCGGTGCAGTTGGGGCCCCTGCCTGCGCACTTGGGCTAGTAGTTTTGCGCAAGCGACTAGGGCGCTTTTTCAATTAGCTAATAGAATTGGATCTAAGCCCCTTCCAGCCCTGTTAGAAATCTACACGCTCAAGTGCCCTCCTGTTTTGACTTATGGGGCCCCCGTTTGTGGCTACGGTTCATCTGAAGGTCTCCAAGTTGAGGAGAAAGAATTGTGCGGGAGACATCTAGGGTTACCTCTCAGTAGTCCCCATTATACCATCCATGAAGAACTGGGGGTAAAATATGTCTCCAATGACATCAAGCTGGCATCATTAATGTTATGGATATCTGTATGGACCCATTAAAGAGCCAGTCTTAATAGAGATGTCATTGATGACTGTTTGAATTGTGCTTACGGACATAAGAGCCCCTGGCTGCTGAGCTAGGAAGACGTGGCCTGTTTCTTGCACCCGAAAAATGTACAGAGATAAAAAAAGGGTGAAGGAATGTTTTTGGGAGAGGAGGACAAATGATAGTGTTGAATTATTGAAATCTTTTGTACAGGATCATGTTATGACCCACGAGCCCTATGTACATTGTGTCAACAATGTTTGGGAGAGATATTTCTTGACAAGATTATCGGTTTGGCAGTATAAGGACGGTTTTATCATTTCCTTTGGGTCAAGAATTATCCGTCTCCAATTTAAACTTGTACTTGCAGTCAATTTTCAACGCAAACCTTGTTGTATTTTGGATTTTGTTGCTGGCATTATAAACAGTTTTCAAAACGTTACTTAAATCCTATCTTGAAATTGTATGTTTCTTATCAATGTAGACCAGCTCTCTATTTCTTCCAGTCTCTTCCCAAGAGTATTTGTCTGCAGCGCTGTGGACTGATTATTAAAGTCAGCTGTTCGTCATCGTACATGCATAATTTTTTGATTATATGATTACTGTTGGATACAGTTGGCAATAACAGACTGGCTTGTCTTTTTATTTTTTGCCTCTCCGTCGATTATTTATGTATTGACTTTTAAACTGGCTTTAAAATTCACTTTTTGTAAGGCAACTCATTACACCGTCTTTCGTCCATCGTGCTATACCTTGATCAGTCTGTGGCATTTAACACTGTTAATCGCCCTCCAGCGCTGCCACAAATTATTTCTTCATTTGCCTCTCAGCAAGCTCATTTTTTTTTCTGTGTGACACTCTACTTTGCCCCGCCCACCCCAGTAAGAGGTGGTGCCACCCAGGCGCGCAACGCCCATAGGCCTCAAAGGGCTTCTGTACAACTGGCACCCATCGGTGGTTTTGTAGCCTCTCTAGGACATGAGCAGCAGCGTCTGTAGACTTTATTAGCGTTTTTAAGGCATGTGTCTCTGCCTAGGCCCTAGGTGGTGCATGGCTTAAGTCCCGCCCCTCCTCTTGGCCACGCCCACTCTAGACTGGTGAGGGATCACAGCCAGATCCCTTGCGCTGACCCCGCCCCTACTCTCACATGGTGAAACTGTCCTAATGAGTTTGGCAGGTGTACGTTTACTCCTCCACAACTGAGGCCCTTTACTTTTCTTCTTTCTCAGTACTTATCCCCAATCTCTCTCGCCCACCTCCTCCCAGCTCAATCAGCTTTTCCCAGGACACACTGACTTTCACCATCTCAGCTAGAAATCTTGGAATTCTATTCGGCCCATGAGGCAGAGGTACTAATCCATTTCTATACCTGCCACCGCAGCACACTAACGAGAGCCAAATGTACGAAAAATGGGCCATTTTTCTCCCATTCCACTCAGCCAAGGCAGGGATCGGTTTTTCAGCGCTTATTTATGTATTAATGAGCTTTGTGTAGCGCTGCGTGCGGCATTGTGGTAGCCCGGATTGCTGCCGTGTACTGGTGTGTCACACGGCAATAATCCACGGCACTGTTAACGTTGATCGGCTCACCCGATCAAAAGCTGAACTAAGGTCGATAAATGCAGGGTAGAGTACCCCCCCTCTTTAGCCACGGTATATTGATGAATTACTAACATGAGATGAAGGCCCGCTCAACAGTGCCTAGGTCTTCTCTAAAGCCGGACTGAACTGGAGTAGTAATGCCAGAGGCCTCTGCCCAAGCCTTAATTATCTTTAAGAATATTCGACCGACCATTTTTACAGAGAATCCAATAAAGAAATCGAACAGAGGCACCCCAGGTCTTCCCTACAGCTCAGTGCCAAGTATTGGGTAACTTAGAGCGAAAGGCAGAATTAAGAACATCAGTAATGATGGGTGCCCAGCACTTCAGCCTGGACTTATATAGATCCAGCCGGGCCCGGAACTGCGAGGAATAGCCAAGTTAACTTCTTCTAACGTAAATGAAATGGTCAGAGGGTTACTAGAGGAAACAGCCTCTTCATGAGTGGAGGCATAGGAATTTAACCCGTAGATGGATTTGAAGTGAGATATCCACTTGTCGGTGTGAATATTAGTGCCTAGACCGTTATTCTGTCGGACAAGAGGAACGTCGGATATCACTATCTTCCAAAATCCTCCAATATCCCTCACTGAGTAGGCATTAATAATGATTAATCATGTGTTCCAGTTATCCTTTTTGATGGCCTGCCATAACATTTTGAATAGCTCCTTATATTCAGCTCTCAGTAGGGAAAAGGCAACCCTACCCCTGGGGACTTTATAGAGGGCAGTCCTTAAGCGTTTGTATACAGCACTACAAGTGCTGCTAAACACTCTTGGTTCCGAATTGGGACTGGAAACAAAAGGAATCAGGAGGAATTTTTTGATAATTTCCCCTAAATTGACAAATACATCCACTAAATTCCCCCCACATCACTGGTTCGATCAAAAGATTGTCAATGAACAAAGTTAAATGAGATCTGACCAGTTGTGTAAATAAGTGGTTAATGTCAATTCTTCGTCTTTTAATGCGGCTCCTCAACTAGGCCAGCAGGCCCTGGCCAGGATATGCGATATCCTGAATCGCAAACCTTGACTGTCATGGTGTTAGGCTTATGATCACCGGCACAGATTCCCCCCCCCCCCGACACAATCATCGGGAGCAAAAAACGAAAGATACAACTATAATCAATTATGCTGCCCCGACCGAAGAAAGAGGGGTTTTGTTTACCCTCATCCTCTTTAACTTATATATAATTAACACATTTGTAGTCGAGCAGCTTCCTATATAATAGAACCCCTCTAGTATCCATGTTCAATTGTTCGTTAGATGTATCCTTGAGTGAAAAAGGGTTGTACCAAGTGCTCAAATCAATTTTAGAATTAAAATATGCCCCTAAGATACAGGTGGTAAACCAGCTGAAACTAGACTTTCCAGCATTGTGTAGAAGAGGAGGATTTTGCAGGAGACGGAGGGTCAGGAGTAGGCCTTTGTAGGAAGAGTAGTTCCACAACAGACTTAAAGATGGTGGAAAGGTAGCAGATCTGAAGGAGAGATTCGTGAACCTTGGCAAGAAGAACCTGAAGGCAAGTCAGAGGTCCCATAGTTTGTGGGCAGAAGGGACTAGACTGAGCCCATGAGGGTTGCATATTTCAGCATGAGGTTGAGCTCTGTGGCAGGCATGGTTGTAAGGTCGAAGAGTAAAGCAAAGTGAGGTTGTCAGGCGGTGATGGTGACGGAGGTGAGTCAGTGAGTAAAGTAGGAAGGTGTACTCTAATACTAATTATCTTGAAATGAATGTATGAGGCCCATTTCTTCTCGGTGGGTGAAGAATGTGCGATAGGTTAGCACGGCAAGGAGATTAAATTGGTGATTGGTTTGCAAGCTGCTGAGGATGTGGTCGAAGTGGGGTTTTGCAGTTTCTCTGGTACTGTCTAGGATAGGGCCTAATATGCCCTGGGATTGTGTGTGGGCCTCGAGATTTTTAGCAGTTGCGAAGAAACGCTTGAACTTAGTTTTAAAAGCGCAAATATCGTGGGTTCTGGCAATAAGGGGGTAAAGTGTGCAAGAAATAATGTGCTTCCAAAGCATGGCTCAGAGCTTTAAGTTGATCAAAAGATTTGCTGTGAGCCAGGTTTAAGTTGTAAATTGAATCTCACCCCGGTATGAGGTGAATATTGATTTTTAACAGCACTCCAGCCTTGTTACCAGCGCTGCGCTGGCAGCCATTTGCCCCATGGCATGTTTCTCCTCATACAAATGTACAGGGATGTTGTGCATTTACTTTGTGTTTTTTGGCACTCTGCCATGTTAGCACTGATTGTCCCTGAAGACCGGCTCTGGTTTGTATCTTTGATCAACTGAGACGGAACGATAAATCCGTGGGAACATAAGCACTTCATCGTACATTAAATTGGCATGATTCCTAATCACTTGTGCTTACATCATCAAGTCAGCAGCTTTTTTGATAACTTCCTTGGAAGTGAATGTGCGCATTCGATGTTTGGATGAAACGTAAGAAGTGTAAATCATGTTAAACATTGTTTTATGAAAATGATAAAAATGTGCTCTGAGCCCATGGGCTCCCCCTCGTTTTGGAAGGAGGGGGGCGTCTTACCTAGGAGCACCAAACCCCACTGCTAGTGGTTCCTCCTTCAGCTTTGGACACCAGAGCCCAGGTCCATCCACTGGTTTCCCAGAAAGCCCCACTGTGGGGGCCAGAGAGGCAGGTAGCACAGCAGCTAGGGCCCACTCCATATTAATGGCCGCATCAATTCTTTGTGCCTGGTGTCCGCACCACTTCACAGCCTTGGCACTTGCCACCAAGGGGCAGGGCCAACTGGCATCCATGTGGCATTGCTACCCTTCCGCAGGCTCCTGCAAGGCTGGTGTGGCCAGGACCTGTCTATGCCTGGCTAATGCAGCTGAGAGGAGACGGGCTCGAGATCACCCATTGGGTTTCATTCCTGGGCTATTACCTACCTTCCGGTCTCGGCCACTACTACGCTGCAACTGCTACACACTTGGATTACCTTTGTGATGGCAGCCCTGCACGTTTTCCCGCTGCAGCTGCCGCGATCCCCGTGAGATGACTTCCCCCGGTCGAAGCGGGGAGAGAGCACGGAGTTCCTGTCTTCGGCCCTCTCATCCCCCTGGCGGCCCCTCGGGCTGTCCAGGAGTCGGGATAGCCTTCCTTCACTGGACGGGCGACCACGGATGGAGTCCTCCTTCCTGGAGGTGGGAGGTTTTCGACGGGAGCTCCGCTTGTGGCCTGTCTCGTCCATGGAGTTTATTTCAGCGGCTTGGTCGCGGCCTAGCGATGGACTGTAGCTCCCCCATCGCTTTTCGTCCACTTCCTGAGTGTGGTGATGGTGGGGCGGGGCGGCCATTTTACCCCCATCCGATGGCCTTTCTCGGCGGTCTGCTAGTCGCTGGCGCGGTGAGTGAAGCTGTCCCGCTACGTTGCTGTGCCACTGGATTCAAGCTAGCCTGGCTGAAGAAGGAGGCAAAAGAACGATGGATTTAACCCAGATCTTTTGACTGGGGGAGAATGTTTGCATTGTCAGCATTCCGTCCATCATTTGTTTGCTGTAACACTTTTCGCCCTAAGTGGGATGGGTATGCCCAGACGTGGGTCCCTTGCTCACTGTGCCACTGGATTCAAGCTAGCCTGGCTGAAGAAGGGTGACATACCCTGAAACCAGTCCCAGGATGCTTGTTTCCGGTCCAGGGAGGACCTGGCCTGGCAGTTCGGTCTGGACTGTTCCCATGGGGCACAGGGTCAAGACTGATTTGCATATGGCTGGGTCCAAACTGGGGTGGCGCAGTGGGCAAAAGAACGATGGATTTAACCCAGATCTTTTGACTGGGGGAGAATGTTTGCATTGTCAGCATTCCGTCCATCATTTGTTTGCTGTAATACATCATCAAGTCAGCAGCTTTTTTGATAACTTCCTTGGAAGTGACTGTGCGCATTCGATGTTTGGATGAAACGTAAGAAGTGTAAATCATGTTAAACATTGTTTTATGAAAATGATAAAAATGTGCTCTGAGCCCATGGGCTCCCCCTAGTTTTGGAAGGAGGGGGGCGTCTTACCTAGGAGCACCAAACCCCACTGCTAGTGGTTCCTCCTTCAGCCTTGGACGCCAGAGCCCAGGTCCATCCACTAGTTTCCCAGAAAGCCCCACTGTGGGGGCCAGAGAGGCAGGTAGCACAGCAGCTAGGGCCCACTCCATATTAATGGCCGCATCAATTCTTTCTGCCTGGTGTCCGCACCACTTCACAGCCTTGGCACTTGCCACCAAGGGGCAGGGCCAACTGGCATCCATGTGGCGTTGCTACCCTTCCACAGGCTCCTGCAAGGCTGGTGTGGCCAGGACCTGTCTATGCCTGGCTAATGCAGCTGAGAGGAGACGGACTCGGGATCACCCATTGGGTTTCATTCCTGGGCTATCACCTACCTTCCGGTCTCGGCCACTACTACCCTGCATCCCGCCGCAACTGCTACACACTTGGATTACCTTCGTGATGGCGGCCCTGCACGTTTTCCCGCTGCAGCTGCCGCGATCCCCGTTAGATGACTTCCCCCGGTCGAAGTGGGGAGAGAGCACTGGGTTCCTGTCTTCGGCCCTCTCATCCCCTTGGCGACCCCTTGGGCGGTCCAGGAGTCGGGATAGCCTTCTTTCACTGGACGGGCGACCACGGATGGAGTATACCTTCCTGGAGGTGGGAGGTTTTAGACGGGAGCTCCGCTTGTGGCCTGTCTCGTCCATGGAGTTTATTTCAGCGGCTTGGTCGCGGCCTAGTGATGGACTGTAGCTCCCCCATCGCTAGTGGACTAGTGGAGAGGTGTGGTGCAGCGGCCACGGCAGCGGACTTCGGAGCACAGGGTTCACTGTTCGATCCCCGGCTCCGGCGGCAGCTCAGCTCAGCACCGTGTGACTCTGGGCAATTGCTCACTTAATTTCCACTACGGCCCCCCAGCGCCTTGAGACCCGTAAGGGTGAGTAGCTGCGCTATATAAAAACGGACTTACATTTACATCGCTTTTCGTCCACTTACTGAGTGTGGTGATGGTGGGGCGGGGCGGCCATTTTACCCCCATCCGATGGCCTTTCTCGGCGGTCTGCTAGTCGCCGGCGCGGTGAGTGAAGCTGTCCCGCTACGTTGCTGTGCCGCGACCTCAACCCTCCTGTGGGTTTTTCACCCGACTCAATTTGGTCTGCCTTTGTTTGGGCCCCGTGGGGATGGACGGACCCTGGATGCTACCCTAGTTGGTGCCGGTATTCCGGACTCGAACTTATTTTTCCTTCCATCTGCCTTATTCCCGATCCCCCGCTACTCTTTTACTACGAGTACCTGTGTTTTCCCTTGTTTCGTTGCACTTCTCAAATGTGTTGGACTTTGTTGTTTGTTTTTTACTTTTTTGTAACCTGTGCAACTATCATGGTCTCTCCTATTGTAAAGCGCTCTGATACCTCCGGGTCTAGCCAGCGCTATATAAAACTCAAATAAATAAATAAAAATACAAATAAAACAGTACTGATGCCTCGCAGGGACAGTGCACTAGCCATGGACTTGCACCCCGCCATATTCGGTGAGGAACATCAAGCAGGCAGTGGTATTACCAGGGACTGAGAGCTTGGTCTAGATTTGTCAGATTTCCCTTACCGCTCTTGTCAGAGGGGGTACAGGAGCAGTGGGGTATCATCATCCTGACAGATCAGCATCTGCTTTAATAAAGAAATGCTTAAAAAAGGGAGGATTTGTCAGGTGATACTGGTAATTGGAGAACAACGACCCTTATTACCAAAATTAATACTTTTATTTTGATATAACCTGCACTGTAAATTGAATTGTCTCTGGACGCTCTAAATTTTAGTACATACGGGAAATGGGAAGAGGGAATAAGGTGATTTCTTCATGCATCAGATGTTTTGGTCAAGTGAGTCTATAGGTTCCATAAACTGCACTTTAGCCCAAAGAAAACACCTCTACTTCTGAAGGAAGAGACGTTTAAGAACCGGAATCGACTCCGAGGAAGAACCCGGTGTTGGGTAAATGGCAGCATCAACCCCTTACCGTGAGGTTCTTCTTTGAGCATGAAGAGGACTTCTCTTTCCTATAAGGCTTCTTCTGCTTTGTGAGGGAGAACCCTTTGGCGTGTCGCTCCCTGTCATGAGACTTGCGTGTGGGCAGGGAGTGGGACTGTTTAGGAGTCTCCTTACAGGTCCGAGCCTGGAACAACTTAACCTCTCACTCATTAATGTCCTTCAGGTGCATGGGGGTACTAGCCACACTTCAAGGGATCCACAGGCACCACATGATGCTGTCCTGAGAGTCACACGGGGACATCTGCATGTGACACTACCGACAAGGAATGAACCGCAGCGCCTTAAGAGGTGGCAGTTGATCTAGTCTGCTGAAGAAGGGTTGCTGAATATTGAAGTATCAATGAAAACTACGACCAGCTCCAGACCCAGGTTGGTAAGGCACAGAAAAATCTGAACTGGTGGCAGGCAGTTCTGTGTTTAGGCCTGTATCGTCACTTCCTGGGCGAGTGCAGCCAGGACTAAAATGGTGTGGCTCCACCTATAGGCGCTGCAGAGCTACTGTGTGAACATTTTACTGATCTCGTCTGGTGCCTGTGGATACTCATAAGGTGAGGAATCTTCTGGAAGAAGAACCCATCACAAGAGCCGAAAACTTGATTTTCACATACATCAGATATTTCCATCAGGTGATGAAGCCAGAGTTAGCATCCAGGTCTCTGATTCCCGCAGTCTGCAGCCTCGCACAAACATCTCATGTTCTGAAGAAAGAGACATTTGGAGGTCTGTGCTGAGGATTTTTGTGTGTTTAAATTTTTGTGCAGCATAAACATGTAGAAAGTAACTTGATTACAAATGAAAACATTGATATAGTACTGTTGTCTTTGTAACTAATTCTCTATGATGTGTAGAAGTGCGTTTTTCTTCCCCTTGTTAACTAGGCCTCAGTTTAGGCCTGATCGCCATCTTTTTCAAAATGGATGTCACTCTCGTCTTCCCCCTGCACATCTCATTGCCTGTCGTCTCTGTACCACGTACTCAAACAGATAATTTATATCCACTGTCATTGTTCATGCTGCCTTTGATGAACTCTTCACGGCTTAGTCACAAAACCGCAACTATTTCTTCAAGGTCTTTCTGTTGGATCACTAGCCCATTCATTCATATAATACGCTGTTTTTTTAGTTTGTTCTAGCATCACCTGATGACATTGTCATAGAAGGGACAAACTAATTATTCAAGCAGTGAGATGGTGCTAAGGCAATAAGACGTTTTATAAGTCAGAGCTCTGATTTGCTGATGAAATGATACATTTGCTCACAACATAGTGATTCTGCAGTTCTGTTAATTTCAAATATGAAAACAATGCATAAAAACGCTCAATTGTGGGGGCGGACCAGAAAAGCTTCCTGTTCTACTAGGGGGGCAGTCCGTTTCTCTCGAAATTTTACTGCCCTTTTGGGACTTAAACTGATTTTTGATTTTGCATTTCTCTGCATTGCTTTATTCACTGGGAGCCTTTAAGGCACTGACTGCGTATCGCTTTACGTTTGAATTTTGTAATAAAAACCCTTTAACTATTCTGCTGACATAGAACTCAGGTACTGAGTTGGCCCTTATACTTAATTAACTTTATTTTCTTATATTTTGATGAGCTGGGAGGCGCCTTAAAGCGGGGACACGTTGGCTCATGAAACTGTCTCCGATTCATTTAACTGCGGGCATACAATTTTAGGTACATGGTAAATTTTGGGATGTCTAAAATTGCAAGGTCCCCCACACCCATATATGTATGAGGTATCTGTGTACTGCGAACCAAGGGAAAAGGCAGCCGCGCTGTACAAGGTCGGAGGCAAGGACGCACCCATTTGTGGTCCTTTGGGGCTTCCTCAAAGAAACTGGTTTAAAACCCTCATTCGCCATCACCTCGACTCCTCGCGACACTCTTTCTAGCGGTCGGCTACTGTGTTTAAAACTGTGCTTCCTATCAATTCTGCCGGTGGGCACTGCAGATTCTTCAATGACCGACTGATGCAGGGCTCGTGTCTGGAGTATTTGGCCCAATAGCCGCCTCTCTGTTGACACCCAAGGCACTGTATCCTCTGACCCTGCCCACCTTCCTAGCCGATAATTACATCACAGGTTGCCCCAGCCCTCCCGGCAACTCAGCTTCCACAGAATGGATTTCCTGTCTCTGTCGAGAAGTGCAGGTACTCACTGTCCTCCAGTCCCTGTCCCTGCTGAGAAGTGTAGGTACTCACTGTCCTCCTGTCCCTAGTTCCTGCTGGGAAGTACAGGTACTCACTGTCCTCCTGTCCCTAGTTCCTGCTGAGAAGTGCAGGTACTCACTGCCCTCACGTCACTGTTTCCTGCTCAGAAGTGCAGCTACTCACTGTCCTCTAGTCCATGTCCCTGCTGAGAAGTGTTGGTACTCACTGTCCTCCAGTCCCTACTTCCTGCTGAGAAGTAGTGCAGGTACTCACTGTCCTCCAGCCCCTACTTCCTGCTGAAAAGTACAGGTGCTCACTGTCCTCCAGTCTATGTCCCTGCTGAGAAGTGCAGTTACTCACTGTCCCCCAGTCCCTGCTTCCTGCTAACAAGTGCAGGTACTCACCGTCCTTCAGTCCATGTCCCTACTGAGGTGTAGGTACTCACTGTCCTTCAGTCCCTGCTTCCGCCGAGAAGTGCAGGTAATCACTGTCCTTCAGTGCATGTCCCTGCTGAGAAGTGTAGGTACTCACTGTCCTCCAGTCCCTGCTTCCTGCTAAGTGCAGGTACTCACTGTCCTCCAGTCCCTGTCCCTGCTGAGAAGTGTAGGTACTCACTGTCCTCCTGTCCCTAGTTCCTGCTGGGAAGTACAGGTACTCACTGTCCTCCTGTCCCTAGTTCCTGCTGAGAAGTGCAGGTACCCACTGCCCTCACGTCACTGTTTCCTGCTCAGAAGTGCAGCTACTCACTGTCCTCCAGTCCATGTCCCTGCTGAGAAGTGTTAGTACTCACTGTCCTCCAGTCCCTACTTCCTGCTGAGAAGTAGTGCAGGTACTCACTGTCCTCCAGCCCCTACTTCCTGCTGAAAAGTACAGGTGCTCACTGTCCTCCAGTCTATGTCCCTGCTGAGAAGTGCAGTTACTCACTGTCCCCCAGTCCCTGCTTCCTGCTAACAAGTGCAGGTACTCACCGTCCTTCAGTCCATGTCCCTACTGAGGTGTAGGTACTCACTGTCCTTCAGTCCCTGCTTCCGCCGAGAAGTGCAGGTAATCACTGTCCTTCAGTGCATGTCCCTGCTGAGAAGTGTAGGTACTCACTGTCCTCCAGTCCCTGCTTCCTGCTAAGTGCAGGTACTCACTGTCCTGCTGCCATGAGAAGTTCAGGTACTCACTATCCTCCAGTCCCTGCTTCCTGCTGAGAAGTGCAGGTACTGACTGTCCTCCAGTTCCTGTCCTTGCTGAGATGTGCAGGTTCTCACTGTCCTCCAGTCACTGCTTTCTGCTGAGAAGTGCACGTACTCACTGTCCTTCAGTCCTTGTCCCTGTTGAGAAGTGCAGGTTCTCGCTGTCCTCGTATCCCTGCTTCCTGCTGAGAAGTGCAGGCACTCACTGTCCTTCAGTTCCTGCTGAGAATTTCAGGTACTGACTGTCCTCCAGTCCCTGTCCCTGCTGAGAAGTACAGGTACTGACTGTCCTCCAGTCCATGTCCCTGCTGAGAAGTGCAGGTACTCACTGTCCTCCAGTCCCTGCTGAGAAGTGCAGGTACTCGCTTTCCTTCAGTCCCTGCTGAGAAGTGCAGGTACCCACTGTCCTCCAGTCCCTGCTTCTTGCTGAACAGTGCAGGTACTCACTGTCCTCCAGTCCCAGTGCCTGCTGAGAAGTGCAGGTTCTCACTGTCCTCCAGTCCCTGCTTCCTGCTCAGAAGTGCAGGTACTGACTGTCCTCCAGTTCCTGTCCTTGCTGAGATGCGCAGGTTTTCACTGTCCTCCAGTCACTGCTTCCTGCTGAGAAGTGCACGTACTCACTGTCCTTCAGTCCTTGTCCCTGTTGAGAAGTGCAGGTTCTCGCTGTCCTCACATCCCTGCTTCCTGCTAAGTGCAGGTACTCACTGTCCTTCAGTTCCTGCTGAGAATTTCAGGTACTCCCTGTCCTCCAGTCCCTGTCCCTGCCCCTGCTGAGAAGTACAGGTACTGACTGTTCTCCAGTCCCTGTCCCTGCTGAGAAGTGCAGGTACTCACTGTCCTCCACTCCCTGCTTCCTGCTGAGAAGTGCAGGTACTCACTGTCCTCCAGTCCCTGCTTCCTGCCGAGAAGTGCAGGTACCACTGTCCTCCATTCCATGTCCCTGCTGAAAAGTGCAGGTAATCAATGTCCTTCAGTGCATGATCCTGCTGAGAAGTGTAGGTACTCACTGTCCTCCAGTCCCTGCTTCCATGAGAAGTGCAGGTACTCACTGTCGTCCAGTCCATGTCCCTGCTGAGAAGTGTAGGTACTTACTGTCCTCCAGTCCCTGCTTCCTGCCGAGAAGTGCAGGTACTCGCTGTCCTCCAGTCCTTGTCCCTGTTGAGTAGTGCAGGTTCTCACTGACCTCACGTTCTGCTGAGTAGTGCAGGTTCTCACTGTCCTCACGTCCCTGCTTCCTGCTGAGAAGTGCAGGTACACACTATCCTCCAGTCCCCGCTTCCTGCTGAGAAGTGCAGGTACTCACCGTCCTCCAGTCCCTGCTTACTGCTGAGAACTGCAGGAATTCACTGTCCTCCAGTCCCTGTCCCTGCTTAGAAGTGCAGGTACCACTGTTCTCCAGTCCCTGCTTCCTGCTGAGAAGTTCAGGTACTCGCTGTCCTCACGTCCCTGCTTCCTGCTCAGAAGTGCAGGTTCTCACTGTCCTCATGTCCTTGCTTCCTGCTGAGAAGTGCAGGTACTCACTGTCCTCACGTACTTGCTTCCTGCTGAGAAGTGTAGGTACTCACTGTCCTCCAGTTCCTGCTGAGAAGTTCAGATACCCATCGTCCTACAGTCCCTGTCCCTGCTGAGAAGTGCAGGTACTCACTGTCCTACTGTCCCTGCTGAAAAGTTCAGGTACTCACTGTCCTACAGTCCCTGCTTCCTGCTGAGAAGTGCAGGTACTCACAGTCCTCCAGCCCCGCTTCCTGCTGAGAAGCAGGGGCGGCTCCTCCGTTATGGTGGAGGAGTGTCGCCCCCCTGCTGAAAGCCAGCATAGGAGTCAGGACAGAAATAAAATGATATTAAAACAATTTTATTATCATTTTATTTTTATCCCTGCAGGCTACGAGGGAGGGGCGTGGTCTCTCATCCTGATGCTGTAGCACGAGGGAGGAGGGGGGATAGGTGGGCACTGCCAAGTGCTCATGACAGTTCGGCCAGCCCTCTGGGGCCAGCCAAACCGTCATGCGCTCTTAGCTTTTCTCCACATAGCTGCGTTGTACAGCTGGGTGGAGAAACCAACACAGACTCCAACTCTATGTCTGAGCGCCGTACCGAGGCGCTCAGACCAACCCAAGGCTGCTCACATGCTGGGAATAGCAATCCCAGCATGGGAGGAGCACTGGGATTGGGAGCTGGGAGCAGGCTCCTAGCAAGGACGCGAGGATTGGGAGTAGGGTGGCTGCCGTCGGAGCAGGTAAGTTTTCCTTTTTTTAAATTTATATTTGTTTGTTTTTAGTGTTTACCTCCCCCCCACCACTTCATATTACTAGTGTCCTCTACTGCTGAGAAGTGCAGGTACTCACTGTCCTCCAGTCCATGTCCCTGCTGAGAAGTGCAGGTACTCACAATCTTCCAGTACCTGCTTTCTGCTGAGAAGTGCGGGTACTCACTGTCCTCCAGTCTATGCCCCTGCTGAGAAGTGCAGGTACTGACTGTCCTCCATACCCTGCTTCCTGCTGAGAAGTGCAGGTACCACTGTCCTCCAGTCCCTGTCCCTGCTGATAAGTGTAGGTACTCACTGTCCTCCAGTCCCCGTCCCTGCTGAGAGGTGCAGGTACCACTGTCCTCCAGTCCCTGTCCCTGCTGAGAAGTGCAGGTACCACTGCTCTCCAGTCCCTGCTTCCTGCTGAGAAGTTCAGTTACTAGCTGTACTCACGTCCCTGTTTCTTATTTTATTTATTTTTATTTTGAAGTGCAGGTACTCACTGTCCTCCAGTCCCTGCTGAGAAGTGCAGGTACCACTGTCCTCACGTACTTGCTTCCTGCTGAGAAGTGCGGGTACCACTGTACTCCAGTCCCTGCTTCCTGCTGAGAAGTGCAGGTACTCACTGTCCTCCAGTCTCTGTTGAGAAGTGCAGGTACCACTGTACTCCAGTCCCTGCTTCCTGCTGAGTAGTGCAGGTACTCACTGTCCTCCAGTCCATGTCCCTGCTGAGAAGTGCGAGGAATCACTGTCCTCCAGTTCATGTCCCTGCTGAGAAGTGCACGTACCCACTTTTCTCCAGTCCATGTCCCTGCTGGGAAGCTGGTAAGTGCAGGTACTCACTGTCGTCCAGTCCCTGCCCCTGCTGAGAAGTGCAGGTACTCACTGTTCTCCAGTCCCTGCTTCCTGCTGAGTTCAGTTACTCACTGTCCTCATGTCCCTGCTTCCTGCTCAGAAGTTCAGGTACTCACTGTCCTCCAGTCCCTGTTGAGTAGTGCAGGTACACTGTACTCCAGTCCCTGCTTCCTGCTGAGAAGTGCAGGTACTCACTGTCCTCCAGTCCATGTCCCTGTTGAGAAGTGCGGCTACTCACTGTCCTCCAGTCCATGTCCCTGCTGAGAAGTGCGGGTGCTCACTGTCCTCCAGTCCATGTCCCTGCTGGGAAGAGCAGGTACTCACTGTCCTCCAGTCCATGTCCCTGCTGGGAAGTGCAGGTACTCACTGTCCTCCAGTCCCTGCTTCCTGCTGAGAAGTGCAGGTACTCACTGTTCTCCAGTCCACGTCCCTGCTGGGAAGTGCAGGTACTCACTGTCCTCCAGTCCATGTCCCTGCTGGGAAGTGCAGGTACTCACTGTCCTCCAGTCCCTGCTTCCTGCTGAGAAGTGCAGGTACTCACTGTCATCCAGTCCCTGCCTCTGCTGAGAAGTGCAGCTACCACTGTTCTCCAGTCCCTGCTTCCTGTTGAGAAGTTCAGTTACTCACTGTCCTCAAGTCCCTGCTTCCTGCTCAGTAGTGCAGGTACTCACTGTCCTCCAGTCCCTGTTGAGACGTGCAGGTACCACTGTACTCCAGTCCCTGCTTCCTGCTGAGAAGTGCAGGTACTCACTGTCCTGCAGTCCATGTCCCTGCTGGGAAGTGCAGGTACTCACTGTCGTCCTGTCCCTGGCCCTGCTGAGAAATGCAGGTACTCACTGTTCTCCAGTCCCTGCTTCCTGCTGAGAAGTTCAGTTACTCACTGTCCTCACGTCCCTGCTTCCTGCTCAGAAGTGCAGGTACTCATTGTACTCCAGTCCGTGTTGAGAAGTGCAGGTACCACTGTCCTCCAGTCCCTGCTTCCTGCTGATAAGTGCAGGTACTCACTGTCCTCCAGTCCATCTCCCTGCTGAGAAGCGCGGGTACTCACTGTCCTCCAGTCCATGTCCCTGCTGAGAAGTGCGGGTACTCACTGTCCTCCAGTCCATGTCCCTGCTGGGAAGTACGGGTACTCACTGTCCTCCAGTCCATGTCCCTGCTGGGAAGTGCAGGTACTCACAGTCCTCCAGTCCATGTCCCTGCTGGGAAGTGCAGGTACTCACTGTCCTCCAGTCCATGTCCCTGCTGGGAAGTGCAGGTACTCACTGTCTTCCAGTCCCTGCTTCCTGCTGAGAAGTGCGGGTACTCACTGTCGTCCAGTCCCTGCTCCTGCTGAGAAGTGCAGGTACCACTGTTCTCCAGTCCCTGCTTCCTGCTGAGAAGTGCAGGTACTCACTGTCCTCACGTCCCTGCTTCCTGCTCAGAAGTGCAGGCACTCACTGTCCTCCAGTCCCTGTTGAGAAGTGCAGATACCACTGCACTCCAGTCCCTGCTTCCTGCTGAGAAGTGCAGGTACTTACTGTCCTCCAGTCCATGTCCATGCTGAGAAGTGCAGGAATCACTGTCCTCCAGTCCATGTCCCTGCTGAGAAGTGCAGGTACCCACTGTCCTCCAGTCCATGTCCCTGCTGGGAAGTGCAGGTACTCACTGTCGTCCAGTCCCTGCCCCTGCCGAGAAGTGCAGGTACTCACTGTTCTCCAGTCTCTGCTTCCTGCTGAGAAGTTCAGTTACTCACGTCCCTGTTCCTGCTCAGAAGTGCAGGTACTCGCTGTCCTCCAGTCCCTGTTGAGGAGTGCAGGTACCACTGTACTCCAGTCCCTGCTTCCTGCTGAGAAGTGCAGGTACTCACTGTACTCCAGTCCATGTCCCTGCTGGGAAGTGCAGGTACTCACTATCCTCCATTCCATGTCCCTGCTGGGAAGTGCAGGTACTCACTGTTCGCCAGTCTATGTCCCAGCTGGGAAGTGCAGGTACCCACTGTCCTCCAGTCCATGTCCCTGCTGGGAAGTGCAGGAACTCACTGTCCTCCAGTCCATGTCCTTGCTGGGAAGTGCAGGAACTCACTGTCCTCCAGTCCATGTCCCTGCTGGGGTGCAGGTACTCACAGTCGTCCAGTCCCTGCTAAGAAGTGCAGGTACTCACTGTTCTCCAGTCCCTGCTTCCTGCTGAGAAGTGCAGGTACTCACTGTTCTCCAGTCCACGTCCCTGCTGGGAAGTGCAGGTACTCACTGTCCTCCAGTCCATGTCCCTGCTGGGAAGTGCAGGTACTCACTGTCCTCCAGTCCCTGCTTCCTGCTGAGAAGTGCAGGTACTCACTGTCATCCAGTCCCTGCCTCTGCTGAGAAGTGCAGGTACCACTTTTCTCCAGTCCCTGCTTCCTGTTGAGAAGTTCAGTTACTCACTGTCCTCAAGTCCCTGCTTCCTGCTCAGTAGTGCAGGTACTCACTGTCCTCCAGTCCCTGTTGAGACGTGCAGGTACCACTGTACTCCAGTCCCTGCTGAGGAGTGCAGGTACTCACTGTCCTGCAGTCCATGTCTTCGCTGAGAAGTGCGGGTACTCACTGTCCTAAAGTCCATGTCCCTGCTGGGAAGTGCAGGTACTCACTGTCGTCCTGTCCCTGGCCCTGCTGAGAAATGCAGGTACTCACTGTTCTCCAGTCCCTGCTTCCTGCTGAGAAGTTCAGTTACTCACTGTCCTCACGTCCCTGCTTCCTGCTCAGAAGTGCAGGTACTCACTGTACTCCAGTCCGTGTTGAGAAGTGCAGGTACCACTGTACTCTAGTCCCTGCTTCCTGCTGATAAGTGCAGGTACTCACTGTCCTCCAGTCCATCTCCCTGCTGAGAAGCGCGGGTACTCACTGTCCTCCAGTCCATGTCCCTGCTGAGAAGTGCGGGTACTCACTGTCCTCCAGTCCATGTCCCTGCTGGGAAGTACGGGTACTCACTGTCCTCCAGTCCATGTCCCTGCTGGGAAGTGCAGGTACTCACAGTCCTCCAGTCCATGTCCCTGCTGGGAAGTGCAGGTACTCACAGTCCATGTCCCTGCTGGGAAGTGCAAGTACTCACTGTCCTCCAGTCCATGTCCCTGCTGGGAAGTGCAGGTACTCACTGTCTTCCAGTCTCTGCTTCCTGCTGAGAAGTGCGGGTACTCACTGTCGTCTAGTCCCTGCTCCTGCTGAGAAGTGCAGGTACCACTGTTCTCCAGTCCCTGCTTCCTGCTGAGAAGTTCAGTTACTCACTGTCCTCACGTCCCTGCTTCCTGCTCATAAGTGCAGGCACTCACTGTCCTCCAGTCCCTGTTGAGAAGTGCAGATACCACTGCACTCCAGTCCCTGCTTCCTGCTGAGAAGTGCAGGTACTCACTGTCCTCCAGTCCATGTCCATGCTGAGAAGTGCAGGAATCACTGTCCTCCAGTCCATGTCCCTGCTGAGAAGTGCAGGTACCCACTGTCCTCCAGTCCATGTCCCTGCTGGGAAGTGCAGGTACTCACTGTCGTCCAGTCCCTGCCCCTGCCGAGAAGTGCAGGTACTCACTGTTCTCCAGTCTCTGCTTCCTGCTGAGAAGTTCAGTTACTCACGTCCCTGCTTCCTGCTCAGAAGTGCAGGTACTCGCTGTCCTCCAGTCCCTGTTGAGGAGTGCAGGTACCACTGTACTCCAGTCCCTGCTTCCTGCTGAGAAGTGCAGGTACTCACTGTACTCCAGTCCATGTTCCTGCTGGGAAGTGCAGGTACTCACTATCCTCCAGTCCATGTCCCTGCTGGGAAGTGCAGGTACTCACTGTTCGCCAGTCCATGTCCCAGCTGGGAAGTGCAGGTACCCACTGTCCTCCAGTCCATGTCCCTGCTGGGAAGTGCAGGAACTCACTGTCCTCCAGTCCATGTCCCTGCTGGGAAGTGCAGGAACTCACTGTCCTCCAGTCCATGTCCCTGCTGGGGTGCAGGTACTCCCTGTTCTCCAGTCCCTGCTTCCTGCTGAGAAGTTCAGTTACTCACTGTCCTCACGTCCCTGCTTCCTGCTCATAAGTGCAGGTACTCACTGTCCTCCAGTCCCTGTTGAGAAGTGCCGGTATCACTGTCCTCCAGTCCCTGCTTCCTGCTGAGAAGTACAGGTACTCACTGTCCTCCAGTCCATGTCCCTGCTGGGAAGTGCAGGTACTCACTGTCCTCCAGTCCATGTCCCTGCTGGGAAGTGCAGGAACTCACTGTCCTCCAGTCCATGTCCCTGCTGGGAAGTGCAGGTACTCACTGTCTTCCAGTCCATGTCCCAGCTGGGAAGAGCAGGTACTCACTGTCCTCCAGTCCATGTCCCTGCTGGGAAGTACATGTACTCACTGTCCTCCAGTCCCTGCTTCCTGCTGAGAAGTGCGGGTACTCACTGTCATCCAGTCCATGTCCCTGCTGGGAAGTGCAGGTACTCACTGTCCTCCAGTCCCTGCTTCCTGCTGAGAAGAGCAGGTACTCACTGTCCTCCAGTCCATGTCCATGCTGAGAAGTGCGAGGAATCACTGTCCTCCAGTCCATGTCCCTGCTGAGAAGTGCAGGTACCCACTGTCCTCCAGTCCATGTCCCTGCTGGGAAGTGCAGGAACTCACTGTCCTCCAGTCCATGTCCCTGCTGGGAAGTGCAGGAACTCACTGTCCTCCAGTCCATGTCCCTGCTGGGAAGTGCAGGTACTCACAGTCCTCCAGTCCATGTCCCTGCTGGGAAGTGCAGGTACTCACAGTCCATGTCCCTGCTGGGAAGTGCAGGTACTCACTGTCCTCCAGTCCATGTCCCTGCTGGGAAGTGCAGGTACTCACTGTCTTCCAGTCTCTGCTTCCTGCTGAGAAGTGCGGGTACTCACTGTCGTCCAGTCCCTGCTCCTGCTGAGAAGTGCAGGTACCACTGTTCTCCAGTCCCTGCTTCCTGCTGAGAAGTTCAGTTACTCACTGTCCTCACGTCCCTGCTTCCTGCTCAGAAGTGCAGGCACTCACTGTCCTCCAGTCCCTGTTGAGAAGTGCAGATACCACTGCACTCCAGTCCCTGCTTCCTGCTGAGAAGTGCAGGTACTCACTGTCCTCCAGTCCATGTCCATGCTGAGAAGTGCAGGAATCACTGTCCTCCAGTCCATGTCCCTGCTGAGAAGTGCAGGTACCCACTGTCCTCCAGTCCATGTCCCTGCTGGGAAGTGCAGGTACTCACTGTCGTCCAGTCCCTGCCCCTGCCGAGAAGTGCAGGTACTCACTGTTCTCCAGTCTCTGCTTCCTGCTGAGAAGTTCAGTTACTCACGTCCCTGCTTCCTGCTCAGAAGTGCAGGTACTCGCTGTCCTCCAGTCCCTGTTGAGGAGTGCAGGTACCACTGTACTCCAGTCCCTGCTTCCTGCTGAGAAGTGCAGGTACTCACTGTACTCCAGTCCATGTTCCTGCTGGGAAGTGCAGGTACTCACTATCCTCCAGTCCATGTCCCTGCTGGGAAGTGCAGGTACTCACTGTTCGCCAGTCCATGTCCCAGCTGGGAAGTGCAGGTACCCACTGTCCTCCAGTCCATGTCCCTGCTGGGAAGTGCAGGAACTCACTGTCCTCCAGTCCATGTCCCTGCTGGGAAGTGCAGGAACTCACTGTCCTCCAGTCCATGTCCCTGCTGGGGTGCAGGTACTCCCTGTTCTCCAGTCCCTGCTTCCTGCTGAGAAGTTCAGTTACTCACTGTCCTCCAGTCCCTGTTGAGAAGTGCCGGTATCACTGTCCTCCAGTCCCTGCTTCCTGCTGAGAAGTACAGGTACTCACTGTCCTCCAGTCCATGTCCCTGCTGGGAAGTGCAGGTACTCACTGTCCTCCAGTCCATGTCCCTGCTGGGAAGTGCAGGAACTCACTGTCCTCCAGTCCATGTCCCTGCTGGGAAGTGCAGGTACTCACTGTCTTCCAGTCCATGTCCCAGCTGGGAAGAGCAGGTACTCACTGTCCTCCAGTCCATGTCCCTGCTGGGAAGTACATGTACTCACTGTCCTCCAGTCCCTGCTTCCTGCTGAGAAGTGCGGGTACTCACTGTCATCCAGTCCATGTCCCTGCTGGGAAGTGCAGGTACTCACTGTCCTCCAGTCCCTGCTTCCTGCTGAGAAGAGCAGGTACTCACTGTCCTCCAGTCCATGTCCATGCTGAGAAGTGCGAGGAATCACTGTCCTCCAGTCCATGTCCCTGCTGAGAAGTGCAGGTACCCACTGTCCTCCAGTCCATGTCCCTGCTGGGAAGTGCAGGAACTCACTGTCCTCCAGTCCATGTCCCTGCTGGGAAGTGCAGGAACTCACTGTCCTCCAGTCCATGTCCCTGCTGGGAAGTGCAGGTACTCACAGTCGTCCAGTCCCTGCTGAGAAGTGCAGGTACTCACTGTTCTCCAGTCCCTGCTTCCTGCTGAGAAGTTCAGTTACTCACTGTCCTCACGTCCCTGCTTCCTGCTCATAAGTGCAGGTACTCACTGTCCTCCAGTCCCTGTTGAGAAGTGCAGGTACCACTGTACTCCAGTCCCTGCTTCCTGCTGAGAAGTACAGGTACTCACTGTCCTCCAGTACATGTCCCTGCTGGGAAGTGCAGATACTCACTATCCTCCAGTCCATGTCCCTGCTGGGAAGTGCAGGTACTCACTGTCCTCCAGTCCATGTCCCTGCTGGGAAGTGCAGGTACTCACTGTCCTCCAGTCCATGTCCCAGCTGGGAAGTGCAGGTACTCACTGTCCTCCAGTCCATGTCCCTAATGGTAAGTGCAGGTACTCACAGTCCTCCAATCCATGTCCCTGCTGGGAAGTGCAGGTACTCACTGTCCTCCAGTCCCTGCCTCCTGCTGAGAAGTGCGGGTACTCACTGTCGTCCAGTCCCTGCCCCTGCTGAGAAGTGTGAATACATGTTCTATGTAAAGTTCTTAGGTGAAAGTACTATATATAAACATTAAATTATTATTCTATGCCCATCCATTGCTACTGTCGAACCATGCCTACCTAACCAGTGATACACAGGGGAAGTGACGCAGGGAGGGTACAAGAGGGGGGCGGGGGGTAGTATACACCCAAGTTACTTGAAAAACATTATCGTTTGAGTTTATCTCTTATGTTCACGCGCTAACATCAGATGTCTCTCCAGCTTTGCTTCAGATGCCACTGCTAATATGTGCAGAATGCCCAATTAAAAGAGACAAAACAATGCAGCAAACTACATGAAAACGGGCATAAATTATGTTATCCACACTGTGGGAAAGTGTGTTCCCAGAGATCACACGGGGCTCCGACTGTGAACTTGGGGCTGGCTGCTGCTGCCGCATAAAACAAAGGCGGGCTCAACTGGCACGTCAAGCGGGCAATTAACGCGCCTTCATTAGAAGCCCTCGGCCCCGCGACAAGGCAGGACACCCCTGGGCCGCCTCGTCTCTTTCCGCCAAGCATCGAACCCCAGCGGGGAATGTTATGTGACCTCCGGGCGCAGACGCGCCAGCCTCGCCGCAAGATCAATGCTTTCATGCACAGATATTCCATATTTCCATTCATGTTCCGGGGCAGCATGCTCCGGAACACTGGGGCTGACTGTGGCCCGGACGTCAGACACATCCTTCAGTCAATGAGCCTCTCTGGAGAGCAGCCATCAGGGCGGGAAAATAATCAATTCATTCTCTGCCAATTTCCAGCCATTCAAAAGGGGGACATTTACATACCAGAGGGCATGCTGGGAGGCGAGAGTAAACGCTCAATAGCAGGACTGTGTAGCCATTCTGGTACTGCACGTTTTTCGATGCTTCTACTTTGTTATGTTCGCTGTTTTTTTTTTTGTCACGCTGCTTGCTTCCTATGCTGCTTCAAGGCGCTGCAAACAAAATGTCCGCTGCGTGCGGGGTTTGAGTGGCGGAAGAGTTCAGTGACAGGGGCCCCTATTTATTTATTTATATATGCAATTTTATATAGCACAGACATTACCCAGAGGTGCCAGAGCGCTTTACAATAAAAACAAAGATAGTTACATAAGGACTAGCATTACATGGTGACGTAAAGTCTTTCCAGTGAAACATACGTCGTTGTAAAAGGTAAAAAAAATAACCAAATGTTCTATCATTATAAATGTCGTTATATGAGGTCCACAATTACCAATGTCCAATCACTGGAGAGGTCGTTATTTTACACATTAGAAACCTGTGGACCACTCCCAAGGCACAGAGTTACAGTTGATCGAGGGAGTGCGTAATATAAGATGTTACAGAGTAGTTGCCAACTGAGAAGGCTTAGTGAAATGGAGGTCGAGCTGCTAAACTCAAGGCAATGATCAGACGTTAAACTAAAGAGGTGAGAAGGCCTGTTCCACAGGAAATGTTACCCAAGAAGTCGGTAACTGAAATATCTTTGAAAGAGAAGGAGTTTCAGTTCTGATCTGAAGGTCGCCAGCGTGTTGGTGGCACGTGGGTTCGGAGGCATGGAGTGCCGAATTCTGGTCGCATTACCTGAAAAAGATTGACCATGAGTCGTTCCTCTTTGAAGGTTGATTTGATTTTGATTGATTTTTTTGTTTTGTGGAGCGCTTGAATGCCCCGAGGCGTCTTGGAGCTAAGTCTGGATGGAATTTGGAGGTTCTTCCGAGTTTCCCGAGTTTTGTACCCCCAGACGTTGGCCGGGCAATGCAGAGTGGATGAGTGTGGGGCTTAATGGGTGATACAGTAGGCTGCTTTGTACGGCCCTGGCTTCAATGGGCAGCCATGGGCGAGTGACCAGCATAGGGGAGATGTGGTCACTCCTTCTAGCCCCACAGATTAAACGTGCTGCCAAGTCTAGGAATGATTTCAGTGGGGTCAGATGCGTCTTAGGGAGACAAGTCACAAGAGAGTTACAGAAGTCGATTCTGGAGAGTAACAGTGATGAACTAGAGATTTCAGGTTTTGGTCCAGAATGTAGCGGCAGATTCCCTACAGAAAGTGCAGTTGATATCATGTGTTTCTTGCCATGGTGCTTAGTTGCGATTGTAGGTTGAGCCTTTCATCTAGGATGACTCGTAGAGATTTAGCACGGTCAACGATGGTGGGTTTGCTATTAAGGATGTTGAGTGTGTCTAACAGGATTGTACCTGAGGTTGAGATTTTCGATGAGGAGGAATTCTGTTTTGGAAGGGTTCAGTTTTAGATAATGAGAGGTCATTCTGTCTTGAACGAAATGTGATGGCGAGAAGAAAGATGTCATTTGGAGAGAAGACCTTTAACTAAAGTCGAGTGTCATCAGCTGAGGAGGTCTCCAAGGGGCTCGATATACAGGTTGAGCATGGTCGAAATAAGGATAAAACCCCGAGAGACTCCTTGATCATCAGCCACTGGTGTTGAAAATAAATGAATTCTTATCCTCTGTGCCCTAACCATGAGGAATGATTAGAACCATTGAAGGACCACGCCATCAATGCCCATACTGTTTGTGAGGCACTTAGCTTCAACATAGCACTCTCGGTGCATCAATCATTTAAAGGCATACTCCTTTATCGTCCTTCTTGTCCCAGGGGAGGCTTTCTATCTGTGGTTGGAAACATACTAGAGACCTCCGCTTGTGAAACGAGTTTCACTATATTGGGGTATTTCAACTTTCTATGGATATGCTATGGATGACAGGGACTCAGCATCTCTTATTGATGCACTAGGATCTTTAGGGCTTTCTCAAAATGTCAACTCCCCTACTCATGTTGCCGGACACATTTTAGACGGCCTATTCAGCCTATTACAGCAGATTATTGTAAAGGAGGCTATTCCATTGGCCTGGATGATCACCACGCAATTCTATACGACGTTTATTTATTGAAACATCAACCCTCTCACACAAGGCCTGGGCCTTCCAAACAATTTTGATCCTCGAGTAGCCTAAACCGTGCTCTCCTTATGCAGCAGTTATCAGATACCCAACCAGAATTTCTCCAGACTCTGAGCAGGCCGCCATGAGTTATACGGATTGGCTTCAAGACACTTTTTCTAAACTGGTTCCTTATAAGACAGTTTATAAAAATAGGAAAGCTCCATCCGCACCATGGTTTTCCGCGGCTTGAGAAACAGCATTGTAGGAGACAAGAGAGACGCTGGCGTCTGCATAATTACAGCCAAGAGAAAACACGCTATAAGCTAGCTCTGGCCAACTACAAACGCCTCCTAATAAAGGAAAAAAGCAACTATTTTACACGAGAAATAGAAACCGCCCAGGACTCCACCAAAGAACTGTTTCAGGTGGTGTCCAAACTTGCGGCTCCATCTGGGAACCATTCTAACACAGTGACTCAAGCGTTTGGTGACACCTTAGCCCTTAGCTTTCAGGCAAATGTAGATCAAATCTACTCCGACTTTAATGCTTCCTTCTCTACCAAGAGCTTGTCTGATACAAACATTGATCTACCGGAAAGCTTTTCTTTCAGGGAATTTTCGCCTGTTTCCTCGGAACATATAGCCGAGATGGTGAGCATTGCAAAATCTGGTTCACAGCTCGATCCTTGTCCTTCATCTGTCTTGAAACTTATTCCGGACCTTAACTTGGCAAATATTTTCAACACCATGTTTATCACAGGTGTTTATCCCACTCAATGGAAAAAGGCCTCTATTCTTCCGTTGCTAAAAAAACCCAATTTGGACGCATCGGATCCTAACAACTATCGGCCCATCGCACGTCTCCCTTTGCCTGCTAAACGTGTTGAAAAAGTAATGAACGTCCAACTTGCTCGATACATCTAGGACAACAAGTTGCTGGATGAAACCCAATTTGGTTTCAGAAAAGGCCATAGTACCGAGACTGCGCTCATCAAAGCTACTGAAGAGATTAGGTTCGCTCTAGACAGAGGAAGGGCAGCTGTTCTCGTTCTGTTAGATTTATCAGCAGCCTTTGATACAGTTGATCAAGGGCTCCTGATCAACTGTATCTCCTCTCTAGGTATCAACCATAGGGTCAAATCTCTGCTGAAATCCTTCTTGTCTGAGCGCTCTCAATCAGTGAGCTTGGGCAACTTCGACTCTCCCACTTTCTCTCAGCGCCACACTATTTAATATCTATGTTACCGATTTGGCACGGGTAATCAAATCTTTGGGCTGGCGCTCCCATCATACGCAATTGTTCTCATCCGTCTACAAAAACGGGGCAGACGTCTCAGTCAACTTTCACAATGGCATGCTAGCAATAAGCTCATGGATGTCCAGACATTGACAAACTGAATTCCACAAAGACGGAGGTGATTGTATTTGGAAATGTATCCCCCGTCTGGTACTCCTGCTGGTGGCCAGAAAAACTGGGACTCCTAACGACCCAGTGACCAAGGCAAAAACATTTGGGTGTTATCTTAGATGACAAATTGACTTATAAATGCTAGGTCAACTCTTTGGTCTCTTCCGACTTTTATATTCGTAGAATGGTAAAGAAACTGTTCCCTTTTATTCCAGTTGAAGCTAGGAGGACATTAATTTCCGCTCTGGTTATGTCCAAAGTGGATTATTGTAACAGTTTATTGATCAATGCCCAGGAATCGGTTGGAAAAAAAGCCACAGATGGTACAGAATGCAGCCGCTAGGATGCTTTCTGGCACCCCTAAATTTAACTCTGATTCTAAGGTTATCAGACAACTCCACTGGCTTCCAATTCGAAGCAGAATACAATTTAAGGCGCTGTGCATTGCCTATAGGACGATTCAAAACACAGTGCCAGAGTTTCTGAAGAACTCTTTGACGATCTACACACCCAGCAGATCCCTGCGTTCCTTTGGGGAAAACCTGCTAACCATCCCCAGGACCTATAGAACCAACTGGGGTGACAGAAGCTTTGTGGTTGTTACTGCAAAGTTATGGAACACCCTTCCTCCTCAGATCAGAGCCATTCCCACTATTATTGCTTTCAGGAAACAATTAAAAACCTGACTTTTTAACATGTAGGCTTTTTTCCGTGCCAGGAGCAGTCAGCGCCAAGACAGCTTTTTGGTATACGTACGCTTTATAAGTTGTTTTAACATAACATAACGATTTTTCAGTATGCCAAAGAACGTAGGGTGGTTTACTGTGTCGAAGGCTGCAGATAAGTCAAGAAGAATCGGGAGGCAGGAGTCGCCAGTTAGGTCTGGTTGCTGGGGTGGCAGTCTCTGAGGTATCATAGAATGGTACTTTGGGGGAATAGGAAACATGTGGTGGTATATTGAGATGACAGACTGACTGGGAGTACCCTGTTGAAGATGGTAGGAAGAGTAGGAGATGAAGGGTATGTATGGGATGGTGGAAGAACTGTGTTGGGGGTAGGATTTAAAGTCCCAGAGAGCAGGACAGTAGGGAGGTGTGGATTCAGTTATTCATATGAGGTAGAGAAAAGTGTTAGGAGTGGAGACAGAGAGGACTCTTTATTGGCAATTGACCAGGGCTGGAAAAAAGTTGCGAAATAGAGGAATTCATCAGTGGACTGAATATAATTGTCCCATTACTGTAGATGGAAATTGTGACTCATCCATTGAAAAGAGAGAAGGGAGCAATTCTAAGCTTGCAGCCATGTGGGATGTTAGACGAGGATGTGACATTTAGTTTGTTGAAGAAGATGTCGGTCCAGGTTGAGATGTTGAAAGTGAAGATGAGGTCGGTTTTGAGCTTCCCGTATTGTGCATTACTGTATTGATCAGCAAAAAGGGTGTCCAAGAATTCTTCCAGGGTGTTGTGTTTATACTTTTTTTGCTGAAGCTTTAGGGGGGGTAGGGGGGGGACATGCTCTTAAAGGAGTTGTCTCCCACTTTCTTCAATTTACTTGACATTGTTGAGTGATTTCAAGGTGACCGGGGAGGGTGAGGGGAGGGAGTCTCAAGGTCGTGAGGTGGTATGAGAATGCAAGTTCACATCAACCCAGGATTCGCTACTGGTCTGTGATGAGTAGGACTTACTGTGGCTCGCACTGATAGGGTATAACAAACTATAATCTCATCAAGTTGGGAAGTGAGGGAAAATACAGGAAGCTGTGCAGGGGAGGTCTAGCAGTCGCTCGTACTACCAGGGTGAAAAAATTCCTTCCGTGATCCCCGCAGATAGATATGAATTGAGTTTAATCACCAGTTCAGGGATTATAGTAGGAACTGTGATGTGGGAGTGGGAAAGTGGGTGTGACTCGGAGGCTAAGGTGGCTATATCTAGCAACATAAGCTTTAACCTCTACACATAGAAAACTCCTTCCATAATGCAAGTCATCAGTCTTCTTTCATTTTCTAGCCCAACAAATTCCTGTAGTTTCTTGTGTGGGCAGTGAGCCTTGCTTCATGGTCTTTCTTACCATAGTGCAGTAAACTCTGTTTCTATAGGTGATGGGCCTTATTCCATGGGTGGTTAGGCTTTTTTTGGGTAGTGGGCCTTGTTACCTGGTCTTTCTTTATCAGGGAGCAGTGAGCCTTGTTTCTATAGGCAGTGGATCATGCACCAGAGGAAACTGGGCTTATTTCACCATGTACTGGTCCTTGTGTTTAGGTGTAAGAGTCACTTTATGTGTGGGTGTGAAAGATCCTAGTTGTATGGCCTAGATGAGCAGACACAGACATGAGCATTGGGTTGGCTCCAATAAGTTATTACTTCATGTCATTTAGGTTTTCAGAAATGCATTCCAAATGGGGAGGCCAAGGATGAGCCTCACAGTTAAATAGGTACGTTTTTAGAGCTTAGACTAGAACACATAGAGGAATCCTGACAGAACCAGGACCCCTACTTATAGGCACTCCATGCTAAGCACCTTCTCAGAATGAATCAGGTGAACCCCTCTCGGGGGTGCGTCCGCCAGCTATCAAGAGTGCTACTCACATTCAGGCAGGCCTGAGTCTCAGGGGGATGGTGCCAGCTGTGTCTCAGGAGGGTGGAAGTCATTGTGTGCAACTAGTCTATCCAGCCACCTAGCAAGACCACTGCTGAGCTGGGAAAGACTCCAGTCGAATGGGCGAGGAGATCCAATGCCCCAACCTCATGGGTTGGGGAGAGCAGCTCCAGTGATATTCGGTGGGGCTGCCATAGCTCTGACGCGACCCCTGTACAAGACGAGGGTAACCATAGAGCTTTGGCATCGCAAGTGAAGGACTGCATCGTGGCCAGGGACCAATGAGGGACTGCAACGTGGTTGGCTTAGCCGAGATCCACTGTCCCCTCGAATGGACAGCGCAGTCTAGGTGGGAGACGAGCAGCGGGCGGTCAGAGGCTGGCCAAGCGTCTGCGGAGCAGCCTGGAAGAAGATGAGCTGACTGGAAGAGTCAGCTGCTCCGCGATTGCAAGGGGACTCAGCTTTGGAGGGGGGATAAGTGTTTTGCCAGTGAAGTTAGAGACATGAAAAGGGGGCCCAACAGGGACTCGTTTCAATATCTGTTTTGAATTACTACCGGGTCTGAGACCCCGCTGACCCCGGCCCACTTAAAGCCCTGACTCACTGCTTCGCTTGGGAGGGTAAAGAGGTTACTTGTCACCTGGTTATGTCATTTTATTTATTTCTCATGTCATCTGGATCAAACGCCACACGGCTATTTCCTCTGCCGGGGTCCAATGCCACGTGGTGCGATTCCCGTGATCTCACGAGATCTGGAGATTAGCTGACAGTCCATCATCACTATTATGCTAATAATTCATTTTAAAACCTAATTTTGGCGCGTTGGGACGCCTTTGCCACAGCGGGTCTTCAACTGAGTTACAACAGGAGTAAGCACAGTATGTCAACATTACCCACTGAGGCTGCACTGTGCGACAAACCAGAGCCGCAGTCGTGGAGAGGGGATGGTGCTTCTATGTGATAGGTCAAAATGTACAGCTCACCTCTTCCCACGCCTTCCTCGCTGAGATTTAAAGCTCTTTCAGGCCAGCTCTAAGTATTTCACCAATGCCAGTATTTACTTTGAATTCTGGTACTTTCAGTGACAAAAGCCAGACTGCAAAGAACAAAAACCAGAACTGTGCCAGCTCCTTACCCCTCCCTTGATACATCTGCCCACTGCCTGCCTCTCCCTTTCTCTCCTCCTTCATCCAGTGCTTGAATGGACAGAGAGTAGTACTGATACTTACTGCCCTCGAACACCCGCTTGCTGCTAAGTGTGCAGGTACTTCTCCACTGGTAGTAATAGATCCGTGGCTGAGAAGCGCAAATACTCACTGTCCTCAAGCACCTGCTTCCTCCTGAGAAGTGCCGATACTCTCACTGATAGTAATCTGCTGCTGCAGTCAGACAGCAGCAAAAAGCAGTGATGGGCCGGCAGGGTACTTAGGTTTAAAGTGCGCATGTCTTTTTGGCTGGCCGACAGCAGAGTCGAGAGAGGCCGCTCCCTCCAATCATGGCGCTGCTTTCATGCTGCATGAAACCATGACAGGATTGGTAACTGCAGCTTCCTGGTCCCACATTGGAGTCTGGCTTCCTGGAGAACAGAAGACCCGAGCGAGGAGGACGTTGCGCCAGGATCGAAGGTAAAAGGTAATTCTTTATTTTACATTTTTTATTTACAACTTTCACTTCTTCCCTCCTGCCCCACAACCCTCCTTATATGCCAGCTGCCACTGCTGAGAAGTGCTGCTACTCTCACTGACAGTAATTGATCTATGGTTAAGAAGTGCTAGTTTTCACTGTCCTCGAGTACCTGCATCTTCCTGAGAAGTGCCGTACTCTCACTCCCTGGATGAGAAGTGCAGGTATTCACTGTCCTCCAGTACCTGGTTCCTGCTGAGAAGTGATGGTATCTCCTCACTGGTAGTAATGGATCGCTGGGTGGGAAGTGCTAGTACTCACTGTCACACAGTGACTCGTGAGAAGTGCTGGTACTCCCCCACTGATGGTAAAAGATCCATGGCTGAGATGTGTGGGCTCACTGTCCCGCAGTACCTGCTTCCTGCAGAGAAGTGCTACCCTCCCCACACTGGTAATAAAAGATCTCTGGTGGAGAAGTGCTAGCACTCACAGTCCTGGAGAACCTGCTTCCTGCTGAGAAGTGCAGGTACTCTCACTGGTAGCAATCAATCCATGGCTGAGAAGTGCAGGTATTCACTGTCCTCGAGTACCTGCTTCCTGCTGAGTTGGGATGGTACTCTCACTGACAGTAATCGATCCCTAACTGAGAAGTGCAGGTATTCACTGTCCTCGAGTACCTGCTGCCTTTGGAACTGGGGGACCAGGTCCGAGTCTCAGCGTCAGCTCAACATCCTGTGATTCTCGGCAAATCACTTAATCTCCCTGTGCCTACCCAAAAATGAATGTGACCTTTTGTAATGCAACTGGTGCTCGTGTAAAGCGCTCCAATATCTTTGGGACAAGTTTGCGCTATATAAAACTGCAAAAAAAACACATTGCAGTGCTCGTGCACAGCTGGACGCACTGCTTCCTCCCAATAAGCCCTGGGCAGAGGGTGGTCCCTGTGGGGGCCCCGCCCGCCTTCATGTTCTCAAACCCCAAGTCTTTTAGCTGGGGGGTGGAGGGGAGGGGGGGGGGGGGGAGAGGAGGTTAGGATACCCCAGAATCAAGTCCACCCTTGCCGGCCCGCTCTTAGTCGAACATATTGCGCCAGGCCAACAAGCCACCTCCATGTAAAGAGCTTCGAGGCGGCAGGGTGCAGGGACTGCTTTGGCACGGGGGTAGTAGGAGAGAGGGCCACCTGTTGTCAATCCTTTTTCGCTTCTTTTGGCCACACACCAGGTTCATCCCGGATGCCAACTAGCACAATTCCTGCACATGCCAGAAAAAAAAACCTTAATTACACAGTACACACTAGACGTCACACAGCTGAATTAACGATTGTAGGGAGAAACTGTACAAAAACGAATGTGTACATGGTTGGAGGCGAGGTAGTAAAACTTGTTAGGGCAGGCAGGGAAATGCCCAGATGAGATGGTGGGCTCCAATATCTAGACATCAATGAATGCAACACTCACTGGTAGGGCAGAATATGCTGGATAACTCTGTAAGAGACCGGTTAATCCTCCACTGCAGGCCCCTTTTCTGAAAGGGAGAGACGGCATTAGACAAGTCCTGCCTGTCCCTCTTCCCACCGCCGCCATGGGAACCTGCGGATGAAAGCCACGAAAGCAAAATAGAAAACAGCTTCTCTGCTCTGCCTTGTTTGAAGGCCTGCTCATTAAATAGATGGCCTGACAGCCAGGAAGATTTCACAAATCCCTGGATCAGCAACTCAGCTTTTCGCTTCATGCATCGACGGCAAGCAACAATCTCCAACACACAGCTGCCCTCCCCAGCGCAGCCATCCCTTGCATCAGGACCGCTGAGTCGACAAAGAAATGTTTCGGCTCATTAGCATCACGCGGCAGGCGCGTCTTTGACCTGCTGCAGCACACCACTCGCCGCTGCTTCTGCCTATTTTGCAAAATAGACACCATGGGGAGCGGCAGGTTCAGTCATGATTCCATGCCGTGGGTGGTTAGCACAAAGTAATGTTTCAATTACTTACTACTGGAAATTCCATTTCTCTGAGCCACATTCTTCCTGGTTGCAGTTATTAGTATAACCAGCAAGTGGATGAAAAGGTGAAGATAGTTGAAGGTGAGCTCCAGCAGATAAGGTGATGTGCAAAAGGTCATTGAAAGTGTCAGAGGAGATTAGGTACTCTGAGCCAGTCAAATGAAAGAGGGGAAAGCGACCAACTGGTAGCACATAAATTATCTTAGAGGCAGATAAAAGCAGTTATGGTTATCAAGGAAGACCCATATTTAGACACTAGCTCATTTACCCAAGGAAAATGGTCAATCCAAGGCTATCTGCTGGGGACACACCAACTAGTAAACATTATCAGAGGAGATAGAAGGGTAACCTGGTAACACACAACTTTAATGCGAGGCGGCTCTTAATTTCCAAACAAGAGTTACAGCACTAGTGGGGCGGAGCTTGCTCGTGACCAAGATGGCCGCTTGAGCGCGCAGCTCCCATATACCGCCACACTATCCTGCAATTTTTGGCTTCCCGAGGCGACAAGCAGACCCAGCTCTACCGGATCTGGTGACCGGAGCTGGTAGTGAGTTGATTGCTGCCACTCCCGTCCCTGTGTGACGCCGGACGGCAGAGCATGACCCGGCCTGCAGCGGAGCCGGAGACTAGGCCTGGATCCCCGGGCTGGGGTGCCTGCCGCGGCGGCTCTACTGATCACGCTGTTGCAACACTTCGCGGCGCCCAGCGGCTGGCGCGAAGTTGGCGCCCTCCCCCCACCGGACGAGGTCCGCATCATCGCCTTTGAAGTCCTGCCCACAGTTGGATACCTCTGCCGCTCACTGGTGAAGTAGTTAGAGCGCGCTACCTTAGAGGTGCCTGCCTGCCCTCACTTTCTACACACCGCCATTATTGCTGGGCCAGTGAGGAAACTGGCCTGCAAGACCCGCTTATGCTTTAGGTTGCTGTGAGCCCCGAGGGGATTGTGCAAGTGATTGCACTTTTGATTCGTGGATTGCCGGCTGTGTGCGGTCTCTGCGTCGTGCTGGGGGAGGTGCGTGCCCTGCCATTTTGTCAGTGGGCACCCCGCTTCGCCCCTTGTTGCTTCCTACTGCTGGAGCTGACTGAGTGAGGATACATCTGCTAGATACTTGGACTTGACTGAGGGGTGAAGTGGAGGCCATGGTCCCCCCTGCTGCCGTGACTGGGTGGGTCGTCTGATATCTCCCTCCTGAGACGTGCGGAGGGCGAGTCCGAGTCGTGGCTCCCTCGTTGGTGGCCTACCGCCCACGGCTGCTGCCCAGCTTGATACCTTCCCCTCCTGGCGTACGATAGGCTCAGAACTAGTGTGGCGTGTCCTCTCCTCCTCTGGTAGGTCTCTGCGGGTGGTGCGCAGCTCTGCCACAACGACCCTGGATTGCGTAGCGGTACCCTTGCTTCGCTCCGGAGTGCAGAGGGACACCAACCATGGGTAAAGTCGACAGAACACAGTTGAAGCTCACCTTCGACCAGAAGAGAACCAAAGGCCACGAGGCGGTGGGAGAGGACGACGAATCCGCACAGGATCTGCCCCAAGAAGAGCCAGCGGGAGACATCCGCACTATGCTGGCGGCGATGGAGAAGGGCCTGCAGGGTAGCCTCTCAGTGCTCGGCTCTAAGATTGACTCTCTCTCCTACCGCATGGACAGAATGTCCGAACGGCTAGACAAACCTGCTCAGCGATTGGACATGGTTGAGCGCCGCACCACAGAAGTCGAAGAAGCGCAAGTCACTCTTGATGTTGGCCACAAGCAGCTGGGGAAAGTTCTCCAGGTCCTACAAGAAAAGACGGAGGACTTGGAGGCGCGCTCGAGGCGGAGCAATCTTCGGATCACGGGCCTTCCGGAGTCCACCCCAACTGGAAACATGGAACAGTTCATCGAAAAGCTACTAGTCTCTCTCCTTGGGCAGGAGATCTTTTCCTCCATGTTTGTTGTCGAGCGGGCACACCGCTCGTTGGGCCCGCGCCCGGTGCACCCCCGAGACCCATCATCGCGAAGCTCCTCAACTACCGCGACAGAGACTCTGCTCTTCGAGCGGCTAGGGACAAACAGCCACTACAATTTGAGGGCTCCACTATATCGTTATACCCAGACCACTTTTAAGGTCCAGGAAGCACGACAACAATTTGCCCCCTTGAAGAAGCAGCAATGCTCTACCCCGCCAGACTCCGGATTAATCGCCAGGGACAGTCACATATTTTTACAGACCCAAAGGCCCTACAGGGGGCCATGAAAGACTGGACGAGGGACCACCGACGCGGTTCGCCCCGGCCTCTGCTGGATGAGGCGACGGGAGGGGCTCGGGAAGAGCAGGACTGATGTGGCGTCTCTGATCCAGACAGATAAGATGATTGCTGTTGGGGTTAGGGGCGGGGGATGAGTAGGTATTTGAGATGAATCTACTGAAGAGCTGTTTGTGCATGCTTCCTATATAGGGTGCTGTAACTGTCCGGGATGACGGGTGCTGTGATGTAATGCGGGCGAGTTAGCTTGCCTGATTATGCTTCTATAGGGTCAGGATGAGTCTTCTAATATGTTCCTGGGAATAGGGAGGGGGGGGAGAGTTCTATTGTATATATTTAGCCTCTGGATTTTTTAATTTATGGGTGGTATGAGGGGCGGGAACCAGACGTGGTTTCTTACAGTCTATGTTTAGGAAGCGTGCTACCTCTGCCCACGTGTGTTTTGCACTATGGAGGTATTGTTCTGGGAGGGTGGGGGGTTTGGGTCCTTCTTGTGTTCTATTGGTACTTCTATATTGGTTGTTATCCTATGTAATTACGCAGGAGGTCAATTGGTCACTTCATCATCTAGGCTGGGTTGGGGTTGGCCTGGCGTGGGTGGGGGGTTGGGTTGAAGGGTGCCTGAAGATGCGCAACACTGCTAGTAGATGCTATACACATTACACAGGTACGATGCACATACTTGTAACTTATGGCTGGAATTGGTAGGGTAGATGCGGCGGGGTCAATCGCTGCTGATCGCACGCCCCGCAGGATTGACACACAGGGCACACTACGCGCACTCACATGGAACGTTCGCGGTCTTAACGACCACAGGAAACTACGGAAAGTTTTGGCATACCTGAACAGACATGATTTTGATCTCGCTCTTTTACAGGAAACCTATCTCCCTCTTTCCAGCTCGCTACTCCGTAGCAGAGGTCTGCAGGGGAATACACATGCTGCCGGTTTCACCACACACTCCAGAGGAGTCATTACATGGGTGCGCCCCAGGCCATCCCTCACACTGCGGCCCCTACATACAGACGTGGAAGGCAGATATGTGGTATCTAGCTGTAAGGGCAGGGGGTTGGATCTAGTGGTAATTAATGTGTATGGGCCCAACTATGATAACCCCAGCTTCTATACAAACTTGTTCAGTAGAGCAAAGGATCTCGGGGATAGGCAACAGCTATGGGGTGGGGACTTCAATTTAGTTATGAATCCGGATTGTGACAGCTCAGGGGGTCCGACTAGACGAGTCACTGCCTCGGCTCGTACTCTCGTTGCTTCTATGGTACGAGCAGACTTACGTGATGTTTGGAGACAGCGGTTTCCTGATAAAGGGGGATTCACACACTACTCGACTTTCCATGACTTACACACACGTATAGACTACTGGCTTGCCTCCAGACAGCTGTACAATCAGGTACGAACCTGTGAGGTACTTGCAGGCACGTTCTCGGACCACTCCTAGATTCTGGTCGTCTTGGATACCCCTACTAGGAGCATCCCTCCTTACACATGGCTGTTTCCTCCCTACTCACTCCTCGACGAGGTATTCAGGGCTGAGCTAGCTGAAGCAATTGAGACATATTTCGACAAGAATGTTGGCTCGGTAGAGAGCCTCCAGGTAGTGTGGGAGGTGTTTAAAGTCTACGTTCGAGGGTCACGATATCTAAACATTCGGGAGTTCTCAAGGCGCTGCGTAAAAGGTTAACCGACTTGGAGGCCGCGCTGTCTGTGCTGGAGACACGGCTGCAGCACGGTGCTGATGATGGGGTGTTGACTGAATTCAAGACTCACTTGGAAGAGTTTCAGGAAACAGCTGATGCTGAAATTAAGCACCTTGGCAAATACGCTACGGCGCATGTTTATGGTGAGGGCGAAAGACCAGGTAGGGTACTTGCGCAGTTATTAAGGACCCGTCGAGATCGCTCTGGGGTTGCCGATCTGAACTCTGCGGAGGGAGTACCACTGACAGACGAGCAGGCCATAGCAGAGAGGTTTAGACAATTTTATTCGACATTGTACTCCTCGCGTGGCTCGGGCTCCGAAGCTGAAATATTTGACTACTTGTCTCATATTAAGCTACCGTGGCTGACTACCACACATCGTGAGTTTTTGATGCGGCCTATCGAGAGGGAGGAAATACTCCTTGCGTTATCTTCTATGAGAGCCGGTAGTGCTCCTGGGATAGATGGCCTAACAGTGGCTTTCTACAGGGCGTTCCTGGATCTCTTACTACCACACCTGGTGGCGCTATTCGAGGATATGTGCGTATCTGGCTCAATGCCGCCCTCTATGAGAGAGGCGATAATAGTTGCCATTTTGAAACCGGGTAAGCCCCCTGAAGAATGTTCGTCATATCGTCCCCTTTCCCTCCTCAACGTCAACACCAAGATCTTTGCAAAGATCTTGGCCAACCGACTGGTACCCCTGGTCCCGATCCTAGTTGCGCCGGAACAGGCGGGGTTTGTCCCGGGCCGTAATATCACCTACAATCTGCGTATGGTATTTGGGGCGCTGCAACACACTATCCCGGAGTCGCGCGCGGTAGCGGTATTTCTTGATATGAAGAAGGCGTTCGACTCTGTTGAATGGCCCTTCATGCGACAGGTGCTCACACGTATGGGCTTAGGACCGGTCTTTCTGCAGTTGCTAGGAGAGCTCTATAGCTCGCCTTCGGCACGTATTAAAATTGGAGACTTGGTAACGGAACCGATATCTATTTCTCGGGGCACGAGGCAGGGCTGTCCGCTCTCGCCGATTCTTTACGCCCTTGTTGCGGAGCCCCTGGCTTGTGCGTTGCGGGAGTACCATGGACATAAGGGTATTCACATACCAGGATATAATCTCATAGTTTCGGCCTATGCTGATGACACGCTTCTCTATGTGCGCGAGCCCGGAAGTAGCCTCTCCTCTGTATTACGTGAGGTGGTGCTCTTTGGGGGTGTCTCGGGCCTCCAGGTCAATTGGACTAAGTCCCTCGTATTCCCCCTCACGCCGTCCACGTCACAATTTGACCTGGATTACCCGCTTCAATGGACGTCGGACTCAGTGAGGTATCTTGGGATACAGGTGCACTCCGATTCGGAGGTGGTCTTTAGGGATAACTACGGAGTAATGGTGAGTAAGCTGGAAGACGATATAGATCGTTGGATTCGGTTACCCTTGACCCTGCTAGGTAGGATTTCTATAATGAAAATGGTGGTTCTCCCCCGATTCCTTTTTCTTTTTACGAACATTCCGATGGTCCTCCCTGGTATATTCTTCAAGACCCTCACGGCGTTGATGGTCAAGTTAGCTTGGGCGGGCAAACAGCCGAGAGTCGAATGGCAAATTCTTACCCTAACTTACCACATGGGTAGATTGGGGGCGCCAGATTTAGACCTTTATTACAGAGCCGCTGAATGCGCTCATGCCCAGCTCTGGATACACGGCTCACCTGATATCCCTCACCTGCAAATTGAGCGAGAGGTGGCAGTCCCGAATCCGCTTCCCATGTTGATTTTCTCACCTACAGATCGCAGGACTAGCATTCTCGACTTGATCAACGTGACTAATCACGCCTGGCACCATCTTCTGAAGTTACAGGCGGGGACCCTACTGTACTCACCTTTGGCGCCACTTGACTGGTGTCATTGGTTGTTGCCATGCAGAGATGGAGGTGTCGTCCGTGCGCTCAATTCTATTGGGGTCAATACTATAGGCGATTTGTTTGCAGATGGCACAATGAAAGACTGGGACTCAGTTGTTGAAGGAGCAGAGGTGCCCCCACTCCTAACTAAATTTCAATATCATAGGACACGGCATGCGTTATTGCAGCTGCTAGGCACAGACCTGACTGAGCCGCCAGAGGTGACCGCTCTCTCCCTGATCATAAAGACGCAAGCCACGACGGGAATGGTCTCTAGGATATATAAGCAAGCTATGTCATACAGAGCTAACCACTACACCAAAGCCCGCCTTGCCTGGCAACTAGATCTAGCTACGGAAATAGACGATGACATGTGGTTATACTGTTGCTACAACATAAAGCGAGTTTCCCTCAATGGCAGACACCATTCAAGTTTTTAAACAGGGTCTATTATACTCCCGAACGACTATGTAGATACGGGCTCCGTGAGAACTCGCGCTGCGCACGATGTAATGAGTCAGTAGCAGATTTTGCACATCTAGCGTGGCTCTGCCCGGGGGTGGCGGAATATTGGAGACAGGTGTTTGTGGAATTGACGGCTATAACTGGGCAGGAGCTCCAACCGGATCCGGCTCTAGCGCTTCTGGGCTTCTCGAAACCCTTACCTAAGGGGCTACGCAGGTTGGTTGACATGGGATTACTCATGGCAAAGCGCAGAGTGGCCATCTGCTGGTTAAGGGACCCTCTGCCTACGCTGTCCCACTGGGCTTCTGACATGGTATATTGCTCCACTCAAACAGAACATTTCAGTGATCTCCTTCCCCCTCGAAATAGACCCAGGAATTTCTGGTCACTGTACAATACGTATAGGGCCACTAAAACTATTGGGGCTGGGGATAAGTCGAACGGTGTATAACTGTAAATTTATCGTCTTGAGTCAGCTTCTACTGTGTTACAAATTGGAGGGTGTGGGTTGCCCCTGGTTCTGCGCTGTAAGTGCAAGTAGGGGAGTGGGTCTCAGCTGTTCTGTCACCTGCAGTGTCTTTGCCCAAGACTTCTTTGATTGATCACAGCCTATGTGTATGTTCTTTAAGTGTCATCCATGTTGCCGATAAAAGCTTGGTATGTAGCCCTGTTGCATCTTATACCTACAGTCACTTTTCTCTAAACAACTGTCATTGTATAGCCTTAATATTGTAATGTGTTGATATCCTGGTGTATCGTTCGCATCTGATGCTCCTTTGTTCTTGTTTAAATGCAATAAAGAGATTAATATAAAAAAAAAAAAGAGTTACAACACTAAACTGCAAAACGGAAATATAAATATATGGTACTTTGATAACACTAAACAATATCACACAAGATTGTTTGAATACATTAATACATAGAAAATATCTTCACAAATTGCTAAAACTCAATCGCCTTGAGAAATATCTCAAATAAATGTTGAATCAGGTTTTGGAGTGTGAGGACCTCTTTAAGTAGACACCTATTGGAAAGATAGTAAAGGAGGGCTTGGTAAGGATGGTGAAGATGACACCAATAATAAAACTGTCTGAGGGCCCGCCACGTGGGGACTCTATTGATCTACATGCTCAGGGTGTCTGTTGTATAGATCTTAATCTCTGACTCTTGCAAGATTTGGGACATTACAAATGGCGACGAGGTCTGCCTGGACTGAATATCGACCAAGCGTATTTGAGTGTGCTTCACACACTATCTCACCCACATATTGGTCTCAACTACCATTCGCACTACACAAGGCATCTTCATCCCTGTAGTATCTTTATGCTGGATGCACGTTCAGAGCTAAGAGAGACAGATGAAGCCTGCTACACACTGACAGAGGTGCCAACATCGATTACAAGGCTTCAAAGAGAGCCATGACCGCTTACTTCAGGCTTCAAGTCAATACTGGATTTAAAAGCTTTAGTTTGTGCAGAGGGCAGCAGATGCATGACTAGCACATCAATGCTTTCCAATCACTCTGAGGTGCCAGGTTAGCACTTGCAACCCGCTTTATAAGGGCACTGAATAAGGGTTATATTTCATGTTCTCAATTCTGCAAAGCTGAAGCCAATATTTTTTTAGAACCAGGGAGGTGTTTGAGGATATTCCTGGATTCGTCGAGGGCAAATTAGTTAGTATAGAGGCGTGATGTCTTCAGTGCAACAACCATAGGTTCCATATATGCAAATAATGGAGTGATTGTCAAAACTAGATGCAGGTAATTATCATGAGTCCTTAACTGACGAACAAAGCCCAGTATTTGACAAACATGGGTGAGCAGCCCTTGATAGTAACCATTCCCTAAACAGCAGTCTACTCTTAGACCGTGAGCGTGAGCCAAAGCATATTATTCTGGTAACTGCTGTCACAGGAGATGTAACTGGGACCAGAGAATCCTTGAGGCACACATTTGAATTATCAGCCCTTAAAAAAATGTAAGTGCCTTTGGAAGCAAAGTTACCTGTTTGAAAGGTGCCCTTTCTCATCAGTTTCCTAACTTCTTTATCCATGTTCCTTTCCCCAAGAGCAGTCAAGAAAGTGAGAGTAATTCTTCGAAGATGCTAATGTCCAAGTCATGTCACCAAACACGCTAAACCTAGACAGTATCGTTCAGAAACAAACTCCTATGAATGCATGCAAGCTGGAGACAGTTTGCTTAAAGAAACTGAAGCATCCACATTTATTTAATCCGGCGTCAAGTATGAATGGACAAAAACAAACAAATTAACTGCTCTATCTTTTCTGACCAATATTATTGGTAACAGCTCAGCTCTAGTCCCTCCTGTGAGACACTCCATCACACTGAGATTTGGACCTTCTCCAGGGAATCTGCAGTTGTCTTTCCATGCATCCTTCAGTGATTTTGTCTGATCCTTCTCTAGGGACTCCTATTATATCTCCTTGAGGTTTAGGCTGAGGTTTCTGTGGGCGAGTCCCCGGGGTATCCCTCCCACTGGTAAGGATTATAAACCTCGGATATTACTGCAGGCAATTGTCTGCAGGAGCTACAGTGGCAAACCCATGTGTGTTAGCTGAATAATCTGAGAAACTGTATCATAACCCCCTGTCACCTGCACCCCAAGAAACATGGCAGGAGATGTCCTGCGATCCTCATGAATTTGTTTCTAAACGTCTGAAATGACATTAATTGATGTGTGCCATACATGTAAAAGATTGTCAATAACTTGCCTGCCAGCTTGTGCACTGTGTTGATGGAGGACCGATCTCTACTGGAAGGTCCATGGTCCTGATTCTGTGCTTCTCCTGAAGCTGGAGTACGGATACACTGCAGCTTGAAAGCCGACCAGACCTGAATGTCATCACGCTTGGGCAGGCTTGGTTCCATCCCAGAGTCTATTGTTTGTGAGTTAATAGCTGAAGTTGAAGCTCTCTGAGCCACTGGTGATGATGTCCACACCAATATCAGATTTTTCCCATTTGCCCGTACCTGCCTATAGACTCCTCGGGTGTAGCACGTGTAACCAGAAGGTGCTGTTTGGGTGTATCTGGGCGAGGAGCATACCCTGCTAACACCGGCCAAGCTTGCCCCGGTATAATGGGCAGATCCGTTCTAAAAGGGCCTGTAAGGTGTGTAAGGCATCTCACTGAAGCCACTACATGCGTTCTTGATATGTAAAAGGTATCTATAGGAATGAGCGTACTGTCTGTTGCTTTAGCCGTCATGTACCTAGTAAAGATACCTGTATTAGCAAATGTCAACTATGAGTAAAACGTTTCTGCGGTAAAACCTAAAAGTGACAGTCACAAACCTTTTAGTTAAATTCAGTGTCATCTCAATAGCAGGGTCCCCTATTTTTTTTTATTTTATGGGTTACGTATCTGAGAAGACAAAATATTATATCGAAGGTGGAGAAGCAGTTCTACTACTTTTAGAAATGTAAGGCTATCCCTTTCTTTCTCATATTTTGTAAACCGTATTTTTTAAAAGGGAAGTTCAAACAGTAGTTAGTAGCACTCTCTAAACCATGGCTACCACAAATATACCAGTGATGTATGTCGACTGGTGACTCCGCACTCGTAGCTTGAGATCTTTTAGTAACAGACGCTGATGTCACATTCATAGTTGAGACAAAAAGCAGTCTATCTTGGAACCTGAACCACTGTTTCTGGCCTAGGTATCCACCCAGCGGGGAAAGAGACATGGGTGCCACCAACTCTCCCTCGCGCATAGTTTAAAAGTACAGATCAACATGAGGACTGATTCAGCTTTACCAGAGACTTTGTAGGGTTAATCTCTTTTCAAAGGATCACCTCTTTGCTCTAAGAAGTACAACGATATCAAAAATAGTTTTTAAAATCTATTTATGAGATCCCAACCTAGAGCATAAGTCATGCTATTCCTATTAAAATGGGTAAAGCATTAACACAGATAAGTTTTAGGAAAAGCAAACAAGTAGAAAATGCCCAACATCTTGTTTAGGGCTGAAAGTAGTCTGCATGGATATTTCTAGAAATGAATACAATCAGGTCCTTTCAGACCTATCGGTAAGTCAGTGGGAGTGAGAGCGACCTATGTAGATTCATCATCCAAGGTTCAAGGACACTGTACTCAGTGAACCAACCAGCAGAAAACCAAGATATCCTCTTGAGCAGCAAAAAGAACAGGTTGTTTACCTTCAGTAGCGCTCTTTCTGGTGGATATGTCATCTAACCGCAGATTCCACACCTTAGAATATACCTCAATACTCCAGAAACTTTTCTTCAGCATTGCTCCCACACGGCACTAGGTGGTGCAGTGCGGTTCCACGTTGGTTCCGCACCGCCATGAAGGTGACGAAGTGGAGGTGCATATAATCTCCAGCCCTAAGCGCTGACATCAGCTTTAATGTTCTGAAAACGAACTTGGGACATTTTTAAATATTAAGAAGAGGTCACTTCACAGAATGGGGCGGAGGGAGGGCCGTGAGGAATCTCTGATTAGAGTATCCACCAGAAACAAAGTTACCTAAGGAAAGTAACTTATTCTTCTGGAAGGAACGCAACAGATCACGTAATTGTTGTGAGGAAGACAGTCTTCAAAGTCAGGCGACGCAGCAAGAAACTCTGAATTAGCTTTAAGGTGCTACATATGAGGAAAGTCAGGATTGAGGAAAGTCAGGATCAAGCTAAGGTCCCACTGTGGCATCCCAAACAGCTTGGGAGGGAATATGTGTGACAAAACTTTACGAAATCTCATCACAACAGGTGACTTAAACAAGAATGGATGGTATGGTAAAAATAGAACGAGCTAAAAGGCTGGCAAATAACTGTTAATAGGGCCCACTGCTAAGGCCGGACTGGGAACCAAAACCGGCCCTGGCAAAGTGCTCGGCCGATCCCCTTGGGGGTTGGGGGTGCGGCCGAGCTGTTTGCCAGGGCCGGTTTCGGCCAATTTTGTTACTGGGGCCGATATTGCAGCTATGCTGCAAAAACGGCCCTGTAACAAAAACGGCCCCCCAGGGGCCCAAAACCGGCCCCCACCCTGGCGGCCCACCTGGGAAATGCCCGGTGCCCGCTACGGTCAGTCCAGCCCTGCCCACTGCAATGCCTTACTGGGCCAAAGATAAAACAATCAAAAGGACGTCCAAGAGCTTTGTTTTTAATGGATCAGTCTAAAAAACACAACACCAGTCCAAAAATTTGTTTCAGCACCCAGCATAAATACTTTTTGTGGAAGGGCACTAGCGGAAAGAATGGTATCAACCGCTTCAAGTAGCGGATTAAAGACAGCGAGTTGCTGCAGTTAAAAACCCACACGTATAAGTGTAGACTGGGCAAATTCGGTTGGAAGATCCTGACCTGTTGCTGCAATAGAAGATCTTCACGAAGTGGTAGGCTGATTGGAGGATAGATGCCTCCATGCGCATGCCCAGAAATAATGGGTAGTACACTTTCCTGGCATAATCTGGAGCCACTAAGATGACTTGAGCCTGGTTGTTCTTGATCTTTTTCAGAGCTTGGGGCAGGAAAGGTAGGGACAGGAAGGTATACAGGATTGTATCTCCTAACGAGTGTTCCTGCGGAATCTCCAACATGCAAAATGTTTGACACTGCACATTGTACGCCATAGTGAAAATATCTAGCCAGGGTTCTCCCCAATATTGGAATGGGCCTTGTGGAGTGTCAGGATGTAGCCATTACTGCTGATCTGCCAGACGCTGCTTGCTCGGGTCAGCCACTCCTGCATTCAGGGACCCTGCCAGGTAGCTCGCCATCAGGGAATGTCCTGGTGCTCCAACAAACCCTTCAGGTGCAGAGCATCCTGGCTCACTGTCCAAGACCGGGGACCCCACTCCACCCTGCTTGTTGCAATAACACATGGAAGGGACGTTGTCCATGAGAACTTACACCATCCTCCCCTTGAAGAATGACAGGAAGGCTTTCAGAGCCAGATAAAGGCTCCACAACTACAACACTGATGAGGAACAAGGCTTCGGTTGAAGACCAGAGTCCTACCGCCCGTAGATGACCTCCCCAGCCTAGCGGGACGCATCCATCAGCTCTAGGTGGGGAAGGGAGAAGGCACGACCTCTGGATCACTTACGTAATAGCATCCACCACTGCAGATTGGGAGAATGTTCTTCAGAGATATGGTTGACGTCCATCAGATTTCCATGATGCTGGGCCCACTGCAACTTCAGATACTATTGTAAAGCCTGCATGCCACTTGGCGTAGCTGACAAGGAGGCTGCCAGAGGTTAAGAGGACATGAATCCCCAGAGCTGGTCTAACCATGAAACAGGACGAAGGCTGAAACAGCTAGATCAAAGCCGAAAGTCCTGGACTTGCTGCGGTGGAGTGAAGGCACTGAACTGCTGTGTGTCCAAGATAGCTCCAATGAATGTTAGACTCTGCAAAGGAGTCAGGTGCAACTTAGGCTTGTTGAAAGTGAGCCCAAACAATTTAGGTTTGCTGTTGTCTAGAGGTGGTCTACAACTGACTGTGGCAAGACAGCCTTCAACAGCCAGTATCAAAGTAGGGGAAGACTGGCATTCCAGACCTACGGTGGTGGGCAGCGACTATCGCAATCACTTTCATGATCACTGGAAAAGCACTGATGAGGCCGCCCCTCGGAGGTTCACAAAAGTAAAGGCAGTGGTCATTCCACACCTTTGGAGGTTGGGGACACTAGTCTTCCCTTACTTTGACGGCAAGGCCGAAGGGTAACACAGCAAACTGAAAATGCTCCTAGCCTACCTTGAACCGCTTATAACGTCTGTGGGACTGCAGGATGGGTATATGAAAAAATGCGTCCTGCAGGTTCAAGGACATCTCCCAGTGGCTCAGGTCCAGCATGAGCACTTTCTTCTGTTGGTGGCCCAAGTGGCGAGTTAAGCTCTTCCTCAGGGAAAATGTCATGCCCCCTGACATGGTGTACATTTATGTACAAACCGTAATCTGTGTAGTGAGGAAAGAATGCTATCCCCGCCACCATAACCATCACCCTCCTCCACATTCTAGGGTGTTACTTCTTCTGGCACATGGTCAGAAGTGAGAGCGAAGAAGGTAAAGGAGCCTTTGCTGACGTGTACGACGGTAAAACAACAAGATGATGGATGGAATGCATCAGTCACTGGCAATCGCTCGAGGCCGCATCCCAATCTATCGTTTTTCACCCAAAATGCCACCTCCAGTTGGACCCAGCCATATGCAAATCAGTCTTGACCCTGTTCCTCATGGGAACAGTCCAGCCCGAACTGCCAGGCTTGGTCCTCCCTGAACCAGAACACAAGCAGGACCGGTTTTGACCTTTGTTATGAGCTCTTCAGCTGGGTATAGATTTGTGCCAGTGGCACGGAGAGCCCGGGACCCACGTCTGGGCATACTTGGCGCACTTAGTGCGTCAAATGCAAATAGACAAGGTGATGGATGGAATGCTTGAATTAATCTCGGCCATTGGCAATCGCTTGTGTATGACATGGCAGAAGCACCAGTTCAGAATCAGGGTGCATGACAGCCGGTTGCACTTTTGTTATTTTGTATCAATGGTCGAGATCGAACTGAAGTCAGTTTGGTGCCTGACATCGATATCAGTCCCAGGTCCTCTACTGGTGTCAGTGGCCTCAGTACTGTCTTCAATGTGGAAGGGACCCGCACAGAGTGAAAGTCTTTAGCGGCTTTAGACGAGGCCCATAAAGGGTACCAAGAGGTCAAAGATAGATCCCCCGGAGTTAATCCGACTTGGAGCCCCTGCGGTTCCTTTGGCCCGACTGTACATCAGAGGGAGGCAGCAGCGCAGGAACATTTTACAGCATGGTCTCCTTGAAGACTTCAATCTGTTGCGGTGTCGCCAATGGCCTGGGAAACCTGGGGTGCATCAGGATCAGTTGAGGAATTGGTTCAACAACTGGAGACCTCAGAGGTGTACAACTGACATAGTGACACCCTCGCGCCTTCTTTTTAGGTCCAGAGTGGTGGGATGGGATTGAGCCTTGGACTTCGATTTCGACTAATCAGAGGACTTCGAATGTGAAGTTTCCAGCTCACGTGAACCGCCACAGGAACAAGGCAGAGTCCACAACAGCAATTTGGAGCACAGGTAGTACTTATGCGAAGGCCAACACTTTTTCTTTTGTTTGCTGATATATAGCTTCAACTCCTAGTCCTGTATCATCTTTGGGTGCACGAAGGCACATTTATCAGACAACTTCGAGTAGTGGCCTAAGCCCAGAGACACATGAATGAGGGCCTGTGATGAAATCTGTTTTCTGCAGTCGAAGCATGGTCTGAAGGGTGTTGTTTTGGGTGGGGACATCATTCCCTAGTACACAGGAATGCATTCTGGGACAGTATGGAGCCACATGGCGCCTCCTAGGGAGCGCTGGGAACAAAGGTTTCCAGATCCAGACTGGCACCAGGGGGTGTATTCTAAGGTGAAGACTCTGCGGTTAGAATTATCCATCAGAACCCAGTGTTTCTATATTCTCCTACTTGGAAAATGATATAAATAATCAAAAAATGTAAGAAGTTTTAAAAAAAACATATCAAGCTTCGTTTTACTTCCATGGCCGATCATGAGGAGTGTATAAAGTAATCAGAAAATAGAAGAACCTGAAGGAACTGTGATGCAGGAAGTGTACACATGACACGGCTCAGCTGCAGGCTTTCACATATTGCTACTAAATGCAAAGAAAAGCAAACATTAATTTTAAAATATTGTTATGTGTGCAAGAAAACCCAAATCACCAGGAGTTCAACAAGAACCAAAAGAAAATAAATGCATTAGTACATAGCCTTGTCAGGCTATCCCAACAGGGTGCTGGATCACAGGCCAAAGGTCATAAATTATGCTATATTAGTTATAGATCCATCCAATTCATGGCAGCCTTTTCCAATGACCACGCCACTTTATCTTCCCCATCATTTCACATATCCCATCACTATGCTCGTTTATCTTCCCCATTGTTTTCTTGCTTTATCTTAACCACTGCTTTGTTTTTCCAATGACTTTGTTCCTCTGCTTCCGCATTTCTTAGTCATTACCTTTCCTTTATTCTCCTGTGGCTCTGCCATTTTACTCCATTGCTCTGTCCTCTGATCAGGCTTGACAGCCTCCTTCTTACAGGACAGCAGTGACACTTTGCGCCCAGCCATGTCCTGAAGACATTTCCCAATACAGTCATCAGGCTCCTTCCTGCCTGTTCAGCTTGAAGTGAACCTCACATGGTCAGGTGCCGGATTTATAAAGTTCTACGGGTGAGGGGGGAAAAAATGCGAAGGTTGCGAGCGGCGCGCGAGACTCCCTGCGACAGCAGCCCCCGCTCGACCGTCCATGATTGACAACTGGCTTCATTACCCTCTAGTGTGGGCTCCCATGAGACCGCAAGAATCAAGCAGGTAAGTCTGAAACACGGAGAACAGGTCATTATGTAGCTGGCTAAGCACAAGGTGTCTGGATCAAGGAGCATACAGAGTAAGTCTAGCTTATTCTTGGAAACTGAGAAGTTTAAAAAAACACCAACTTTAAATGAGCGCTTCTCAGGATGAAGCAATAACTGGAAGGTGCGTTTGGAGCCTTCACTGTTGGGATTCAGGAAAATATGAACACCAAACCCATTCGGGTCATTGTGCAGGGAATGAGCAACGTATATGGGTTTCTGACTTTTGGGATTTTTTTAAAATACTTTGCAGTATTTTGTTATATTTGGTGTTTCATAAATGCTTTGCGACATTATTGTTCCTGTACCTATGTGTCAGGTTTGAGGCTAACATACTTGTAATTATGATAGTCCGCCAGACATGTGAGTGACTTTACTCCAGCCCTTCTGAACTTGCAGAAGGCCTCAGACTTTTAGGGAGTGTACCTATGTTGCTATCGGCACCAAACTCTGCAAACCAGTAGTATATCAGTTTTACACACCAGCTCCAGAAATGGTACCCTGTACCAAATAACAACTCATTTGGGATAAATGCATATGATCGGCCGCCCAGGTGCGGTAACAACGTAAACCTCACACTGTGGTAGGCTTTGTGTTCTGTGCAACTTCAGGGGCCCCCTTCTGCATTACCCGCTGGAAGAGCCCATGGTGTTCCACACTCACCTGTTTGTAGCTAGGTTAGCGCTGTGTAAGTCACATTCAAGCATATAATGGCCCTACAGACAATAATGATTGAAGAATAGCCATAATCCCACTTCAAAACTAACATACATCCTTAATGGCTCCATAGACTAGATTCCAACTCCCACACACTCCTGATGTCCCTTGGGCTATAATGAATTCATATTCATGCACAGCCTCAGCGCCCCACAGATTAACTGACGCACTTATGCAGACAGTCTTAATTCGGTGTAAACTGTAACGACTATGAATCACATACAGCATTAGTGTATTTGATGGAGTCACAGTCTGAAAGAGCTTCAGTAGTCCCACAACTCTTACTCTGAAATTCTCATAGTGCCCTAATGCTCAATAGAATACGATGGATTCTTACACTTGTACAACATTAAAGACCCTGTAGACTTGGACTCCCATTTGTTCAAGGCATACGTCTCCAGCCCAGATATTCACAAGGACTTCATTTCAGTCTTATAAACTGAAGTAAGATTTTTTTTCGGTTAAATTACCATATTTCAGACAAAATTACTAACCTACGAACCTGAGGTTTAGAGAACGCAGAAACTAGCACCCCAAAAATTCAGTGAACGCTGTTTGACCATCCTCTCTGGTTTGAAGGACATTTATATCTTGCAACATCTAAAGATCAGCCATTTTGGACTGGGGAGCCAGTCCAGTGTTCTCTGCGGCAAGATCTTCACACTTTGCCTCAGCTGCAAGTAAGTCAGCACTTCCAAGGACAACTGGGCAGGAAGAGTTTACGTTTCTATTCACAGATCATTCTGCACAAAAGAGGGGACCCAGGTGTGTTGATCGACAAACCCCTCATACCGTACACTTATCTGAAGCTGTGAGCGCCGTAGTCTACGTAATTCCTCTTCCGTCCCCCCCAGAGGCCTGTCAATCGCATAAAGCTTTCCAACTACAAACATAAAAACAGACTCTTACAAGTCCTTAACCTCAGTTCTCAAAGTACTGCCGCATAACATTTCTCAAGCTTTAATTTCCTTGCTGAGGGCGAGACAACTTTTTACAAAAGATATTTCAGTGCATTACCTTTAAGAAAAATACCAGCAATATTAGGGGTTTATTCTGAACCCCCCACAAAAGCATGGGTTCTTTCATCCTCAGGGATGAGGCAGTTCAAGAGCAGAAATGAGGCAGATGGAGAGCACCGCCAACATGGGGACACTACGCATAGGAGCGTCAACCACAGTGGGCGGGAAAGCCCTGAGCGGCTCACTATGAGGGCCATACCACCTCAGTGCTAAGACTCTGAGACCCCCATACTGCCGTTCATCTAGCGCACCAATGAAGGAGCAGCAAAAGTCTCCTCTCGTCTTATGGGTGCTTTAAAACAGTTTACACTCCAAGGAGAGTGAAAATAGTAGTTTATTGTTATTGCTTAAAATGTGTTTCATTTTCCTTAGTTCATTAATATGTTCTTGGGTAGGCTCCTGGCTGTAGCAACAAAATGGGCACAATTCAGTGTAGGTAATTTAATTTAAACACTCCCCCACCCCCTTAAAAAATACGAGGGGCATGAAAACAATATACTTTGCATTTACAAAGTGAGTGCATCTGTCTTAATTCACAAAGAAGAACAAACTCAAAAGAGTAGATTCAGCGGTAAGTTAGCGGCATCTTGCAGAACTACTCCTTGTAAAGATAAGAGCAACGTCAACAGTGAGCCCAAATTGACTGAGATTCGCTTCTGATTCACCAATATTTATGTGGCATTTACTACTGTAAATTATTGTTAATGGTTTGCAAGTTACTTAAACGCAATGTATGCCATTACCATGGCCTCTTGGCGTCAGGTATTCTGGGGTGGTTGTAGTACTTTAGCGTGGGAGGTGCTTATGTCTCTTGCATTCTTTTTTTAAAATCTGTGTGTCCAAGTCTCACAAAGGCACCTGCCACAATGAGGTGGAGCCGCCAACGACTAAAGCGCCGATTCCAGGTTGTGTTGAATGGGGTAAGATCAACTGCAAAGCTGCACCCAGTAAACACCATCACACTAGAGTGTGTGGTGGGAGGGGAGGCGTCGAGTGTGGTAAATACTAGTTATTCTGAAGTCTCCACACAAAAATGAGGCATAATATAGAGAATCAGTGCTTAAAGCACCGCATTGTGTATGATTTGCATTTTTGTTGTCCATTCTCCCCCAATATACTTCACTGTCTCTGCTGGCACCATCTGTGCTGAAAGATTGTAGGGGTGCAGTGCTTGCTGCATGTGGTAAATACTGCCTGCAGCAATAACCACACAACTAGGAAGTGCGAATCTTGGGTAAACTCCTGTTTGTGGAGGGAGTGGAAATGAACCCACAACTCAGATCAAGGTTTACGTGTGCTACAGCTGAGCACCAACAGCAGTAGATTGTAATAATTTAAGACACAACCCACATGCACTATAAAGGATCCGACACCCCTACAAAGCCTTAATGCCCTTTCAGACTCCAATGACCTTGCATTGCTCCCCAGCATCACGGTCTGTGCGGGCGAGCATGTGGTCACTTTGATGAATTGCCTTAACGCCCCTCACAGACTATAATGGATTCCAATTTCTGTACATCGTTAATGGTCTATAGGCTGTAATGGGTTCATACTCCTGCACCAACTCAATGCCCCCATTGATCAATGAATCCATGTTTCCATGCAGCATTATTGGGTACATATCAACGAGGGCAAGATAACCCCAAGTACCCCTCAGCTCACCATCTGGTAGCTTGGCAGAGAGCAGGGATAAATCCTTTCAGAAAAAGAATGGGGCTCGAGGTAACAGTCAGGGGTGTGCAATTCCTTTCGCCCAGGATATATTGTTTGGGGTCAAGGACAACAAGTGTCCATTTTTATTTTGTCCACTGGGGAAGTAGGCTCGGCCTCCTGCAGCACAAAACCTTTACCTGCCAGTTTTCATCACCACAGTGTGATTGAAGGAAGATTATCTGAGACTAAAGGCGAGAATCGACAAGTTCAAACTTGTATATAGGAGTCGTTATTACTAAAGCTATTCGTATTCAGGTGAACACTCTAAGAAAACGCAGTGAAGTTCAGCTTGCATTACTGGCAGCGGTTCCAGTGTAAAAAACGAGTACAATTTTGCAAAATTTACCAGCATGAGGATTTTTATGATGCTTCCAAAGTACTCCCTGGTAATATGTAAATTAATACAGAAGCATGAAAGCAAGATTAATGATTGTCTGCTTTCAAAACAAAAGGTGCACAAAACAATGCAACTTGAAAAAATGTTCTGCTAAACTTTTGCGTAACTTTATGTGCCATTTCTTTAGGACATTATTTAGTATAACTAAAGGTCTGGCTTTAAAGGGATGTTGTATGGCAATGAGAAGCATTACGAGTAGATGGCATGGGAGTAATTATGTATTTGTGGAAGTAAAGAGCTGCAGAATAATATTGCTGTAAGTTAATGACTTCAGTCTGTGCTGTCAGAGAAAAACACCAAAAATGATCTCATTTTATATGACTCTTTAATAGCATTGCAATGTCACACGTGTGCCCTGAAAGTTCAAGCACATGCAGCTGGTTAAACAGATCGTAGCTGTGTGGAGGGCAAGCACTTTTTTGTGGAAACACACAATCTCTGCTCAAGCAAAACGTACTTCTGACTCCCTACATATGGGCGGAGCCAAAGCCCCTTTCCCAGTGATTCTCACTGAATTGTCTGGCGACAGCTGCACTGTCTAGCCAGACCATAAAAAAAGATTGATAATGGCAAATGGGTATAAAACCATTATGGGCAACTTGAAAATAAAGTTAATACTATTAAGGTACCGATTCCTAATAGTAGTCACAAAAGTGCACTAACATGTTTACTTCCTTGTATTGGTGTAGATTTAAAACATTCGGGAATTCAGAAGAATTTACAGCAGTAGGCCTATGTTTACCAATGCCAACATCTGGCATGCGATTGACAATTCACTTTCTTTGAATTCCAGAAAAGCTTTTATTCCTGCGTTTGTCAGGAGTAAATTGCCAACATTTTCCAATGTGGGAATAAATCAGAAAGGAGTTGGTGAAAACCCTCAAACATGTCAATTGTGGGTGTGCACAGACTCAAAGGGCATTCCAAACCTGGAATTACTACTTACTCCCTACTTCCATTCCCTGAATACAGACTTGTGCAAAGGTGGAAAATCACACTCTTGTTGGATTCCAAACACTGATAAAATTTGACCTCTGGTATGATCAGAGAGGCTTTTTTCAGAGCTCTGATATAATGGGAATGCTGCCTTAATTTGTCACCACACTGCGCAGCACCAGAAAGGGGCCAGTGGATTTGTTTTTTTACAGGACAAGCAGATTTCTGAAGCCTTCTGTCCCTTGTACAAGCAGATATTTCATAAAGTTCAACAGCTCTAAACAATATTAAAAACAAATACAATTTACAGATACAGAATTTTAATGTCCAAACTAAGACTTATTTTAAAAAAGTATCAAGCAATCAAAGAATTTATTTCGGTCGTCTGACCATAAATGTGTGATGTGCTATAAATACATTATATACAATTGATTAAAAAATGTACGATAGGCAAATTAATTCGCACAGTCCTTGCACAGAATTTGTTAAAATTGATATCCAACTAAAATCTATATAAATAGCCTACCAGCTAAGCACTCAGAGCAATGGCAGCAACAACCACTAATAGCCATCAAACAGGCGGTAGGGTACACTATGCTGTCTAGACATACTGTATGCATATGAGAGCTACATTGAGAGCCCCCTAACTTGGTAGAAGGGTAGGCTGACCTAAAATCATACATACTGAAACTGATTATAAAAGTGAAATATAAGGCTTTTGTGCTTTCCTCCTAATACCCCACGTGGCCAAGAAATTTTGCACGTGAGCAGGCAAACAGTGGTCTTGCATCAGATTTAAGAAAGCGCAGGGCCACGCCATTCTTATTAGTTCCCGACTGTTTGCATATCGGCGTGAGAGACCTGCCTCTTGGGATGTATATGCATGACCGGTGAAAAGGACATGTGCAAGTGATTTGTTAGAAGCAAAGCAGTTAGGACAGAACTTAGAATTTGTTTGGTTGCCAAACCAGAAGCTTGTAAAAGAATTCAGGGGGGGTCTGCCAAATCTAAACTGGAGGTATAGTTTTCTGTCAGTAGGTGACTGGATGAGGTCAAGGTAGCCTGCCAGTGATCTAGTTGTTTTAAAATCAATAAGTTCTGCTAAGTCTACAATAGATTTTCGGCCCATGTCCAACCTAAAGGATGGAATGGTGTGCTCGGGGGAAGTGATACCAGACTCCTTAAGAATTTGCTCTCCGACGTGATAAGGTCTTCAAGTCTTTCGAAGTCCCACAGTTCGGCCCAATATAAGACACAGCTCAACGCTTTAGAGTTGTATATCTCGAGGGCGGCTGCGACAGGTTTGGTATATGAGTAGCAATGTACTTTCTTTAGGGCACCAACTATTTGTTTGTACTTCAAGTTTGCCTTGGTAAGATGCAGTTCCCAAGACATATCTTCTGTAATTTTGATGCCCAAGTATTCAAAGCTGCCCACCCTCTCTAGCGGGACACCACCTACAGGAGGTCACCCTCTATAAGATTTTTGGGATTTAGCGTTATATGCTTAGTTTTTGTTGTATTGATCACTAGGCCTCGCATATCGCAAAAAGCTTTAAATTGATTTAAAAGCGTCTGGAGGACCCCAGGAGTTTTAGAAACTAGGAGAGTGTCGTCCACAAAAAAAAGCTTTACAGCTAACATTTATTTATGGATTTGTATAGCGCTTGAATCACCCCCGAAGGGGTATCTCAGCGCTCACGGACCCACATAAGAAAGCTGTCATAAAGGAGCCATTCTAGAATAGAACAGTTTTCAAGGCCTTTCTGAACTAAAGATGGACCGGGCACTGCCGCAATGAGATGGGAAGCTAGTTCCAGTAGAGGGGAGCCAGATATGAAAAAGCTTTTCCCCCTGTCCTTAACTTCTTGACCTTAGGTACCATGAGGAGGGATTTAGAACCAGAGGGGAGATCCCTACGGGGAGTGTATCGATTAAGTTTCTCCGCCAAGTAAGTAGGTCCTTTACCCCATACTGCTTTGTGGACAATGCAGCAAATCTTAAACTTTATTTGTTTGCGCACAGGCAACCAATGGAGCTGTTGGAGAAGGGGGAGTGAGGCTGTTCTATAAGGAGCATTCAGTGTTAAGCGAGCCGCCGTATTCTGCACTACCTGTAAACGGTCCAACGAGGACTCGTTAGCTGCAATCAACAGGGCGTTGCAGTAGTCCAATCTGCTCAACACCAACGTCTGAATGAGAGTCTTCTGTGTGGAATCGGGAAGGAAGGGGAAGACTTCTCAGCAGGCGTAGCACATGGAAGCATGAACCAACCGTGTGGGTCACATGCTCCTTCATGGTCAAGGCCTGCTCAATGCGAACCCTTAAAATTTTTACTACTGTCTTCGGTGCCGGAACGATCCCCAACTCTCTTGGCCACCACTCTGGTGTCCACAGCAGTGGAGCCTCTCCAAAATGCATGATCTCAGTCTTTCCGGCATTCAGTTGTAGAAAGTTGTTGCGCAACCATTGTGAGATTGCCCACATGCCGGAAGAGAAGGTGGCTTGAGCTGCGTGGAAAGATTTATTGAAGGAGAAGGTAAGCCGAGTGTCATCTGCGTATGATATCGGAGTAAAACCGTAGGTCCTCAGAAGTGCGACCAAGGGAGCGACATAGATGTTAAACAAGGTGTGGCTTAGACAAGAGCCCTGAGGCACTCCCTTGGTCAGTTCCCTAGATGTAGAACGATATGGACCCAGATCAACTGTCTGGGAACGGTTGGAAAGGAAACTAGTCATCCACTGCAGTGCCACTCCACCAATACCAGATTCCTCCAGTCTCCTGAGCAAAATCTGGTGGTCGACCGTATCGAAAGGGGCGGAAAGATCTAATAACACCAGGAGAGTGCATTGGCCGCTATCTAGTGCTAACCTGATGTTGTCTGTAACAGCCACCAGGGCTATTTCGGTACCGTGTTACGGCCGAAAGCCTGATTGCGATGGATCAAGGCTGCCTGCCGATTCGATATGGTCCGACAGGTGTTTATTAATGTGCTTTTCCAGCAGTTTGCTCATAAGAAGTAGAAGGGACACTGGTCGATGGCAGATGGCCTTCCTTCAGTGACAAATTGAGAAGAGAGCGAATTGGAGCTGACAGTTGTTTAACGAGCGAGGAGGAGATTCTGGCAGGTATAACATCAAGTGGCGAACCTGATTTCACCTTGCACATTAAGTTTTCCACCTCCTCCTGAGTCAGAGGAGGGAAGCTCACCAGTGCGTTTACCTTCGGGCAAGGAGAATGATCTATGGTCGTGGTAACCAACTGCGGACTACCAGCAGAGGTGATCTTATTATAGATAGTATCAATTTTCTGTATAAAATAATCAGCTATCTTATCACAGAAGATTTGAGATGAGACTTCCTCCAGATCATAAGCTTTAGGATTTGTAAAAGCTTTCAGGATCTGGAACAAAGCTTTGGGTGTATTCTCTGCCTGGCTTAGCTGTTGGGCAATATAGGATTTCCGAGCCAGCTTTATGTTTTTGTGATATTGGGCAAGGGCTGTCCTATATTTCTCTTTATCATTGATAAGATGGGTCCGTCGCCATCGCCTCTCCAAATTTTTACAATGACCTTTTTCGTTACGAAGCTCAGGTGTAAACCAGGCCGCCTGGGCTAGCCTGGATTTATTAGGTCGAGTTCTAAATGGGGCGATCTGATCGATGGCGGCGCTAGCCACCTCATTAAAATGGTTTAGGCCCTCCTCGACATTCTTAAGTTCAGTGTCCCATGGTGGTGTAAAGACCGCTGAGAAGGAGTCGGGGTAATTTTATGCCATTGCCTATAAAGGAACCGGTAGTCTGGGCCAGGTAACGCCTGTCCTCTGGGTCCCTGCACTTGGACCCAGTTAATGAGTGCATGGTCCGACCAGCTCAGAGGCCGTGGGGCTTTACATGAAATGTGGGGTGAGTTGGAGAAAATGATGTCCAGAGTATGTCCAGCTTTATGAGTTGGACCGTCATTAATTTTAGTTGGGTCCAATGTGGCTAGGTCAGCTAGAAAAGACGCCGCCTCAGCATTGCCCTGACACTCACTATGCACGTTGAAGTCCCCCAATAACAAAGTTATTGGAGGAGATAACATGAGGTGCAATCAGTTCCACCAGCTGAAGCGAAAATTCAGCATTAGGACCCGGGGGCCTGTAAACTAAGGCGCCTTTCCAGCTGTACTGTGGAAGTAAATCCATCCGGAAGATCATGATTTCAATCTTATCGTTACTGCGTTGCTCCAATATAGTAACTTTAGCCCAATCATTATAAACTATGGCTATCCCTTCACCCACTTTAGTCTGTCTGTCTAATCTTTGAATCCTGTAGCCCTCCGGAACTGCTATGGTAATTGCAGGGGTGGAGCCAGGTTTTAGCCATGTCTCAGTCAAAAAACCCAGGTCTGGTTTCTCTGAGTTAAGTAAATCCCATATCTCGATCGCGTGTTTTGGGAGCGATCTAACATTGCCCAGGAAACCCTTCCAGCTCTGTCCAGGGGAGGTTGGTGCCTGCCCTGGGTCCTGTCTTATAGCTTTCATAACGGGGTAGTTTCTCAAAGTTGTACGAGATTGACCTGATAGTGGGGGGACGTCTGGGTTGTTTAGCTCTTGATCAGGGCCTATGCTCTGGTACCTACAATATATACATGAGAAAGGGCCTTCCAGGAGATTGAGGTTTCCCAACCATCACGTAACTGAGAGTGGCACCAACATTGGGAGTTTTCCCTAAGGCACAGTAGGTCCCTACTTGAGTATGTTAGCCTAGGGCCAGTGCCTTGATCTGATCTAGAACAAGCAGGGGTCTTGGCTCCTGGTGACGGAAGGGCGCAGACGGGCGTGCCTTTGGCGCGTCGCCGGCGCGCCCGCTTCGCGCCCCGCTCTGCATCCGGTTATATGGATGAGTTGGTGGACTAGACCGCCAACCTCCAAACAGCCGGAAGTTGCCCCCCTCCACACAAATGGGGAAAAAACCTGCAGTGGACCGGGGAGAGCAACCCAGGAAAGACGGCAACAGGTGTAAAGGTAAAAACAGTTTTCAAGACTACCTAGGTACACTTTAAAAATTCAACGACGCTATTAAAAAGTGTAGTGCAATTCAATTTTAACCAGCTCAATTTAAAAATAACAGAGTGTGTATAACTGGCAGAGCCTCAGAAACCCCGCAACTAGCGCCGAGTAGTGACAGCATACTCACGTGCGTCCGCTGCGCGCCCCGCTCTGCATCCGGTTATATGGAGGAGTTGGTGGACTAGACCACCAACCTCCAACCAGCCGGAAGTTGCCTCCCTCCACACTAACGGGGAAAAAACCCGCGGTGGACCGGGGAGAGCAACCCAGGAAAGTTGGCAACAGGTGTAAAGGTAAAAACTGTTTTCAAGACTACCTAGGTACACTTTAAAAATTCAACGACGCTATTAAAAAGTGTAGTGCAATTCAATTTTAACCAGCTCAATTTAAAAATAACAGAGTGTGTATAACTGGCAGAGCCTCAGAAACCCTGCAACTAGCGCCGAGTAGTGACAGCATACTCATGCGCGTCCGCTGCGCGCCCATTGGTGCATCTGCTGGGATCGTTGATAGATAATCAGCGACTTGGTTAATGTAGAGCGAGAATAAGGTAGGTGCCAAAACGCAACCTTAGCGTATGCCCCTATTGGTTTGATTAACGTCGGTGAGTTGACCTTGTTCGCCCCAGTGCACTTTGGCATAGATATCCTCATGGAGGCGGATGATTAGAGTCAGAATTTCCATGGGCATCGCCAACTCGCTTAGTACTTGCCAAAGGGTGTAACAAGGCTCAAGGTTGAAAGCGGTCTTCAAGTTGATAAATGCAACATAAAGACTCACTTTGCCAATGGTCACTACCTTCCAATATAGGAGAAGGAACCGGAAGATCTGGTTTGTTCTCCCTGTCTTCTGACGAAAACTCGCTTAGAAAGGAGACAGGATGTTGTCACATATCCATTCCTGAATACTAGCCAGAAGGGTGCAACAGAATACCTTCTGTATGGAATCTATGAGACTATGCTCAGGAGGTTTCTTTCGCCTTTATTAACGATGGGAATTACTACCGCTCCCTTCCATGAATCGGGGATTGGGGCGCCACCAGCGAACGCGTTAGAGAGTGCCAATATATAGTTGGACCAGTTATCTTTATCGTTTCGGAATAGATCGCCTGGGATTCCATCAGGACCTGGTGCTTTTAATGGAACGATTGAAAACTGAAAGAAGTGAGAATAGTCCCTGAGAAAGGAGAAGTAGATAACCTTAAATGTGGTCTAATTAATGTTAGATCCCTGGTGAAACATCACCAGGAGATATATCTCCTGTTAGAGTTGTATAACTTAGATGTAGTATTTTTGACGGAAACATGGACACGCCCTGACTCAGATGTTGAGCTGGGGCTGGCATGTCCACTAGGCTACAAAGCTTTTCATAAGCCACGACTCAATGGAAGAGGAGGGGGGTTAGGAGTTATCTTTAAGGATAAATGGAATTTTGCGCCAATAGATGTCGATGAAGCTGAGGGTATTGAACTTTTGGGGTTTTCCCTTAAGGATGTTAAAGGGCATTTGCTAACTGGCATAGTATGTTATAGACCCCCTGGCCCAGTTAGCCGTCAGCAACAAACTAATCGACATTTTTTATAATATGTCACTCACTCACTCCAGAATGATTATCCTGGGAGATATTAATCTATGGGCAAACGGGAACCTAGGCCCAGCTTTAAAAGATCTACTTCAATCATGTGAGAATCTAAATCTGTAACAGCTAGTGATGGAACCAACACACCAGGGAGGCCATATACTAGATTTAATTTTTTCTGAAAAAGAAATTGTGCAGAAGTGGAAAGTATACTACATCTATGATGGACTGATCATTTTCTCATCAAATTATTGGTAACGAACCCCAGAATGAATAAAAATACTGCTACCATGGGAAATAACCAACGAGGAAGGAAATGGAATAAATTGTTAAGAATAAAAAAACATTCCCCTGTATTTACTGAGAAAGACTCCTTCGATGCTAGTAAGTCGGTGGAAGAAAACTATCTGAAATTCTGTGACCAGATAAGCAATACTCTCGATCAGATGATCCCAATGAAAGAACTAAAAAATACGTATAAGTCATCGGCACCCTGGTATAATGAGGAGCTAAAAAAGCTAAAGAAGGGCTGCAAACCAGCAGAAAGAAAGTGGAGGAAATTTTATGAGGAAGATGATAAAATAGCCTTGAGGGCAGCATTGGGCAACTATAAAGGGACAATCGCCAAGGCAAAAGCCGAGTATTACGCTAATACTATTCTAAAGGCAACTAATAGTGCTAGAAGCATATTTAAAATAGTGAGTGACCTCTCTAAACCCGACTGCATAAAAAATAAGATCACTGTGACCCAAGACCTATGTGATGGCTTAGCGGTCTTCTTTGAGGAGAAGATTGCTAAAATTATCAGTGGTCTGGAAATGAACAAGGACGATAAGACAGATGATGGAATTAGAGCGCTCGAGATGATGCTACTGATTAAGAAGGAGGAGAGAGTAGATGAGGGCAAGTCAGCAACTCTGGATCATTTCGAGATTCCTACAGAGGAAGATTTTAATAGACTTGCGTTGAGTATTTCATCTGGGTCCCCAATGGATCCTCTCCCACACAGGGTGTGGAGAGAATTTAAGGAGGAGCTATTTCCACAGCTCCGTCAGATCTGCTGCCAATCACTGAGTAGTGGGGTAGTACCGGTATGCTGGAAACAGGCAATGACGACACCCTTGTTGAAGAAAGCCACGCTCTATCCCCTATGTCCAACCAGTTACAGACCCATCTCTCTTCTGCCCTATTTGGTATAAATTTTAGAGCGTTTGGTCAGTAGAACTCTCTTGCAATTTCTAGAAGCTAATTACAGGCCAGAAGATGCATAATTTGGCTTTCGTCCAGTACATGGAACAGAGACTGCATTAGTAACAGTCCTGGATGAACTCAGAATGCGAGCAGACAAAGAACAATCAGTTATACTGGTCCTACTGGATATGTCTGCCGTATTCGATACGGTCAATCACAAAATCCTTCTGAATACGCTTATGGATATTGGGATAGAGGGCATGGCACTGAAATGGTTTCAGTCATACCTGTCGGAGAGACAACAGGCAGTGGCTCTACCTCCTTTTTGATCTAAATATGGTTCTATACAGCACAGTGTCCCCCAAGGATCTGCTATTAGTCCGATCCTATTTAACATATATATGAGTCCACTGATTCCAATTATCAAATCTTACAAAATTAACTTGGTGAACTATGCGGATGATATGCAGCTCATTTTTTCACTCGAAGGGAATCAATCAGTATCCCTCGATAGTTTCCACGAGTGTATGCAAAAAACTGCAAGTTGACTTAGAGATAACTCCTTGCAGTTCAACGGGGATAAAACAGAAATTCTGTACTGTACGGCAAAGAAAGTCCCTCCCCCGCTTTCGGCCAGGTTTTGGCCTATCCCCACAGATAAGCCACTAATACCCTCTAAGACAGTGCGCAATCTAGGGGTGATATTTGATGACAAACTGAGTCTAGATACCCAAGTGAATAAAATAGTCGGAACCTGTTTTTCTCTCATTAGAGCACTGCGGAAAATACTTCCAATGCTACCGACTTCAGCCAGAGCACTGGTGGTGAGAAGTGTCATTTTGAGCCGGTTAGATTATTGCAACGCTCTGCTACTGGATGCTCCAAACTCCTTGATAAAGAAACCTCAAAGAATTCAGATAATAGCTGCGAAGCTAGCTCTAAAGAGACAGCGTAGGTCATCTGCCTCTCTTTCCCTTAAAGACCTTCATTGGCTGCCAATTATGCAGAGAATACAGTTCAAATCTCTCTGCATTGTTTTTAAGGCCTTGCATGGACTTGGGCCCAGGCCATTGCAGAGTAAATTCACCTGGTATGTCCCGACCAGAAGCCTTCGATCTTCAGCAGCCAAGTTGGTGAGCATGCCCAGAATCAGAAAGACCAGGCTCGGAGGAAGAGAATTCAGTTCTGTAGCTGCTCGGCTATGGAACGAACGTCCGTCCAATCTCAGACAAACAGAAGACTTACTACATTTCAGGAAGAAGCTTAAAACTTGGCTCTTTCCAAGCGTGTAACGGAGCCTAGCCAGCTTTCATGAAACTTCTGACGTGGTACGGTAACATGTGTGAACAATGGAATTAATGTAACCTAGCGCCAAACTACCCGTGGGGTGATAGTGCGCTCTATAAGACTGTATAACATAACATTGACTCAATTGAGGTCGGGATTTCGCTTTTAGTAAAAAGGTCCGCAGTTTTGACTATAGGTAGGTATAAATTGGTCACCTGCATGGTGGAATAAAGTGTTCTTGACAGGCACCAGCTGAAATGTTGGCAAGCGGTGTTTGGCTCTCCAACTCCCCCCTTGCAACTAAGGTCCAACATTTTTTTTATATCTTTAAGGGTGAACGCTTCCCCAATTTGTCTCCACTTGGCCTCGTCCCACTCCCTCTTTGCTCTATTTATGGCTATTTTGTAGGACCTTCTTAGGACTCGCACGGCAGCCCCTTTGTTTTAATTGCCGTAGAGAGTTGGCACCTTAGAAGTCTGCACTCTCGTGAGAACCAGGTTTGCTGCTTTTTTTTACAGGATAAGCAGATCTGAAGCATTCTGTCCCTTGGACAAGTAGATATTTTATAAAGTTTAACAGCCCTTAACAATATTAAAAACAAAGACAATTTACAGATGCAGAATTTAAATGTCCAAACTAAGACTTACTAAAAAAAATAAAAAGTTAATAACAAGTACCAAAATTTTTGGAAAATATGGTCAGAAGAAGAAATTAAGTACACGAATTTGCAATAGTAGTCCTTAATTTCAAATCGTTTTATTGAAGTCAATAGGGATTATATTGTCCTATAAGACACGGATAAATCTAATTCTCAGAAAAATGACTAAAATCATAATTGACTACTGCCTGCCTGGCCACCGAACCACTGCTGTGGTAGAGGCAGCACTTCTGCTGTACCTGCACCAGCCACTTGCCAAATATGAATTAGTGACCCCGCCCCCCGTTGTGGTCTTTTTTCCCTCCGAAAACAACTTTAGGGTGCATGCTGGAAGCCAATTTGAGGATAAAGTAATCTGTGGCAGAAAGTCCCCCACGTGGTAGTCACTTTTGTGATTCCTTAAAATAGAGGGATATCTACAAGCTTTTCTCTTGCGGCCCAACCACGATTACAATGGCAGTCCTGGACAGTAGGTATGTCCGCAGCAATGATGCTGCAGAGGCCACCTTTACTTGGGCAGTCCTTTCATCCATCATTCCAGTCATGGCAAAGAATGCCTACCTGGTGTTCCAGGGGACCGGAGAACGAGAATGTCACTGGAAGGACCGCTGCTCATTTTATGCAGATGCTCTGTTACTGCCCACCTCTAAACAAGGTTTTGAATCCCAATGTGGAGCTTCCGCAGGACCCTGGACTGAGGCAAGACCGGCAGGCGAGTGAATTACAACTGGATAAAACTAAGGACTAGGGGCCAGATGTACGACCATTTTTGCGAACCCGTTTGCGCATGCAAAAACAGCATGGGGAATGTACAAACCCTATTTTGCGAGTAGCAATTTTTTGCGACTCGCAAAATAGGGTTTTGCGGCTCGCTATTAGGAAGGGGCGTTCCCTTCTTAATAGCGAGCGCAACCCTATGTAAGAATGTTTTGCGTCCGCAATTGTGAGCGCAAAACACTCGCAAATTACCACCCTCTTCAAGAGGGTGGTAATGGGGTCGCAAAAGGGAAGGGGTCCCCAGGGGACCCCTTCTCCTTTGCAAATGCAGGGGGAAATATTTTTTAAGGGCAGGCAGTGGTCCCAGGGACCACTACCTGCCCTTAAAGAAATGAAACGAAAACGTTTCATTTTTTTCTTTTTAAAATGCATCCCGTTTTCCTTTAAGGAAAACGGGCTGCATTTATAAAAAAAAAAACTGCTTTATTTAAAATCAGTCCCAGACATGGTGGTCTGCTGAGCCCAGCAGGCCACCATACCTGGGAGGGCCTGCCATTCCAAATGGGGTCGCAATTTGCGAGAGGCTCATTAATATTCATGAGCCTCTTTATTTGCGACCCCAATGGGAATCGCTCACAGTGTGAAAAACACTGTTGTACATTGGAAATATCGCCTCGCAAATTGCAAGTCGCAAAAAACTCGCAATTTGCGAGGCGCTATTTCCAAGGTCGTACATCTGGCCCTAGAGCCAGCTTAAGGTTTGATCTTCACCCATATTCATTCAAGAATAAAATCAGTCCAGGAGATCAGGGCTGTAGACTTTGTCCCACCACACTGTCTTCACTATTTATAGGCGATAATCAAGACCATAGAGAAGAGAGGACCCTTGAAGACAAGGAGGCCTCATTCACAAAGACATTGATATTAAAAGGGGCAGCCTTACACCCATGATTAACCTAAAGTTACTTATTTTGTGGGACTCTCAAAAATCTCAAAGCTCACCTACAGAAATCTAAGATTTCCGTATGTTCACCGTAAAGTAAAGTGGCAAACTCTAACTCCACTGGCAAACATTCCTCCGGTTTACATTTACTATTAAGGTGCAACTTGTTTGGCACCTAGAAGCCATTTGTTTCGAAGAAGAAATCCCTTTTTAAACCTCTCTTTGCATAGCAGGTAGAGGGAGGAGACAGCAGACTCGGAAGGCCCACCCTGATATGGCCCGCATTCCGCCGGTATTCTGCCAGCATTCTTGTGATGCTTGGACCGCTAGCAAGGCATTTCCAATGGCAGAGCCAGCTTGGGCTGCACCTCAAAATTCAGCAGTTTCCACACATCTAAATAAGGCAGCTCCGAACACTTAGGAATTGAGTTATGTTAAAAAATGTATAAAGCGCTCTTCTACCCTGGGGTGTCTTGGCGCTAACAACAACTTGTGCACATCTGAGAAAGCCATTACTGAATTTAATTATTGAACAACCATGTTTTTAGGAGTTTTCTGAAAGCAAGCAGAGAGGGGGCAGCCGTGATGGAGGGCAGGAGATTCCAGAGTTTGGTAGCTCCGGTCACAAACCTGCTTCCTCCTCATCTCACTTTGTTGAATCTGGAAGCTATGACTCTCTTAGCTCCTCTTGACCGTAGATTCCTGATGGGTTCGTACCATGTAAGTGCTTGTTTTAGGTACTCGGGGCCCATATCATGTAGGGCTTTGTAAGTCATACAAAGCGCCTTGAATTTAATGCGAGTTTTTACAGTCAACCAATGAAGCTCTTTGACCGCCAATGTGACTGCTTGATATTTAGGAATGCCCAGGAGCAATCTGGCTGGCGCATTTTGCAGCAACTGCAATTTATTAAGGTATTGTTCAGATACAGCCCTTCACAGTAATACTACTAAGGTTGTGATTAAAGTTTTTTTTCGCGTTTGGCAATGAAGAAACTATTTCATGGCATCCTAAATTACCTGACACTTTAACGAGATCAGTGGTTCAACGCCAGTATTCTGCAGGTATGTGTTTCTATCCAGTACTGTAGCCTGTATTGCAGTTTCCTGCATTAACCTATGTTTTTTTGCCTTACAGTTGCAGGGTTATTCTGTTTAGCGATTCTGCCACCATCCTGGGAATAATCTGCATATCCTTGGCTAGTTAGGGGTAGGTTGGGAAGATGGTCTGCGCTTTGCCGTAGAAAAATTACAAGCAGGGCCAAAGAAATTATGCGATTGTGCTGCCGCAGCATTTTTCACATAATTATAGATCTGCCACACAATCCATCATCTGCTGCATAATCTGCAGGATTTAACACAAAAAATTTGCTTCTAGCTCAAACGGTTCCAAAGTTACTAAAAGCACAGCAACATGGATTTTTGCGCAAGGGCAGGCCCTTTGTAAATGCTGACTGGTCACGTTTCTCTTGCTTATTGCTATGTTTGAGTGTTAAACTAGTACTAATGAGGTGCAACTCATGCCCAGACAGTACTAACAAGAGTAAAAATAATGACGTAATACTATCAGAAAATGAGCTGCATTATGCCGCATAATTTGCCTTTTCTTGCCGCATATTTTAGCCAACACTACCGCATAATTTAGCTCTCCCCTGCCTCATAATTCCAGTGGCCCTGATTACAAGTGATTCGAGACACTACAGCGCGGGAGTGGAACACTTCTTTTTCTCCAAGAATAGTACAGCAGGTTCAACAAAGCAGATAAAAGGGTAAAGCCAGGATCTTACAGATACAATTCTGACATTAATCCTTCGCTCAGTTTAAACTGACTTAGGCCCTCTTTCAGTACACAAAATGATGCTCTCGCACCTGGGGATGAGCGTAAAGTGAATCACGGCCCCTTTTGCTACAAAATGATGAAATCCAAAATCTGTGACAGGTGAGTTCAGATCAATCACTGGTTATGTCCTTTTATCTTCAAGGCGGCAAGGGTCCTCCTGGGAGAGAAAGGCCTCAGTCTTTATCAGTCTTCCCAGCTTTGATACACTTCAAATGCTCTTTCCACCTCCCCGGAATACAACAGACAGCGCCCCATCTCGCCTCTAGGGACTAGGATAAAGATGCATAAATGGTCCATGGAGCACAAAGAAAGGTGCAGCCATGGTACTTCACAGCTGGTCTAGGCCTGGGTTTGGCTGCCTACGGTTGAAAGGCTACTGTGAACAGAAAAGCAAATACATTTTACAAATGGTTTTATAAGTAAAATTCATTTATATACCACAGACCACTACTGGATGAAGCTTAAGCATGTTTGCCTTCCTAATCTATACTTCCAAATTAAGTTTTGACATTTAGGAGATTTAAACCCAAATCTAGGCTGGTCACAAAGATTTCTAGCTGCAATCACTCAGAAGTTATACATCAATGAGAATATTTTTCAATGACAGATTTATTTTAAAGTATGGGCAAGTAAAACCCAGAGGATGCCTGGGGCAAAAATCACACCAATATAATGTTCGGACAGTGGGAACAATGTGGCAGACACTCTTTAGGCCTCATAACACAGATACACACATCCAGACATGGCCACCCCTTCTCAGGGACTGCCTGTTTTCTAGGCATTCAGAACTCTCACTTCACAGCTACCGCCTACTCACGTGTCGCCAAACTCGTGTAAGTACTCGCTGGCGTAAAGTGAAGGGTGAACCATTTTCAAAATGCAAGCAGGTTATATCTCTGGATTTATGTCTGCAGGATCATGTTCATATTTCTTTATTGCAGCGTGTAGTGCCCAGTTATCGCATTGTCAGTCTTTTGTGTGCCCCAATGCTAGTCTATGTGTTATCACACACCCCTGTGTCCTCATCCCACTCCTTGCTAACCATACATGCAGCAGTGGTCTGTGTTCACGATACCCCTGTGTGTGTCCACGTCCCAATACCTTCCTGTCCACTTGCTCTAGTGTCTGCCCCCCCTGTCCCAGTCGCTGTGTTCCTCCCCCCTGCGTGTAATCATCCCCATATACTCCACTGTCCACCTCCTTTAGTGTCAGCCTCCTTGCCCTGGGGTCCGTGTGCTTCTGGACTAGTGCCCGTCTGGACTGTGTGCAATGCCATGTATAACTTGTGACTTCACACCATCTATAAACTATCTCTGTTGTAAAGAGCTTTTCGCCAATAAGCGCTATTCCATTTACAACAAACACATGGCTTTCCATCACTGCACACGATCCCAGTTATAAACACGAGGCCCTTCACCACTGTAAACTATACACATTAGTAACACGTGCAGTTTCTCCACTGACACCTATGCCACTTACAAACAGTTGGCTTTTCTTATTGTGAACACGTGGCTTTTCATCATTGCACACCATACTACTAATCAGAATGCACGCTATCTAATTAACATAATTGCACCCTGCCGCATTTATAAACACACGGCTACTCACCACTGTGGCCTACTCAGTTATGAATACGGGGATGTTCACCATTTAAAACCATATGGCTCTCTTCCACTGTACTCTATGCCACTACAATCAATTTATAAAAACATGGCTATTCACAACAGTAAACTACTCACTAGTGAATATGGGGCTTTTCACCACTGCACGCCACCTCCTTTATAAACTCTTGGCTGGCCCCCACAGTAATCTATCTTATTTATAAACACTTAGATTTCACCACGGTTAAGTTATCAGAATTTCGAACAACGGGGTTTCCATCCGTGCACGCTACCTCATTTAGAAATGCTTGGGTGGGGGGGGGGGTGGGGTTCACCACAGTAACTTGTCCAATTAGGAACCAGTGACATTTCACTGCTGCACCCATGTATATACACTTTAGAGGAAGGCCAACCTTTTCCCGAAGTCGTAATTTAAGTAAAATGGTCCTCGCTTCCAGACAGCTCCCCTTTACCTCCCCCTTCACCCCAGCACGCCTCGGGGGGGACGAGCTCTAGGGCCCAGCACAAGGCTCGCCTGTATCCTGCGCTCATCGGCCGGAGCCGGGCACTTTCCCGTTTGTCTCCAGCACAGTAAGTAATTGGACACATTAGCTCTTTCGGAAAAAAACCTATAAAACATAATTGGATCCCTTTATCGATTCTGCGCGCGCTCCTGGTCGAAACGCGCGCCAATTACACGGTGAGCGGCGTCACGCAGTCCGCGGGCTAAGACTGGAGCTGTGGTTTGTCATCGTTGTACTACCGGGGCGCGCGAGGACAACCAGACAGATCAGGGGCGCGCGAGGACAACCAGACAGATCCGAGGCGGGCGAGCCAAGAAATGATCTAGACTAGCAAAGCCAAGTCTTGGCTCTTAGAGCCTGAGCACGAGCCGAGCCCTGAAAATGTTTGCTATGTAAAGCATGCAACAAACATCACGTAAAATATGATTTAAAAAAAAAATTTAACTGAAAAAGTACATTTTGTACATGGGGAAGACACTGTGCCTCCGCCCACACCCTGGCGACAGTGCCATTAGTAAACTAAGAGGCAAGACAGTTGTCATGCAATCCCTATCAGGCCCAGATTCCTAAGGAAAGTGAAACATTAAGTCTATTAAATGAAACATAATAGGTTTTTGTACCGCTGGTATTCTGAGCTCACGTATTTGAAGGCGCTTTCATGCGCGAAAAGCGAAGAAAAGGGAGGAAAAGGGAGGAAAAGGGAGGAATAGTAAAATAAAATATTTGCCTAAAATCACACAATTCGGCAAAGAAGGGAAGCCTCGATGAATCCTGGTTTTCTGGTTTCACTCTGTCCAAATTAGCCAATAAATGGATAACTATTTGTCTCTCCTTTTACCTGAAATGGTAATGCTTTGTTTTACCTCTTGGTGCATGTGGGTAGCGTGAGGGTAGGTGGCAGGCACATGAAGGCTCGGCTCGCCATGGGCTCGAGGTTCCAACAGGACCTTGAGCTGAGCCAGAGCCAGGCTCTAGCCTGGCACAACCCGAGATCGAGCTATCCAAGGCTTGCCCATCTCTAAGGAAGACCACTGGGGCTCATTTACGTGCGCAGCCGGGCCCTTGGTATCTGTGAAGAATAGAATCACTGGCATTTTGAACTTTTTATTCACAGATGACTTTATCATGCAAGGCCGGACATAACGTGCAGAGCTATGTAGCTGTAATGATGTACACAACACAAACCTTCTGCTTCAAGTTTGCATGTATTGCAGCCGTGGGCTGTGGTGCAACCCCTGTCCCCACGTAGCTGCAACTGCCGCAGACCGAGCGAAAGCAGACGAAAAGAACACTCATGAGAAGACGTCGCTAGGACGCAGCCAGAGAACAAGTGAACAAAAAGAACACTCATGAGAAGATGTCACTAGAACGCAGCCACAGAAAAAGTGAACAAAAAGAACACTCATGAGAAGATGCCACTAGAAAGCAGCCACAGAAAAAGTGAACAAAAAGAACACTCATGAGAAGATGTCACTAGAAAGCAGCCACATAAAAAGTGAACAAAAATAACACTCATGAGAAGATGTCACTAGAAAGCAGCCACAGAAAACGTGGACAAAAAGAACACTCATGAGAAGATGTCACTAGAACGCAGCCACAGAAAAAGTGGACAAAAAGAACACTCATGAGAAGATGTCACTAGAACACAGCCACAGAAAAAGTGGACAAAAAGAACACTCATGAGAAGATGTCACTAAAACGCAGCCACAGAAAAAGTGAACAAAAAGAACACTCATGAGAAGATGTCACTAGAACGCAGCCACAGAAAAAGTGAACAAAAAGAACACTCATGAGAAGATGTCACTAGAAAGCAGCCACATAAAAAGTGAACAAAAATAACACTCATGAGAAGATGTCACTAGAAAGCAGCCACAGAAATCGTGGACAAAAAGAACACTCATGAGAAGATGTCACTAGAACGCAGCCACAGAAAACGTGGACAAAATGAACACTCATGAGATGTCACTAGAACGCAGCCACAGAAAACGTGGAGAAATTGAACACTCATGAAAAGATGTCACTAGAACGCAGCCACAGAAAAAATGAACAAAAAGAAGACTCATGAGATGTCACTAGAAGGCAGCTACAGAAAAAGTGAACAAATAGAACACTCATGAGAAGATGTCACTAGAACGCAGCCACAGAAAAAGTGGACAAAAAGAACACCCATGAGAAGATGTAAGCAGCCACAGAGAATGTGGACAAAAAGAACATTCATGAGGAGATGTCATGAGAAGATGTCGCTAGAAGACAGCCAGAGAAAACGTGGATGAAAATAACACTCATGAGAAGATGTCACTAGAACGCAGCCACTGAAAACGTGGACAAAAACATCACCCATGAGAAGATGTAAGCAGCCAAAGAAAAAGTGGACAAAAAGAACACTCATGAGAAGACGTCACTAGAACACAGCCACAGAAAACGTGAACAAAAATAACACTCATGAGAAGATGTCACTAGAACGCAGCCACTGAAAACGTGGACAAAAAGATCACCCATGAGAAGATGTAAGCAGCCAAAGAAGAAAGTGGACAAAAAGAACACTCATGAGAAGACGTCACTAGAACACAGCCACAGAAAACGTGAACAAAAAGAACAATCATGAGAAGATGTCACTAGAAAACAGCCACAGAAAACGTGGAGAAATTGAACACTCATGAGAAGATGTCACTAGAACGCAGCCACAGAAAACGTGGAGAAATTGAACACTCATGAGAAGAGGTCACTAGAACGCAGCCACAGAAAAAATGAACAAAGAGAACACTCATGAGAAGATGTCACTAGAACGCAGCCACAGAAAAAGTGGACAAAAGAACACTCATGAGAAGATGTCACTAGAACGCAGCCACAGAAAAAAATGAACAAAGAGAACACTCATGAGAAGATGTCACTAGAACGCAGCCACAGAAAAAGTGGACAAAAAGAACACTCATGAGAAGATGTCACTAGAACGCAGCCACAGAAAAAATGAACAAAGAGAACACTCATGAGAAGATGTCACTAGAACGCAGCCACAGAAAAAGTGGACAAAAAGAACACTCATGAGAAGATGTCACTAGAACGCAGCCACAGAAAACGTGGACAAAAAGAACACTCATGAGAAGATGTCACTAGAACGCAGCTACAGAAAAAGTGGGTAAAATGAACACTCATGAGATGTCACAAGAACGCAGCCACAGAAAACGAGGAGAAATTGAACACTCATGAGAAGATGTCACAAGAACGCAGCCACAGAAAAAGTGAACAAAAAGAAGAATCATGAGATGTCACTAGAACGCAGCCACAGAAAAGTAGTGGACAAAAAGAACACTCATGAGAAGATGTCACTAGAACGTAGATACAGAAAAAGAGGACAAAAAGAACACCCATGAGAAGATGTCACTAGAACGCAGCCACAGAAAAAATAAACAAAAAGAAGACTCATGAGATGTCACTAGAAGTTAGCAACAGAAAAAGTGAACAAAGAGAACACTCATGAAAAGATGTCACTAGAACGCAGCCACAGAAAAAGTGTACAAAAAGAACACCCATGAGAAGATGTAAGCAGCCACAGAGAATGTGGACAAAAAGAACATTCATGAGGAGATGTCATGAGAAGATGTCGCTAGAAGACAGCCAGAGAAAACGTGGACGAAAATAACACTCATGAGAAGATATCACTAGAACGCAGCCACTGAAAACGTGGACAAAAAGAACACTCATGAGAAGATGTCACTAGAACGCAGCCACAGAAAAACTGAACAAAAAGAACACTCATGAGAAGATGTTACTAGAACGCAGCCACAGAAAAAGTGGACAAAAAGAACACTCATGAGATGTCAGTAGAACGCAGCCACAGAAAAAGTGGACAAAAAGACCACTCATGAGATGTCAGTAGAACGCAGCCAAAGAAAAAGTGGACAAAAAGAACACTCATGAGAAGACGTCACTAGAACACAGCCACAGAAAACGTGGACAAAATGAACATTCATGAGATATCACTAGACTAGTGAATCATCCAAAGTAGATATCACTGGAGCATATAACTGAGTACGTCAATGCTGGGCATGCACTTACGTGCACAGTCTGTGATGCGCTTTAGTGCCTCTCTTTGGTGGTTTTGCAGGACTCCCTCAGCCCACCTACTTCCTGGTGATGACCAGAAAAGACGAAGCTACATCTTCCCCATCCACAAGAGAGCACATTGGGATAGTGAACTTGAGGATTCAGACAACACTCAAATCAGGGAGGCAGTGTGGCTTTGGGGTTTCCAAAGATGGAGGCCTGGTGATCAATGCAGTTAAATTCCTCCAATAAAGAAATAGGTGAACGTTTGCAGACTCATATTACAGCAAAACTTTCTTTCTTGGCTTGGATGCGTGCCTTTTTTGGACCAGTCTGGCTCCATCATGAGATGTCTCTGGTGGCAAAGAGAGAGGCAAACTATTGAATTAATCTGACACAGCAAACAGCCATCATTAGACGCCAATAAACAATTTGGAGGATCGTGTACTCTGGTTCGGGTTTTGACCCTGTCCTAATCCGGCTGCATACCAGCACGCCACAGTTTATGTTAATAAATTGTAAACTAAAACTAGCTGAGTTAGCATTTCTCTTTGTTGAGCATCATACTGACTTTCACTACAGCACTGCAGAATCTGGTTAACATTTTATTAAGCCGAGTGTGTGTTTTGCCAAGAACTAGGATGTCACCACTGTAGTTCAGAAAGTTGGGCAAGTGACAGACCATTTTCAAAATGTATTTTTAGAACAACTATGTTCCTGGTGATACGGCAAAGGTCAGGCATAAAGGACATGTGGCAAACATGATAACTATAAATGGTTCTTCCAGGTCTAATTTATTATACCTCATGTTGAGGGCAACTTTTGAGATTAGGCAAGCTTTTCTCAAATAATGAACTGTTCTTTTGTACTTTATGCGTATGGACATGTATAGACATCTTAGGTACTTTATGTCCACACAGATACTGATTTGTCCCCCGCAGTAGACTGAGAGCGACAATAAAGATTCAACGAAGGCTCGTAACAGGCTGGACTTTTCCTTCCCACTTGCTAATAAATGAGCTAGAGACCCACTCTATATGCTGTTTTACTGATTTATCTATTTACAACTTGGTTGAAAATCCTCTCGGCTTCACCAGACCTTGAAAATAGTTTCTTTTTTTATGGCTGTCCCAGAGGGGTGTTGCTGCTTGGGAGATGGTCCAGCACATGTCCTGTTGAAGACCCATCTTGATGGTGGAGCAGTAGTTCAGTAAGGATCTAGTATTGGTCTCATCCCCAATGACTGAAACATCAATGTTCCCTCGATGCTCCTTTTGCGACAGGTTGAAGACGACACAACCTTGACAGGGTAGCCATGTGCTCAACCCATATGCATCCGTGTGTTGACTGTCTCCAGGCATTTAAAATGGTCCTCTGTCATGCTGTTGAGTGACCCCTCTATCCAGGAGTAGTGTTTAATAATGACGACTGAGTCACATTTTCAGGATTGTCGCTTTAATATTGCCATCTTCTCATAGCGGGAAATATTTGACTAAGAAAAATTAGCCACTGGAGATCACACTGGGTGCCAATGAAGGCAGCAACATGGATAAATGTTTCTCTTTTAACAGTTTTCTTGAACAGAGTTTTGTTTAGACATCACTCCCGGATTTGATTGTAATGTTTTGCTGAGAGGCCTATATGCGGTAGTGCTTGTTCAACCCTTTTCTTTGCCGGATTTGCATAAAGCTTTGAAAATGTTTTTCCGGTCCACGTAGTACTGATGTCCCCACAGCCAGGCAGTCACCTTCATGAGGGAATCAAATCCGCATGGATAGCAATCCTAGAGAGATGATTGTCAGGGCCAGGTCGCATCCTTGACGCAGCAGATGGTGTCACACTCGTTTTCTCTGCTCTTGGAATTATCCATAATGTCAATGTAGCCATCAGCAGCTAAGTGCCACTGCCAGCATTTCACAAAGGTTTCTAGGTTTCCGAAACAGACTGCAACGGAAAGAGATTGCGTCAGCCATGCAGAGCAATTTCACCCTAAAAGTTTATATTACACAAAATATGGTGGATTACACCCACAATCCCAGTGTATGTAAATGAGGCACAAACCTATCTGGGGAACAATGGAGAACGGTACATTTGGGGTGTTGGGGACAATACCAGATCAGATCCTATACGTCAAGTGAGGATTTACATCTTCCAGATGCACAATTGCATTGTACATAATGAAATTTTAGGCACAAGGGGCCGTATGTATGAACACATTATCCCATAGACACAGAATGGGTAGAACCCTTTGATACATGGAGATTAAAAAGGGGTTTGTTCAGACTTACACCATTTCTGGGTTCAAAAACAGACAACTTAGCCACTACACCACATCTCCAAGAGTCTCTTGTACCACAGAACTACTATGCGAAGGGTGGTAGCGGACTATGAGTATACCTGCTTCATATTGCTTCATCGTCTGACCTGTGCCCAGCTAAACCATTTATCTGGCAACAACACTGACTTCTCTAAGAAGGATGACATTTTAGTTCACTGATGCCATCTTAATTATTTGTTTCAAATACTGACCATCGTTTTCATAACAAAGCACCCTGGGAAAGATCTCATATCTGAAAATGTCTGATGTGCTTGCGGTACTGAGCCACACTAAATGCAATAAAAAAAATTAGGAGACAGTAGAGAAAGTACTGTGTGCGCTGTTGGTGATGACTGGCTGTGGCAAACAGGAAGTGCAAAAGGACGAATTGAAATTGTAAGCAGGGCTGGGTCTTGCAAATTACAATGCACTATTCTGCCAGACAGTTGCAGCTTAATCTATTTGAATACTGAGATTTATTTTGTGTTCATTGGAATCAGTGACAGTTATCAAAATGAGAGTCAATCTGATATATTACTCTTTGGTGTGGGTTGAGTTAATTAACATTTTTTAGGATCTAAAATGAAACACATTGTCATTTTCTGTCTGTTTGATGTAGTGCCTTGAGGAAAAGTAGCATTAAGGAGTAGGAAGGTATTCTTAGGGTGCAGAGAAGGGAAGATGTGTGGTGCAGCAGCCAAGGCGGCTGACTCTGGAACACGGGGGCTCACGGTTCGATCCCCGGCACCGGCGGCAGGTTAACCCAGCACCTTGTGACTGGGCAATCTTCCCGACGGCCCCCAGCGCCGGGACACCTCGCCTGAGGTAGCTGCGCGCTTTACAAATGCTGCGATAATTTATTAAGTGGAAGCAAGTGTTTTTTAGAGCTCAAGGAAGGGCAGCATTAAGGGGTACAATGCGATTTGTAGGTTTCAAGGATAGACATCATTAAGGGATGCTAAGGAGGATTCAAGGGAGGGTAGTGTCACGGAGTAGTAAGGATTGTTTAGGCTCCAGGGATGGGTAGCATAAATAGGACATAAGAATTTTCAGGGTTCAGAGAAGGGCAGGATTAAGGGGTAGTAAGGGCTTTTTAGGGTTTATGGATGAGTAGCATTAAGGGGTAGTAAGTGTTTGCAGGGTTCAGGGACAGGTTCTGTAAGACAGTGGATTAATATTTGGGGTGGAAAGTTGGGACCGTATGTGCTGCTGGTGGCATTTAAGTTCAAGGCCCTGGTGTATTTCCTGCACCATATACCAGGGACGAAAGCTTGACTACAATGTCCACCTGCCTCCTTACTCTCATGGAGCTCTAAATATGATGCTACTACAATAGAGACAATAGAGACAAATGGGTTGGCATGTATGCATGTCCGAGTATGGTGAATTCAAGTTTCACAATTAAATGCATACAAATAGGATTCTTAGGGGATCCTTTTGAGGTCCTGACAAAAGCCAGCGAGCCCGGTGGGGGATTGGTGTGATGGTTGAAACATGCTGACCCGGAGATACAGAGAATACTAATTTCCTTAGTGCATCCCCACCTGTTTTTAACTCCGTCAGGATACCCTTTGAAAATAAAATTAACCCTCAGGACACCCGAGACTATTTTAAATCTAGGATCCCACCCAATAGCCAAAGAGCTCCCTTGGCTACCAAGGTTGGGCCCTGCAGATACACTTGGTATCTGGATGAGGAATCTATGATGAAGCATGCCACTTGGAATTCCAGTGGGTGAGAGTTCTTTTAATACCATAGGGCGATCCCCTTGGGCTGGTATACAGAGATAGGCTAAGCGCGTTATGGGTTCCCTCCTGCTGTTTGGGAAGGTGAGCAAACCCTGCATCATTTCTCACGCTCTCCTTCTGGAATATAGTAAGCTGGTACTACTACTTAGTAAACTACACTTGATTCATCATTCTTAGAAGGATGAAAGGAATTATCATAGTTTGTTATTTACCCCTATGACTCTAAAATCTAATCCTGCTGGTCCTGCTCAAGCCCAACTGCTGATTTAAAACATATGTTATTTGATTGTCCTTCTATTCTCCAATTCTGGAAACAGGTTTGGTGCCAAATCAACACGGTATTTAAAAAACGGTCATCTCTTTCTCCTTTGCTAAGGCTTTTCTGGGAAGTCTGGCTTCCAACTGCCTTTGCTAAACCTCTAGCTATTAGCTGATAGATCTGTTATTAGCTGTTGCCTTTCAATCAATAACATCTCATTGGAAACAAGCCCATAATGTTACTTTTAGATACTGGTTGGGTACCATCTGCTTTCATCATAGATGAGATACAAACCATGCATCTCCTGTATCTTTTGCCTTAAAGAGACATCTTTTATGGCTTCCACTAACTACATATTTATCATCCTCATGTGTTGATAAAATTATTACTGTGTCTAATTAAGTCAGAAAACCACCATATATTAACCCAGTTGCTTTTGTATATTTTATTTTACATTATTAGATGATTCACATATTCTTATCATTATGCTTATATATTTCTAGAATGTTACTGTTTTATTAATACTATTTCTTTTGAACTTGCATAATATAACTATGTATGTCTTTCTTCCCTTTACCCCCCATGTTCCCTTAACATTTTTGCAGTTTATTTCAGCTTAGAATGCGTCCTTATTTATTATTTATATATATTTCTTACACAATTTTTGCATTTAGGTATTGTACTTTATGATTATCACCCTGGTTCTATCTCTTGCTTTCATAATTTATTGAATTGCTGTTTCTTGTTGTCCTCAAACTCAAACTTAAAAAAAAAAAAAAAAAAAAGGATAAAAGGCAGGCCATGGCATGCCGGGACTCAAACCCATGTCAGTGACTTACTCACACATGGCTGCAGCAAGCTCTTAACTCAGTTAGATATCCGACCCGCTATCTAATGCGGGCCTAGCCATCAGTGCTAGCCCCTGGGAGGCAGGCAGAGGCACTAATGTGCTGGTGTTATTTAATAGGCAGATAGAGACAGATGTGCAGACTTGCGCCTTGAAAGGTTAGGGAGCGGGCAGGCTCTGGCGCAGTGTGCGGTCTCAGCCGCTTGCACTCAGGCCGCGAGCATCTCTTAATTATGGAGCAAATCCAACCGAGGAGGACGGAGATGTGAGAAATGCGGGACTCCGGCCAAGGCCGTACAGAAGCTTGAACAGTCGGAAGCATCAATCTAAATTCACTAGCTTTCTCGATACAGTGGCTAAAAATACCAGCCCAACGCCCAGGGAGGGCCCCATCTGCGCAAATCAAGGCTTCAGGGGACAGAACTAATACAGAGGAGGGTTCCATCTGCGCAAATCAAGGCTTTGGAAGCTGGAAATGGCACCGAGGGACCCCACGGGGCCACATCTGTGCAAATCAAGGCATGAGAAACAGCTAATGACACTGAGGAAGCCCAAGGGGCCACATTCGTACAGAGCAAGGCTTCGGGGGTTGGCACCAATACTGAGGAGGGCCCCATCTGTCCACATCAAGGCTTGAGAAGCTGGAACTGACACTGAGAAACCCCAAGCGGCCACATCTGTGCGGAGCAAGGCTTTGGGGCAGGAACCAATACTGAGGAGGGCCCCATCTGTGCAAATCAAAGCTTGAGAAGCTGTAAGTGAGTGACCCCAAAGGACTACATCTGTGCAAATTAGGGCTTGAAGAGCTAGACCGGACACTTAGGGACCCTAAGAGGCCCCATCTGTACAAATCAAGGATTGAGAAGCTGAAAGTGAGTGACCACAAACTACCACATCTGTGCAAATTAGGGCTTGAGAAGCTGAAACTGACACTGAGAAATCCCAAGGGCCCACATCTGTGCAAATCAAGGCTTTGGGGGCGAGAACCAAAACTGAGGAGGGCTCCAACTGTGCATTTCAAGGCTTGAGAAGCTGAAACTGACACTGATGGATCCCAAAGGGTCACATCTGTGCAAATCAAGGCCTGAGAAGCTGGAACTTGCACTAAGGAACCCCAAGGGGCCAATGTGTGCTGATCAAGTATAGAGAAGCTGGAACTGACACTTAGGGACCGAAGAGGGTCTCGTCTGTGCAAATCAAGGCGTGGGAAGCAGGCACTTACCATGAGGGACCCCAAGGGGCCACATTAGTGCAAATCACGGCTTGAGTAACTGGGACTGGCACTGCGGGAGCCGAAGGGGGCCCATCCGAGAAAATCAAGGCTTAGAAGCTGGAGCTCTAAGAGGACAAAACAACATTGGGGAACCAGGAAAACTTTATCCGGAAAAACCAAGGCTTCGGAGGCTGGAACCATTACAGAGGAGACCCCATCTGTGCAAATCACGGCTTGAGAAGCTGGAACAGACATTAAGGAACCGAGGTAGACTAGTCTCTTCAAATCAAAGCTTGACAAGCTGGAGCTCTAAGACCAGCAACAACTCTGGAAAACCAGGATGGCCCTACGAGGGCAAATCAAGGCTTCAGAGCCAGCACTGACCTCCTAGGGCCCTGTTCATGTAATCAAGGTTAAACTGACGAGTGGGACCAGGACAACCCTATCTGGTCAGATCAAGGCTTCAAGCCAGCACTGACCTCCAAGGGCCCCGTTTATGCAATCAAGGATAAACTGACAAGAGGACCAGGACAACCCTATCTGGTCAAATCAAGGCTTCAAGCTAGCACTGACCTCCAAGGGCCCTGTTCATGCAATCAAGGCTAAACTGACGAGTGGGACCAGGACAACCCTATCTGGTCAAATCAAGGCTTCAAGCCAGCACTGACCTCCAAGGGCCCCGTTTATGCAATCAAGGGTAAACTGACAAGAGGACCAGGACAACCCTATCTGGTCAAATCAAGGCTTCAAGCCAGCACTTACCTCCAAGGGCCCAGTTTATGCAATCAAGGGTAAACTGACGAGTGGGACCAGGACAACCCTATCTGGTCAAATCAAGGCTTCAAGCCAGCACTGACCTCCAAGGGCCCCGTTTATGCAATCAAGGGTAAACTGACAAGAGGACCAGGACAACCCTATCTGGTCAAATCAAGGCTTCAAGCCAGCACTGACCTCCAAGGGCCCCGTTTATGCAATCAAGGGTAAACTGACGAGTGGGACCAGGACAACCCTATCTGGGCAAATCAAGGCTTCAGGGCTCGTGCAGACACCGAGGCACCTGGAGGGGTCCAGTCTGTGCAAACCAAGCCTCTAGAAGCCTGACAAGTGGGACCAGGAGGGCGACAACTGTGGAAATCAAGGCTCGAGAAGCTAGACCAACAGAGAGAGACCAACAGGGCCCCATCTATACAAGTCAAAGCTTTGGGAGCCACAACCAACACAGAGGCACCCTGAAATGGGCCCAGCAGTGCAAATCAAGGCTGGTGAAACAAAATCACTAAGAGCAAGAACCATCACTAAGGGGCTAGGGGCCTACTTGTGTCAATCAGGCTATATGAGCCAGAATGGACAAGGATGGACTGACTAGGAGGCGCAAGTCTAGGCTTCAAAGACAGGAACGGAAACAGAGGGCCCCATATGTACAAATCAAGGCTTCAGGAGACAGAACCAACACAGAGGAACACTGAGTGGCCTTAGCAGCGCAAATCAAGCCATGTGCACCTACATCTCTAAGAGAACTATCACCCAGGGACCAGGGGCTTATTTGTGTAATCAGGTTGTATGATCCAGAAGAGACCAGGAGGGACCACAAGGCGTAAGCCTAGGCTTCACAGGCCGGAACAGACACAAATCAAGGCTTTGGGAGCTAGAACTGACAAGAAGGGACTGGAGGGGCCCAATCTGTGCAAATCAAGGCTCGAGAAGCTGGAACTTTAAAAGCAAAAACTAACACAGCTTCAGAGCAAGAACAGACACAGAGGGACCAAGAGAAACCCTATATGTGCAAATCAAGCCGCTAGGAGACAAAACTGACCCCATCAAGACTTTGGAAGCCAGAACAGGCTTGGAGTACCCGAAAGAATCCAATCAATGCAAGAACCACAAGCGAAGGCTCTCGGAGCTGGAACCAGTGTAGCCGGCCTGTGAGGGTCCTCTCTGTAAAAGAACCAACAAGGAGGAACCAGAGGCCACCAACAGTACAAACAAAGCCTCAGGAGATGGACCCACCCAGAGGCACCAGGAGGGCCTTACCCATTTTAATCAAGGCTTTAGGAGCCGGAACCGACATGGAGGGACAAAGAGGGCACAAAATGTACAAATGAATACTTGAGGGGCCGGAAAGTTCCTATTCAAAGTCAAGGCTTCCGAATCTGGAACGGACATAGAGAGAATGGGAGGTCAGAGTTTTAGCTGCATAAGATACAGCATTAGGAAGATTTGAGAATAAAGAGTAAACCCAACATCGGTGGATGTCCGGTGAGGGATTTTATTAAAGTCAATGGGGTGATTGAGGCTGGGCAAGAGTGAGACTGCACTCCAAGGAGTGAGAACTGAGGCAGCGCAACAGTGATACTGTGCCCCGAGGAATGATGCTCTAAGAGGGTAAGACTTGATGTGGCTGTGGAAGAGGGCCGCCTCAAGATGAGTATCAGCACACCCTCTCACGGCCCCACAACCACCTCTTATACTATTTAAGAGAAGTCACAGTCAGGGCAGCAGCACGGAGTGGACGTATAGTCTCAAACCAAAGAAGGAAATAATTACATTGGTATGAGTAAAGGCGATGCCCACTCAAGTGTTTCTGATCGACTACATATGCCCAGCAAGAAGAAGAAGATTAACACAGTAGCCTCCAGAGGGACTGGGGCTGCGAATCGTCCGAGCTCCATATAGCAGTACAAGCACCTCAAGGCTGTGCCAATGTCTTGATAATAGGCCACATGCTCTGCAGACATCCAGGAGGACTGGTCTCTTGCAAACCTCGGAGGACTGATCTCCTGAAAACCTCAGTGGATGGTCTGGCTAGTTTCTCTTTTAATGCCCAAAATAAATATCAACTAAATCACACTGAGAAGCCCAGCAGGTCTATGATTGGTGAACATTGCTGTGAGACAGCAAAGTCACATTAAAGGGAGGCTGACTTTAGATTACTACAGTCTCAGCTTTTGCTTCAAAGCACTGATTCGAAAAAGTAGGTTCCTTCGTCTGTGGAAATGTGCTTAAGCACATCCGTTCCTAGCGTCCGCATTATGGAGAGAAAGCAAAAGGGTCAGCCTCCCTCAAAGACATCATAAAAGCTGGACCTCAAGGACAGTTTTATGCAGGTGCCTGATTCCTGCCCATGCAGCTCACCTGCCTTCTCCCTCCCAAGAGACATTATCAAGGTGATTTCCCGGTGCCACGGAGTCCCTGAAGAAAATTAACCAGAGCTCCAAACAAGCAAATCTTTCAAAAGCCCATAGGTCCACAACCACTGCACGGATTTTAATGTGGTTTAAAGCATTTAATCTCACAAAACAGCTCCTCTCTTAGAGGTCACCCCAGGTGGTCAGTTCTTTGTCCTCCCTGCACAGCAGTGATTTCCTTCTCTGGCTGCTTTTTCCGTCACAGCACTCATCCATTACCCATTCTTCCCTCAAGGCAGTTTTAACATCTCCATCAGGGTTAGAACCCAAGCCCCTTGGTCACTATTGGTCACCAGACACCTGGGCTCATGTTTCCAGAAGGGAGACTCTCCTCTGAAGGATGCAAGCCAGCAATCCCCTGTCTCCAGCAGGCAGTTCTACCTCCTCCAGGCATTCTACAGCTCTCCTTGCAGGGGTCCTGTTCGCTGACAGTGGAATTGGACACAAAAGAGATGGAGTTTCCCCATTCACCTAGTGCTCAAAACTATCTGCAGTAACACCTCTGGGGAATACCGAAAGAGTAAAGGGCAGTACAGTCCTTGTGGTTGAAAGGGACCTGCCTCCCTTCTTCTTTTTACAGAAGCCTGGTGCACTTCAAAGAACAAGGAAGGTTCCTCGAGTCCATAGCCCTGTCCGGCAGCCTCTTCATAGCCACCATCTTGTGTTTTATCCACACACAGTAGATCCACAATAGGTTCCTGTCTAAACACAGTTAGGAGGACAGAAATAGTTCACATTCACCTTACTTCACATACTCAACATGTATGCACACTGTACAGAAGCACCCAGGAACCTACCAGAGCCCCTTTACCCTAGCTGAGCACGGGCAGCTAACTTTATATATTAATGCAGGGGTCAGAGGTTGGAGGTCATAATCTAATATTGATAGGATGAGGATCTATTCGGGAGGCGCACAGCAGTGGTGCAAATGGCAGAGATCAAGAAGTGAAAATCAGAACATTTTCATGGGCTAAAACTAACCCTGGGCGTAGTTCGCGTAGTTTTGCTACGTGGAACTCCGCGAAGTTACACAAAAACTCTGCAAAGTTCCGCGAGTAGCAGAGCGCAGTGCGAACTGCAGTTTGTGCTGGTATTCCTACCGCTCAGCTCGCGAACTTACCGTTCGCGATCGTGAACTTACCGTTCGCGATCGCGACCGGGGAAAAAACCCTGCTGCACATCGCAAAGTGGAGTTTTCTGCACTCCGCGAGCTCCGTGGAGTGCAGAAAACTCCGCAAACACCGCGAACGGAGTGATATTCACCGCCCAGTCCTAGCTAAATCCCATTTTCCTTACACCCAAAGTTAAAATTGTGGTGACAGAAAGTACAAAGCAAGCTTATAGAAGTACTGTTGGCTAATATAAGAACAAACTGATCGAAGGTTACCGTTGTGCAATGGGGTGAAAAACGAACCTTAATTGTGGGCGACTTGAAGATGTAGATTTTCTAACTACTCGCCACATACCAGGTAATCTGCCAGCGAATGCTTTCACAGCCTGCTGTGCGGCTTTCTTTAACTCAGTAGCCTTAAGAACCTGTGCTCAAGGTCAGACACACAACGAACTCTGGAACACAGCTAGACTGGAAACTCAGAAAGAAGGAAAAGGACAACTGAAGGCCTAATGGTAGAGGAGCTATAACATCAAGGCGAAGGAAGAATTGGTAGCTCGAAACAAGATTTATCATGAATCCATTATCAAAGCCAAAAGGAGAAGCTTGTTTACAATAGTAGGTCGATACCACCCATATTGGATCTGGGAAACAATCCAGACAGTAACAAGATCTCTGAGTCCACAAGTTGGGTATTCCTGCGAAGCCCATTCTCAAAATACTAGCACAGTCACCGAGTCCAAGAAGAACATCCTTCACATCACGCTTTTTACCCAGAAGTTCAATTTTGCTCTGACTTCTGAGACAGGTTTCGGAGCTAGCGAGACGAGATGAAGTGTGTGACAACTTGGGATCTGAGAGCGTTTCCTGACACATGTGCCCAAACAATCACTTATATGTACAATGAGCTCATGTGGCGGACTCCATCTAAATTCCCTATCAATACATAGGAGTATCCGGAAATGAAACCAGACCCAGACTCATCAAACATCAAGATGATCCCTTCCCACACCCTCTCCCCTGCCCAAGGTGAAACATATGCCGCATCGCTAAACTCACCCGAGTATCACCGCTAGAAACCGCGGGGCCTCGTGGCACAGGCCAGCTCATCCACTTCGTCCTCAGCGACTCACCAATCAAAGTTACGCTCCTCTCACCCTGATCTTCAGCATTAGAGAGTTTATTTTACTATAATCCTCCTAAAGAATAACAATCTTCTGTGCTTCTCAGTACCTACCAAGCAAATTACATACACGTATAGGAGAGGTGATACTTCCGTACTGCAGCAAGGATGTAATCAGCCGACTCCAGTTCTGCGTGGCCAAGGAGCGCTTTCAGCTCATCTGCCCCCTTGACACCCAACTAAAGCCTAAACAAAATAATCTGGACATGCTGCGGAGACCCATTTAGCTGTATATCTAGCAGTCAAACCTCACAATATTAAAGAAAACATTCACCTACTTAACGTCGCTCTTGCCAGGCAGAGCACTCCTGCATAATCTGTATCTCGCACATCAAGAATATGATAAGCTCAAGAGGGAATGGGTGGGAAAGGTCTACTATTCCTGCAGACTACAACATTGGACAATACATCCAAGATACACAGGAAGGAAGGAGTGGTTATTCCGATACATAAAGGACCTCCAAGCCGAGTCACGCAGACAGATCCCAATGGCTGTTATGTCTTTCTTTGCCGTTATGTCTTTCTTAAACGCCGGATTTAGCACCAAACTCTGATAGTTGGGTCTGTATATGCCCCTGTAGTCGAAAAAAGTACTCTCTATAAACATGTCACCAGACTACTATTATCCCAACCCCACAGTAAAATTCTAGTAAGGGACCCAATGGCACCTGGTACAATTCCCCCCACTTAGATAAGTCAGACTGCCACTCGCTCTCTAACCCCATGGAGCAGCACCTACTCGCAGAACTGATACACGACTTTTCTCTGATAAACCCGTGGCCCTTGCCACACCCCACAAATAGAGACAAAGAGTCTGATTCACTTTTCAGTATTTTTGCAGTAACTTACACTTCTGTAGTATGTCCAGCACTAAACTTGGCCAGCCACTGGTACTGCAACACCCTTGCACAGAACATAATGGAGGTATGGACTTACAATAAAACAATAAGAAATAATGTTGAATTAAATGTAATTATTTATTTTTGCTAACAATATAAATAAATGTAAATACAATACACTAATATCACACTCTGTAGAGTCTCAGACCATGACGCAATAAGATACATATAAACCTCGGGCTACTAAATCCACCACAGGGGAGGCTAAGCATGTCCTATTAAAAGCTGCAAGATGTTAAAAAAAAGGCCTTCAATCGTTTCTAGCATCCTACCTGACTGAGAATGAGAGCTCAGTGAGATCCACTCAGACGCTATGGGTGGCAGGGAAAGCAAGAATAAGAAGCAAAGTAATGAGAGACTCAGCAGTACACAAGAAAAAGATGATTCAGCAACACACTTCCCCAAAAACAGATTAGTGATCTCTCAAACACTTAAAAACGAAATCCCACAAAAGAACACCGAAGCTCCTCTTTAATGCAAAACACGATTCAATTATCTCAGAACATCGCAAGCTGAGAAGGAGCTATTCCATCTGCAACATCATTATGATACAGGAGAAAAGGCAGGACGTATCTCAGCCCTCCAGCGCCAACAAAGAAATGCACAACATACCAACTGTTCGAAATGGTAGTGGTGCACTGATGTCACACCACACCGATATACTGACAGCTTTCGCGGATTCTTCTCCATTCCTATATTCCTCCAAGGATAACCAACCCCTTGGAACAAGAAGAGCGGTTCTTTCCCCATCTTTATTTTAAAGGCCATATCCCCAGACCTGGCATAAGCACTCAAATCAGAAATCATTGCTGAGGAAATAACCCATGCAATAGACATGATGCCCACAAATAAAGCCCTGAGAGATATCCCATAGAATTCTAGAAACTAAACAAGGAAAAAGTACCCCCTTCCCCTCCACAAAAGTTCTTTCCAGAAACTGTACCTGGAGCACAACCCATCAGAGCTTAGCATAGCACGCATCTAACTCATACTGAAACTGGGAAAAGATCCACAGCAGTGTGGGAGCGATCAATCGATCTCCTTAATTATGACACTAACATTTTGGCAAAACCCTTGGCAACCAGACTAGCATGACTTATGCTGACTCCAATACACTCCACTCAAGTGAGATTTGTCGCCCACAGCTCTTCCGTCTTTCATTTACAACTGGGTTCTCATCTCTTTGGTAAATGTGCCACAATCCAGATGAGAAGGTAGTCGTATCTCTAGATGGGGAGTATCTGTTTCGTGTACCGAGATCAATGGGCTTTGTAGACTGCTATCTTACCACGGTTAAATAGTTACAAACAAACCCCACAGCAACATGCAACGGCATTCTATCACCTATAATCGATATCCGAAGGAGAACCAGAGAAAGCTGGCCCTGTCTCCTCTACTCTCTATAATGGCATTAGAACTGCTAGCAGCAGCAGGAAGAGACAACCCACAGATTACAGACAAACAAACCAGGAGAGACCACAAAGCCCTTCTTTATGCCAATGATATCCTAGTCACCCTCAAACCCACAGCGATCAATAACCGCCCTCTTGACTTAATATCAGGATTCTCAATCTTCTACAGGTATCTTATTAATTGGGGTAAATGCAAGGCACTTACCCAGCAACAACTAAGATATCACTCGCAGGTACACAACACACCTGGTAAATATCTAGGGATCCATCTAAGCAAAGCACTTCATGATGTGATGCACAATAACCTTAGTCCACTTATTGAAGAGATCCAGAAAGACATGTCCTGCTGGTCCCTTCTCAATTTCTCCCTGTGGGGCAGAGCGCAAACACTCAAACTGAATACTATGCCCCACTTAAAGCACATCTTTGCCAAGATTTCACTTCGGATTCTTTTATACCATCAACGATCAATATCCAAACAGAGGTCATCTTTTTTATGGCAGGGAAGAAAAGCCAGACTCAAAGGGCCTAATTTACAAAGGGCCATCACTTGGGGCAGAATCTACACAGTGAGAATTCTTATTGCACAGATTCCACCCCGAGTGAGGAAACTACCCCATGACTGTGGGGCATCGCCACAAATGCAGAGACTTCACCACGACTACGGGGCATCCACCCCGAGTGCGGAGGCCCTTTGAGTATCTGGTCCAAAATGTCCAAACTGCATGCATTCACGGAACGTGGCCGTCTCCAATCGCCCCATGCAGAACCCTATTGGCTGTCTTTCCCGCTTACACACCTGAAATACCACATCCACGCAGCATCAGAGACACCTGTGTGGGTTAAGAATGACGACAGAATAATGGACAAAAGGGGAATGTGGATGGGACTAGTTTACACAAAAAAATCCAGAAAAAGTTAACCCCATCCTACATGCTACGGTCTATGTGTGGTGCAGAGCTCATGGCATACTTTGTATAGACAGTTATATACACAAGAAAGCACAGCAATGGGGTAATGGTGCAATCCGCTTAGAAGACAGGCAACAACATTTGTCTAACTTCAAGACACGAGGAGTCTCCTCCCCAAACCACCTACTTATGGGAAGCAAGCTCGAGATATTTGTGGAGCTACAAACTAACTTTAACCTCCTTCCTAACTAATTTTGGAGATTTCAAAGATTGAGGCATTGCATCCATCAACTCCTAGGTCAGATCCAATAGCCCGTCCAGACTCTCCTATACTGAAATATCTGGTCACCTAGAGCACCTATAAAAGGCACAATCTCTGGACTTTGCAAAATAATAACTGACAGCCTGTTCTAATGTCGCACTGCTAGACTTGAGGCAATGGTGGACACACAGGCTGGAAAATGACTATTTAGAAGCAGATTGCGATGAGATGTTGCTAAAACAAGACAGGAATCGGATCAAATTCCAACTTAAATTCAGTTACTACAAAACATTACACAGATGGAACTGACCCCATATCACTTGAATAAGGCAGGCTTAACAAAAGACTTGAAATGCTGGAGATGTCCTGCCCTAAACAGCAACACTGTCCATATATCATGACATGCCCTGCCTCCATCCCCCCCCACCTCCAACATCCCTACATAAACCTCTTCAGTTCCATTTGCTTTTCACTTCACTTTCATTGGCCCATATTGCAAGTTATATGAAGGTCCACTTAAGACTAAATAGATTTCTTTGTAAAGATTGTATTACACTGTGTCTTGCATTAATGGTAAAAAGGTTTTGACAATGTTCCTATATCTGTATCCAAGCAATCCAATAAAATATGATTAATATTAAAAAAACAAAGCACACTCTTATTATACTTGGGTTAGAAGCAGGCGCTGGTGGAGGGGGGGGCGGGGGTATGAGAGGGATTTCCACTTACATTTGGATCATTGCATTTGCCCTTCAATCTTTCCACCATCTCCAGCATGGCCGCCCGGAGGTCAACGGGTTCTCGACTCTGCAAGGAAGGGAGGTCAGAAGGTCACCATAGTATTTAAGCCGGCACAGAATTTATAAGGTTACTGTCAGGGCATTAAGCATCAATGTATAGTAGGGTCCTTTACCACTGGAGGAGTAAACCAACATATAGAAGGTAGTGGCAATTTAAAGAAACAGCTGGAGCTTATAATTAGTTCTCAAGAGCATAATTAATGTATCATACTTAATAGATCAAATATATCATACTTAAAATATAAAACATCATTTACATATCATACTTTCTGCTACTCCCCCAGGCAGCGGCATTCCAGCAGAAGACATGAACAAGCGAACAGAGACATGGTCTGAGAACCCTCAAAACCCTACATGAATTCAGCAGTAAAAAATTGATGCTTCTGCATTTTTTTGTTATAATTGTGAGCATCTGCAGCCAGACAAAGGCAAAAACGAGCATAGTCTAAACAAATAAGAAATGGTGATGGAGTTCATAAAGCGTGCAGAGGAGTACAAGGGTGAAGGGACAGGAAACTCCTATGGAGAAGAGTTAGTCATTCCAAGGAATCCTGAAATGAGTATATCGGACTGGGAGGGAGAGAATCAAGCTCTGGGAAACTGAACAGCAGGAAGGACAGGGAATAAATCCAGAAAACATTTCTAGTGGTTCTGGGTTTAATGATGTTGATGGCATAGAACAAGTATGTGGAAGATGTCCCTAGCTAGATGAGGGCAACAGAGCAAGAAAGAAGAGGAAACTTACTCGCTTTCTCTCTCTTTCTAAATCTATCCCTCTCTTTCTTTCTCTAAACCTCTTTCAATATAAGCCTGGCACCAGACACTGTTGGAACCATCATTGGCTAAGCCAAAAGGGCTTGCCTATGCGAGATGCATTGGCTTTGCTAATGCTTTTCTTTTTTTTAGCTATCTTGTGTAATATAGTATGGTGTGTTATGGCTTATTATTGTATAGTATGCCCAGGTATTGTATGGTATGTCGTTGTACAGTATGGCCTGTTATTGTACAGTAAGTTCATAACTTTACTGTGATTAATTAAAACCATTACAACTTGGGAATGCATAATTTACGACTAATAGCTAAAAATTCAGCTAAAAAGTCAAAACGTTAAAAAGGCTGTAATAGGCTAGCATGGAGTAGAGTCTAGGGGCATTTGAAAAACAGACTGTAGGAATTATAGTAAGGTGTGTCATTAAATTGGATGATATGACCTGTCATTGTATGGTATGGTCTGTTATTGTATAGTGTAGTGTTGTAAGGGAAAGAAGTCTAGTAGCTATAGAGGAGAAGAAGATGGTTTATTAAGATTACAGGTAAGCTGTTAGGCAAGTCCAAAGATAGAAGATGGTATTAAGTAAGCCCCTCCAGGAGCAGCATCCTTGCTGCTCAGTCCACACACTCTAAATGACTCTCTCTCATCCGCACCAGGCACTCCAGCATTCCATTACACCACGTCCATACTGGCTGAGCAGCAGGGAACAGGTAACTAAGGGAGAGGATGCATAGTAACAATTCAAGTAACAACATATAGTATGGCTTATAAATAAAAGAAACATAAGGCGCAATTTTTTTAATAATTAAACATAACATCCTTTGTGGGCTTGTAAAGTAACGTATGATCTGCAAAAATAGAAGGCGGGCCCTGGAGTGAGCAGGAATGTTTAATAAACATGCGCACAAGTAACTGTTTGTTTTGATGTTAAACAATTGTAAAAGTGCACCAAGTGGACTGTGATGGAATAAAGGAGGAAATAGAAATTGATCACAAGGTGGTTTGACAATAACTGTACATTAGCTATTTTAGGAGCGCTTTAATCTCCACAATGGCAGGAAAATGGTGGCAGCTCTGCTTATCTGTGTAAGGAAATGTTGCGAACAAGGAGAAGGGAGCTGTAAAGCACACGCAGTTGATTCTCTGCAGTGTTTTAGTGTGTGTGGCAAATCTAAAGAAGGTGAAACTAAAATCCTCCGAAAGCTGTCTGGTAGCAAGACCGAAAAAAGGAAAACAAGCATTGGCAAAGCCAATAGGTCTCGCGTATGGGGACACAAAACAAAAATAATATACATTGTCCCCCGTGTTTCCGCATAGCCAAATAAAGTATCCGTGTACAAACAGGACCCAACTGCAGCTGATAGTGCACCAGCTCAGACCCAGCGCTTGTGCAGAGAGCTCTGAGTGAGGGAAGTCTGCTTCCTCTGTAGAGCTGGATATTATGCATTGGCAAAGTCAATAGCACGCCGCTTTGTGACCTAATTCTTCTGCCAATGCCTTTGGTTCGTTCTGTACATCACACAGAATAATAATTGTAAACAAGCATTGGCATAGCCAATAGGTCTCGCCTTTGGGGCCTTATAAGTGTTTAGGCAGAGCTATTGACTTTGCCAATGTGTTTAATGGTGGTGGAGTGGTGGTGAGTTGTGATGGTGGTGGAGTGGTGGTGTTGTGATGCTGAGGTGGTGGTGGAGTGGTGGTGGAGTGGTGGTGGAGTGGTGGTGGAGTGATGGTGGAGTGATGCTGAAGTGATGGTGGAGTGATGGTGGAGTGATGGTGGAGAAGTGGTGGAGTGGTGCTCAGGTGGTGGTGTTGTGATGCTGAGGTGGTGGTGTTGTGATGCTGAGGTGGTGGAGTGGTGGTGGAGTGGTGGTGTTGTGATGCTGAGGTGGTGGTGGAGTGATGCTGAGGTGGTGGAGTGGTGGTGTTGTGATGCTGAGGTGGTGGAGTGGTGGTGGAGTGGTGGTGGAGTGGTGTGATGCTGAGGTGGTGGAGTGATGGTGGAGTGGTGCAGTGGTGCTGAGGTGGTGGAGTGGTGGTGGAGTGGTGCTGAGGTGGTGGTGTTGTGATGCTGAGGTGGTGGAGTGGTGGTGGAGTGGTGGTGTTGTGATGCTGAGGTGGAGTGGTGGTGGAGTGATGGTGGAGTGGTGGTGTGATGCTGAGGTGCTGGAGTGGTGGTGGAGTGGTGGTGTTGTGATGCTGAGGTGGAGTGGTGGTGGAGTGGTGGTGGAGTGGTGTGATGCTGAGGTGGTGAAGTGATGTAGTGATGGTGGAGTGGTGGTGTGATGCTGAGGTGGTGGAGTGGTGGTGTTGTGATGCTCAGGTGGTGGAGTGGTGGTGTTGTGATGCTCAGGTGGTGGAGTGGTGGTGGAGGGGTGCGGAGGTGGTGGAGTGGTGCGGAGGTGGTGGAGTGGTGCTGAGGTGGTGGAGTGGTGCTGAGGTGGTGGAGTGGTGCTGTTGTGATGCTGAGTGGTGGAGTGGTGGTGCAGATATGTGTATTGTGGCTACCACCAAGCGCCTGTGCCAAGGTATATTTGCAGATTCATTTGATGATATAACTTTCCTTGCAAAGCTACCAGATAACTTTTTGAAGTTTAAAGAGGCGCAGGTTGACATCATGGCAACAACAGTCTCGAAGTGTCTGTTAAAACTTTCAACGTGAAAAAAATAACAAAATGCCCATGTTTTCCTCCAATGCCGTGCATCAAAAGGGTCACAACAGAAGCATGGCAGACGTATCTGTGGTGGGGGAGAGGGAGGGGCATTGAAGCGAGGCGCGCACGCTTGGCCGAGCGAGAAGAATGCCACATGGCCCTCAGCTCGTGCATGTGGGCGGAGGAGCAATAAACAGTAAAGGCAGATGGCCTGGAGCATGCGAGGAATGCGCGCGTTACTGTGCGCGTTCTCGCATGCTCTAGGCCAGGACAAAAAAGTGGGGTCGCATTTTTGCTATTCAGTATATCATTTTATGTATGTGATATCACATACAGGTGTAATCAATTATGAGTCTTATTGTATATTTATTTTTTGTATGCATGTACTTGTATTTGATGTGTGAGGGATTAAGGGTTTGTGTGTACCTGCATATGATTGTGTGTGTGCCTGGCTGTATATGCGTAGGCAAATGGTGTGTAATAGGATGTGTGTCTGTGCCTGTGTGTATGGGAGACTGCATTTGAGATATGGTTTATCATGTGTTTCTGTGATTGGCCTAATGGTCAGAGCTGCCTTGGAACCGGGAAACCAGATTCGAGTCTCGGTGTCCGCTCAACAACCTGTGATTCTGAGCAAATCACTTAATTTGTCCCTGCCTAAAAAATTTGAATGTGTCCTTGTGTAATGCGACTAGTGCTCATCATATAAAGAGCTCAAATATTGTCGGGTCGGATTCGCCTATATAAAACTGTAAAAAAAAGTGTGGTGCCCATTCACTGTGTGTGCATGTGTTGACATCAACACCAGCATTCTGGAAACATGTGCTTTTTAATATTCTTGTATGGATAGCTGCAGTTGCTGCACGCTCCGTCACGTAGCCAACCGGAGGGTTGGTAAGAAGGAAAGAAAGAGAGAGAAAGTAATACAAGCATTGGCCGCGCGGCCGTGAAACTGACACGGCCGCGCGGCCGTGAAAGTAATCGCGGGTTTTGTAAGTGTAAACAGTGGCTTTTGCTGGCGACCAGCTTGCGTTCACGCGAGCGTACAGATGGCGAGGGAAGCCATATGGCGCCTGATCGCGCGTGCACGCTCGCGTGAACGCAGGCTAGTCCGCAGCAAAAGCCACTGTTTGCACTTCCAAAACCCGCTTACAAAAAGTCTCGCCAGAGCAGCGCATGCGCGCTGGCTCAGGCGAGACCTAAAAGGCAGCATTTGCGAGCATGCATTTGCGAGGTGGGTGCCGGTTTTCTATTTACAATCCAAAATGTACTGGTAACGTAGCACAAAAGCATTGTTTTGGTTTAGCAGTAAATAAAAAAACAAAATAGGATTACAGGGGTGAGAGCAACTGAGGAGCAGGTGAAAATGTAGGAAATGAGAGACAGCAAGGGTAAGGATTTGAAGTAGACTTTAACTTGGTGAAATGTTAGGGCCTCCACGGTGCCGCCGACCTCAGAACTTAGCGCTGTGATAATATGCATCATGCAAATGAAACAAACAGAATGAACCGTGTGCATGAGGGGCGGCAAACAGTAATGAATGGAGGCGACTGCATACAACGACAAGGAAGCAACTACAGGGGAAGCAGTGACGTATTCCATGACAGTGTACAGGCCGGGAGGCCTATTTCAGTTTAAAGCACCAAATACTGTCAGGTTCGAGTCTCGTCACCGGCTCAATTCAATTCAAAAAAGCTTTATTCGATTTTAAGATAAAAATCATAAAAACACATTTTACCACATGATATTATAAACAATTCAATATTTAAAGAAAAACATTAAAAAGTGCTGACAATAACTTGAATCAATAGTCCTACTATAAATAGCATATTTTTGAAAAGTTCACATACCAATAGTTTTCCTATATTTGATTGCATTCTGTAAATATAAAGCTATGGACATAGTAAAACTTTCATTCTCTAAAAATTGTAATGCTAAAAAGGCAGGGCGACTTTGTCTGAAACCAAGTAGCCTTAAAATTGGTAATATCCACCTTTTCCTTGGTACAGAATAAAATTTACAAAATAAAAGAACATGCATTGTTGTTTGCAAAGCCTTATCGTCACATGGGCACATACTCATGGTGCTAGACCAGTCATTCATAAAAGGAAAACTGGTTAGCCTATGAAAGATCCCCAGTCGATAGTGAGTCAACACCATCCTATCATAACCACCTTAAATAGTTTTAAGATATGGCTGAATGCTGTAAGTGGTTAATATTGTCTGATTCTCCAGTAAAGTTGGCTTTAGTATTTCAGTTGAGAATCTGTTTGTCTCATGGAGCGTCAGACAACTTCCTTCTAAATAGTTTCTCGAGGGGGGGGCCTGGCCAAGATGGCGGAGTGAGCGGACGTGTTGTGCCTGAGCTCCGCTCCCGCCGGGCCTACAGCATCGACTAAAGTACCCTAGGCTCCCGGATTCCCCATCTAAAGCTTCCCTGCAGCGAAGCGCCTTGGGCGGAGGGCAGCGGGGCGTTTTCGTCGCCCGAAAGTGCTGGATTGAGCAACCTCCGGCCGTCCCGCGGCTCCGGTGCAGGGAGCAGGGAGAGATCGGATCTGATACGCGAACCGCCAGAGTGCCTTCTGAGTGCGGCGGCCCCACGTCGCTCGTCTTGGCGGGCCCCCGGGGGGTGCCTCACCGCCTCAGCTACTCGAAAGGCTCGGGTTGACTCCCCGCAACCGCACCTTGCCCCCGGCGCCCATCGGCAGGCGAGTACATGGGCTCGATTCAGGGCCTGCGGTGAGGTTTGCGACGGCCAGATCTCCTACGTGAGCCCGCGGGCTCGCAGCGTCTGTCCGTTCCGGCCCCCGGCTGGAAGAGGGGCCCAATCTGGAGCATCGCGGCGCATGGCAAGCGCCCCACGGCAGCCGGCGTACTCCGACCCTGCCCATGGCCCGCTGGGGCCTCTGAAGTGCCCGCAGCTGGTTGCGGCCTACTTGGGGCCTACGGAGCGAAGGTGAGGCCAGGAGATACTGCGTCATCGGCCGGCGCTGCTGAAGACGGCGTGTAGCGGTGCCCTTTGGGGGTAAATTGGTGGCCCCCCGCCGAAGCGAGTGTTTTGGCCGTGAGAGAGGCTGCGTGGACTCACTGGGGCCGGTGGAGCCAATTTGGACCTAGTTGCAGGTGAGGCCTACTACACTGGGGAGTTGCCAGAGTCTCAGGTCTCCTGTTGGTTTTCCTCTGGGTGTCTCCTTAGCTGGACTGGTGAGGGCCGCTGCTATATTTTGGACATTGCTGGAGATGAGGACTATTCTGGTGGGACTAAGCATTTGAGGTGCCAGCGAGCATTCGAGTGACGGTCTGAGTTACAGCACCGGTGCCCATCCTCCACCACTTCTACAGCGCGGGCCTCCCTCGGGAGCCTCACGGGGTCTGCTGTCCACCGCCGCCACGTGCAGAGGGGGTGGCGGTGCGGGGCCTCCTTTTGGCGGAGGTGCGGTGAGGCCATCGGAGCGCCTGGGCACGGTAGCAATTTTTCTGGGGCCGGTGCGCTCGCTCACCCCGCTGACGACCGCCTAGCACAATCGCTTCCAGTCTCTGGTGGCCTTACGCGTCGTCTTGTTGGTCCAGCCTTCTGGCCCCACAATGGCGGCGTCCAAAAGCAAAAAAGACAGATCTGTGCAAGACCTCCTTCTGAAGTCGTCGGGGGACGCTTCAGGCTCCGGCGAGACGCCCGCGGGGGAAGACAGCGCAGTCACGAGGGAGTTTCTAGAGGCCCTGTTTGCTTCCCAAAGGGAGGATATTTTGGCCATCAAGACGGACCTGCAGGCAGACCTCCGGGAGGTACGGAGGGTGTGGATGCTGTGGGGGGAGCGGGTTGCCGCCCTGGAGGACTCCGCGACCGCCAGGGATGAATAGATCGCGGCGCTCCAACAAGAAGTCCTGAGGCTGCGGGATCAGCAGCTGGATCTCCAATCGCACTCTGAAGACTTGGAGAATAGGTCTCGGAGGAACAATATTCGCATCCGCGCAGTCCCAACGGGGGCGGAAGGGGAAGACCTCGTGGGTTATGTGCAGGAGCTCTTCTGCACGGTCTTGGGCACCCCAGCGGGAGTCCTCTGTCAAGATAGACCGCTGCCATCGAGTCGGCCCGCCTCTTCAGCCGAACCGCCCCCCTGCTGACATCATGATATGTGTCCACAACTACACAGTGAAGGAGGAGATCCTCAAGGCGGCACGCTCTTGTCAACCTCTACACTTCAGGGACCATACTCCACAGCTATTCCAGGACCTGGCGGCAAATACTCTTCAGAAGAGAAGAGACTTTCGTCCCATTACTAACCACTTCCACTCAAAAAGTGTTTCCTATGCCTGGGGCCACCCCTTTCGCCTTATCTTCCGTCTGGACGGGAAGCTGCACCAGGTCCCTTCCCTGTCTGAAGCATGCAAGGTGTTGAATTTATCCCTCGACGATTTGCCTTACCATCCAAATGCCTTGGAACATGGCACACAGAGGCCTCCTCGGCGCGGGCCCCGGGGCGGCCGAGATTGGAAAGCCTTTGCCCTGACACGGCCACAATTATCAAAGAACGATCTGCAGTTCTCCGGGCTTTGGTTGGCGCGGAAGAGGACTCCCTAGAAGCTAACGACTGAGGGTAATGTGCCTCTGGGGTTGTATTGTCTTCTGTGGGTCCGGCGGGGGCGGAGGGAATATTCTGTTCCTTCACGGGGAAGTCCCTCATTCCTTTGGCAGTCCCCTTTGCCTATTGCTCAGCTTTCGAGATGGACTTTGTAAGTTTCTATTTGTTGTTGTTTTATTGTTATTGGGATTGTTTTTTTTGTTTTTGGGTTGGGTGGGTCCTCTCTCCGGTGAGCTTTTTATTCAGGGCTCCTCTGCCAGGGCTCGTCCGACTACACGTATACACATGGTCCCCTATGGGATTTGTTTCCCGTTGCTGGTCTCAATGCTTTAGTCATAGCGCCCGATGGCTTTTCTCCAACCAATGGCAGTCCAGGTAGTTAGCTTCAACATCAGAGGTCTTAACAATCCCACTAAGAGGAAGGCAGTACTCTCCTTGCTGGAACATACGAAAGGGGATGTGTGCCTACTCCAAGAAACCCACCTCCTACACGGCGATACACACCGCATTCAGCACAGAGGGTTCCCTTTCCAGTTTTGGTCCTCGGGGGAAAAATAAATAGGGTGGGCTGGCCATTCTGCTTTCTAAACACTTTAGAGGCTCCGTAGTGGGTACAGTGGCGGAGATTAAGGGGCGCCTTCTCGCGCTGCGACTACGCATAGGCTCCTCCAATATCACCTTAGCCTCACTCTACGCCCCCAACGAGCACCAAGAGAAATTTCTGCTGAATGCCCTGGCCGAGGTTCTTCATACACCTGACTCCCTGGTGATGGTTGGGGGGGGGGGGATTTAAATTTGGTTATGGATGCAGGGGTGGATCGCTCTAGCCCGAGGTCAGGCGACGCGGGAGCCATATCGGGGAACAGGAGGGCGTGGCTTGACGACTGAGGATTCAGGGATGCATGGCGTTGTTTACACCCCGAAGAAAGGGACTATTCCTTCTATGCTGCTGCCCATAAGTCGTACACCCGCCTGGACCACTTCCTTGTCACCCAAGCAGCGTGGGCATGTACCCAAGCTTCTACCATAGAGGCCCGCTCCCTTTCGGACCATGCTCATATCACCCTATCTTTGCGCCTCCTGCTCGCACAATCGTCCCCACTACACTGGCGCCTCCGACGTACACTGACTGACTATTTAGCACTCAACGATGATGGCTCCATGCCCTTGGCCTCCGTCTGGGAGGCGCTTAAATTAGTTGCAAGGGGGGCTCTCATCACCAAAGCGGCTTACGATAACAAAGCTAGGCGGGCCAAGAGTCAGGATCTCGAGGACCGGGTGAAGGAACTCGAAGCCATTCACAAACGCACGGGTGCTCCTCGAATATGGCGCCAGTTAGAGAGGGAGCGGCTCCAGCTGAAGCGGTTGGACCTTGACAGGGCCGAATATGCGGTGCTACGGCTGAAACATAAATACTACGTAGGCTCTAATAAAGGCGGTCGCATGCTGGCACATTGCCTCCGCAGTCAGCAGCAGGCCAATGCGGTGAAAGCAGTGCGGGGGCCCTGGGGTTGGAGGTAACGGATGACTCCGATATTGCGGCGGCCTTTCGGGCCTTCTACGCGAACCTCTACACCGCCGGGTCCCCTATTCTTGCAGATTCTCATCAGTACTTACGCGGTGCAGCGGCCACTCCTCTTCCGATTAGCGAGGCGGACGGGTTGGAGGCTCCCATTCGGATTGAAGAGGTGGTTTCCGCCATCACCCGTCTGAAGCCCCTAAAAGCGCCAGGCCCAGATGACTTCAGTGCTCTTTTTTATAAGACCTATTGCGTGGAGCTGGCTCCTCTTCTCACCCGCTTATTCAACTCATTTGCAGACACAGGCACCCTCACAGCTTCTATGCTTCAGGCGACAATCTCTGTCATCCCCAAACCAGGGAAGGACCCTGTGTTGTGCAGTTCATATCGGCCGATTTCCCTGCTGAACATAGATACGAAGCTATTCTCTAGCATCTTGGCCCACAGACTAAACCCTCTCATGCCCGGCTTGATTGACCCGGACCAATCGGGCTTCATCCCGAGTAGGCAGTGCGGGGACAATACCAAAAGGATTTGCCACCTAATTGACAAGGTGCACAGGTCAAAGGAGGAGGAGGCTCTACTGCTGGCAGTTGATGCCGAAAAGGCCTTTGACCGGGTGCATTGGCTGTATCGGTTTGCTACACTGGAGCGCTTCGGCGTGGGGCTTAAGTTTCGCAAGTGGGTGGCGAGCATCTACAGCGCCACTACTGCGGCGGTCAGGGTCAATGGTATACTCTCGGCTGACTTCACAGTGGAGAGGGGCACCAGACAAGGCTGCCCTCTCTGCCCTCTGCTTTTCGCCTTACATATGGAGCCCTTTGCTCAGCGGCTTCGGGACAATCCACAGGCGCAGGGTGTCCCGTTTGGGGCTGACCGCCACTTAATCAGCCTATACGCCGACGACGTCATCTTTTTGCTGGCACGTCCCTTGACTTCTATGCCGGCCATCGTGGCCGATCTGCAGGCCTTCAGCCAGGTTTCTGGATTTAAAATAAACTTGCAGAAATCACAAGTGCTGAACCTAACTGCGAAGCACACTACTGTGGATGCATTGCGGGCCCAATTCGACTTTGACTGGGTGACGGGTGGCATTACATACCTAGGGTTGGTCCTGCACAACAGTCTGGATAAGACAGCGGAGGTGAACTATACTATTCTACTTTCACGCATCCGGAAAGATCTTGCCCAATGGCGACGTCTACCCCTGTCATGGCTTGGGAGACTGGCCGCGATAAAAATGAATGTCCTACCCCGGGCCTATATCTTTTCCAAACCCTACCCCTATTGCCCCCGCCAAAAACGCTCTCACACATCCAAACGGAGATTGAACGCTTCATTTGGGGCCCGATCTCGCCCAGACTGCATTTATTTGTCTATTCAGACAGCTCATGAATCATACGCCCAGTTTCTTTCCTTTGATCGTGATGTAGCCGACCCAGTGGGTTGTAGGCAACGACGCACTGTATTTTCATGTTATGTGTTCTGCTAATAAAAAACGATTTAATTCTAAATAGTTTCTCGAGACTGTGGTTATGGTGCCAGGGTCATCAAAATATTCTGAATGCCAAAGATCTTTCATAAACATTTTAACATATTTTAACTATGGGATAGTAGAGGCCCATTGTAATTTTAAACTATCATTCAAAATATCCTGGTTAAAACTAGTTTTAGAGGAGGACCATATCTTGTGCCACAATAAAATGGGTTGTATCTTTAAAAGGTTGGATATGTACGGCATCCCTAGTTCAGAATGACAAACATATGTGGATGGACTACTTGGGACCACCAAAAAATATCTAAAAAAGCTATTCTCAACTAGCTGCAGAGGCCGAGGATCTACATACCCCCAAATACCTGCACCGTACATAGCCGTAGGAACACATTTAGATTTATAAATATGTAATAATTCGACCAGGTTTCTGGCAAAGTTAGCTAGTGCAGCAGTAGATTTCATAAATAATAGTTTTCTAGCAAAAACAGCCTGTGACCATGTCCCGTTCAGGTCAAAAAGAATGCCTAGATATGAGAAACTTTTTGTAAATTCGACCTAGTTGTGGTCTATAAATATATCTCTACATTTTGTACTGTCTTTTCCACAATTCATGATGAAAGTTTTAGAAGTATTGACTCTAAGACCCAGAAACTAGACACAACCCTTTTAAGCCCCAGTTGTGTTCGCGACATCAAAACAGCATCGTCCGCATACACTAGGGCAGGAATAGGACGCTTATCAATTTGTGGCAGGTCCTGACACTGATTCGCTTGTACTTGACCCAGTTCATTAATATACAATGTAAATAAAAAAGGAGCCAAAACACATCCTTGTATTACCCCTCTCTGTATTTTAAACATAGGCGTGCATTCCCCACTTATCCCATAAGGAACCCTTGCTTTTGAGTCACTAAATAGCTGCCTCAGGAAGTGAATGAGCGGGATTTCCACACCCATATCTTCTATAATCTCCCATAGTTTCTCATGTGTTGACGCAGTCAAAGGCTGCAGTTAGGTCTACAAAAGCCAGAAATAGCCTACCCTGCTTTGCCCGTGTATACTTTCCCAGAAGGATGTTTTAATGTATTCCCTGCTCGACCGTACCTAGTCCCTGTCTAAAACTATATTGTAGTTCAGTTATAATACCATTATCTTCAGCCCAATCCGGCAGTCTGTTCAGTATAATGCAACCAACTACCTTAACCAGAGAATCTAGCAATGATATTGGTCTGTAGCCTGCAGGATTTTGACGGTCTCCCTTCTTAAAAATTGGAACCAAAGTTGATTCCGACCATGTTGTTATAAAGCCAGAAAAGCAACAGGCTGCTATTACTTGTGTTCACAAAGGGCCCCAAAGGGGCAGATTTAATTTATAAATGTCGACAGGGACTCCATCAGGGCCGAGAGCTTTCCCACCCAAACTGGCATTAATAGCACGATTAGCCTCTTCTAAGGTAAAATGTACATCTATTGGATGATAATTAGATGACGATATCTCATGAGGTTGTTTGGACGTAGCCGGTGATATCTCATGTACATTATTGTTATACATGTTCGAAAAGTGAAGCACCCATTCTCCCTCAGCAACGGCTATCTCTATAGCTGGTATATCTAAAGGGGCCAGAAAAATGGCATTTCTTGCCTTTCAAAAAGCTGTATTGTCTCTAGTTAAAGTGGCTTCGTGCAATGCTGCCCACAATTCGTCTCTTAACGCATCTTTGTGTTCTTTAAGGGAGCGTTTATGCCCCCCCCCTAGCCATTTTAATTTCTAGTTGATTTCTGATAGGCTTACGTAGAGCATGTTTCAGATTACTATAAGCTTTAGTACATTTGGCATTGAACCAGCCCTGTTTACTATTATTGGATTTTTTATTCTCCACAAATAAGGCCTTTTTGACATTAGTAGTGAAAAGAGTAAAAGATTTTAAAATTTCAACGTGGGAGGTAGACTCATCGAGACAAGTTAAAAAGGAGTATTTACAGTTCACTAATAAAGACCTTGTAAATTCAGTTGAGTCCACCATGGGCCAACGTAACGAATATCCATTAATTTTATTCAGACCTATATTCTGGACAAAGTGGGCCGAGTTGCCCTTAATGTTTATCACATCACTTGAAAGTAAAAAAGTGATACTTAAAAGCAAATGATCACTCATCACATTTTTATGGGTGGCACAGCTTTGAAGCCTACTAGAATGCCTGTTAGACAGAAGGATGTAATCAACAGTCGAACACATTCCTCTACCATTAAAAGTATTACTAAAGGGACTGCGGGAGGACATAAATCATTGGCAAAACCAAGATCGAATGAGAACATAGTTTCATTTAAATAATCCCCATAGATTGTATGTGGGAAATGGATGTAATTAGTTCCATCGTCAGACGCGATACCGCAGATATCCCCCTCAGTGTGCGGACACCGGGCAGAATTAAAATCCCCACCCCAAATGACCCACACTTCTTTTCCGTTATCATTCTGTGCGTTATTCAGGTCACTCCTAAATCACCTAAAAAAAATATACAAATGAATGTAACGTTGTTTACATGCACAAAAGGGCAAGACTACAAGTATAGGGCCATGTTCCATGGGAAGGGTCGACACACAAAGGAGGGACATACAACAAACATTGACCACAGCGAAGCAAGCCTTTACGAAGGACATGCAAAGCAACAAATCAAAAGCAATGGGCGGGCTGTAAACCCACAGAGTGGATACAGCATGTCTCAAAGAGACAGCACATGCACTGCCCTGGCTGGACCTAAACCAGCTACCGCTGATAAAAGAAATAGGAGCGATGATGAAGGAAACTAATGGTAAGTAATGGGAGGGCTTGTAGCCGTTTTACAGTTTTTATTTTTGTTTGTTTTTTATAAAGAAAGATCTTGCAAGCCACAGTAGATGCGTTGTCTCAGGCAAAGCTTAAAACTGCTAAAATATCAGTTTGGAATCAATTCAGGAAAGTATTTAAAGCAACAGAACTACTAAACAAAATGTACATGTTTCACCAAAGAAATTCAAAAGCTTTAAAACATGTTGAAAGTGTTAATTTTCTTGCTTTAAAGTACTACTAAAATGCACTTTCAGCTATAGCAGGCACCTTGCAGCTTTAAAACAATTACTGAGAATTACTTGTAGAATCATATACCCTCAACTCCTCAAACCCTTTTCACTGTCTATAAATGATTAAATGCGTCCATGTAAACCGAACCTGGATACAATTGCCCTTGGTCATGCTCAAAACGGGCTCAAATCAGTTTCAATTTAGAATGAACCCCACGAAACCGGAGAGGTGAAATAAATTCATATGAGTCGAGAGAGAACTAAAGCTACATATGTACAAAAGTGGTCTACACAATTAAACACATTATGTGATGGACTTCACTTAATGCCCTCCCATGCATACAAGACCACTACAATATCTGAAGTGTGGGCTTTGCAATTATCAAACTATTGCAGAGAGATGCATTAGCCTCTAGATCGCAAATGAACACAAGGGCACGAAGACAGAGAGACCATACAGCGTCCGGTTGTTAGAACTAATGATTAGAATGTAGATTCTGCAAGCATAATGATGACAGAATCTGGATGTTAATAAACTCACAGCGGCTCACATTATGCAAAGGACTCTTAATTGCACCTACAAGCAGCCTCTTTAGAGCAAACAATAACCACAAACAACATTTCAGAATCAGAACACTGTCATATATAGATAAATCCGTAAACTCCACAGTCCTTCCTCTTTGAATCAGCTCCATGACGAGAACATTGAAAACTTCTGAAGACAAATATCTATTGTGTGAAAAACTGTTGACCGAGTCCTCACTCCATAATTTATTCTCTTCCTCCTAGAATAGTATTGAGCATCAGTAAAAACAAAACTACAAATTATTTGCCGAGATAAAGTCCAAAAACTCAATAAGTCAAACTTTAAACTAAAATAAACTCTCTTTCTCTTGATGCTCTCCTAAAATGAATTGTATATTCTCTTTTTTTTACTGATCCATCAATGATGCTAGCTTTGGTGTATTCAATAAAATCCATTATGTCATGAACGGAGGGATAAAAGATCTTTAGAGCAGCACAACACGCATGATCAACAGGTTTCAAATAGAAGTTAGCAAACACAGACGAACCAGACCAATACCCCACTTTCAAAATGTCTTCACCCACCCAAATAAAACATTGGTAGCCATAGCTCCTCTTACTGAACGAGGTAAAAATTGCTCCTATCCACACTTGAATCTTTCATCACAGTTCTTACCCATCAAGCAACCGTAGCCGTTGACAATGCACCATATGGTTTGACAAACGTAACTCATGCTCACCATCTTTACGAAACTCACTTAGTCTGCTCTCAAATGTTCGTAAACGGAGCATCACAGTTAACTTTCGATGCCGATTAAAAGTGTGGGAGAAAATTGAGGAACTCATAGTTTGTGTTCTCATGAACACTTGAAACCACATACCATCAAGTACATATGATTTACTACTTACCTCTAAAGCGTGTACATCCGACACCCTCCTAAATGATACCAAACTAAGTAAGGCTGTTAACTTCATGGTCATTTCTCTTAAGAATAAAAATCTGTTTACTGGCTAGCCTTCTAACAATCTCAAAACTAAATTCACATCTCAAATATAATCGTATTTCCCCTGTAGGGGGCATCTCAACCATATGCCTTTCATGATCGTACAATCTACTGGCTCCCTACTAAAGGACCAATCATCAAACGACCTGGGCCCAGCTCACACTGCAGATCTATACTGCCCTGTAACAGAAACATTTTGAATAAAGATGACTTAGAAAATTGCTACCTCCAAGATCCAAATCTCTCTCCATGCACCAATGAATCCAAACTTTCCAAGATCCTCCAAATATTTTTCTAGTTCCAGGGGCCCATGAATTATTGAGGAACTCTTGAGCTTCCTCTGAAAGACCTGCACATTAAGAATCCATCGATATCTTCCATACAAGAAGGCTTTACACTGCCAACTGAACAAGTGGATGTTCTTCCCCTTCCAGACCTAACAGAAGACCGATGACGCAGGAACCAAAAATGGTTCCTCCTCTGCCAATTCAAACAGTTCCAGAAACCAAAGTTGACAGGTCCAAAAAGGAGTCACCAAAATGATCTGACACTTCAGCTTTCGAGACCTTCATAAGAACCTTATGTATCTTTGCACATAGTGGAAATGCATAACCCTTTCTAGCCCTACAACCCTGTAGAAAAGCACCTATTGCTTCAGCAAACAGATTGGTCTCCAACTGAAATACCTCGGAAGTTGAGTAATGAGCCTCTAAGTAAAGCGATCCGCTTTCAAGAGCCCTCAAACCTGCTGAATTCCCATGAACACACTTTGATTCCAATCTTTGTAAACCCTTAGTTCTTGTGAGTTCCATTCTGCAATTACATTTTCCTGACCAGGTAAGTATTCGATCCTGGCAGAAATCTTGAGTTCTAGACATAAATTCCATCAAGAGTTCAGAAAGCTTCCTCAATCTGCTTCACCTAGACAAATTACATCTAGCGGAAATGTTGTCCAACTTTGGAAGAACTGCCCACCTATCTAGTTTTGTCCCTTTAAAATTTAAGAGCAACCACCCTACCTTCAACTCCAAACATGTATATGGCACTGTTTCTCCTCCTTGTCTAACTCCCTCCAGTCTCCATATTGCCTAATCTTACACCCCAACCAAAACATCTCACCTCCAAATTCATAACAAACTCTGTGGAATTTCCAAATTTTACCTTTTCATTCCAGACTACTAAGTTGTCCAACTACCAGTTGAGTTCTACTCTGCCTCCAAAGACAGAAAATCGCTGTACGAAGATCCTTTACGAAGGTGATCTGTTTTTACCCTCAGCAAACATCTGTGATTGTAGGCCCAGAACAACTGCCTGCATCAAGGACCACAGAAGCCCCAGTACATGAGCAAGTACCCCTAATTCAAACTGAACTGGTTCAACAAATGCTGAATCTCTGACTTTGTCAACTTCACCTTTCTCTGTGGAAGACTTAAGAAACTCCTAGTATTGATCTGCAAACCCCAAAACTCTAGGTATCTACTAGGAACCAAAATACATTTCCCGCAATTTATAAAAAAACTAAATTTATCACCCGGTGCCATCCTCTCTCCTTTTTCCTACTAGCAATAGAAAATGTACAAAGGTCTTTGACATCTCTAGCACCAATAGAATTACACCTTTGGTTAACATCTGGCACATTTCAGTATTTACTAAATAAATCTATTCCTGAGAAAGCATTATCATTCTTGGTTCTTTTTCCTGCTATGCTTTCCTCACAAATTGAATCACAAACCCATTCACAGTTTCCATACACCTAAAGATCACTTGTAATTAATCTCCATGTTGGGGGGCGGAGCTTGCCTGGCTACAAGATGGCCGCTCGGTGATCGAGCTCCGCCATCCACTAACACAATCCGGCATTATTTGCGGCTTCTACAGCCTGGATGGGAAGCGGAAGGACCACTGAGGAGATCCCAGCTGCCTGCTGAACCTGCCGGGGTGACCCAGCCCTGCCTAGCCCCATTTGATCAGAAGAACTGAGCCGCCGCTTCCTACACCGGCGCGCGGCCTAGAAACGTGGCCGACGTGCGCGCTACGGTGTCCCGACGGAGCCAGCTGCGGCCGTGTCCGGAGGGTGCGCTGTAGACCTTAAGCGCTCTCTCGATGGTGCTGCGGCTCCGTGGTGTACTGCCGACACGATCCTGAGTTCCGTGGATCGGCAGGTGAGCTGCGTTCTGTGGTGAGCTACGGCCCGTGAACCTGGGGGGAAACTTAGGTTGGGCGAGCGCGCCCCTGCTGCCCACTTTGCTGCCCTGCCGGCCGGCAGGGATCTGGATCCCCGCTGCTGCCGGCATTGATTTGGGACTCTGATATCCTGGGGTGCCTGACCCGCGCTGGTATACGGCGCCAGACCCCGATGTCCTTGGGGCCGGATTTCCAGCTATTTTGCATTAGTCCTCTGTCGGCGGTTGGAGGTCTAGCTACTCTGCGTGTGGGAGTGCCCCCTGCTGGTACCATTACTATCGTCTGTCTGGGTGACGGGCATCCTTTATGGTGACATTTGCAACGTGGCGGTGCTGATTGCGACTCTGCCCCTCCCCCCCCAGTGCACGTTGATCTCTTGCCTCGTTGTGCTCCTGAACTGGTGAGCAGTGTTTCGAGGCCCTGGACATACACCTATTGCGGAGATCGCACGCACTGCTTGTGTAACTATGGACAAACTGGATAAATCCCAGCCAAAGCTCAACTTCGAGCAGCGCAAATCGAAACGCCAAGAAGATACGGCGGACTCAGCGATGGCCGACCCAGACAACCCTACTGATGACCATGTGAGTGACATTAAACAAATAATTGCATCCATGCAGCATGGCCTGACGGCTATAGATGCCAAGATAGACACGCTGGCCTATAGGATGGACAGAATGGCTGAAGGAGTTGACAAACATGCGGAGCGCCTAGATATGGCGGAGCGCCGTATTACCGAAACGGAGGAAGCTCAAACTGATACCAATAATGCCCAGCGACAAGTAGAAAAGACACTGGTTGCGCTGCAGGATAGGGCAGAAGATTTGGAAGCGAGGTCGAGGCGGTGTAATCTCCGTATCACGGGCCTAACTGAATCAACAGCTACGGGTCCCATGGAACATTTCATTGAACAGCTTCTTAAAACACTGCTTGGGGCTGAAACCTTCTCTGCTATGTTTGTGGTAGAGAGGGCACATCGTTCACTGGGCCCAAGACCTCAAACTGGTGCTCCCCCACGGCCCATTATAGCTAAGCTCCTCAATTATCGTGACAGAGACGCAGGGCGAGAGATCTGGGCACGTTGCAATATGAAGGTTCCTCCCTCTCCCTCTTCCCTGACTTTACTATAAAAGTGCAGGAAGCCCGGAGGCAGTTTGGCCCCCTAAAGCGCAAGCTGCGTGATCATCGCATCGAGTATGATATGCTGTACCCAGCGAGGCTGAAAGTTCTCTTTGATGGCAAACCTAGAATTTTCTCTGATCCACAGACCCTGCAGAAGGCTCTGAAGACCTGGGAGGTGGCTGGCAAACGCAAGAGAGACCATGGTGAAGATGCTGGTGGTGTTGCCTCGCCGCATGCTCTTGATGAAAATGACTGAGCACAGGGAACGGAGTTCAAATTGTTTCTCCCTTTGTATTTTGCAGTGCCATTTAATGTGCTGACGCTAACCGGTTTTCCCTGGTTGCTGATGGGGTTTCTTCCCAACGATGGAAGATGTTTGATAGATGCTGAACTGTTACACAGGAAGGTATCCTTAGAGTAGTTGTATCTGTAGTAATGTAGATGGCTTTGGTCCCCTTCAGAAGTTTATCCTGTGTAACTGAAGCTTATTATATGCTTAAAGGTGGCATGGCGTAGGAGAGTGTAGTTTGTGATTGCTGGGTAACATCCGCCCCTAAGCGTTACCCGCTGTTGTTGATAATGTTTTGGAGTCTGTTTTTTTTTCTTTTATGTGAATGATGTGTTGTATTTGGAATTGGGAGGGTTGTGTGTCGCCTTTGCACAGTTGGGGTATGCATGGAGTGGGTGGAGGGCGGTAATGTGGGGAATTCTTTTGAGTGTATATGATCTTTTTTTTGTTGCAGGTCACATGTTGTGGTTTTTATTCCTTGAAATGGGGGATGGTACAGTCACTTAGTGGTGGGTATGGCATAGCTACTTTCCCACTCTACATACTGATTTCACAACAATATGGTTCATAGGAAACGGTTGAAACTTTTGACGTGGAACGTTAGAGGGCTTAATGACCATAGAAAGGTGCACAAATCCTAGCTTATTTAAAGAGGAAAGAGGTGGATATAGCTTTATTGCAGGAAACGCACCTGCATCCGAGCTGCAGTTTATTGACGGGGAGTCGAGTGTTGGGGGTTTTTCATGCTGCTTGCTTCACCTCTCACTCTAGGGGCGTTTTGACCTGGGTCAATCCTAGTGCGAAGCTCCGAATTGAATGTTGCGAGGCAGACCCTTCTGGTAGATATGTTATCACCCGCTGTTACAACTCCTCTATAGAAATACTGGTGGTGAACTCTTATGGCCCGAATTATGATGACCCACAGTTTTATCATTCCCTCTCCCGGGCTATTAAAGTATATTCCCCTTTATCTGTGGTGTGGGGCGGGGATTTTAACTGCGTTTTGGACCCAATGTTAGACCGCTCTAAGGGACCACTGAGACCTCCATCGGCTGCTGCCAGAGCGATTGTTGATGTGTCTGTACAGTTGCAAATGGTGGACGTGTGGAGAGCCCGATCAAAAGCTATAGGAGGGTTTACACACTACTCAGCTCCCCATGACATACACACGCGCATAGATTACTGGTTCATCTCGCAAACCTTGATGACCACGGTTCAGGATTGTGAAGTATTAGCACGAACGTTCTCTGACCACTCACCTATTTTGTTGACTCTTTCCATTCCTCCGCGTGGGCCCACTCCTTTCTCATGGCGGTTCCCTCCCTATTCATTGCTTGACGCAGTTTTTAAAGCAGAACTGACTGAGGCTATCTCGGAGTTTTTTACACTTAATATAGGCTCAGTAGATTCTTTTGCTACTGTGTGGGAATCCTTTAAGGCCTATATTGGGGGTATAGCCATCAGTAAACATGTGGGAGTACTTCGTTCAATCCGAGATAGGTTGGCACTTTTAGAAACCCGGATAGCGGCATTAGAGGACGATCTATCTCGGGAGTCTTCTCCACAACTGCTTGAACTCCTGAAATCCAAGTTAGCGGAGTTAAACGCCGAGGCTGATAGCGAGGTAAAACACATGGGAAAATATGCAACAGCTAGAATATATGGAGAGGCGGATCGACCGGGTTCGGTTCTGGCAGCCATGGCAAGGAGCAGGCTAGAATCCAGTGGCATCCCAATCTTATCAGATACTGCTGGCTCGACTTGGTCAGATCCGATAGATATCACTAATCAGTTCCGGAATTACTATCAAGAGCTTTATAGCTCAAAGGTCTCCCCTAGTGACGAGGACATACTACAATACCTAGAATATATCGAACTGCCTTGGTTGCAAAACTGGCATAGGGAGTTTTTAATGCGCCCCATTGAGCTTCCGGACATAAGATTAGCATTGAATTCTATGAGAGAGGGCAGTGCTCCTGGTCAGGATGGACTCACGGTGGCATTTTACAAAGCCTTTAGTGATCTGTTGTGTTCCCATTTGGCCACATTGTTCCAGGAGATTGGTGCTAACGGGATTATGCCGCAGATAATGAGGGAGGCCCTGATTGTTACCTTATTGAAGCCAGATAAGGACCCCCAAAAATGTTCCTCCTATCATCCGCTATCTTTGTTGAATGTGGACACTAAGATATTTGCTAAGATTCTTGCTAACCGCCTCTCCCCATTATTACCCCAGTTAATCGGTCCTGAGCAGGCAGGATTTATTCAGGGCCGTACTCTCTCACACAATCTCCGAACGGTGTTTGGAGTTCTTCAGCATACCCGCCCGGATTTCCCCGCTGCGGCGGTCTTCTTAGATGCCGAAAAGGCGTTTGATTCTATTGAGTGGCCGTTTCTTTATGCTGTATTGCGCCGTGTGGGGGTCGGGGATGTTTTCTTGCAGCTGGTTGGGGTCCTCTATAATCTCCCTGAAGCTCGAGTCCGTGTTGGAGACATGGTTTCTGATCCTATTGTTAGATCGAGGGGCACCAGGCAGGGATGCCCCCTATCCCCGCTCTTATATGCTCTAGCGGTTGAGCCCTTATTGAGAGCATTGAGGGAATATCATGGTCATAGGGGCCTCCGCTTCCCTAACTATAATTTGATAGTGTCAGCCTATGCTGACGATACGCTCTTGTATATTAGAAACCCGGAAGTACATCTCCCCCCTGTTATTCGTGAGGTGCTGCGATATGGAGGGCTATCGGGGTTGAAAATTAATTGGGATAAGTCTTTGATTTTCCCGTTGACACCTTGCACGACTCCCACGCAGCTGGATTATCCTTTACAGTTGACCTCTGATCCGGTCCGTTACCTGGGGATTCAAGTCCATTCGGATGCTGAACTCGTGATCCGAGCAAATTACGGTAGAGCAATAGCAAAATTGAGCGGGGATGTTGATCGTTGGATTCGTCTCCCGCTTACATTGGTGGGGAGAGTCTCATTGATGAAGATGGTGGTATTGCCCCATTTTCTCTTTTTGTTTGTCAATATTCCCATAGTAGTTCCTCGACACCTGTTTAAGGAATTGCGGGTGTTGATGACCAGATTGGCTTGGGCGGGTAAAGCGCCGCGAGTTTCTATGGACACCCTAATGTTGCCGTGCTTTGCTGGTGGTCTGGATGCTCCAGATTTTGAGCTCTATTATCGGGTCACACAGGCGTCACACGCGCATGCTTGGGTTCACGGTCCTCAAAACCTGCCACATCTTCACATAGAGAGTTGCTGCTGCTCCCGAAACATTACCTTGGCTCTTAGCTAAAGCTCCAATCAGACGTTGTGGGGTCCTGGATTCAGTGAATTCTGTGACACATGCGTGGCACGTCCTCCTTGGTTTGTTCACCGGAGCTCAATTGTACTCGCCTTGAATGCGCATTGAATGGTGTCACTGGTACGTCTTTAGCTCAGAAAAAGGCATGCTCCGATCATTGCATAATCTCGGAATGTCTGAAATGGGTGATCTTTTTAAAAACGGCAAGATGGTCAATTGAGACGAAGCAATTGCTAATAAGAAGCAGCCCTCTGCACTGACGCAGTTTCAGTTCTTCCGAACGAAGCACGCTCTCCGGGCGGTGTTGGGAGACGAGTTGACAGAACCTATGGATACCCCTCCTCTATCCATCCTACTTCGCTCCCAGTCCCCTATTAAGTTGGCCTCTAAACTGTATGCTTCAGCCTTACAGACCAAGATATCTCCATACTCTAGAGCCCGACTGGCTTGGCAGGCTGATATTGGAGAGCAACTCTCGGATGACATATGGTTTTATTGCTGCGAGGTCACCCGTAAAGTCTCTCTAAACGGCAAGCATAGACTGGCACATTTTAAGTTTCTGAATAGTGTTCAGTATACACCAGAACGTTTACACAGATATGGGTTGCGTGAATCAGACTGTTGTGAACGTTGTGACAGTCCGGGAGCTGGTTTTTACCATCTAGCATGGCAGTGTCCCCCTGTTGCTGATTTTTGCAGTCAAATCTTCGCAACTCTGACTGACATTGTGGGTATTCCTATCACACCTGATCCATTATTAGCGCTGCTAGGCTACACGAAACCCCTGCGTAAAAAAATGCGTAAACTGATAGCCATGGGCTTACTTTTAGCTAAGCGTAGGCTTGCTATGAGATGGATGCGGGGGCCTCTACCAACAGTGACTGAGTGGAAAAGAGATATGGTGTATTGTAACACTCAGTCAGATATATATAATGAGCTGCTTCCACCATCCTCCAGTCCATTAAGCTTCTGGGGCCTCTTTGCTCAATATCAGGAGTCAAATCGTAATGTGGCTGAAATGCAAGATGACTGAAACTGGTGTTGCTTTATTGTCCAATGTCTATCTGCCGTAACGTTATTGTGACATGGTTGTTATCCCCCATTCCACAACTGTGAGACATGATTGTTTCCCCAACTAGATCATCTTCCCCTGGAAGGTGTTACTGCAGTACTGTTGTAGCTGAAACCACTCTGTGCCCATTGCCCTCCTCATCCTTTTACAGACTGATGTTGAATAGCGTATAATGTATGTGACCTGTGTTCTTATTTTCGTATGTGATTATATTTTGTATTTCTGTTACTTCTGTATCTTTTGCAAAATTTATAAATAAATACATTAAAAAAAAAAATTAATCTCCATGTTTCCACATACAGACTCCATCTTCCTCCCAACTTTCCTTGGGAAGAAATAGTTACTAACTTCATAATTACCCAGCGATGAGGTAGAATGTGCTCTTCAACTTTCTACCCGTTCTACCGCTTTGTAGAAAAAAATCCTGATATACTCTGGAATCCATAGAAATTTCCTCTGCCTTGCAAATTAAAAAGGCTTTTTGGTAACCACGGCAAAGGAATGACCCTTCCTTCTGCCCTTACAAAAATTCCATTTCTACCAAAGACTCTTTTCAAAGAGCTTTGTGGTTTGTCCAATGCATTAAACACTGAAACATATTTGCCAATAACACCACTCCATATCCAAATAAAATTCACTCTTGGCTAATCGCCCAGTTTAGGACTAATGCACATTAACACTGCCTTTTGCCTTTACTAAATGAAAGCATCATTAGCTGCCCCTTACAAATATATAGCCCTTTGGATCTATCCATGCATTTGATTTACATCCCCTGCACTATTTTACAATGCGTCTCTTTTGCCGTATCTAAAATTCTTGCTAACAGACCTAATATATCCACAACTCTATCTTGGCACTGCTTTAAAGTCAAAATACTTTATTTTTAAGAAATAAATTCTTATGGAAATATTACATAGGCTTCATTTAACATACATAAATACAAACATCATAAAAACTATACAACACTTAATTTAATTAATCTATCAACACTTGACGTCAGCCTGGAATAAAAAGACATGCGCTATAAAATGTAAACTTCTTAAAATGAGAGAAACCTCAATCACGGATCACAATATGAATTCATACCAATTAAAAACATTTCAGACATCGTAGGAACCCAAGACGCAAGATTCATTTGAGGAAGGGCTCTTATAAAGTGCAAGGTGCAGTACCGTATTCAATCACGGATCACAATATCAATTCATACCAATTAAAAAATTTAAGATATCATAGTAATCCATGACGTATGATTCATTTGAGGGTGGAAAATATTGTAAAGTGCAAGGTACAGAGTCATACTTTCTTGGAAGGGGAGAATATATTGTCCTAGGCCGGCTACTCATTTCACAAACTTAGGCACCCTTGACCTTGCCAGGTAGGTCGCTCCCCCACCACACAGCTCCGCCTGTGTTGTCTGCCCGCTGCTCCTGTAGGTAAGATCGCCCTCCGCTTGTGGCCCCGGTGCCCGTTTTTGTCTGCTCTCCCCGTTTTTCCTTTCTGTGCCCCTCGCTGCCCCACTGTTGTTGTGCCCGTGATTTTGTCTGCTCTCCCCCTGTTTTTCCTTTCTGTGCCCCTCGCTGCCCCACTGTTGTTGTGCCCGTGATTTTGTCTGCTCTCCCCCTGTTTTTCCTTTCTGTGCCCCTCGCTGCCCCACTGTTGTTGTGCCCGTGATTTTGCCTGCTCTCCCCCTGTTTTTCCTTTCTGTGCCCCTCGCTGCCCCACTGTTGTTGTGCCCGTGATTTTGCCTGCTCTCCCCCTGTTTTTCCTTTCTGTGCCCCTCGCTGCCCCACTGTTGTTGTGCCCGTGATTTTGTCTGCTGTCCCCGTTTTTCCTTTCTGTGCCCCTCGCTGCCCCACTGTTGTTGTGCCCGTGATTTTGCCTGCTCTCCCCCTGTTTTTCCTTTCTGTGCCCCTCGCTGCCCCACTGTTGTTGTGCCCGTGATTTTGTCTGCTCTCCCCCTGTTTTTCCTTTCTGTGCCCCCGCTGCCTCTCGCCACTCCCGCCGCTGCGTTCCCTGCGGCCCCGCCCCCTGACTGCCCATTCGCTGCCCCTGCCTCCCGCCTCCCAGCTGCTCCTCCCTCCCACCTCCCCATAAATGGCGGCCGCTGCACGGCCGCGCAGCGGACGTGCGCAGCGGGCGCGCCGCTGGCGCGCCGAAGGCGCGCCTAAGGCAAGCCCGTCTGCGCCCGTCCGCGACTGGACCGCGCCCAGCGCCAGAACCCCTGGAACCCACCAACGCAACACTACTCGACGGACCTACGACGCCGCCACACTCACCGCACTCAATGCCGGCCGGAACCCTGCCTGCTACCGAGCCTCACCGAGACGCACCCACGGACCCTTCGCCTGCCAAGCCTGCCGATTCACCTGCCCCCGGACGTGCACCACCTCCGCCAAGTCGAGCAACAGCAGCAACCACCTGAAATGCATCCTGCTGAACACCCGCTCCGTCCACAGGCACGCCGTGGAACTCTGGGACCTGCTCGACGCAACAGCACCGGACATCGCCTTCCTCACCGAGACCTGGATGAACGCCTCCTCAGCGCCCGACATCGCCATAGCCATCCCGGATGGATACAAGATCACCCGGAAGGACCGCGTCAACCAGACGGGAGGAGGCATCGCCATCGTACACAAGAACACCATCCGCATCTCGACTAACTCCGACGAGACCTTCTCCGCCGCCGAACACCTACACTTCCAGATACACACTGACCCCAAGACCACCCTCCGAGGCACCCTCATCTACAGACCCCCGGGACCACGCACACTATTCAGCGAAGACATCGCAGACTTCATCAGCCCGCACGCCATGCCCTCAGCCGACTACATCCTCCTAGGGGACCTCAACTTCCACCTGGAGAACAACAACGACAGAAACACCACCGCCCTGCTGGACAACCTCGCCAACCTCGGACTCAAGCAACTGGTGAACACGCCCACCCACTACGCCGGCCACACGCTTGACCCCGTCTTCTCGTCCAGCAAGCACATCTCCTTCAGCCACGCCACCGGACTCCACTGGACCGACCACAGCTGCGTCCACTTCAGCTTCAGAAAGACTGCGACCCACCACCACCCGCAACAGGCTCCCCGCCGGAGCTGGAGCAAGATCACCGCCGAGCAGCTCACCGCCTCCCTCAGCCAGAACACACCCACCAACACAACGGACCCAAACGAAGCAGCCAGCAACCTCGCCAAGTGGCTGACCGCCTGCGCCGACGACCTCGCACCACTAAAAACCCTCCCAGCAGACCCGGAAGCAAGAAAACCCCTTGGTTCACCAACGAACTCAAGGAATCCAAGAAGAACTGCCGCACTCTCGAGAAAACCTGGCGACTCGACCAGACCACAGACAACAGGACCGCCCTCAAGCACGCCACCCGCAAACACCACCAGCTGATCCGTGCCACCAAGAAGTCGGCACTCAAAGAACGACTGGACAACAACGCCCATGACAGCAAGGAACTTTTCAGCATCGTCAAAGAGTTCTCCAACCCCAGCGCCGGAAACAACGACATCACCCCCTCGCAAGACCTCTGCAACTCACTCTCCGCGTTCTTCCACCGCAAGATCACCGACATACACAACAGCTTCGACGCACAAACAACGCACCCTACCGCCGAACCAACGCCCGCCACCACCACCCTCTGCAACTGGACCCCGATCAGCACCGAAGACACCACCCGCACGATGAACTCCATCCACTCCGGATCACCAACCGACCCCTGCCCACACCACGTCTTCAACAAAGCCGACGCCACCATCGCACCCCATCTCCGGGACATCATCAACTCCTCCTTCCACACCGCCACCTTCCCGGAGAGCTGGAAGCACGCCGAGCTTACCGCCCTCCTGAAGAAACCAACGGCGGACCCCACCGACCTCAAGAACTACCGTCCCATCTCGCTCCTTCCGTTTCCGGCCAAAGTCATCGAGAAGACCGTCAACAGACAGCTTGCCGCCTTCCTCGAGACGAATGGATCCCTCGACCCCTCGCAGTCCGGGTTTCGGGCCAACCACAGCACCGAGACCGCCCTTATCGCAGCCACCGACGACATCAGAACCCTAACCGACAACGGGGAAACAGCTGCCCTCATCCTCTTGGACCTCTCTGCGGCGTTCGACACCGTCTGCCACCGCACCCTAGTGAAGCGCCTCAGCAACATCGGAATCCGAGAGAAAGCACTGGAATGGATCATCTCGTTCCTCGCCGGAAGAACCCAGAGAGTCCGCCTCCCCCCGTTCAGATCCGAAGCCACCGAAGTCATCTGCGGCGTTCCACAAGGATCCTCACTCAGCCCAACCCTCTTCAACGTCTACATGAGCCCCCTCGCAGCCATCACACGCCGACACAACCTCAACATCATCTCCTACGCCGACGACACCCAGCTGATCCTCTCCCTCACCAACGACCCCACCACCGTCAGAGCCAACCTACACGACGGGATGAGAGACGTCGCCGACTGGATGAGGAACAGCCGCCTTAAACTGAACTCAGATAAGACGGAAGTCCTCATCCTGGGCTCATCACCCTCCGCCTGGGACGACTCCTGGTGGCCCCCGGCCCTGGGCACCGCGCCCAAGCCAACGGACCACGCACGCAACCTGGGCTTCATCCTGGACTCCTCCCTGTCGATGACCAGACAAGTCAACGCCGTCTCATCTTCATGCTTCAACACCCTGCGCATGCTCCGCAAGATCTTCAGATGGATCCCCACTGAAACCAGGAAGACCGTCACCCAGGCACTCGTCACCAGCCGACTGGACTATGGGAACACCCTCTACGCCGGAACCACAGCCAAACTTCAAAAGAGACTCCAGCGCATCCAGAACGCCTCCGCACGACTCATCCTGGACATCCCCCGACACAGCCACATCACCGTGCACCTGAAAGACCTGCACTGGCTCCCCGTCAGCAAGAGAATCACGTTCAGACTCCTCACCCACGCACACAAGGCCCTCCACGACCTGGGCCCAAAGTACCTCAACGACCGCATGACCTTCTACACGCCCACACGCCAGCTACGATCAACCAGCCATGCCCTTGCCACCGTACCACGCATCCGCAGAACCACCGCCGGAGGAAGATCCTTCTCCTACCTGGCAGCCAAGACCTGGAACTCCCTCCCCACTCACCTTCGGCGAACCCAGGACCATCTCTCCTTCAGGAAGCAGCTCAAGACCTGGCTGTTCGAGCAGTAACTTACCCCCTCCCCCAGCGCCTTGAGACCCTCCCGGGTGAGTAGCGCGCTCTATAAATGCCGTGATTGATTGATTGATTGAGGCAATGTATAGTGCAACATACAACCCAGCCCCATTTTCACATACATACCCATCAACGACATTTAGGGAGATTAGCAGTATCCCAGAGCATGTGTTTAATTTTACCTACCAACATAATAAAGTACAATGTGTAAGACAACTGTCACAACCCCTGGCCTCCTCTTCAAGCAGCCTTCTAGCATATCTGGTCTAAATCAACTTATAAGAGAGGGCCTGGCATAAGAGGTTGCAATCTTCTGCAGAAATTGACCAGTAGCAATAGCTACATCCTGAAACCTAAGCCCACGTATCAGGTTAAGGCCCTCATCCTGTGTTCGAATACCATATTTTATGAAAACGGGACAGAGCAGGTTCCTCCTTTCCTCAAGGACAAGTATACAGTCCAACAAGAGATGACTCACTGAGTACATTTGCGACCCCGCCGGCTGCGGCACTAACCCAGGTTCTCCATCATTTTCAGTTTCAAATCTGGCATCCATCATCTGGGGTCAATGCCAATCCTTAAACGGTTTATGGTCCTTTCCAGTTCTTGCCATGGATCTCTTCCCAATATAAAAAGAAAACTTATTAGATGCGGTCTAAATCTGGGTCACACAGGCCTTATTCTCTACAAGAGATCTTGAACAGCCAGCCATCATTGCACTTCTTGTGGCTCTCTACATAGGTGTTCTGTCCAAAAGTCGATAAACTAATTCATCTGAGCCAAAGGCCACTTGTCAGCCCTTCTTGGCTGACGACTATTAGAAGGATTAAACATAAATTCTCCTAGAGGATCTCTAATGGCCCTTTTATTATCCTAATTAGCAAGTATAATCATATATTCATTTTTTAAGCACACATTCCTTCATTTGGGAAAGGTATAATATACTACTGAATTTCATCTAAAGATCTTTCTTGACAATATAATGCATCCACGTCTTTTTCTCTCCCTTCATATTCTTTCCTCAATCTCTTACCTCCTTTTTTTGCTCTCTGTAGGGAATCGGTACTCTTCATCAGAGATATAATCTGATCTCCTGTTTCCCAAACAGAGAGTAATGACTCTTTAACAGATTGTTCAACTTGTTTATGGATACATTTTTCAATAATGTCCTCTTGTATAATATCCAGAGGTACTAGCTACCTATTAATTGGATTCAGTCATACTAACTTAATAAGAAAGAATCCATAGCAATGTTAACCTTCTCCGCAGGTGGTCATCTACTGTCATTACATTAATTATTTACCGATCAATAGTTCTACCACATTTCCTATATTAACAATTGGGTTAACCCAATCCATTATGGTGGAGATCCTTCAGCTCTCACTCGTGTTATATCCTTTTTGCACAATATAAAGCATGGACAGACCTCCCATTACACATCAGAGCCACTTCCTTGCTTCTTGAGTTCTGCAAAACCTTCGCTCTTAGCTGATTTTCCCTACCCTCGAGGCGAAGTTCTAACACCTGCTCAGTGCCCGAATACTCTCACAGGTGATAGTACACTCTAAAAAAATACACTTAATATAACAATGGTGTTGATACTACATCAGGTTTTCAGACGTTAGAATAAGGGGCTCTACTGCAAAGTTTGACGTCACTCGATTTAATATAGCAGAGATATCAACAAGCAAGTAAAATGAAAGTGTCCCCCAGCACTTTCTAGGCCTGACATTAGAGCAAAAGACTATTTTCCCTTTGATTGAGTTGAGTAAATGTGTACAAATTGCTACTAGGCATGTTCCCTTTAGACATAACGATGAGTAGAGGCAAACACAACTCCACGCAAGAGCTCAAATTCTGCGTTCTGACGAGTTTTCCAAATTAACCAAATTTGCTTTGTGGATTATGTGACCCATCATACAGGCCGGCTAACTCCCAGACTCAGTAAATTTTCCGTTTCTGTAAGACCAGTTTGTATCAATGGACCCACGTCTCTTCCTTGTATAGGTCAGCATGACTTTCATTGAGGGCCTTCTCATTTCTTGGTTTGGGAGGGACAGCCTCAAGGCTCAACGACATAAGCATTCGCTCCTGTTCTCTCCATGCTGTGTCGATAAGATGATTTAGGGAGGAAGCTCGACTTTTTGTAGTTTATTTAAGGAGAGGAGTTGTAACTCTTTCCAACATAGCCTTGAAAGTTATAGAGACCTACAAAGATCACTTGGTGGCTGGATTCTGGTTTAATTGTGATCAAGGGATAAACAAAAGCAGCCAAAAACATTCATCAAAGCAAATTTACTTCTGACCCCCGAGTAAACAAGCACTACGTCAACACACAACCTGACCCACAAGTAAAATACACTACATCGACACACAACCTTGAGACTTTGTCGCATAAAGAAAGGAAAGGAACGAAAGAGCTTCCTAATGTGTCGCAGTTAGGTGCTACTTCTGACTATTATGGGTGATGGATGTCCTGCAGCATTGGTCATGTTGGATTAATCAGTTGCTTTCACACTTATCATTTGGTCCAACGCAAATGGCTGGTGTCAGATGTGATTCCCTGGCGCACATGACTTGGTGCCAATAATTCTTGTCAGATAAAGGGCAACAGGGTTGAACAAGTGAGTTCCCTTCGTATAAAGTAGAATTATTTTTCAAAAGCTAACTTAGATTCTTGCACAGAGGAAATAAAGCCCTGTCTACAAGAGTGATGATCCAGGTTGCAGCATGGAGACAGCAGCTTCCCTTCATGGAGTCAACAATGTTCTCCTTATTAGCTTCAAGAGTGACCTATCTCCTAATCAACCTCTCTAAAACCTTTGATGAGCAGTCAATCACTGATTCACACCCTAAAAAACACACGCAGGTTTCTATGAGACAGTCCTGCATTGGTTCACCTATTACCTCGCCAATTTCCAAACACTACCTCTACATGTGAACCTCAAGAGACCAGAAACGCCATGTTTCCTATGGAATACCCAAGGGATCCACCTTCTCTCCGATCATCTACAACCTGTACCTAGGTCCCTTTGGTCCCCTACTTGTATACACCAAAGAAATGTATCTAACCACTGACAATACTCATGTTTACCTCAAAGGTTCCTCGGATCACTTTTCAGCGACTCAAAAGCTTGTACTAGTTGAAAAGCACATTCCTAACACTAGCTCTTGCAAAGACAGAAGTAATTGCTCCAAGAAACAACAAATCGAAGCCTGGATATCTAACATGACCCTATACAGCTTCATCCGCAGTTTAGCCAATGCAAAATCACTTAGATTCACCCTCGACATAGACCTCTCCTTTAAAGAACATATCGTCAAGGAAACTTAGTGGGTATGGTACTACTCTCCCTACAGAAAAAGTTAAAACATCCCTATCCCAAAGCAACTTTAGAATGGCAGTGCACACCTTAGTCATCACCCAGCTTAATGGAGGCAAGCCTGTGTCGACAGCCTCACTGACACCACAATGGCACATCTAAGACGCATTCTACATATTGTAGATCATCTAGCTGAGGTCTTGACAAAACTTTAACCACATCATCCCAAAATGTAAGAAACTACACTGGTTCCCCCTCCTGACATGAATCCTTTGTGAGATCAGCTGCATCACCTGCAATCTCATCTCAAACACCACCACTATGTAATGTAGCTGACCGAGAAACGTAACCACCTCATTCAGCACCACACCAGCATTTCGGCAGACTGGAGACAACGAAGTGGAATTAGAAAAATGCAAAAATCCAGATTTTCTCCGTTCTGGCACCCAGGATTCGGAACAAAACCCCCATCAACATCAGAACAGAACATGCAGCAGTTCAGCAAGAAATGGACAACACATCGGTTCAAAGAACACTACCACCACACATGACGCAAGTCAATACTAATGGATATTATGCTAGAAGGAGAATTCCTAGGCATGGCATAAGGCAACCTTCTCCAACGAGTAGATCGTGAGCTACTTGTAGCTCTCCAGCTACCTGCAAGTAGTACTCCTGTGTGCAGCCCAGCCTACTAAATTAGAGGCTTTTGCTTGGTTGAATTAATATGTGTCCCATAATTGTAAAGTGTATGTTTGAGATGAATATGTATGTAGTTTCAGAACTCATGAACTGATGTTTTGAGAAAAATGGATTTCCAAAATATTTTTAAAGCCGTTATTTGGGTGATAAATCATGTAGCTTTGGAGAGACATTATTATTAGTATTAACTTGGTACCAGGGGCATTGCAGCTGTGGCTGTCGTGTATTACTCATGCAGAGGCATTCCAAACTGCTGGTAATCCTGTATGGAATGGTCACTACTGTAATTTTGTCTGAAGTGGTCACAATTTCAACACAAATAATAGTAATGATTTTCATTGAACATAAGTAGCTCTTAATACAGAAATGGTTGAAGACCCCTGGCATAAGGCACCACTCTTGCTAGAGAAGGTGACAGCTCAATTTTTTTATAAAGATATACATTACATTCTGTAGGAGGTAGAAACTAATAAAGTTCAGCTATTCTATACAAGCGTCGGAGACAACTATATTGTTGGTCTCTTGAACACACGTGTCCCATACACTCCAGAACATATCTATTTTATACCGGTCCTGGAGGAATTCCAGTTAACTTAGTGCCTCAGTTTCAAAATACTCCAAGTGATTTACTCAAATTGAAGTGGCAAAATTCAAGTGTAGAAACGGCAGGGGTGTGTTTTATAAACGGGAGCCACAATATCAGAGATGCAGCACCTATTTATTTATCAGTAATATTCAGTAGTTGTGCCTGGGAAGGGTATACCATAAAGAAGCATGAAAGTGGAGTTTTGGCCAAAACTCTGCAGAATACATAATAAGCATGTAGTGTATGAGGGTCTGCAGGAAGCTTATGTTGAGTCCCTCTAAAGCCAATAGCAAGAATCTGTCAGTCTTCCTTGAGGCTACTTGTGCGAAAAACCAGGTAATTTCTTATTCTATTGTACACTACTCTGGAGAACCAATCCTCTTCCCCCTCATTTCATGCAAAAGATATTGAGCACTTAGTATGACTATTCTCACAAAAGGCTAAGCACGAAGGTGATGTAGTGAATTTCACCAGCAAGATCTTGCAGGGGTGCTATGAACTCCTACTGAGCCATCTCTCTCTTGGGATGATGAGTGCAAGGGAGCATCCTGAACCCAAAGATTAGTGGAGGCCCTGCCTCTTTCACTCACACCCCAGACTGGTTTACGGAGCCTCACTAATCTCTTGAGATAGTGGAGACACTTTGAGAAGAAGATCACCTACAGTGGCAAGATGGAACTCATCGCACTGCTTACATTTAGTGATATGGATCTCCAAAACCTAGGTCTTGGAGTGTCGGTGCGACTGTGCCTAGAAGTTAAGTACAAGACAGGTCCTTGAACACAAACATGTGTTCCATGCTTTTTAGGTCGAGCCTGGGCAGTGCATGCGCTGCTCTGTGAGGCATGCTGTATTCAGGTATGGACTTGAAGTTCCGCCGACTCCCCGCTCATATTTTTCATTGGCTTGTGTTATTGCCCACTGTAAACTGTGACTGTTTATTGGTTAATAGACTTAGTAGTCACTCCTTAGTACTGCCTTCTCTCATTTTGTAACCTCCCATGGTGACACCTCCTGTTTCGTGTGTTGTTACTCTGTAGGCTTTAAATACTGCCGCTGAGCAAAATTTCTCAAATAGCTTTGTCCTGCTAGCAACATACGCTCTCTCCTAACGCTTTTTAAAAAAAATGTATAGCTCGGGCACCGAACGCATTTGCAATGCAATAGGTCTCACATTTGCGAGAGTTTAAGATATTGGCATTGTAAATGACAATGCCTTTTATTTATCTGTTTTAAAAACAACACATAAAAGGCATTGTCATTTACAATGCCAATAGCTCAAACACAAATGTGAGACCTATTGCATTGCAAATGCATGTTTTGTCTAGTTGTTAAAGTTCACCATATCCTTGGACTATCCTAGCCATTGCCGAATGAAGATTCTAGAGTGAAGACTTACTTATGTTCCAGGATCAGACTACTAGTCATTGAAGGTTCCATGCTGCGACATGAGTAGTAAAGAAACACGTCCCATGGAAAACTAAGTTGGAAAGCATTTTGACATTTAAAGGCATCTATGGGCTTATACTAGCTGAACTATTAAAGTGTGTTTTTTGCCATGTACCTCACAAGCATCCTGCCGTTATATGCACCATTTCTTTGTTCCTACACTTGACCAGCTAAAAATTCCTATTCCTACAGTTTCTGTGTTCGGTTTTTTTCCCAACGTTTGTAGGAGTGCTTTTCCACTTATATATTTCTTAACACACTGATTGGTATTACATTTATCAATGATGTCTCTACTATTTTAGAGAGCATCCCTGTGATTTTACTACCTACCAAATATTAAGCAGCTTGGTGACTTCTACCTGCGTGTGAGCAATCAGCACCAGATACAGAGTTTGGAAATGACAGAAAAACATGCAAAATTCCCTTATAAGCCTTACATCATTAGAGCTCAAATAAAGGTTAACTCATTCTGTAACTCCTAAGAGAACAAGTTACAAACTGTAGCACCTATTGTTCTATAGCCACTTGCTGGAAAATGCTGCCATGCGGGCAAAGTGCTAGCGATTTGGCAATCAAAGACTTAAGCACTAAGGCTATTACCTAAAAGGAAGTCAGATGCCTCGATGACTCATGCAATTTAATTTGATGATACGCTGCGGACATATCTAGAACACTAAAAATATGCCCATCACCCATGGTTGACAACATTTCTGATATATTAGGCAGTGGTTCTCTATCTACCCAAATATTCTTGTTAAGATCAAGCAATTCTTTTACATCATTTATAATGCTCTTTCTGCAACGATGTGGGTACCATCTGTAGCTCACAGGTTTGATTCCAAGTCGGCTAATGAAAGAATACCACTCAACTGAGGTACACTAACATTTGTTATTGGTCTTTCTGACCTTGCAAGGGGCTTCGCCTTCAACCATTCCTCGCGTTTTTTGCCACTGAGCTTCAACCAGTCTTTTTAGCCAACTGACCTGGTCACTCAGGGACTAGTAGATTCACTGTGCCCATCCTAATCATGCAGTGGTCCATTAGCTTAGAAGAGGAGCGGTCAATTAGCCTTGAGGAGAGGTGTAGTATGGGAGAACAAGGGTACCCCGATAAGTGAACCTGGGGTGAGCATATGTTTAGGGAAAACAGTGGTTCAATGTTGGCCACAGTGGGTCCAGAGCAAAAAGTGTTAACCCCAAAGGGGTGCACTAGCTTCCTAAATTAAACTCGAGGATTAATCATACTGGGAGCACAAAGGTAGGGGAACATATGTAGTGTAAAATATACGGTTTATTTTACACGGGTTAAACTTAATACTCTAAGTAGTATTCAGGTGCTCACAAAAAGTGAAAGTGGGCGTGATGTGACAAGGTGATAGTGGATTAAAAAACATAACATCACATTGACAACAGAACAAATGGAACTCCACGTGAGTATAGACAATGGAAGGAGTTTCTGTTGTAAGGGTCGACGGCGTTTCGATCTTAAAGAATTAAGATCATCTTCAGGACATATAGTGAGCAGTCTGAAATCTCAATTGGTAGGGGGAAGGTAATGGCCCAGGAGGGGGCGTGAGCGTGGTCTCTGCAAGGAGTCACGAGAAGCTGCATGCGTGGGTCGGCTGTTGCGATTATTGAAGCCTCAGAGAATCCGCCGGTGCAAGTCTACTTCCAGCCGGAAGTAGTACAGGAACGCGGGCCTAAGTCTTGAATTGTTCTGGGGTTGTTCTGGGGCGCCTGCGAGGTCGTGCGTGCCTGGATAGACATGTCTGGAAGACTTCGGCCCGCGTTCCTGTACTACTTCCAGCTGGAAGTAGACTTGCACCGGCGGATTCTCTGAGGCTTCAATAATTGCAACAGCCGACCCACGCATGCGGCTTCCCGTAACTCCTTGCAGAGACCACGCTCACGCCCCCTCCAGGGCCATTACCTTCCCCCTACCAATTGAGATTTCAGACTGCTCACTATATGTCCTGAAGATGATCTTAATTCTTTAAGATCGAAACGCCGTCGACCCTTACAACAGGAACTCCTTCCATTGTCTATACAAACGTGGAGTTCCATTTTTTCTGTTGTCAATGCGATGTTATGTTTTTTAATCCACTATCACCTTGTCACATCACGCCCACTTTCACTTTTTGTGAGCACCTGAATACTACTTAGAGTATTAAGTTAAACCCGTGTAAAATAAACCGTATATTTTACACAACATATGTTCCCCTACCTTTGTGCTCCCCGTATGATTAATCCTCGAGTTTAATTTAGGAAGCTAGTGCCCCCTTTGGGGTTAACACTTTTTGCTCTGGACCCACTGTGGCCAACATTGAACCACTGTTTTCCCTAAACACTTGAGGAGAGGTGTGGCGCAGCGGCCAGAGCAGCTGGCCCCAGAGCTCATGGGTCACAGCTCGATCCCCGGCGCCAGCTCAGCATCATGTGACTCTCGGCAATAGCTCACTTAATCTCTCCGACGGTCCCCCAGCGCCAGGATACCCTTAGGGGTGATAAGTTCGCACTCTACAAATGAAGAATTATTATTATAGAAGGTGTTGCAATGTTCAGTATGTTTTCTGAAACTTACCCTTTTTGCACTATATAAAAGACAAGTTATTATTATTACAAATGTATAATCATCGTGGGGCACACTTACCCGCATTTCTTCATAGGCCTCGTTGAGCGTGACGAGCTCGTGATCCTTGTGCGCGCCAGCCACGGCGCACAGGACGCAAATGATCTCCTCGTGCGCTTTACAATATAGCGTCAGGTCCTGGCCATGCTCCTCGCACTTCTTTTTATCCAAATGATCATCATCCTGCGACTGGGATTCTGCAGCGGTATCCTTGGCTGTCGCAGTGTCACCAACTTCATTGGCCCTGGCCCCCTCCTGGCTCCTGACCTCAGGCCCACAGTCCTTCAGCTGGTGGCTGGTGTACCTCCGACAATGCTCCTCCGCGTGGGGTGGGCAGAAGCTGAAGCCGCAGTCCTGGCACAGGCACGCGGCCTCCTGGGCCTCGTCTGGCTCACAGACGTCGCACGTGCCATCATGTGGAAGATCCTCTACTTTCCCCCTCTCTGAGGAATCCATCGCGAGATCTGAGGAACTGCACAGACCACCCTAAAGAAACAACAACTCTGCAAGGTTCAAATGCATCCACCAGCGCCTAGAACCGTGCAGTTTTTTATACAGTGCTAAAGTTGCGAACAGCCCAATTTTAGAAGATAAGAGAATTAAGAAACAAGAACATGAGCTGCTTTCCTCAAGCTCACACAATTCCGTCCAGGGAGGGAAGTTATGGTTTGAGCTCAGGTCAGTTGATTCCACAGCAACAACTTAGCCCTGGACCACGCCCCCTTCAGAGATGCACCCCCTGAGTATGCCCCCCTGGGTTGATCCTTCCTAAGATCCCCTGTATCCCTCGTGCCTCCTCCTCCTAAGTGCCGAGGTGGCTAGATGCGATTTAGTGTGCACCGTCGCGCTATACAGGCCTGGCTTTCACGGCTCTTCCGGGTTCTCCTCCCCTCCCCGTGGAAGGAGGAGCCTCCTCCCAGCCCGGCTTCTCTTCCCTGGCAACGCCAGCCCAGCCTCGGCTTCCGTCTGTTCGTCAGTGCCGAGCGCCCAGAAACGGGGCCCTAGCGCCGAAAATGTAGGCGCTCTGGCCGGGTGCACGCGCGTGTCGCAGCTCCCCTCCGGTCTGCAGGTTCACTTCCTGGGTTCCGTCAAAGAGGAAGCGATCCTCAGTGACACCTGATGACGTTTGTGGCACCTGCAGGCTTCTGTGCACAGACAGGGGAGGGGGTCGGAAGCCATCAGCAGGCTTTTTTTCAGTCGAAAGAAAATATTAAAAGTTGTCACAGCAGGCCCGGTTCTAGCGGGTGGGCCAGGCCCACCCACACATGAGCCTTGGCCCTCGCAGTGAATCTGCCACCGATGTACAACAACAATAAAAAATGTTCAGATAACTGGTGCTTTATGGTCCTGCTGGAGAGCAATCATTTGTCTGTTGGTAGTTTTTAAATGCAGATAAACTGAATTTTATGTGGATAGCTCAGTGGGTTACTGCCTTTGTCATAGAGATCCTTAAATTACTTGCAGTTCAGAAGTTACAATCCTAAAATAGGACAGTGACCTATGAACTGTCATCAAAGAGCTGCATGCAAACTTCGCTTTTTTGTGTTGTGATATAGTTAGAACTTCTCCAGTCTTACATTATTCTAATGTTGCTAAAAAGAGTTTGTTTGTGTAGTTATACATTTCTATCAGTAAAGCCAGCCCCCAACAAATGGAGTACTCTTTAAATCCTGAGTTTGTGCTTCTCCAGACCAAACCCTCGTAAAATATATTGCCCACCAGTATGGATGACATGTGATTCCTATACCTTGTAATCCTCATTGGCTTATGTGACATTCCCCATAGACTGATTTATTGTCTCTGTACAATGTGTGCGTGATGTAAAGTACTGTGACACCCTACTCTGATATGAGTAGCGCTATACAACAAATGAAATGCATATGATAGAGGGGCAACGGAGAGATGAGGGGCACTAGTGGAGGGTGGCAGTGAGGGAAGCTGAGGAGGAGGTCATGGGGGGGAGGGGCTATGGAGCGATGAGGGGCACTAGTGGAGGGTGGCAGTGAGGGAATCCGAGGAGGAGGTCATGGGGTGGGGAGGAACTACGGAGAGATGAGGGGCACTAGTGGAGGGTGGCAGTGAGGGAATCCGAGGAGGAGGTCATGGGGTGAGGGGCTATGGAGCGATGAGGGGCACTGGTGGAGTGTGTCAGTGAGGGAATCAGAGGAGGTGGTCATGGGGTGGGGGGGAACTACGGAGAGATGAGGGGCACTAGTAGAGGGTGGCAGTGAGGGAAGCCGAGGAGGAGGTCATGGGGTGGGGGGGGGACTACAGGGAGATGAGAGTCACTAGTGGAGGGTGGCAGTGAGGGAATCCGAGGAGGCGGTCATGGGGTGGGGATGGAGCTACGGAGAGATGAGGGGCACTAGTGAAGGATGGCAGTGAGGGAATCCGAGGCGGAGGTCATGGGGTGGAGCTATGGAGAGATGAGGGGCACTAGTGGAGGGTGGCAGTGAGGGAATCTGAAGAGGAGGCCATGGGGTGGGGTGGGACCTACAGAGAGATGAGGGGCACTGGAGGAGGGTGGCAGTGAGGGAATCTGAGGAGGAGGTCATGGGGGAGAGCCTATGGAGTGATGAGGGGCACTGGTGGAGGGTGGCAGTGAGGGAATCCGAGGAGGAGGTCATGGGGTGGGGGGCAGCTACGGAGAGATGAGCGACACTGGTGGAGGGTGGTAGTGAGGGAGTCTGAGGAGGAGGTCATGAGGGGGAGGGGCTACGGAGAGATGAAGGGCACTGTTGGAGGGTGGAGGTAAAGGTATCTACGGAGAAGGAGGTCATTGGTGGGGCCCCAAAAAAGACTTTTGCACCAGCACTAAAGCCTGCCCTGTCATGGCCTTTCTGTTTTAGTTTATTTAATTAACAGTCGGGTGATTAGGACAACTGTGGAGCATACTTTAAAGTGCATGCTAATTACATTTACTGCTATATTCAATGTTTCAAGTTTGAAGGTGATTTTACTAATGTTTTTTACCGGGAATAATAAAAGTGGAACCGGATGGTGGCTGATATGGGGCTGGGGCCCAAGGTCAGCTGTGAGATAAGATGCACCGGAGAGGGGTGGGAGAAAAGTGGATAATCAAGCCTGTAAGGGAGTGCGCTGCAGAGTCAGGGGTGAGGTGGAGGTAGTAATGAAGAGGGATTCTCCCTGAAGGCTCGCACAGAGGGTGTCCGAGTAGTGTCACTTGCCTGATACTCCCACCTTACAAACCTCCTCTTCCCAACAAAGGGACATTACATGGAAACACTTTTTGAGAGTGATAACATTTAGAAAGAGATTTGGAAAAGAGTGCATTTTACTGGGCCTTGTAAGACTAAGGAGAGATAAAGGAGGGCCCTGGAGCAGGCCTGGCTAGACATATAAGCGACAAATCGGGCCCGCAGTGGCCCACCCGAATGCACCCTTGGCCCACCCAAATAAAAGTTCCTGGAGCCGGGCCTGTGTCACAGATTTTAGTTGGTTAGCTCTGCTGAGTGGAGGTGGGCGAGCTAACAAATTAACAGGAGGAGCCGAGCCAAGGGTCTGGTTTGGCTCTTAGAGCCCGTGCACGAGCTGAGCCCTGAAAAAGTGTGCTATGTAAGTCATGTCATATAACAAACGTCGCTTACAAAAATGATACATTTTCTTCAAGAATTTTGGTAAAATAAAATATGCGCCTAAAATCACATCATTTAAGCAGGGAAGCTGCTATTTATCCTGATTTCTGGTTTTGCTTTGTACAAATCAGCCAAAAAATGGGTATCTTTTGTCTGTACTTTTATGTTCACACTTTGTTTTCACCTTTGTGCATTTTTCTGTAGTTTTTATATAGTACAATATCCACCGAAGGTATTGGCTTCACATGAACAGTAGTTACATTACACAACGCCACATTAATTTTTTTATAGGCACGGGGCGATTAAACAATTTACCCACAAACACATAATGGTGAGCCACTACCGAGACTCAAACCTGTGGCCCCAGTGCCAAAGATGGCAGCTCTGGCTCTAACGCCACATCGTAGAAACAACATGAAAGTTCAGCTCGTTATGGGCTCGAGGTTTCAACCGGACCCCGAGTTGAGCTAGAGCAAGGCTACAGGTTCGAGCCTAGCTCGAGCTTTCCGTGGCTCGCCCACCTCTAGTTTTGAGTGTGTAAAATCATAGCCATATTATCAAGAACGGCGATAACATTATCGCCGCTTTAGCGGCAGGAAACTGCAGCTAAAGCGGCGATAAGGGGCTTGATAATATGCCCTATGGAATTCCAATAGAAGCCCAGGTTCTGGTGTGAAGGACATCAAACCTGGGCTTCTATTGGAATTCTATAGGGCATATTATCAAGCCCCTTATCGCCGTTCTTGATAATATAGCCCATAGTGCTCTGCACAGGACGTCAAGTTCTCTGAAGACAGGTGCCTACCAGCAAATGTACCTCATACCAGGGTCTGTTACTTCCTCGCCCCTCCCCCAATGTAGGAGACTGCCCCCTCTTTTTTTTTTTTTTTTACAAAATAAATATATTTGATTTTTTTTTGCTTCCAAATGTTGAGCTGTAGGAAACCGAGGAGAACAGTTAGTGGAATTATTTTCGTTGCAGGATGGTACTTAATGTTTCATTTCTCATTACAGGTGCAAAAAAAAAAACAGACAGTATGGTTTGTCTACAAAAAGTAGCGCATGTTTTCAGTCTTCAAACCCCTAGTTGTTTTAGTGCATGAACAACACATGTTTACTGTTGGTTAAATGTCGCCTCTTATTAAGCACCTGTGTGCCTGAGTGCAATGAGGGTCCTGGTGAAATAAATAGTACCTCCCCCCGCCATTGTCAGCATATCCTGCACTAAAGGTATTTTCCAGATGTTCTCAAGACAGGCCAGACCCTCCCACTCCTGAAGAAACCCATGCGAGACCCTCATGACCCAAAAACCCCAGCCCTGCCCAGTGGCACTCACCTCGGTTTAGACTAAAGCATGTTCGTAATTGTTTTGAATCTGTGTAGGGACCCAAGATTGTAACACAACATGGCACTTAGCAGCTTTGTGCCACAAATCCGTCTTCCAGAGCCCCAGTCACAAACTATAAATGTGTGATACTTGGCCCATCTGTGTAAATTATCAAGAGCCTTCAGTCTCAGACACCTGAAAATTCCCAATGAGCAAAATGACAGAGACTATCGGAGGGCCAAGGGACAAGCAGGAATTACTGGCCTTAACCATGAGGGTTAAGATATTGTAGTCCTGATGCACCAGGGCTGACCTACTATTGGTCCTGTGCAACTGGGCCAAATATTACCCCTTCAGCACTTGACTCTCAGTGGTAGCACAGGTGGAGCACCCCAAGGCTTCTCAAGGAAGTTAGGTGTAAGGTGTAAACGGACACAAGGCGCAAGATGTAACAAGCAACCCTAATAAATGAATGTCCATCCACATACTTGTTTTTATGACAAACGTATTTGTACATGAACACAAAGGGAAATACGGCACATACAAACAACATATTCAGTATTCGTAAGTGTTGTCCTGGTCTTCGTAAGTGCTGTTCTTGACTTCGTAAGTGCTGACCTGGTACGGTCCTGAGTCCTTAGTCCCAAGTCCTTGTCACAAAAGGCACAAGTCTTGCTGGGGTTCTCCACAACAATGTACAGCCACAGTTGACTGCTTGACGGTTTATCATTTGGAAGACTCAAGTTTCTCTTTCCAGACATTTGAGAAGACAAGACACAGCCACTCAAAAAAATTAGGAAGTTCATTAGGCAGCATACAACGACCCCTTGTTATGGTCTTTATTTACTGTAGAACTTGAGGATAGATGTGTTGATAAGGGTAGAATGCATGTGCGTAGGTAGGCAGCATGAGAGCGGGAGACAGTTGGCATGAGAGACACTTAGCAGACGCTTGACTGTCTGCTCCTAAATATACTTGGAATAAACACATATATTCCTCAACCCGACCTTTACGTGTGGATATTTTAACATAGCAAAGTTGGCAACGAGTTGGGAGAACTATCGTGAGGTGAGGGAGCAGACAGTTGGATCGCTAATCGCAGCTGCAGTAAATTAGAGCAGTTCTGAGGAGCTATTGAGCGTACCATGTGTTTACACGTTGAGTGTATTTTATGCTTTGATTTTTGTCGCAAGGTACCTGTTACCTTTTAATTTCTCTGGCTGTGGGCATTGAAAGCTGTGAAGGTGTTGGAGGCAGCGAGCTCTTGGAGGTGGCTAGTGCGGCGACAGTCAACAGCGCGGACACTGGGCTATTCAAGAGGAAGGCTTCTGAGTTTCTGACATCATTAGGAAGACGCTCAGCTGCGCTCCTACGGTACGCGGCGGCCATCTTAAATTGGGAAGGGAAACTAAGCCATTCCTTTTTTAATTTTTTAATTTTTATTATATACCCAGAGAGATCCGATTACAATATATAAAACAATCATACATATAATAGAAAGCAGGCTAATAATCATAAATAGATACATATATGCCACTAATACATAGTATTTAAAAAAGATGTCATACCATAAATACTATAAATACAAAGCAGTTAACAAAAAGGAAAAAAAAAAGAAAAATACACACACATATATATATATAAAAAGACAGAAGGCAACATTTCATAGTTGTTTACATTGAGCTAATGCATGCACAACTTTGGATGACTCCCAGAGACCTCCGCCTCTTAATCTATCAGGACATCCCACACCCTTTCTCCATTTTGCGATATACAACCAAATTTTCCGCCCCAGTTTCCTGGCCTCCCTACCCCTACATGCATACACTGCAGTCTCTTGATTGTATATCCCCAGGAGCCGTGCTAGCCATATCTGATAGGTGGGGGGATCTGGGTCCTTCCATCTAGCTGCAATTATTATCCTAAATACAGTTGTGCCAACAAATACACAATACTACTCGGCAGTATCCAGGCCAATGCCGCTGTCATATCCCGTAAGTATCAGGGTGGGAGATAGATTAATCTTACGACCAATCAATCCCTCCCAAAAACCCACCACCCCGTTCTTCAGGGGAAGTAATTTGTCACAATCATAAAACATATGTATTATTGTGGCCGGCCCCTCCCCACACCTCGGGCAGTTATCGTCTATTCTCTTGCCCCAGTCAAATAGCTAAGCAGGGGTGAAATACAAATTAAAAATAGTTTTTTAGAGTTGTGCCTTCAGACTAGTTGATAAGAGTATCTTCGCAGTTAGTGACAATGCCATATATATATCAACATCCGGGTTGTTCAGCTTCCTAGCCCAGTTGGTTTCGGTTTTCTCTAGGTCGTCTGGGACGCTATTGAGCAGCGTACTGTAGATGTTCTTTATCCTATTACTCCTCCGGGCGATTTTCTCTATTAATGGTATTTTCTCCAGAGACATAGCTGGTCTGCGGGTGGCAAGGAATTCTCTGATTTGCAAATATTTAAAATACTGCTTACTGGGAATCCCATAGCCTTGCTGCAGTGCGGAAAAGGAGCATAGCTGATCTGCCATATATAAGTTCCCTAAGGTGGCTAGGCCTATCTGTTCCCACTGTCTTCCCATAGTGTCGTAAAAGAGGGGCGGAAAGAGAGAGGATCACCACAAGGGGGTATACCGGCTGATATTTGAAATCACCATAGCTTTACGCACTTTGTTCCAGATTTCCCCGGCGCTATAGACCACCTTAAATCGTACCTTCTTATAGTAGCTCTGCTCTACCTGCCGCAACAGCAGCCCCACAGCATCCCTCCCTATGGCGAGCTCGTATATCGATGGGATTCTGACATATATTTCCTCCTCTATCTCTTTGTTAGTGTCCACACAGAATAAAATATACATCTGGTGTAAAAGTGCCGCCCAGTAGTAGAGCGTAATGTTCAGGAGAGACAGCCCGCCCCGTCCTTGTGGAAGGGTCAGATATTTTAAGGAAAGTCTCACTTTCCCGTATTGCCAAACAAAGTTTGAGAATATAGATTCTAATGTTTTTAAAATTACTACATCTAATGCCACTGCAATAGACCGAAACAGGTATTACATTTTTGGCAGAATTGTCATTTTTAAAACATTCCCTCGCCCGATAATAGATAAGTGCAACCCGTTTATCCGTTTGAGATCCGTAGAAATTGCCTTTATCAAGGAGTTAAAATTGATCTTGCCTATTGTATCTATTTTTGGGCTAATCCGGACTCCCAGGTATACTGCATTTTCTACACGCCGAGAGTCGTTAAAAGTTATATTATCTGTACAGATTACTAGCGTTTTTCCTTCATTCAGTGAGTTTCCTGATGCCTGCCCAAACTCTTCAGCAATAGCGACAGCTTCCCTGATTGCATCTGTCAGATTAGTGGTTAAAATAGCAATATCGTCAGCATATGCTAACACCTTAGTCTCAAACCCCTTGCATAAAATCGGTTTAATCTCCTGGTTTCTTAAAAACTTCTCTATCAAAGGGTTTATATACAAAGCAAATAAAATGGGGGAGCAGGGGCATCCCTGTCTGGTTCCCCTTGATATCAGTATATTTTCCGATTCCTTTCCCATCAATTGCAGCCGGGCTCTAGGATCGGAGTACATTGCTCTAATGGCCCTGATGATTCGTGGGCCAAAGCCTTTTAGCACAAGTAGCCCCCACAGAAACCTCCAGGCCACCCGATCAAAAGCTTTTTCGGCATCAAGGAGGATCATAGCCATCAGCCCCCCTGTTCCAGCCTGGATATCAAAGAGTGTTATAGCCCGCCTAATATGGTCAGTTGTCCCTTTCCCAGGAATAAAACCATGCTGCCAGGTCGAAACCAGATGACCTATGACCCTCCCTAGCCGAGTAGCCAACAATTTAGAGTATAACTTGGTATCTGAGTTGATCAGGGATATCAGCCTATATGAAGCTGGAATATCCAGTGGTTTATCTTTTTTAGGAAATACAATAAAATCTGTCTCTTTCCAGGACTCTGGTGGACAACCACTATGTTGCACTCCCATAAACAGATCCAATAATATAGGGGCTATCAATGTTTGCATTGCCTTATATAGTTCTAGGGGAATCTTATCGGGGCCAGCTGCCTTCCCTGATGAAATTCATGGAATGCCGTTAGAACCTCTTCGAGTATGAAATCCGCTTCTAACTCATTCTTAACCTGATCATCAAGGATGGCCTGAGTTCCGCTTCTGTTACTATTTGCGAGATTTCCTGCGCTATTCCTGCGTCCTCCTTGTATAGGAGCTGATAGTAGTCCTAAAAATACCCCTAGAATATCAGTGGTCTCTGTATATGTTTGTCCATCCTTCTTAATTGAGGGTATTAAATTCGTAAAATTTTTTTGTTGAGTGCGTAATGCTAGCATCTTCCCCATTAGTTCTCCGTTCTCATATAACTCATTTTGCTGAGTCTGGTATTCTTCAGCCGATTTCTGGGTGAGCCAACTATTTATTTCAGCTTTAAGAGAAATAATCCTGAGCGGAGTTCGTGCTACCTCCTGTCCCTGAGCTATCAGTGTCACATGCTCTGCTTCTGCATTGGCCAGCTCGCCAGAACGAATGATTGTTCTCTATCCGACGTTGCTTCCTTGCACGGGCAACAAAGCTGACTGTTTCCCCCCTTAAGCCAGCCTTAAATGTATCCCAGACTATGCCCCTACTGGCACTATATCTATTAATATTGAAAAATTCTTGGGCCCAGTTCTTGATATGTTCGATATCGTCACTAATTGCAAGAAGTTTCCTGTCAAAAGTCCATTTATTGCTGGTTTTGCAAGCCATGAAAACCTTGATTTCCAAAACCAGTGGATTGTGGTCCGATATCACCTTTGGAAGCTTCCTTATCCCCACTTTATTAACCAAATCCATTGAAGTTAAAAAATAGTCAAGTCTAACATGCTTCTTGTGAGGGCAGGAGTAGTACGTATACCCAGGGTTATTAGGACCTTTAATACTCCAAATATCGGCCAGGCCATGGCTGCTCACGAGGGAAGCCAGTGCCCTATAAACTCTAAGCTTCCTCCCTTGATACCGCTGGCTACAGCGGGTTTTGGCTGATATATTAAAGTCGCCACAGATAACCAGTGGGCAAGGCCAAGTTGCCAGCTCTACCTCGAGGTCCTCAAAATTCTTCAGGTCATCTTGGTTCGACCCGTATATCGCACAGATTGTGAGGCCTACCTCCAGCTCAACCAGTGCCCACCACCTTAGCATATCTGACAATTTGCGTTTGGCCGACCCCAAGGCAACCTTTGCAAGAATCGCAACTCCCCATTCCAGTGAAGCCACAACGAGTGGCAATAGAAACTGCATAGCAAATGAGAAAAAAACCGACAAAATTGGTGAATCGGTTATATTACCCTCCCATATTTTTGAGGTCTGGAGATTTGTTTTTTCGGTGGTTTGGAGGATTCTCTGCTGCTCTAGAGGATTATACAGTGAGAAGATATTGAATACTGCATACAGTGCGGTGAAGTTTGGACAGTGCACTAATCCAGTTTTACTGGTAAAGTAAAAGATACTGAACAATTCCACATCACATTCGTAATGATTCAACAAGCGTTCTCATTGTGTCCGCCACGAGCGGTTTGGTCATCTGTCTCGGAACCTGCATTAAGATAGTGTGAAAGGAAGGAGTAATTTTTTTATTATATTGAAACAGTGGATGCTGATTGGAAAATGAAACCAGATCACACGAAAAACATTTTATTGCACTCTTTGGGCCCGAGGGTGGTGGGCGGTGGTGATGTAAATGTTTTGAACTTATCAATTGAAAATTTAGATAAGCACTTTGCTCCCAAAGTCTGCATAGGTGTAACACGCTATAAGTTTTTTCAGAGAAAACAACTGAAGAGTGAAGCCACTGATGACTACGTTAGCGAATTAAGAAAGTTGGTTACCGATTGTTCATTTGGGGGATTGCAAGCAGATCTAATGCAGGACCACGTGGTTATGCAGGCATGCAATCCAAGAATGTCTGTGGGTAAATGGTGATACGAGTTTGAATGATGTATAGGCAATAGTAAGAAAAGCAGAGACCTCTAGCAGGTGTGCTAGTGCTTTGAAAACTGATGCTAAATAATCTGACATTGTGTCGAAAATTAAGGGTAGTACCAAGTACAACAAGGAGTGGGGGGGCTGGATGAAAATCAGGAAACTCTTTCAAGGAGCCTCCTAAATGTTGTAGGTGTGGCAGTTCTGAGAATTTGGTGTTTGCCAGCTCGTGCCCAGCCAGGAAAGTAAAATGTGGCAAGTGTGGAGTTGTAGGTCATTATGCCAAAGTTTGTTGTAAAAAGTCTAAGAAAGTTAAGTACTTAAATGAATGTGAGTTTGAGCGTGAAGATGCTGGAGAAAGTGAGGAGGATACTGTTGAGTGTGTTTCAAAGTTGAAGGAGAAAACTTATTTTGAATATCAAAGATGGATGTTTGTTGGTGGGTAACAAACCAGAATGTTGGATAAAAATCGGAGGTGTACCTCTTGAGATTTGTTGAAAATTCGGGGTCGCCTTATACAATTATCAATGAAGAAACATTAAAAAACTCTTTTATAGATAAAGTTGGAATGAAATTATCTGCTGCAGATATACAACCAGAGAGGTAAGAAGGTGGAAATTTTGATATTATAATTGGGTATCGTTGGTTCAAATTTGAATTTAAAAATCTACATTCATTTGGTAAGTTATATATTGCCAGAATAGGGCCATCAGTGTTGGTTAGCGGGATCAGAAAAACCTTTCCATTATTTTGGATCCTAATAGTAGATAGCAGGTACTTGTAGTTAATGAGGGAGTAAAAGTTGGGGGAAAGACGATTAGGAAATTTCGACTGTTTTCAGGACAACTATTGGAAATGTACAGGGGTTGAATATAAAATCAAGCTAAAAGATGGAGTGGTACCAAAAATTCATAAGGTGAGGAGGACTCCCGTTTCACTACAAGATAAAGTGAAGAAAAAATTGGAAAAGTTGGTTGCTGCTGACATATTTGAGCCCATTGAAGTATCAGCATGGATTTCACCTTTGGTTATAGTACGCCAGGCTAAGGGATAATTGAGATTGTGTGTGGATTTGCGACATCTTAATAGGAGCATCATAGTAGATCAATTTCCATTACCCCAAAAAATTGAAATGCTATTCATGCTGAACGGTGCCAAGTGGTTCTCCACTATTGATTTGTCGGCAGCATATCATTAGATCTCTTTGCTGAAGGACAGTAAAGAACGTACGGCATTTATCACACCCTAGGGCTGTTACCAATTTAAATGAATGCCTTTCGGGTTGGCATCAGCGGCAGCTGTTTTTAGCGTTTAATGCACTAACTCTTTAGGAAATTGAAGTGTGTAAAATTGTTCCAGGACGATATCCTAGTGTATGGGAAAGATAAGGCAGAACATGACAAGTTTTTGGAAGAAGTACTAAGGATTTTAGAGTTGTGCGGGTTGACTTTTCAATATTCAAAGTGCGGATTTGCAGAGACTAGTGTTACGTACCTAGGTCATATAATTGATTGTGAAGGAATTAGACCTAAACCAACTTTAGTGGACGCGATACAAAATGCACCAGCTCCCAGCACTAAAAAGGAATGAGGTCTTTTATTGGTTTGGTGGATATCTGTTCTAAATTTATAGCAAATTTTACAGCAAAGACATAATATCAGACAATTACTCAAAAAGTATGTACAAGTTAGAATGGATTGCTGAGTGCAAAATAGATTTTCAAATGGTAAAGAATTGCATTGCCAATGTGGCATCGCTTAAAGGTTTTGATCCTAATATTCCGTGTGTAATCATCACTGGTGCAAGTTGTAAAGGATGAGACTCAAGTGGAGCAGGAAGGTAAGGAGAATGTGATTGCATATGCATCAAGATCTTTGTCTCTTATGGAAGAAAGGTATTCCGTGATAGAGAAGGAGACGCTTGCATGTGCATGGGCGGTCGTACATTTCAGAGCAATTCTGTGGAGAAGGCTTTTTTACACCGCGATGTGATCACAAACCCTTGGTTAAGATTTTGACCACAGAAGAAACCATTAATGATTCTGCAAAGTTAGCAAGGTAGTTAGTAAAATTACAAGACTACAACTACAAGGTGGCATATGTACCTGGTAAAGCCTATGTAATCACTGATTTTCTGTCCCGCATGCTTACACAGTTAATTGAATGTGAGGCTGAGGTCAGGAATGATTTCCAAATTGCTTATGTTCATGATACAGGTAATTCTTGAATTAAGAGAGATATGTGGAATCCTGCACACAAGGAGTTAGAAAATGTTGTAGTATATCTTCAGAATGGTTGGCCACACATAGCAACATTAGAAGCGGGTGTAAAGCCTTTTTGGGAAGTGCAAATGGAATTCTGTGTGCAGGGCGGAGTATATTTGGAGGGGTAAAAGAGTTGTACCCCCAAAAATTCTGTGTGGATTGATCATTGAGATCTACCACGAAGGCTATTCGGGATAATAAGAACTAAACAAATGGTAAAAACATCATTTTGGTGGCTAGGAATGGACATTGAAATTGAGAGATATGTTCGAGAATGCTCCAAGCGTAAAAATGCAGACAAATCTTTGGTAACATTGAAACCTCCTATGGGCACTTTTCCCGTACCAAAGTCACCTTGGGGTTAATTCGCTATTGATATAATGGGTCTATTTGGGGACATGTAGAAAGTCATCATTAAATTGATGAATATGTTCTCTAGATGGCCAGTTATCAAGGTTGTGCAAAAAGTAGATACGGATGCTGTTTTAAGTTTCTTGGACAAAGTTTTTTCAATGGCGGGAATTTCCGCAGTGATAATGATGTACAATTTATGTCCAAAAGAGCAAAATAATATTTTGTTAGATTTGGAATTGAACACAGAACGACATCCTTATACCACCCAAACAGTAATGGTATTGTTGAGCGCTTCCGCAGTGTAATCAAGAACAGCATTGAACTGTCTAATTCAGGGGGTAGTGACTGGGAAACACAAAAAAAAACCGTGTGGGCGTGTAGTGTGACTATATGTGAAATCACAGACTACTCCATATTTGTTCTGATGCATGGAAAAAACCCAGGAACCAAATATAATCCAGGGTGGTTATTTGAGTCCCGTTTGGTACATTGGTCGGAGAAGGAAGTACACGATAAAGTCGAATCTACATAGTCCAAAAGAAAGAATTGGTATGATGTTAAACATGGAACTAAGGAATGTCAGGTTGTGGTGGGCCAGTGGATGCGAGTCAAGAAACCAACCAAAGTATTGAAGGGGGAAAGTCAATTCTATGAACCCATGGAAGTGGTGGAAGTATTGAATACTGCCGTGTGTTTGGCAGATGGAAGGGTTTGGAATCTTAAGAGAATAGCGTAATGTTCTGTACCTGACACGGCTGTAATTAATTCGGAACATGGATTAGCTAATGACGTGTTAGATGACACCAATGTGGATTACAGGGTTGAGACTGACTACAATGGAGGGTCAAATGAGTTACCTGGTTGCTCTAGTGATTAAAATACAGACAGTCCTAATGAGACTGATGGTAGGCACACTTCTAGTGTGGGTCTTGTTTGTGATGGAACCTCGAAGGCACAAGAGAATTGTACTGATAACAGCAATGTTGATGTACAAATGGACTCGAAACAACAGAGGAAACCTCCTGTGTGGTTAAAGGATTATAGGCCAGATGTACGACCATTGGATTTAGCGCCTCGCAATTTGCAACAAATTGCGAGTCGCAAATTGCGAGGCGCTAAATCCAATGTACAACAGTGTCAGAGACACTGTTAGCGATTCCCAATGGGGTCGCAACATGCGAGGCTCATCAATATTCATGAGCCACTCGCAATTTGCGACCCCATTGGGAATAGCCAGCCTCACAGGGATGGTGGCCTGCTGGGGTCAGCAGACCACCATGTCTGTGACTGCTTTTCAATAAAGCAGTGTTTTGTTTTTTTAAATGCAGCCCGTTTTCCTTAAAGGAAAGCGGGATGCATTTAAAAAAGAAAAAAAGAAACGTTTTCGTTTCATTTTTTAAGGGCAGGTAGTGGTCCCTGGGACCACTGCCTGTCCTTAAAAAATATTTACCCCTGCATTCACAAAGGGGAAGGGGTCCCCTGGGGACCCCCTCCTGTTTGCGAGTGCTTTACCACCCTTCTGAGAAGGGTGGTACACTGCAACTGTTTTGCGACCTCAATTGCGGTTGTAAAAGAGTCATACATAGCTGGAGGACTCGCTATTAGGAAGGGACGCCCTCGGAACGCCCCTTCCTAATAGCAACTCGCTGTTCCTATTTTGCGAGTCGCAAATAATTTGCGACTCGCAAAATAGGAATAGTACATGGCCAACTCGTTTATTGCGGTCGCAAAGGGGTCTGAAACCCCTCTGCGACCGCAAAAAACGGTCGTACATCTGGCCCTAAATCTCAGAACATTTTCCTTTATAAATTCATTACATTGTGTTCTTGTATATTTTTGTGGAGTTATTTTTTTGTGTTTTTGGGTGTGTAAGGATGGGGTTCTTGAATAAGTTAAGGAATGTTTTGCTGTATATTTCTTAGAACTGTTTACATGTGTAGTAGAAATATATTTTTGGTTGCCATGTCATTCTTAAATTTGTTAAGAAAGGGGGATCTGTTATGGTCTTTATTTACTTTAGAACATTAGGATGGAATGTGTTGATAAGGGTAGAATGCATGTGCATAGGTAGGCAGCGAAAGCGGGAGATGGTTGGTATGAGAGACACTTAGAAGATGCTTGCCTATCTGCTCCTAAATGTGCTTGGAATAAACACATATATTCCTCAACCTGACCTCTATCTGTGGATATTTTAACATAACACCAATGGGCGTACGCAGAAGTTTTTTCAAGATGGGGGACATAATTTTAACGTGATCCATCCTCCGACCCTTTTTGACAATGTCAAAGGGCAGGGGCATAGTCAATAATCACATAAAGCGCAGGCATGCAAAGGCTTGCGAAATCTGATGCAAAAGCTTAATAGAAGGATCAAGCTGCCATTGTCTGATTAACAATAATGAATATGTTACCAGTAGTGAATGCACAATATTATTCATACACACATGATCAAGGCACTATAACTGAATTATAAAAAAAATATGTAGAATCTGCATTTGCTGTTAGCGTGCACAAACGAATGACAATTAAAATATATGACAAATGTATTTTGAAAATGTATTAACTATATTAAAATTAAATATATTAACTTAAATAAAATAGCTGTTCTCATTCACATTGGAAAATAAAACATATAAACTTAAACTGGATAACTGTTGCAGGTTAGGAACTGCAAACAACTACACTCTTTCTCAAATTTAACAATCACATTTTTCAGTGAGTAGTTTTATACTGTTTTTTGTTCACTGGTTAGTGATCTCGAGAAAGGAACTGTAAATGTCTGTAGTATTGTGCAAATTTATTAATTACTTTTTCCATCAATTATTTTTTGTTTTCATCAGTTTTTGCTCGATGTGTGCTCATCATTCACAAACCCGATAAGCGATCATCTGCCATTGTCGACGTCAACCAGGTATTCACCCTTCTCATTGTGCTGAAAAGCCTTTCCACTGTATAAGTGGGCACTGGTAATGTGAGAGCAAGGAGAATTACTTGCTGGACTGATGGAAATAAATCTGTGTGGTTTAGCAAATTCAGAAATCCATTGTAAAACTACTCATCCTTCGTTGACCAAATCTCAAACCATGTGACTGCTTCGGCTTCCAGGTTTTCAATTGGTAAATTTCTCAGATATTTGCAATCTGACATTTGTATTGCTCAAGTGTCATTTTTGCCATGTGTTTTGGGTAAAGTGAGATAAGACTGACATTTTTCTTGTTTTCATTGCCAAGCCGGCTTTCTAATGATGCGATGTTAGAGTCCATGTATGGCACATAGATAGACTGGCGATGGTATTCTTCCACAGCAGGGAAACCAAAATTAGAACGAAATACTTGCCGCTGACACTATCTAGGAACACAAAGTTCGATGTTCAATTTTTCAGACATTGTTTGAACATTTGAAAAAATTTCCTTAGATTGCTCTCCTGATTTTTGTCTGTGATCACGGAACATAGTCAGAAGGTCTTGCACGCGATTACACACCTTGTGGATATCAGGCTAAACAGCTCGGAGAGGCTGGCTTACAGATTCCACTCTTGATGAGTAATTTGAAATTATGGACAAGCAAAAGAGAAAGCTCATTGTGCTTCAAGAACTTTGCAATTGATACGCATCCTGACGTGTTTTCCCCGATGCTGTAGTAACCAGTAAGCTTAATTGCTTAAAAATCTCTTCCAAGTTACAATGCACTATTTATTGAATAAAGCCCTGTATGTATGTAGTAATAGAAAATTGAAAAAGAAAAAGTGTAGGGTTGTGGGTAAATATACACACACTGACACACACACTCTCTATATATATATTTACTGTAGTACCAGATTTCACTTGCCACATCACCAGATTGCACGCACAGCAGTTGCTACAGCACTATATTGCACACACAGCACCAGATTGCACCCACAACACTTGCCACAGCATCAGCTATAAACCCACAGCACTTGCCTTGGCACTGGCTGGTATCCACATCACCAAGTATAATCCCATATCACCAGATATAACCCACAACACCGGATATAACCCCCATGGCACAAGATATAAACCTACTGCTTTCTCCTGCTTTTGCATTGTTTTTTACTGCTTTCTCCTTCCTTACCCCAGTTTCTCTGAGTGCTTTCTCCTGCTATTGCCTCATTTCTTACTGCTTTCTTTTTCCTTTTCCCCATTTTTTGAGTGCTTTCCCTCGTTTTTCACTGCGTCTCCTTGTTTTTTCCTCAACAGGTGTTTTTGGCGTCGTACGATTAGTGCAGCATAACACAACTACGGCCATAGTGTTACACTGCATTTTCTAAATCCACCAGGCAGCCAGTGAGAGACCCCGCTGTGAGTGGTACATTTTCCTGCACATATGACAAAAATGTACCACTCATTTGTAGCTCATTTGTGTGGGAAATATCCCACTCTGATTAAATCCAGGGGGGAGGAGGGGCAAGTGTCCCCCCCCCAACTCCATTCCCCCTTGCGGACACCCATGATAACACCCCTGGGCAGCTTTCTGATCCACAGCAACTGTCTGCCTCCAGCTCATCCACAGACTGGATTCCAGTAATGGAAGCAGCCCATTGCCTAGGAACAGCATCTTGTTGCCAGGAACATTACATCATAGAACATAACACATACCCCTTCCTCAATACAATAACAAAAATGCAAATAGCTGCTACAGAATAATTCATATATTCATACATGTAAACCAATTATAGAGCTGCTAAACTCTTCAGAACTATCATCATGAATGACAGGTACAGTAAGCATTTGTTCACCCTAAGTGCAAATATTGACTTTAACCAGCATAGGACTTCACCCACATCTGGGTATCACGTTCCTCCTCACTGGTCTTTGCCTTACTGTCCACTCAAGAGGTTCATTTCTTAACTCCATAACACTCCTCGGTTCAGACAATGCGCCTGGGTTCGGACAACTTGGCATACCCCTTCATCACCCTGTTAACTCGACACACCCTCTCATGCACGCCGTCCTCTAATTTCTTTCTTTTTATTCCTTCCATTCTGTCTTCGAACATGTAGAACCTGACCCTTCTCCATCTTCTTATTCGACTTCAAACAATCCAACTCTAGATACTGAGACTTGACCCTCCTTGCTGGCTTCTCAGTGCAAGGCACTCTCCCTTTAAGTAGGCGAAACGGAGACCCACCCATCATAGAGTGCAGAGTGGTCCTATAGTTCCACAAAACATCTTTAACTTGACTCCTCCAACAAACCTTACTTGTCACTACCAACCGTATGCATTCTCTCAACATGCGGATAAAGCGCTCCATAACACTCATCCATCTAGACTGATTCACGGTGGTCCTACAATTCTTAATTCTCCTCTTTTTTAGGAAGAACTCAAACTCTACTGAAATAAATTGGGAAAGACAGTTGGTTAATATGGAGGCAGGGCAACCCTCTCTTCGGAACACTTCTTCACAAAAAGCAATAACCTTTGACCCCTTCACTTCTCTCATAAATGCCACCTCTGGCCATTGCGAGAAACAATCCATCATACCCACTGCATATCTTTCACCCATGCCCAAACAGTCAAAGGGACCGCATATATCCATTGCCAAATTTTCCAATGCTCGCTCAGGAAAGGCTATTGGTGATATAGGGTTTTCAGCCACTTGTTTAGGGTTCAAATTCATGCCCAAAGCTCATTGTTCCTTTCACCCCAACAAAGATCTTCTCTTCTCAACTACATAAATCTTTCCCATCGGCTTCCTATCCTGAAATTCTACTTCTGCACGGAAATATCTGAACACTGGCAATTTGTCCCCACAATACTCTTTGGGTTCAACATCGGGGAATACAATTCACACCCATCCAATCCTTCTCTTGTCAATTTATCAATGATGGTAAACGGTGAGCATGAATCAACCCAAACATGTTCCTCTTTGCCCTACACCTGCATATTTAGGCAGGCGATGCTCCTCACTAGTCTCCCTTGACTGATCCTTCTCACTGACCACCATCACTTCAATAACTAACTCATCGCTCAATTCCAAGTCCATCTCCTTCCCAGGGTCTCCTTGTTCATTCACCAAATGAACCACTCTCCTGGACTGCACGTGATAACTTTTGAATGTTTAACAGTAGTTCTGAAGAAGGTGATGAGAATTTGTTTTTTCACCGAAACGTCGCGCCAACAGTTTTTGGTATAGATAGCTCTAAAGGAGTCTTTTTAAGATCAACAGTCTTTTTAATATGTGATGATTTTTGTGATATTGATTGTTATGGTTTTAATGATAACTTGTAGGATATGATAATTCATGTATAAGGTGATGTGCAATAGTTATTTTATGTATAAAATCTCTATTACCTGTACAAGCACTTTATGTAATTCATTTTTTACAGAATGCAATTGGGATGTGTATCCATTGTTTTAGTGCAACAATCAATTTTAACTGTTGTTGAAAAATAAAATATTTATATATATTTATATATTCAATCTCTCTATTGAAATTAATGGCTTTACATTGTTATTATTGAGGAAGACTATAATTCTATGTTCACTTGTTTTTATTGTTTTTACTATAATAGAAGGAATTGTTTTTTTCATTTTTAGGGACCCACGTAGCAGTGGTCTCTAGGAAATAGGTTGGTCCCGTTTGCTAACGTTTGTAAAAATATCCCTATGATTAGTTAACACTTTAGGTGAAAAGGGAATATGTTATTGTTGTTTGAATATACACCCTGTCCCTTTTCTTTGAACTAGGGTGACTGACTTGTGTTTTCTGATTTAGAGAAACAATTCACCCATCAGACATTACCAGTTCCTGTGGTTTAGAACGCTGATATGACATGTTCTGTTAGAAAGGTACGGCCTGTCCTGCTACTCTCAAGCACAGTGCTGGACCGATAGCGAGCTGTTATTGGTCGCCCATGGTCCCTTTAAACCATGTACATCACCATTAGTGTGATGCTGGAACCTTGGTAGCCAAGGAATACTGGTACAATGCTGACTCGCCATGATTTTGGCAATTCTTGGCATATTGTGGGCATCTACGACATAATGATGCCCACCAATGCTACGGTACAGCCCGGCCATAATAGTGTTTTTATGGCATATTATGGGCATCCATATGATGATGATCCAACACATGGTGTAGGGCTTGCTCTGGTATAATGGTGATTACTTTTGGCATATCGTGGGCATCCATTATGCAATGGTGTGCACCTTGATACAAAGCCAATACAAGTTCATTGCAAATTCTTTCCAAATTGTTCAGCATCCATCATAGCATGATGATGTCTGCCCTGGCCAGCAGTGGACTTGGCATAGTATTGGAAATTACTGGCATATTGTGTGCATACACAGCATGCTGAAACCGAAGTGATGGACATCCAACTTGTTTGATAAAATGATCGGTATATTTCGTGCCACTTTGACCAATACCCTTTTATTAAAAAAACTTGTGAGATTTTTGAGCTGTGTGAGACATACATTTTGACAGTGGTAAAGGGACTGCTACCAGAATCTAATTACCATGTCTTTCTGTGAAAAAAAGTTCTTTAGGTCCCTCTTTCTTTCCAGATGCTTACCTCTTATGACTCAGGCAGGTGCGTGTGTGCAATGCTCCAAACCCGCTCACAGCAAGTTCATTTTGGAATAAAAGCCTGTTGGTGATGATAGAGTATCAGCGCTGCCTGATGTGAGACTTCGAAGCTCTGGACAATGCACTGTACAATGATTCCCAGCAGTCCTTGAACTCTCCTGTTCAAGGGCAGTCCGCAGTATAAGCCTCCTTTTGTTCACAGCATCCTTGCTAGGCAGTCGTGCTACAGTGTTGCTGTAGCCAGGACCTTGCTAACTGGATTCATTATTTTATTCTAGGAGAACAGTTGCTTTATTGAGACGTTTCTGGGGAACAGTTTTATGAACAAAATTGTGTTGGTAAACAAACTTTGAACTATTTGAACATTTGACTTTACACACAGTTAAGGGCCTTAGAGATTGCTTGCATTTTAGCTTTGGGGTTGTCCCCGTCATTTCTCACGTCAAGATAATGTGCAGTATGATACAAGGGGTTTTTAGCAAGTGATATATGAACTACAAAATAGTAATGGCGGCTATTTCCAGTTGCATAAGAGCTAAGTAGAAAGTAAGCTTATCTTCATCAGAGGGCACACAGTTACAACCCTTGAGTTACCAAAAGGTAAGGAGGGTTCTTGACATATATAAAGTTACTCAACTCTTGTTCTTTTTCAGTTTCAGGACTATCGGCTACGTACCAGAACACAGAGAGATGGTTACACAGAGATACATTTAAGGTATATCTTTTCCACTGTTAAGGTCAAAGGCTTGATGACAGATTCCTTAGTTATCACCTGTTGTCTTTAGATATCCACTTCAACCTGCAAGCAGCAGAGTGATAAGTCAGAGTGGTGCTATCTGGCATCTCTCTTTCCTCTCTCATTCCATTCTCCTTTCCCTATTACCACTATGGGACAAAATATTCCTATCTAGTTGTTCAGTGATGGATGTGTTGTGAGTGTATCACTCCCACCGGAGATCCAGAGTACAAGGGTAGTGATGTCTGACAAGTTCTAAACAAAATGTAAAATGACAACCTGAATTTATGAAGGTCTTCTTAGGAAGAAATAACATTCGTTATAGTCAACACTAATTAGTTTTCGACTTTGATCAACTCATTGATGCTAAAATGATTCTGTTGTCTCCTGTTCCTCCCTCAAGCATGCTTCCTCTTCAGTTTACCTTATGGATGAATCTAAATTAAAAATAAATCCTCTAATTTCACAATGTCTTCCTGAAGTGTCAAGTGGCTCAGTTAGGCCCGGGAATAAACACTGCCATTTTTACATGCACACGTAACTTAAGTTGCCGTCTCTTCCATACAATGACTTTTGACACACATTTGCTTGCGTGATAGTGCAGGATTCGTTTCTCTGAAACTACATTGCTTACAAAACCACTTCGTAAGTACACTATCACAACACCTTGAAGATTTCATACAAGGCCTCGACAGACATTGTGCAAATGTTATTTGTTATTTTGTCTATGAGGCGACATTGCTATGAAAGAGACAAGATACAATGTCAGCTCATCTGGAAATACAACACAGAAGCATAAATTCTGTTGTTATAAATACACACGTATTTCCGTGCTTAAATGAGAGGAGCATTTTGCTGTCATTGCGAGGTCATTGCTGTGTCGGAGTCTCAGCCCAGTTGATTCCTGTTTACCCTGTGCGAGGAGGAATGTCCAACTTGTGACCAGGAGTGGTACCTGCATACCTTGCCTTCAGGTAATGAGGGAGGTTGGATCATCCAAAAGGGGATTCTGGGCAGAGCACCTGCCCTGGGGAACTAGGTTAGGAAACGCATAGTAGAAGTGCACTATACACAGTACTTTTATGGCAGCATATTTACGATGTTTTAGCACGATTGTCGAATTGTTCATTCGGTCACTGTCCTGATATTGCTAATAACGTTTACCTGTTTCCGTCTATTGATCATTTCAGTGCATATATTTTATACAAGGATCACGATGGTTCAATAAATATATGTATTTCTTGTATATTTCCCTGAGGGAACACTAGTGACTGAGCGCAAGGGTTCTAGATCTGTTAACACGATTCCCGGGGGGATCAGGGTTGTCATGTTCTGAGGTTGCCAAGACCATTTGTCACCTTGTCAGGGTTATAGGTACTTATGGTGGCATTGTGACATATCCTGAGGGGGGTGCATGGAATCAGTCTGACACCATCCCAATGTTAATGACACCCAACAAATGCACAGTTCCTACTGAAAAGTGGAAACCGTACCATAGGAGTGGAGGAGAATGTAGAGGTATGATGGAATTGTTCATCGCACTCTGTCATCTTTCCTCTTTTGTTATCAAATCGGTGCAGTGAAAGCGGAAACAGAGTAATCAGAATTTAGGGGGGTGTGGCAGTGCAGGCCGCAGTGGGTGCTACAGACAGGAGGCCGATGCCGTAACAGAGCGAGGAGTAGCAGGGTGCCCCACCGCTGATACTGTACTTGGTAAGGGAGACCCCCTCTGCTATCAGCACCTATCGCTCGCGAAGGAAGCTGGACCCGATTCAGGGGTAGGCCACGGGACACAGACAGGAGGCGAGGTAAGAGCGTGCACAGCTGTTCTCGGGAGGCACTGGCTGTCGTTAGAGCATCAGCGCTAGGGGATGTGTGGGGCACTGCGGAAGCAGCCGAGCTAGGTCTCGGTGCAGCTTGCAGTCCCGCACCTCCCGCCCTGGTTAAACCGTAGCTGCTATCTACGCAGCCTCAGCCCTCACCCTCAGCGAGCCTCACCAGCAAGACTCTCCTACACGAGCCGACCCCACAGCCCCCCCAGCACACAAACGCAATCACCGCTGCCAGTCACCCTCCGTTGCGAGCCTTCCTGCTTTCTACTGAACCCGCCCACAGGCCCCTCTGGTGACATCTGGAGCTGGTCCTCCAGCCACCAGCTCACAAACACAATCACCACTGCCAGCCACCCTCCGTTGCGAGCCTTTACTGTAAGCCTTCCTGTTTTCTACTGAGCCTGCAGACAAGCAGCGGAAAGCAGTAATATGCACTCTCCCAAGAAAATGTCTGGCATGTAGCAAGAAGGAAATATTGTCCTGGCTTCCCCTTTGATTCCTGAGCCACTAGGGCTTTTCAGGTGCCAGTCCAGATGGCACAATTGCTCAGAGGTCTTTACCGTCAGTGCTACATTGCAACTCTAACTTCTTTAATAACCCAACAGGGAGGAGTCAAGTGAGGCCAGCGCTGTTAGCCAACTGTATAACTCTGCTGACGGTGATCTACAAACGGAGACCCCTCTCCTCCTTGTTGGGAGAGAGAAACAAAGTCCTCTTGCGGGCCACATCGACCCCACTTGCACATGTCAAGCCCTGCCAGGACCAACACCACCTTCTACCGCTGGGGCTCAGCAGACAACGGAAGCACCCAATTCTGAGGCAACAAACCCACAAAATACCACATCATCCCCATTGACCGCTGAGCCCACGTACCATCCGGAGACCAAGATCAGGCTAGAGCAGCTGGTCCCAGTTCCCACCTTCGTCAGCAAGATCTGGAGGATGCGCAGATGGCATGCAACGATAGTTCCTACCTCACTACCCAAGATTGGGAGGAGAACGTCATAAACCTAGGGAACTCCTCCCACAAGCAGCGCACATCACCTCAAAATCAAATTAGGGTCAGAGGAGGCACTGCAGATGGACAGTGTCTGGTCATCTCTATTAAATACCATGCAGCTATCATTGGATGCTCTGCATTACCAGGCTAACAAAATGGACATATAGTTATCACTATTCAATATGCTAGTGGTTTTCTTCACTGGCGTAGATAATAATTCCTATTTGTAAAGCGCGAACATAACACCCCTTAAGGTTTCAAGGCGCTTAGGGCCATAATGGAGATTAAGTGAGCTATTGCCCAGAGTCACTTGATGCTGAACTGCCGCTGGCGATCGAACCATGATTCCTGCGCTCCAGAGTCAGCCGCTCTAGCGGCTGTGCCCCGCCTTTCCCACAACGAAAAACTGGGCGATCCAAATAATCTCATCAAATGAGCACAGTCCGATTTGCAATTTCCACAAGGAACCTGTGCCTGTATTCGGGCCCTCAATAAATTAGCCACCCTCCCAGCTATGTTAAGCGATGTTTTTTAAAGATCTAAAGAAACTATCGAGCCTTCAACAGAGAAAGAGACACAATCCTCCGACCCCCAACACGCATCACCTCTACCTAGAGCTTTGTGGTTTTCCACCACTCAATATGCCCAATGCTCCACGCGAGAGTGTTCTAGACCAAACCACCACTGATGCCAACTCGTACAATGTTCGAAAACTCACAGGGACTCAGTATTCTTTCTGAAATAAGCAGCAGGTCGCACCGGTTAATACAGATCCTTACTTGCCAGGTAACTTTAACGGCCTAGGGCAACGGAATAAGGCCCATGCTCGAAAAAAGCAAAGAAGGAAATGTCGAAATAAAAAACAAGACACGTACAGCTAGCCAAATACCCCAGCTTCAGCACAGCTGCAAGTAACCTTACGCTGGATTCCGAAATAACACTTCATCTATATACCACACCAACTGGGCGTAAGCTGCCGGGTAAGGGGATCAAAGACGACAGTCCTAAATGCTTGGAGGCACTTAGCAGAGGCGCTTCTAATAACAACAGCAGGTCTTTTATGGCACTTGTACCATCTATGTAAATGGATATTGTGAGCACACCCAATTGGAAGTATTTCTTCTATACTAACGAGCAACGACCTCACAGCCCAAGGGTGCAACTCACGACCAGTTTAAGGCATTCAGGCACGCCCATCCACAACCGTAATCGTGTGTCCACGAAATCCCATGGCACCAGATAAACAACCCGGGGTTCACGTGTTATGCAGCACGCCACTGAGCAAGGCATGGTAAATAATGGGGCCCACTGTGACACACCTAGTACGTTCGTGTAAATTTTCCCCAGATCATTGCTAAAATCAGATTCCCATTCTATATCTCTTCTCCTCAAGATAATTGACATGATGCTTCAGAGAAAACAACAACACACCATTCTGAAGGTGTAAGACAACGTAACCTGCCGTGTGATTTATTAAGTCAGCAATAGACGAGATGGCCGGTATGTAAACTTCACTGTAAATAGGATAAACAACACGCACTAGCATTCACTACACTTTTCTAAAAATTCACTTTTTTCTGATTTAGGAAACCTACAGCACGTCATTTGAACTTTATCCTGCCCTGATGAAGACCTTCATTCAAAATCCACTCTTTGTCCTAATCTGAAGGTCGAAACGCGTTGGCTAACCATTTGCTGAGGCCAAGAGTCAACTTCATTGAAAATAAAATAAACTCCCTCAAATGTTTGAGCTAAATTGAGGAAGCACAAACTTAGAAGCCCGAACAACTACTCTGGCCTCCTTAGGACCCTGTAAATATATCAGCCTGGATGACTCAGTGCTAAAAGTCCCAGCAAATACAATTCATAAGACTGTAGGATAGAATATAAGTTTATTACCACTATATTCTTCAAGTATGTGTCTGTCCCTCAAGTATTTTGTTTTTCAATTATGTCGTTAATGTGATTGTTTTTTTGTAAATATTTGCACCATTGTTTGATGTTTTTGTAAATAGTGATGCTTGTTTTTCTAAGAATTTTTGTGTAAATTTTGATGTAGCTCTTTGGTGTATGGTTTTGATATGTAGTCCTTAAATAAAAGAGAAAAACATTCCTAAAACAATTCAAAATTCAAAAAAGAGATTACGTTAAGCTCAGAGTCAATAAAAAGGGACTTCTGATGTAAAATAAGTTTTGTCTGATCTATGGTTGGGGAGGCTTTCCCTCTATTTTTGACATTTAATAACAACAGGTGCAGCGATACAGAGAGAATGCTCGTAAGAAGCCTCAACGGCCTCCTTGAGTATCGAGGATGAGAGTAGCCCATCGTCAAAAGCTGATATACAACAACCAGGCCCCAGCCAAGATGCAATGACAAGGGTAGTACCTACAAACGATGATCCTCCAAGAACCCTACAGAGAGTTGAACTTTTGAGAGTTGAAACTGGCCCCCTCCCCCACAATAAGGGCATAATATAGAGCAAGAAACAGCTCTGATGGTTGCAGTCCAACCCAAGGTCCTATCTGAAGTTCTCTTTGTTCTGAGGAACAGCAGGCCTAACTGGCCTGATACTTCTTCCCCTAGCACGCAAGAGCCCACCACAAGTCAACCCGACCCCTGTACAAGGCTCAACGACTTGCCAGACACAAAAACTATAATTTTTATTCCTGAATATAAATCCAAGGGCACCTGTGATATTTTAAGCATCTTAAGGCTACTGGCCCTAAATCCCAGCCTGCAAACCTTAGGTTCAACTGATTTAAGTTCAATTGAATTCACATCGCAATGAAATCGTTCAGATCTTTCAGAAAAAGAAGCAACAAAAGCCACCTGGAGCTTGTCGACACAGCTCAGAGAGTTCGAAAGGAGTAGCAGACCTTCAGGAAACGGGGCATAAGGCTGGTGCCCCATCACGAACAAGCATATCCACACTCATTAATAGCTCCCAGCGTCAAGGTTTGCCTGCCTGTAGCCACATTTTCAGTCCTCAAGGGTGCGAAGGCCAAATTGCGACCAACAAAATCCTCATCTACAAATCACACAGGGACACATAAGTATACATCCTTGCCATCAGGAACAGATTGGAGAAGGCTTTCGCGATCAATAAAGTGTGCACCGCACAACAGCTTCGGGAAAGTTGTGCAATGAATCATGAGAACCTTGGACTCCTACAGCTGTGCTCATGGTACATCAATGGCGTAGCAAGCAAATTAACAGAGCCAGAACTCCTAGCCTATCTGCAAAATTCAACGTCATTCTCCTACAGGAGACATGGCTTGAAGATCCACCCCACATACAGGGGTTCCAAAAGTACTCTGTATTGGGCTGGAAAGGCACGAAATGTAGCCACCCTAAGGGAGGCCTGACACTGACAGCCTACATGTCGGTGACTAGCACATGCTCATCCTGGGCAATACACTCAAACTCGCCAGCAAAGATTGCAGTTCTGACCACAATCCACTGCTGGAACGTCAAAATTCAGGTGGCTATAATTAAGATATACATACATCCCAAGGGTAGGCTAAAGTCTTCAAGAGCACTGGTTGAGGAAATTGTAAGACTGCAGCAAGAGGAACACATCTAGGACCTCGTGTTTCAGGAGGCTTTAACTTACACCATCTAGGGTCCTCTATTGGAAACGAGCTTATAGTAGCGCAGACTTGTACTAGGACATTCCGGCCCAGGGCTGAAGTTGAACTGGCAAAATCAGAAAAATCAGTATGCAACTCCTGACGTAAGCTGACCTGGAGCACTTTCGCTTACGTGCGCTTAGTGGTCGGTTCCTAAGGCACAATCCAACAGCTGCCTCATACCACTCTAGCTCTGCCTGCTCCAAAATTGACTACACCTTTGTTACTCTTTCATTAATGCAGCACGTACACTCACTTCATCTTGGTGAGAAGCGGGGCAGTGACCACCTACCCCAAAAGGTGACCTTCCAGACAGCCACAGCAGGACATCATGGAATCAAGGAGCCGCCTTGATCGGCATTCACCATCGACAACAAAAGGATCACATACTCTCCTTCGTCAATGAAAGACCTGACAGCAGCTGCTAAGGCGTTGTTGCAATGGTGTCCAACAAACTCCAACAATGCTTTAAATATCTGGGAGTCTTTCACTAAAGGGCTCACAGAGAAATCAGCTTCTGCAGTAAAAACAGGGGACCATATGCGAAGCACCCGGTAGCACGGCCCAGCCCCATAGAGCAGCTCAAACATCTAAAGTTTCTAAAAAGGGTGGTTAATAAGGCATTAAGAACCCTTCATCTAAAGCCGAGGGATGTTCACTCACAAACCATGTTGAGATAGCACAAACACTTAAAAATGTAAATGGGTCATCAAAAGGCATTAAGATGACGAACTATGGGCCAAACTACTTTTTGACGTGAGAAGGAATGACAGTGCACGATTTTGGGAAACAACGAACAGTCTGTTGCATCCTGAACAAGGAGTTATCACCTCCCACCTGTCAGAAGAAACAAAGGCAAATTTTCTGTTAGACCATTTCAACCAGCAACTGACTGGAGGCACCACTAGTCGGGTCCCTGACAAACCACAGATAGTAGGTCTTAACGATCATGAACCGAGGGCAGATTGCTATTACCCGCTCTACTCCAGCCAGCAGACGCCCCCCCAATAAGATATTTCAGACAACTGCTGGAGCAATAGAACAGCAGATAACCAAGGGCAGGCATGAGGGGTCCACAGACCCAAATGGTATTCCACCTGCTGTCTTCAAGTTTGATCCAGCTTACTGGGCGGCAACCTTGAACCTGTTTTCAACTACATCCTTTCAGAAGGAACCACATCAGCATCGTGGAAAAGGTCTTTAATCTCCCCAATTTTCGAGGGCGGGGCAAATCTTCAGCTAAAACTACTGTCTCATAGAGCTCCTTGATAATGAGGCCAGATATTTTATGGGAACACTTCTCTAAGAGCTAGCAACTTGAGCCTCAGAGAACGCAAAAATCCTGTGAAATCAAACGGACTTCTCCCAACTTACAGGAACCACAACCAACATAATGGCCTTATCTCTACTTATCAACGGAGCAGAGATAGCAAGGCTGCCACAACACTTATGCTTCATTGATTACAGGTCAGCGTTCGACCATGTTGACCAGGAAAAGTTATGGTAGAAGCTAGGGAACTGGAACAACAAGCCGGCCCTCCTGCAATCACTCATACTACTGCATACACATACGTGAGTGCATATCAAGTTGGGCACTGGTTCTCATCTCTCCAGGCAAATTCCAACTACCACAGGCTTGAAGCAGGGGTTTGTGCTCGCATCTAACCTGTTCAACCTCTTCTTGGCAGACTTAACATCCAAGCTGAACTTCAGTGACTCCCAAGCCCCCAAATTAGGTGGCATAGTTATTTCCAGTCTCTTGTATGCAGACGGCTTAGTACAATAAGACACACTAAGGTAGAGCTACAGCGATTACTTAATGCTGGAATACGCCATAAAAAATGGCCTGACTATTAACCTAGGCAAATTAAAACTATGTCAGCTAACAGGTGATACCTGGGCAGGATACGGTAGTCGAATATAAATAACTTGGAGTTATCTTTGATAAAGTTGGGTCATTCATCCACCAGGAAGAAGCCATGAGAAGAAATGGGAACGCGCTGGCCGTAACTTTCAAACATTTGAAGAAGGAAATTTTGGACCTACCCTACGCCACATCTCCGAATACTCCAAGCAAAGGTGCTGCCCATCATAGCTTATGGGACTGAACCTTTAAGAAGGAGAGACACTACCAGCTTGGACAACATAATTACCAGAACATGCAAGATGATCCCCGGTGCAGATACAGCTGGAATTGGGTCTCCAGAGGCAAACTCTGGAAAGTCGTGGTGCCTATATAAACTGCTGGAATAATATAAGGAAGGCCACACCAAATACTCTGAATTTTCATCTTTGGGAGGAGATGCAAATAGAGACTCCTCAGCTTCCAGAGCATACCTTAATGAGTCACAAACTATAACTGAGACAACAGGCCTGTGGGAATCCCCTACCAGCCATCTGTGCTTTAAAAAACTGGTTAGTAAAACCATTCAATCCCTCTCAGTGCTTGAGGATAAGGCCACATTAGCCAGAAGAAAATCACGCTTGGCTAGCTTTGAACAAATACAGATTTGCCACCTCCCAAACATACTTGCATATAGTATCAACCTTAAAAAAAAGTTTCTGAAAAATGTTGTTGAGCTATTTCCATTGTTGTTATATTTACCCCCCCCACTCATAACGGCACTCAGGCTGTGTTGGATTGCTTTGCCGCAGATGAACCGCAGTTGAACTGCCTTCTAGTGTAATTTCTCAAAAGGGTGGAAGTGAAGATGGCAGCACTTAACAAACTGCCAGGGTTCACCTGTTTTGCATGACCTCATTCTGTCTCCTTCTATCCATACACCTAAGCGGCTATACCGGCTCACTATCAAGGGCGACCCTAAGTGATATCACTGAGCATGTCATGAGTGATGTAATATGTAAGGTCATAAGCAGTGCATTCCGAGGGCGTAAGTTACAGTTAGTGCAGGTAACTATAACTGCTGAATTTTAATGGTTTTGTACGAGTGAAGTCTGAGCCTAACTATAACGTCCCTGTAACCTCTGTTTTCTTCAGTGAATTTCAGCGTTTTTGTCAAAACTATTTCCTAACTATAACATCTCTGTAACCTCTGTTTTTTAAGTGGATTTACATAGTTTTTGAAATACTAGGCGCGTTTGCAGAGTGGTGGAGAAAGGGGACGGGGCCTCCGACCAGCTCTCAGCAATCCTGCTGAGTGAGACTTACAGCTGGTAACCGGAGGGCTTCTTGGGCCCAAAGGACCCTCAGCATCCAAAGTGACTTCATCCCCCAACATGTAGTGCGCTAGGAGGCACGTTTGCAGTGTGGTGGAGAAAGGGGGCTGGCCTTCGATTATCTCTCAGCAATCCCGCTCTGTGGGACTTACTGGAGGCAACAGGAGGGGTTCTTGGCCCCCCAAGGACCCTCAGCACCCAAGGGGTTTTCATCCCCAAAACAGTACTGCGCTAGAAGATGCATTTGCAGAGTGGTGGAGAAAGGGGCGAGGCCTTGTTTGAGATATCGGTAATCCTGCTGAACGGGACTTATTTGAGGTAACAGGAGGGATTGTTGGCCCCCAAGGACCCTCAGCAGCCAAGGGGACTTCATCCCCCAGCCAGTAGTGCACCAGAGGGCGCATTTTCAGAGTGGTGGCAAAAGGGTGTGTGGCCTCCCACAAGCTCTTAGCAATCCCGCTGTGTGGGACTTACTGGAGATAACACGAACATTTGTTGGTGCCCAAGGACCCATAGCAGCCAAAGGGACTTCATCCCCCAACAAGTAGTGCGCAAGGAGGCCCCTTTGCAGAGTGGTTGAGAAACGGTGCGGGGCCTCCGGCGACTTCCCTCGGGCCGGCCTTTTAAAAATATATAAATATTAGGGGAGGGGGGCTGCGCGAACCCCCTCCCTGAGCCGATTTTGGCCTGGGGACCCAATCCTCTGGGACGCTGCCTTTTTTAAATTTTTAGTTGCAAAAGGGGAAGGGGCCACGTGGCCTTCCTCCCCACACCAATTTTGGGCCCAGGGATCCTATCCGCCCCAAGCCTGGCCTTTTTGCAAATGGGGAGGAGGGGCCACGCAGACCACCTATGACCCCATCTCCCGGGGCCCGGCCTTTCTTATAAAAATATATTTGAATTAGGGGAGGGGGGCCACGCTGCCCCCCTCCTCAGGCCGATTTCTGCCCTGTAACCCCAACCCTCGGGGCCTGGTCATGGTTTCTTGTGTGCCCCCAGGGCACCCAGTCTTCATTGGGACTGCGGGGAGAGCCTGATGGAGCAGAGAAAATAAAAAATTTTAACCCCTAACAAATTTTATAAATAATTAATAAAATGTTCGTTTAATGTATTAATCAACACTGTACGTGTGGGAAGGGTAACATGCAAATGTATGTGCTAAATAATCTATTAATGGATGTCCATGTGTCTAATTATAACGTAAAAGTAAAATGCGTACTAATTTAAAATAAATGCATGTTTTGTGCTTCATAGAAATAAAACGTGTCGTTGCAAAAACAATAGTGATGGTAAGTAAGGAACAGCTTAAATGTTGCTTTCTGCTAGGTATTAACTAATTGGGGTACGTAGTTGACGGGAGGGAAACGAAAAGGCTATTTTTCTCTATTTTAATTATGTTTTGTTTACTTCAAATTAGTGCTTCTAAAGTATAACCGAGTGGCGATATAAAATGGCTGCCAGTGGGTGATGTACGCAGGCGCAAGGGAGACATGTGACACGGGAGAGAAGTCGGAGAAAAACTAACCTCGTGATGTTGCTGAGAGGCTAGGATGCGAGAAATGGTCAAGGCTGATGTGACCTAATTGAACTGATAGTGTGCCGTGGTGATCAGCAGAGACCCGTGGGAAACCAGTTTAAGAGAAAGGACAATGCCTGAAGAGTTCTCGAATGTATCGAAAGAAGTTACAAATGTACTGATCGAAGCGGATGGAAACATGTCTTGAACGTGTGGGAAAGGAAATGATCCAAGGACCATTGGATCCAAGAGAACTTGATTAAAAGAATGAATAAGATGACATGTATGGACCAATGAAAGAAAAGCGTGTTAGTAATGTTGCAACAATTAGTTAGCAAAGTTAGAATTAGGGTATAAGAGGGCCTACTCTTAGTGGGAGGGGGTCAGTCGCAGTCGCAGTCGCAGTCACAGTCAGGAGCGGAGTTGGAGAGTCGTGTTGGTGTTAGTGGCTTCCAGTGCCGGGTGGTCCTGATCGATCCCTTACTGAGCGGGAGATGCTGAAAGACTGTTAGATGAGACGGGTTGCAGGTAGCTGATGCTGACGAGCTGAAGTTGCTGTTGCTGTCTTAATTTTCCAGTTGAGTATGAGAATCAGGTTATTTCAAATTCTTAAACTTAGGTTAGAAATCATTAGGCTAAATTAGGAAGGTAGGCAGGTAATTAGGGTTTTGCTTCATGACAAAAATTTCCTTTCTGCAATAAATTGATTATGTTTAATAAAAATTTGAATTAATAATGAATGAATAATTGATTAAAGGTTTAAAATTCTTTCTCATGCTTTTAAAATTATATAAAATTTAAGATTCTTTAAACCAAATGACTCGGTGGTTATTTTCTTAAATGATTGTGACATCAGTAATTGGTTATTGTGATTTAGCTGGTCTTAATCACTATGAACTAATTTCTTACATGAATGATTCATCGACAAAACAATGAGCAGGAATATCTTAGGAAATAGCTAAAAGAAAGCGATAAGTTAAGGTAATAAGATATCCCGGCTCCTTCCAGCGGTACATAAATGGTGTTTTCCATTTAGTTCTCATGCTTCTCCTAGGAGTACAGAATTTCATAAAGGTGTAAAAGGAAATCCAGGTGTGTGCGTGTGTGTTAGGCGATGTCTATGGGCCCCATCGTCATGTGGATGTGAGAAAATATAGTTTGCCCCTGGATGACCTATAAGTGACCTAGGAGGAGAATAGTTTTTATTGTACGCGCTGCATCAGATTTCTTGGTAGCAGAGTTATGGTTTTCTATAGATTAGTTTAGTGATTATTGTTTATTGATTATTGATTATTTGTTATGACTAACACTATATGTTGAGTCGCGTTATGTTATATGTGAGTTTTCATGCTTCTGGGATGTAGGAAGTGGAACACGTGTGGCAAGAGAAGTCACATGGAATTTGGTACATGGTCTGAATTCATTTTGGTAATAACACAGGTTGTGTTATGTTAGGGATTTTCTGTACGAAAAGTGTATAACTGAGATAGCAAATCACGTTTTCTTGTGAAACTTTGGCCTTAATTCTCAGGAGCCTAGTCTCCACATGTGTCTTATCCCCAGAGAAACGAGTAAATTGTTTGCTTAAAAGAAGGGTAAGGTAGAGGGAAGTGCTACTTTATCGGCGAGAGTAAATAATTCTGTGGTAGGGTAGAGGTAAGCGCTGCCTACTGGAAATACAGGATTCTTGTGTAAAAGGACAAAGCTGTCACTTTTGTTTAGCGAATCAGACTATGGAATTGTTTAATTGTTGTAACTAACGAAGAAAACAGTGAAAAGAAAATTGCCGATAAATTTTGTAAAGGAGGGGTAAAAGAGCAGAAGTGACGTAAAACAGTGCCGCGCTAGGATTGGATAGTGCGCCAGTCACGTGAACCCAGAGCAGGAGTGACGTAGAAAAGTGCCGCGCTAGGATTGGTTGGTTTGCGGACGAAGGGAATTGTTCTGATTGGTACGTTAGTGTGAGTCGCGCTGTAATTGGTTGAAGTTCCGTACACAGAACAGCGTTAGTGTAAAGAGAAAAACAAATAGAAAACATGCCATATTACGAGTATGAAAAGGAGAGAACGTCATGGACGACGAAATTAAAGAATTTCTTTAAGAAAGACAAAAAGGTTGTGACTAGAGAGGGACAAGTAATTCCTCCGCCGAAGTCAGCAGCATCACATATGATGCTAAAATATGGATATCATACGTGCATATGGTTGGAAAATTGGGCAAAGTATACGAAGAATGATGGTGCTTTAGCTTTCCCTGAGAATGGTTCATTTAGTGTAGCGGTTTTGCGAAATTTGCGAGAAAAGATGACAAATCTAGAACCTAGACCTAGACCGATACAGTTTGAAGCATTGACGGAATGGGAGGATGAGATGTATGAGCGAGAAAGATTCAGAGGTTTTAGAAATCATGAGTTTATGCCTGGAAGAATGTGGGGAATAAATCATGATGATAGAATAAAACGATGGAGATGTGCTAACATGACAGGAGGTTTGTTTCCAGCTTTTACAGTTGAGGAAGGGACTAGGAAAAAACGGACTGAGAAAAAGAAACATATAGAGAGGGAAAAATATATGCATGAGAGCGAAACGGATGATGAATTGCTGGAAGATATTTTAAATAGAAATCCACCTCCGTATCAGCAGAGTTCTACAGTGGTGACACCAAATGCGCCGCTAATAGAGACTATGCGAAATAAAAGTCCGGAGAAAAGAATTGAAATAAATAGGTCACAAGAACAAATGAGAACTTCACAAAATGAAGGAATAGAAAGTGACAATGCCAGCGAATTAGCAAGGACAACCAAAGAACTAACTGAAAAGATTAGAGAGTTAACGAAAAATATGGAAGCAGTTACTGTGCCTGTAACAATAGGTCCAGTGATACCAGTTTTTGAGAACCAGAAAATTGATGAAAGATCTTTAGTGATTCTCATGAGTTCACAATTTCAGCGAGAGAAAGAAAGAATGGAACAAAGTGCAAGTACAAGTAATTTGGCTATTACTTACAGACCAAGTCCACCTACAAATTTGACTGTAAATGAGTGCAATGGTAGGAAAATGCATATGGTAACAGAATCTGCAACAGAGACTCCTGAAAAGCGTGGTAATTGGGTAGAACTAAATAATACACCCATAGGTCCGACTCCTGATGAATTAAATGAGTGGATGAAGGCATTTAAAATAAAAGAACCAGAAGAAAAACCATTAGATGTAATTAGATTAAAAATCGACATGGAAGAATTAATTCTAGGAACGATTGGTACCGAAAAGATAAAAAATTACCAGGATGATGAAATAATGTTTCTGTGCAAAAGTATTACATGGAGGGCAAAGAATTTACATGACAAACTAGAAGAAGTAGCCAGTGAAATTGGAATAGACTTTGCGAAAGTGAAAACGTTGCAGAAACCATATAGAGTAGACTTTTGTGAAAAGGATATTGAAAATTTGAACACGGCAGGAAGGCTGACACAGATAAAAGAGTTAATTGTGTTGTTGAGAAAATGGGGTGATGTGGACAGATGGAAGGTTAGATGGACGAAGAAGAATGAGAAAACTACAGACAAAGGTTCATTGGCTTTTATGATAACTGAAAAAGAATCTGTTGCTAAAGAATACCCCATGAGAGAAACTCCAGGTGGTAGTTACGTGCATGTTCCCTGGACTAGGCAGGACATACTGTCATTTACCAATGACTTTCCAAAGCTAAGAGAGAAGCCAGTTGAGTGGTATCGACAAGTAGAGAGGTTTGTAAAGGTCTCAAAAGTGTTGTGGATAGATTTAGATGGGTTATTTGACATAGTGGTACCAACAGATTTGTGGTCAGAATGTAAGATTACAGTTGATTGGCCAACTACAGAATATCCAAGAGATCCTAAGACAGGAGCTCCAGGTCCTGGTGTGATGAAAAAGTATGATAAGGTGATTACCTTTTTGAAGAATAAGATTCCTCCTAAAGAGACAGATTGGGTAAAAATCGATAGAACTACACAAGAAAGTAAGGAGTCTGTACATGCCTATTATGAAAGGTTGTTGTTGGTTTTCAAGCAGTATAGTGGATATGAGGAATTAAGTGAAAAGGATATGAGTCATTTTGTGTACAGATTTGTGTTTGGATTGAAACCAGAGATTAGTGAAATGATTAAACAGCATATGATTAATTGGCAGAATGGCACGGTCGATGATGTGCTGAGGTATGCTAAGTATTGCAGTGATGATATTGAGAGTAGACAGCGTAAATTGAAAGAGAAGGCAATGTGGGCACAGGTGAAGGTGGCAGAAAAACAAGAAGCTCAATTGGACAATAATAATGGGAATGAAACAGGACAGAATAAAATGCGACCTAACATAGGTAAAGGGAAAGGTCAAGTGAGTCTAGAGGAAGCAAAGAAAAAATGGCCCTGTCATAATTGCGGAAAATTAGGGCATTGGAGAAACGAGTGTAAATTCCCACCCAAACCTAATCCGGAAAATCAATCATTGACTCCACAGGTGCAGAATGAGGTAGTTGTTCAACAAAGTCAGGTGCCGCAACCACCACTTCCCAACACTGTTAACCAGCAAAGATACAGTACAGAAACAGGATTCTACGGAGGAGAGCAGGTAACACAGTTGCCGCGAGCAGCTAACATTTCTCAGTATTGGTTGCGTCAGAGTGAGGATGACCCGGATGAAAGATTCTGACGGTGCCCAGGAGAGGGGAAAGAGTGCGTACTTGGCGCAACTCTAGAGGTAGATCAGTCTGGTCCCTTTGTGGATGGAAAAGTGAATGGTGCAAATGTAACATTCCTTGTTGATACTGGAGCTACCCGTTCTACTGTTAGATCAGTGGAAATTCCAAACCTTCCTCTCTCAGGTGAATACATCCAAGTAGTAGGAGTAGCCAATCAGCAGATTAAAACACCACTTACTGAATTAGTGGAAGTAAAAATTGGTTCTTTTAGCAAAATGCATAAATTCGTAGTGTGCGATTGTAGTCCTGTAAATCTTTTAGGTCGTGACCTCTTGTGCAAGATGAATTGCACAATTTATTGTACACCAGATGGAATTGGATTTCAGACCTCAGATGAAGATGTCTTGTATAAAGTAACTTTGATGAATCAGGAACCTGAAATGAATGGTTTGTTTCCTGCATTTGATGCAGAAAAACTTCCAGAAGAACTAAAAAGTGCAGTAAAAGAAAGTGTGTGGGATTTTACAGGAGAAGACATTGGATTAATGAAAGAAGTTGATCCCGTAAAAGTAACAGTAAAAGAAGGAACAACTTACCCAAATACGCCACAGTACAAATTAACTCCAGAAATAATTGAAGGAATAACTCCTGTAATAAATAAAATGATTGAACAGGGAATTCTAAAAGAAATAATGAGCAGTCCATGTAATTCACCTATTATGGGACTGAAAAAGCCAAATGGAACATATAGAATAGTACAGGATTTGAGAAAGATCAACAAAATAGTTGTGCCCTGTTGTCCAATAGTGCCAAACCCTGCAGTAATTCTATATCAAATTCCACATGAAGCTGAGTGGTACACTGTGATAGATTTGTGTCACGCATTTTTCTCTATTCCTTTGCATCCAGATAGCCAGCCATTATTTGCGTTCCGGTTCGGAGAGCGTATTTTGGCATGGTGCCGAATTCCTCAGGGGTATACAGAAAGCCCCTCAATCTTTAATCAGATTTTGAAGAAATCTCTGGAAGATTTGAAAATGCCAGAAAAGTCAGTGACGGTGCAGTATATCGATGACCTGTTGGTGGCATCGAAAACAAAAGAAGCATGTGTAAGTGATACAATTGCTTTACTGAACCTTCTAGAGAAAAGAGGACATAAAGTGTCTCCTTCAAAATTGCAATTTTGTCAGAAAGAAGTCCAGTACTTAGGCCATAAAATTGAGAAAGGAGTGCGAAAGATAGCGACAGAAAGAGTAAGAATGATTCAAGGAATGAGAGCACCAATGACGCAAAGAGAGGTAAGAATGTTTCTGGGAATGGTTGGATATTGCCGACAATGGATAAGTGGGTTTTCTTTGATTGCAAAACCATTACAAAAATTGACCAAGAAAGATGTAAAAGACCCTTTTGAGTTAAACAATGAAGAAATGAAATCTTTCAAAGAATTGAAAAAGAAATTGTGTGAGGCACCTGCATTAGGCATGCCTGATTATGAGAAGGATTTTGAGTTGTACTGCAGTGAAAGAGATGGATGTGCGTTTTCAGTACTGGTACAAAAACATGGAACAATGAAAAGACCAATTGCTTATTTTTCAGCTGTTTTAGATCCTATAGCAAAAGCATTGCCTGGATGTCTGAAAGCAGTTGCTGCTACTTGTGTAAGTCTGGAACAAAGTGAAGGTATAGTGATGGGGTATCCACTGAGAGTATATGTCCCCCATTCAGTAGAAATTCTTTTGACAAGAACAAAAACACAGTACATGACACATAGTCGGCTGACTAAGTACGAAAAAGTCATCTTGAGTGCTGAAAATGTGACCATAGATAGATGCATGAACGTGAATCCTTCAACATCATTGCCAGATGAGGAGAGTATAATTGAACAAGACGAAGTAGATCATGATTGTCTGAACGTGCTGGAATATTGCACGAAACCAAGAGCTGACATAAAAGATGAACCGTTAAAGGAATCTGATTATGTCATGTTTGTAGATGGTTCATGTTTGAGAACAAAAGAAGGAGTTTTAAGCGCAGCTTACGCAGTATGCACAGTGGCAATTGTGATGGAAGCGTCTTGTCTGAAAGGAATAAGGTCTGCACAAGTTGCGGAACTGATTGCTTTGATTCAAGCATGTAAATTAGGAAGAAATGTACGAGTCACGATTGTGACCGATAGCCAATATGGTTTCGGCATCGTACATGACTTTGGTCAGATTTGGTCACAAAGAGGATTCTTGACATCTGCAGGAACACCTATCAGAAATGGAGATTTTGTTAAAAAGCTGCTTGAGGCGATACAGTTGCCTAAACAAATCGCTGTAGTGAAGTGCAAGGCGCATAAGAAAAACGAAGATTACATAGCCGTCGGCAATAATTATGCCGATGAGATTGCCAAATATTGTGCAGAGAACATGGTGTCCATGAACAAAAATAGAGAAAGGGAGCATATCTCTTCTCCTTTGCTTTTTACTAATACTGTTGAGACATGGGATGAAGTAAGACAGTTACAAGAAACTGCAAGTGATGAGGAAAAAGATTACTGGATAAAAGCAGGATGTAGAAGACAGGAAAATAATGGTGTGTGGGTATACAGAGATGAAAGACCAGTTATGCCTGATAGCATGATTGCAGACATGGCACGGATGTACCATGGACAAGCTCATATTGGGAGAGATGCAATGATCAGACTTTTTAGACAAACCTGGTATAACCCAAAATTCAGAGCCATTGCTGAAAGTCTTTGTCAAAGATGTCTTATTTGTCAGCAGTTTAACCCAGGAAGAAAAACAGTAGTGAGTCTAGGAACAATAGGACGAGAAGGAGGTCCATTCACTAGAATGCAGTTAGACTTTATCGAGATGCCCCCTAGTAACAGACTAAGATATGTTTTAGTGGTCGTCTGTTTGTTTTCTCGCTGGGTGGAGGCATACCCCACTAGAAGGAATGATTGAACAACAGTGGCAAAACTTATGCTACAAGAGTTCATTCCAAGGTATGGTTTTCCAGTCACGGTTGAGACAGATAGAGGAACACATTTTCAAAATGAGTTGATCCAATTGATTTGCGAAGCATTGAGTATTAAACAAAAACTACATTGTGCTTACAGACCAGAGGCTTCTGGGGTAGTAGAGCAAATTAATGGAACAATTAAGAACAGACTAGGAAAAATGTGTCAAGCTACAGGACTCAAATGGCCAGATGCACTGCCTCTTGTTCTGATGACCATCAGAAGCATCCCTGAAAAGAAAACTGGACTTAGTCCTCATGAGATGATCATGGGACGAGCAATGAGACAAGCACACGTACCTGTCAACAAGTTATTGACTATAACTGATGATCTAGTACTGGATTATTGCAAGGGACTGGCTGATGTGGTGCGTTCTGTGTTTCATCAGGTTGGACCGGATGCGACCACTCTTGAAAGAAAACCAGCCCACGACTTGAATCCAGGAGATTGGGTCCGTATAAAAATCCACAGGAGAAGAAACTGTCTAGTTCCTCGCTGGGACGAGCCACGACAGGTAATCCTAGTGACAACAACTGCAGTCAAGTGTGCAGGAGTGAAGAACTGGGTCCATGCCAGCCACACAATCAGAGTTCAAGAGCCTACTGATCGACATGTGAATCGATGTCTGGAAGTGTGGGATAAAAGTTTAACGGCTGGGACAACAAGAATAAGAGAAAGGGTGCCAGAACTTGAAGATCGACCTGAAAGTCGACATCTGGAAACCCCAACTGAAAACACCTCTAGAGAAGAAGAGGAAGAAGAAGAAAGAAATTCAGAAGTTCCAGAACCTGAAGATCGACCTGTAAGTCGACATCTGGAAACATCTGACACAAATTCAGGATCTGATGATTCAGTTGCAAACTGTGAAGAATTCCGAAGGAGAACTTGGGGTTATAAACCAATTCAAGAAGAAAATGAGCAAGAGAATGATCTAGATGAACAACCAAGTACAAGTTATGGTGGAAATCCTTCAGAAATAATATTAATAGATGAAGTAGGGAAAGAAGTACACAAAAAGTTAGAGAATCGAGAAGAACCCCGAGGAGCAATAGGGACAGATAGAGAAACCGAAGAACAGGGAAATTAAGAAGCAGAAAGGGAGGAAAACACCAAATCGGAAGAACACCGAGGAGGGACAGTAATAAGGGAAAAGAAGAAGGAGAAGACAGATCCACCAGTAGGAGATGACGAGATCATAAGTTTCAAAATAAGAGACAATAGTGAAACAGTGGAAACAGAAACTGAAGAGAGTGGAGAAGAGGAGAAGACAAAAACTGAATCAAGAAAAAGAAATTGGAAATCAGAAAGAGAAGAAAAAGAAGGTGAAGCCAAAAGGCCAAGAAAAGGAGATAATTGGCCCAACAGCTACATAAGAAAATTGAGATATAGAATAATAAAAGCAGGAGACGAAAGTGCTGAACAAGTGAATGAAATAACAAGTCAAAAGGGACAAGAAAAACCAAGTGGAAAACGATTGCAAAAGTCCAAAAGAACGAAGAAAGTGAATGCAAAGTATAAGTCACCTGAGTGGCTGTATATTGCACTGACGGATTACAAAGAAGAAGAAAACACTCACGAGAACCAGAGACTAAGAAGTCGAATGGGAAAAGGTGAGATGCAACAAACCTGAAGTGAAGACTTATAGTGCTTCTGCCGGACATGACAATTTTACTGGATGTGACAAATCACCGGATGTGACAACGAAAGAATTCTGGAGAGAATTAAAAGAAAGTACCAAGCAAAGACTTTTGAAAGCAGAGTGGCATCTAAGTCATTTCTGAGGTGTAGTGACACAATTTTCTGAAACTTAACAAATAGAAAAAGCAAAATGGAAAATAATAGGGATAGAAGAGATAAATGTGAGTTTATTAAAAGATGGTGCAAAATGTGCTGCTTTTGTACAGGGTTATTAATGACCATATGGATAGTTTTAGCAATCACAATTCCTATTAGTTTAGCTGTGATAGAAGCAAAGAATGATACTAAACCAGAAAAAGAAACTAATATTAAAGAACCAGTTATTTTAAGAAGTAGTGCAGAATTACATAAGGATAAGTCAGTAACAGACTTTTCTAAAAATGTTTTTACAAAATTGTTGTACGAATATGTAGAGACAATGGATGTGAGAGATTGTTATGTTTGTATGCAGTTGCCTGCATCAGTGTCAGAAGGTGTGACTTATCATCACCTACCTCTAACTTATGGAATAACATGTAGTGTAATAGCAAGTTTATTTTATAAAACAGGTAGATTAGAATCTTATTATACTGACATAGATAAGATTTTTGCAAACATTCCAGTAGTACCAGAACTTAACAAAGTAAAACCAGCAAAAGTTTTAGGAGAATTCTTTTTAGAACATAGAAAATTAACGTTAGAAGAAATAGTTAGTAACAACCTTACCTGTGAGTTAAAGAAAGAAGAAAAGGTATTTTTAGAAATGGTTGAAGAAAGAAGAATGAAATTTCAAAAAGAAGCAATAAAAGAGGGAGGAACACATCTATGGACGTTTGAGGAAGGAAATCATGAAGGGAAAAAGATAAATGCAGCAATGACATTAGATTGGCCACAAACACGAAAGTTGTGTATTAGGAGAAATAAGACAGTCTATGACAATTACTTTGTAGGTTCCAGTATCTGCCATGACAATTATCAAATTCTGGGAGGTTGGGGATTCAAAGGTGGAAAAGATCCAATATTTCCAGGTATATATTATATTTGTGGGAATAGAGCTTATTACAGGTTACCGGACCATTGGTATGGAACTTGCTATGTAGGCCTGGTCTTTCCAAAAATCTTTCATATGGACAGAGAAGAAAAAGGAACATACAAGATGATTAATAGCTTTACACGTAGAAAGAGGGACAGTTTCTCAGAAATTGTAGGTGATATTTTTGGAGCATTAATACCAGCAGTGGGAATATCTTTGAATGCATTTAAAATTCGGAAGTTATCCACAGTAGTAGATCGTTTGTCTACAGATACTGCGGGAGGGTTCTTAATGGTAAATACCGAAATGGTTGCCAGGAGAGCTATGGTGATGCAAAATCGGCTTGCCCTTGATATTCTTTTGGCAAAAGAGGGTGGAGTCTGTGGAATGTTGAAAGTCCAACATTGTTGTACTTACATTCCTGATAAAAGTGAAAATATACAGAAGTATATTACAAATATTACAAATTTGCACAAAGAACTAGTTCCACTGGAGGTTGAAAATGTCTTGGGAAAACTTGGTAGAGGGTTTTCTTCAGTAGCAAATTGGTTGACTAGAATGAGTAGACTAATGATAGGGAAAGTTATAATAATAGCAACTGTAGTAATACTGTTAGCCATGGTGTTGAAAATAGTAATAACATGTATAAAAAGAAAAATAAGACAAAATAAGATAAAAAGAAATAACAGAATAATGAAAGAGAGAGAGAGAGAAATGGGTGAAATTGAGTTGGAGAAAATGAAAGAAAACATGTATAAGGAGACAAAAAGACAAGATGAAGAAGAAACAGATGTGTAAATAACAAAAAGCAAAGGATAAAAGACATACTGCCTGAAAAAAAGTATAACTTGGGTTTTATGTGGTGATTTAAAAATCACCAAAGGGGGAGTTGATGGAGCAGAGAAAATAATTTTTTTTAACCCCTAACAAATTTGATAAATAATTAATAAAATGTTCGTTTAATGTATTAATCAACACTGTACGTGTGGGAAGGGTAACATGCAAATGTATGTGCTAAATAATCTATTAATGGATGTCCATGTGTCTAATTATAACGTAAAAGTAAAATAAATGCATGTTTTGTGCTTCATAGAAATAAAACGTGTCGTTGCAAAAACAATAGTGATGGTAAGTAAGGAACAGCTTAAATGTTGCTTTCTGCTAGGTAATAACTAATTGGGGTACGTAGATGACGGGAGGGAAACGAAAAGGCTATTTTTCTCTATTTTAATTATGTTTTGTTTACTTCAAATTAGTGCTTCTAAAGTATAACCGAGTGGCGATATAAAATGGCTGCCAGTGGGTGATGTACGCAGGCGCAAGGGAGACATGTGACACGGGAGAGAAGTCGGAGAAAAACTAACCTCGTGATGTTGCTGAGAGGCTAGGATGCGAGAAATGGTCAAGGCAGATGTGACCTAATTGAACTGATAGTGTGCCGTGGTGATCAGCAGAGACCCGTGGGAAACCAGTTTAAGAGAAAGGACAATGCCTGAAGAGTTCTCGAATGTATCGAAAGAAGTTACAAATGTACTGATCGAAGCGGATGGAAACATGTCTTGAACGTGTGGGAAAGGAAATGATCCAAGGACCATTGGATCCAAGAGAACTTGATTAAAAGAATGAATAAGATGACATGTATGGACCAATGAAAGAAAAGCGTGTTAGTAATGTTGCAACAATTAGTTAGCAAAGTTAGAATTAGGGTATAAGAGGGCCTACTCTTAGTGGGAGGGGGTCAGTCGCAGTCGCAGTCGCAGTCACAGTCAGGAGCGGAGTTGGAGAGTCGTGTTGGTGTTGGTGGCTTCCAGTGCCGGGTGGTCCTGATCGATCCCTTACTGAGCGGGAGATGCTGAAAGACTGTTAGATGAGACGGGTTGCAGGTAGCTGATGCTGACGAGCTGAAGTTGCTGTTGCTGTCTTAATTTTCCAGTTGAGTATGAGAATCAGGTTATTTCAAATTCTTAAACTTAGGTTAGAAATCATTAGGCTAAATTAGGAAGGTAGGCAGGTAATTAGGGTTTTGCTTCATGACAAAAATTTCCTTTCTGCAATAAATTGATTATGTTTAATAAAAATTTGAATTAATAATGAATGAATAATTGATTAAAGGTTTAAAATTCTTTCTCATGCTTTTAAAATTATATAAAATTTAAGATTCTTTAAACCAAATGACTCGGTGGTTATTTTCTTAAATGATTGTGACATCAGTAATTGGTTATTGTGATTTAGCTGGTCTTAATCACTATGAACTAATTTCTTACATGAATGATTCATCGACAAAACAATGAGCAGGAATATCTTAGGAAATAGCTAAAAGAAAGCGATAAGTTAAGGTAATAAGATATCCCGGCTCCTTCCAGCGGTACATAAATGGTGTTTTCCATTTAGTTCTCATGCTTCTCCTAGGAGTACAGAATTTCATAAAGGTGTAAAAGGAAATCCAGGTGTGTGCGTGTGTGTTAGGCGATGTCCTATAAGTGACCTAGGAGGAGAATAGTTTTTATTGTACGCGCTGCATCAAGCCTCAATGTCCCCATGGTCCCTGCCGGCTCCCTGCCTCCTACGGGAGCCAACATTGCTTTCAGACAGAGGGAGCTGCTAAACATACAGCTCCCTGTGTCTGAAAGCATTTCAACTGTTTCCCTGCTTGCTTGACAGAGGACAGGGAAACAGGCGAATGCTCCGCTTCCAGCAGGTGAGAGCATTTTCACTGCTCTCACTTGCTGGAAGCGGAGTGTTTGCTGTGGCTTGGCGGAAGCGGTTAAAACTCCCGCCAATCCACAGCAAACAGCTATGTCCCGGGGGTGGGCACCCTGGGACATAGCAGGAGCTGGCCCTGGGGGGTGGCGGTCTCCAGGGCTATCTATGGCTCCAGCAGGCAGGACCGCGTGGCCCCCCCTCCTTTGTTGTAGTAGGGCCTGCCCCGGGGAAGTGGCAATCGCCGGGGCAGAGAAACAGCCCAGGAGGGGGGCCACGTGCCCCACTACCATTTAAAAAAATGCAATTGGCCCTGGGGAGGTGGTGGTCCCTGGAGCCTAGGGGGATCCGAGAGGCCGTCCATTTCAAAATTAAATAGCCCCAAGGAGGTAACGGTCCCCAGGGCCTGGGGGGTCCGCGAGACCCCCCACCCATTTGTTTAGAACAATAATGGTTGCATGCTCCCGGGACCTAGTCCAACCAGGGGCTTAATATTAGAAAAGCACAGAAGCCCTGCTTCTCTTCTTTAAAATTATTTAGCAGGAGCCGCTGCTCCAGCACAGCTCGCACCGAAATGTTTTTTTTTAACCTTTATTTTGTCCTGGCAGGGTCCTCTGTGGCCCCTCAAGAGGCTTAGGGTGTCGGGGTATTCCTACTATGCCCCCTTCTCTTTTGTTTAACGTTTTTGTGCGACTCGGCTAGTCCCAAGATGGCTGCCAACACTTCCTAGTCTTAAGTGTTTCCAGCTAGCCAATCAGATTTGTGCACGGGGACTGTCGGATCCTCGAAGGATCTGCGGCCCTGTATATACAAATTTGGAGTTTCCTTAATATGTGCAAAACTGCTGTACGGATTTATGCCAATTTACAAAAAGGACGCTTTCTGGACCAACAACTACCTTTCTGTCAAATTTGGTGTAATTCCGTTCAGCACTTTGGGTTGTAGTCGTGTCTAAAATTCCTATGGGAATTAACATGGGATGACCCCCCCCCCCCTTTTTTTTTTCTCAGTCCCCGCTTAATGGATCACCCCAAAACTTTCCACGTGCAACAAGAATCACTGGGGCACATTTTTGGGGAAAATTTCGTGAAGCTTTGTCAAAGGACGCCATCATATAGGCAAGTCAAAAAACACTTTTCCTATGGACGATAGGTCCTAAATATAACTACCTACTGGCGATATATATACATATATGCATATACTATATATACATATATGCATTAGCTCAGTGTGAATAATTAAGTGCTTTCAAAATACCCAACAATACTACTGAAATCTGGGCTAAAGAGATCTTCTCGAGCAGAAGTGGATTAGGGAGTATTATTATATTGTCTCCTTAAATAACTTAATTTAAAGTAATTTATCTGAAGAGAAGGCTTGCCTTATGAATGTGCTGAACTGCTTGCTAAACCCTGATTCACAATTGTCTTTGTTGAAGTTAATGGAATATAGTGCATTAAAGCAATGAAACAGAGCATTAATTGCACCTAATGCACACTGCGTAAAGGATTATCAAATGATTTTATAATTATTCCTAAGAAAGACGAGGAGCTGATGGAAGGGCCTGCATCTGATACCGGCTAATTGTACTTGTTCATATCATTGTCTAGAGCAGTGGTCTTCAAACTTTTTATTGTCGTGCCCCCCGTGGAAATGAAAAAATCATTGGGTCCCCGCCTCAAAAATGTTCACAATTATTCTATTAAACGGGCAATGTTTAAATATGTCTATACTTATTTAAACATTATAGTTAAGTTCTGTACCGTTTAAAAAATGCTATCAAATACATGATTGTGCAACATATTATTCTGGTCAGGCAGGCCTTACTAACGCGTACACAGTGTGATTATTAAAAATAGGAGTGAGGGGTTTGAAGCATATTTGGAGTCCCTTTCCTTTGTGACACTTTCGCCCTGCACGGATATAATGACAAAATATGTTAGTGATGGCCCATTGCAGAGAAGCTTTCTGCCGCTCATCCCCCTCTCCCTCACTGAAAGCAAAACTCTGTTATCAGCATAATGCTTCTATTGACCAGAGCCTGGCGCCCCCCCCCATGGGATCACTTGACGCCGACCTAGGGGGGCCTACCCCGCAGTTTGAAAGACCCTGGTCTAGAGTTTATGGACCATGTGATATGGGGATGTAACATATGCTTTAAATCAGTCAACAGTGTTGGAACGTGACAACAATTTGCCTCATTTGATTGACGGTGTTGGATGGTGTTGGACACACTTTCTTATTTATTGTCATGTTCAGAGCGGTAAGGATCATGTGCGACTTACTATAGACAGACTATTCTCATGACATGGAGTTTGTCTCTATACAGTCCTTAAGGTTTGCTGTATAAGGGTCCAGCGCTCGGTGGGTCGCATCCATGCCAGAATTTCAGGATAACCCTTGCTTTTCAAATTTGTTTCCATTTATTTTGAGTGTTCGGGAAAATATTCAAGCTGGATGTCCTGAAATTCTGGCATGGACGAGGCAAACCTGGACCTACGTTAGGGTGTACACGCCAACACATATCATATCAGGGGAGGTACTCTTTACCACATTAATCTGAGTCTCTGCATCTGTGTTGGCACTGCATCTTGGGGAACAACAGATCCGTTGACTTTCCCTCCTTTCAATGTTTTCTCCTCACAGTAACAGATCGCCCAGGTTTGTGGATTTGTTATTTTGCGCTTGTGAATATCACATTAAAACATATTTTCCTATAATGTTACTTTTGTTGATGTCAATGGGAACACGTGTCATTAGACATCATTACCTGTCACGTCATGGGGTTTAAGAATAATGGTAACCGAAAACCACTAGCAGTAATGCCAGTGTGCAAGCATAAGTACCCACTTCACGTAGAATTTTATATCTAAAGTTTGACATATTTGACTATTTTATGCTTACTTTAATAAACGTGTGCCACAGTCACTTCGTGTGATGACATTTTGACGCCATTAGGATTACATCGAATGTCACTTCTTTTAAGGCCATTGGTTTCAAGGTCACTTGTCACTCTCTGTGATGTCATAGACTATGCAAAATATCCCCATCTTATTTCACGGTTTTCATCCATAGAAGAAAGTGACTCAGCAGCGACGCTTTTGACTGACGGCTACACCCACCAATGGAAATTAGCAGTGCCATACTCTGATTGACCAATGGGTGCCACTTCTGTAGAAATATTTTCCTGCCACCCCACCACCAACACCTCCCCCTCCCCCCACTGTAACAGCACATCTTTAAGGACCATCCCCCCGCCCCCTTATTTCATCGAATTAAGGCACACTTCACTGTGTGTGGGTGATGTTTTTTTAATTATGCATTTAATGGAGCCTCAGCTGGCATGCTAAAACACTAAACGCTCGTTATATTAAAAAAAAGTCTCCATGTGGGCGTAAAGAGGGAACAGCTAAATGGAATGATGTTCTGTTTGTACAGAACACAAGGGTTGGTACAGTGGGACATCTATGCATTTTCCAGACCCCCATAAACCGTGAATACAACTGCTAATGAGACAGAACACACCAGGCAGGCAGGGTCACGGTTCTGCTGAAAAGAAAGGCAGTCAGTGCGGTCCAGCGAGTGTCTGTAAATACCTGAGCCGCCTGCCATCTGCCCTTATCGGAGAAGCACTCAGTGGGCTCTCGTAGAGGGAGTGTGTGTCGGGGAGGGGGTGTGAGGCTGAGAGAAGAAAGGCCCACTATGTATCCAACGCTGGCCTAGCAACGACACCCTCTCTTTCCAGGAACATGGCTTTCATTTCAGTACACTGTGATGCTGCGGAAAGGAAAGCTTCAAATGAAAGGGAAAAGGTTGGTGTGAGGCTAGAGGCGTAGAAGAGATCGAAAGAGAGCTAGAGAGAGAGTGAGAAGAGAGGGCATAGGGTGCAGAAGAGGGACACACAAGAGAGTGCTTGAGAGACAAAGGTAGACATGAAGAGAAACTTAAGTCCGTTTTTATATAGCGCAGCTACTCACCCTTACGGGTCTCAAAGCGCTGGGGGCCGTCGTGGAAATTAAGTGAGCTATTGCCCAGAGTCACCTGGTGCTGAGCTGAGCTGCCGCCTGATCGAACCATGAACCCTGTGCTCCGAAGTCAGCTGCCCTGGCCGCTGCACCACACCTCTCCACTTAGAGAAACTGAGCGAAATTGATGCAGAAGAGAGGCAAGAGAACCAGCATTGTCAACGCCAGTAGGTCTCTTACAAGGCCGATAGACCTTGCATATGAGACCTATTGGCTTTGCCAATGTTTTTAGCTGTGCTGTACAGCAGTGCAGCATGGCTAAAGAGACGGGGAAAAAACCACATCCACCGCGTCATTTAGTAGGGGCGTGCATGTATTCGACATATATGCGCTCATCTACAAAAGGACACAGGCCTTTTCTTTTTATCTACCGCTCTGAGATGGATCAGTAAATAAAAAACATAGCGCAAAAGTGCTGTTTATAAAAAACAAATTAAAACTGATGAGCTGGTGGGGGAGGAGATGAAGCAACAGAGTAGGCGTAAGGGAAGCAACAAGGCGGCCTGGAGGAGGCAACACAAGGAAGCGAACAAGTGGTTAGAGGGAGAAACACATGTGAGAGAGCAACGTAAAGCATGGGGGCAGAAACACACAGATAAGCGAGATCAACACAATTGCATGTTTGTGGAGAAAAACTCAAGGGCTAGAAAGAGCAATGTGGGAATAAGAAAACCATATGAAGAAAACAGCTAGAAAAAACATGCACAATCATGGAGTGCTTAACCAAAACAAAAAGGAAAAAGTAGTTCCCTAAAAGTGAGCAGGGTAAGCTTAGTAGCCAGCCAACCAAAGAAATAGTAAAAGGCTATGCCATCCAATAAATAGCAAGCAAATAAGAGTGACAGTAAAACCGACCAATGGTAAACAATGGGTGGGCTACAAGCTCCGTTATCTTCTCGGTAAGCCCACAATATGTCATACGAAACTAGACAGCTTACGCCTCTGGGAGGCTCAACCTAAAAAGGCAGAGGGTGAGAAGACAAACAGAAAAATAAAGAAAGGCTAATGTGAGGGAAAGAGAAATTGAGAAACAGAAACTGAGAGATAATAAAAAGTAATGTGGGAAAACCGAGCGAGCAAGACGAAAAGAGGAAATGATAGCCCAGGTGAGGATGGGAAAACGAGAGGGAGGGAATACATGAAAGGAACAGGTGGAGGGGTGGCTGACAGCCTGTCCAGACACTTTCAAGATTTGTGTCTTTGCCTATAATGTCATTAAACACATTATGAACTGGTGCACAAGGCTTCATTAAGGTACTCTGTAAATGCATATGTGAAGGAAATGTGGTTATTAGTTGAGAGGGTAAGTACCCACCTCAAGTAATAATCACATTCCTGGCCAGGGAACCCTCAATGTCACTACCTGAGATCAGCCGCCTGGCATCTATGGCACAGAGCAGACAGGCTTAACTTCGAGGCAATATGTAAAGTATTACTACAGTATTAAAATAGTAATAAAGTCAAAATACAAAACAATAAAAACCCTAAAAATGAATTAGAAAAATAGAGTATAATTTGATAAACAAATTGAGAAAAATAAAAAAAAGGGGAACCAGAGATATGAATTTTTAATGTTTTCTATAGAAATAGCACCAAGAAGCACAAAGTGCCAATGACAGTCAATGGTTGCGGTAGAACAAGGGGCCTAGGCGCAAATTAATGCTGAACTAGATGGAGTGCAGGTCAGATACACCAACTAGGTTCAGCCTGGACAAAAGATTTTACCTTCTGAATTAGTCATTTAAGTCCCAATCCACCACACAAGTACACTTCTAAAGCCCCCAGTGCCTCAGGGGAGGTGCTTGGAGACTTAAGGGGTATCAGGCAGAAACCAACAGCAGGATCTAGTTCAGGTCCACTGCACTTCGACCGTCTGGGCACTCTGAACTTCGCTGGACTTCGTTTGGGCCTGACTTCGTCTCCCTTTCAGTCTACTGCATCATCTGTGCCTGTGCATCATACAGGAACCTTCCAAGGCCTGTGAAGCATCAAAGACACCTGAAGAAATCTCCCTTGAAGTGAAAGAGTCACTCCCCTGCATTTGCAGGCACCGCAACTAAGTCGACCGGTCTGCTGATCCTGAGCTCCTACGGACTCCGAATGGCTCTGCAACACAGAGGTTGTTTTTCTACAGCTCCTGAGGCCTACTCTACCCTCTCACCAAGTTTGAGGCCAGTATTCCTCGTGGGGGTTGTAATAACCGAACCCCTGTGTACTGTGTCAACTTGCAGTTGCAAAGGCTTGTTGACTTCTTTCCAAGAAGATCTTCGGGCTCCAAGTAGCCCCAACCTCAAGCATCTCCTGTGACCAGAATCTTCAGCCACACTGCAACGTGTGCATCGTGGCCTGCATCTTTTGGTGAGCTGCTTGAGGTCCTCGCGCGACTCCTGTGCCTCCGCCCTGTGGGTTCATTTGAGGGTCACCTTTGCTTCTCTTGGGCTCCCCTGTTTGCTTCGGGCCTGCCCTGACTCCCCTGCCTTTGGTGAGTCCCCTGGACCTTGCTGGTTCCGACGTTGCTCCTTCTTTGATTCCTGCGTGGCTTGCCTTTGCCAAGACTTGTTGGTGCTCCCGCCGGACACCGACCCCTCAGCACTCAACATCCTTCGTGGGACAAGACGTGCATGGCTCCTGGTCTTCCTCAGCATCTCCTGGTCCTCACAGCTGCAGAGTCAGTCAGTCAAATTCACTTTATTCGGTTATTTAAAACCATAAAAGCATACTACATTAAAATCACAGTAAAAAAAAAACAAATTCTTTAAAAATATTACAAAAACACGATCATCACAAAATGCAGATAAATCAGAATCTGGATAATCAAAATACACAGGAATAATTCATTACATTTTAAAATATACTAATTCATAACTGTCCTTTTTTTCCGTATTCTAACTGCTGCGGTCAAAAAGCTAGCTATATTAAAAACTTCCCAAACATTGGTCAACATTTGCAAATATATAAAAGCAGGTCTAGCCTGTAAAAAACCTGCAGCTGCAGAGTCAAGGACATCGTCATCCATCCTGCAACACCCGACATCGGAGGGCATTCGTCTTCCAAGTCTCCTGGGCACTCCTGAGTGACATAGACTCTGTCCCCTTTGCTTGCAGTACCTCTCATCAAGAATCCATCTTCGGATTCCACCGGATACTTTCTCCTCTTCCAGCAGCGGCACTTTCCTGAAGTCCTCCATTGTGTTCAACAGCAGTTTCCGACACCACTTCACACGTATGCACCTGGCTTCCCTGGTGTAGGTAACGTGGGTACTAGGGTATCCATGGGTGGGGTAGCTCTCCAACCTTCTGTCTTCCACGGGGTATCTTCAGGGTCCACTGGGAAGGGTCCTTAATCTTTAAAAATCCAACCGTGACTTACACGTAGAGTTGTACGGAGCACGCGGTCATGTACTCCCACTGAACACGCTCTCCGTGGGGTCCCTCTCTACTTATCTTGGGTGGTTCATTGGGTCCCCAGCACTTCCACATCCTCTCGACACTGTCTTGACTCCAGTCGTGGTTCTTGTACCACTTTCTTAGTATATGGTTTGGTCCCCCCCTGGCGCCACTGTGTATTTCGTGCTATTTACTGTGTTTCTTTGCTAAAGTATTGTGTGCATTGTGCATATCTCCGGGTAGGAGATATATCTATGTGTTAGAGAGTGTTATATAATAAAAACATATTTTTATAACTAATTTGTGTGGTTCTTTTTCACTTAAACTATACTATAAGATTACATTCTGGTAAAACAAGCTGCTTTACACTCCTTTTGGACTAAGCCTGAAGGCTGCTCTCCACAGCTACCACATAGAGAGCTTTCTAAGGTTGTCTAAGACCTTTTAAATCACCATAAGGGTTGTCTGGACTGCTGCAAGGTGCCCACTTACATTAGTGGACATCATATACCAGGTTAGCTCCTCACAGAAACCTTGTTGTAAAGCGTGTTTGGGGGCCCCCAGCAGCACATCCTTGTGTGTGCGGCCTCCGGTTGGGGGCCAAGGGGCACAAATGGTGCCCCCCTATTGATCCCTGCACCTTGAGGTGCCTGCCATGAGGTTCAGGGATGAACAGCACCTCCCATTTACCCACGGGAGCATGTATTATGGCCGGTTTACGGCCGTAATGCATACTCCCATAGGGAAATGTAGGAATGCGACCGAACAGTGTTAGGCCGCATCCTAATTAGGCGGTCGGCCCCAGGACTGAGATGGTGTCGGGCAGACTTAAGTCTGTCCAACATCGTAATTTAGCCTCAAATGTTGTATTTAAAACACCAGCAGATCTGTCATGTAGGTTTTGACACTCCAGCAGAATCTGACACTGTAATGTAAAAATAAAAGCCCACTGTGATTGCAGCCTGTCTGGCCAGACGGAAGGGGCAAAGGAAGGGGGTAGGCTTGGGTGTTAGCTACAACTGCTTGGGACAAGGTAGGCCTCTTTGAAGTTAATCAAGTTCCAGAGCCTAGCCCACAGGCCATCCTGTCAAGGGCACAACTATCCATCCACAAACCCAAGGCCTTTTTCTCAACTCTGAGAGCAAGTACACATTTCATAAAGGGAGCTATTCAATTGCTAATTTGTAACGATTATAATAGTTATTTAATTATTTATCTAGCTAGTCCCATTCCTGAGGTACAGTATTAGTAATTAATATTGCATTACAGTGTTTTCCTATGGAACAGCCAGCCTTGCTACAGCGGAAGTAGCTTCTGGAGCCTTTTCACTGTAAAGACATAGGGGCTGATTATAATGGCGGACGGACCTCAGTCCGTCCGCCATTGTTTCGTATTGGGGATCGCCCGCCTACAAGTCCCACAGTACGCATTACGATGCGACCGCCACCGAGGCGTTCGTATTGCTTATGTTTTGTATTGCGGCGGGGATGCGGTCAGCAGCCCCCACCGCAATACAAAAAATAGGGTGTTTACATATCCGTGCACTATGTGGCAGGCACCATGTGGTGCCTGCCACATGGTACAGGGATATGACTAGCCCCATGGGGTAAGGGGGACCCGCTACGGGCCCCCAAATCCATTTCCACCAGCCGTTTCATGGCGGGTTGACCGCCGCAGAACGACAGACGGAAATGGATATTGTCATCTCCACGGCGGTGCCTGACAGGCATCACCACCATTCTGTGGATGCAGGGCTGTCTGCCAGGCAGTCTGAATGCTAGCAACCATCGGGACCATGCTGTTCGGTCATTCTGACAGCAAACACACCGCCCGCCATTGTAATGTGGTGGGCGGTGGTTCAGCCTGTCGGTGGTAGTCTCCCCGCCATCGTAATCAGGCCCTAAATGTTTGCATGTCCTATTTTTAAATACCAGGCACCCAGGGCAACCCTACTTAAGGGTGACATGAATATTTAAAAGGAAGGTTTAGGCCTATCTAAACATGTTGTTTGGAGAGGTTGAATTTTGCAGTTTGATACTGCAACAGCCAGGCTACAAGTGGCAGGCCCGCAGTAATGTGTGACATTTAACTTACAGTCCATAGGTAAACTCTGTACCATATGCTAAGGACCTTTAGGTAAATTAAATACTACAATTAGAAGTGTCCCAATGCTACCATGTTGAAAGGAGGAGAACAGGCAAAATATCAATGGTTAGCAGGGGTAAAGTGCACAGAGTTCTACAGCAAACAAAAATATAGGGTCCAGCAAAAGGAAGAGAATCCATGCTGAATTCACAGAAAAAGTGGATTTCCTACAATATGGGTCAGCCAACGTCTGGGTTCACTGTACATATGAATACCTGAGAACATGTGCACCAGTACAACAGGTGAAATCAAGGTTTTTGGTCTCACATATGAATACATGTCATACTGTGTGCCTGTACATAGGTTTCCATCAAGTTTTTGTGTCTCTGTGAGTATAATTGCCACCTAAGAGCATATGTGCTTCTACATATAGTTCCATCAAGGTCCTGGGTCCTTGATCGAACGCCTGAGATCATGTGCACCTGTACATATGGTTCCAACAAGGGCCTGTATCTCAGTATTTGATTTCGTTAGATGACATGTGCCTGCACATATGATTCCAGGAAGATCCTGTGTTGCAGCATATGAATGCCTGAGGTCATATTTGCCTGTAGATGGTATTCAGACAAAATATCGATGTACAAGAAAATCGGGTCTGAAATATCGTGACATGGAAATATCGATGTCAAGAATATCGAGGTCAGGCTAATCAATTTGAAGGTAAGTAATATCGATTTTTAAAATACAAAAGTCATTAATATCGTAAAATAACATTTTTAAATTATTATTATGTATTTCAGTTTATATTTTAAATGTATAGGATGTAATTTCTTGTATATTTATTGTTTATGTATTTTTAATATATTTGTTAAGTTTTTAGTAGTTATTATATTTAATTAAATTAAATTTTGTGTTGTGGGTTTTATAGGGGTATAGGGTGGGAAGTAATTTAATTATAGAAAATTTATGATAATTATTTTATTTAAAATTATTTATTTTGTTGATATTTAATCATGTTAATTATGTTATTATATTTTTTTTAAGTACATTTTATGTGTGGGTTGTGGGGTTTACAAGGGTGAAGGGTAGGATGTAAGTTCTTTCTAATTATTTATTAATTAATTGCTGACTAATATTAATTAATTGAAAATTAAACATGTTAATTGTGAAAAAAATGTTTTGGGTATGGGTTGTGGGGGTCTGTGGGATGTAATTTATTTTTAATTAATTAATTGTTTTGTAAATAATTATTAATTAATTAATTCATAATTAATTATGTTAATTATTTAATTACTTTTTTTGGTTGTGGGGTAAAGGGGTAAAGGGTGGGAAGTAATTTATTTTTTATTAATTAATAATTATTTAGGGGCACATTACGATACCCGGCGTAAATAATTCCGCCAGGCATGGAAGCGGCAAAAATCCGCCCGCACACACCGCCTGAACACCGACCACGCCATTACGATTACACAAACCGAATACCGCCATCGGCGGAAAAAGCACACAAAATACCGCCCGCCAACGTCCGAGTCGGAGACAAACCGCCCGCCACGGACAGAAACACGCACGACAACACAAAACCGCCCGCCCTCACGGCCGACACACCGCACGTGAAATTACGATCGCACCGACATGAGCGCGGAAAAACCACAAATATACCGCCCGCCAGCGCAAACAACGCCGATGAGAATCGACACGGCAGAAGCCATGGCGCCCACGTACCTGCACAGAAACCATCCGCACACAAAACCAATAGCACACAACATGGCCAACAAGTCCACACAGCAAGGCACGCACAAATACACAAGCACAGTACATATCCCGAAAACACCCCCCGGACAAACAAAAAATACAAAGGCCAGAACCCCAGACACAACACACCTGAAAACAACAGACCATGAGGACACACCCACATAGGTGAGTACAAAAGCAGCACTCCCACAGACCACAACCCCTTGCTACATTGCAAACCAGAGAGGAGAGGAGAGGACACAGTGACACAGCAAGGACAGCAGCACACCACAGAAACGCACACATCACAACCACCACCACCACCACCACCACCACCACCAAACACCTGCACCACAAACCCCCTGCACATTACACAACACACACCGCACCAGCACCACAAACACCATGGCACCACAAAGGATGCCCAAGTTCACGCCCATGGAGCTGACGGTCATGGTCGACGAGATCATCAAGGTGTACCCACAAATCTATGGGAACATGGCCCAGCACACACCACTAGCCACCAGAAACAGAATGTGGAACCGGATCGTAGACCAGGTCAATGCAGTCGGGACCCTGCCCAGGAACAGAGTCGAGATTAACAAACGTTGGAATGACGTCAAGAGCCTGGTCAAGAAGAAGGAGGGCAAAAACAGAGAGCTGGCTGCCGTCACTGGCGGAGGGAATCCCGCGCTCTTTAAGACCTTCAAAGCGTGGGAGGAGAAGGTGCGAGTCGTAATACATCCGGAGATCCTCGCCGGATTAGCAGGGGAGTGGAGGCTGGTAAGTACAAACTAATGTATACCAGCACACCGCTATGTACTCACATGCACTACCACCATGCCACAGCTCCCAGGGACAAACACCCCCATGTCCAGCACACAATACACAACACATCACACACACATGCAACAGACACCACCACACACAGCCCAAACCGAACAACTGCAAGATGCGTGGGGACATGTGTACACTAAGCCAGCCACGTAACCACCAACAGGTCCCCAAATATGCCAGAAGCGCCACAACGAGCACCCACCACACCCATGTGTCCGCCACAGCTGCACCAACCGACAAGTAACAGGTAAGTGGCAGGAACACAAAGTGCAGTGGGTGGGACGGTGGACAGCCCAAGTACAACACACACCAGGCCCCAGTCCCACAGCACAGCAAGGAGGAGCATCCCCCACACCCCACACCCACGTGTCAGCCACCGCAGTGCACAACGACAGCCGAAAGGCAGACATCACGGTCCACAGCAATCGGTGTCAGTGGGTATCCAGCCACCCCCACGACCCACAACACCCTCCCACCCCCACAGACCTGCAACATGGAGCACCCCCGCTTAGAGCCATGTGGCATCCAGTACAGTGCACGCACGAACAACTTGCAGGTGGGAAACTGGACAGGGCCGGATCACTGGAGGCATGAGGACCGTAACACGACCAACACATGGGACATGTCACGTAGCAGACGAACACGCAGCACCGCCCACCGTCACGAACAAGTGAACAATGTGCACACGGACATGAACAACAGACTCACACCCCACATGACCCATCACAGACATAGCAACACCCAAGGAGCCACGTCTGCATGCACAAGCCACACTGAATATAGTACCACACGGCAGCCACTGTGCAACTCATCACACACAACCGAAACACCATTGAAGTCCTGTCCATGTAGCCCCAACTGCCTGTCAACCACACACCCCACAACTACGCCTATGTAAGACAAACAACACTAGACGCAACAGAGCGGAACAACATAAATGCACACGAACACCACTGAACCCATCAAACACACAGACACACCATGCACAAACAACATACCATCCATCCCATCCGTCAGCCCCAGTCTCATGAAAGGCATGTCATCCGCACAGCTGCCACACATACAGCAGTCACGCTAAGATACATGCCCATTACCAACCATGTGCCAGAAGTCAATGAAGTGCACGACACACTGTGAGCAACAACACACAACATGGGCCACACCCCCCGAGCACTGCAGTGATGCACATGGCACAGGGCAGCACGCACACCAAGGAGATGGGACAACTGCAATACGTTGGCTGGCACACAACCATCACTCACTCATAACGATGCGTCCAATGCCATGTCCAGTAATCACAACAGACAGTAAATATGCAGGCCATGTCAAGCATGCACACACCTCAAACCATGCACTGTCATGCTGCCACAACACATGTCACGTTCGGCACCCATGGCTCACAGCATGTACCCCAAAAGCATATTCCCTCCCAAATGCGAATCCGGGGCATGGCCCCCATGTTGCCATATGCGTTCCTAAGCGTTCCATTTGAACCCCAAAAGCATATTCCCTCCCAAATGCGAATCTGGGGCATGGCCCCCATGTTGCCATATGCGTTCCTAAGCGTTCCATTTGAACCCCAAAAGCATATTCCCTCCCAAATGCGAATCTGGGCCATGGCCCCCATGTTGCCATATGCGTTCCTAAGCGTTCCATTTGAACCCCAAAAGCAAAGTACAAACCAGACCCAGGATGGGCCAGGAGCCCGCATACACCAGAGTCACAATAAGTAGGGGCACAGCAACACACCCATCGGCATGGCCAATCCGTCCCATGCCACATGTGCATAGCACACAGTCCCATTGCCAAGCACACACAACTACAGATGCTACAGCCACACACACGCCTCCGGGAAACCCATGTACGAGATTGCACGAACTGTCAATGTCAGACGACAAATACATACTTCGCCAGGTGCAACACAATAACTAATCTCATTCTCTCCACAGGTGACGAACTGCTGGATGCTGGGGATGGAGCCAGCAGCCAGCACAGCCAGCCTACAAGCCCCCAACGAGGACACACGGATCTGGAGGATCTGTCCTCTTCTTCGGACACGGACAACCAAGCAGGCCCATCTGGTGTGGCAGGGCCCAGCCGCTCCCCAGGACCCCTCCTACCCACCAACCCATCATCCAGGGCTGCTGAACATTCACAGCCCCCTGCTGCCACTGTCGTTGCGGCCACACCCACGGTCATTGTGGCCACTACCACTGCCGCAACCGCCACCATCGCCGCACCGACCACCACCGCCGCCACCACCGCCACGTCTCCGCTGGCACCAGCCCCAGCGCAGGTGGTGGCCCGGACGACTGGATCCACCCTGGGAGCCACAGCGAGGACCGTGGTGAGCAATGTGGCTAGTGGGCAGGCCGGTGGCAGCAGGACTGGTAGGAGGAGCAGGGTCAGGGAAACGCCAGCCTCCCCTGGGAGCCATGCCCTGCCTCACATGGCCAGAGTCCTTGGGGCCTATGAAGAGGCCCAAGGACAATGGGTCCGGTCTGCCTCAGACACGCGTGAGGTGCTGGGGGTGTTGAGGTCCATGGACGCCCGTATGGGCCAAATCGTGGACCTCATGGGACAGCTGGTGGTGGCGGTGAGGTCACAGCCAGGGACAGCAGCTCCCCCTCCGCCACCACCTGCCGGGGCGCAGGGTGGAGCAGCAGTGTCCAGTTCCCCTGCGTCCACAGCCAGTGATCACACCTCAACCACCAGCATGTCGCAAGCAGGCACCCCCCTCGCAAACGTGGAAGGGGCCGTCCGAAGAGGAAACAGATCTCCCGGGAGGACTTCGCACGCTCCAGTCGCAAGTGAGGCAGCCAGCCAGCCTTCCGCCAGCCTTCCTTGACCAGCCACTGCATTGACTTGGACTACGATCCCACTCCACACAGCCATCTGGATGGCATGTGTGTGTTGGACTATGGACATAGAACCAGTGGGTACACCCTGATCATCACGCAGCCATGACCGACAGCTCAATGTCACTGCACGCACCACTTTTGTCATCATCTTACACACAATCACATGTCACAGTTCGTAATAAATGCACCTTTTTCACTAACTGCTGTTTGTGCCCTGTGTTTTATTTGTACGGAATACAACGGCCACCTTGGGCGGAAAGGCACCTGATGCGTGGCATGGCAATTGAATCCGGAGGGCCTGTAGGGACCTAGGGGTGGGAGACAGAACAGGAGCACATTCAATGAGTGTGTCACACACCCATCACACAGTACATGTCAACAACTACAAGCAATGTACACACATCGCACAGAGCAATAGGGCACAATGCCACAGCCACCAACAGTGGCATACTACCCTGGCCATGGAGCGTTGACACACAGCACGCAGTGAACAAACGGCCACCCTGACACAGCACACACACACCTGCACAGATACAGCCACATCAGCCGTCGTACATGGACACTCACCGTCAAGTGAAGTAGCGGGCGATGAGCTGCTGCCGCACATTACCAGCTTCCTCCTCTCCGCTGTCCTCCTCACTCGAGCTGTCCTGGTCTGCGGGCTGGGGCCCTGGTTGGTCTCCGTCATCCACGATGAGGGGGATCTGCTTCCGAATGGCCAGATTGTGCAGCATGCAGCACGCCACCACTATCTGGCACACCTTCTGTGGGGAGTACGCCAGCGCACCCCCGGTGCGGTCCAGGCACCTGAACCTGGACTTGAGGAGGCCAAAGGTACGCTCGACCACACGTCTGGTCCTCCCATGTGCCTCATTGTAGCGATCGTCTGCTGGGGTGCGAGGATTCCTCAATGGACTGAGCAGCCATGCCCCATTCGGATACGCAGAGTCACCTGGGTGTGAGGGACACAGAGAACCGTTGCTAATCCAACTGGACAGGGGACAGCATCGCACAGCCAGCACGCTACACCACTCCACATACTCACCGACAATACAGGCACGATCCTGTTGCATATTGGACATCAGTCGTGGCAAGATGCTGTTGCGCATTATGTGTGCGTCATGGGCCGAGCCTGGGAACTTTGCACACACGTGGGTGATCACCATGTCCGCAAGGCACACCACTTGCACATTCAGGGAGTGCGTGTGCTTCCTGTTGCGGTACAGGTGCTCAGTGGCCTGTGGTGGAACAAGGCCGACATGTGTGCAGTCAATGGCTCCAACGACGTGTGGGATTCTGCCAAGGGCATAGAATGCACCCTTCACTGCCGCCAATTCACGAGCCCTGGGGAAGCGGATGTACCGGTTCCGGTACAGCATCATGGCTGCCAGTACATCCCTCAGCACCTTGCTGAACATGGGCTGGGACATCCCTCCTCCACTGCCCACTGTGTGCTGGAATGACCCAGTGGCGAAGAAATGCATGGCGGCCATCACCTTAGCCGTGGGGGTGACAGCAGTCGGATACACCCTGCGGGGACGGAGATGGGGTTCTAACATGGCACACAGTCGATGCAGGGTTGGCCTGTCCAGCCGAAACTTCCTAATGACCTCCGTATCCTCCATGTCTGCCAGCAATTGGTATGGGCGGTCAATGTTCGGTCTCCGCCTAGGGACAATGGCAGAGGACACATGTCAAAGCAACACGACACATAGCAATTTCGCATACACATCACTGACATGACTGAGCAAGCACATGAGCCACAGCCCAGCTGTCAAGCTGGGACGGCACGGCCACAATACACTTACACAGGTCTCCCACCAATGGCAATGGCTAGTGATACAAACCACTGCCATGTGCATGCACATGGGGATCTAGGCCCCAATGACTTGCGGGGCGTGCTGATGGGGACTGACTGCATATCCGTCAAGCGGCAACGCCACGGCAACATGAATGTCTGCTGAGCATGGAACTGCTTCCGCGGCTGGATGAGTATGGCACACGACGACGACGATGTGGGCACAGGCTGAGCGGCCAAAACAAGTGGGACCTGTGGCACGAGGGGATATGAGACAGTAGTAGGTGTCAGCACTGCACCCTATGTACAGCACTGTACAGATCACACCTCCCGAAACATTGACAGGTGTCCACATTGACAGCCCCATGCCAAGACGGCTGTGTGCTTGCAGTCACACGTCACAGGTGAGAGGTTACATTGCACGTGCCAGGTGGCAGACGTACACAGTGGGAGCTGGCATGTGTGTGCATGTGTCTCCTGTTCAGGATCCACCACATGGGCGCTGACTCTGTACTGACCATTGGACACAGCATGTTCCGTGGAAGGCTTGTGTGTGTGGGATGGTGGCACTGGATGTGCCTCCGTTGGGTGGGGGGCCATGCACAGGGCGGGTACGTCGATGATTGCGCATTGTTGGTCACGGTGGGTGCACCAACTAAGATGTGTTGCCCTGTGTTCAATTCCTATGTCCGCATGATGATGGACTGTAGATGTGGGCAGACTACACATTGGTCGATGTGCTGTCTATATGCATGTGCCTTCACACCAGGCACAGCTGCCCCTGCACATGTGACCCCTGCTGGACTCGCTGCTGGGTCTGTGGAGCTGATGCACCTTCTGCGCGTGGGGCGGACAGCTCTCCTCACTTCCCTCATTGCGCATGTCATGACTTTGCCGCAGGTGACATGGATCATGGAGGGCCCACATGTACGCGTGGGTAGGCTACACATGATTGTACACTGGTCGCCACCCCCAGTCAGTGTTTCGAATGGGAAGGTTGACGTGCTGGTGGTATGTTCGATGTGGCGGATGGGCGGGCCTAGGTGCGGGCTTACATTCCGGACATGGGGGTAGTTGGATTGGCGACTAGTTGCAGTACACACGGGACACGTCTCTTCCTTTCCACATCTGGGTCATCCCTTGTACTAACTGACAGTGATACAGTCATCTTCGCCCCAGCCCTCATGTCCTCCCCTCGCTCCCCCAATATGCATGCTCACCTGCGAGGCTAGCGCTTGCACAGGCAGCCCCAAGCTCGCACCAGAGAGGGCAAGGAGTGTATGTGTGGGTCCAGTTGCACGAGTGGGCTGTCTCAGGGTATGATGTGTTGCGGGACGCCGTCCACCTGCGTGGTGCCCCAAATGGAGACCCGGCCTGCATGGACTATGCATCACAGTCTTCGCCTTCCGGATCCGCCACCTGCGACACCCAGTGGCTGTGGCTGCCCTTGCGGCCAGGCCGCGTCCGTCTGTGGCTGATGGCCCACACATTCACTCTTTGGCCTCTCTGGGGAGGGCTCGGGGGTGGTGGCGCACGCGCTTGCACTTAGTCGCAATGGCATGTGGCGTGGTTGGTATGATGGGCAATGGATGGGATGGTGCGAGCCACCTCCCGTGACGTCAGTGCTGCTCGTGCTGTGGTGCGTCCCCCTACACTTCCATCTGACTTGTGCCATGCTAGACGTTGAGGTTCTATTGCCTGCGTGATATGACCAGGAGGAGCGCGAGGAGACCTCTCACACACCATGCTCCACTGCCATCCCGTGCCCTATATCGCCTGTGCGGATTGACTATGTTGGGGTTACACCTGGTCGACTGGGGCTGTGTGTGCCTTGTCAGGGGCATGGCGGGCGCACAACAGGATCCAGCTTGTCCACAGAGGGTGGGCTGAGGTGCGCCTGGTACCGCTTTGTACGTGTGCCCGGCTGCTATGCACACACGTGTTCACTCCCCCCGACAGGTGTCCTCTCACAATGCCCAGGGAAGCGGTGGTGTACTGTTCATGACCCCTCCCAACACGGCGTGCTCCAACTTGGCATGTGCGCATCTACCCGTCGCACCCACCCACCTGAGCACTGCGTCCATACGACTTCACACGACACATGTGTGTCTTCCACAGTAGTGCTACTCATTTGCGTTGACATCCAATACCAGTGGACTACATGGTCATGTCACGACTGCCGTGTACTTCACATACTCTCATCCTCTCTCATTCGTACTTGTGAAATGAGTCAGCGGAGACAGTTTTGGTTTCAAACATTATATTGAGTCTTCTGTCCTCTGTGATGCAGTATAGTGGACACTACTGGCAGCGGAATACATGTTGAGGATATACTGAGCATGATTGCAAATGGGATAGGGTGTGGGGTTACATGTGATTGGCTGTTGCATGTGGGATGTGGGCTTCAGAGTGACATCTGCTTGGCCAAGGCTGTGCTAATGTACATTTACGTATAGCTGCGGAGCTGCGGACTTTGACACAGACGGTATACATGTAGCCTACCAGACCGCTTGGCATCATGGGCACAGTCCATCTCAGTTCCATGTGACAGGTTTGCTGCGGTTGTTCCTCATGCACGCGTGCATGTGAGATGACATCAGGGCATGTGCTTGCGTGCATGCAGCGGCGTGCCACTTGTTGTTGCACTGTGGTGGTTACTGGACATGTCACAGTCACTGGGGTCGTGTTGTTGTTGTATGCACTTGTCGTCCATGCAAAGGTCCTGGTATGGGATTCCCGGGGCGGGGGTGGGAGGGGTGCAGCACCCACAGACTCCAGGCGACCTATTCATGTCCACTGAGCGGTGTGTGTGTCCATGGGCGCTGGATCCATGTCGTGTCCTGGTTGTTCGTGCAGTTCCGTCCATGTGGGTGCGATACACAGAGCCCATGCCACTGCCTCCCACGATGCATGCGGTGTTCCTGGATGTGATGGGGAACAGTGTGCATGTCCCGGTCATATCCGATGTCATGGCGATGTCGTTGATGGTGTGGTTACAGTTGCCGGTCGTTTGGTATGGCTGTTGTGGTGGTGACTGGCCAGTCCGTGCGGAAGCTAAGCATGGGTGCGGGGTTGGACATCATAGGTCACTCGGGGAACCTGCGTTGTGGTCCGACGTATTTACAGGTTGTCAGGTATGCGATGCCGTCCAGCAGGGCTTCCATGTCATTGGTGGTGTACATGTTTGCCAGCCAATGAAGCGGATGGTGGCTGTCAAGGTGTTGTTCGTAGGTTGTCCCTTGGAGGACCATGATGGGGCATGCTGGGTGACATTCGATGTAGCTGTTATCGATGATCCGTCGTGTGGAGGCACAGTGGTCCCATTTCAGTGCGGGTGCGATGTTGGCCACATACGCCATGCCCCCATAGGCAGAGCAGGCCCTGTCGTGTGCGTCCAGAGGGAGGAGTAGTGGTAGCAGGTCCGCCTTCAGACATGCCGGGTTGGAGAGGCATATCTCGACGGGATGCTGGTAGGGACACCTCCGACAGTAGAAGACGGGCATGACGCAGCTGAACAATGTGATGCGGTAAGTCAGTCGGTAACTTACGTTCAGCAGGGACAGGAGATCGCATCCCAATGTATGGCACAGGTTGGTTTTGTACAGCTTGAGCTGTTCGGCGTAGTTGGGTAGGTGTGTTGCGGTTGCCATTTCGCAGCGGTTCGTTGAGGTGGCGTGCTCCGGCTGTGTGTGCAGTCTGCAATGTGCACGCTCCGGGGTTGCTGTGAGCTCTGTGTAGTCGTAGGGAGACAGGACTTGTGTTCTGTTGGCTTGTTTGGAGGACACGGGCCCTCTTCCCACATGCTTCTCAGACAGTTCAAGGTCAGTGCTGTGTGACTCCTTCCAATTAACTTGCATGTGGCCGACATGGGGGAGTGTTTTCTTCTTTCTTCCCCGTCCGTTGTGTGCTTCTGTGATATGCGCTATCTGCCGTGTGGTCGGTCTCCTCGGCATGCCTGTGTTGGTCTATTCTTGGACAATGGCTGTATTCACCGGCTTCTGTCGTAGGGCTGTGGTTTCGGAGTTGGAATGGAAGGTCATTCAGTGCTGTCTGCTCTCCCTTGTGTGGGCGGCAGGCTGCCTTTCCGCTCTGCGTTGGGCCTTGTGTGTGGATGTTATTCTTGGGCCACCTGTTGTCGGTCCCCGGGCTCTTTGGTGTTCCGTTTTATATGTCTTGTTCATATGTGCAGGGTGGTATGGGTGTTTCTGTGTGGTACTGGCGTTCCTCTTCCCGAAGGAGCCCTGCTTCTCCTAGTTGGTGTTGCCGCCGCTGTATGCTACGCCATGTTTGTTACACTGGGGTGTGTCCTGCTGTTGCGTGTCTTCACTGACATGTGTGCGTCGGTTGTGTGGCGTTGGGTGTTGTCCGTGAATTGGGCGTTGGGGACATGTCTGTGGCCGGCCTGTCACGTGTCATGTGCGTTCGGGGTGGGGCTGATGTGTGTGCTGCTTGGTTGTGTCCCTGTGTCTGTGTGCGACGCATGCATGGCGCTGCGGTTGGCTTCTGCGTTGTGCGCATGTGTGGCGGCGTCATCGGCGCTTTGGGGCCGTGACGGGGTGGTTGGTTCCTAGTCCCAGGTGGTGTGTACACATGTGTTCTGCGATGTTACGATTTGGCCTGTGTGTCATATGTGGATGCGATGGTGGATGTGTTGTGTACACGCGCTGGTGGGGGTTGTCCGCTTTTCCGCCCTTGCACTGTGTGCGCTGTTTGCGTGCACTTGTTGTGTGTGTGCCTACCTGCATCTCCGCGGTACGTTGCGTCCTTGGTGGTGCATCAGCAGAAGCATGGGGAGGGCCTGCAGTGCTGGATTCATGCTCGGGGAGCCGCTTTTCGTTGTCCGTGCTCGGCGTCCGTGTTACCGCTTCGGTTTGTCGTACGGTATCTCTTGGCCGTGGGAGCCGTTTGTTTGCGGCATCGTAATTTATGCGCCGGGCGGGACGTGTTTCGTCGGACGGTGTGTGTCAGTTGAGCTGCGCCGCTACGTGTACGGGCGCACTTTGATGGCGGACGGTGTTGCTGGCTTGCCGGCGGTGTTTGGCCTGCTTTTGCATCGTAATTGGGCGGGCGTGTGGACTGCTGCGTGCCGGCGGTAACTGGTGCTTTTTGCATCCGCCAGCACGGCGGTTGTGCTTCCGCCCGCCATCGTAATGGGCCCCTTAGTAATTAAAATTAATTAATTAACTAATTGATCATTAATTAAGTTTCATTGTTTCATTAAATCTTTTTAGGTGTGGATTGTGGGGTTTATAGGGGTAAATGATGGGGAGTAAACTAATTTTAATTGTTTATTAATTAGTTGTTAAATACTATAAATTATTTAATTAACAATTCATTTTTTAGGTAATTAATTTGTATTAGTTTGATTTTAGGTGTAGGTTATGGGGTTGATAGGGGTAAAGGGTGGGAAGTTATTCAATTTTAATGAATATATATTCAGTTTTAAAAAAAAATATTTTTTTATTTTTTTTATTGATAATTCATTATGTTAATTGTGTTATTAATTTATTTCTTTTAGATTGTATATGTGGGTTGTGGGTTTTGTAGGGGTATGGGGTGGGAAGTAAATTAATTAAAAGTAATTAATAATTTTCTTTATTATTATTATAATAAATTAATATTTTGATAATTAATTATGTTAATTGTGTAAATTATTTTTATACATTTTATAAGTGTGTTATGTGGGGGTATATTGTCGGAAGTACATTAAATATAATTATTTAGGGCCTGATTACGATGGTGGTAAAACCGCCACCGACAGCCTGTCGGTGGCGGTGTCACCACCATTGTAAGCAGGTTTTATGCCCGCCATATTACAATGGCGGGCATGTCTTTGGCGGTTGGAAAGACCGACTGCCATGGTTCTGATGGGCTCAAGGAGCCCGTTGGACCGTCAGAGGGGAATCCCTACAACCGTGGAGGTGCCTACCAGGCACCGCCGTAGGGATTAGGATGTCCCTTTTCGCCTGCCTTTTTCATGGCGGTAACCGCCATGAAAAGGCAGCCGGAAAGGGACTTTGGGGGTCCGTACTGGGCCCCCCTTTTCCCCCTGCAACCAGATATGGGCACTGGGGGGCACCTATGGTGCCCACTACATATCCCTGCACCATGTGGCAGGTACTGCATGGTGCCTGCCACGTAATGCAGGGATATGTGCAGTGTCCCCTTTTTGTCTTGCGGCGTGTGCTGCAGCTAGCAGCACAAGCCGCAACACAAAAAATAGGCATTGCGACCGCCCTGGTGGCAGTCGCATTGTAATGCCTATGTCGGGACCACCGACGGACTGTCGGGCAGTCCCGTTTCGGATATGGTGGCGGGCGGATGTAAGTCCACCCGCCATCGTAATCAGCCCCTTAATAATTAATATTTAATTAATGACAATTGGTTTGTTGTTCGATATTTGTATTAACAGAGTGCAGTGCAGGTTGAGAGTTTTGTGAGGTTATAGGGTGGTAAGAGAGTAAATTACATTTATGTAATTTTGTTTGTTAAAAAATAATTTATGAATAAAAAAAGTTTATTTGTATGAAAATTATTTTTGAATTTTATTTATAATATTTGTAGGTATTTGTGTTATGTATTTAACATTGTAATATGTTTTTTTAATTAAATGCATTTGTATATCTGTTTTTAATATATTTATATATTTTTAATTTATTTTGTTTTTGAAGTAATTTTATTTTGTTTAAGATATTTTGTTGCTTTTTGTTGTTGTACTAACTGGAGGGGGAATAGTAAATGTTACCCCTCGCAATCCAATACTTTCCCTACTGTTGCACTCACTGGGAATAGTAAATTTGACCCCTCCGCTATCCAGCACTTTCCCTACTGTTGCACTAACTGGAGTGGGAATAGTAATTTTATCCCCTCCGCTATCCAACACTTTCCCTATTGTTGTACTGACAGGAGTGGGAATAGTAAATTTTACCCCACCACTATCCAACACTTTCCTTACTGTTGGACTGACTAGAGCGGGAATAGTAAATTTTACCCCTCTGCTATTCAACACTTTTCTTACTGTTGTACTGACTGGAGTGGGAATAGTAAATTTTACCCCTCTGCTATCCAACACTTTCCCTATTGTTGCATTTGTTGAAGGGGGAATAGTGAATTTTAACCCTCTGCAATCCAACACTTTCTCTACTGTTGTACTGACTGGAATGGGAATAGTAAATTTTACCCCTCCGCTATCCAACACCTTCCCTACTTTTGCAATTATTGGAGTGGGAATAGTAAATTTTACCCCTCCGCTATACAACACTTTCCCTACTTTTGCACCTATTGGAGTGGGAATAGTAAATATAACCCCTCCACAACCCAACACTTTCCCTACTGTTTTACTTGCAGGAGTGGGAATAGTAATTTTTACCCCTTCGCTATCCATCACTTTCCCTACTGTTGTACTGGCTGGAGTGGGAATAGTAAATTTAACTCCTTCGTAATCCAAAACTTTCCCTACTGTTTATTTTATTTTAATTTATAAAGTTTTATATAGCGCGAACAAGATCCCGAAGGATATTAGAGCGCTACTACTGTTGTAGTGGCTGGAGTGGGAATAGTAAATTCTACTGTACCGCAATTCAACACTTTCCCTACTGTTGTTGTGATTGAAGTGGGAGTAGTACATTTTACCCTTCTATACTTCAACAGTTTCCCTTCTTTTGTAGTGGCCCAAATGGTTATAGTAAATAAAACCTATCTGTAATTAAATATTTTTACTACTATTGTATTTATTGGAGGGAGATTTATAAATGTTACCAATTTTTTTTATTTTTGCGTTACATGAAGTGGGAATTATACATTTTTTAAATATATTTATTATAATACTTTAGGTAGTTTTAAATAAATTGTAGTGGAAATAGTATATGTATTAAATTTGATATTTTATTTTTTATTTTATATTGTGATAATTTATATTATTGTCTTTTTGTTTATTTAAAATTATAATATTTGAAATTATTGATGTTTTTCATATGTGATTTGTTTTACTACATTTGAAGAATTTTACGTTTATTAGTTTTTTAAATTTCATTAGAATGGTTTGTTTTTACACATGTTGTTTTATTCGTATGTGTGTGTGTGTGTATATATATATATATATATATCCAAGCACCAGTTCCGGTTTTGAAAACAGGCTGTTACACGGGCGGTCTGGGTCGGGTCGCCGGATAACCCAAATCTATAACAAATATCTATAACACGTCTTCCTGCTGCTCCGTAGGAAATACCCAGACACTTCAAATAGCTGTGATGAAGGCGTAAGCCGAAACGCGTCGTTTTTTGCCATTAAATACTTTCTCTTAAGATGTTTGAAGTGTCTGGGTATTTCCTACGGAGCAGCAGGAAGACGTGTTATATATATATATATATATATATATATATATATATTACTTTTTATAATATTACATTATTTAATAATTTTGACATTATAGTATAAATTAAAATTATTAGTTTAAAAATTGTTTTTTAGTAGATATATGTAAATATATATATTAATTATTATATATGTGTGTTTAATCTTTTTAAATTTAGTTAATTTGTTATATTTGTTAATAGATATATAAAATGTATTGTATTTTTAAAATTAATGTTATTATTTAATTTATTTAAGATGTATTAATTTATTTTATATATATTTAAAAACAATATTTATTACAATGATATTAATTATATCAAAAAACAAATTTCGATATTTTTGTACTTACCATTATAAAGATATGATGATATTTTTTCATCAACATTTTGGTCGTGATATTTTTGTATCGTGATATTTAGGGGATCGATATTCTGTCAGTGAACCCCTGCAGATACATGGTACCATCTAGTCCTGTGTCTCTGTGCATATAAAAACCTGCGGTCATGTGCCCGATGCACATTGCTTCTATCAAGGTCCTGTGTCTCTGCGTATGAATGACTGGGGCTATGTGTGCCTGTACATGTACCTCCATCAGTGTCCTATGAAAACATTGTATGTGTGCCTGTGCATATGATTCTTTCAAGGTCCTGTGTCTGTGCAGATGAGATCATGTGTGCCCCTAAATGTGACTCCATCAATGTCCTGCACCTAGGCATATATACCTCGTGTGTGTGTGTGCTTATGGTTGTTTCAAGGTCCTGTGTCTCTGTGCAGATGGACCCCTGAGATCACGTGTGCCTGTACATGTCACTTCATCAATGTCCTGTCCGCAAGTGTAGGAAAACCGTGTGTGTGGGTGTGGTTGGTTGTGTGTGTGTGTGGTTGGTTGTGTGTGTGGTTGGTGGTGTGTGTGTGTGTGTGTGGTTGGTTGTGTGTGTGTGGTTGGTGGTGTGTGTGTGTGTGTGGTTGTGTGTGTGTGTGGTTGGTTGTGTGGGTGTGGTTGGTGGTGTGTGTGTGTGTGTGGTTGGTTTTGTGTGTGTGTGTGTGTGGTTGGTTGTGTGTGTGTGTGGTTGGTGGTGTGTGTGTGTGGTTGGTTGTGTGTGTGTGTGGTTGGTTGTGTGTGTGTGTGTGTGTGTGTGTGTGGTTGTTGTTGTTGTTGTTTCAAGGTCTTGTTTGTCTCTGCAGATGGAACCCTGAGACCATACCTCTTTGTACACATGCTTCCATGATGGTCTTTTGTCTCAGCTTATGCCAGCATTGGCTCACGTTTGCCTGCGCATATGGTTCCATTAACGTTCTGTGTCAAAATTCCTGAGTGCATGTGCACCAGTGCATTTGGGCTTTATCTGTGCATTTTATGTTATTATGATCATGGGTATCTTTGCGAGCTGTTACAAGTTTTGTATCTTTTGAGCTTGTTTACGTTAAATCCATGTGTTAATTTGTTCCTTATAAATAGGCTTTAGTTAATGTTCTGCATACTTGTGAAATGCATTTCCATGTTCTTTTTCATTTGTGTGTTTCTATGAAACTCCTTTGTACCTTGGCATTTGGTGTGTGTCCTTATTTTCAATCAAGGTCTGCGGAGAATGCACTGGCATGTATTTATTTTTTAAATAATTAATGGTCATAGACTGCAGGGCACTGTGGTGTGCCATTCTGTGCTGTGGGGGCCCGCTGCGTTTCCTTATTGTTTGGTAGCTGATCCTTTAAACCTGTCAATTTCTGTCAATCCCCTGCAGTGTGTGAACACTCGTGGGAGCTCATGGGGGTGGGGGGGGGGGATTATGGGAATGAGAATAAAAGGTCTCTGGTACCCAGGCCCTACTCACTGTCGCGATTCCATAGTGTGTCTTTGGACCAGCTTTGGATTACTCACTTCTCTTCTCTCCTCTGGCCACCGACGCTCTTTCCCTCTCTCTCTATGGTTATGAGTCAGGTTGTGTCAGCAAGGCCCAGTGTGCATTATGGATGAGCCCTGGCAGCTGTTGTGGGATCCACAAACACAGGTTGGGAGTGGGGGGAGGGGGGAGGACACTCTCCAGAGATGTGGCACTGCCGCATAAGGGATCCTGTGCTTTCCTAAGGTAACCATGCCTCTCTACCGTATGCCTCCTGCTTGTAACATGCTATTGTGTAATCCCTCTGCTGCCTCGCCATACTAATGCTTTCCAAAGAAAAAACATACATAATAAACATACAGAGAGGGGCGTTTGATCAGCAGACTTCATCCATTGGTCTGTTGAACTGTCAATCACATTTTGCTTCCCTCCACCAATGGGCAATGGGTCGGCTTTTAACCACTGGCTCCCTTCACTTTGAGTAACTGCTCAATACCTGTGCACACTGTTCACATCAGCTTAAAAATAATTCTTGTCTTCAGTGATAAAGCCCTTTCAAAGTGCGCTTTCTGAATTTTATTTTTGTATATTATATTAAAAAAATTGTTATTAAATGACATTGTCACATTGTAGAGGCCTGAAATTTCAGTGCCTCATTGGGTGGTGATTTCTTTTTTTCGCCATCACAAAAAAATAATGGCGAAATGCATGGCACAACTGAAAGGCTTGTTTTTCTATGTCACTTATTTTTATTGCAAGCATACGGTGGCCACATTTAAGTGGCGAAATGTTTTCTTTTATTCCTTTTTCTTTTTGTGGCATATGAATTTGCAAAATATTTTTTTTTTTTAAATAATCATTGCACCAGTATGCCAAGGCCAGACATATTTCGTTTGCCAATGCTTGTTTGGTTTGCTTTCTGTGAAGCACACTGACCCCCTCTTTTGAGCTGAGCTACGCTATATAAGAACATAATAAAATATAGTTATAAATAAACATAAAAATATACTGGTTTCCATTCACCCATCATTACACCCCCTCTTCTTATTTCATTGATGCGAGGCAAATGCATCAGTGAGTAATTACATTTTCGCTTTTTTTGTCTGTAAGGGTAATATTAAGGGATTTCCTGATCCTAGAACCTTCATAAATAAATCATTAATACACTTTAATGGTATGCAGCCCTTGCTTATTACTGAATAAAGAATGTTCTATCCATGTGGAAATAGAAAGGAAGAGCCTGAGTCCCAGCTAGGGACCTGTTGTCACAACTCCCCTGGATATTACTCCTCCTGATCGGTCTCTTTGCTCCAACATGGCTACCTTAGAGGAGATGTTGACCGCTCTACAAGTGGTGCAACAAGAGCTTGCGGCTTCAAGAATAGAAACAGCAGCTTTACAAGTCAAAGTAGATCGCTTGCAACGGAACCCTTTTGATGTGGGAGGGGGATAACCTTTTTCTTCTTCTCATCCTATAACGGTAGAAATGCCCACCCCGATTCCATTAGCCCCCAGGAAAGATATAATGGAGAGGCCAGTAAGACCATAAGTATTTCTCACACAAGTGTTGCTACATTTCAATTGCAAACCCAAGGTTTTTGCAACTAATCAATCCAAGGTAGCCTTTCTGATTTCATACCTAGCCGGGGATGCTGCATTATGGGCAGTACCGTTAATACAGAAGGACGATCCTCTTCTTTATGATTGGGACACCTTTAGGGCAGAATTTGAGAATATCTTTGATCGGCGAACCCATACACTATCCGCGGATAGAGAACTCCTAGAGCTCCGACAAGGCACCAAAGAACTACACGTATAAATCACCACATTTAGGAGATTAGTGGCTGAGGCTAATTGGCCAGAAGAGAAACAATTTGCGATCTATTACCAAGGGTTACGAGATGAATTGAAGGATATTATTGCACAGATAGACCCTCAACCTAGAACCTGTAGTGATTTAGTGCATCTTACTTTAAGATTAGAACATCGTTTGGGCGATAGAAAAGGAGACTCAAAAAGGAAAGACAAATCTTATACGAGGTTTGAACGTCCTAGCATTGGGGAACAAAGGGCTAGAAATACACCAGAGCCCATGGAAATAGGCACAGTTAGAGCAGCATTAACTTCCGAAGAAAGGGATATGAGAAGAAAAAATGGCCTTTGTTTATATTGTGGTAAGCGAGGGCATTTTGTAAGAGAATGTCGTCTAAAGCCTCAAACTAATCGAGGAGGATACAAACGGGAAGAATTATCTTCTCGCACCAAAAACTAGAACGCTCGAGTGACAGAAGAGGGGAACCCTCGAGCATTAGTGTTCTTCCCTCACTGAAAGAGAGGTCAGAGGCTTATTTAAAATGGTTCTTTTTCATTACCATTACCCTAAAGCTAGAAAAGCAGTGTGAAGAAAGACCCGCAATGATTGACTCAGGAGCCACCGACATATTCATGGATGAAGAGGTAGCAAAAGTATTGGGAATACCGTTGATAAAGAAGTCTCATCCTGAAATAGTAATGGCAGTAGATGGTAGAGTACTTGAATCTGGTCCCATTGACTTTGTGTCTGGTTCAATTGAAGTATTACACGGATTGGAACACTGTGAAACTATGGTTTTCCAGATCATCAAGGCCCCACAATACGGTATTATTTTAGGCCTACCTTGGCTTCAAAAACATAATCCCTCTATAGACTGGGTACACAAAACTCTTTCGTTTACCTCCCGATACTGTCTTGATAATTGTTGTGGTTCATCTAGCACACCATCTCAAACATTGTCCACCTGTCAGTGGATCGCCACTGCAGCTGGAAAAGACACGGAACTGCCAGATCAATATTCCAGTTTTGACGATGTATTTAATGAAACACAGGCAGAAACACTCCCCACATCGACAATATGATTGTCAAATTGACCTCATTCCTGGTGCGGTGGTGCCCTGTGGGAGAGTGTATGCCTTAACAGAACCTGAAAACGACCATCTACGAAGTTATCTAGATAAATATCTAGAACTTGGATTCATACGTCCCTCAAAGTCACCGGCAGCCTCGCCTCTATTTTTCATCTCTAAGGCGAATGGCGAGCGGCGCACGTGCATAGACTTTAGGGCATTGAATGATATAACGGTTAAAAATCGTTATCCCTTACCTCTGATACCAGTGCTCCTAGAGCAGGTAAAACATGCCGTGATCTACACTAAATTGGATCTTAAAGGGGCTTATCATTTAGTGAGAATGAGATCAGGGGACGAGTGGAAAACCGCTTTTAAAACTCGTTACGGATTATATGAGTATTTGGTAATGCCATTTGGGCTTTGCAATGCGCCTGCTGCATTTCAATACTTCCTAAACGAAGTATTGAGAGAATTTTTGGATCAATACGTTGTTGTCTATATTGATGACATACTCATTTATTCATCATCTACTGACACACACTACCATCATGTGTGTAATGTACTACAGGCTCTAAGAGAAAACCTGCTATATTGCGAATTGCATAAGTGCGAATTTCATGTGGACACTGTGGAGTTTTTGGGGGTAATGTTAACACCCAAAGGACAGGAAATGGCAGAGAGGAAAGTAATGGCAGTGAAAGAATGGCCAGTTCCTCAGAACGTGAAAGACGTTCAATGTTTTTTGGGTTTTGCCAATTTTTATCGGAGGTTTATAAATCAATTTTCCAAACTGATTACACCCATCACCAAGTTAACTCAGAAGAAAAACCCGTTTCTTTGGTCCAAAGAAGCACAAGAAGCTTTTGACGGATTAAAACAGGCTTTTATCACAGCACCCGTACTCGTTCATCCGAATCCTGAAAGACTCTATGTTGTTGAAGCGGATGCCTCAGAGTATGCCATAGGAGCAGTGTTATCCCAACGCCATGATTCCACTGGACAATTACACCCTATAGCTTTTATGTCACACAAACTGAATGAAGCGGAAAGAAATTACACTATAGCGGAGAAAGAGTTACTGGCCATTAAAACAGCATTTACGGAATGGAGACATTTTCTATTGGGGGCCAAAGAAAGAGTGACTGTTTACACAGACCACCGTAATCTACAATTTATGCGTTCAGCTAGACATCTCACTCCTAGACAGTTAAGGTGGTTGTTGTTTTTTGAGGAGTTTAATTTCATTGTCACCTTCAGGCCAGGCAAGGACAATAAAAAAGCAGATCCTTTAACCAGGCAAGAATCATTACAAAATGAGGAGGAAACCATGGAACACGCCATACTACCTCCCACTAAGGTTGTTTGTGCGGTACAGACACGTGATTTCCTAAAACAAGTGGCAAGTGGGATCAGGACTATGAAATGGAAGACCTGGTTTAAGATTCACAAGAAGTGGAACATTAAACAAGGAATTCCTATAAGAGGAGGTCAGTTGTTAGTCCCCTCTAAACCACTCCAAAAACAAGTATATCAATGGTGTCATGAAATACCTAGTGCAGGTCACTTCGGCGTGGAAAAAACTACTGAAAATATTCTTCGGCAATTCTGGTGGCCCGCTGTAAGAAAAGATGTGGTTTTCTGGATAAAGAGGTGCGAAGTATGTGCACAAATGAAATCAGATCATACAAAGCTTCAGGGGTTGTTACAACCTCTTCCTACTCCTGATACACCATGGGAACACATATCTATTGATTTCATCGTAGGTCTTCCATCAGATCAGGGTTACACTACAGTTCTGGTGATAATAGATTACCTTACTAAGATGGGGCATTTTGTAGCTTGCAAACAGATACCTTCTGCGGAACAACTAGCCAAGTTGTTGCTAGTACATGTTGTCAGGTTACATGGACTTCCGAAAAAGATAGTTTCAGATAGGGGGTCCCAATTCACCGCCCGCTTTTGGAAAGTATGGTGTTCAGCATTACAAATACAGGTGGCCCTATCCACAAGTTTTCATCCGCAAACGGACGGACAAACAGAAAGGGTGAATCAAACTATTAAACAATATCTTCGTTGCTAAGTAGACACAAATACTGATGCATGGGTGAAGTACTTGTGGTTAGCAGAAATAGCATATAACAATGCAAAACATTGTTCCACAGACACCTCGCCATATTATAACACCTATGGTTTTCACCCCAGATTTCTCCCTTTTTTACGTCCTCACTCTGTATGCGATCTTCCGGAAGTACAAAATAGAGTAGAACATATTCAAGAGACCTTAAAAGAAACTCAAACGCATTTAGACAAAGCTAAAATGATATATAAACAAGGGGCCGATAAACACCGCCGTCTAGGTCCTGTGTATAAAAAGGGAGACCTTGTATGGTTGTCCACAAGAAACATTTCATTTAGAAAAAAGAATGTCTTCTCTCCTAAATACATAGGTCCTTACAAGGTTTTGAAATGTGTGAATCCAGTAACTGTAAAACTTGCTTTGCCTTGTACTTTGAAAATTCGCCCTGTATTTCATATATCATTGTTGAAGCCCTCTGTTACCCCCATAAAGAAAAGACCTAGCCCTTTATGGGTCAACAGGGAGAAGGAATATGAGGTCTCTCGTATTTTGGACACCAATGAGAGGAAGACAAAGATGGTATCTTGTTGCGTGGAAAGGGTACGGACCAGAGGAGCATTCTTGGGAACCAGTAACCAAGATACACGCCCCAAGATTACTTGCTGCTTTTCATAAGAAACATCCGGAAAGGACATGACAATTGACAGGGTTCTCTGGAAGAGGGATGTACTGTCACAACTCCCCCCCTGTTCCCCTAATGTCACCCTGTCTCACTCGGTATTTGCCGAGGACAGGAATACAAACAAAACTACAGCTCCCATGATTCTCGGAGCGTCACGTATGTTGTCGGGACGTGGCTCACGTTGATTCCGGGAAGCGGCAAGCGGATGAGGATAAAAGAACTCCGCTTCCTAGTGAACGCTGCCGCTAATTCAGGAAACTCGTTAGAGTACATTGGAGAGAACTCTTGTGGGTATTCGTTATCTGGAATCCGGTAAGGGTGTCGTGTACACCTTCAACTTCTTGTCTTATTCCTCGGACCATTTCAGAGCGGGTCCGCGCTCTTTGCCATATTTTCTTTGGTGGCCGAGGTTGCTTCAAATCTAATTGCGGTGTCCCTCCCCGTTGGCGAGACACACGTCTGTAGTCTCTTGCAGGTTGTAGGGATACCGGCAATCTTTTGTGTTGTGTGTGTGTCGTTACAAAAGACTTATTTGGAACTGCTGTGCTCACTCAATTTGGCTCAAAAGACTGTGTTCATTCTAGAACAAAGATGCACACCACTTTTATATTATATGTTTGTACGTCTGTAGCATGTGTCATTCATGCTCATGATTCAGACGCTGTCTAGCCTCAAAGTATATACCTGGTGAGGTAACCGGGATACTTCAGTTACAAAACTTATGCAATTCAGTCAGCCGTTGGGAGCTAACTATATGTGTTTGGCATTTCATTATTGAATGTACTGTGTTTCTTCCCATATTCAGGCCGTATGTTGTAGCAGGGAATAGTAGAAGAGTCTGTTGGCAATTTCTCTGACTACCCTGTGAAGCCAGGCTTGGCAATTGATAAGTAGGTTATTTGGGTATAAATGGTTTATTATCAGGAATCATTTTCTTGTTACAAATAACCACGACAGTTGCAATTATTGTGCTATTTCCTTGTTTTTGTTCATCTTCTAGATTTACTGCAAGGGGTCCTTCTCTGACGGTGCATAATTCTGATCCTATGCAGAAAAATAGGAACTGTGGTCACCACTAAAGGCTCTTATGCAAGATCATGTTCTTTTTATTTACAGGTACTTAGACAGCTTATAGGAGAGTTGGTTATTGCATTTGGCAAGAGTCACTTGCTGTTATTTACATTACTGTTACTGTCATTTCAGGTCTCCCTCCCTCCCTGCTGTCCCCATCCTTTCCTTCCCTCGCTCGATCACTTCACTGATCTGTGCTATAACAGCAAACAGACTTGAAGCTATCGAGAGGTGGACCATTTTTGAGCATCGCACCGATCCTGAGGAGTTGAGACGCGACACCTGTACAGAAACTTGCCCAATGCAGACAGAATTGGAGCTGCTTCATTGCTGCCCTACATGCCAGTCAGCATAACGGGCAGTAAGTATGTATGTAAGTACCCATTAATCCCTGTTTGCATATGGCTTTTCTCTTAGTGAGATGCTGTGCAGTTGCACATGATTTCATTTCAATTCTGTGCACCTAGCATGAGGGGGCTCTGGGGTATTCTGCAGGTATACACTGGTCTTGCTGGGCTCCTGGAGCCCTCTGGGTATCTGCCTGGCTGCCTGGCTGCATGAATACCGTCTAGTTTCTTGCCCTCTGGGATCACAGGAGGGCTCTGGCCGGGAGATAAGGGGTGATGTTGACTGTACTATGAAGGACTACATCTCTTCCTGTACTTCAGTGTCCAGCTGGAAAGATGAATTCAAGGGAGCAGAACAAGAGTCATAAGAGTGATAAAAAAGACCCTGTTTAGTATCTAAGACTGAACTTGCAGACATAACTTGCGAGATGGAAGAACTGGTGGGGATATGAAGACTTCAGTTATATTGGACATACAAAGATACACGCAGTATCGTATTTGATAGCATTTCTGCCATAGCGCCTTGACCACGTGGATTAAAGCATCTCTCACACTCAACTAGTTACTTCCACAGTGATTCTGCATTCATGTTTGGGGAGTAGGGCAAAGGGGGTTAGTTGACCATGGACTCCTTCAGAGGGCCGGTGGAGTATATGGAGAACCCCAGCGGGCGTGTTGAAGGCTGATGAAGAACATGAACTAAGATCAACACAGGAGCTGCTTCTGCCATGGATGTGTAGTTTGGGTAGTGTAGAGTAGTATTGCTTGACTGTGAGTGATTGATCGCAGTGAGGCCTTGAGGCAGATGCAGTTCATGGAGAATTACCACCTGCAGCCTGGCAGACAGTACTAATCGATCTGATGTGAAATGGATAACATGAGAAACTGGTGTACTCTATCAGAGTGGTGTCCAAAGGGCGGGCCTCCTCATGTGAGTAGTGCAAAAGCAATCAATGTATAGTTTTACAGGAAACAGTACTCCCCAATGACCCCCACTAGCAGCCGCACTTCCGGGTCCCTACAGGTCCTTTGGTTCTTCATAGAACTTCTCATGTAGGATCTAAGCGGCATGGACTTAATTTCACTAAAATGCCTGGGGTAGCAGAAGTGACATCACTCGCCCTTTGACCTTTATTCTGACTCATACACATACACACATACACACTTACACGCACTGTCAGATAACGCATTCTCACCCAAAAGCACACACACAACATACATTTAAAAGCAATTTTTTTTTACTTATCTCAGCTGCCATGAAAGGTCATATTCCAGCTAATTGTACTCAAGGTTTTATTACACTAATAGTAAATAATGTAATAATATTCACTATTAGTGTAATAAAAAAAACTGACAGAAAACAAGAGAGTGGAGCCCCAACCTATGGACGAGCTGCCCCTGTGTTCCTGGCACTGATTTTATCACCTCTGAGGCCAAGGGTTGCAGAGGGAGTGTCGAGGGTCACAAGAGGCAAGCCAAGGGTCACAGCTGCGACCCCTGGTGACACCAAAATGACGTCCATGCTAAGCTGGTGGCTGACCTTACAAGTAGCTTAACTTGACGGCATGGGTTGGAAATACCAAACTCTTCCTCCTTCCAGCACCTTGCCACTGTGGGCCGAGACAAGCAGGGCCCTAACCGCATGTCAAGCCATCAAAACGCAATTATTTGCGCAGGGCAGGAGATTCTGTAGGGTGGTCCTTTCCCCGAAGCACAGGATAGGGGCTGGTTGCATAGAGCTACCTTTGCTCATCCTTCACATGTCTTTGCTGAAATAAGATTGGAGTCCGCTCCAGGTATCAGATGAGGCAAAGGGCTGCATTTAGGAGAGCGTAACAACTTCTTGGACACAGAACCTTCGTGGTCCAGCAGTTTGGTTTGGACGGCAGGTCCAAGACTGATTTACATGTGATCACTCCATGTCTGTTCTGGTAGAGAGACGCTACAAAATGATGGACTGGAATGCAGCCCAGACAGAGTGACTAGAATTAATTCAAACATTCTACCCACCACTTGTGCTGCTTATGTGAATCTCTGGAAGTAGAGAGGAATGCCCCGGCGTGAGTTCCTAGTTCACTGACCATGAAGAATGAGGGGCAACAAGTCCACAACTGGTCTAGGGTTGCTTCTGTTCCCATTCCGAGGGGTCATTGCCTGATGGTTTGGCCTGGACCAGCCTTTGTGGGGCATTGCAAGAACTCATTTGCATGAATGTTAGCCCCTGTCTGTAATAGCACAAGTGGCTAAAAAGGATAGCCAGAGTGACTACCAGTGCTGAGATTACTTCAAGGTTTCTATCCTTCAGGTTGGCAGTAGGGTTCATGTTTTAAACTGGCTTAATATCCGCAGTGGAGTCTCTCAGACTTTCTCTATGTACCTTGTCTGAGGTTCCATGTACCTCTCATGTAATTTGTCTCAGGTTCTGTGTACCTCTGCATCTGATTAGTCTGAGGCCCTGTGTACCCCTGAATGCGATTTGTCTGAGGTTTTTTGCACCTCTACATCTGATTTGTCTGGGATCCTTTGTAGCTCTCGAAATTATTTTAGTAAAGTTACTGACTAGTTTAAGGTCCATGCAAAGTGACAAGTTCTACCTGTCGTTTGTCTGTGATCCAGGGCGCCTGTGTATGGGATGCAAGCTCAAGGAAAATGCACTCTGATGTCACACACAGTGCAACTAAATAGTCATAAGTAGTGAATCCACAACGCCAGATTTACTAACATTTTGTGTCATGGCTGAACCACTTTTGTGGCGCATCTGTGACGCAAAATGCTAGTAGATATTTACAAAGCCACGCAAGAGGCGATTTGTGCCACCTTACGTGGCTTTGGAAAAATAAATGTAACGCAGTGCAATGGCTTGTGCTGCATTGCGTTACATGTCATTGTGGGAGGCGTTCCGTGGGTGGAACATGGCCGTTCCCAAGCATCTAGCCATGGATTTCACGCAATCCCAGATTTACAAAGGTTCGTAAACCTGGGATTGTGTGAAATCGCTACGCCTTCCAGAGAATGCGTAACAGGAGAGAAATGCTTTTTTCTCCTCGTTAGTTCCTCTTTCTTTTGGTACTGCAACCTGCAGCACCCATAGAAAGAGGGAAATGCCTCGACAGATTGCTGTTGTATCCATTCCTGCATAAAATCAATTCTCCCTGTAACACAGGTACCCTTGCACTGCTTTGGCGCTAGGCTGCCTGAAGTAAGCCAGCACTGAGAGCAGAAGTGCGCCATAGCTTAGTAGATATGGTACATTTCTGCTCTCTCCCATTCACGCAACGCAGCTCAGCAAGTTGCCTTGCAACACTGCGTTGCTTGAAAGGCAGCCGCGGCCCGTGCAGGTAAGAGCGGTGGGGCCAGGTAAGGGGGATTTCGACAGGCGATGAAGAGTGAAAATGATTTATTTATTTAATTTTCCCTTGTCATCGTCTATCGAAATACCCCCTCACTTGGCCCCACCGCTCTCACCTGCACGTGCCGCGGCTGTTGAAAGGTTAGTAAAGCTGGCCCTTAGTTCATAGGCGGGCCATGGGGGAGGGGAGATCCCTCCCTGCCCAGCGGATTGAGGGAGGAGTGAAAGGGACATAGGCAAAACAGATCTATGTTGCACCGACCATTAGACTGGTGCATTATGGGTGATCCACACAACCTTTTGTATTGCTATAACAGATAGAAACAAACATTGGCAAAGCCAACAGGTTTGAATTCACACTCGTGCAGTGGCAAAAGAAATAAAAAGACCGTCTTCAGTGCAAAACAATTAAAAATAGCATTCCTTACATACAATGCATGAATGAGGGCAAGAATGCAATGTGTGATGACAGATTACCCTTTTCAGATACAGAAGGAGGTGGAAGGATACAGGAAACAGCAAGAAGGTGGGACTAGAACATTACTGCGGGCTGATCCTAGATGTGGCATTTTCTCGAGCCAATGGTTGAAGGTTCTGAGCAAGACAAGCCAATGGCTGAAGGAAGCTGGGCCAGAGCCCCTTTAGAATATATTTAGAATGCAATATGTCTGATATTAACGGTGAAGCCAAACCTAAAAACATCCCCTTGTACAAGGCAAAATGCCCACTGCCCACCATATCACACAGGTTTGGCAAAGCAGGCTGTGGGAGGCAAAATGAATTAGGGGTGGGGTAGTACACAGATCAGTTAATTTGATAAGGGGTACATTTTTTGGTATACAGCATGAAGAGAGGTGAGGATGCAAAATTTGAGTTTTTGATTTGGTGTTCAGTGGACAATTTGAGATTGACCTTGAGTCCAGGATAAAGCGACCTTTTCACAGACTCTGAAGCCCCGGTGGCTTGTATGCCCCCCTGGCCCCCACACACACACATCGTGCAGCGAGATAGAATCTCAGCGCTTAAACGTGCTTCAGGCCCCTGCGGTACCCTTGCATCCACTTTCACCATGCCCCTCTCTGCCTGCAAAAGTTTTAAATTAACAGTTATTTGCATGTGTTTTGTTACCTCCATGGCAACGCATGTGCACCGTTAGGCCAATTATCTCAGAACAAAGGCACATTAAATTCTGTCTGTGCAAAGAAATCAGGTTTGTGAGAGAGAGAGAGCGGAAGGAGCGCGTGCCTGGAGGTAGAGAAGAAACACGTCAGGCTGAATTCCTAATGCGGCGCACTAAAGAAGTGTTGATGGCGCAGAACTGCTGGCAGATATAGAAAGCGGCGGAACTGTTAAGGAGTCAATTATATGGATCTATGTTCCCGATCAGACAGCTTTCAGTACAAGAAAGGAAAGCTGAACTAAGCGGGAGGGGATGGAGGGAGAGAGGTGTCACAGGGGTCAACAGCTAAACTATAGCCAGGGCCACTGGAATTATGCAGCAGGGGATCACCGGATTATGCGGCAGGGTTAACTAAATTATGCGTCAAGAAAAACAAATTATGGGGCATATTGCGGCTAATTTTTTTGGTAGTATTTCTTCATTATTTTGTAATTTTTACACAATGTAATACTGTCTGGGCAAAGATTTCATCTCATTAGTACCAACCAAATGCAGAAATAAGAAACTGAAAAATGGCCATTTAACCTTTGTAAAGGGCCTTCCACTGCCTACGAATACGTCGCCATGTGATCAGAGCTAGAATTTTTTTTTTTGTTAAAATCTGCTGATTATGCAGCAGATGATGGATTATGTGGCAAATGCGGAAAATCCATACAGTTGCAAAAAAAACCATGGCTACAGAATCGTATAATTCCAGTGGTCCTGACTATAGCTCCCAGAAGACCCAGGGCAACAAACACTCCCTGGAGAGCTGGGTCTCCATTAGGCTAGATTTTGGTGATAGCTCTCAAAACTGAATAGCACTGTTATGCTTAATAGTTGCTAGTCTATTCCTCTGTGGCTTTGTAGCACTGCACAAACCATGGTTAAATGCTGCCCAGATTCACTGTGCTCATATTAAGAACCTCTACATTTTGGAAGATCACCTGATCACCGTCATCAAGGACATTGTTTCCAGTCTAAATCATTCCTGACAGGTGTGCTACTCTACCTGAATGGAAGCAAACTACGGCCACAACCTTCAGAGTGTGTTAGGTTGTCACACAAAAGCCAAGGACTTTAAACAGTGTTCATGATGACACACAGTGGGGTGGCCACTATATCTATATTTCAGTCTATCTTTCTTTTGTGCAATGCATTGCAATCTATAAATTTAGTTCCATTTAAGAGAGCTAGGGTACAAGTCCCAGAATGCATTTTGCTGCTTACTGAAACCCTGCGACTGAAACCTTTGGCCTATTTTATATATCAGGCGCACTGTTCAAGTTTGTGCCACAGTGCACCTTGTGCGCAAGTCTCAAACATGAACAGTGCACCAGATCACAATGAAGGCACTACCATGGAGGCAGCGCATTCAGTGAAATACGGAGCGGCTGCTTTAATCAGCCGTTCGGTGTTTTGCTGTTCAGGCGGCACCCGCCTGCACTTTAGAGCAGAGACAGAGATCCCACCAGGGCCGGACTGGGAACCGAAAATGGCCCTGGCAAACTGCTAGGCCGGCCCCCGGGGTAGGTGGGGGGACGGCCGAGCTGTTTGATATGGCTGGTTTCGGACGATTTTGTTACAGAGGGCTGATATTGCCGGCCCCTGGTAACAAAAACGCCCCCCCAGGGGCTCAAAACCTGCCCCCACCCTGGCGGTCCACCTGTGAAATGCCCGGTGCCCGCTTCGGCTAGTTCGGCCCTGGATCCTACTGCAGGCAGGTACAGTGAGTGACTGAATCCCGCTTGCAGGGGGATATCTAGGAGATCCATGGGACCCTATTTATCCCCTCTAGAGGGCTGCCCTCAGGGGATGCACCATCCTGGTGGCTTCTTTGCCTTTGCGCACACATCCATAATATGGCCTAAGCACAAAGGCAAAGAGACTCCCTCATTTGCATGAGGCCACACCCTCATGCAAATGAGGGAATACCCTCTGGAGATAGTGCTGATGCTACATATGTGCCAGGGCTATCAGTATTACAGAAGGGGCTGCACAAGTGTTTGCTTCTGTTATAACAAAGTGATCTGGGGCTGCACAAAGCAGGCACAAATGCGTTGTGCCCCCAAGGCACTTTTGTAATAGGGCCGCTGGTGTGCCCAAAGATAACGCATACTAGCCCAAGTTTTCTTATTTAGTGGTGTAGGCGTAAAGGCCAGAGCTGCTGACTTTGGAGCTGGGGTACCAGGTTTGAGTTTCAGCGTCAGCTCAACATCCTGTGATTCTAGGCAAATCACTTAATCTCCCGGTGCCTACCAAAAATGAATGTGTGCTTGTGTAATGTAACTGGTGCGTATATAAAGTACTCCAATACCTATGGGCCGAGTTTACGCTTTATAAAACAGAGAAAAAAAACAAAACACCAACACTATTTTAGTCATGAGCTTGAAGAGTGCCTCAGAACCATGATGAGCATTGGGTCACTCTAGTGACGTTCTTGGTGATGAAGAGCTATGATGGAGGTGATGGAGTAGCTGCTTACCCAACGATCCAATAGCAGCCAAGGCCTCACAAGGGGTATGTAAGGCACTATATTTAATTACCATTCAAACAATGTTAAGAAACCGTAAGCAAGTGTGAAAGACTAATTCAGTTTGGTCGTTGAAATATAGATGACGTCTCCGCTCCTGGGTACAGTGCGCTGCCTGGAGAGGAGGGTGGCAGCTACAGGGCAGAATCATTATGGTTTTCTCTACTGTCTCTTAGACTGCTCCAGGATTCTCCTCTTCAGCTTTTATCCATCTGTTGCAGGTTGCTCTATGCTCATTGGATAACAGTCTGCAGAGGCCAGTTCCCATATGCTGTGTGTCTGTATGTATATTTAATGATAAATTGATTGATGCATCCAATTTACGGCTGACTCACAATGGATACAATATCCTGAGTTAATTCGAGAGGAGCACTTTTATCTGTGCCTATAAAACCATGGCTGGAGATGGTTGCTGTACCCAAGAGGCTGTTGATGCGTAGAGCAACACACACTTATTGCAATCACCCATCACACTTGTGCACAGGAAATGCTTAAAGGTACTGAATAGTTATGCATTTTATAGTTGGCTAATTTTGTGTACACGTGAATTTCATGTCATTTCCTTTCTATATATGCTAACATTCATCTCAAAGAAAACTTCTACATAAGGAAGAGGGAGGAAGGAGAGGGACTTAGACAAGATCATAAGACTTTGGTGAAGAAATTGGTGTTGATGAGCTTGCAAAAGGTCAGCTGGTCAGCAGTAACACAAAAGGTTCCTCGGCGGGAGCTGCTCATAGTGGGGAGTCAAGTTCGAATCTGGTTGTGCTAAAGGGAGGAGTATGGGTAAGAACTTGAGGATATTCAATTGCGGTTGCAAGACTGTGGGTGCCATTTGTTCCGAGAAGTAAACTGACCTGAATTTGTAAGTGGGATTGTGGAGAGGGGATTTAAGACCATTCTTTGTAAAGCCAAATGTTTGTTCACTTTCCTCTCATAGGGAACATGATTGTCAATCAATCAATCAATCAGGGGAATTGTAAGCGCGCTACTGAACCGTGAGGGTCTCAAGGCGCTGGGGGTGGGGGGAAGCAGCTCCGTTTAGTCGAAAAGCCAGGTCTTGAACGTCTTCCTGAAGATGTTCAGGGAGGGGGCGCGTCTGATGTCTGATGTCGATCGGGAGCTCGTTCCAGGTCTTGGCCGCGATGTAGGAGAAGGTTCTTCCACCTGTTCTGGCTCTGCGGATGCGCGGGGTTTCGGCGAGGACGAGGTCGGCGGATCGGAGGTTTCTCTTGGGTACGTGGAAGGAGATTCTCTCGTTGAGGTATTGAGGTCCGGTGTTGTGGAGGCATTTGTAGGCGTGGGTGAGTATCTTGAAAGTGACTCTTCTCAACGGAGGAGCCAGTGGAGGTTCCGTAGGTGTTGGATGGTGTATTCGTGTCGAGGAATGCCGAGGACGAGTCTGGCTGCGGTGTTCTGTATGGTCTGGAGCTTGCGGAGCAGAGACTTGTTGATCCCGGCGTAGAGGGCGTTTCCGTAGTCCAGTCTGCTGGTTATGAGTGCGTGGGTGACGGCCTTCCTTGATTCGGGGGGATCCACTTGAAGATTTTTCGGAGGATTCGTAAGGTGTTGAAACAGCTGGACGCGACGGCTTTGACCTGTCGGGTCATGGAGAGGGAGGAGTCGAGTACAATGCTGAGGATTCGGGCGTGGTTCGTAGGGGTGGGGGGGCTGAAGAGGGCGGTGGGCTACCAGGTGTTGTCTAATGCCGAGGGGTAGGGTCCGAGGACGAGGACTTCTGTCTTCTCCGAGTTGAGCTTCAGGCAGTTTCTGCTCATCCAGGATGCGACGTCCTACATTCCTTCCTGGAAGTTGAGTCTGGTGGTGATTGGATCCTTGGTGAGGGTGAGGATGAGCTGGGTGTCGTCGGTGTAGGATACTATGCTGAATCCGTGCTGTCTGACGATGGCGGCGAGGGGGGCCATGTAGATGTTGAAGAGCGTGGGGCTGAGCGATGATCCTTGGGGCACTCCGCAGTTGATTTCCGTGGGTTCGGAGAGGAAAGGTGGCAGTCTGATTCTTTGGGTTCTGTCGGTGAGGAAAGAGCGGATGCAGTCGAGGGTGGTTCCTTGTATGCCGGCGTCTTGGACTCTATCGGTGAGTGTACGGTGTCGAACGCTGCAGAGAGGTCGAGTAGGATCAGGGCCGCGGTGTGTCCTTGGTCGAGGAGGGTGCGGATGTCGTCTGTGGCTGCGAGTAGAGCGATTTCGATGCTGTGGTTGCTGCAGAATCGGATTGGTAGGGGTCGAGGATGGAGTTTTCTTCAATGAATTTGGTTAGTTGTGCATTGACGATCTTCTTGGTGACTTTGGCCGCGAAGGGGAGGAGGTCGGTGGGGTCTGCTGAGGGCTTCTTGAGCAGGGGTCTGACTTCCGCGCGTTTCCAGTCGTCGGGAAAGATGCTGGTCTTGAAGGTGGTGTTGATGGTGCGTCGTAGTTCGGGAGCGATGGCGGCTCTGTGGGAAATGTGTGGGGGCAGGGGTCCGTGGGGGCTCCTGAGTGGATGCCTTTCATGGTCGAAGTGGTGTATTCGGTGGTGACTGGGGTCCAGGAGGAGATGGTGGGCTGGATGGCGTTGCTGGAGAAGGAAGTGGTTTCGGAGTTGGGTGTCTGGTCGTTGAAGTTGTCATAGAGTCCCTTGAATTTTAGATGGAAGTAGGATCCGAGCTTGTTGCAGAGGTCCTGGGAGGGGGTGATGTCCGTGGTTTCGCTGGGGGGCTTGGTGAATTCCTGGATGACGCTGAAGAGTTGCTTGGAGTTGCAGACGTTGGTGAGGATCTTGTTTTGAATGAAGGTCCTTTTGGTGGATCTGATGCGTTGGTGGTATTCCGTCATGGCGTTTTTGTAGGTGGTGCGATCTTCTGACGTTTTTCTGTTTCCCCAGTTCTTCTCGAGACGTCTGCAGGTGCATCTGGATTCTTGGAGGTCGGCGGTGAACCAGGTGGCTTTCCTGGGGCGCTGTCTGTCGGGGTTGCGTAGGGGTGCAAGCTTGTCTGCGCAGTTGGAGATCCATCTGTGGAGTCCTTTGGCTGCGAGGTTGGCGTCGGTCGAGGAGGTGGGGGTGTCGCGGTTGAGGGTGGAGTTAAGTTGTTCCTCAGTGACTTTACTCGAGTTCCTTCGTGGGGGGCGCGGTGCTGGTTTGGGCGGCGTGGGTTTGGTGACGTGGAAGTGTACGCAGTGGTGGTCTATCGTTGGGGGTTGCGTGGTGTGGCTTAAGTGGATGTTGTTACCTCCTGCAAAGATGGGGTCGAGGGTGTGTGAAGCCTTGTGGGTGGGCATGGTGACGAGCTGTTTCAGTCAGATCTTGGCGAGGTTGTCCAGGAGAGTGGTGGAGTTGGGGTCGCTGGGGTTGTCGAGGTGGAAGTTCAGGTCTCCGACGAGTATGTAGTCCATGGAGGCGATGGCGTTGGGTGCGATGAGGTCGGCGACAGTATTGGCGAACGAAGCGCGGGGTCCGGGGGGTCTCTAGGTGAGGGTGCCGCGGAGTGTGGTTCTAGGGCTGGTCTGGATCTGGACGTGAAGGTGTTCGGTGGTGGGGAAGGAGTGCTTCGTGGTGGAGGTGGAGAGTCGGAGGGAGCTCTTGTGTACGATGGCAAGTCCTCCTCCTGGGCGGTTGGGGCGGTCCTTCCTCTGCATACCTTAACAAAGAAAGAAGGGAGATATTATAGGTTTTACTTACAGGAGAATTTGCAAATTGGGTTAATAGTGCCATCTTCACCCATTGGACACCTTTGTTTTTTGTAGCAAAGAAAGCTAAAGATCTTCAACTCTCTATTGATTACAGAGTTTTAAATCAGATTACAATCAATGGTTTATATCCTTAAGCTCTTATTCAGGACATTTTGGAATGTATTCCAGGAGCACAAGTTTCACTAAACTCAATTTATGAGGTACTTATCATTTTTGTGTAAAAAGAAGGGTGACGTGTAAAATAGCTTTTCTGTCAAGATGCACTAACCTTGGAATCCCACTCCAACAGTAGTGATGGGAATTTTCATGCTTAACTGAATCCACAACCAACCTCACACTATTACCATGTAGGCTTGCAGTAGACTTGGAGAAAGGGCAATAAGACAAGAGAGAGAAACAGAGAAAGAGTTTACAATCAATATGGGAGAAAACTTCACATGGAAGTAATATAGTGCAAGTAGAGGTCACAATCCTACTAGATGACTCTTAGTGACACAGACAAGTGAATACGTTTGCTATTCTAACAGATGGTTCCTGGTGAAGATAAATGAGGTGCAACATATAGTTCCTAATCCTGATGGATAACTTGTGAGGAAATTCAACAAGTGCAAAAGAGAGTTTGTAATCCTAATGGATAAACCCTGATGAAATTAAAGAAAGTGGAAACTGATGTCCTTTGTAAATGTAGTGTGGTAATACTTCTCTGATTTGTAGAGGCACAAGATACTGCCGTTCCGAAGATGACAGAATGTAAGAATTGTCCGATAGTCCAGACTTCAATAACAAGTAAACGTGTTTGCCTGTGACTTCTTTTCCAGAAGTCCCAACCACAAATGGAACCTTCTTAATGTAGTACAGAATGCCAGCGTGGCCGCCAAATTCCTGTGTACTCCCCTACGGTTGTAACGTTTTGAAAAGAAGTCACTCGAAAACGTGTTTACTTATTATTGAAGTCTAGACTATAGTACTTAGCATTAAGATATGAATTGAGAAGTACCTCTTACTGGACCTGAAACTTTAACATAAGATGACGGTTTCATTGATTCAAGCCCTCATAAAGAACTGGAGAAGCGACCGGACGAAACACTTGTTGGCTAGGAATATTTAGATATGAACTAAATGCAAGAATAAAAGAAGGATAAGCAAACTAACATTTCAGGGTTTCTTGGTTTTGGAAGGCATTGGTGTGGCTGCTCTCCCGTTAAGTTTGCACCTTTTTAAGGGATAATGGTAAAATGTGTACACTTCTGGCTGAGTTTGCGCTAGTGTCATCACTGCCACCCATTTTCAGTCCAGATCTTGGAAAATGCTGGGTTCGCTTTTGAACAATAACAATGGGCGGGAGACCTCTGTTCTATACTTTGTAAGTATTCATGTACCTCTCATCACAAGAGATTAAATAGAGATGGCAACAAGTCTGAGAAGATGCTGGCCTGGCATTTAAAAAGAGAGGTGCTGAGAGGGACATATTGCAGGTAACAGATGGAAAGAAACAGTCCCAACCTTCCTAAGAGGCTATAAATGGAGAATCCTGGAAATACCTCCGGCTTCTCTATTCATAAACAGTGCCCTGGAGCAACCGTACCGGAATACGACTGGTATTTCGAGGATATCTGTAAACGTCAAGTAACACTGGAGACACCACCCTCTAGGACACCGTTAGAGGAAGCTCTTAAAAATATGCAAGGGGATAAGACGTCTTGGTATTGGCGCGTTACCAGTGGAATTCTATTGACTTATCTTTACCCTCCTGCTAGAAAAACATTTGGAGGTCAGTGACAAGTCTTTATAGCTGGGATATCTACCTTCCAGAATGGAGAAAGATCATGTGGACATGAAATCATATAGATCCCTATGTGTGATCACCATGGATGTAAAAAATCTTAGCAAGGCCAGAGTGGAAAGGTCTCTGAGGATAATCCCATCACTAGCGCTTTGCGACCAGTTGGTCTTTGTTCGTTACAGGGGCAAGATCTCTAGTCTGCCAAGGCTGCTCATGTTGAAGACTTCCTTCCTAGACATGGATGAGGGAGACTGTGCAGGGCCTTTGACACAGTGGGATGGGACTTTATGTTCCAAGTCAAGGAATCATTTAAATTTGGCCTTTATATAATGGGCTAGATTAAAGAACTGCATTCCAGCCCTTTGGCAAGAGCAAGAGGGCTGGAGGGATGACACAAAGAAATAAGAGGTAGGCCCGGGCATAAGACAGGGTTACTACTCCTTTTCACTCTGACCATGAACTACTCAAACAATATGAGAACCTACATTTCAGACAGGGGTATCAAAATAGATGATGCGGTGAATGTAATGTCGCTATATTCAGACCACACTCTTGTATACTTGTGGGGCCCAGAGAGAACAGAGCCACAAATGCGACAGAAATTTAGTGACTTGGCGGGCCTGTGACCAGTTGGTCTAAGTTGCGATTATTCTCACCTGGGCACTGGTGCGTTGACTCTCTACTAGACATGGGGCTGCTATGGCCTTGGTCCCTGAAAAATGTAGGCACTAAAATCCTCTTAGCTGTAATATTGATGTATAGCAGAATGTTGTATTGTGTTGATAAAAATTATAACTCTCCCCAGGTGCTCAGACACCTTCCAGGATGTGATGTGCTTACTATCCAAGTCAATATTGCAAAGGACAAACTGTATAAGCTGGTTCCCACCCCAGAATTTAGCTCAAAACGCTTAACTCCCACACGAGCAGGGGGTGTAACTCTGTGAGACATAGAATGCGACTACCTGTGGCAGAGCTACAACATTTACCACAATAGCTAGACTAAGCTCCTAACCACAAAGAATTGCTACCGGCCAGTTGCTATCTAGATGCTGTCTGAGGTCCTTCATTTATGCTACTTAGACTGTGGTTGCTCATTTGATCATATGGATGTCCTTCACCTGGAACTGGGTGGTGAAAGAGTGATGTAAAAGAGTTCGTTCCTGGTTGGGTCAGAGCTTTGCGGTCCTCACCATTTTCATAAGTTGTGACACAAAGCGAATATATGACTCCCATGACATGACAACCTCCCTGACTCCATCTAACCATACCAGCCTGGCTAGATGGATTCAGGGAGGTTGTCATGTCATGGGAGACATATATGATGATTATTGGTTCCTTATAATTTAGTAGGTTGGACACCTACTTGGGGCGGGGCATGGTTTATTCCTTTTCCTTGCTTGAATCACGAGGGCTGCTCGCCCTACCTGGGAACCATTTCTGGGAGGACCGCCTGAATGGATTGGCCATCCTGGTTCTAATATCTGAGTTAAAAAAGGTTGTAAACCGATTCCAGCCGTTTAGAACACAGTTAGCAGAGTGTCCAATGCCTCCCTCAGGATCTGGGAAACGAGATAGAGAGATAGACAACTGCACCGCTCTCAGATACCGAATGGTAAAGTATTGATATATCCTGAAAAGGTTTCATGCACTGACTGATTTAGCCTTACCCAACTCAAGATACTACACGTGGCCTACCTCACCCCTTCAATATTAGGTAAAATATAGCCTATTACTAGAATAAAAGACTGCCTAGGGTGTAGATAAGTGGCAGCTCACTCCCTACACTTTATATGGACATGCACCATGGTGGAAGACTAATGGAGGTGGGTGACAGGCGTCCTAAAGAATGCAGATGGAAAGAAAACTGGATGGAAACTTGGTCAACATTAAAACGCCAGACACAACCAGGGCAAGTTGCCAGGCACGCAGTTCCTGTATTGCAGAATTCTTAGACTGCAGCTGATCATGCTCCGGAAGGTTTTGCAGTGACATGGAGGTGACGCTGCGCTAAACTAGGGGCAGCCATGTTTGTAGTTCTTATACCTCCAATCAAACTCTGGGGCCGCCATGTTTGTAGTTCTGATGCTGGCAACACACGGGCGGTGGCCTCCCCCCCTCGCTCTTACCTGCGGCCGTCGCGGGCGGCAAACGCAGGAATCGCCAGCAACCCCCCACACTCCTACATGCAGCAAACGGTAGGGGCCGCCATGGGCGGCAAAAGATCTAGCTACACTGCTGACGGGTCTGACCAATCCGGCTGAGTTCCAGCCAAGAAATTATTCCTGGACTTCCTATCCGGCCAGGTAGAGGTAGAGAGCAGCAGCTGAATGGGTTGTACAACTGAATATTGACACCAACAATAACCTGGAATATCGAGGACAGAATATCGAGGGCCAAAATATCAATAGGTAAGTGCATTGCGGTAAGTATAGATTTACTATTCATAACTCCACATTTATGTACCTTCAAGCTATATGTATAGTGTAGGTGCATATGTTTATTTATTTATTATATTTCAAAAGTTTTATATAGCACGAACATGAACATCGCGGGTATCAGAGCGCTTTACAAGAGTAAAGAAAGAGTTCAGTTTCCATGTAGAGGGAAATCCATGAAACCAAATCCAAACTGCGGCATCTCCAGTGGGTGGAACAAGTATTTAGTTCCAACATTGAGAAATAGCTCAAGATGCAATATGTCTGGAACCGTGCCTCGAATCAATACCTTCCTTTAAATCAAGGGTGTCCAGCGTAGTTCTAGGAAGGCTGGGCCCATTCCAGATTTTCAGCACACCCACAGACAATGTAAATGATTTAAAATTTGATATATTGCACTTAAATGTAGCGTATCTGGATATCCTGAAAATCTGACATGCATCCTAACAAATTGAACCTATGTTTGACACCCCAGATTTACAGTAACCAACAGTCTACAAAATAGACAACACAGTAACAGAAGGGCCGGTTGGAGGGACCCCCTCACCTCTCACAAGTCAACCATCTATAACTTTCTAACCACTCTTTTTCCATCTACTAAACTTCAGATTTTTGTTCAAACCATAATTCTGCGCTCATTTTCTAGTGATTTTACTGTTATCTACTAGATACTTGAGTCCCTAGGCCGAGTCTATAGGTTTTCTCTATGGATTTGGCTGTTTATTTTTATTAACAAAAAAAAAAGCTTAAAACGGGTTGGAACCCACCTAATACTTATCATTACTTATTATTGGTTGGCTTCAACACCACTCTTGTGTACTTGCTTCTTATTGGTTACTGCCTCCTGCTTCCTCTGCCAGTGTTTATCCCTGTCGTGGAGCATGGCACTAGTACTGCTTCCTGTCTGCGGTAAGAGTCCAGCCCGCGCTGCTGCGCAACATTGTTGGAAGTAAAGAAAAAAAGCACTTTGAGTTGGTCAACTCTGGCGGCGTCATAGCACTTTTTTTCATTACTTTAAGCCATGTTCCATAGGAGGCAGCGCAACATATCTAAAAACACATTGTGAAAGCCAATAGATCTTGCATAGGCAGAACCTATCGGCTTTGCCAGTGCTTGTTTCCTTTCATGTGGTGAAGCTGCTGACCTTATTTCCCCTTCCTCATTTTGAGGTTCTAGTTCAAATCTGATACAACTTATGACCATTTTATACATTGATTCGACTATGTTACATACATCTTTTTGATTTCAATCTCAATTTGTGTTTACATTCCATTTCATTCATTTTGTAAAGCACTTTGGCGTAAATTCATTGAAATAAAATAAAACAATCTGTAGATTACAAAGGGTAAAGAATGTATTATTATTTGTGTATTTTATATAGCGTGGAACAGTCCCAAAGGTGTCCAAGCGCTTTACAAAGTAGCACTTATCTATAGTCAACATAGGGAGGATAAGCTAAGAAATGTATAGTGCTAAACAGAGATATAAACAATTATTTACAGACAACAATTAGCTATATGGAATGTATAGAAGTAACTGCTAGGCAGAAGCTGAGAAATGTACACTAACAGAGGAAAAAATGAATAAATATTTACAAATAGGAAATAGTTCTGCGGGATGTGAGGACAAGACTAGTTGATGCAGGAGGAATAGAATAATTTGACTAAGCGGATGGTCCCTAACAAACGCTTCTGTAGGAAGTGACATTGGAACCGTAGATGTTTCAGTCCTTTTTTAATGAGGTTGAAGGATGAAATTATGGTTCTTGTGGCTGGAATGGGGTTCTAGCACAGCGGGTCACCTCCAGAGAGTGATTCAGTGTTTTGGTTTTCTTAAATCCAAGAGATTCCTACAGCTGTCTTTTCTTCTAAGTAGACCGCCACCTGAGATAGTTTTGGTTAAGGTAGTTCTCAGAAATATCTCTTTAGGCGTGCTGAAGGCAAGTTTGAAGACACTTCTCTCTTCAATTGGGACCACTTTTATTGAAACAGGATAAGTGAGGCGATGGGGTCAAAGTTTCTAATACCCTTGTCCGGCCTTGCACTAGCAGGGAGGGTTGCTTTAAGATGGTCCCATGGAGATTTGCAATTCAGCTAGTATGGATTTTCTTTAGTTGAGTCTCAGCAGGACAAGCAGTTGAATTATTATCTTAAATTCTGAGTCACCTATAACACCATTTTAGCCAGAGTAGTATCTCCGTGTACAATATATCCACTGCTGCACCATGGTGGTGGTCAGCGGGTCAAGAGTTTAGATCTTAGCCTCAGTCCCTCATCTTTCTCAGGCCATTGAAATCAACACTATTTTGCTTCAATCAGGTCAGTGAGTATCAGTATCATTACTTTTTTGTTGCACTAAAGATTCGTGGAGAGGCAGAGGAGTCCACTTAGCTTGTTGGGAAAACCAGTCATGGGTGGGACACTTCTAATTCAGCCTTCTGAGGAACCTCTCATTAGTCTTCTGAAGAGCATCTTGCAACATGGCCGCCGCTACATATCCTACTTAATAAGGGGATCCCGGGTGCTGGAGCACTAAATGTATTGCGGTGGTGCGCCTGATTCTGTCACTTGGAAAAATGCAGCACTTCTCTAAAGCCAGACTGAATCTGCATCAGCTTTAGGTAAGGGATAGAAACCAGTTTAAATTCAGGTGCCTCATGAACAGAATTGGCCACAATTTCACTCTCCCTACCTTAGTAATAGGGTCTCTTAACATCTACCTATCCTTGAACTGAGAGGTAAAGGTAAGATCTTTCTTGCTATCCTTTCCATTCAAAGTATCTGAAGGTGAGAGACTCTTCTCATCCCAAGAACTTTGCAGCTGCAGCAGTCCTCCTCCATGGCTGCCTTTAAAAACGCCTTCAAGATGTGGTTGTTAATTATTTAAGACCAGCTTCTGCAGATCCAATTTCGAGTAGCTGACACATTTTGTGTTTATTTTGAGTTTTTTATAGTGCTATTTTCTACCTTTCTGTACCTTCACAGCACTAGAGGATCTGACAATATGCACATATGTGAGGAGACAAGAGAGGACTGAGTTCATTCGGAAGCGTCCAGCCTGCATCCACTGCTGTTCGAGTGTGAGGCTGGTGATCTGAGAGGAGTTGAATTACACTGTGAGTCTGAATAGTTCAGACTTCAGAAGTTTGCTGAATAATGAGAGACTGGGCTCAGATCTCATGAGGTGGGTAGGTGCCTTCCTCGAATTGAGGCATCTGCTTCTGTGCTTCATCCCCTTACGTAATAGTTGATGGCTGAGGTAGGAGGTTGTTTATTGGCGGTGACGGGCTGGAATGTAATGCAGGAACTTCTCCACGTATTCTGGGCAGTTGCCCCAGCAGAGTTTGTGGATGGTGCAGCAAGTCAAGCAAATCATGTAATCAATGTGATGAATTCGCAACTATGAACTTGTATGGAGATGACTATTTTGTGAAAACATCACGATAAATGTTGTCAGTGACTTCAGCTGAAGGGCACTGGATGCCCTGGACAGCGCAGTGCATAGCACAAGGCTGCAGTGTAATTAGACCTAAAGTCAACAAGGGTATGTAGATGCAGTCTGACGTACCCTTCCATTCTACCTTGTCAACCTGCATTGCCATCACAAACAAGAAATGTCTCCATGATTACATTTCATGCATTAATTGATGATGCATATAATTGTCACTGCATCATTAGAATTTCCCATTACTGTTTGTCATTATCTTTATGTCCTAATCCATTAGCTAGCAGGCGTTGATGACTCCTTAGCATCCCTAAAATCTGAGTGAGAAGATCAGGACAAGCTTTCCACAGACCTTCAATATTATCGTTAGGCACAAAGGGCGGACTTTAATGCTCCCGTGACGAGCACAGGCCTGCTACTGATCAAGGGACAGATCATTGCGTATTTAATCTCACGTTAATAGAGATCTGCCTCAACGTGCACCATCACGGAGCGAGTTATAGTACAAATCAATTCCACGTACAGGGATCCCTTGCAAATTCATAATTTTAGGGTCTTCAGATTTGACCTATAATTTCCCCCCCTCACAAAAAATGGAAAAACAGGAACAAATCTCCAGTCATCCACAATCCATGTGCCTGGGATATGGCTTTAACCAATCACCAGGCAGAATTGGCTAGATCCTTGGCACAACCACTTTATAGGTCCACAGGGTACAGAAGTTACACTAATCTTATCGGTCTGTGGTCTGATATACAAAGGTAAATTTACATGTGTTGATTTACTCACGTGAAAATCTATTACTCAGCCTAAGGGTAAATCTACAATATTTTGCTATTCACAATTTCAAGCGTGGATTTACACCTCAGTGTGTTACTTTAAATATCTCTTCCACCTGATGGCGCCTCCTACTACAGTGAACAGTATTTATGAGCGTAAAGTAACTAAGATTTCAGGTTTAGGTGGAAATCTCTGCAATTGTGGCCAAGATCCCCTTACGGGACAGCACAGGAAAAAATATTAAAGTATGTTATGCTTTTAAAAAAAAAAAAAAATATTTCAATATAAAATAAATATGTAAAGCAATTTAAAATGTTTATTATAAAGCTAAAACTGTTCAAATGAAATGGCACCGCAGAATAACTCATTAAACTAAATGTGCATTAAATAATTATTTAATTAAATTATATGTATTTAATTTATAAATATTTTCTAAACAGCAATTTATGAAATGCACACTCACTCTAACATGTTTACTTTTATTTAATTTGTATTACATTTTGTTAAAAAGGCTATGTATAGAATTATTTTAAATATTTTAAAAGAAATGGAAAAGTTTAATTGAATTGTATTTTGAAATTAAGTCTATTATATGTTGAAATAATAAAATAGTTATTTAGTAATCATATAAAATACTATATATATATATCTATATATATATAGGTATATTTTTTTAAGTCTAAATAAATTAATTTCTATGGAGTGTTAAGTCCCTGCTCCATTGTTTCTATTGGAGCGTGTTACAGTACCTGTGATGGAATTGTGTGGTGCTTGACTTACTCCAATGCTGAGCTGGAGTACATTTATTACTTTATATCACCTTAAGGGCTGTAGTAACTTCAGATGTGTAGTTTTGTGAATAGTATTGGACTTACTCGTTTGTTGGAGGGTGTGTGGATTAGCCTTTCCCTCCCTAAACCTCTCCTTACTTTTACCGAAACATCCTCCTATTTTAAGTATTCTATTTTGTCTGTCCCTCCCATATTTACTACTAAAATGTTGGCTAATGAGCCTGGAGATCCCCACCACAGTGAGCAGCTTGTCACTTTAGGAAAATATGCATATTTTGCAAACAAATACACACTTTTGATTTTGGAAAAGTGAACTCAATTTTACATTTAAATGCTTATCTTTTTCAAGAAAGCAACAATTGTGAAAATATGCTGCAAGAAAAGGCAAGTTATGGGGCGTAATGCAACACATTTTGTGATAGTATTACTTTGTTATTTTGTCATTTTGTCATTTTTCAACTTGTAAATACTGTCTGGCCGTTGGTTTCACATCATTAGTACCAGTTTAACACCCAAATATAGCAATAAGCAACAGAAAGGTGACCAGTCATCATTTACAAAGGGCCTTCCACTGCGTCGCAACATGTGGCACTGAGTTCTTAGTTACTTTTTAACTGCTTGAGCCAGAAACAAATTTTTTTGTTAAATTCTGCAGATTATGCAGTAAGTGATGGAATATGTGACAAATGCGGCAAATCTATAATTGTGCGAGAATCAACGTCGCAGCAAAATAGCATAATTCCAGTGGCAATTGCATTAAGTACAAGCCCAGCTTCATTGCTATCTGCAGCCTCCATCCACGGACCCCGCATTCACTGTTCCCCTGGGGCTGACACCGTGGGAGTCTGGAAGACCCTGCATCTCTCCTGTGATCACCAGTAACCTACCTCTGGCACCACGGAAGCTTGTAAGACCCTTCACCTCTCCTGTGATCACCGGTAACCTAACCCTGGCACCGTGGAAGCCTGGAAGACCCTTCATCTCTCCTGTGATCACCAGTAACCTACCCCTGGCACTGTGGAAGCCTGGAAGACCCTTCATCTCTCCTGCAATCACCAATAACTTGCCCCTGGCACCGTGGAAGCCTGGAAGACACCAGTAACTTACCCCTGGCACCGCGGAAGCCTGGAAGACCCTTTATCTCTTCTGTGATCACCAGTAACTTACCCCTGGCACCGTGGAAGCCTGGAAGACCCTTCATCTCTCCTTGATCACCAGTAACATACCCTGGCACCGTGGAAGTCTGGAAGACCCTTCATCTCTCCTGAGATCACCAGTAATCTACCCCTGGCACCGTGGAAGCCTGGAAGACCCTTCATTTCTCCTGTGATCACCAGTAACCTACCCCTGGCACCGTGGAAGTCTGGAAGACCCTTCATCTCTCCTGTGATCACCAGTAACCTACCACTGGCACCGTGGAAGTCTGGAAGACCCTTCATCTCCCCTGGGATCACCAGTAACCTACCCCTACCCATCTCTCCTGTGATCACCAGTGAAAGCCTGGAAGACCCTTTATCTCTTCTTTGATGACCAATAACTTACCCATGGCACCGTGGAAGTCTGGAAGACCCTTCACCTTTCCTGTGATCACCAGTAACCTACCCCTGGCACCGTGGAAGCCTGGAAGACCCTTCATCTCTCCTGTGATCACCCGTAACCTACCCCTGGCACCGTGGGATCCTGGAAGACCCTTCATCTCTCCTGTGATCACCAGTAATTTACCCCTGGCACCGTGGGAGCCTGGATGACCCTTCACCTCTCCTGTGATCACCAGTAACCTACCCCTGGCACAGTGGAAGTCTGGAAGACTCTTTATCTCTTCTGTGATTACCGGTAACTTACCCCTGGCACTTCGGAAGCCTGGAAGACCCTTTACCTTTCCTGTGATCACCAGTAACCTACCCCTGGCACCGTGGAAGCCTGGAAGACCCTTTACTTCCCTTTGATCACGAGTAACCTACCCCTGGCAACGTGGAATTCTGGAAGACCCTTCACCTCTCCTGTGATCACCAGTAACCTACCCCTGGCACAGTGGAAGCCTGGAAGACCCTTCATCTCTCCTGTGATCTCCAGTAACCTACCCCCTGGCACCGTGGAAGCCTGGAAGACCCTTCATCTCTCCTGTGATCACCAGTAACCTACCCCTGGCACTGCGGAAGCCTGGAAGACCCTTCACCTTTCCTGTGATCACCAGTAACCTACCCCTGGCACTGTGGAAGCGTGGAAGACCCTTTATCTCTTCTGTGATCACCAGTAACTTATCCCTGGCACTGCGGAAGCCTGGAAGACCCTTTACCTTTCCTGTGATCACCAGTAACCTACCCCTGGCACCGTGGAAGCCTGGAAGACCCTTTACTTTCCTTTGATCACCATTAACCTACCCCTGGCACCGTGGAATTCTGGAAGACCCTTCACTTCTCCTGTGATCACCAGTAACCTACCCCTGGCACAGTGGAAGCCTGGAAGACCCTTCATCTCTCCTGTAATCACCAGTAACCTACCCCTGGCATCGTGGAAGCCTGGAAGAGACCTTTATATCTTCTGTGGTCACCAGTAACTTACCCCTGGCACCGTGGAAGTCTGGAAGACCCTTCACCTTTCCTGGGATCACCAGTAACCCCTCTCCCGCTATGCTCCCTACCAGCTAGTAGCCCCTTGCATTGCTACCAAAAACTCAGGTAGGCACCTCTTGTTTGTGCTCCCCAGCAGCCTGGCAGCTGATGTGCTGGAGGTGCTATGACCACGATGCCACTCCTGACTCCTGTTTCTTGTGTTTGCCTCCTTTCCCCCCCCCCTTCGACTATATCCCTCTTTACCCTTTTTTGTCACTTTTTAGGTCTGGTGTAAGCCAAGACCTTTTGATTTTTCATAAAATTATGCATGCATGCATAATATACTTATAGTATTGCCTTTAGACGCTGTTTTCTGTTTATATCAGCATGGGCCTGGCAGCTTCGACAACAATACAAAAAATATGGCAAACCAAACAAGCATAGACAAAGCCAAAAGGATTGTAGCCAACGCCAAACCTATTTCCTGTTCGTTATTGTCACGGATGTCTTATTGTGAATGCAGTTATTGGTATTGTTTCCTGTGCCCTCATGCTGGCGCTGCTCCATATCTGTTAACCGCCACCACCACCACACCTCTCCCCCACTCCAGCAGTCCATCACCCTCCCTAGCTACTGTCAGAGACAGATGAGGGGAGTGGGGCCAGGAAGGCAGAGACACAAAGTTAAAGCTCTGTGAATGGTTTCCTTCTGTGAGCATGGTACCGGGATAGAGGGCATAGGAAGATACCCCATGATGGTGACGTTGGGGATGCAAAACTGAATTTTACACTTGAAAAGGTTAGGGCCCTGAGACATCCACTGTTTTCACCCACTCGTGTAAGAAGGAATACCGTCAACAGCCACAGAGCCCCAAAACACCAGGCCGAGCCAGTAGCACAACGGAGAGAGTACAGGTGGGAAGGGCCTCTGACTGGTCAGAAGTAAGGGGGCGGGGCAACAGGATGAAAGAAGATTAGGTCTACACTATTTCTTCATAGTAACAGGAATACCGCTAGGGATTAGTTCAATCTAGTCGGGTTAAGATTCCATGCACAACATCTCTTCATTACCCTTCCAAAGTCTCCTGGTTAGTATTCCCCATAAATATCGAAATTAGAATATTGAGGTATACATATAGTGAGGACAAAATATCAAATCCAAAACATTGAAAGGTAAGTATAGATTTTTTATACCTAACTCCACATCTACGTACCTTGACACTATACATGTATCGTCAAGGTACGTAGACGTGGAGCTAGGAATAGTAAATCTATACTATAGCCTTATAGCACGCCGTAGCGGGCTATACCGGCTATTAAAGGCCCGCTCCAGCGTTAAAGGCCCGAGCCGAAGCTGAAGACTTTAACAAGGGAGCGGGACTTTAATAGCCGGTATAGCCCAGCTACGAAGGGCTATAAGGCTATTAGAACATTCTGCCACTAGAGGGCAGAATGTTCTAACAAATAAAACAAAGGCCTCCCGGAGTTCGAGGGGGTTTAAATCCCCTCAGGCTCCAAGAGGCCTTTGTGAAAACAACATTGGAAGGTTGCTTTGGGGGCCTTTACCAGCTTGTATAAGCACGGAGCACTTCATTGTCTTCAATGGAGTGCTCCACATTCCAATATTCTAATTCCTCTATATGCACTTACCTTTCATTATTTTGGTCTTCGATGTTTTGTCCATGATATTCTTGTATCTCGATACTCTAAGCCTCGATATTGAGTAGCACAATATTCCTCGCCCTACAACCTGGCCAAGCTTCTAAGACTGGTCTACCTGAACCAACTGGCCATCCAACCTGCTGGGTAAAAGAGATTCAGAGTGTCCAAAGAGGACATTCAGTCCTCCACCTTCTAGGCTCAAAAAAGAAGACTTCCGAAGCATGCTTAGCCAATTCACTGCCACCTTGAGATTTCAAAATGCCATAAGGAACAAGATTTTGAGCCTTTTGTAGAGTTTGACTGACAGGGTACTCCATCACAAGTGTGGCCGAGTGCCTTGTTCACCAAACTGTTGGTTTAGCCACTCTAATTAGAATAGGGGGATGAAATGTCACGTTTCTACCAGGGGAGCTCCGGCTGGATCCCATGGACATTGGGTCATCGTTCTTAGTACTTCACACCATCTGCCCTATTTGTGGTGGCCATTCTGATGTATTTTTTTACTGTTCGTGAAAGATTGATACCCTGGCTGGTCTAAACAGAAAAAAGTTAAAATGAACCCCACACCCTGGGAGAAAACTTTTCGGGAGTCAGAGTTTTGGGAGTCTGTTTTTGAAAAATAAAAAGCTTTGCTGAGCGGTTGCATGGTGCCCACTCGGCAAATCTACACCGGCTTCAGAAGAGCTGCCGTGGCCTGGGCTCCTCTGAAAGCACCCAGGGCTCCGACAGGCAGGAGCCGGCCCTTTAAATACTTGGGTGGTCATCCTCTAGGGTACAGTAGTCAATGGCTCTAAACTTGGGCGGTCATCCTCTAGTGTACAGTAGTCAATGGCTCTAAACTTGGGTGGTCATCCTCTAGGGTACAGTGGTCAATGGCTCTCTCACCCTTGGAAGGCCATCAAACATTAAACAAGGCCCTTTGCATTTACATGGAAAAGTAAATAGAGTATTTATTTCTGGATTAGTAGTAAAAACCGAAAGTAATGGGTATGAAGAAAGGGTTAGGATAAGGACTGACATAAAGGATAAGGTCAGGCTAGGGTTGTGGTTTAGGGTAAGGGTTAACATAAGATATGTTTTAAAGGTCGGGGTTCAGGTTAGGATAAGGGGATCGGTTTAGAGTTGGGGCAGAGTTACAATTGCCTAAAGGAAGACAAGGAGGCGTAGATTAAATACATTTGTAATGTAAAGCAATTTATTATGGGAGTTTCAGCTGCCCTAATTTTAATCCAAGCATTTGTTGGTAGGATTTTCTGCAGTGGTTTCCCTGTAAAGCTGTTTCTTTAAATATATATCCACTATTAAAATATTGTATAATTTAGAATTTTTTTATTCAACACTCTAACTGCATGAAATATCCTTTTGTGTGCACTAGAATGTAAAATTCAATTCACAACATTCACTAAAAAAAGCGCCTCAGTCGAAAGAAACCTTTGCCTGCTATTTCCAGCCATTGTAATCATGGTTCATTTCCATCACAATGTACTAGTGATTTACTAGCCATATATTCTAGGTGATTGGACACAGAATGAAAAAACCAAGGGGGCACTGGAGAAAAAACAGAATGAATTAAAAATAATATGTCAAAGCTTTTAAGCAAGAAGAACTGACAAAGGCAAAAGGTTTGTCTTTAATGTGCTAACACATGCAAATACAGACATGCACAAATGCTGTTTACACAGATACTGTTTAGCAAGTTAATGCTGGACCTATTGGCTTTGCCTATGCTGAGAGGTCAGGGCTAGCAAACGAGGATTGCTTCTGTGTAGATAGAGAGATACACAACTGCATGTGACAACAGTGTGGTGGTTGTGTTTATATATTCTGTATTTCTCATAGTTCCTGGTGACTCTGCATTTTGTTGCATAAATACTGGCACAAGGGCACACAAATTTGTGACTGGGCAGCACTCGGAGAAAGGCAGAGGGAATACAGGCTGACACTTGGACAAGTGTGCACTTACAGCAGGGGAGGGGAACCCATGTACACTACCAAATAGGATTAGCGCACACCGGGAAAAGGATCAAATGTGCACCTAGACACTTTTCCACCAGAATATCGAGGGAAAAAAAATTGTGGGGGCGAAATGTCAAGGCCTAAATATCAGGAACCAAAATATTATGAAGGCACATATATATATATAGGTAAATATATATATATTTATTTAAACTCACATGTATGTACCTTGAGTCTATATGTATATATATATCTATATCTAGATGTGTATATATATATATATATATATCTACAGGAACCGGAAATCACCGCTGCCGCTCCGTCTTGTCCCGGGTGCTCACTCCTGCGGTGGTGAGCCGCAATAAATCCAACGACAAGGCATGCCTTTCCCACGCCCAATAGAAAGCACTCACAGGAGTAGTTTTAAGCAAAGTGCTTTATTGTGCAGACCCCACTGCACTGACAAACGCGTTTCGCCTTACGGCTTCTTCAATGTCAGTTTTTTGTGCAAACACGGCAGTATTTCAAATCACAGTATGTCACATGCTTTTTTATGAATATCAAGGATGGACTTACAAAACATTGTTGGTAAAATTCATGGCGGCCATCTTTGAGTATGTTTTGAAAATCAATAGTGATACCACCAAGAAGTGTAAGTGCTATAATGTGTTTAAAATGTAAAACCAGATATACAGGGAGAGTAAAGATACCTTAATTGAACATTTGCGGTCAATTTCAAGGACCATTAATTTCAAAGCATTCATTTCATATGAAAATTGCTAAAAACAATTGTTTCAAATTATATATCCATGCATATATAGAAATATTTACATTGTTCACTCCCTTGTATCATTTATTTAGCCCTGAATGGGCCCCTATGCGTCAGTGTGGAGTAGATACGGTACCTATGTTGTGTTTTGTCCTTTCTCCAATGAATGGAGCATCTCATTAAACCTGGTCTTTACAGATATGTTTTTGAGCCAAATGGGAGCCTTGGTTTGGAGATCGATGATGTATTTCGATTCCAAAATCCGGAGTTTACAAGGTTGGAAGGAGTAAGGAATGTTAGATCAGGATGAATACCTGTTCCCACACTGCGAATCACCGGTCCTTCCGACCTTTTATCACCTTCCCAAAATACACAAGGATTCAACTAACCCTCCGGGAAGGCCAATTGTGGCTTCAATCAACAGCCTCCTAGAGAATACATCAATGTATATTGACTTTTTTCTAGCACCTTTGGTGAGAGACTTGGCCTCTTATATACGGGATACCCAGGATTTCCTGAGACTGATGGAGGGAATAGTTTGGGAATCAGATATGCTCCTTATCACCCTAGATATCACCAGTCTATATACATGTATAAACCACCAAGACGGTATCATGGCTGTAAAATGGTTCCTGAACAAAAGACCACTAAACTTTCAGAAGCATAACTCGATGCTCCTTGACATTATCACCTTCAGTCTAAACAATAATATCTTTTTGTTTGCAGGAAATCTGTACAGGCAACAACGCGGGACCGCCATGGGCACGTGCTTCGCCCCCAGCTATGCGAATCTTTTCGTAGGCTGGTGGGAGAAGCACGTGGCCTGGGGGGGAATCGCTCGAACAATGGATGGACAACATAACGCTGTGGGCGAGATATATAGATGATCTGTATATAGGTGGAGGAGGTCAGGATGAGGAGGAACAGAAAGACCAAGAGGATACGGAGGAGGAGAGTAATGATAAGGAGGAAGTGAATGAGCAGCAGAAGGATGCTGAGGAGGAGAAGACGGACCAGGAGGAGAGTGAGTGGGAGGGCTAGGAAGAGTAGGAGGAAGGCAAAGCCAGTATGCTTCGAGGCCACACATAAAAGGATGCTCTCTCGGTTACAGAAGCCACGTCCCTTCAAACAATTGTTAGTCTTCATAGGCCATAGCTCCTTTAGTTATTCCCATCTTATGCAGCTCACTTCAAGCACTGAGTGTACCTCCTCTGCTATCATAAAATGTAGTCTGCTTGTGACCTAGAAAAAGCTTTATTATCACATATTTCTTTGTTGCTTATTTCTTCTGAGGCAGAGATTGCCTAAAATAACATATAGCCTGACTGTCAGTCGCGCCACTCATCATGACTCCATTACTCATGACCTGGGCCACTAGAATTGGTTCGATGGCTGCGGCCTTTTTTGCATGATTAAAGATTTGCTGCATTTGCCACATAGGGCATCATCTTCTGCACAATCTGCAGATTTTAACAAAAAAAATTCTCCTAGCTCAAACAAATCAAAAGTTACTAAAAGTATGGCGACACGTGTTCCTGCGCACTGCAATGCCCTTCACAAAGGTTGACTGGTCATCTTTCAGTTCCTTTTTGTGGTATTTGGTTGAAAAGCAAAATCTTTTCCCAGACAGTGTTGCCCTGTTTAAAAGTGACAAAATAATGAAGTAATATTATCACAAAATGTTTCACATTACGTCGCATAATTTGACTTTGCTTGCTGCCTAATTTAGTCTGCGCTGCCACATAATTCGGTTCTCCTCTGCCACATAATTTTAGTGGCCCTGCTCATGACTCTGTCTCAAACAATTTACGGGTAGAAACATCTTCTATCTCGAGCCCTGGCTCAGCATAAAGGTAAGAGTTCGAGAAAGGTATGTGTACCCAGTGTCAAAAATACCTCCACTATTTTAAATAAAAAGGTTCATAAGATAGGAGTGCACAATATAACATAAAATAACTTATTATCCCAAACCCCTATGGGCACTTAAATTTGGGGTGTATCCCTGAATCCATGCCATTATCAATCATTCAATCAAACATTTACAGAGCACTCTAATGGGAGCACAACACCCGTGAGGATATCGAGGTGCAGTAGGTGTGGCTGCTGCATGGTGGGTTCTCATTCGAACATCCAGGTCTGGAGTGCTCTCCTGAAATGCTGGAGCGACCGGGTGGTCCTTAGGTGCAGAGGAAGGGATTTTCATGTCTTGGCTGCCAGGTGCGAGAAGGAGCGTCCACGACTGTCTGTTTGGCAGTTCCTGGGGGTGTCTGCGTGGAAGAGGGTGGTGGATGGTAGGTGTCTGGTTAGTTGGTGGAAGGTCAGTCATTTGTTGAGTTATGCTGGTCCTTCATTATTTAGGGCTTTGTAGGAGTGGGTCAGAATCTTGAACTGGCATCTCTTCTGTATCTGGAGTCAGTGTAGTTTTCTGTGGTGGGGTGAGATGTGAGTCCTTCTGGACAGGTCAAGGATGAGTCTTGAGCTGTGTTCTGCATTGTCTAAAGTCTCTTCAGGAGGCGTGCTGTGATTTCTACGTAAAGTGTGTTTTCGTAGTCCAGGCTGCTGGTGACGAGGGCCTGTGTGACGGTCCTTCTCGTGTTGACTGGGAGCCACCTGAAGATCTTGCGGAGCATGCAGGGGGTGTGAAAGCAGATGGATGAGACTGCATTGACCTGTTTTTCCATCGAGAGCTTGCTGATCAAGGGTGAGACTGTGGTTGTTGGCATGGTCTGTTGGGGCCAGTGGTGGGCCAAGATTCGCGGGTCACAATGCGTCGGTCCAGATCGAGGTGTTGTTCCCAAAGATGAGGACTTCCGTCTTGTCCGTGATGAATTTGAGACAGCTGTCTCTCATCCCTTTGGTGACGTTGAGCATGCAGGTGAGGAAGATGACTCTGGCGGTGGAAGGGTCTTTGGTCCGCGAGGTGATGAGATGGGTGTCGTCGGTGTGGGAGATGTTGATGAGTCTGTGTGATCTGACAGTGTGTGCCAGGGGAGTCATGTAGGCATTGAAGACGGTGGGGGACTCCACAGATGATCTTCTCGGGCTCTGATGTGAACAGTGGAAGACAGATCCTCTGGGTTCTTCCGGAGAGGAATGATGTGATCCATTTGAGGGCTTGTCCCTATATTCTGATGTGGTAGAGTCTGTTGATCAGTGTGTGATGGGAGACAGTGTCAAAAGCAGCTGACAGGTCAAGGAGGTTCAGGGCCTCCATTTCCCCGCGGTCCAAGCGGGACCTGATGTCATTGGTGGCTGCTATCAGGGCCGTCTTAGTGATGTGGTTGGCTCGAAATCTGTACTGGGATGTGTCCAGGAGGTTGTGGTGCTCCAGGTGAAGGGTGAGTTGCTGGTAGATTACTTTCTTGAGGATCTTAGCTGGAAATGGGAGCAGAGAGATGGGTCGGTAGTTCTAAGGCTCGGTAGGATGTCTTTTTAGGAGGGGTCTCACTACAGCATGTTGTCTGTCTTCGGGGAAGGAGGACGATGTGATGGAAGTATTCAGGACCTTGCTGAGTTTTTTTCTAATTGTCTTATTTCCAAGGTTGAAGATGTGCTGGGGCAGGGTTCCGTGGGTGTTCCTGAGTGCACAGAGTTCATGATGGAGATGGTGTCTTGCGTGGTGAGGAGGTCCCATTGGGTGCGCAGGTGTTCCGGGTTTGTGTTCGTGGGTGTGAGCTGGTTGATACTGTCAGCGGCGGAGGGTTGGGGTTCGAAGTTTTCGTAGATGGCTGTGACCTTGTTGTGGAAGAAGTCTGCCAGGGTGTTGTCCAGTAATTGGGAGTGTGTGATGTCGTTCTCGGGCGGCAGCGGGATTGGAGAAGTCCTTCACGATGGCGAAGAGTTCCTTGCTGCGGTTGGAGCTGGCTTCAATGCCGTCTTCTAGGGTATTCTTCTTTGTTTCTTTCAGGAGATGGTTTCTTTCAGGAGACGGTGGTACTGTTACATTATGGACAATTCAGACGCTATTTCCATCCCTAAGTTGTCATGTCACAAAATTGTGCATTCTTGGTCTTATAGTCTTGATTTAATTCAGTAGCTCACGCAACCCAGAGCAGAACTGCATCAGAGTAATGAGATTATTTTGGGCTCTCTGAAAAACATGTTTATCGAAAATGCAAAGCATGCTGTGCGCAATTACACAAAATACCTTCTACCGAGGCCCGCTGCTTAATTGCACTTATTGCTTGCTGCCCCTCTCCGACAGTGTGCATACATTCCAGAGAGCGCCGACCTGATGTTATTTTTACAGCACGAAACAAAATCTTTTTTATATCTATGAGCAGTGCAGGAAATGAGGGAGATCCTGCTGGATCCCGGGTCCGCAGCTAACGATGTGGGATCCAGCAGACCGAGTGAAGTATGCTGAATTTGTCCTGGTGTCCCGTGGTGTCCCGACACTGGGGCTCTTTTCAGCAGCATCTGTATGTTGTCTGCTTTCTGTTCAGAGCAGCACTCTGAAGGCGGCGAGGGGACTTTTTTATTTCATTTCCTGCTAAGCCTAAGGCCTGGTTTAAAGGGCCAACAACCGTCCTTTAGTTCTAGTATCATCCTAGCTGGGATCCATCTAGATTCTAACACCTAGAAGCCAATGCAGTTGAAGGAAACAAAGGCACAGAGCGTGTTATACTTTCACAAGTACTTAAGAGAACCAATGATTTGGAGGCAGGTTTTTAACTTTGTTGAAACCCCTATGTAAGAGATGTGCATGTACTGTAAGAACGCCAGATGTATCCGTGTGTATGAGTAATTACGCAAATAATTTAAATAGCACTTACTAATTTACTTTTTAATTATTTTACAGCGCTACTCATCCTACTGTAAGGTGTCAGAGCGCTTTACATCACAAACAGAGAGACAATAACTTATACAAGTACGTAAAGTGTGACAAACAATGAGGGTTATAAACTGTAGGGGTCACATTGTTCATTCTTGTCGACATTATATGTTGAGTGCATAGTTAGGAGAAACACAAAGTCAGGATTCAAAACAAATCAGTGGTTGGGGCTGTCTGTACTAACAAGACTTTCTTACTACCCAAAGGACCCCTTGTTTGCAAACTTACAATAATAGATTGTGAACAAACAAAGAGGATCTAAACCCATGACTTGCAGTTGGCATGCACCTCCTTGTTGTCAGTTTATAGCACACTGTGATATTAGGATTACAATTTATGAACTAGAAGTAACAAAAGGATCTCTGTGTCAAAAGCAGTAACACACTTGCCTAGCAATATAAAATAAAAATCGGTGATTGGCATCTTGCGGCATGTAACACGATGTGTGTTGCAGCAGGTATATTAACTTCACATGCAGTGCTTAATTTGAGCCAGTGGTTTCCGGTGCTCGGCACCGGCACTGAATAACCAGCACCGGGCCTTGTGACAGTCTGCCACATGGTGGCGCTGTTTGTGTGTTCTAGAAATTAGGAAAACAACAGACGCTTATTAATTTAGTATACATTAAAACGACTAATCCCTGCCAACCAAGCCATTCAATAGTCTGTAGTGCACCATTTGAAGCAGTTTGATGTTCGTAGGTGTGTTTATACTGGCACTGGCAGCACTGGCCGGGAGATTGGATGGTGCAAGCTGCAGAGCCTCCTGACAACAGCCCTGGCACTTATGTATTTACAAATTAAGCACTGCCCACATGCCACTGAGTGAGTCAAAAATGTGTCTAGTTAAAAAACAGGTCTTTCCAGCAAGTGCTTAACCACCAGAGGTATCTTATCATTATTATGGGCTGAAGTGTGCTGGTCACACAAAGATCTCTACAGCAGGGGCCTCAACCCCATAAGATATTTTAAAATGCAGCCTCTTTGTAACCAGTTAATTAAGCGGAACAGATTCACTGTCCCATGTGTCCTTGTTGCCAATTGAGTATGTATAAGTTGAGTGTCAAACTCTGCTTTACATGACTACACCCCCGTGACTCCGCCCCCCCTGCTGCTGCCACACATTGATGTATGTTCTTCCCAATTCGAGAACTGTCTATGAGCGCCGAGATGCTAAATATTATTTTTCAGCTAAACAGTAATCATAACATGGATGAACCCAAAACAATGGCCTGTAGTTTGCATGCAGATCCGTGCAATGGACGCACAACCCGCCAAGCTATCTTGGCAGTTGCCTATAGTGCGGAAAGGCTGCAGATGAAAAGGGGGGCAGACTTTTGGAGGGGTGTCACAAACGCTTAGGGCCTCATTAAAGGGATAGTAGGCCCGGTAATTCTGCTCCACTAACAGAGTAATCAGTAGCTGGTGGAGTAGTGTGTGGGGTGGGGGGGAGAGAAGTAATCGGATAGTACCAGTGGGGCTGTAGTGGGGCTGTAAAGCCCTCTTCAAAATGTCCCTAGAAGTGTCTTTGACGGTGTGCATCGGCCGCACCGGACTAGTATTCGCCCACAGCGGCCTGGGTGGCCTCAGACCCGGAGGCAGTTATCTGTAGTAACGAAGGCAGTCACGGCACGCGAGATAACTTCTTCTTATCATATAGAATATCATGTGCGCGCGCGATAAGCATCCCTGAGCGCGCGGCGAACACGAGATTATTGTACACCATGTGACGTGCCCTGTACTGCTGGGAGAGGGCCGCCGCGTCGCGTAAAGGGTGGGCTGTCTCCTCTCCTCCCCCAAGGGCACCATCTACCCTCTTCTCTCCACAGGCTCAATTTTATTTTGTTGTAGTTTTATATCAACTCGACCAAAAGGTATTGGAGTGCTTTGCATGAGCACTCGTTCCGTCACTCAAGGTCACATTAACACGGGGTCCATCTACCCCTCTTCCCTCCACGGCACCATCTGCCACTCTTCACTACACGGAGCTATCTGCTCCTCCCCCCAAGAGCACCATCTGCCCCTCTCCATCCACGGGGGCCATCTGCCGCTCTCTCCCCCACAGAGTCCATCTGCCCCTCTCCATCCACGGGGTCCATCTGCCCCCCTTTCCCCCACGGAGTCCATCTGCCCATGTCCATCCACGGGGTCCATCGTCCCCTCTTCTCCCCACAGGGTTCATCTACCTCTCTTCCCCCAGAGGTACCATCTGCCCCTTTCCTCCACGGAGTCACAGCCCCCCACCCCCCATCTACGGGGTCCATTTGCCCCTCTTCTCCCCATGAGGTACATCTACCTCTCTTTTCCTCTCGGGCGTCATCTGCCCCTCTCCCCCCACGGGGTCCATTTACCCCTCCCCCCGGGGAAGCCACCTGCCCCTCTTCTCCCCACTGGGTCCATCTGCCCCTCTCCTCCCCCCTAATGGGGTTCATCTGCCACTCTCCTCCCCACAGGTCCCCTCTACACTTCTCCACCCTATAGGGTCCATCTGCCCCTCTCCTCCCACGGGGTCCATTTCCCCCCTCTTTCGTACCAGGGGAACAACCCGCCCCTCTCATCCCCACGGGGTCCGTCTGCCCCTCTCCCTGCACGCGGTCAGTCAGACCCCTCCCTTCCCCACGTATACCGTCTGCCCCGCCCTCCACAGGGTCCATCTGCCCCTCTCATCCCCACAGGGTCCATCTGCCCCTCTCATCATCACGGGGTCCATCTGCCCTCTTCTCCCCATGGGGTCCATCTGCCCCTCTCCCCCCACGCGGTCCAGCTGCCCCCTCCCTTCCCCACGGACACCGTCTGCCCCGCCCTCCACAGGGTCCATCTGCCCCCTCCCTTCCCCACAGAGGGCCCTTAAAATGCTCGACGCTGCAAGTGACATGGAGGGAAGTGTTCAGAATTTCATAAATCTACAACCCCCTTCATATGAGGTGCATAAAATGTTTTATCGAGTCAGACAGAGCCATGGCGACCCAGCATCCTCTGGTGGTCTCCGCCATCCTGGTACCCTTGCCCAGAGACGTTTCAAGGCATGGGCAAAGTGGGCAATTACCCAGGGCTCTCAGCTTTAAAACCCAACCCTTCTCCCTCCTCCAATGTACCCCCGGGCAAGATATACATCAGCTGTTTTTGTATGATTCAGTTTCTGAAAGTTTAACATAGTTGAATTTTTTGGGGTATTCTGCTAGCCTCCATGAGCGCAAAATGGTTAATACGATTCAAATTGTTCCATACAGGGGGCTCCAAAACGTTTCTTGCCCAGGACCCCAAAATCTTTTAGATGACACTACACTTGCCTTAGCCAGAGGGTGGTAGCCCCTGGGCGCAGGCCTGGGAGTGTAGAAAGCGGTACTGCCTTGGATAGAGGGTGGTATCCCGTGGGCGCGGGTCTGGGAATGTAGAAAGCGGTACTGCCTTGACTAGAGGGTGGTAGCCTGTGGCCACAGGCCTGGGAGTGTAGAAAGCGCTACTGCCTTGGCCCGAGGTGGTGGCTCGTGGGCGTAGGCCTGGGAGTGTGAAAAACGGTACTGTCTTGGCTAGAGGGTGGTAGCCCCTGGGCAGAGGCCTAGGAGTGTGAAAAGCATTACTGCCTTGGCCCCTGGGCAGAGGCCTGGGAGTGTGAAAAGCAGTACTGCCTTGGCTAGAGGGTGGTAGCCCGTGGGCACAGCTTGGGAGTGTAGAAAGTGGTACTGCCTTGACCAGAGGGTGGTAGCCCATGGGCACAGCCTCGGAGTGTAGAAAGCGGTATTGCCTTGGCCAGAGTGTGGTAGCCCGTGGGCACAGCCTGTGAGTGTAGAAAGTGGTACTGCCTTGGCCAGACGGTGGTAGCCCATGGGCACAGCCTGGGCATGTGGAAAGCAGTACTGCCTTGGCTAGAGGGTGGTAGCCCCTGGACGCAGGCCTGGGACTGTAGAAAGCGATACTGCCTTGGCCAGAGAGTGGTAGCCCCTGGGCGCAGGCCTGGGAGTGTAGAAAGCGGTACTGCCTTGGATAGAGGGTAGTATCCCGTGGGCGCGGGTCTGGGAGTGTAGAAAGCGGTACTGCCTTGACTAGAGGGTGATATCCCGTGGGCGCAGGTCTGGGAGTGTAGAAAGCGGTACTGCCTTGACTAGAGGGTGGTAGCCTGTGGCCACAGGCCTGGGAGTGTAGAAAGCGCTACTGGCTTGGCCCGAGATGTAAGCTCGTGGGCGTAGGCCTGGGAGTGTGAAAAACTGTACTGTCTTGGCTAGAGGGTGGTAGCCCCTGGACGCAGGCCTGGGACTGTAGAAAGCGATACTGCCTTGGCCAGAGAGTGGTAGCCCCAGGGCGCAGGCCTGGGAGTGTAGAAAGCGGTACTGCCTTGGATAGAGGGTGGTATCCCGTGGGCGCGGGTCTGGGAGTGTAGAAAGCGGTACTGCCATGACTAGAGGGTGATATCCCGTGGGCGCAGGTCTGGGAGTGTAGAAAGCGGTACTGCCTTGACTAGAGGGTGGTAGCCTGTGGCCACAGGCCTGGGAGTGTAGAAAGCGCTACTGGCTTGGCCCGAGATGTAAGCTCGTGGGCGTAGGCCTGGGAGTGTGAAAAACTGTACTGTCTTGGCTAGAGGGTGGTAGCCTCTGGGCAGAGGCCTGGGAGTGTGTAAAGCAGTACTGCCTTGGCTAGAGGGTGGTAGCCCCTGGGCGGAGGCCTGGGAGTGTGAAAAGTAGTACTGCCTTGGCTAGAGGGTGGTAGCCCCTCGACGCAGGCCTGGGAGTGTAGAAAGGGGTACTGCCTTGGCTAGAGGGTGGTAGCCCCTTGACGCAGGCCTGAGAGCGTAGAAAGCGGTACTGCCTTGGCTAAAGGGTGGTAGCCCCTGGATGCAGACCTCGGAGTGTAGAAATCGGTACTGCGTTGGCTAGATGGTGGTAGCCCCTGGACGCAAGCCTGGGAATGTAGGAAGCGGTACTTGGCCAGAGGGTGGTAGCTCGTTGGCGCAGCCTGGAAGTGTAGAAAGTGGTACTGCCTTGGCAAGAGGGTGGTATCCCGTTAGCACAGGCCTTGAGTGTAGAAAGCGGTACTGCCTTCGCTAGGAGTGGTAGCCCCTGGGCAGAGGCCTGGGAGTGTGGAAAGCGGTATTGCCTTGGCCAGGAGTGGTAACCCCTGGGCAGAGGCCTGGGAGTGTAGAAAGCTGTACTGCCTTGGCTAGAGGGTGGTAGCCCCTGGACGCTGGCCTGGGTGTGTAGAAAGCTGTACTGCCTTGGCTAGAGGGTGGTAGCCCCTGGACGCAGGCCTTGGAGTGTAGAAAGAGGTACTGCCTTGGCCAGAGGGTGGTATCCCGTTAGCACAGGCCTTGAGTGTAGAAAGCGGTACTGCCTTGGGCAGGAGTGGTAGCCCCTGGGCAGGAGCCTGGGAGTGTGGAAAGCGGTATTGCCTTGGCCAGGAGTGGTAGCCCCTGGGCAGAGGCCTGGGTGTGTAGAAAGCGGTACTACCTTGGCTAGAGCGTGGTAGCCCCTGGACGCTGGGCTGGGAGTGTAGAAAGCTGTACTGCCTTGGCTAGATGGTGGTAGGCCCCTGAACGCAGGCCTGGGAGTGTAGAAAGCGGTACTGCTTTGGCTAGAGGGTAGTAGCCCCTGGACGCAGGCCTGGGAGGGTAGAAAGTGGTACTGCCCTAGCTAGAGGGTGGTAGCCCCTGGGCTCAGGCCTGGGAGTGTAGAAAGCGGTACTGCCTTGACCAGAGGGTGGAATCCCCTGGGTGCAGGCCTGGGATTGTAGAAAGCGGTACTGTCTTGGTCAGAGGGTGGTAGCCCATGGGCGCAAGCCTGGGAGTGTAGAAAGCAGTACTGCCTTGGAAAGGGGGTGACAGCTGGGACTGTAGAAAGCGGTACTGCCTTGGCCAGGGGGCTGTGGCCTGTGGGAGGAGGCCTGGGAGTGTAGAAAGTGGCACTGCCTTGGCCAGAGGGTGGTAGCCGGTGGGTGCAGGCCTGGGAGTGTAGAAAGCGGTATCTAGGCCCGCCAGTGCTTAATTTGTAAACAAAGAAGTGCCAGAGCCCTTGTCAGGAAGCCACTGTAGCTTGCACCACCCATTGCTCCCACTAGCGCTGCCAAGGACAGTACTATCACTACTAGCCATCACACTCACACAAGTGTGCCAATTCAGACTTTAAATATACATAGAAATGACTAATATATGCCGCCCAAGCTATTCTTAAAGCTTCGGGTGACAGGTATTAGTGATTTTAATGTATATTTAATTATTAAACAACAGCTGTTGTGCTCCTCAAAAAATAAGACATATAGCACCACCATGTGGCAGCTGCCATGAGAGCCGTTGTTGACAATAAAGTGCCGGTGCCGAGCACCGGAAACTACTGGCTCAAATTAAGCACTGTGGCCCTCCCTAAAACGGAGCCAAAGTAAGGCTTCACTGGCACCATAGGGCTGTCGGATCACCTGCATGCAACGGTTCGAAGATACATGGGTGGTCAGCATGTCCAATTATCACAATAAGAGAGCGACCCCGTAACTCCACAGGACGAGGGTTCAATCAAAAAACAACAAGAAATTGTCCCAGGAGAAAACTTCTATGCCCCAAATCTAACCAAATTCACTCAAAGTCACATGCACATAATCTAGAGGGTTGCTGTACTGACCAAAAACCCAGTGTGTAAACTCAAAAACAGTGAATGAAAATTTAAAAACAATTTATTAAAATAATTTTGTAGCTATTTTAAAAACTCAATTCATACAAAAATGGGTGCTTGTGTCAATATCAAAAACAATACACATAAGACCACAACAAACAACAGTAATCAATACAGAAAAACAACAATACGAGAGTAACAAAAAGAGACACTAGTTTTTGTCATTGAAAGCCAAATCCATATCATAAATCTTAAAGATGAACCCTGAGGTATTATAATCCTTCAATATCACGAGTAACATCCCGATTGAATGGATTAATGGTGTAGAGGCGTCGACGCGTTTCGATGGTTTCCTGTTCTAGAGCAACTTTTTCAAGACTTAACGTTTCTATTCTCGATAATTAAAATATCTATAGAATGGATTTAAAACCCAATCTAGGGGTTGTAATGCAGGGGGATGATTGGTCCTGCACCCAATGTCGGCGTATGTCTTTTATTCGTCCGACCTTCACTTAAAAAAGGTTGTTTCTGTATTATATCTGGGCCTGGTATCCGACACCATCCACCAGAAAGCCTTGGGATAATGATCTTTTTAAAAAAAAAATGAAATGCTCCTGTTTATTTGCGGCGTCGTACCGTAGTATCTTGTCAAAATAAATTGCAATCAGCTTCTTTTAATGGCCTTCCATTAATAGGGGTTTTCTTTAATGCTGGCGCCTTCCTACGTCCGTGGCATCATGTTCCCGTCGGTCCTACATGGGAAAAGTTAAGCGTGGTGTGTGAGGGTCAGAGGCTGCCTTTTAACTAATAGGCAACAATGTGGACGTTCCCGTTAGGGGATCCAAAACTGAAGATGACAGATTGTCATACACAGGAATGATCAAGAAAAGCATTAGGTTTTTAAAAGAACCCTCACCCACCAACCTAGTTGGTGGCATGCTTCATCATTGGGTTCCCAGCTGGGCTGCCGAATGCAACCCAGCTGTGCTGCGACGCCTGAATTACAGCGGAGCGGGTTTTTTTTGTGTGTGTAAGGAGAAAGTGCTGGGAGTGGAGTTAAAAGTGCCTCTATAATACTCAATAACTGCCTTTATTTGCGAGTTTCTAGGGTACGGTTAAAAATACAGGAGGGATAAAAGGGAGATATATATGGTCTACCTTATCCTCTCTCAAACGGTCGACATGTTTCAGCCTCGACAGGGGTACTGAGGCTTTCTTTAGGACCAGAAAAAGTGCTTGGTGTGAATAACAGCACACACGCTAAGGTGTGCTGAAGTGCAGTGAAATGACCGTACTTACGGTTTCCACCGTCTTGGTAAGTCCCTGTAACAATAAAACACAACATAAACAGACATATACTTCACGGGTGGGTGGATGTGGAGTCACCTCCTACGGAGAGTGAAAATTAAATAAATCCGACGAGTGTTGACATCCATCAGGGTATAAGGATCCAGTAAAATTCACTTCACACATGGGCATGCAAGAATTCACTATATATGCAACGCAAAGTGAGAAGTGCACTTAGGTATGCCTCATAGTGAAGTGTGACACACGTGATGGTGATTGCTCCCTTGTGGGAGATGCTGTGGTCTCCAGTAGCGAACTTGTAATACTGGACCAAAAGAGGGGGACTCACACTAGGTGGTGCTTTTGAAACCTACAAATTGCTCACAGAGCCGATCGTCTCTGAGTGGAAGATCTGGAGCATAAGTAGGCACGTCTTAGTGATAAATAAACATAAACACAAAATGGCAAAAAAGGAGGCTGCATACAAGAGCTACAATGTGTGGGTAGCTTTTAACAATCCCGGAGGGGGCGGATTCCTGTAGTCACACACTGCGGGAGAGATAAGGGGGAAAGAGTTTTCGAGTCAGATGAGTGGAAGATCTGGAGCGTAAGTAGGCACGTCTTAGTGATAAATAAACATAAACACAAAATGACAAAAAAGGAGGCTGCTTACAAGAGCTACAGTGCGTGGGTAGTTATTAACAATCCCGGAGGGGGCGTACTCCTGTAGTCACACACTGCGGGATAGATAAGGGGGAAAGAGCTTTCGAGTCATCTGGCAGGTGCCGCTACAGCTACATGGGCATTCCTCAAGGATATTCCCTTTCTTGCCTTCTCTTCAACATCCATGTGTGCCCTTTGGCAGACCTTCTTGACCAGTACCAGGTGATCTTTCAAATGTTTGCAGATGATGCCCAAATCCACTTCCACTTTTCAAATGGACCAGTGAATCCGACTAACATCTTCCTAATCACGAACAGCAGCAAAACAGAGACCCTAGTAGTCGTAGATCCTAATCCCGATGCATCCATGACTGCCTGGCCTAGCAACCTTGGAACACGCCTGTCAACCTCATCAAAAATGAAGAGCCTGGAATTCCTCTTTGGTACCAACCTCCCCTTTGACCTCCTAAAGAACACTGTGGTATTGGGTGCGAATATGAAGTCCTCTCTTCTCCAGAATGTTCTACTACTCCTTCACACTAAACTCAGATTTGAACTGACCAGGGCCCTCGCCACTGGCACACCTAGACTGCTGACATGTCATCTGCTATGGGCTACCCATGAAACTCATTGACAAGCTCCAAAGACTTCACATCCAAGCAGCTAAAGTATGCCTCAGACTCCATAAGTAGGTCCATACGTCATCCACTCTTGCAGCTTTCTATTGGCTCATAGTAGATGCTAGGGTTAAATTAAAGGTCTTGTGCATCATGAACAGGCATAGGGCCTTCTTACCTGCAGAAACTGACATCACACTACATCCCCGCCAGAGATGTTTATTCAATGTCTGCCCATCGAAGCTACAGATGACCCTTCAAGAGGATGAAACGGGTTTCTAGGGTACAGGGATGGAGAAGCCAGGATCTTAATCTAAGAGCTGTACCCAACAGCATGGAGGTCAGAAATCCCCAGAGAAATGATCTTTTCAGACTTGTCTTTCTTTAACTGAAAATGTGTGGGGATAAAGATGGTGCTGAAAAATGTCAAACATAGAAGCTCATATCACCTGACTGGACACAAAGCTCGCCTTCAGCCAATCAAGCTGTTCTTCATAGCTGTACAGAATATGCCAGTGCTCTGAAATTACTGAAAGGCGACATTCAGCACAGTAGCAAACACTTCTCAATAACTACATAAGTAACTCTTGTATGTATTGAAATGTTAGTGCTTGCCTGTCAGGGAAGCAATGGAGAGCTGTGCATAGTGGGAAAGGGGGGACAATTCTGAGTTTTGTGTAAGGCGGGACTGGGGTCTGTTCTAGTTGGGTGGTAAAGGCTTGGGTTCCTATGGTGGTGGGTTTGTTGCTGAAGAGATGTATATTAGGCTCCTTTCTGAAGTGGAGAAGTGAAGGAGTGAGTCTCATCTGTGAAGGGATGTTGTTCCATAGTCGTGATAACCACAACGAGAAGAACTGTTTGCTGGTCCTTTTTGAACCCCTCTTGTTTTATTCTCTGGCAGTATTGACGCTTCATGTATTTTGTTGACCTTCTGGAAGGGTGCGTTTCCAGGTAGGTGAGGTGGACAGTTGGTTGTTACTGTCTTGTAGGTGATGCACTAGCTCTTGGCCATGCTTCGGGCTTGGCTTAAGATGAGCCAGGAGTGGTGTTCAGAACACTCCTCACTAAAGCCAAGGTTTGGTGCCACCTGACAGGCTTGAAGGACATACGCCAGCCAACATTCTTATAGACCACACACTTCTACCAACACATTACACAATGAGATATTGAGGTGTGAAAAACTGGTGATGGGAAATCTTCTCCATACTTGGCATTATAAATGTTATCTTTCAGGCCTTGGAGAGACCCATTGCGATGTTGGTGCGTCTCTTACTGCTGCTCACAGCTTCACAGCGCTTGATGCTCATTTGTCACTTGAAATTCATCAAGAGATCACTGTCTTTATAAAGTGCATTTAGGAAGCAATCAGAACCAGTAGGGCAGACAGATACATGTTTCGCTACACAAAGGTTTTGTGGAATAACCATGTCGGTGTAGTCCTTTTACGCAGTATCAATTGCTTCACCTCTCACATCTCTTCCAAAGTTGCAGCCATGGTGCCATAAAGGCTTTCCTCTTCATAGAGAGTAGCCTGAATTGTGGTACCTCTGCCATTCTCTTCCCCAGGCACTGCCGGGTGATTTGTAGAGTATGTTGTGTTGTGTTGTTTCAGCTCTCAGATATGCAAAGTACTATGTATTGTCAACATTAATCCTTTTTCTACCACTGATTTTGGGTCCAGCTGTTCCTGTGTTGCTGTGTAGAAGGGGGCGTGGCTTAGCAATTTGGGTTGTGCCACAGCTTTAACGTAGGGTCAAGACTGTTGTGTGTCTTCATTGTCTGTGCTGGCACACACGAGCCATAAACAATGGAGTGGAATACTAGTCAGTGAAATCCCAGTGACTGAGAGGCGTTGGCTCAAATATGTCCATCAATTAGTTTTTCACTGTTGCAAGAGACATGTCTCTATAAATTTGATCTACATGGAGGGCGGGACAGGCCTTTTATGTCACTGGGCGTTTCCTGATTGGCTGCAGCCCTTGTAGGTCGGTTTTGAAAGCTCAGGGTCGCTGTTGGTGCTGCTGTCATTTCCTCAGCTCCTGCAGGTTAATTGAAGCAAGTGGGAAGAAGCTTCTGGAAAAGAGAGAGAAGAGAGGGAGGGAAGGGAAAGGGAAAGCGATCAGGGAGGGAAAAGAGAGAGAACAGAGATGGAGAAAAACAATGGACGGATGATATGAGAGAAATAGCGCAAGGAGACAAGGTGAGCAGGGCTGGTTTGCGCATTTCCGCCAGGGCTGCTCTTGGTACCACAGTCTCGCCTTGGTTACGAGCCTAGTTGCAAGTTGCTGGGGTTGAAGTTTGGATTAGAGCACAGTTTTGAGGTGTAAAATCATAGACAAGCTAGCTAAAAATGATGGAATGGAATGCGATCTAACAGACCGGCCAGTGTTTCAGAAATGCTAGTGCATGCATTTCCATTTATCTGCTAATAGACGGTTCAACAGCTGCAAGTCGACTGGAGACATTTTTTTACGAAACATATAGCGCGCTCAAAATATAAAGAAGCTATTGTCTGGCCAAATTGCGTTTTAATAAAAATGGCTTTAGGTGAAAAGCGAAAAATCATCCGTGGTCATTAAGTAATAAGGTGAGAAAGTCACGCGGAGAAAAGAACCGGCCCATAAACTCTCTCAATTTCCTAGGCCTGCCTGGCGTGTATTTTTATAAAAATGAATAGTGGCGGTTTAATAACCTCTATTTATTGGACCGTGAGTCGCGAAAGTTCACTCTGTGAGATATTAAGCCTCGCATGCGTGCCAGGTAATAGAAAATGGAGCGGGCGTAACAGGGCCGCGTAATTAACCCTCCGCCAGAACCGCCTGGCCCGCCCATCAGCGTCGGTGAGTAATACCAGGGCGGCGAGATGCGAGTCCGCGCCACGCATAAATAGTTCCCGAGGCGGGAATCCGTGAGCTCCCCCTGACAACCTTTACAGGCCCTGCGAGCCCCAAGCAGAGCAGAGGGGGACAAAAACCAGCCTCCCTGATTATTCTCCTTTCAAGGGTGAATGCCACGGTTGTGGGGGATTTTGCCTGGAGTGGCAGTCCAGGGAAATTTGGATAACCAGATGCCTAATCCGCTGCTTTATGGGATTTTATGAACATCTGGTTTTAACAGGTTTTGGCGGTACGCCTCTTCGTGTGGACCCCCCACACATGGCTATATGACTGTAACTCACAGCAAGGAAAGGCCACCAAAACCCATCCCTACAAGTGATTTCATTTTTAGTTCTGCTTGACAGCGCGGCTGTCTAACGACCTACTGTTACTAATATTTTAAAGTATATGTGCAGTGACTCTGGCTCCACCCAGAGTAACCACTCTCACCTTATGCTATCAACTATTTGGTGTATCATTCCGCCTCGCAGAAACTGCTTCCATGGGAATGCATGAGGAACTATTTTACATCTGGAAAGTACACTCAATCATCACAGTGTTTGTCATATTCAATTCGTTATCTCACATATGCGCTCTATAAAGAAAACAATACTTTTCCCCTACTTTTTTCCCAACAGGGGCAAAGCCAACAGGACTGGCCTCAATATGCTAAACCTCATTTGTGCATGCAACAAGTACACATAGCATGTGTGTATTCCTCTGTACTCATTACCACATTAAAGACAGGCCTGTACCTTTGCAAATCCTTGTAAATTTTAGTGGCTTTCCAACCTCGACGTCTAATGCCCAACTAATCCCTGCAGTGGCATGAGGCCACACTGAAGTGGCTGTCCGAGGATACCTACGATCCCACCGGAGCACAGCTGGTGTATGCATTGGCCCCAGCACAGAACAGCAACAAACCCATGCAGCATCGCAGCTTAGCAAATGGAACACAAATATGGTGCACATTGATGTAAAGGAGGAAGTTAGGTAGATAGAGTGGTCACAAAGTACAGTATGGACACATGAAGGGAAGTAATTTGAAATTCTCAGCACAACGGTCTAGTACCGCTCCACGGCAAGTGCACCTCCCAGTTTAAATTAAGGTCCTATTCATAAATCCAGATGGGCGAATTTATGGCATAACACTAAAATTAAGAGAGAAATTGATGGTCAGGTTGCAAAATCATGGGCCGTTAAGGGCATTGGGCTGATCAAGGACCTATAAGACACCAATGGTGACCTGCTTCCTTTTTCAACATTAGTGGGTAGGTACACTCTTTCCAATACAGATTTTCATAGTTTCCTTAAGATTATGGTGAAACTGTCAAAGCGTACTCTCACCAAGCATTCGTCCCTACTGTTCCATCTTACAAGATGGCAACATTCACAGGGCATATTGCTTCTAAAATCAACAAATTCCTATCAGAACCACACATAACACAACCATCAATACTATATACTAAATGGGATAAACATTATAATGCTGACATTTTTAAACAAATTACTGATTGTCAATGGCAAAAGATCAGTAAAGTAGTGCCTCCTCTCTTATACAATCCACATTTTTTTTTACAATGAATTTACTTCACTAGACCCCAGCCAGACGTCACAAACTAAACTTGGGAGAGACCGACAAATGCTGGAACGGCAACTAAGAGGCTTGTTTCTCGCCAGCACATGTTCTTTGAATCTCTACTCCTGGAACCATATTGGCGCTCGATACAGGGTAAGCTATCAGATATCTTTGGCATTCCCATAACCCTAAACTTTCCTATGATAGCTTTCGGCCCCTGGGCCTTAGTGAACACTTTGAATCTTAACACCAATGATATGGCTTTGTCAGATATGCTTCTATATATTGCAGTGAAAATGATCCTTTCTGAATGGAAATCATTTATCCACCTCTCTCATCATACCTGGTGGGCATGGGTCTCATGTCTCAGAGGGGCTGTGGGTGTTCCCACCCAACACCCATGGAACCAGACACATTTCCAGATTTACGAGGAATCGTAAATCTGGAAATGCGTGTGAATGCTACAACTCCCCAGGGGAGGCATAGGGAGGCGCAACGAGGAGAAGAAATGTGTTTATTTCTCCTCGTTTTTTCCTCTTTCAATGCGTGCTGCATTCTACAGCACGCATTGAAAGAGGAAAATGCTGGTAGTGATTGTTTTCGTGCAGGAAGGTGCCCCTTGGTGCAAGGGTGCCTGCGACGGCGCATGGCAGCAGTTTGTGCGCCAGCGCAGGGGAGAGCACAGGAATATGACATATCATTGTAAATATGCCGCATTCCTGTGTTCTGAAAGTGACTCAGTGCGGCGCAGCCAAATGGCTTGCGGAATGCACTGAGTCACTTTCTCGTAAATCTGCCCCTAAGTTTCTAGTCCAACATTTATGTATTCAGCAATGTATTTTTGTTGTGAAGCGGGATACCCCTTGAGAGTGGCTAAGGTTGATTTAAAATACTATATTATGGTATTATATTTTGTATCTTCAAACTAGTGGTTAGTACTGATTCCTCAAACAAAGGAATAAGTGCCATAAATTTTCTCTGCATTCTAGAAAAAGCATTGACAAAGCTCTTGTTCTTATGTTTCCTGTCGACATTTGGCTTTCCTAAAGTTTATGAATATCTTTTGTAAAACTGTACAAAGGGAATACTTTTTGTGTTTACGTGCACGTTGTGCAAGAGCAGGATGCTGTCATTCACAGAGAATTAAGCCAATGGCTTTTAATGTTGTATGCTGCGATGGGCAGAACAAAAATGTAAATGACACACTAACAGACCAATAAATGAAGAGAGTTGTCTGAACGCTCCTATCACTTTATTCAAATGAAAAGGCCTTGGCTATCGTCAGACCTAAAAATACTGACATTCCTGTGTCAACGTGCAATACCACTTTCCAGATTATGAATGCCCTGGATGGTTAGACGCTATTTATTGCACTCAATAACATCTGGGTTTGAGATTTATTGGGTGTGATAAATTACACCTGATCAGAGTTTTGGGCAGTAACTTGGATTTAGGCTCTTCCTCTACATGACATGATCCATTCAGTACTCTTTTCCATCTTCAATACCAGCAAGTTTGAACTGCCACAATTAAACAAAGAGTGCAGACTTTATCTCACTTGATAATTGTGTGGTAATCTCCACACAGCTTGGAAATGTGACCCCTGCACATATAGGGGTTTGTGCAGGGGTCGGGAATCTCCAGCCCCCCGCCCTCCCTGTTGCCCTCACGGTCTCCTCTCCTCTAAATGTACTCGTGCTTTAACTCTCTTCTGTTTGACATTCACCCATACCCAGTTGTTTTAACTTTTAAGCCTCTCTCTGAACTGTTCCTCTTTTCCCCATACCTTTTGTTTGCCCCTGAATCTTAGTACTAAAATCATTCCCAGGGATGCATATTAGCATCACAACAACATTCACTTGCATTAGTTACTTTGTTGTCATTTAACTTCTCTACTTAAAAAAAAACATATTTTTAGAACATCTGAGTTTTGTGTTTGTTCTATGTTATTTTTAAGTTGTTAAGGAATGTGCCAAGGTATTGACTCCTTGGGGACCGCACTGAGCATTCTTTGTGCAACACATAGTGTTATAATTAACATTACTATTTTTAAAGAAAGCAAGTCTGCCCAGGAGGTGTTAGGACACCTTACAGAGAACAGGGAGAGAGTGGAGTCTTTCTACAAAGAGCTAGCAAAAACAATGCATGCATCAAATACTAAGTGCAGAAGTAGACAACAACAAGGGATTAGACAATAACAAATGTGGAGGTTCAATGACGGGTGGAAGCCGTATTACAAGGGCCAAAGGCTATAATGAACTTGTACTATGGTAGGAAGGATATCTGTCACATTTGTGACAGAGTAATCCACCTGCCAAACACTAAATCAGACCCTCTGTCTGCAGCCACATCTGTATACCTTGTTTGCCACTGGCCCTCGGCGCCGTCACGTCTAGCAGCAGCCCTTAGTCCTCGAGGTATCTCAGTTCTGTGCTGCCATTTAAAGTCACCACCCCCACCGCCTCCTCCACTGACTTCTCGCAGCTTGCTCCCCTAGGATAGGGAACTTTATGACTGGTTGGCATGTTAAGTTCTAGTGAAGCCAGACGTGATTAATATTATATCGATGTTTCACGGATCTAAACAAGGTGACATTCTTCTTTCTCAGGCCCAAACAATGCTATACCAGACTTTCTCCAGACCTGCACAGTCTTCCGCAAAGCAGAACAATAGCACAGTAATCTGAAGGGGGATGGGAGCACACTGCTTCACCTCCTAGCACAGTTCACCTCTTAGCATGATGGTAAATGCAGTTCACAGTGAATGTTTACTTGTAATTTTGCTGAAGTGTTTCACTAAAGTTGGTGCAGGTTAGTGCTGTGAATCTCTATAGCTCAATAGCACAGTAATCTATTTCCACAGCCAAAGAATTATATATTAATCTTCCTGAGATCCTTTCGCCTGATCCGAAGATTACTCTATTAAGCTTCATCCAGATCTAAACATTGTTGTCTCAGATGTTCTCCAGACTTGAAGATTATTACATTATGATTCTACCAGAACTGAATATTGCTTTCTTCTGACCTGAAGATTCTTATATCATGTTTCTTCTATAACTGAAAATTGCTGAATCATGCTTTCTTCAGACCTGAAGATTGTTACATTACGCTTATTCCAGAACTGAATATTGCTGGACATGATTTCTTCACACCTGAAGATTAGAATGTCAAGTTTTCTCGTACCAGAATAATTGTATATTAGTCTTTATCCAGACCCGGATGATGTTATATGAATCTTCTCCCACACTCGAACCATGCTATATCAAGCTGACTCCAGACATAAAGATTGCTTTATCAAGATTTCTCTAGATCCAAGCATTGTTATGTAAAGCTTCCTCCTGCCTTTGACCATGCTACAATGGTTTCCTGCACACCTAATCCACGCAGTGTTTGTTACTCAAGAACCGAACAATGCAATGTTTTATTTTCTGCAGACCTGATCAAGGCTATATTCAGCTTCCTCCATATATTATCAATACTATATCAGGGTTTGCCCAGACCCGACCAGTGCTATAGTAGGCTTCCTCCAGATCCCAACCTCCCTCCAGCATACTTCTTTCAGACCTGATCAATGCTATCTTAGCTTCCTCAAGTCATCAACAACGCAATGCTAAGTTTCTTCCGGACCTGATCAATGCTATCTTAGCTTCCTAAGTCATCAACAACGCAATGCTAAGTTTCTTCAAGACCTGATCAGGGTTATGTTAAGCTTCCTCAAGTCATCAACAACGCAATGCTAAGTTTCTTCCAGACCTGATCAGGGTTATGTTAAGCTTCCTCGAGTCATCAACAACGCATGCTAAGTTTCTTTCAGACCTGATTGATTCTATCTTTAGCTTCCTCAAGTCATCAACCACGCAATGCTAAGTTTCTTCCAGCCCGATCAGGGTTATGTTAAGCTTCCACAAGTCATCAACAACGCAATGCTAAGTTTCTTCCAGACCTGATCAGGGTTATGTTAAGCTTCCACAAGTCATCAACAACGCAATGCTAAGTTTCTTCCAGACCTGATCAGGGTTATGTTAAGCTTCCTCAAGTCATCAACAACGCAATGCTAAGTTTCTTCCAGACCTGATCAGGGTTATGTTAAGCTTCCTCGAGTCATCAACAATGAAATGCTAAGTTTCTTCCAGCCCGATCAGGGTTATGTTAAGCTTCCACAAGTCATCAACAACTCAATGCTAAGTTTCTTCCAGACCTGATCAGGGTTATGTTAAGCTTCCTCAAGTCATCAACAACGCAATGCTAAGTTTCTTCCGGACCTGATCAATGCTATCTTAGCTTCCTAAGTCATCAACAACGCAATGCTAAGTTTCTTCCAGACCTGATCAATGCTATCTTAAGCTTCCTCAAGTCATCAACAAAGCAATGCTAAGTTTCTTCCGGACCTGATCAATGCTATCTAAGCTTCCTCAAGTCATCAACAAAGCAATGCTAAGTTTCTTCCGGACCTGATCAATGCTATCTAAGCTTCCTCAAGTCATCAACAAAGCAATGCTAAGTTTCTTCCAGACCTGATCAATGCTATCTTAGCTTCCTCAAGTCATCAACAACGCAATGCTACGTTTCTTCCAGACCTGATCAATGTTATCTTAAGCTTCCTCAAGTCATCAACAATGCAATGCTAAGTTTCTTCCAGACCCGATCAGTGTTATGTTCAGCTTCTTCCAGACAAGATCGATGCACTATTAAGCTCTCTCCAGACCCATGTTGTGTCATATTAAGGATTCAGAGCTGTAGGTCTCCCTGGGCAGACTCGAGAAAGATAGGATCAATGTTTGTGATTGTCCCTCCATTCCCAACCAAATCACCAGTGGACAAAGGAGGAAAACCGAGGGATGGCAGGGTGCCAAGTATTCGGTGGCAAGCAGAAGAACAGTGGAACAGAAGGTTTTTACAGTGTGGGAAGATAGTTTGGGATTTAAAAGTCAGATATTGTACAACATGTATCAATGGTAATGTTCTACAAGGTTCGATTGTCAGAAATGATCTTAAAATTTAATTCAGGACATTAATAGGTATATATGTAAATAAGAGGTTTTTGATGTCGCTTTAACTCTGGATTAGACTGGCCTTAGGTGCTAACAATTTTTTCATTTAAGGAAAAATGAGGAGCAGTGAAGGAAATTAGTTTGTCTAGGATCACAGAATTCAGCCAAGCTTAGAAACCAGGATTGGAATCCAGATCTATCAATCACTTAGTCTGCAATTCAGCTATAGGATTTACCTCCTATGCCTCTAGTTTTACATGAAAGATGCCCTTTTAGTATAGCTCCACAACAAAGAACTAAACTTGTAAATTACGACCAATGGAATTGACTTACCATGTTTCTTAGGCTAAACAGTTCCACAACCTCAGCTTCCCTAATTCCCATGACAACGATCCACTTGGAAGCAACGCCCATGGGATGCACGTAATCACGTCACACGCAAGGAAAGCGTGTTCAGGAAGGAACGGTCTCTTCATACGCCAGACTAGACGGAAATCGAGAATTCGGTGATCCACAGACAGACGCCGGGAGAGAGAAGAAAGACCCGAACCCCTGAACAACCAAGGACGAAACATTGACTCGCCGAAAATAGCAGTACCTGAGCAACACAGCCGTACTACCTGAAACTACTCTCATCTAACAACAACCGTTCTGGCAGCAAGCCACTTCACCACCACGCATCAATAGAAGATGGTAACAGATGTCCTACTCGAATTAAGTCCAGCCCTGATGAAGACCTTTATATAAACACAGTATTTTGGTCCACCTACCTAAGGTCGAAACGCGTTGGCTTTTATTACACAGAGGCTCAGAGCAAACACGGACAAAAAGACGCCAACTTTTTGGCCATCCGACCTGAAGTGTTCATTGCTTCTGTATATAGTTTGTAAATAGTCTCTGACCCCTGCAGGACCATGCTAAATTGCTAGTTCTGAGGACAAAGAAGAATAAGGTCCCAGTACAATTTGTATATAAAACAGTAGGACAAGAAAAAAAGTGTAAAAAAGGTGTAGATAATATGTATATTTGTGTGTGAATCAAATGAAATATTACAATTACAGCAGTTGTTAATACATGAGTTCATCTATGTGCAATAAGTCTAAGTTTGTGTAGTCAGTCATATAGTGTGTATATGTGTTGTACATATTTGTTTAATGTTTTTTGAAAATATTGAGGGGATGTTGAAATTCAGTTGGTGAAGGGATTCCTAAATGTAAATAATAACAAAAAAGAAAAAAGATTAATAATTGAAGCCCAGAGTCAATAAAAAGGACTAGTGTGGCACAAGAAATATTGTGATCAATGGTTTCAGAGTTACTTTGTTTGTTGAAATGTTAAGATAATGATTCTGGACTCTGGATTCCTTAATTGAATCATTCCCCCGCTTTATATGCCCTTGTTAATCCCTGCACCCCGTGGCAGGGCACCTTGAGGTGCCTGCCACGGGGTGCAGGGATTAACACCACCTCCCATTTCCCTATGGGAGCATGTACTCAGAGACGTTTTAATGCATGGGCAAAGTGGGCTCTGGCCCAGGGCCCCAGCCTTTCAGGGGGCCCCCTGACAAAGTCAGCTCCTTTCTCCAGAGTTTTGCCCTAATGACCTTGAATATTTCTTAAACAGATTGTTTTAAATACTGTTTTCCTTTAATTTATTTTTTATGTACCTGATGTCTGAGAGTCTAGTACAGCCAATTTGCAGAGAAAATGTTGTGTTTATGTTTCATGCAATATACATAAAAAAGTTTATTTGAGCTCAAAACAAGGCCTAACATATAAGAAATGGGAGGGCATCACAGAGATTATTTGCAGTAATATTGGTGAGCTGCTGCTCTGTTACAATATTGAAAACACACATAACTATCCCTGAATATTAGATGTAAACACATTTAGGGCCTTATTTATGAGAAGTGATGCATTGCTGTGTGAAAACAGGGATGCGTCACTTCTTAGTGCGCCCTCCTTGCGACATGATGGATGCGTCATATTTACTGTATGACGCATCATGTCGCAAGGAGTTACAGATACGTCAGTATTTCTGACGTATCTGTAGGCGCAAAAGTGATGCATTGCTGGGGTGTGTCTTAAAATAGCCGCAACTCCAGCAATGTGTCCTTTCACATGGGACAAGCCCCATGTGAAAGGGCCTGCATCAGACTTACGCCTGCTGTGAGGCAGGTGTAAGATATTGACGCAATGGCGTCCTAGAAGTGGTGCACTGAGTTCTCATAGATTTCAATGCACCACTTCTACGAGGCTTTTTGCGGGGGAACACCCACCCTGCATACATTATACCTGGCGCAGGTATAATGTGGTGCAGGGGTTTACAAAGTGACGCATCTGCCTAGATGCGTCACTTTGTAAATAGGGCTCAACATGGCACATTTTTACGCTGCCAGTGCGTCACAAAAAGTGACGCACCGGCGGCATAAAAGTGAAGCAAGGCCTCATAAATAAGGCCCTTAGAATTTGGACGAGTGTTCCTTTGCACTGTCAGGGACCTAATGAAATGACATAGTGTATTTAATAAAACATGCAGCTACTCAGACTAGAGTGTCCTGGCGCGTGACGGGGGGAGGAAAACGTGCGTAAAAGACCCATCAGTTATTAAAAAGCTAGGTTTTTAAGTTCTTCCTGAACGAGAGTAGGTCTGTGGTTAGTCTCAGAGACTCAAGGAGTCTATTCCACAATTTTGCGCCTAGAAAGCCGAGGGATCTGCTTCCAGTGCGGGCACGGCATATTTTAGGCACGATGGCCAGGTTGGCATTGGAAGATCTTAGGGGTCTAGATGTTGTGTGGCGATTAACACACTTATTTAGGTAGCCGGCTCCTAAGCCGTGGAAAGCTTTAAAGAAGATGGTCATCGCTTTGAAGTCGATCCGTTCTTTTATGCAGAGCCAGTGTAGAGACTTATGAATAGGGGTCATACTAGATCTGGGTTTAGGTCTCAGGATGGCTCTGGCCGCCGCGTTTTGTACCACTTGTAGGTGCTGGATAAGGGATTTGGGAAGACCGAGGTACAAGCTGTTGACATAGTCAAGCTTTGATGTCACCAGAGCCTGCACCACGATCTTTCTGCTCTCAAGCGGTAACAGTGGCAGGAATTTTTTTAGCATCCAGAGTATGCCCAAGCAAGCGCCAGTTAGATTTTGGATTTGAAAGTGCATGGAGAGTGTCTTGTCTATAACAATTCCTAAGTTTTTTACTATCTCCTTTTCCGCGGGCGGCAGATCTTTTGGCCACCAAGAGCTCCAGTCAGGCGTTTCTGGATTACCAAAGAAAACAACTTCAGTTTTGTCAGGATTGCACTTCAGCTGATTGGTCTTAAGCCAGTTAAAAACCTTTGTGAAGCAAGACCTAATTATTGCCCCGTCAAAGTCGGTTCCTTTTTCACATGTAAAAATCAGCTGAGTGTCATCAGCATAGGAAACTATTTTGGCGCCCTCTTCCTCTATCAGAAATGCAAGGGGGATAGATATATATTAAAAAGGGTAGGACTGAGAATGGAGCCCTGAGGGACACCTACATTCATGGCCGGAACCGGGGATGATAAAGGGGAGAGCCAGATGTCCTGAGATCTATTTGCCAAGAAGGATGACATCCATGTTAAGGCGGTCCCCCCAGGCCGATGTTAGCAAGTCTCTCCAGGAGCCTCTCATGTGGGACCGTATCGAAGGCCGCCAACAGATCGAGCAGTATCAGAACAGCCTTGCCTCCCTGGTCCAGCTTACCCTTGAGAAATTCAGTCACTTCCAGCAGAGTGGACTCCGTACTGTAGTTAGCCCTAAAAGCGGATTGGGACTCATGAAGGAGCTTCCCATCTTCAATGTGTTTTTGGAGGGCCTTGTTTACATGCTCCTCTAATACTTTGGAGAGGGCTGGAAGAAGGGAGATTGGCCTGTAGTTGTCAGGGTCCGTTGGTTTGGCGTTAGCCTTTTTTATCAGTGGAAGAATCTTAGCATTCTTCCATAATTTCGGCATGCTGCCTGAGGAGAGGGAAACATTAATGAGCTGGTTTACCGTGGGGTTTATGGTGGAAGCTAATAGGTTCAGGATATTCGCTGGACATGGGTCGGTAGGAGAGCCATACTTAATGCTTTGGAGAAGGGACAGTGACTCTTCAAGCTGAAACTCAGGGAAAGCTAGTAAAGATGGAGGATCCCAGAGGTGAAATTTGCTATTAGAACTAAGGTAGAAGGTCAGTTCTTCCTCTGAGATGTTAGTGAAGGCTTGTTGGATCACAGAGATCTTTTTGTGGACCATTCTTCCGTGCATGGCCCTTCCTTTGTGCCGGCTTTCGGGGCGGTAAAGGATGTAACTATGCTAAAGATTTCCTTACTCTTATTTTGGGCATTTTCTATCTTGGTTTGAAAGAAGTTTTTCTTGGCTGCCTTCACGAAAATGTAATGAGCTTTTAAGGTGTCTTTATACACCTTTCTGTCCTCAGGTAGATATGATTTACGCCATTTCCGTTCCATTTTTCTACAATTTCTTTTGCTAGATCTGAGGGAATCGTTAAACCATGGAGCTGTTGGGGCCGACCTCTTTGAGAAGCGGGAAACAACCGGTACCGCTGCACCAATGTTGGTTCGGAGAGGGCGTCCGAGTCGGGGCAGCCAGACAGCTCCGGTGAGGAACGACCGAGGGCATCTGCTAACATCTGCTAACATCGGGATGGATATTTTATTGAACGTTCTGTAATTAGGGACCCTCTGCCCTGCTTTAGCCCGAGGGGCTGTGGCAGAGTTGGGAATTTTAATAGGAGGTGGTCAGACCAGGTAATGGGAAGAGGTAGGCTTACTGATATGTCAAAGTTGTGAAAGATTTGGTCTAGGGTATGGCCCTTCTCATGGGTGGCCGAAAAAATAGATGGAAACATGTTGCAGGCCTGCAGCGTCTCCAACAAGGAAATTGTTTGAGGGTCTTTTCCATTGTCCATATGTATATTGAAATCTCCCAGAATAAGGCAGTTGTTGTATTTTAAGGCCCGGGAGGTGGTGGCTGCATAAAGCGTAGTAATAAAATATCCAATTGCACCGGGAGGTCTGTAAATCAGAAAACCAGCTATGCTATGATGGGGGAATAAGGTACAGCGGAAGCCTAAGGACTCTGTGCCCTCGATGTTTTCCATCGGGATGGGAGAGCAGTCTAGTTTTTTATTGTAAATTATGGCGACACCGCCCCCCTTCCCACTCGGTCGGTCCCTCCTAAGGATATTATAACCCGTAGGGATGGCCGAGGTGATAGTAGGGTTGGAGGCTTCAGACAGCCAGGGCTCAGTGAGAAATAAAAGATCAGGCAGTTCGTCTAAACATAGGTCATAAATGTGTGGTTCATGCTTTTGCATAGAGCGACAATTCAAAAGGGTGGCCTTTAAGTCCTCTGTTTTCTTATTGTTTTTACACTTACTGTTGCGTGGGAGGATCTTGGGTGCGAGTTTCCTGGGCTGGAGGAGAGACCAGTTGCACTTATTGCATCGAAAGTCTACCTCCAGGCTCGGATCAGCCGCTGTACACTGACATAATGGTAGCCGCCTAAGGCTAAGCAGTTTTTCCCTATTCTAATATAGTGGAAGAAACTCACCGGAGGGGAACGGGGCAGCATGGCCGGCGCCGGACGCCTCCGGGACGCTGACGGGCGCAGACGGGCTTGCCTTTGGCGCGCCAGCGGCGCGCCCGCTGCACGCGTCCGTTTGCATCGGGAATATATAGGCTAATGCCTATGATGCAAACTGGATCGCTAACGCAGCTCAGGAAGCAGAAACTGCATGGGCGGAAGTGAGGAGCCCGATAGTAGCCACAGCCCTCCGCACAATCGGCGTATCAGCCGTGGTGGACCTGGACTGGAGGAAAAGCGAGATGCGAATCGGAGCAGCTAAGGAGGTGTAGGCAAGCAGAATCAAGTAAAGTGCAAGTGCGCGTAGGTAGGAGAAATTGTTAAAAAGCACAGAGTAATTCAGCCACACATATACAATTTAAAAAGTATTAAAAACCTAGTAGCAGGGCAGGAAACACCAAATCCTACCGCTGTCAGCTGCGCACGTCCGTTTGCATCGGGAATATATAGGCTAATGCCTATGATGCAAACTGGATCGCTAACGCAGCTGAGGAAGCGGAAACTGCGTGGGAAACAGGGGCTCAAATTGGATCATAAATTTAAAGCTGTTCTGAACAGGGGCCCCCAAAATATGTTTGGCCCAGGGACCCCAAAATCCTTAAGATGTCCCTGCATGTACTACGGCCGGTTTATAGCCGTAATACATGCTCCCATAGGGAAATGTCGGAATGCGACTGAACAGCGACTGGAGAGCGGTCGGTCCCAGTTCCGAGATGGTGTCGGACGGCGTCCTCCCAACATCGTAATCGGCCCCACAATGTCGGTCGGAAAGCCTTCGACCAGCAGTTGTAGGCATTCCGACCGACACTGTAATCAGGCGCAAAGTGTCATGGAACTTCCTCTCTTTACTGTCTGTTAAAGAGGCATATCTGTGATTTGAATACTTATTTCTCTTTTTTCACCTTCATTTCTACAGTTTCAGTGGAAGGTTTACATTTTATTTGTGCAGACACGATGCTATGGTAGCTCTTCAATAAGAAGGACGATTTTAGTGAAAAGAAAATGGTTACCCTTTCTCCATATACCAATACTGTCATCTAAGACGTTTACCAGATCTGAACAATTCTAAATTAATCTTTTTCGGGTCCTTAAACGTATTAATGTATGAATTAAGCTATTTCATTATTTATTTTGACGTTTTGTGTAGTGCTACGACACGTAGCACTACACAAAACGTGTAGGCCACTTCAAAGCTCTGTAACATAAAGAAAAACATCATAATAAATGTGCAAAGTGAACAAGAGGTCACTTCAGCAGGATGCTCAGGGTGAACCTAGATCTAACATTCTTCGATAGCTCTTCTGTAGCCCTGGGATTTCTTGAAAGGACTGGTGACTAAGTTTAATTTTCACTAGTTATCTGAACAGCAGGTTACCAGCTACCATTCGGAGATGGATTTCAGAGCGTGGACCCAAGTATCATCCACCATGGTTGAGTAGTTTAATGAGGCATTGCTTGATCAGGTGGAATGATACGCAGCATAATTTCTACCTAGATATTGGTGGCAAGACAGTGTTTAAGGCCGCAAACTCCAGACTTATTGGTTCTGTTGTCTATATGCAAGGTCACTGAAATTATGAGATTGTGCGGCACTGCGATTTTCGCCTAATTATAGATTTGCGCATTTGACACAATCCATCATCTGCCGTAATCTGCAGATTTTAACAAAGAAAATGTTGTTTGTACCGCAAACGGTTCAAAAGTTGCTTAAAATGCGCTGAAAGGTGTTGCTGCGCAGTGGAAGGCTCTTGGCAAAGATGGACTGCACACCTTTCTGTTGCTTATTACTATATGTGGATGTTAAACTGGTACTAATCAGGTGTAACCAATGCCCAGAGAGGGTTACCAAGTTGAAAAGTGATGAAATAAAGAAGTAATAATATTACAAAATGCCCTTTATTATGCCGCATAATTGCCTTTTCTTGCCGCATAATTTACTCAACTCTGCCGCATAATTTGGCCCTCTCCTGCCGCATGATTCCAGTGGCCCTGTCTATAGGGCGCTGTCTGCTGCTCCCCGCTGATCACTCCCTCGCCCACAGCCAGGCCTCGCCCAGACGCCTGGTCCAACAGGTGGTGTCTGGATCATGGCGAGGAGGGTATCAGAGAGGCCAGCAGAGGCCAGGGGGACTTCCCAGTGACGCTGTGCTCCCCAGCTGGCCGGAACAGCAGTAACAGTAAACCTTAGGCCGGACCCACGCCGTATCAGGTGGCATGGATCCATATGTGTCAGTACGTAATCCTGCCTCGTTGTCACGTGATTCGTGTGACCCGCTCTCTGTTTTGCTGCAGTTGCCATGGGAACGTTTACAGCTTTTGCAGCTGAAATCTGGCACCTTTGCTGGCAAACGCAGGGCGGGGGCCGAGCAAGGAATGGGTACGGAGTCTGAGTCCTTTTCGCAGTGTGGGAGACTCGCAGTGCTGTGTGTGTGTGAGGCGGGGGGGTCACCAGACCCCCGGTGATCTTCATTCTCATTCAGCAACTTTTAGCAGCATTAAGTGCGCGATGAATATAGAGCAAAGTGCTCGAGCTCCCGAGGGTTTCCTGGTTCGATGTGAAACATGATTAGAGCCTGTTTATTGATTTGCATTCTGGTACTTGTAGTTTTATTTTTTTATTTTACCTTTATAGATGAGGAACAGTAAGTGTCAAAAGGGAAAGAAAAAGCCACAGTGGATGAGTCACTCCCGCCTGCCATGGACTAGCATCAGCGCTCTGACTTTCGGCAATTATTATTAATATTAATAATAGCTTTAGTAATAGTGGTAGTACCAGTAATAATAATGATAAAATCAACAACAACAATATTAATAACAATGAACATCATCTGATATCCCAGTGTGATCCGGTTCATAAACTCTGCCTTTTCAGATTGCCTCACAGCGCACCTAAGCTCGCAGCATCACCCTGGCGCTCTCACTTCCTTCCTAACTCGTCTCGTCTGGCAATCATAAATGGTCCTGATGTTGGGCTGGTGGAAGCGCAGATCTGCGGCAGTGCGCAGACGATGGTGAACAGCTTCTGCTGCTGAGCTGCCCTGGGCTGGTCCCTAGTTTCCTAGTCAGAGATCGCAGGCACAGTCCGGGTTTACGTGTTGCCGCTGAGCTGCCCTGGGCTGGTCCCTAGTTTCCTAGTCAGAGATCGCAGGCACAGTCCGGGTTTACAGGTTGCTGCTGAGGCTGTGCTGTCCCTGGGTTGGCCCCTAGTTTCCTAGTCAGAGATCGAAGGCCGGGTCCAGGTTTACAGGTTGCTGCTGACTGAGGCTGAGCTGTCCCTGGGTTGGCCTCTAGTTTCCCAGTCAGAAATCGCAGGCCGGGTCCAGGTTTACAGGTTGCTGCTGAGCTGCCCCTGGGCTGGTCACTAGTCTTCTAGTCAGCAATAGCAGGCCGGGTCCAGGTTTACAGGTTGCTGCTGAGCTGCCCCTGGGCTGGTCACTAGTCTTCTAGTCAGCAATGGCAGTCCGGGTCCAGGTTTACAGGTTGCTACTGAGCTGCCCCTACGCTGGTCCCTAGTCTCCTGGTCAGTGATAGTCCGGTCCAGTCCGGGTTTACAGGTTGTTGCTGAGCTGCCCCTGGGCTGGTCCCTAGTCTCCGGGTCAGTGACAGCAAGCATAGACCAGGTTTACAAGTTGCTGGTGAGCTGTCCCTAGGCTGGTCCCAAGTCTCTGAGTCAGAGATAGCAGTCCCGATCTGTGGTCCTGGTTGCCGCAAGCTGCCCCTAGCCTGGTCTCTAGTTTTCTAGTCAGCAATAGCAGGCACATTCCAGGTTTAAAGGTTGCTGCTGAGCTGCCCCTAGGCTGGTCTCTAGTTTTCTAGTCAGCAATAGCAGGCACATTCCAGGTTTAAAGGTTGCTGCTGAGCTGCTCCTGGGCTGATCCCTAGTTTTCTAATCAGCAATAGCAGGCACATTCCAAATTTACGTGTTGCTGCTGAGCTGCCCCTGGACTGGTCCCTAGTCTCCTAGTCAGTGATAGCAGGCACAGTCCGGGTTTACGTTTTGCTGCTGACCTGCCCCTGGACTGGTCCCTAGTCTCGTAGTCAGCGATAGCAGGCCGGGTCCGGGTTTACGTGTTGCTGCTGAGCTGCCCCTGGACTGGTCCCAAGTCTCCTAGTCAGCGATAGCAGGCACAGTCCGGGTTTACGTGTTGCTGCTGAGCTGTCCCTAGGCTGGTCCCTAGTCTCCTAGTAAGCAATATCAGGCCGGGTCCGGGTTTACGTGTTGCTGCTGAGCTGCCCCTGGACTGGTCCCTAGTCTCGTAGTCAGCGATAGCAGGCCGGGTCCTGGTTTACGTGTTGCTGCTGAGCTGTCCCTAGGCTGGTCCCTAGTCTCCTAGTCAGCGATAACAGGCACAGTCCGGGTTTACGTGTTGCTGCTGAGCTGTCCCTAGGCTGTTCCAGTCTCATAGTCAGCGATAGCAGGCACAGTCCGGGTTTATGTGTTGCTGCTGAGCTGTCCCTAGGCTGGTCCCTAGTCTCCTAGTCAGCGATAGCAGGCCGGGTACGGGTTTACGTGTTGCTGCTGAGCTGCCTCTAGGCTGGTCCACAGTCTCGTAGTCAGCGATAGCAGGCACAGTCCGGGTTTACGTGTTGCTGCTGAGCTGTCCCTAGGCTGGTCCCTAGTCTCGTAGTCAGCGATAGCAGGCACAGTCCGGGTTTACGTGTTGCTGCTGAGCTGCCCCTAGGCTGGTCCCTAGTCTCGTAGTCAGCGATAGCAGGCCGGGTCTGGGTTTACGTGTTGCTGCTGAGATGCCCCTAGGCTGGTCCCTAGTATCCTAGTCAGCAATAGCAGGCATAGTCCGGGTTTACGTGTTGCTGCTGAGCTGCCTCTAGGCTGGTCCACAGTCTCCTAGTCAGAGTAGCCCGTTCCAGTCCGGGTTTACGTGTTGCTGCTGAGCTGTCCCTAGGCTGGTCCCTAGTCTCGTAGTCAGCGATAGCAGGCACAGTTCGGGTTTACGTGTTGCTGCTGAGCTGCCCCTAGGCTGGTCCCTAGTCTCGTAGTCAGCGATTGCAGGCCCGGTCCGGGTTTACGTGTTGCTGCTGAGCTGCCTCTAGGCTGGTCCCTAGTCTCGTAGTCAGCGATAGCAGGCCGGGTCCGGGTTTACGTGTTGCTGCTGAGCTGCCCCTAGGCTGGACCTAATCTCCTAGTCAGAGTAGCCCGTTCCAGTCCGGGTTTAAGTGTTGCTGCTGAGCTGTCCCTAGGCTGGTCCCTAGTCTCGTAGTCAGCGATTGCAGGCACAGTTCGGGTTTACATGTTGCTGCTGAGCTGCCCCTAGGCTGGTCCCTAGTCTCGTAGTCAGCGATAGCAGGCCGGGCCCGGGTTTACGTTTTGCTGCTGAGCTGTCTCTAGGCTGGTCCCTAGCCTCCTAGTCAGCGATAGCAGGCACAGTCCGGGTTTACGTGTTGCTGCTGAGCTGTCCCTAGGCTGGTCCCTACTATCCTAGTCAGCGATAGCAAGCACAGTCCGGGTTTACGTGTTGCTGCTGAGCTGCCCCTAGGCTGGTCCCTAGTCTTGTAGTCAGCGATAGCAGGCCGGGTCCGTGTTTACGTGTTGCTGCTGAGCTGTCTCTAGGCTGGTCCCTAGTCTCCTAGTCAGCGATAGCAGGCACAGTCCGGGTTTAGGTGTTGCTGCTGAGCTGTCTCTAGGCTGGTCCCTAGTCTCCTTGTCAGCGATAGCAGGCACTGTCCGGGTTTACGTGTTGCTGCTGAGCTGCCCCTAGACTGGTCCCTAGTATCCTAGTCAGCGATAGCAGGCACAGTCCGGGTTTACGTGTTGCTGCTGAGCTGCCTCTAGGCTGGTCCACATTCTCCTAGTCAGAGTAGCCCGTTCCAGTCCAGGTTTACGTGTTGCTGCTGAGCTGTCCATAGGCTGGTCCCTAGTCTCGTAGTCAGCGATTGCAGGCCGGGTCCGGGTTTACGTGTTGCTGCTGAGCTGCATCTAAGCTGGTCCCTAGTCTCGTAGTCAGTGATAGCAGGCACAGTCCGGGTTTACGTGTTGCTCTTGAGCTGCCTCTAGGCTGGTCCCTAGTCTCCTAGTCAGCAATAGCAGGCACAGTCCGGGTTTAGGTGTTGCTCTTGAGCTGCCTCTAGGCTGGTCCCTAGTCTCGTAGTCAGCGATAGCAGGCCGGGTCCGGGTTTACGTGTTGCTCTTGAGCTGCCTCTAGGCTGGTCCCTAGTATCCTAGTCAGCGATAGCAGGCACAGTCCGGGTTTAGGTGTTGCTCTTGAGCTGCCTCTAGGCTGGTCCCTAGTCTCGTAGTTAGCGATAGCAGGCCGGGTCCGGGTTTACGTGTTGCTCTTGAGCTGCCTCTAGGCTGGTCCCCAGTCTCCTAGTCAGAGTAGCCCGTTCCAGTCCGTTTTTACAGGTTGCTACTGAGCTGCCCCTGGCCTGGTTCCTAATCTCCTAGTCAGCGACATCAGGCCCATTCTGGGGTTATGTGTTGCTGCTGAGCTGTCCCTAGGCTGGTCCCTAATCTCCTAGTCAGCGACAGCAGGCCCAGTCCGGGTTTATGTGTTGCTGCTGAGCTGTCCCTAGGCTGGTCCCTAGTTTCCTAGTCAGTGACAGCAGGCCCAGTCCGGGTTTATGTGTTGCTGCTGAGCTGTCCCTAGGCTGGTCCCTAGTTTTCTAGTCAGTGACAGCAGGCCCAGTCCGGGTTTACGTGTTGCTGCTGAGCTGCCCTTAGGCTGGTCCCTAATCTCCTAGTCAGAGTAGCCTGTTCCAGTCCAGGTTTACAGGTTGCTACTGAGCTGCCCCTGGCCTGGTTCCTAATCTCCTAGTCAGCGATAACAGGCACAGTCTGGGTTTACGTGTTGCTGCTGAGCTGCCCCTGGCCTGGTTCCTAATCTCCTAGTCAGCGACATCAGGCTCATTCTGGAGTTATGTGTTGCTGCTGAGCTGCCCCTAGGCTGGTCCCTAGTCTTGTAGTCAGCGATAGCAGGCCCAGTCCGGGTTTACGTGTTGCTGCTGAGCCGCCTCTAGGCTGGTCCCTAGTATCCTAGTCAGCGATAGCAGGCACAGTCTGGGTTTACGTGTTGCTGCTGAGCTGTCCCTAGGCTGGTCTCTAGTATCCTAGTCAGCGACAGCAGGCCCAGTCCGGGTTTACGTGTTGCTGCTGAGCTGCCCTTAGGCTGGTCCCTAGTATCCTAGTCAGCGACAGCAGGCCCAGTCCGGGTTTACGTGTTGCTGCTGAGCTGCCCTTAGGCTGGTCCCTAGTATCCTAGTCAGCGACATCAGGCCCAGTCCGGGTTTATGTGTTGCTGCTGAGCTGTCCCTAGGCTGAGCTGTCTCCTAGTCAGCGACAGCAGGCCCAGTCCGGGTTTATGTGTTGCTGCTGAGCTGTCCCAAGGCTGGTCCCTAGTCTCGTAGTCAGCGATATCAGGCCCAGTCCGGGTTTACGTGTTGCTGCTGAGCTGCCTCTAGGCTGGTCCCTAGTATCCTAGTCAGCGATAGCAGGCACAGTCTGGGTTTACGTGTTTCTGCTGAGCTGTCCCTAGGCTGGTCCCTAGTATCCTAGTCAGCGACAGCAGGCCCAGTCCGGGTTTATGTGTTGCTGCTGAGCTGTCCCTAGGCTGGTCCCTAATCTCCTAGTCAGCGACAGCAGGCGCAGTCCGGGTTTATGTGTTGCTGCTGAGCTGTCCCTAGGCTGGTCCATAATCTCCTAGTCAGCGACATCAGGCCCATTCTGGGGTTATGTGTTGCTGCTGAGCCGTCCCTAGGCTGGTCCCTAGTCTCCTAGTCAGCGACAGCAGGCCCAGTCCGGGTTTATGTGTTGCTGCTGAGCTGTCCCTAGGCTGGTCCCTAGTCTCGTAGTCAGCGATAGCAGGCCCAGTCCGGGTTTACGTGTTGCTGCTGAGCTGCCTCTAGGCTGGTCCCTAGTATCCTAGTCAGCGATAGCAGGCACAGTCTGGGTTTACGTGTTGCTGCTGAGCTGTCCCTAGGCTGGTCCCTAGTATCCTAGTCAGCGACAGCAGACCCAGTCCGGGTTTATGTGTTGCTGCTGAGCTGTTCCTAGGCTGGTCCCTAGTATCCTAGTCAGCGACAGCAGGCCCAGTCCGGGTTTATGTGTTGCTGCTGAGCTGTCCCTAGGCTGGTCCCTAGTCTTCCAGTCACAAGGCAGGAGCATTGATGCAAACGGACTGCGGTCAGTTCGCCCTCACTGAGGTGGTGCGAGAGTGCCACGACCCTCATAGAGTGGTCAGGGTGGAGTTAATAATAGTAAATCTATACTTACCTTAACATTATTTTGCAAGTTGATATTATGGTCACAATATCATCTGTGGGTCGATGTTTCGACCATGGTGTTGTGACATGCAGTCGTTGGGTATAAATACCATTATGGGGTTAACAAAGTGGGGGTTACCGAGCAGGCCCATGCTGGGTTAACTCAGTGAGTCACAATGACACCTTGTTGTGATATTAAAGAGATGGCGGCGCCCTCTCAGTGTAACTAAAGGGTCAACCATACTGCAGTGATTAAAGGGACAGTGGTGCCCTGCAGGACGCCAGCTTGGCAACTCTGACGTTAAATGGGCGGGAGCAGGATGTTGAGATGACGAATAGGAACGCAGCACCATGGCAGGGTTGCCAAAGGGACAGTAGCACAGGTTCATACACCTTATCGGGGCAGAAACGTAACAGGTTGGACAACACCCAGGACACGTGCATCATTCTGGGTTTATTTAAGGAACAGTCCCCTTGTAGTGATGCATGACTTTAATGGGGGCGCTGCTCCCTTTGTAAAAGAATACAAGTGTGTGCCCCAAATTTTTCTCAGAAGCAGGCAAAATTTGCTGCGGGTGCCACTGCCGGATGCCAGGGCTGCTAAATACCAGAGCTGTCTAATCTTTATTTCACCTCATGACTCTTTCATCCATCAATGCACCTCCCCTGTCCCTATATCTCACTCAGGTATGTTTTTTATATTCCCTCGTTTTTCACAGTTTTGCCATAATTCTTCTTTTTCGCTACCTTTCTCTTTCCTTTTCTGTGTCAAAGCCTGATGAGTAAAAATAAATCCTGGCAGTGGCACCGAACAAAGAGTGCCGGTGGACCCACCGGCTACCACCGGCTCAAACAAACCACTGCATGCAGGGACTGCCAGTAGCTGGCGTGCACATCAGCCTATTGCCTGGTCTCGCACTGATACATCTTTGCTGTCTGCTGTAGTCCCTGTGCCTTTAGTCCTGTTCCTCGCGCCTCTGCGCCCGCGAGGAGCCGCAGCCACCAACCCTCACTGCTACAAATCGCCTTTTCAACAACCTCTGCGTGGAGACTGGAGGCGCCTCGGCGCTTCCCGCCGGCAGCGGCCGGGCTCATTTGTACCCAGCGCTCCTTCGAGAACGGCGGGGCCGGCATCGGCCACGCCAAAAGTATGGCGGTCGTGCCGGCCCCCTTTTCCGACCAGAGGCAAGCCTGTTGCGCACCTTGGTGACGCGACAGGCGGCCTCACAAGCAATTGGTCCCGGGTCCTGGGCGTGCCACGGAAGTGATTGGAATCACTTCCGGGTCACGCGATGGGATAGCGCCAGACCGGTTAGAACCGGCCTGGCATGGAAACTCAGTTAAAAGGCTGGGGAGCGCAGGAGTCTGTCTCTTCGCTCCTCGCTCCCCAGCCTGCCACACCAGCCTCGCTAGGAGGCTGTAATTTCGATTTTCTTTTTTGTATTTTAGGTATCGCGTTGTGGACTGCGGTGGCCGAGGACCGTGTCGCGTGGTTCCAGGAAAGGCCGCAAGCGGAGGCAATAAGGTGGCTTGGGGGCCCTGAACAACCGGCTGCAATCGGAGGCTGCAACCGGCGTGACTGGAGTCTCTTTTCTTCCGTTTCCGGACGCAGGCGGCATCCCGGCAGGGCAGCAGCGGACGGCAGGTAACCGGTTGAGGTGGCGCTCGACTAGCGAAGGCGCGCAACCTTCCGGTATTCACCAGTGCAAGTTAGGGATATGGCTCAATAAACAGAGCTACTGACTTTGGTCCTGCGGACCCGGTTTCGAGCCTCGGTTAGGCTCTATAAAAATAGGCTGGTAGAGTTAAACAGTTGTAACAAGTATTTAGCAGCCTCGTGGGACTCTTGTACTAATTGTTTAACATTCTCTCGGTGGGGTAGTGGTGTTGTCCCGCAGGTCCCCGGTTGAGGTGGCGCTCGATTAGCGAAGGCGCTCACCCTTCCGGTAATCGTCAATCTTTTAGTGATATTCCCTCTGTGGTGTAGTTGTGTGGTACCGCAGGTACCCGGTTGAGGTGGCGCTCGATTAGCGAAGGCGCTCACCCTTCCGGAATCGTGTTATTTTCTTTCTTTAGCATTAAGCCCTGAACTGAGCGCAGTGGTGGCATTCTTTGTAGAGCCTCCTAAGCGCAATAGTTTTGATTTAGGGCGTCCAGGCACAGTATCAGCGTGGCATAAAACAGCCACTGATAAAGGGGTTAGCCAACTGAGGGGGAGGTATATTTGCGTTTAGTGACATGGCTGGGAAGGTAAAGAGGGGTGACAAGCACTCTCGTATGGAGAACTTTATGGAGGCAATGCTAAAAAAGGTGGACGAATTAGGGCAGGGTCTCGCTGATCTCAGGGAGAGGGTAGATGTGCAAGGGGGGACGGAAGAGAGAGAAGAGAGGGCCAGGCGCAGCATGGTGCCCCCAAGGTCGGCTTTTCCTCCCCTCCCCAAAAGGGTTAGGACTAAGAAGGGGGGCGAATTGAACCAAGGTTACCATTTGCCCCGGCCCCTGTTTTGCCTCCATAGGATGTCCCGCCCGCAGAACATGTACCAGTTCCGCCAGTTGCCCCAGTGTCAGTCCCTGCGCCTGTCCCTGTGCCAGCTCCCCAGCCCAGGAAAGAAGCAGGGCCCGTAGGGGCCCCGCACCTTTCACCAATTACCCCGGTGTCAGTCCCCCAGCCCGGGGAAGGGCCCGGACCGTCAGGAGATAGCCCACAGCTGCCGGTGTTTCCTGCTACGGGGGGGAAGGGGATCCCACAGGATGTAGTGTCCCATTTAGCAGCAATCCTTCCTTGGTTGGGGAAGGCAGGGATCCTGTCATCAACAGTGGGGGGTAAGGATGTTGGTAGTGATCCACTCGCAGAGATGAGGCTAATAGTGGCTCAGTTTCATGGTGCACCAGTGGACAAAACGGTGGAGGGCCTGGGTACACTTTCCCCTGTCGTTTCAGCGGGGGTTGCCAACCCACTTGAACTCAGCAGGGGAGTACCGGGGAGCAGCCTGACGAAGGAAAAACCGTCAGAATCAGCCGGGTCCGCTCCAGTAGGTAAGCAGCTGACATTGCCAATGTTGAATGTGGGGGAGTCCCGCACAGAGCGGGAGTAGTTGGGGAGGCATGTCACACAGGAAGTAAAAGACAGGATTTGGTCGGGGGCTTATATTAATATGTTCTCTTTGCTTATTTGTGAAAAGGAGAGGGAAGATGCCAGGAAGAACAAAGACTGGATGCTCCCGAGGGAATGGGCAAACGAACTTATGAAGTACAGGGTTGAAGAAAACTTGATTAATTGGATTAGAGGTTTTTCCATTTTCATGGCAGTCATGGCTGAGCGTTTCCCCAATATACAGGCAGAGATGGCATGTTACCAAAACAGGATTGTTCTGGCGCATGATAAATACGGGGGGGAGGGATGGAAGGAATATGACGAGTTTCAGGAGACCTAAAGCATCTGACCCATCCCTATCTTGGGACCGCATTGACACGATTGCATGGTTAGACCAAATTGGCGGGGGAGTTCAGGAAAGGGCCAAGAACCAGTCCTTTCGGTCACAGCCAAACACAGGTCCCTCCGGCCATACAAACACCGGGGGAGGACGCAAAGGGACATGCTGGGATTTTAATAGACGTGCTTGCACTAGACCGCAAGGCACCTGCAGGTTTAAACATGCGTGTTCTATCTGCGCGAACCCGTCTCACCCCGAGTCCAAATGTTTTAAGAAAGCAAAGGATAAGGGGGGTAAGAAACAGGAGTGAGGTGCAGGCACATCACAAGGCACGGTCACCCATTGATGTAACGGCACTGACACCCTGGCTAAACAAATATCCTTGTCATTCCACCGCAAAAATCCTGCTAGATGGTTTCAGGTACGGCTTTAGGATACCGGCACCTGATTATGTGGGGGCATCAGAGTGCAAGAACCAACTCTCGGTGCGGGCCAAACCCAGTGTAGCAGCGATGAAAATTGATAAAGAATTGCAACTGGGCAGAGTAGCTGGCCCATATGATTCCATCCCTGTTGAGAACTTTGTCTGCTCCCCTTTGGGCTTGGTCCCCAAGAAGGAAAGTGGAGAATTCAGACTCATACATAACCTGTCGGCACCCAAGGGAAGTTCATTGAATGATGCAATTGATGATGAGTTTTGCAGTGTGAGATATGCTTCTTTTGATCAAGCGGTGGAGATGCTCAGGGGTTTAGGCCCTGGAGCCCTTTTGGCGAAATCAGACAGAGAGTCCGCTTTTCGTCTGTTGCCAGTCCACCCGTCTGATTTTCATCTACTTGGCTTTCAATTTTTAGGGTAAATTCTACATGGACATGTGTATGCCCATGGGCTGCTCGGTTTCCTGCGCATATTTTGAAAAATTCAGTTCATTTCTGGAATGGGTTTTCAGACAGGTGACAGGGCACCAGTTTGTCATGCACTACCTGGATGATTTTCTTATCTTGGGGTCACCGGGCTCCCGGGAGTGTGTTTGGGCGCTGCAGGAATTTTGCGCGCTCATGCATGCTTTTGGGGTTCCCTTGGCCCCGGGAAAGACGGTTGGACCTAGTACAACAATAGAGTTCCTGGGGATTGAGTTAGATTCCATACAGGGGTGTTTCTTGTTGCCCGCGGACAAGATCACCAAGTTCAGGGCAGCATTACAGCAGTGCTTGGTTAGGGAGAGGGTCACCTTGCACCAGTTACAACAGACATTAGGGCAGTTTTGCTCTAAGGATCATACCTATGGCAAGGCCATTTTCCCGATCCATCTCACAGGCCATGGCGGGTCTCAGGGAGCGACACCACCACACCAGGCTGTCAGCTGAGGTCAGGCAGGACATGCGGATTTGGATGGCATTCCTGCAGGACTTCAATGGCAGGGTAGTGTGGCCCGGTCCGCCCACTACTTCCGCGGAGTTAGGTTTAATGACTGACGCTGCGGGTAGTGAGGGATTTGGTGCCATACTCGGTACCGAGTGGGTGGCGCAGCGGTGGCCAGCATGGTGGGTGGAGACCGGTTTGACGTGCAACATAGGTTTCCTAGAGTTGTTTCCCATCTGGGTGGCGTTAACAGTATGGCCAGAACAACTGCGTAATCAATCAGTGGTGTTCTGGTCAGATAACATGACGGTGGTCGAATGCATCAACCAACAAGCGGCACGGTGTAGGATGATTCTCCGTCTATTGAAGGAGATTGTACTGTTATGCATGAAGCTAAATATGCAATTTAGAGCTAAACATGTGCCAGGTGTATTAAACCATGCTGCTGATGCACTTTCTCGCTTTAAGATGCAGGTTTTCAGGGCACACCTCCCGGCGGCAGCGGAGTATGCCACCCCTTTCCCAGAACTACTTTGGCAGATTGGTGCCCCCAACTACCGGACCTCGTGGCAGCTAGCCTAGCACCCAGGACCAGGAAAGCATATGAAGGGGCGTTTTGGGCATATTGTTCCTTCTTGGGAAGGAAGTGGGCTGAAAAGTGGTATGACGCGGGGGCACTCCTTCATTACCTGGGGTTTTTGAAGGGGGAAGGGCGTTCACCGGCAGCGGCCAAACGGCATGTGGCGGCAATCTCTTTCTTCGCCCAAGCTAGAGAGAAAGGGGATCCTACCAACAGCTTTATAGTGAAGAAGGCATTGAAAGGTTGGCAGCGCCTCCAAGGGTCTACCCCAGATACGAGGCAGCCAATCGGGGTGGAGCTGCTAACATCTTTACTGAGGACCCTCCCCCTGATTTGCACCACATCAGAGGAAGTTCTGTTGTTCACCGCCGCTTTTTCATTGGCCTTTTATGGTGCTTTTAGGATTGGGGAATTGGTGGCCCAAAACAAACAGGATGTTCAAGGCGGACTGCAGTTTGACCGCGTGAAGGTTCAGGGGGATGCTCTATTGATATCAATTAGGAAGTCCAAGACGGACCAAGAAGCACAGGGGGACGGGGTAGTACTGCATCGGGCGCATGGTAATCCTTGTTGCCCCCTCTCACAGGTGGAAGCTTTCCTACAGTCTAGACCTGGTAACAAAGGGGGGCCTCTCCTAGTACATGCTGATGGTATTCCACTCACACGGTTTCAGTTTAAGGGGGTCCTGGACATGGCAATACAGAGGGCAGGTCTAAACCCAAGTTGTTTTGGTACGCATTCTTTTAGGATAGGGGCTGCCACGGAAGCAACGGCTAGGGGTTTACCTAGCAACAACGTCCAAAGGATTGGGAGGTGGTCCTCCAATTGTTACAAGCGCTATGTGCGGCTACATATTTTGTGAGCGGGATAGTTGCCAGGTGCTGATGCGTATGTCCTTCTCTGCTTTCATTTACAGTTTCTCAAACCTGTCACGCAGGGGGGAAACTGCAAACGCCGCAACAACAACACCAGGCAACCCAAAGACCGTCATCGCCGAAGCAAAGATCACAGGTCGCATGGATCATTGGCCACTCGTATGTGAAGCGTTTGTCTAACTTTTTCCTTACAGGGAGCTACAAGGCTAGGGCAGAGCGTGCAGGTTTTAAGGTATCATTTCATGGGAAGGGGGGCCTATGCTTGAGCCAGTTTAGGGGTTTCACACTAGAGCTATTAAACAGGGGTGGGCCCCGTCCCAGTATTATTATCTTGCACCTTGGGGGGAAGGATCTGGCAAGCCTTGGTAGAAGGGGGCTAGTGGAAGCAATAATCTCAGAAGTGAGTTGGTTAGCCAAGACATGCCAGAGGTGTACCATTGTGTGGTCACAAATAATTCCAAGATCCCAATGGAGGGGAGGGGAGTCTGTAAGAGCGCTGAATCACTCAGTGAGGAGAATAAATAACAAAATAGAGAGGCTCTTCAGGGCTCCCCGTCTACAGACAATCGCCCACGGGTGTATCAGGGGGGAGTCGTGCTTCTTAAAAGACGGTGTCCATTTGTCAAGAGTAGGCAATGAAGCGTTCCTAGAAAATCTCCTAGCTTGGTTTGTTGGTCTTCAGGGGCAGGGTATGACCCCTAGTGAGCGCAGGGGGGCCAGATAGTCGGTTAACTATGCTGGCCTGTGGCGGTAAGGTCATGATTGGTGAGCAGTAAATTTAAGGTCCTTAGAGGGCGGCGCCATTCTTGAATGGGGTCGCCCAAGTGGGAGGGACAGGTGGTCTCTCCTAGAACTCCAGGGGCAGTTACACCCGGTTGGCTGGATGGGTGCGGGGGAGAGGGGAGTCACGCTTTCCCTAGGCTGGTTGGCCACCCCGCACGTGCACAATGGCGCCAGTAAATGGCGCAGAACTGCAAGGGCCCCTTTATGGAGATGATATACAGAGCGTACGGGGGTAACCGGGGGGGGAAGTACCCTCACGGTAAACGGGCCCTCTGCGCATGCGCACTCCGGCTGGAGGGTGTGGTTAAATTGATAAGGATCTGACACCAGTTAGCGACCTTGCCGTAGGCCCAAATAGGATACGCAGAAAAGTAAAATGCTGTGATGATTATTAAAGATATGTTAGATTCGGATAGGAAAACCTTTGTATTAGAGTTATGTTAAGGTTAGCCAACTGACATCTGTACTTATCAATTGTAATCAGTGTAATGCATAATTTTCTGCGTAAATTTGTAAATCTTGTATATATTAATAATGTTTATTCATTTTGTTTAATAAATACGGCCGGGGTTTTACGACCCCCACATCCAAAATTCTTCTCATGTCATTGATCTGGGTCCAGTTATGGGAGGAGGGGGTGTAGGTAGTACCTGGCCATAGAGAACGGCGGGGCCGGCATCGGCCACGCCAAAAGTATGGCGGTTGTGCCGGCCCCCTTTTCTGACCAGAGGCAAGCCTGTCGCGCACCTTGGTGACGCGACAGGCGCGCCTCACAAGCAATTGGTCCCGGGTCCTGGGCGTGCCCCGGAAGTGATTGGAATCACTTCCGGGTCACGCGATGGGATAGCGCCAGACCGGTTAGAACCGGCCTGGCATGGAAACTCAGTTAAAAGGCTTGGGAGCGCAGGAGTCTGTCTCTTCGCTCCTCGCTCCCCGGCCTGCCAACCCAGCCTCGCTAGGAGGCTGTAATTTCGATTTTCCCACCCACCATCCCCTAAAGCAAAGTATTGGGGTTTGTGATCGATGTAGGATACTCGACAAGCTTGTATAGGTTTTGGTTGTAGGGGTTTATCAAAATTGTGTTTTCTCTACCAACTGATTCTGTTTACAGGTCATCAATCGTCGTATTTAGTGCTATTCCTAGGTCAGGCGGTAAGGTCATGATTGGTGAGCAGTAAATTTAAGGTCCTTAGAGGGCGGCGCCATTCTTGAATGGGGTCGCCCAAGTGGGAGGGACAGGTGGTCTCTCCTAGAACTCCAGGGGCAGTTACAGCCGGTTGGCTGGATGGGTGCGGGGGAGGGGGGAGTCACGCTTTCCCTAGGCTGGTTGGCCACCCCGCACGTGCACAATGGTGCCAGTAAACGGCGCAGAACTGCAAGGGCCCCTTTATGGAGATGATATACAGAGCGTACGGGGTAACCGGGGGGGGGGGGAAGTACCCTCACGGTAAACGGGCCCTCTGTGCATGCGCACTCCGGCTGGAGGGCGTGGTTAAATTGATAAGGATCTGACACCAGTTAGTGACCTTGCCGTAGGCCCAAATAGGATACGCAGAAAAGTAAAATGCTGTGATGATTATTAAAGATATGTTAGATTCGGATAGGAAAACCTTTGTATTAGAGTTATGTTAAGGTTAGCCAACTGACATCTGTACTTATCAATTGTAATCAGTGTAATGCATAATTTTCTGCGTAAATTTGTAAATCTTGTATATATTAATAATGTTTATTCATTTTGTTTAATAAATACGGCCGGGGATTTTACGACCCCCACATCCAAAACTCTTCTCATGTCATTGATCTGGGTCCAGTTATGGGAGGAGGGGGTGTAGGTAGTACCTGGCCATACAGCCCTCGCTTCGGCTGCACGTTGGCGCGTTTTATGAAGGACGGTAATTGGGGGCGCAGCAGCCTCCCCGTTTATGTGCCTTGGCAGCAATAGCAGCTGAAGATGGCGTCTCTCTCTCACAGTTTGAACTTTTTCCTCCGCTTTTTTTACGGTACTTTTGATCGATTTCTGTAAAGGTGAATTTTTTATATGTTTAAGAAGATGAAAGGCTCTCGTTCCCTATTCTGGGTTTGAAATACCCTGCTAGTATCTCCCCCTGGAACAGTCTAACCCACGCACAGGGTTCCTGGCGCAAAACTACCTTTGTGAAGCCAGAATATGCTAAAAGACTCTGGATGGCAGAATTGGTTTTAGCAGAATTTAGGTACATTTTTTGAGAGAAGAAGCCCTAAACGTGCATACCTAAAATATTTGAAGTTATTTCGCAGGGCCAGACTGGCCACCCAGGCAGTGCAAATTTGGGGCCAAAAATAGCCCCGGGCAAGGCCAAAAAAGTGGCCTACATTTGAAGAGCGCAACCTTTCACAAAACATTGGTTGCTTAGTGTCAAGTGTCTAATTTTGGGAGAAATGTGGGGTAAATTAAGCATTGTAAAGCTTGTAGGGTCAGTTTCACTGTAGCATTGACCAAGACTGGAAATATTGCAGATGTAAAAACTGAATAGTCATAACAGTCATAGCACCTTGTACAATCCAATGAGACACCCACTACAGATCAACTGTGTCATCCACCCAGATTATCATATAAATCACAAATTGAACACAAAGCCAAGGTGAAAATTGGCTAGATCAGGTTCTCTGGGAAAAGGTAATCACTTAGGGGTAACTGTTCCTATGAAAAAGGACGCAACCTATTCTGGTGGCTTAGATAAACGTGTTGGAGTGGTCTCTTTTTACACTCGCGATTGGATATAGATGAAGGTGGGGAAATTACTCCTTTTGGAAAAAGTGCCCTCACACACCCTTGCGGGTGTCATGCTTCATCATCGGGCGTTTGCTCCTCGTGGGGGTGGCGCTGCTGTCCCCCACGGGCCCCGCGAGAGGGCTCTTTGGCGGAGATCTTTTGAGGAGAGACGCCGCAGTTGTGCATGCGGGTGTGTGGGCCTTACAGAGTGTGTGCGTGAGTTAAAATTGCCTCCCCGGTACCTGTAAATAGACTTTTATTCGGGGGTCCAGGTGGCAAGGTTAAACAAGCATTTGCAATGCAATAGGTCTCGCATTTGCGAGAGTTTGAGCTATTGGCATTGTAAATGACAATGTCTTTTATTTATGTCTTTATTTTTAAAACCAATAAATAAAAGACATTGTCATTTACAATGCCAATAGCTTAAACTCTTGCAAAAGCGAGAGCTATTGCATTGCAAATGCTTGTTGTGTAGTGCTACCAGTAGTGAGCCCTGCCATGACTCTGGGACAGCTGACCCAGATATCCTATCCTGCTCAGCTGGGCAGACGCTTGCAGTAACTACTCCAGTGTGTCTCGCTCTGAGGGCTAACCAAAACACTGGCACAACAACCTTCACACTTGCCAAATTGGCTAGCTTTTGTATGTATGACACAGTAGTGAGCAAAAAATCAATAAGCCAATGATAGGCCACTGTTCGCATTTTGCTTGGACATGAAGCACTAGTTTGACATACAACTGACGCGTAGGTGGACTGAAAATTTGTAATAAACTACTTTTGGAAGCAGGGATCCATTAGTGATCCAGATTTGCGCATCAGAAACACGATAACTGAATTTGAAGGGTGAAGGGGTAGACTGAAATCAATGTGACAGCAGTAGAAAACAGCAATGGAGAAGCTGGAAAGGAAAGATGGTGAACAAATGAAGGCACCTTCGCAGTCAAATGGGCAAACATTTGGCCAGAAAGTCACAGACCAGGTGAGGACACATATCACTGGTGCAGACAACGTTTCTTAATTGAGAGAGGATACCAAAGAGTTCCTTGGTGGGGACAGAGTCACAAGAAAGGCAGATGGAACAATAACTCTTCTTGACTTTCAGGGTTGTTGCCCTGTGCATCCTCAAGTGTGGTCGGTAGATGGGCTAAGTTGCCTGTTCCATTACTTCACTTACACAAATGCTTGGTTTATAGCATTGAGAGTTGCAATCTCTTTCAATAAATATTTTCCAGATCCTGTATTGCTAAGAGAGGAAAAGCTGTTGTACTTACTGTATCTTCAAGTCACAGATCAGAGGCTGAAACAGCAATATTTGATTGGGTGATACTGTACAGCAGGGAAAAGATAGTCGGAGGAGTCTTATCAGGACTCTAATAGGGTATGTTTGGTCAAGGCTGAGGTAGCAATGAAGACCAAGATAGCAAGGTGGACACTCCAAGAACTAGTGAAGGCTTTAAAATATCTATTATCATGTAATCTGTAAAAAATGTCATGTTGCTGAATGGTTTGAACCAATGACGCGCACATAAAACTGCTGCAGTTCAAAAGTATAGATTAAGGATTTAATCGAGAGATATAAGGCCTGTCAAAGAAGAAGCCAACAAGGACAGTCTGGCAGACTGCTAAGCAAAGGTTTGTAGTGGAATCGCAAGTTTCAGCAAAGGAGAGCTGAATGCCAGGAGAGCAGAATGTGAATAGATGGAGTGAGTTGCTCTAGGCAAGGAGGGAGTCAATCAGTAGTGGGGAAAGACTTAAAGGTGTTTTTGTGCACCTTGGATTTCACTTCCAGCTCTTACTGAGTCGGAAGAAATACTTTCTGGGAACAGTGCACGGATATCTGCCAATCATGCCTCAGTGAAGAACAACCAATCAGACTGCTTTTCAGTGAGCGGTAAACGGACGAGTGTTTGGACAGGATTCTTACATGAAAAGGAATGCATTTCAGGGATTGCTGAAAGAAAACAAGGAGATAGGTTACAGGTAGATGCATGCAGGGTATATTAGGAAGGACTGATCCCAAAAGGAGGAGCAGGATTCGGACCATGTTGGGCAAAAAGGTTTGAGAAAGGGGCCCAATGGGAGGCTTGACGTTTAAGGGCACCCCTCTTGGTTTCTGGTAAAGTGATGGAAGGCAACAGGGCTTACCAAGGAGGGTGTGGGAAATACAGAGGGACATAGTGTTATGGAGCGTGAAGAAGAGGGCGAAATGATGTTAGTTGGTGGCATGGAAGAGAAGTAAATGCATGGGAATAACTAAAGGTGAGCTGAAGGTGCAGAAAGTAGGTTTGGAGAGGATGCTGAAATCGGCCAATAGAACTTCACATTGTCACACTCATCACGGACATGACAAGTGGAGTGCTCGGTGTAAAAATGCAAATCGAACAGAGGTGAACCACTTTGTTGATGCGGTCAAAGCTCGAGTATTGTGCAGCAGACTGAAAAGTTTAGAAATAAAGTACGTCTTGTAACGAGATGATGCAGTTAGTGTAGCTGCCATAATAGAAGATCTTCAGCAAAATGTAAATTTCCTGTAAGTGTACAGCCAAATATGAACCCTGGAAGTTAATAAAAATAACGTTCTTCCAGAAAAAAAGGAGAAAGTTCAAAATTAAAGTAGAATACAGGTCGAGGACAAAACAGCACCCAATATCAAATTAAGTGCATATTGCATCTTTGAACTGGCAATGAAAGCACTTTGTGGAGCGCTCCCTGCCCTTTATGCCAAACAGTATACGTCAGTCACCCAGTAAAAGCAATGCTAAGGCATCCAACACAATATCTGCAAGCTGGTACTGTGTGCGCACACAAACTGCCGAGTCAAGAGTACATAGAATAACTGGGAAGCGCCACTACCCCTGCTGCATAAGAAACTGAAGTGTATGCTTACATCTTGATGCCTCAGCAGGTAAGTGACACCAACATTTTAAACTATCAGGCACAGAAAAACCAAACAGTTGCATAAACAACACAACTCCCTCACAAACACACAACAATGGCAGCCTGGCAGTGACAGACTCCCTGCCATAAATCAGGGACAGTGGGAAACCGCGCGCTGACTAGGGGCGAGAAAAGGCATATTCCTAAAGAAAACAGCAACGAAATGACTGCACGGGATAAAACACACACACAGCCTGACATCACAGCATTCCTCTGCCCTGGGCAGCCCCAGGCGCCCAGCCGCGCTCCCCGGTGGAATATTAACAGGATGCGAGGCAGATCTGAGCCCAGGATTCGGAAGGATGAAGGGGGTAAACATGGGGGCGCACTGCAGAAGTGGTTGCGCGGATACAATATGGAGTACAAGAAAGTGGAAGCACGCGAAAGTGAAAGCGTGCCATGCCCACGCTGTGATAAAACGCAGTGATGAAAAGAGACGCCCGGCGAACAGGAGACGCGCGCCATGCGCGCAAGCGTGCTGAAACGCCACGAGCCGTACACGAGGAGATGTGCACATCGCCTGTCCGGGCGCGTGCACATCTCCTGTCCCCCTTCCGACGAAAAACCGACAACAATAGATCTCGCCAAGGCGGGCAGCGCATGCGCTGCGTCGCTAGGCGAGACCTAAAAACAACAAGGGATAAGGAGAACCTCTTACAAACAAATATAGTAGAGGGAATAGTATTATCTGGGAAAAGGACCTGCAATGAGAAACAAGCATTGGCAATGCAATAGGTCTCGCATTTGCGAGAGTAAGAGCTATTGGCGTTGTAAAGGTGAATGTTTATTACTTATGTGTGGAGTGGAGTGGATGTATGTGGTGTGTAGTGGAATTATGTGGTATGGTGTGCAGTGGAATTATGTGGATATTAATTTTGTGGTATTTAGTGTATTGGAATTATGTGGAGTGATGTGAATGACAATAACAGACCGACTGATGAAGAGGGCTGCTAAAATCCTCTATATATCAGTACATTCACACACAAGTTTAGCAAAATCAAAAAGCTGGATCTAAAAAGTGTATCTCTATCAATTATAGACATTTGTAGGGCAACAGAAATAAAACGGTGGGTGTTAGTAATTAAAGGTGTTATTAGTTAGATGTACAGCAGAAATGAGACACAGGATCAAACATCTCCTCTAGAATGAATCCTAGCTGAAATTGTTTATTAGAAAAAAAAATGGAACCAAATATGAATCTTTTTTAGTTTCCAAAATAGGGGTTGCTTGGCTCTATGGGGACACGTAATGTATTCAAGTGTATTGGAAGTATGTTTAGTGGGATTGTGTGTTATGGAGTGTAATAATGTAGAATGGTATTTTGTGTTGTGTTTGTAGTGGATTTTAATTATGTGGTGTTCTGTAGAATTTTGTGGTTTGTTGTGTGATTATGTGGTGTGTATTGGATGTATGTGGTGTGTTATGTAATTGTATTGTTGATTAGAATAATGTGGTTTGTTGTCAAATTATGTGGTGTGTAATGGAAATGTGTTGAGTTGAATTGTGTGATGTGGGGTGAAATTATGCTGTCGAAATTATGTGACATGGTGTGGAGTGTTTTTATGTGGATTGTTGTTATGTATTGTATTGTATTGTAATTGCATTTGTATAGCGCTTACTACCCCTGACGAGGCGTCGAAGCGCTTTTTCGGCGAGTAGCACGCTACTCCGGGACCCATAGAGGATTAGTGTTGAATTAGTATAGTGAAATGTGGTATAGTTTGTCTTTCTGTGGTGTGTAAATATGTGGTAGTGAGTAGAATGTTATTATGTGGAGTTGAATTATGTTGTGCTGAGTGGTATTATGTGGAGTGTAAATATTCTGTGTGATGTTGATTTATGTGTTGGTGAATTGTGTGGGGTTGAATTGTGTGGTATTGTGTGTTATCCACATCCAGGTATGCCATATGGTACCCAGGCGAGCGGAATTAAAAATAAATCAAACTAGCACCCCTGTTATATTTATGAAGTGTAATTTTATCCTAAAATGGAAATAGTTTGAGTAAAAACGTGGGACTGGCAGAATGATGCACAAAGGAGCATACTTCTTATGAGCGCGAGGAGCTATTGCAGCATTAAGTACTAGACAATATGCAGATGTTTTAGTTTTAGGTTGATGCACTCAGCAGTGTTCACCAGGATAGGGCTTACATTGTTTAATTCTGATCAGCAGACCCACGCAATCATTTTCACATAAACCCACTGAACTGCTCCTGAGTTCCTGCTCTGGCACAGATTGAAATCTCTATAAAAGTGTTTCAGTGCCTTCTTTCTCTGAACACGGCAGGGGAGTGTTTGCATTCCTTTTAGATAAGAGTGGTTGGACACCAGTTGTATTAATGAGGCAATAAAACTCCTCTGTTAAGAAGCTTCTAACAGTTTTCCAAGGAAGGAAGCAAGTGTGACTGTACAGGGATGCCAGCCTACATAATTAAAGTACTAGTAAAGCCGAAGTTACTTAACTTTGATTATTATCCCTTGTATGAAAACAACATTTAACACTAATTTGGCAACAGATACATTAGCCCACTTAGCTAATTTTTTATATAAAAAGTTAAGAGAGCAGGCGTGTTCCAATGTGTGAAAAGGGAACCTCTCTCAGATCAAGTAATCACTGTTGCTTTGAGGCAAGCTGAAGAGACAGAAAGCTGAAGTTTGAGGCCTAAGCCTGCAACTGCAGGTACTAGCACCAGCACGCTTCCAACAGACAGAAGAAGAAAGGGCACTAACCTCCAACCTACTGCCACAGAGCTGTGCCCCATTTCTGGGCCAGCATTGCCCCCTTTGCCATGCCCAGCAAGGGACGTTCGCAGTGTCGGACCCTCTGGAGATGGGGATGAGCGGACAGCTAAAATAACCCGGAACACTGTAGGCAGGACCAGACTGGCCGTAGCGGGCATTGGGGGTTTCTCCGGGAGGCTGGAAGGGTGGGGGCCGATTTGAAGCCGTGGGGACCAGTTTTGTAACTGGGAGCCGGTTTTGCAGCAGTGCTACAATATCAGCCCCCAGTAACAAAAGCAGCAGTGCTGGGGGCCGGTTTAGTTAAGCACCATTCTTCACACTTGCACTCTCGCCTGACTCTCCCCTCCAAGGGGCAAAATTTGCCAGGGCTGATTTGTGTTCTCAGTCAGGCCCTAACTGTAGGTTGGTTAGTCAATTTTAGTAGAACTATGAAAAAATGGCAACACATTTGAAACACACCTGGTGTTGTCTCTGCTTTATTTGGGTGTGGCTTATATTTGCTTCCAGGGTGAAGCAGACTGGCCTGGCTGCTGCTGGTGTCTCTGAAAGACACAAGAGCTATGGCAGATTCAATCGTGTCAGGTTGGTGCCCCTGAATGTACGTAAACTGAGGCAGAGTCAGCCACACGTCAAGTCGGTGTCTGTGACAGCCATCCATGGTGGGGTAGAAGTATTCACTCTTCTTGCCTGATGAGATGCTCCTAGAAAGGTCTGCAGGTTCGGGTGAGAATCAGTCACATGCCTGTGTCTCCTGAAGTCAAAGTAAGCCACACATCAGTACAACACCCCTGGAAAGCCGGAAGATGTTAGAGAGAAAGCTACAGTCAGGCTGGTGCTTCTGGAGGTCAGAGCCCTGAGAAGGTCATCAGCACTGGGACCGAGATAGTCTTCTGTCAGGCTGGTACATCACATGGTCAGCACCAATTGGCTTCCAGGACTGGGATGAGGCAAGTCCCTTGTCTGGACGGTGTCTCAGAAGGCCCGCGAGGTGAGTTTGTAGTACACTGCATGCCATAGCATGCCTCCGAAGGTCTGTCAGCGCTGCGACAAAGTCAGGAATAATCCAGGTGTTTGGCTGGGAAAGGCCGGTGATAAAATTATTTCAAGCATTGTCATTTTCATAACAGACCAGGGTAGTGCATCTGCTCACTTAAATAACACACACCAAAAACTCAGAAAAAATATAGCCAAAAGGCAAAGAGAGCCTTGAACCTTGAACCTACAAACATCCTACAAGCTCGAACCCAACGAGGTGTCGGTCTGTGGAGAATAAAACTATGATCCCACATCCAATTGGAAGCAGGGAATGTAGCCTCAATTGGCCGGAGAGACAAGCTGCAGGTATTAATCATGACAGAACATGTCGATGTGAGGGAAACACGCTCAGTGCTGGCTCAGACAGGAAAGAATGAACACAGACGGAGGCCCCACGAGAAAGGGACTGCAGACTGTGAACTACATGGAATTTTTACAGGTAAGCAGCTGGCGTTTAGAACAAGCAGTAAATGCAACAGCGTCCTCTCCATTCACCCCATTTGATCGGCGTCTTCATTTCCTGCGGCAGCCATTGAAATAAACAAGTGATTGTAAATAGAGCTGAGGGTTGTTTCCATGAAGCAGCCAGCATGAGGAGCCCGTGGGCAAAACTTCAGCTGGTCGCAAATTCCATGACTAGGCTGTGATGCCTAGAACGGGTGGAGGGGCCAGCGGGTGCTGTGCCTGAGGCTTCTCATACCAGAGACCTTGCAGTGCCGCAAGCTGCATATGCAACATTGTGCGTTTCTTTAAATTGCCAATCCCTGCGTGTTGGTTTTACTGTGTTGTGTACTGCTATTTTCACGACGGATCCTGTCACGAGTCGCGTCCAGTCAAGTCATTGTAAATAGCGCAGAGTGGGCTTTTACATGAAGCAGCCTGCGGGAAGCGCCTGAGAGGCCGGCTTCGGCGGGACGTGAATTCCACAAGTAGGGTGCAAAGGCCAGACCGGGAGGAGTTGCCATCGCGTGCTGTTCTCGAGGCTTCTCATACCGGAGTCCTTGAATGCTGATGAGCAACTGTGGGGCGCCTTGCTGAGCAAATAAAAGGTGCTCAATGATGAACAATGAAAACGAGCACTGTGACAAAATTTACAGCCCTGTTTTCACTTGCGCTCAAAATGGAAAAGCAGGGGGAGCAGCTGTGCTGTAAGGAGAGCCTTCCCATGCCTCGGTGAAAATGAGAAGAAGAAAAAAACAGTGCACCAAAATTAACCCAATAGAAAGGTTGGGAGGAGTACATGTAATAAGGCCAGTAGCCATAGGAGGAAACTAAACACCAAAAGGAGGGACATATACAGCCAATGCACCAATGAAAAGCCAGGTTTTCAGAAGGGCACAGAAAAGAACGAATGAAAAACAATGGGCATGGTCGAAGCCCACAGAGTAGATACAGCATGTCTCGAAGAGACAGCGCATGCGCTGCCTAAGGCAAGACCTAAAAAGGGGCTCTGAATTCCTCTTCTTGATTCTTCAGACCAGAGGGGTGTTAGAGAATAAAAACTCTGATTTTGAGTGGCAGCTCTACCTTGTTTCTGCCCCTTTTTAAGTCTCACCGGAGACAGCATATGCGCTGTTGCTTGTGAGAAATTTTGTTAACTTACAATGGGCATAGAGCCTACCTGTTGCTTTCCTTTGGTCGGCTTCATCGTTATTCTCAATTGCTTGCTTCTCTTTTATCGTGCCAGCTTCCCTTACTCTTTGTATGTTTGTCCCTCTCCTTAATCATTACCAAGTACGTGCGTTGTTCCAGTACTCACACTTTAGGAGCTACTTTTTTCTTTTTGTTGAAGCACTTCTTAAATGTGCATGTCTTTGAAGGACGTTTCCCTCCTGTGCTTCTCTTCACCTCCTTTTCGCTCTTTCTTACCCGTGTGCTTTTGTCCCCTTTGCTGTTGTTGCTTGCTCCCTCCAGTTGTCTGTGTTATTACTTGCCTTCACTTGCTGTTGTTTTGTTGCTTGCCCCCATTCGCTGACCTCCATGTTGTTGCTTGTCCCCAGATGCTAACCGTGCTATTGCTTTCCACCACGCTCCCTCCGGGTTGTTGCTTCCCCCTTCCACCCTCCATCTTGTGGCTTGCCCCTCCCGTACTATTTCCATTGTCTGTATTGCCTCCTCACCTATCCGCCATAACAAAAAAAAAGCATTAAGAAGCAGCCAACACTGGCCGCGTGACAGAGCTGTAAAAAAAACTTTTATAAATACCTTCCTCCATTCTTCCTGTTGTTGTTTCTTTCCACAACCCTCACTTGTCACTGCTTGCCTATATCAACCCACAATAACACAGAAAAAGCATTATGATGAGGACACTGCTAGCTATGTCATAGCGTTTTTTTTGCCGCCAATTTCAACCATGCAGTACAGCAGCCGTGCTGCTGTGTATCATGGCTAAAACATTGACAAAGCAAATAGCTCGGGTAGTTGAGACCTATTGGCTTTATCAATGCTTCTTTTTAATACTACCACTAGGGTATAATAACCTATTCACTACTAATATGACTTTATCACTACCCTAAGAACCCTTTCTAGCAACCGTAGATTGATGCTAAAAAGAATACGGTTCTATTCCTATGCCTTGAAGTTTGCATGCAGTGTCTTAAAGGTAAGTTATAGCTCACTGTGCTACAGGGGAAGGATTGCAACTTATGAACTGCAAGTAGCAAAAGGCTCTCTGTGATAAAAGCAGTAACCCATCGACTTATCTACATAAAATACAAATGTGTAATCTGCATGTTACACTTTGCCTACCATGGCCTCAGTGTGACGACCTGGCAGAGGCGGGTATAGCAAGGACAGTGCTACTGTGCTTGGCTACCAACATTGACTCCCCACCCCGCCCCCAAGGGCCAAGGTGTGAATGGCCTAACATCTAGAGCAAGACCTGGCCCCCAGTGAGGTAGCATCACTCACCTCCCCCCGTCCATCATGTCCTCAGTGTGATGGCCTGCTGGGGAAGGAGTGGGGAAAGGCACTATCTCTGGGGTCTGAGCCAAGGTGAAAATGCTCCATCTACAGCCACCAAACTGGCCTCCCAATAACACCGCTCTGAGGGCACATGCCCTCCGCCTCTAAGCACTGTGTGCTTGTAGTCCGCATGCCCATGTTGGCCCCATATGACAGTGGCCTGGGCAGGTAGACATGGCAGGGGCTGGGTGGCTGATAGGAGATTGTGCCCTCCAAGAAACTAGCCCACAGCCGGCACTCAAGCTCCTGCCCATTGGCCGGCAGCTTACTGCCCGCTTCGTCAATTCAGCACTGTCACCAGGCACTGAGGCGTTTTCCCAGTGGGCTGCTCTCAGGTCTGGCTTAATGAGTGACAACAGACCAGCCCTGGAAACTCTTAGGCCACATTCTACCGACTGTCTCAGTCACGGCGTCGCCAATGCATGGTCCACTCGCACCCTTGACTCTAAGAAACATCTACAGGTGGCTTGTTCTTTGAGGCAGGAGTACCAAGAGACCCCGAAGGCAGTGTTAGTACACATTTGTAGGCATGTGTTTTTTAAAGTTTTATACAGCGCAAACGTGGTCCAAGGTCATTAAAGCGCTTTACATGAGCACCCGTTATATTACACAAGGTCGGATTCATTTTCTAGGTTTCGCCTGCGTGAGTATGTGCTAGCGCATGAGCTCTCGCTTGCAAGACTCTTGTGTTCTGTAATGGGCTAGGAACCAGCCCATTACTTACCATTCGTTTTCAGCGTTACCACCCTTCTTTGCTGCCTTCTAATTGGGCAGCGGTTGCCATGCGTCACTTCCTTTCTTTGTGTAGCACATGGACCAAGCACAGATTAAATACATTTAATTAGTGTACCTCTGCTGGCCAATTGCTGCTCACGCTGTGATTCAGGTACTATTTCTTTGTTTTTTTAAACGCTATGATGTGGTCAGCGCTTTTTTTTTAACCTTCCTCCATCCGGCCCATCCTGGTTCCTCTCCCCCCTACCACCAGCCCTCCTGTCCCTGTCCGCCCCCCCGCCAAAACTCTTCCTCCCTCCTGTGTTTATTTTCTCTCTCCCAGAAGTAAAAAAAACGTTATAAAGAGGTGAGCGCTGGCCGCTTCATAGCGCTTTTTTATTTTACTCTCCCCTTACCTATCAGAAGTAAAAAACAAAACAAAGAAAACGCTATAAAGCGACCAGCGCTGACTGGCAGCGCTTTATTTTTTTCTGTCATGCCTCTCTACCTCCATGGCCACTGGTGCCTCTCGCAGTGCTTTACTTACTCCCACAACGTGGGATTCTGGCATGGCACTGGCCCTTTACATACACCCACAATATGGATTCTGGCATGGTGGGGGCCTTTACAAAGACTCACAATATGGATTCTGGAAAGACGGCAATCACTTATATACGCCCACAATGTGGATTCTGGCACAGCAGTAGTGCTTTACTCAGACCCACAACGTGGGATTGTGGAGTGGCAGTGGCCTTTTACATACACCCATCATATTGACTCTGGCATGGCAGTGGTCCTTTACATACACCCATAACATGGACTCTGGCATGGCAGTGGTCCTTTACATACACCCACAATATGAGATTCTTGCACACCAGTGGTGTTTTACATACACCTATAATGTGGATGTTGGCCTGGCGGTGGTCCTTTACATATATCCACAATATGGACTCTGGCATGGCGGTGGTCCTTTACATACACCCACAATATGGATTCTAGGATTGTGGTGGTTGTTTTTATAGACCCAAAATATGCACTCTCGCATGGTGGTGGTACTTTACATACACACATAATATGGATTCTGGCATGTTGATGGCCCTTTACATACACCCACAATATGGATTCTGGCATGGGAGTGCTTCTTTACATGCACCCAGAATATGGATTCTGGGATTGTGGTGGTCCTCTATATACACCCACAATATGCACTCTGGCATGGCGGTGGTGTTTGCATACTAATTCAGTGTAGAAACGTCCATGGCAACATAGAACATAGCAAGGCTAGTATCAAAAGTATAACTCTGATGTTTGGGCCTGAGTAATACCTGAGCAGTAGAAGGGCTATAAAGGATATCTCTGGTACCCTGAACGGTGTTGTGACAGGATGAGCTGTTGCCTGCCCCCAACAAAGAGAGTTGACCTTGTTGCGAATCAGTGACCACTCATGGCCAGTTGGTCTTTTGGGAAGTACAGTTGGTTAGTGGCACATCTGGATGGCTGGCAAGTTTACCATCGTGTCAGTATGCATAGGAAGAGTGAAGGGCAACACGTCTTGGCACAGAATTAAAAACCAATGTTGTTTCTCTAAGCCGAGGATTTTACATCAACATTGGAACTGAGACACACTGTATCAGAAAGGCACTGCTCGTTCTGTAGCACACATTTTTGCCCTCTGTGCTTCTGTTTTACAAACAAGAATCACATATCTTTATAAGCACATATACGATTTCCTACCTTGGAAAATATTGCTCCTGGCTACCCTCACAGACCGTGAAATATTGGACTAATCCCTTAGGCTTCGTAGGCAATATATTTGAGAAATGTGCTATAAAATGACCATTTGGCCCATTTTATAGAAGAGAATTATCTGAAAGGTGGGGTAAGGAAGAATACCTTTCTCTCCAGAGAGGGTCAAATGTGCCTAGTGAGGCTTATTTTTAGTTCTGGAAGAACCCTGCTTTTAAGGAAGTCTAAATACCTGCATGACTGAAACCTTGGGAGCAAATGACTATACATCAAACAAAGTGGAAAACAGTAGTTTGGTCAGATGCCCAGTAGAATCCTCCTTGACAACCTTTAGTTTAGAGAGGAACACGGAGGGCAGATTTGCCAAGGACATTTGTAGGAGCTGCAACCTGGGTTTGGGGAGGGGAGGAGAGAATGAGGGAAGGAAATGAAGGGAAATCAAACAAGATGGTTGCCAATGTACTTTGAATACATCTCCTAATGATTAACATACAGTAAAATCCAAGGCAGTCCTTGACTAACTGGATCATATTTGTGAGTTTCTATTGGCCTTTTCTGGACCTACACACATCCAAAATGCTTAAACAAAGCACTATATTACAAGGTCATGCAAGGACACAACAGGTTGCTTCACTCTGGCCTGATGCACTGGTTTCCTTGCAACACGGCTCGTCCTTGCATCCCTAGCTGCACCGAACGAGAATACTCTATGTATGCAGAGTCAGATGCACTTTATAAGCGAAGGATTCGAATTTAATGCGACAGGTCAAGCGGTATTTGCAGGAATGAATAACTGCACGCGGCTACGGCGCATTGGAACAGGAGCCGGTGCCAGGTGGCGAGTGATAAATCCAGCATTACAAGGCACCTAAGGGGTACAGAGCAGCCAAGAAATAAAGGAAGTGTGGCAGTTTGGTCCTCTGCCAAATTGAGAGGCAATTCTGAGAAGAACAGACGCTGTCTAGGAGGACGTTCAATCAGTGAGGGACAGAGATTTGATGGATAAGGTTTTTTTCTCTCTCAGTCAGTGTTGTCTTCTTGTCTCCCCAACAAATCTCTCCATTCCTCTCACCTTAAGCAGCGACGTGACAGTTCCCTGGATTGGCCCAGGTAGGTCACGTGCTCCGAAGCTTGCTACGTGTCAGTGGTTAGTTGGGACTCAGAATGGTAGTCCAGTTTTCCCATTGGATAATGAAGGATGGCATCCATTTTGTCTTTAGAGATGGACAGACTACTGGTGGGTGACGAGACAGTGGCGTTATCACCTTGCTCCTGGCTGTATCCTGCCGGGTTGTGCGACCATTTAAAAGCAAACGTTTGTAGACTTAAACCTTGCAGCGTACTACTCTGGGTATCCTAGGCAGGGGATATCCTGCTATCGTCTGACTACTTACTAATGTGCCTCGTTACACAGAGATTTCCTTTTCATCGTTTACAGTCTTTACATTACTACAGTGAGCAATGTTGCTAGCCCTTTACATTTCATCAAAGATTTTAAACCCCTTCTCTTTCCCAGAGGACATAGGGTCATATGTACAAGAACTGCCGCTAACTAACGCTAACGGTAAACATCCATTAGTACGCGGCTGTTACACCGCGTACCATTACTTCGCTAGCGTTAGAACGCATGCGATGTTACAACGCGTAGCCTTTACTACGCAAGTTGGTACATCGCATGCGTTGTAACGCTTGTGAAGTAAAGGCTATCCACATCGTTGTGTGGAAACGGACGCGCATCCGTTTCATCACAACGATGTGCAACACTGACGACGCAGGAAGCCGGAGAAGACAGGAACCGAGGAGAGAGAGAGATAAGAGGGGCTGTGTAGTATTTAAGGGTTTAGGGTAGGGGGAGGGTCGTGCAGGGGGTAGTGTTGTTTAAGGGTAGTGTAGTTGTATTTGTGTAGTGTAGAGTAGTGTATTTGGGTTTAGGGTAGTGTCTGGGGTCTTGAAGCGTAGTGTTTGGGAGTAGGGACAGGAATGGGGGTAGGGGCAGTGTCGTGCTGGGGGTAGTGTTTTAGGGTTTAGGGTAGTGTTGTGGTGTTAGTGTAGTGTCGTGTTTTAGGGTTTAGGGAAGTGTTGTGGTGTTAGTGTAGTGTAGAGTAGTGTTTTAGGCTTTAGGGTAGTGTCGGGGGGTCGTGCAGGGTAGTGTTAAAGTGTAGGGACAGTCTTGGGGTAGGGGCAGGGTCATGTTGGGGGTAGTGTTTTAGGGTTTAGGGTAGTGTTGTGGTGTTAGTGTAGGGTAGTGCTTTAGGGTTTAGGGTAGTGTCGGGAGGTCGTGCAGGGTAGTGTTTCAGTGTAGGGACCGTCTTTGGGGTAGGGGCAGGGTCGAGCTGGGGGTAGTGTTTTAGGGTTTAGGGTAGTGTTGTGTTGTTAGTGTAGGGTAGTGTTTCAGTGTAGGGACAGGAATGGGGGTAGGGGCAGAGTCGTGCTGGGGGTAGTGATTTAGGGTTTAGGGTAGTGTTGTGGTGTTTGTGTAGTGTAGGGTAATGTTTTAGGGTTTAGGGTAGTGTCGGGGTGCGTGCAGGGTAGTGTTTGAGTGTAGGGAGCGGGCTGGGGGAAGGGGGAGGGTCGTACAGGGGGTAGTGATTTAGGGTTTAGGGTAGTGTAGTGGTGTTTGAGTAGTGTAGGGTAGTGTAGTGTTTGAGGGTTTGGGTAGTGTTTTAGAGTTTGTGATGTGTAGGGTAGTGTATTTGGTGTTTAGTGTAGTGTTGGGTCTTTATTACTAGGCAATTTTTTAGTCGCATACATTAACACTTGCAATGTAAAGGTATGCGAACTAAAAATTTGCGTAGTAACGGTATTTGCAAAGTAAAAACATCGCAGTAAAAAGCTGCGAAGTAATGGTATGCGAAATAACGAGTCATATTCAACGCTAACGCTAGTTAGCAGCAGTTTTCTTAACGCGGCCTATCACCAAAAACTATCGCCCTGTTAGCGATGTATTTACAATACGTCGCTACATGGCGATAGTTTCAGGTAGCTGCTGTGACAACTGCCGGTAACACTAGCGTGAAGGCGATACAAATTCTGACGTTAGCGGGCGAAAACTGACGAAAGGCTCATCAGCGGCAAAAAAACTCACGTTAGTCAGCCCAACGTGACTTTTTTTGCCTCTAGAGGCAAAAATAGCCTTTAAGTCCACCTCCAATGTAAAATAGGAAATGAAACCATTGGAATGCAGAATGGAGCAGCCAGGGCTAAGTGCAGCACAGATCAACATCTCCCCCTACCCCCCCAACAACCAGGATGACCAGCCAGAGTCCCATTGGAAGAGGAAATTCAGGGCTACATTTATGAAAAGAGGTGCATTGTTGTGCCAAACCAGTGATGCATCACTGTTCATTACGCACATCTTGCAACACCATGGCAACCAAAACCTTGAAAGCGCGGACAGTCCCCGGAGCCCGGAGACCTCGCTGGGCCTGCGTCTGGGACCTGGAGTGGGATGCGGAGGTGCTGTGGAGTCGCTGGGCCGTGGCGGTAGACATTGAGGCGCGGCGATCGCCCTTACCTGGTGGTGACATCTGGCAGGTCGGATGGAGACACGTTGCTGACGGTAAATAGACATAATATCGAAAAAAAAATATAGAATGGACAGAATATCGAATTCAAAATATAGAATGGACATAATATCGAATGGACATAATATATTGGTTAATAATATCGAACTGAAGGTAAGTAATATCGATTTTCAAAATATAGAAGTACATTATATAGGCATTAAAAAATATCGAATTTTTAATAATATCGAATTTTTGTAAGTGTTTTGTATGTTAGTATATGAGTTAAAAATGTATATTATTTTTGTAATGTATGTTTAATATTTTTTAAAGTTACGGAATTTATGTAAAATTATTTTTCATGAATTTAATTCCGTAGCGGGTTGTGGGTTTATAGGGGAATAGGGTGGGAAGTAATTTAATTGTAATTAAGAAAATATTTATTTTTATTTATTGGTATTGATAAATAATTTATTGTTAATTAATTATTAATTGGTAATTAATTTTTATTAATTGGTAATTAATTTTTATTAATTGATTAATTGATAATTATGTTAATTGTATTAATTTATTATTCGGAGCGGGTTGTGGGTTTATAGGGGAATAGGGTGGGAAGTAATTTAATTGTAATTAAGAAAATATGTATTTTTATTTATTGGTATTAATAATTAATTTATTGTTAATTAATTATTAATTGGTAATAAATTTTTATTAATTGGTAATACATTTTTATTAATTGATTAATTGATAATTATGTTAATTGTATTAATTTATTATTCGGAGCGGGTTGTGGGTTTATAGGGAATAGGGTGGGAAGTAATTTAATTGTAATTAAGTAATTATTGAAATTCTTTTTGTGTATTGATTAATTTATTGTTAATTAATTATTAATTGGTAATTTTTGTATTACTTATTAATTTTTGGTATTGGAAATTAATTGGTTGTTGTTTAATTATTAATAGGTAATTAATTTTTAATAAATAATATTTATTGGTATTTATAATTAATTAATTATTAAATATTTTGTAATTGGTAATTAATTTTAATTAATTTTTTATTGGTATTGATAATTAATTTATTTTTATTTAAATATTAAATCATTACTTTCCCTACTGTTGCACTCACTGGAGTGGGAATAGTAATTTTTACCCCTACGCTATCCAACGCTTTCCCTACTGTTGCAGTCACTGGAGTGGGAATAGTCATTTTTACACCTACGCTATCCAACGCTTTCCTTACTGTTGCACTCTCTGGAGTGGGAATAGTAATTTTTACACCTACGCTATCCAACGCTTTCCTTACTGTTGCACTCTCTGGAGTGGGAATAGTAATTTTTACCCCTACGCTATCCAATGCTTTCCCTACTGTTGCACTCACTGGAGTCGGAATAGTAATTTTACCCCTACGCTATCCAACGCTTTCCCTACTGTTGCACTCTCTGGAGTGGGAATAGTAATTTTTACCCTCCCGCTATCCAATGCTTTCCCTACTGTTGCACTTACTGGAGTGGGAATAGTAATTGTTACCCTCCCGCTATCCAACGCTTTCCCTACTGTTGCACTCACTGGAGTGGGAATAGTAATTTTTACCCTCCCGCTATCCAACGCTTTCCCTACTGTTGCACTCTCTGGAGTGGGAAAAGTAATTTTTACCCCTACGCTATCCAACGCTTTCCCTACTGTTGCACTCACTGGAGTGGGAATAGTAATTTTTACCCTCCGCTATCCAACGCTTTCCTTACTGTTGCACTCTCTGGAGTGGGAATAGTAATTTTACCCCTACGCTATCCAACGCTTTCCCTACTGTTGCACTCACTGGAGTGGAAATAGTAATTTTACCCCTACGCTATCCTACGCTAAAAATATTGAATATTTTTTATTAATATTAAGTTAATATATATATGTATTAAAATATAAAAATGTATGTTTATTTTTTATAACTTACATTAATTATTTATTAATTTTAAGGTTATTTAAGTATTTTTAAGTATGTTTCAGTTAATTATATTTATTATTTTATTAATTTTACATTACTTTTAAAAAATTCGATATTTTAACAAACTATATTATTTACAAACTATATTTTGGATTCGATATTTTTGTACTTACCTGTTTGTAAATAGGAATTCGATATTTTGGCATTCTATATTTTATCCACTATATTTTGGCAGGTCGATATTTTGGCATTCTATATTCTGTCAGTGATCCGTTGCTGACCTGTGTGAGAAGACCGCCTTGCTCCCCTTGGAGCTGTAAACGGTAGAGGCGCTCCTGCGCACCAACGTAGGGAGGTCTGGATCGTATATTACGATCCACCACTACCCCGGGTTGCACGGAGGAGATAATCAATGGTGTGCCGCGCCTCTCTGCAGCACAGGCCGTAGGATGTTGTGCTGTCCGGAAGCTGTGGAGGATGAGGCCCCTGAGCTGTACCAAACTTGTGTGGCGGGAACGCTGCAACTTTGCACCTAAGGAGACCCTGTTGCCACACCTGCATCAGGAGGTTCCCCAGCAGACTTGGCGGTGACTCCTGTACCCAGGCTTGTGAAATCCCACCTGGCTGAGGCTCCTGCTGGCTGAGTCACAGATTTGGAGGGAGTGCAGCGCATTGAGCCCCGGTGTCAATGTCCAGGTGAGGAGAAGGTGGGACGTGTAGCGGAGGAGGCCCGGGGGCGAGTCGGGCCCAGGCCTAGCGCCTGTGGGTGACGCACACCATGACCTGAGCAATCCCTGCACTGCGGCTGACCTACATCACCAATGGCACCGCACAAGACTGGTGGGGGACTCCACTAACTCGCTCAATTCGCTGAGAATGACCATTAATGGCAGTGGGTGCCAGGGGCACGGGGGCCGGTTCTGGCTCAGGCCCTTGGGTATGCAGCTTGATCCGCCGTTACTCACTGGGGTCCTGGGGAACATGGAATCTGGTCGCCACTGTCAGATCGGAAGAGGCAACCGGGTGCTGCTGCCTTTCCTTGCCCCCTGTTGGTTTGCTTTTGGGTGTACGGGGGACTAACTCTTAGTGGACTTACTCTTTCCACAGAGCTGCGCCGTCTGGTTTCTGCTGCTGCTGTCCCCATCTGCTGCTGCTGGTTTCTCTGACACGGAGGTCAGGTGTTCGAGTCCCTCCTCCACCCGCAGGTTCCTGCCTGCGCCTCATCCCTGGTGGTCCAGTGGTAGTGCGTTACTGCTCTGCAGCTTGACTGCCCTCCTGTCCCTCTCGTCTGCTGTTCCTCTTCATCTTTCTGCTCTTCTCTGTTGCTTTCCTACCTATTTCTTTATTTTTTTATCTTTGCTGTGTTTGGCTTTGTTCTTCCTGTGCTTTTTAGCAGTTCCTTTTTCCCTATCCTCTCCCTCGTTGCCACTGCAATACCCCGCGTCCCCGCCCCATCCAGTGTCCTTTCTCGCGTTTCCCACCTCACAGCTGTCCAGCCCCCCGCCAGCACTACTTAATAGCGGACGCTGTGCGGCCATGCACAGCGGACGTGCTACTGGTGCGCCGAAGGGAAGCCAAAGGCAAGCCCGTCTGTGTCCGTCCGGCCCTGTACCGTACCCAGCACCAGGGACCCTGCCTCTCGGACACTCCACCGCTACTACGCCAGCACCTTCCTCGCCCTCAACCTTGGACACCATGCCGCCTGCCATCTAGCATCACCGAAGAATACCCTTGCACCCTGCGCCTGTCAAAACTGCAAACGCACCTTCTGCCACATCAGCACACCAGCGCCTCTTGCCGCCCAGCCGACCAACAGCGAAAGACCCGGCTCAACTGCATCCTCCTCAACGTGCGGTCCCTCCACAAATACGCCACAGACATCTAGGACCTCCTCGACGCCACCTCTTCAGACATCGCCTTCTTCACGGAAACCTGGACCAACCTCTGCTCCGGACCGGACAACGCCATCGCTATCCCTGACGGCTACTAAATCACCCGCAAGGACCACCCCGACCGTCCAGCACACTCCGACTGACCACGCACTCTAATGACCCAACGGTGACCATGGAACACCTCCACTTCCAGATCCGACCAACCCCAACACCATCCTCTACGGCACCCTCATCTACAGGCACCCCGGGCCATGGACCCCCATTCACTGATGCCATTGTAGACCACATTGCACCCCAGGCTCTCCCATCCACTGTCTACATCCTACTCGGAGACCTCAAGTTCCACCTGGACAACCCCAGTGACCAGAACACCACCCCCCTCCTGGGGAACTCGCCAACATCGGACTCAAGCAGCTAGTCACCGCACCAACCCACATAGCCGGACACACGCTCGAGCACGTCTTCTCCGCCAGCGGGAACTTCAACTACAGGCACACCACCGGACTCTCCTGGACCGACCATCATTGTATACATCACGTCTACACCATGCCCACCGTACAGAGCTACCATCATCGCACCCCCCCCCCTTGCAGCTGGATCAAGGACACCGTAGAACTTCTCGTCAAATCTCTCAGCACCACCATTCCGCCAATGCTTACAGACGACAATACCGCAGCGCGCAACCTCCACCGATAATATCTATTTGACACCACTTGCGGAGCTCATTGCAAATACCAGGATCAAGGTGATATCCTATGCGGATGATACCCAACTGATGTTCGCCTTCAGTGGGGTATCGGCATCAGTCTTTGACTCCTTCAGAGATAGTCTAAAAAGAATTTCCACCTGGATGAACCGTAATTTTTTAAAGCTCAATGCAGATAAGATGGAGGTTCTGTTCTTTAACCAAGCAGTCCCACCCCCAGCGCCCCTGTGGTGGCCGGCCGAACTGGGACCTGCTCCTGCACCTAAGGACTCGGTTAAGAATCTTGGAGTCAGATGGGACAATGACTTATCCCTCGCTACTCATGTTCAGCACGTATCTGCGGCCTGCTTTGGCAAGATGAAAACAATTAGAAAATTCATTGACTTCTTGCCAGAGATAACTCGTAAAACTGTAGTCCATGCCTTAGTCACCTCTCATCTTGACTACGCTAATGGACTCTACATGGGCATGCCTAGCGGCTTGATCCGTAGGCTTCAGATAGTACAAAATGCGGCCGCCAGAATGTTCTGCAAGGTCCCTCTCCGTCAGCATATTTCCCCCCACCTTAGACAACTCCATTGGCTCCCAGTGGCCAAAAGAATCGAATTCAAGGCCCTTACTTTTGCGTTTCGGGCCTACCAGGGTAGAGGCCCCAACTATCTGAGGAAGAGACTCCGCCCTTACCAGCAGGGCAGATCACTAAGGTCCAACCATAAACGCTACCTCTCCATCCCCCGTTTTGCTAAAGCGAGAATGGGGGGTAGGACATTTGAGGTGGGAACTACTAAATGCTGGAACGACTTGCCTTTTCAACTACGTAGGATGCACTCTGAACAGGAATTTAGAAAGGCCTTGAAGACCTGGCTATTTAGTCGTAAAGACTAGATCTGCGCTACCACTGCTTTGTTGCTGTCCGATATAGCGTCGGGACACCTCAGTCGAGGTAGCTGTGCGCTTTACAAATACATTATTATTATTATTATTATTATTATTATTATCTCCAACTGCGCCGACACCCTGGCACCCCTCAAGAAAAGACCAGACAAACAAGACTCCAGGAAGGTCAACTGGTTCACCCCGCCCTCCACTAGTCCAGATGTACCTGCAGACGTCTCGAGAAGTGATGGAGCCACAACATCAATCAACTCCGCAACACAGTCACCCTGGCACCATGACGCAAGGGTGCCTGCGTTGGCGCATGGCAGCCATTGTGCGCCAACGTAGGGGTAAAAGACAGGGGGGCTTATTCATGAGCCCCTTCTGACAGTTTCCCCCTGCCAGTGCATCATTTCCTTGACATACTTGCAGCATGATTCTTGCACCACGTTGCGCCGTATTTGCAAAGTGACGCATCTAGGCAAATGCGTGACCTAGTGAAGCCCTGTGCCACATAATACCTGCATCAGGTATGATGTATGCAGGGTGGGCGTTCCCACGCAACCAAGACTCATATGAGTGGTGCAGTGTAATCCATCAGATTTCACTGCGACAATTCTAGGACGCCACTGCGTCAGATCCTTACGCCTGCCTCATGGCAGGCGTAAGGGTGACGCAGTGCCATAGGGATAGGCTGGCCTCCTGCATTGCTGGAGTTGCATCATGCTTGTGACACAACTGCAGCAATGCATGACTTTAGTGCTGACAGATACGTCAGGATTGCAGACGTATCTGTCATTAATTGTGACATGGAGCGCCGTACAGTGAATACAGCACATCCATGGTGTCGCAAGAAGGGCACAAGGAAAAGTGTTGCAACGCTGTTTTGTCGCAGCGCTGCAACACTTTTCATGAATGAAGTCCAGGAATGCGCCCTATCTTATTGATGGTGCGCATTCCTGCCCTGTAGTTTTGTCGCAGGGCAGGGCAGCTACATTCCTGGCAGCGCTGTCCAGACCAAAACCTTCTGAAATGAGGCCCTAAGTGTTTGCACCATTTTTAAGACCAGCTATTCTCTGGTCTTAGAAAACTGCCTCTAACTGCAGTTAATGGCAGTTTTTTTGGTTTTGCACCATACAAGGAATTCCTTGTAAATATCGCGAAGTGGGGTTAGCAGCAGTTTTTGCACAGGAACGCCTACCTTGCATCTCATTTTCGTTAACTCCCGCTAACAGAAGTGGCGAGCTTAAAAATTGGAGTTTTCGACAGAAAACTGCCGCTAACTGAGGTTAGCGGCAACTTGTCAAAAAATTTACGCTACGGCGGCGTTAACTCTTTGTACATATGCCCCATAGATTCTTGACCCCCAAGCAGTACCACCAGAGTTGGGGACGCATAACACACAGGAAGGAAGGAGGGTGGTAACTCATGAATGAGGCGATAAAGAATAAGGCTGTAATAAGGTTTACTGGTAAGTAATCAGAACCTTACTAACTTTCAAGTCTTCCACATCAATGTCCTTACTTTTTGAGGCTTCAGCAAGCATTGCCAAGTTTTTAGCCAACACCCATCTGCAGATGGACACATGGCCTGCAGGACCCTCCACATGGCATGCATGACCCTCCAAATGCCCTACAGGACCCTTGTGGGGATAATGCGTCAAATCACCACAATGGGAGGTAAACCACTATTTATGAACCATCAAATAAATCGCCACAGAAGAATAAAAGCCCATAAAATTAGACTATGACATCATACCCCTGCAAAAGGACAGCATTAACAATAAACAGAGTTCTGTACCAAAGTACCAGATGATCGAAACCAGCAGTAGGGATGCTAAAAAATGCACAAGCAGGTCTTTGAACATCTAATACCGAGGAATGCAGAGGCTGTAACCTCATCCAAGTACCATGGTGGGACAAGACTTCTTCATCACTGAGATATCTCCCCAAACCCTGAATAGTCAGAGTCAGCCAATGACATAGGTCACACAACCGAGAACAAGTCATCTGGCTAAGGAGGTGAAGACAAAAAATCCCAGGAACAAAAGTAAATTGAGATGTGGAGTTTGTCGCCGATGAACCTGGTTCTGAGGAACATCAAGTTCCTGAGTAAGCTGCTCGCTTCGGGCCCAGTTATGCGGCAGAAGGAAGGAGCGGTGACCAGACCTCAGAATTTAGAAAACGGGAGGGTCAGATGTTGCTGAATGAGAAATAAAATATCAGCGCAGACAATGACATCACCAGATCAAACCTGCCAGCAGCCTGACCATGTGCTGTGTTCCTCACACAGAACTATGGTGAAAAGCCCACCCATTTACCAGAGGTATACCTCCGAACTTCGAAGGGAAAAATCTAATTGCAAAAAATTGGAAAAAAAGTGGTGTAAAACTCAAACCGAGAAAGAGAAAACAATCTATAAAACAGCTCTTGCACTCTACCATAGGAATTATAAAAAGGCACGAAAAGGCCATATTATGTAGGCTAAACCAAGCTGGCAATTATACTAAAGAACTCTACAAAGTTCTCAATTCGTTTACCAACCCCACAGCCTGTACTAATCAGATCCCCCCCTCTCAGACATTATGTGATAATATTGCCAACTATTTTGAGGAAAAAATTAATATAATATATGATCAATTTTCCAGTGACTCTAAACTCCCTGATATCTCTGTCCTACTGTCTACATATCAGAGAGAGAACGAGGGCTGCCTTGAGAGTTTTCACACCTTGCAGGTACCTCAAGTAGAAGAGATGCTGAGAACAGCTAAATCTGGTTCACCCCTCGACATTTTGCCAGCCAACCTGTTTGCCTCACTAGCCACGCAAGTAGCCCCCACTATTTGCACTATATTAAATGCCTCCCTGAGTGAAGGGAGACTCCCACGCGAATGGAAGGCGGCACAAGTGCTCCCAATCCAGAAAAAGATACATGTACCCTCAACTGAGTTGACAAACTACCGCCCCATTTCACTCCTTCCACTCATGAGTAAACTCCTGGAAAGACATATTAATATTCAGCTCATGGGGTACTTAGAATCTCATGGCAACCTTGACCCCTCTCAATCCGGGTTTAGACCCAACTATTCCACTGAAACCACCATCATAGGCGTCACAGGTTACATCAAACTTGCCCTGGACAACATTTAGGCAGTGCTCTTGTGCTACTGGACTTGTCCGCGGCTTTTGATACCGTGGCTCACCAGATGCTACTCTATAGACTGAATGAGATAGGTGTCCAGGGACTGGCACTGAAATGGCTCGCTAGTTTCCTGGACCAGCGTACCCAAACTGTCAACTTAGGCCTGTTCCGGTCACGCACCCTGGAGCTCACTAAGGGGGTACCACAGGGTTCCTGTCTTAGCCCTACCCTGTTCAATGTATACGTTGCCCCCCTCGCCAAGATCATCAGAGATCATGGGTTCACACCTTATTCCTATGCGGACAATACCCAACTCCTCTTATCCTTTGATAGCAACAAGGTCTCAACCAAATCTCTCTTCGCAGAAGGTATGCGAGCAATCTCCGGTTGGATGACGCAAAACTTCCTGCAGCTTAATGCAGCCAAAGCTGAAATCTTGCTGTTCGGTAACGCTCAAACCTTGTGGTCTCCCGACTAGTGGCCTGCTGAGCTGGGCTCAGCCCCTACCCCCAAACTTGTGGCTAAAAACCTGGGTGTCTGACTAGACAACTCTCTAACTATGAGAGACCAAGTCATGGCCACCTCAGGTACCTGTTCCACACATTGAGTCTTCTCCGTAGAGTGTTCCATCTCCTTCCCTTAACCGTCTGCAGGACTCTAATTCAAGCCTTCGTCATCAGCCGTCTTGATTACTGCAACGCCCTTCTTATGCCCGCTAACGAATCCCTGCTGAACAGACTGCAGGTGGTACTGAACACAGCAGCCCACTGGGCTCTCAACAGGCCCCCTAGAACCATATGTCGGCCACTGTTACCGCAGCTTCACAGGCTTCCCATCCGTCAGAGAATCAAGTTTAAAATTTGCAGTCTAGTCCACAAGACACTACATGGCAGAGGCCCTAGCTACCTCGCCGAAAAACTTAAGTACTATCTGCCTGGCAGATCTCTTCGCTCTGGGGATAAACCTCTGCTAGCTCTCCCTCATTACAGAAAACTTCAGGCAGGGGGCAAAGTTTTTGCATATCTGGCCCCCGTGTACTGGAACTCATTCCCTATTCAACTACGAAAGTGCACTAATCTCCTCCACTTCAGGAAACTCCTAAAGACAGAATTGTTCAGTAACTGACGGATCACTGACAGAATATCGACAACAGAAATGTCGACATACAAAAATATCGTGACAAAAATATCGTTGTCAAAAATATCGACATCCTATCTACATAATGGTAAGTACAAAAATATCGAAAAAAATATATCGTTGTTAAAAATATTGTTGTTAAAAATATCAATTTTTAAAAAATGTTTAAAAAATAATGTAAAATAAATTAAATAATACATATAATTAAAAAAAACATACAATTATTTAAAAATGTTGAAAATTATAAGTAATAAATAAAATGTAAAAATAAATTAAACATACATATATATACAATATAATATATATATTTACTTAATAATATTAATAAATAATTATTTTAATACATTATAAAATGTTAGAAACATATTAAAAATTATAAATACATATATATATACATACATACACCTGTAACATAAAAATAAAAATAAAATATATATATAATAAATTAAAATATTAAAATATTTTTATTTAAAAAAATATATATTTTACACTATATTAACTGCAACAGTAGGGAAAATGTTGGATAGCGAAGGGGATAAAATTACTATTCCCACTCCAGGGAGTGCAACAGTAGGGAAAGTGTAGGATAGCGGAGGGAAATAATTTACTATTCCCACTCCAACGAGTGCAACAGTAGGGAAAGTGTAGGATAGCGGAGGGGAATAATTTACTATTCCCACTCCAACGAGTGCAACAGTAGGGAAAGTGTTGGATAGCGGAGGGGAATAATTTACTATTCCCACTCCAACGAGTGCAACAGTAGGGAAAGTGTTGGATAGCGGAGGGGAATAATCTACTATTCCCACTCCAACGAGTGCAACAGTAGGGAAAGTGTAGGATAGCGGAGGGGAATAATTTACTATTCCCACTCCAACGAGTGCAACAGTAGGGAAAGTGTTGGATAGCGGAGGGAATAATTTACTATTCCCACTCCAACGAGTGCAACAGTAGGGAAAGTGTTGGATAGCGGAGGGGAATAATTTACTATTCCCACTCCAACGAGTGCAACAGTAGGGAAAGTGTAGGATAGCGGAGGGGAATAATTTACTATTCCCACTCCAACGAGTGCAACAGTAGGGAAAGTGTTGGATAGCGGAGGGGAATAATTTACTATTCCCACTCCAGCAAGTAGAACAGTAGGGAAAGTGTTCGATAGCGGAGGGTAATAATTTACTATTCCCACTCCAGGGAGTGCAACAGTAGGGAAAGTGTTGAATAGCGTAGGGGTAAAAATTACTATTCCCACTCCAGGGATAGCAACAGTAGGGAAAGTGTTGGATAGCGTAGGGGTAAAAATTACTATTCCCACTCCAGAGAGAGCAACAGTAGGGAAAGTGTTAGATAGCGAAGGAGTAAAAATTACTATTCCCACTCCAGGGATAGCAACAGTAGGGAAAGTGTTGGATAGCGTAGGGGTAAAAATTACTATTCCCACTCCAGAGAGTGCAACAGTAGGGAAAGTGTTGGATAGCGAAGGAGTAAAAATTACTATTCCCACTCCAGGGAGTGCAACAGTAGGGAAAGTGTAGGATAGCGGAGGGAAATAATTTACTATTCCCACTCCAACGAGTGCAACAGTAGGGAAAGTGTTGGATAGCGGAGGGGAATAATTTACTATTCCCACTCCAACGAGTGCAACAGTAGGGAAAGTGTAGGATAGCGGAGGGGAATAATTTACTCTTCCCACTCCAACGAGTGCAACAGTAGGGAAAGTGTTGGATAGCGGAGGGGAATAATTTACTATTCCCACTCCAACGAGTGCAACAGTAGGGAAAGTGTTGGATAGCGGAGGGGAATAATTTACTATTCCCACTCCAACGAGTGCAACAGTAGGGAAAGTGTAGGATAGCGGAGGGGAATAATTTACTATTCCCACTCCAACGAGTGCAACAGTAGGGAAAGTGTTGGATAGCGGAGGGGAATAATTTACTATTCCCACTCCAACGAGTGTAACAGTAGGGAAAGTGTTGGATAGCGGAGGGGAATAATTTACTATTCCCACTCCAACGAGTGCAACAGTAGGGAAAGTGTAGGATTGCGGAGGGGAATAATTTACTATTCCCACTCCAACGAGTGCAACAGTAGGGAAAGTGTTGGATAGCGGAGGGGAATAATTTACTATTCCCACTCCAGCAACTACAACAGTAGGGAAAGTGTTCGATAGCGGAGGGTAATAATTTACTATTCCCACTCCAGGGAGTGCAAGAGTAGGGAAAGTGTTGAATAGCGTAGGGGTAAAAATTACTATTCCCACTCCAGGGATAGCAACAGTAGGGAAAGTGTTGGATAGCGTAGGGGTAAAAATTACTATTCCCACTCCAGAGAGTGCAACAGTAGGGAAAGTGTTGGATAGCAAAGGAGTAAAAATTACTATTCCCACTCCAGGGAGTGCAAGAGTAGGGAAAGTGTTGGATAGCGTAGGGGTAACAATTACTATTCCCACTCCAGCAAGTGCAACAGAAGGTAAAGTGTTGGATAGCGAAGGGGAATAATTTACTATTCCCACTCCAGGGAGTGCCACAGTAGGGAAAGTGTTGGATAGCGTAAGGGTAAAAATTACTATTCCCACTCCAGGGAGTGCAACAGTAGGGAAAGTGTTGGATAGGGGAGGGGAAAAATGTACTATTCCCATTCCAGCAATTGCAACAGTAGGGAAAATGTTGGATAGCACAGGGAATAAAATTTACTATTCCTACTCCAGGGAGTGCAACAGTAGGGAAAGTGTTGGATAGCGGAGGGGATAAAATTACTATTCCCACTCCAGAAAGTGCAACAGTAGGGAAAGTGTTAGATAGCGGAGGGGATAAAATTACTATTCCCACTCCAGGGAGTGCAACAGTAGAGAAAGTGTTGGCTAGCAGAGGGGTAAAAATTACTATTCCCGCTCCAGCAAGTGCAACAGTACGGAAAGTGTTGGATAGCGGAGGGGAATAATTTACTATTCCCACTCCAGCAAGTGCAACAGTAGGGAAAGTGTTGGATAGCGGAGGGGAATAATTTACTATTCCCACTACAGCAAATTAATTAGCATTAATTAACAAACAATTAATTAATTAAAAATAATTTATCTCCCAACATATTCCCCTATAAATGACACCACCAATGTCGTATAACATGACAAAATTAACATAATTAATTAACAATTAATTACTCAATTAATAACAATTAACAAGCAAATTAAAAACAATTATTAAGAAATTAATTCACACAATTAACACTATAAAACAACATAAAATAAATATTATATAAAAAAATATTTAAAAATGTATTAAAATTAAATTACTTCCCACCCTACTCCCCTATCAACCCACAACACGCTCCTAAAAAAAATGACACAATTAACACAATTAGCAATTAATTATTAAATATTACTAACCAATTAATAACTAATTAATAATGAATTATTTACCACGATTAACATTATAAAATATTAAATACCGGCTGAGACGCCTGGCACCGCGGCAGGGGGAACGGCGGGGCGCACTGAGCCTACAGGAACCCAGATTTTAGCTGCCATCGAAGCTTCAAGTGTTAAGGTCCGGGAAAAAATCGACGCAGTCTTCCAGGATGTGGGGCTACTCAGGGCTGATCTGCGCGCTGTGGCGGAGCGGTCCCTGACCACGGAGCAGACGGTCAGTGAATTGCGGGAGGAGGTGTCGGCCCTGAAGGTGACCCTCACGGAACTCTCACACAAGACGGTGACCCTGGAGCGTCGTGCAGCTGACGCGGAAGGGAGGTCCCGTAGATGTAATCTACGCTTTGTGGGTTTCCCTGAGAAGGTGGAAGGGACTAATCCAGAACTTTTCCTTGAAAAATGGGTAAAGGAGGCGCTGCCAACTGCTGAACTCTCATCTGTTTTTATTATAGAGCGGGCGCATCGGGCACTTGCCGCGCCACCGCCGCCCGGGGCCCCACCCAGGACACTCATTGCTCAGATTCTCAATTATAGGGACCGGGACAGTATCCTTAGGACAGCGAGGCGTGCAGGAGATCCGATATTTGAGAATCAGAAAATTCGTATCTTCCCAGACTACACATGTCTGGTCCAGCAACAGAGAGCTTCCTTTCTTGGAGTCAAGCAAAAAATGCGAGCCATGGGATTGCAATACATGCTTCTTTATCCAGCAAAGCTGAAAGTCCTCCATGCAGACCGTGCACATTTTTTCACAACGCCGGAGGAGGCGTGGGACTGGCTGGAGGTGCATGGTGATGGTAGAGTGTTGAGGGGGGGACGAATGGTGGCAAGATCTGGGCCACATGCCTCGGGAGCAACTGGAGGTGGCCGCTCACGCAGATGTAGAAAGAGCTCTAAGTCAGTTCAGCGAGTGGTGGTGCAACAAGACGGTTCCTTGGACCTGGAGAGTGCCGGTGAGGGGGGCGAGGACAGGAGGTCCCCTAGAATCGATCTGGAATAACAACGGTCAGAGCAAGATGCCGCCAGGGCCCTGGTCGAGGTGGTGACAGCTACGGGTTCGGACACAAGTATGGGTGACGTGGTGGAGGACACCCCGCAACAGTCGGACCCTGCGTGATTAATCTATTTGAGGATGCTGTGACTGGTAGACGATACCAGTGGAGGACCGCAGGGACATAAATATGTGCCTTCAGTTCTGTGGGGATACGTGATTGGGGGGAATTTTTGTAGGGATGGTTGCTTTCCTTTGCTTCCTCCTTCCACCCTTATCCTTGCTTATTGATTATTCTCCGGTCAATTAGGGTATATGGATGACTTTGGTGCATTATGCGGGCTGGCACCATCTTTGGACCTCTCCCCCACGCTTTTCTCCCCCTTTATATCTTTCTATTCTCTCTTTATCTTCGCCTTATTCGTTTCTTTTATTGTCTTTTGGAATTTTTATATTTCTTTTTCTCCTCTCCCTCTTCTTTTGGGGAGTAGAGGTTTTTGTTTGTTTAAGGGTGTGCTTGTTGGGATGTGAGATTATGTATGGTGTGGTGTGTGTGAGAGTGATTGTCGATTGGGCTGGGGTCGTGTTTTAGCTGACGGCTGCATTGGTGGCCTTGGCGGGGCGTAACCTTGGTCCTGATCGTGGGAACATTTGGTATATTTCTGGTAGTGAATGTGTTTTGTATGAGGTAAGGTGTTTGAGTGGTAGAGGTGAAAGATTTTGTTTTTGTTGATATTGTGTTTTTTGTGGATGAGGATTTTATCGAGGTTATAACGTTATTTGGTTGAGATGGGGGTTGGGATGGGAGGTTATGTGGGGACGCACGCCGGTTTTAAGCAGTGTCTACCCGGGGGGTTGGGGGTTTCAGTTGTTGTTTTTTGGGGGGGGGGGTTTGTAAGGTCAGCGGCGACAGGCAGACTAGATGTGTAGTGCAGGGGGAACCTGGGGATAGAGGTTGGTATGGGACACTATAAGACCATCACATGGAATGTGAGAGGGCTAAACTCATTTACAAAACGTTACAGGGTGCAAACATATCTGAGGCGGATGGGTGTCCATGTGGCTATGCTTCAATAGACTCACCTACGGGATACGGAAATACAGAAACTACACAAAAAATGGAGAGGACAACTGTTTGCATCTACTTTTTCCTCCTATGCAAGGGGGGTAGCCATATGGGTAGCCCCGCAGGTCCCTTTTAAATTGCGTAGTTATGAAGTAGATGTAGTGGGTAGATATGTAATTGTACATGGAGACATGGATGGTATGGAGGTGTGTTTGGTCAACGTTTATGCTCCTAACCTGGATGATGCAGAATTCTTTGGGGATCTGGAAGACAGGTTGTTGCCATTCATTGGGATTCCCATGATATGGGCTGGGGACTTCAATTGTGTTTTAGATGGGTCGCTAAACAGACACCCCCCCAAGCATCACACGAAACCTCATATGACGGTAGCCCTGAGCAGGGTGATGGATAGGCTGCAGTGTGTGGATGTATGGCGTGATACACATCCTGGAGAATGTCAGTTTACATGCTATACCCCGGCCTGTGCGGTATATAGCATGTTAGATAGGTTTTTGATAGCACGGGAGCTGTGTGCTGGTGTGGGTGGAGTTAGCTTACTGAACCGTTTTCTCTCGGATCACGCTCCGGTGTTGTTGGAGTGGGGACCCGAGAGGGTTAGACCGAGAGACACGATATGGCGGCTGCAGGCACAGACACTAAAAGATCGCATTTTTAGAGAGGAACTGGGGTGAACCGTTACTGGTTACTTTGGTGAGAATTGGTCCACTACCACTTCCAGGAGTACTGAATGGGACGCTTTTAAAGCGGCCACTAGAGGGGACTGCCTGGCTAAAGTGGGAGGCACTAGGAGATGCTTGGAGGGGGAACTAGAGGAGGCGGAAGACGCACTGGCCCAGTTACAGAGTAGAGCGCATGCGCCCAGCCACTCTTCTGAGGCCCTTTTACATGCACAACGCACGGTGGGGGAGATCTGGGACAGGCTGGACTGTATGACCCGCAGGGAATTTCGACAATTATTACATAGGGAAGGGGATAGATCCGGTCGACTACTAGCGTGGTTGTTAAAAAGTCAACGTCCCCCGCGCTGATTCTCACGTTGCGTCACCCCGAGGGTGGTTCTGCGAATACGCAGGCCGGGATTAATAAGATCCTGTTCGATCACTTGGTGACCACGTACAGTGAAACTGCGGGAGACAAGGACCCAGACGGGTGTGCTTTTCTCAGGGGACTCCCACTCCCGAGGCTCTCAGATGACCAGCGGAAGGAGCTAGAAGCAGAGATAGGGTTGGATGACCTTCAGGTGGCCCTGGGAGAGATGGCCAGGTGTAAAGCGCCAGGCCCGGATGGGCTCCCTGTCGAATTTTATAAGGTGTATGCTGATACTGTCCTCCCACGCCTTCTGGACACGCTGCGGGAAGCAAATAAGGTGGGTATTCTCCCCCAGTCCATGCGTGAGGCACAGATAGTTATGCTCCCCAAGCCCGATAGGGACCCTGAGGACCCTGCTGCATTTAGACCCTTGTCCATGTTGGGTGTGGACGCCAAGTTATTGGCTAAAGTTTTGGCCCTTAGGCTATGGAGGGTGGTGAACTCCCTGGTCCACGAAGACCAATGTGGATTTATGCCCGGGAGGGGTACGCACATGAACCTGCGTAGATTGTCACATGTCCTCGATTCGGTTGCCGACACGGACCTCAGGGCGGCGGTAGTCGCCCTAGATATCGAAAAAGCCTTCGATACTCTTCGATGGGCCTACCTTTGGGAAGTGTTGCGGAGAATGTGGTTTGGAGTTGAGTACATAGCCTGGGTTAAGCTCTTATATCAGGTACCGATGGCTAGGGTGCGGTCTGGGAGACATGTGTCGGAGGCCATTAAGATCGGGAGGGGCACGCGGCAAGGATGTCCATTTTCTCCGTTGCTGTTTGCCCTGGCCATGGAGCCATTGGCGATATGCCTGCGCAGAAACATGGAGCAATGGGGTGTGACCGTGGATGGTCGCACGCATGTAATTTCCCTATATGCGGATGTTGCCCTCCTATATATCTGTGAGTCAGAAAGGGCGATCCCCGTGGCGTGGGAAATATTACATCGTTTTGGAATTTCCTCTGGTCTCCGTATTAATGGTCAGAAGACTATCCTTTTCCAGCTCGCGGTTTTGGCATGGGGGAAGTTCAGGATCTCCCAGAGGTCGGCATGGCCTGGAAGTGCGATTGCTTCTGGTATCTTGGACTGCAGATTGCACATAGTCCAGAGGCCCAATATGATCTGAATATGGGACGGGTCTTGGATGGTCTAGAGGCTTCCATAGCGTTCTGGAATAGGTTACCTCTGTCGGTCATGGGAAGAGTAGCCTCGACAAAAATGGTGCTGCTACCCCGTTGTCTCTATGTGCTCCAGAACTCCTTTTGCAGAATCCCGAAGTCGACGTTTGATACACTTAACAGCCTCCTGATATCCTTGGTTTGGGCTGGAAAGCGGAGTAAAGCCAAATTGGATCTATTAAAACTTGACATGAATGAGGGTGGCCTAGGGTTACCAGACCTCAGATTATACTATATGGCGGGCCTGCTACAGTATGCTGCCCAGTGGTGCATGGGAGAACGTACAGTTGAGACGGAATTACTGGGGAATTGGAATGAGGGGATGCAACTCCAGCGCTACCTAATGATGGGCTCGAGAGCTCCGAAGTCGTGTCCCTATATAGTTCGCCAGGTTACTGAGGTCTGGGAGTAGGCGGTGACTTGGCTGATTAAAAAAGCCCCATATGCTGGCGCGCTACCGCTGCAATGGTTGCAGGGTTTTCAGAAGGCACAAGATGTCATGGACCTCACAAAATGGTATGAGGGAGGCTGTGCGACGGCTGGCGACTTATACCAGAATGGAACGTTTATGACCTTCCAAAATGCGCAGGACTGGTTTCAGGTGCCACCGGGACACTTTTTACAGTACGCTAAGATATCGCGTACCGTCCGGGAGATGTGGACAATATTTCCTGACGAACCGGTAGAGACCAATACTCTGGTGACATTGTTGGACCCAGGATCCACTCGAGGGCTTATCTCCCGCTTATATAAGGCGTTGAAAGCTGATCGGGGCTCGCATTTAGACGGGGCTCGCATTTAGACGGGGTTATGGCACGTTGGGAGGCGGACTTACCTGCCCCTCTGACGGATGGTGAGTGGAGGAGAGCATTAGCACAGGTGGCTGAAGCTACCAGTAATGCACGATTTAAACGAATCCAATTTTATTATCTTCATCGCACTTACTTGACTCCCCATCGTCGGGCTCGATTTACGCCAAGATTCTCTTCTGCATGCCCGCGATGTGGCACGGATCTGGCTACTTTTTTACATATGGTTTGGAGATGCCCCCGTCTTCAGCGGTACTGGCACCAAGTGGTGCAGTCTCTTGGCACAGTCACCGCAGTACGTATGGAGATCTCCATAAAGCACTGCCTATTGGGTGTCCTTCCGATGCCCAAGAAAGGGATGAGGATGCGCTACAGGTTCGCCCTCCTGGGACTGGTTCTGGCAAAAAGGCGAATAGCTATTCACTGGGTACAGACTGGTCCACCTGCGTGGACAAAATGGAAAGAGGACTTACGGGAATGGGGGGTAGCCGAGGAGTGTCGCCTTAAGATAGTGCGGACGGATGACAATGCGGAGGCTGATCTCCTGGATTGGGGGCTGATGTTGACCGAACTTTCCGCAACTATGAATGAGAGTGAGACGGATGGCGAGCATGGCACACAGGGCTCCATACTCGACTTAACGCACCCTGAAGAGTTACTGCTCCCTACTCCTTCTCACAACATGAACGTGTGATTCACATACTAGTTATGAGTGCACCGCCAACTTTTCTACTGGATTATCTAGGTTGGGCCACCTGTCTGCCGCTGTCACGTGGGTGGGGGGGGTTGGGTTTTGGGGGGGCACAGGGACTTATTCCCTAGTTGGGCTGGTTAGTAGTGTTGTTTATTTGTTATGCAGAGGCTAGAGCCTATGAACAAAAAAATATATATATATACTGCGTTTACACTGTTATAATGGATGAATAGTACGCACATGTGATGGTGATACTGTCTAAGACCAACGTATGATCTATGGATATCGCAAACTGTACTTTCCCTATATGGACTCCAATTGTCTGTGCATGTTTCATGTACTTGTCAAAATGGAAGTTTTTTTTTTTAATAAACATAAGTTAAAAAAAATATATTAAATACATAAATAATAATTAATAAAAAATATTAATTAATTAATTATAATTAAATTACTTCCTACCCTACTCCCCTATAAACCCACAACCCGCTCCTAAAAGAATGACACAATTAACATAATTAACAATTAATTAATAATTAATAACCAATTAATAAATAATTAATAATACATTAATTTCCACAATTAACAATATAAAATATTAAATACATAAATATTAATTAATAAAAAATATTAATTAATTAATTATAATTAAATTACTTCCCACCCTACTCCCCTATAAACCCACAACCCGCTCCTAAAAGAATGACACAATTAACATAATTATCAATTAATTATTAATAATTAACAACCAAATAATAACTCACTAATAATAAATTAATTTCCACAATTACCAATATAAAATATTAAATACATAAATATTAATTAATAAAAATTATTAATTAATTATAATTAAATTACTTCCCACCCTATTCCCCTATAAACCCACAACCCGCTACGGAACTAAAACGCAAAATGTAATTTAAAAAAAATGTATAACTTCTAAAAATTATTAATACATTTATTATAATTAAATTACTTCCCACCCTATTCCCCTATAAACCCACAACCCGCTACGGAGCTAAAACGCAAAATTTACTTAAAAAAAATAATAATAACTTCTAAAAAATTAACACATATATTAAAAAATAAATGCAATACTTACACAAAAAAAATAGAACACATACATTTGAAATACACTCTAAAATACATAACACTAACTAAAACAACGATATTTTTAACAACGATATTTTTGCAAACGATATTAATGACTGATATTTTTAAAAACGATATTACTTACCTTAAACTCGATATTCTTGACAACGATATTCTGACAGTCGATATTTTTGTATTACGATATTTTGCACTCGATATTAGTGCAAGTCGACATTTACAACTCGATATTATGTCTGTTTACCGTAACTGACCAACTTGGCTCTGTATTACCGCTCCTTTAGCGCGGAGATACCCCTACGGGGATGATTCCTGCGCTCTACAAATTCAAATTCAATATATGGGACTGGAATGTTTACTTGCATCAGGATTGGTAAAATGCCAGTGGCACACTAAATTGAACAGTCACATTTTGTTAGCAAGAGTGATTACAGAGCAGCACAGTGCTTGCGGGAAGGTGCTGGAGCTGCGGTGTGCAAAGACAGGCTGAGCGACGGTGGGGGTCGCATATGTGAGAACCTCCTAACAATGAAATGGAGAAGGGACAACCTCGGTAGCTGACTCAAGGGAATTTGAGATTGAGTCAGCAGGACCGTAAGGTATACACAACTGTATGAAACCAGCGACAAGCACCATTACCACCAGAGAAGGGCAATGGACATAGAAGAAAGACTACAGAATTGAGGCAGAAGCAGCCGTTTTGTGGATATACTGCAAAGGATATCTCCTGAATCCTTCTATACACAATTAAGGCATGATATTATCTTCCACTGGACGAATGATTCTAGCAATATAAATGTGGTCTATTAATGATAATCTGAATGGAGGACTTTTAATGAGTGTGTACGCATACCCGCAACTGTTTCATTGACAGTGCTAGAGCATGCACTATGTCATAGTCACATCACAAACAGATCATAAATTGGTACTAGGTTTCAGGGTGACTAAGGCATGATAAAAAGCAGTGCAGCGTGTACCCTGGCAGCTACTACAAACCCCAAGCATTTCTGATGCCCTGTCACTACAAAGACACAAATGTCTCCACCTGATCCTGTAACAAACAGGCCTGAGATGCACTCCAGTACCATTGCTACTACAAACAGTTCTCCAAATGTCTAAACAGAAGTTGGCTGCTACTCTCACAAGCTGTTGATATAAACCTCTGAAGCCAATTCATGAAGGAGAAACGGCCAAGATGCCAGGTGTTCCCCCTAGAATCCCTGAAGAAAGGAAAGTCCGACATTAAACAAGCCATTGATTCTGCAGATACAAGTGCGAAAAAGAGCGGACGCTCCATCCAAGGAGTCTGATCGCATATTAGACACCTCTTTCATGGATGTTACTACAGCACGATCCTCGCCTGGCACTGCAGCGCAAACAGTTGCTCAGGTGATCGACCCCTTTATCCAAGATGAAGGAGCCAGGAACGAAGTCAACACGAGGCACGAGACACCTGGTGAACAGCGGAAGAAAGAGAGACAGATCCTGGTACACAGATCCAGAATTGAATTCAAATCAGCACTCGAAGATGAGTGACGTCCACCAAAGCAAAAATCTAATTTTTTCCTTTGGAAAAAAAATGGTCCAACGAAATAGTAGATGTGCAACTATGAGGACATGGCTTAAATGTCTGAAAGATAACAGAACTTTCACTATCTGAACTAACATACCTCCAGGTTGAAATATTGTACATTTGAATATGTACCTGCTAATGTGTTTGCATAGTTATGTATATACAGAGTGGATCCAGAGACCCAGTAATTGAATAAATATTGGATATGTTATGAATGTTCAATGACCCCCTATAGACTGATGATGATACAGTAATAGTGTGTGAATAGTTGCTTCTGAGGTACCTTTTTGTCTGGAGATGCTTGGTAACCTTATCTATAAAAATTGGTCCTTCTCCGAGACTCATGGGTGGCGGGGGAACTATCACCTGACCCTTCATTATCCATGCAGATGTTCATATCGGTCCCCAGCTCAGCTCGACAGCTGTCAAGTCAGATTGGAAAGAGAGTCTAGGGTGGGTGGTGCCACATGAATGGCTGTCCTACGACCCACCAGATGAAACTTTTAGCACTATATGGATCAGTCTGGCCTATAGAGTGCCTCTAAGATTTTCCTGACAGTATTTTGTGACTTTGTGTAAATACATTTTATATTTGTATATATAGCTACTGCTCTTTACAATTTTATACACTTTATTACCTCTTCTGTGTACTCATGTTGGGTGACCGATGTCTCCCCTTCTTTAATTGTATACTGCTGATGGCCCTGCTGTTAACAGATGACACGGTATAAAGATGTGCTCTGTTAAAATTCAATAAAGAAAATTTGCCTAAAACTGCTACCCCACAATACTTCTGATAGTCTGCAAATTAAACACTAACTTAGGCAGTGGCAGCCGCCACAAACAAAAAATGGTGAGGCGGATGGAGGGGTGCAGGGGGAGCGCGGTAGGGAGGGCGGGCGGGGGGTGTTTAATAATAATAATTTTAAAAAAGGAAGATTTACCTGAAGCTGCTGGGCCGCCTCCAGCGTTGTGCCATGGTGTTCTTCTACCTGGTCCCAGCAGACACTGGGACAGCATCATAGACTCTCTGTGCTATCCTTGCGCTGCTCTCATGCTATGAGAGCAGCACTGGGATTGGCCTGAGTGGGATGGGGTGATGCTCCGCTCAGGACAGGGAGTCTGTGCTGTTTCACCAACCTTACTGTTCAATACAGCCCGGTTGGAGAAACCTAAGTGCGCATGTGTATTTGGCCGGCCTAAGATGGCCGGCCAAACACACATGCGCACTTAGAAGTGCACCTAACAGTTTTCCTCCCCCCTCCAATGGCCCCAGCGCCGCCCCTCCCTACACACGCTGGCTCAGCCAGCAGGTGAAAAATAAAACGATGATAGAACATCGTTTTATTTTTCAGCTGCAGCCGCTGAGCCAGTGGGGCGACGCTCCTCTGCCATTGCGGAGGAGCCGCCCCTGAGTAGGTGTTGGCATTCAGCTTCGCTAGCAGTGGGAAGAATGACATTCTAAAGCTCTGGAAGACATCTACAGTCCCGACCCATGAAACGTGGCTGAAAGACATGCTCAACATGTCCTCCTATGAAAGGATAATATGAAAAGCGAATGATCAACTTCCTAAGTTCAGAAGATTTGGGGCCAATTCCTGCAAAGATAAACACATACTGAACACATTAGTAATATTCTATAAGAACTACCCAGCCCCATTGGAACGAACAATAGGCATCTATAGGACGGAGGGAGATCAGCCTTCATTCCATGCCCAGGCCTCTACTGAGCAGTGACAATTCTGATGTTGGAAACAGATGCTGCTTTGTCTCTGTTCTGTCTCCCCCATTCTTTGGTACTCTTGTGTCCCTTTGCTTTGCCATGGAGCTGTCCAGATGCTATGGGAGTGATGGAAGAGTGAAGAGGCGAAGGACCGGGATGCCAAATTCAGAAGCGTACTAGGCAGATGTTAGACCTTGTTCTTCCTGATGTTGGTTTACACTACTACCTTTAGAAATAAGAGTCTTGTACCATAGCTTCTACTTTGAGCTAGGAATGTATTCAATACCTCTATGAGTCCACTGCTGCTTTTCAATAAGGAATTGTTTACAAAAAAACTGCAGAATAAGGGAAAAGGAGCAACAAATGCATGAAAACTGAGAACAGAGTTTGCACACAACAGGTGACGAACCTAAACTACCTCCCCCTTCCTCTAGACAATTTTGGAAGAGAGCATCTGTCCTTCACAAGGACACGCATCCAGAAGTGCAGGGCGGTTAATGAACAGCAGCCACATGTACATCATGAACTTGATTTGTAGGTGGCATGAAAGATTGTACGCTAAGTGCCACGATCTTGACATCCACCAAACCCATGAGGAGGAAACGCAGAACATAAACACCAACAAACTCTAGGTACAGGACATACCAGTGTACATGATATTGGGGAAGAGAAGGCACCAAAGGTCAGACAATGATCTGAAGGTGGCATTATGCAAGAGGAAAGGACAAAGATATAAAGTACTAGTATAAAACTGAAGTAGGGACTGAATGTGTGCGACAGTGGCGGAACTAGTGTCACCTGCTTTGTAAAGCTATAATCCGAGTAACATGAGAGTCTGTGGATAATGTTATCCTATTGGCCGGATATCTTAAATCATTGTCAATTTTCAGAAGCCTTTGAGTATTGATTGTGGGTAGTATTTCTCAATGCTAAAGGTGCCAGACAGAATCCTACAAATCGATGAAATGTGTGATCTGTCTGCTCTTCCTCTTTGCTTCTCAGTTACCCTTGGTTCAAGAGGGGTCAGCTGAGCGTCTCTGAGCCCAGACTGCTGAGACTCAGCCACCTTTTTAAAAAAAACACAAAAGACCCAACACTGAAGCTGAAATGGGATTCCCAGTCTATAAAAAGGAGGATTAATAGTTGGCAAATTAAGTTGGTCCCAAAGACAATGTCCCATTTCCGCGCAATAGAGGTCTTTGATGATTGGGTGGTCTGGTACAAGGGGGAGAAACAGTGCAAAATGAACATGTTATAGCCTTACATGGTCCCAGAGTCACAGACTAACTGGGGATGGGGGCACATAGTAGATTCTTTGAATAACTGAGTCTTATTTCGTAAATGGCTTGTCTTGGGCCGGTTTCTGGGGTGGAAAGCACACCCACATTACCCAGTCATTCTTAACAGCAAATGGTTCACTGGGATAAGAGACTAGAGTCCTCCAATAGCTTTAATCTGTGATATCTCTGAAATCAAACATTGTACATGCTTCACACATGTGTAGAATCTAGTATACCCTCTGTGGTCACAAGGGTACATCTAAAGGACCTACAGTGAAGGGGAAAACACAAGTGTTTCTGTAGGGCGGGGAATAGGTTTCCACTTCATTAGGGTGTTCAAGGGGCAGTACAGCCTCACCACCAGGAGCATCCTTTCATGGTCCAAGCAGGTCCTCCCTCCATCTTCAGGTGAAGCAGATGGCGTGAGTCAGTCTCAGCCTGGTGGCTACAGACTCTTCTCCCTCCAGGTCAGGCTCTGTGACTCCAGAAATCCTTCATGAAGGACCAGATAGATGGTCTTGTGTTTCAAAGGCAAGCAGCTTCTCTTCTGTCCAGTGCAGTACAGCTGCACTGGACCAGGGCCATTGCCCTGATCTAGTCAGGGCAATGGCCCTGACTAGATCCCAGACTGTCAGAGACAACAGAAACCTCCAAAGTCTTGCTCCTGTTATCGTCTCTCCCAGAATCCCCATGAATAACAGCAAGAGATCCAGGGGGCAGCTCTTATCCAGTTCAGAGGACCACTGGTGTGCAGGGTTCCATGACGCTATATTGAGGTTAATAATATTGTCCTCAATGGTACTACATTGAGTGCATCGCCTACCACTACCATACTCATGGTAAATATATTATTATTATCACTTTTAGCTTTATATTGGCTACCTAACCCTATTAGCATTTATATTCACGTATTATTTTTGCCTATGCTTACCTCACTATGTAATAGTATGATGATGTAGTGGATGCAATAATAATGCAATAATGCAATAATAATGCCATGCGATACAATGCATGCATTATTGAGTAGGTATACTGCGACAGGAACAAAAAGCACCAAGGAATGGTGATGATGATGATGCTGCAGCGACTTGTAAGGCACACAGCTTATCTATACGTTTCGAACCTGGACAAATAGCAAAGTTTTCAACCTCTTTAAATATTGTCACGTTGCTAAGAACGCGGAGCTCAAGACGGAGTTTATTCCAAGCTATGGATCCCCGATGGATGAGAGGCCTTTCTCCAAGTCACGCACGCTGGATTCTGGGCGTCACTGCTAAAATGTATTAGCTGACCTCAGATTTCTTGCTGGAACATGATAATTAAACCTAGTTCATTGGGTCTGATACAGGGCTCCATGACCTTGCAGAAAGGCCTTAAACAGCACTCTTTGCCTGACAGGAAGCCAGTGAAGAGCGTACATATGAGAGGACACGTGCATTCTAACTGGCAAATTCAAAAGTAGGGGAACTGCTTCATTTTGGACAACCTGAAGCTTCTCCAGCAGATACTCCGTCACACCAAAGTAGAGGTCAAAGCCATAGTCCAACCGCGAGGTTATGAAGGCCTAGATAACTGTCCTTTTGCTGTGAAGGACAAATAGTGAAGAAACTTTTTCACAGACCTCAGTACACCAAAGCGAGTGCCCACCACAGACTTGATTTGTGGCCGAAACGACAGGCAGTCTAAGACCCCTAAGTTCGTGAGTTTGCCTGCCTGAGGGGACATTTTCAGACCAGAAAGCCTGCCATGGTTCTGGAGAAGCATTGCCTAAAAATAGAATCTCAGTTTTTGCGGCGTTACACTTCAATTGATGTATAGCCTAGATGACTAGAGACATTGGACATACAACTCTTTTAGCTGGTCCTGTCCTTGGGAGGCCTACCTGTTGACGGCTCAAAGTTGAAAAATTGCGAATGACCGTCATTTCCTGAAACATTATGTTTTGGCAAGGATTGTGCAATAATCAGGCTATATAAAAATAAATATGTATTTTTCTTTCAATATTTGTATGAGGAATTCAGTGTAAATTCAAGATCAATGTAAGATTTTGCATCAACAAGTGTTGTGCCTTACATGAGAAAGAGAATGTCGAAAGCGATATACAGGTTATATAAAAACTGTTGAAAGTATTTCTGTTGGATGATAAGAATCTTGCCAATAACAATTTAAGTGTTAATATTGGTTGACTTATGCTTTTCAAATCTATCCTGCTAGAGCTACTGGTGTTTTGTATAACAAATTGTGATTAGAGCACATTCCGTTCCTCTTCCTGTGCAGAATTATGTTTGCCAGTTTGAGAGTAGAATGTTTTCGTCTATGAATTTTGAGATCTAATGAAAGGCTGCTCCTTCCATAAATTTGGTTAGAAAAGGCCATTGGTTGTTATCCTTAGGTAATGGTTGTATGTATGGCTTGTTTAATATCTATGGGGAAGTTCTTGTTTTTAAGCAGTTGTTGATAATATTTCTGCAGGGATAAATGTCAATGTTGATTGAAGGATCTTTTTGAAAATGTGTGCAGGGCAGGGGTCCCAAGGGCAGCCGGCTGGACTGCTAGCTTTTAGTAGGTCTTCAAATTCTGAGGTTGCAATTTCTTGGAAGTCTGATATCGATAGCTATTGAGTATTTGCTTTGATTGTTGGCGGACTAACATTATGCGAAGACTTGTTTCTCTTGGTTGTGTTGATAGGTTATTGCATAATTCTTGAGAAAGTGAAGTGGAGGTTTGACAGCTCTCTGGATTGCGAAGTTCTGATAGAATTCTATGTATTCACCTTAGCTGGACATTTGGCATTGTCGATCATGTAGTGGAATTTTTGGCCTTCTTAATGTATGATTTGTAAATGTTGGTGTATATGTGTAGACACATTTTGTCTTGTCAGTTCTTAGATTTGAGTCTTCTGCATTGAGGTGTTTGGAGTATCCTTTATTATTTTCAAGCCTTCATTTATTCATTATTTTCAAGCCTTCATTTATTCATTATTTTCAAGCCTTCATTTATTCATTATTTTCAAGCCTTCATTCATTCAGAGGGGCCTTCTTTTTCCTTTGTTTCAAAGTTGTTTTGAGGATTAATATGTTAAAGGCTTAGGACCATCATTCAATGGCTGTTTCCACTGAGTTCATTGTTTTCAGTTGAGTATTTATTGTTAGATGTGTTTTCAACTCCCACATGTTTGGTTTGTTCCACTCTCTATAGTTTATAGTGGGTTGGTGGGCTTCGTTGATGGTTTAGTTGGATCTTAAAGGAGCAGGTGATGATGAGGTGATCAGTCCGTGTAGCAGGTGAGTTTTGTTGAATAGGGCTTATTTTCGTAATGGAGAAAATGACATCCTGCTATGTGGGTGGTCCAAAGACGATGTGTTATACGTTATGTGTATTTACACCTGATATACAAATATTTGGTTGAGGCATATTTGGTTTATCAAACGGATGTTTAGGTCACCAAATAGAGTTATTGGGCAGTTTTGTAGACAGATCTGAGGCTTTGTCCAAGTAAGCATCAGTAAAAGCTCCGGTGTTGGGTGGAGATCTGTGAAGCAAGATGCAGTGGCAGACAAAAGTGGGTCTGGGTTTAAATCTAACAAGAAGGGCTTCACAACTTTGTATGAGTACCTCTTATAACTTGGTGATTGCTATTTAAATACAATGGCTAGTCTGTCTCCTTTTTTTCCTTCACACTTATGTGTACTTCTTGATAACCAAGGGGGATAGCATACTGCAGTTCTGGAGCCATGTTATTTATTTTTACTCATTAAAATGGCATTTCTACAAAACATTTTAATTGTGATAGTTTCTTTCCTGGATGGGAGCATATGTGTCTAGTTTATCATTGGTCTTATGCCTTGTGCTCTTTGTAATTATGTGGTTGCTATTGTTTAAGATTTGGTCATTGTGCATACGGGAAGGTTAGGTGGTAGGATGTACTGCTGAAGTAATGGTGCTGGGATTGTGGCATTCCTCAACTTTACTGTCCTGCTCAAGAAGGTTTATTAGAGATTTGATGGGGTTTTTATGGGAGAGAGAGTACGAGTTGAATTGCGTTTGTGAGGTAGTTGTGGGTGTAGTATGTTGTTTTCTTGATGTGCTAAAACAGAGTTCAGTTCTTTTGCGATGTAGTATGGGTGATGCGAGGTTTGTGGGATTGGTAGTGTTTGGCTTTCTTTTTAGATCGCAACCTACTAGACAGCACAGCTGTCTGGTTTGCTGAAGACATCTTCAGGCCATTCGGAAAGCAGATCTAGGAATGCATTCAGCCCGTTGCTTACTATTAGCTTTGTGGTTTGCACCTCACATTTTCTGGCTTTCTATTTGCTGGATTTATTTCCTTTAGGCTGTCCAGGTTGAGTTTGTCCCTCCCGTTGCCCAAATCTTGTTTAATGTAGTCTTCCACAAACCCGCTTTCTGTAAACAGGCCAAATATCAAGGGTTCTCTTCCAAGGGACCTCGGTGTTTATTTTTCTTTCACTGACTTCAAAATGAGAGAATTCATGTGACAATCCTGCTGAGTATCCATGTAAGAGGAGAAGTAAAGAATTTTTGTTTTCTAGCACACAACAAAAAATTCAAAATGAAATGTGCTGTTTCAGAATATATCAGAATTAGTACAAATGAAGCAAATTTTTTTGTAATTCTGAAGTGTGGTGGAACCAAATATTTGAATATGATCAGAACACATCAATGTCAGGTGATGACATTTGACCACATTATTATTTGTGTGTAGTAAAACCGTATTTCGGTGCAAATGTAATTATCATTACAATTGAAAATGTGTTGTCTGAAATAGCAGTGAGCTACCACACCATGCCTACTTCATACTACTGCACTCCACTCTATGCTCTTCCACTTTATACCCCACACTACTTCATTCTATGATACTCCATTCCACTCTACGACATTCCACTCCACTCCCCTCCATTCTAAGATACTCTACGACAAGCCACACCACGCCACTCCAATCAACGCCACTCACTCCATGACACAAAACGGCACTCCACTCTATGCCCTTCCACACACCCCTCTCTTCTGTACCCCACTCCAGTCTACCCCATTCCACTCCAAACTGTTCCATTACGTTCCACTCCAATGCACTCCAATCTATCCCACCTCACTCCACTTCGCTACAATCTACCCCAATCTACTCCACTCCAATCAACCCAATATATACCACTCCAATCTACCCCCCACCTATCTACCCCACCCCAATTTACACTACCCACTCCACCCCACCCCACCCCAATCTACCCCACCCCACTCCAATGTACCACACTTCAATCTACCCCACTCTACCCTACCATACGACACCCAGTCTATCCCACTCAATCTCCCCATTCCACTCTACCCCACTCCACCCTAACTGATCCCACTCCACTTCACCACAATCTACCCCAATTCAATCAACTCCACCACCCACTCTAATCTACCCCAATTTACTCCACTCTACCCCAATCTATCCCATTCTACCCCACTTCAATATACCACACTTCATCCCAATCTACCCCACACGACTCCAGTTTACTCCACACCATCCAATCTACCCCACTCACCCAAACTACCCCACTCCAAACTACCCCAATCTACCCCCACTCCATTCCATTCTGCACCAATCCACTTCACTACAATCCAATCTACCCTACTCTGCTACAATCTACCCCACTCCAATCTAGCCCACTGCACTCCACTCTACTCCAATTTACCCCACCCCAATTTACCCTACCCACTCCACCCCACCCAATCTACCCGACCCCACTCCAACCTACCCCACTTCAATTTGGCCCACTCTAACCCAATCTACCCCACTCTGCTCGAATCTACCACAATCCACTCTACTACGATCCAATCTACCCCACTCCACTACAATCTACCACACTCCACTCCACTCCAATCTACTCCACTTCATTCCAATGTACCCCACTCAACTCAATCTAACCCAGTCAATCCCACCTAACTCCAATCTACCCCACCTCACTCTACCCCACTCCACCCCAATCTACCGCACTCTGCTCCAATCTACTCCACTCCAATTAACTTCACTCTACCCCAATCCACCCAACTCCAATGTAACCCACTCCAACCCAACCCACTCCACTCCAATCTATCTGACTCCATTCCAATCTACCCCACTCACCTCTACTCCACTCCAATCTTCCCCCGTCCAATTTACCCCACTCCATTTCAAACTCAACTTCAATCTATCCAACTCCTCTCCACTGCAATCTACCCTACTCCAGTCCAATTTATCACACTCTAAACTAACAGACTCTAACTCACTTCAATTTACCCCAATCTACCCCACTCCAATCTACCACAATCTACCCCACTCCACTCTAATCTACCCCACTCCACTCTACCTCAATCTACCCCACTCCACTTTATCCAATCTACCACACTCCACTGAAATCTACCCCACTCCAATTTACCTCACCCTAATCCACCCAAATCTACCCTACTCCAAACTACCCCTCCCTAATCTACCCCACTCCAATCTACCCCACTGCACTCCACTCTACTCCAATCTACCCCACCCCAATTTACCCTACCCACTCCACCCCACCCCAATCTACCCAACCCCACTCCAACCTACCCCACTTCAATCTGGCCCACTCTAACCCAATCTACCCCACTGTTCTCGAATCTACCCCAATACACTCTACTACGATCCAATCTACCCCACTCCACTACAATCTACCCCACTCCAATCTACTCCACTTCACTCCAATGTACCCCACTCAACTCAATCTAACCCAGTCAATCCCACCTAACTCCAATCTACCGCACCTCACTCTACCCCACTCCACCGCAATCTACCGCACTCTGCTCCAATCTACTCCACTCCAATCAACTTCACTCTACCCCAATCCACCCGACTCCAATGTACCCCAATCCAACCCACTCCACTCCAATCTATCTGACTCCATTCCAATCTATCCCACTCACCTCAATCAATCAATCAATCACAGAATTTGTAGAGCGCACTACTTACCCGCGAGGGTCTCAAGTCTCTACTCCACTCCAATCTTCCCCCGTCCAATTTACCCCACTCCATTTCAAACTCAACTTCAATCTATCCAACTCCTCTCCACTGCAATCTACCCCACTCCAGTCCAATCTATCACACTCTAAACTAACAGAATCTAACTCACTCCAATCTACCCCACTCTACCCCACTCCACTCCACTCTAATCTACCCCATTCCACTCTACCTCAATCTACCCCACTCCACTTTGTCCAATCTACCACACTCCACTCAAATCTACCACACTCCAATCTACCTCACCCTAATCCACCCAAATCTACACTACTCCAAACTACCCCTCCCTAATCTACCCCACTCCTATCTACCCCACTCCAATCTACACCACTCAACTCCAATCTACCCAAATCTAACCCACTCCACCCAACAACATTGCAATCTACCCCACCCCACTCTACTCCAATTTTCCTTCTTCAGTCTACCTCACTCCAATCTACCCCACTCCATTCCAATGTACTCTACTCTAATTCACCCAATCTACCCCATTCCACTCCATCCTAATCTTCCCCACTCCACTCCACCACACTCCACTTCCCCAATCTATCCAAAGCCACTCCATCCCACTCCACTTCAATCTCCAATCTACCCCACTCCACTCTTCCCAATCTTCCCCACCTCACTTCACTCATTCTACCACATGCCACCCAAATCTACCCCACTCCAGTCCAATCTAACCCACTCCACACACTCCATCTACTCTACCCCACTCCACCCCAAACTACTCTACTCCAATCTACCCCATCCAATCCTCCCCACTCCAATCAACCCCATTCTACTACACTGCACTATAATCCACTCCAATCTACAACTCTATCTAACTCTACTCTAATCTACTCCACTCTGATCTACCCATCCAATCTGTCCCACTCCAATCTACCCCATGCCAATCGACCCTGCTCTAATCTACTCCACCCCATCCCAATCTAACCCACACCACTCTATCCAACTCCACTCCGACCTACTCCACTCCTAACCACCACACTTCTATCTATCTCACTCCAATCTACCCTACCATATCATACCCAGTCTATCCCACTCAATCTACCCCATTCCACTCTACCCCACTCCACCCTAATTGATCCCACTCCACTCCAATCTACTCATCTCTCCTCCAATCTACCCCACTTCACTCCAATCGAGCCCATTCCAATCTGCCACAATCTACTGCACTCCACTCTTCCCTTAATCTACATCACTCCACTCCAATCTATCCCAATGTATCCCAATTCATTCTATTCCGATTTACCCTACTCCACTCCAATCTACCTCATTCCACCACAATCTACTCCACTTCACCACAATCTACCCCAATTCAATCTACTCCACCACCCACTCTAATCTACCCCAATTTACTCCACTCGACCCCAATGTACCCCATTCCACCCCACTTCAATATACCACACTTCATCCCAATCTACTCCACACCACTCCAATCTACCCCACTCACCCGATCTACCCCACTCCAAACTACCCCAATCCACCCCCACTCTATTCCATTCTACCCTACCAAATTCTACCCCACTACACTCCAATCTCCCCTACTCCACTCCAGGCTACCCCACTCCATACAATCTACCCCAGTTCACTCCACTATTCCTCAATCTACCCCATTCCACTCTAACCTACCCCAATGTATCCTCCTCCACTCTACCCCCAATCTATCTCAATTTCCCCAACTCCTATCTAGCGCACTCCAATCTACCCCACTTTAATCTACCCAAATCTACTCCACTACAAACTACTCCACTACAAACTACCCCACTCAACCCCGATAAGCCCCTATTCAATCTACCTCACTCCAGTCTACCATGCTAATCTACCCAACTCCCCCACTACAATCTACCCCACTCCAGTCTACCCCAATCTACCCAATCCACCCCACTCCATTCTACCCCACTCCACTCTAAGCCAATCTACCCTGCTCCTCTCTACCCCAATCCACTCCAATCTACCCCAATCTACCCCACCCCACCTCACTCAACGCCACTAACTTTTAGCCATGCTGAACAGCAGCCACACTAAAACACTTTGCCAAGCCAATAGCTCTCCCATAGTCGAAACCTATTGGCTTTGCCAATCCTTGTTTGTTTGTTGAAAGTGGAAAAGGGTATGAGCTAAGGAGTGGTGGTGTTGGGGGAATGTGGTGGTATGGTTTTAGTGCTCTAAAGCAAGCGATTGATGAGAGTCATTGATGGGTGCATATGAAAGTTGTGGAAGAGTTGGTTTGTGTGGTGTTGAGTAGTGTTAGTTGTCATGAGTGATTATGGTATTAGATTGAGAAGGATATTGTGAGTATGGAGTTTGAGAGGTGAGGGTTGGGTGGTTTGTGTGCTTTTTGGTGGTAAGTTTGCTTTTGCTGTTACATGACTGTTGTTGGTGGATGGCAGTACACGTGGAATGTGTTTATGAATGGGTTGGGCATTTGGAGGATAAAGGGATATTAAGAGGTGAGGTAGTATTGTATACAGGCCCGGTTCTAGCGGGTGGGCCGGGTGGGCCAGGCCCACCCAAACAGGAGCCTTGGCCCTCGCAGTGAGGGCTTGAAGGCAGGCGCGCAAAGCACACGTCGTGTGTGTCAGCCCGGGCCGAGACAGCTTCCCGGGCGCGCACACACACAGACAGTTTTAGAGATTATCGCATCCGCACCCAAGTACTTCACAGGTCTTTAAAAGACCATTTACATGTGAACGAGGCTTTGTTTATTTTTCCACCCCTTCATCTCCACATGGCAAAGGCGACAATGTTCTGCTGCGTGGATATTTCTTTTTCTATGCAGCGCAGGAGAAAAGAAGTTTGTTTATTCCTATTCACCTTTCCTGACCCCTGCAGCTGCTTATCACATCAGGCTGTGACACAAAGTTTGACTAATGGAGGAGGTAAGAGAATGTGTTACTATTTGTTTTTCTTTTTAAAATCTGTACAGGCCCAGCAGGACACATACTTCGTGAGTGCTTCATTTAAACAGTTTTTATCATTATCATGGCCGATGCAGGACAACAATAAGACAATACAAAATGCCCAGATAACGCTGGTGATAAATGATCCTGCTGGAGAGCAATCGTTTCTGTTAGTAGTTTTTAAATGCAGATGAACTGTATTTTATGTGGAAGCTCAGTGGGTTACTGCCTTTGTCACAGAGATCCTTGTGCTACTTGCAGTTCAGAAGTTACAATCCTAACATAGGACAGTGACCAATGAACTGTCATCAAAGAGCTGCATACAAACATGAATGGTATAGTTAGAACTTCGCTTTCTTTTTTGTGATATAGTTAGAACTTCCCCAGCCTTTCATTATTCTAATGTTGCTAAAATGAGTATGTTTGGGCAGATATACATTTTTATCAGTAAAGCTGACCCCCATGGAATACTCTTTAAATCCTAAGGTTGTGTTTCCCCAGACCAAACCCTCTTAAAATATACTGCCCACCAGTATGGATGACATGTGATTCATACACCTTGTAATCCTCATTGGCTTATGTGACATTCCCTGTAGACTGATTTACATACTTGTATGATTCATTGTCTCTGTATAATGTGTGCGTGGTGTAAAGTACTGACACACACTACACTGATATGAGTAGCGCTGTACAACAAATGAAATGCATATGAGAGAGGGGCTATGTAAAGATGAGGGGCATTGTTGGAGGGTGGCAGTGAGGGAATCCGAGGAGGAGGTCAATAGGGGGAGGGGCTATGGAGCGATGAGGGGCACTGTTTGAGGGTGGCAGTGAGGGAATCCGAGGAAGAGGTCATGGGGTGAAGGGGGGAGCTAGGGAGAGAGGAGGGGCACTGCTGGAGGGTGGCAGTGAGGGAGTCTGAGGAGGAGGTCATGAGGGGGATGGGCTACAAAGAGATGAGGGGCACTAGTGGAGGGTGGCAGTGAGGGAATCCGAGGAGGAGGGATGAGGGGCACTGTTGGAAGGTGGTAGTAAAGGTTATTTACGGAGAAAGAGGTTATTGGTGCGGCGCCAAAAAAGACTTTCGCATCAGCGCTGAAGCCGGCCCTGTCATGGCCTTTCTGTTTTTCTTTATTTAAATAATAGTCGGGTCATAAGGGCTACTGTGGAACATACTTTAAAGTGGGTGCTAATTATATTTACCGCTATATTCAATGTTTTTAGTTTGAAGGTGATTTTACTAATGTTTTTACCGGGAAAAATGAAAGTGGAGCCCGATGGTGCCCGATATGGAGCTGGGGCCCAAGGTCAGCTGTGAGATAAGGTGCACTGGAGAGGAGTAGTGGATAATCAAGCCTGTAAGGGAGTGCGTTGCAGAGTCCGGGGTCAGGTGGAGGTAGTAATGAAGAGGGATTCTCCCTGAAGACTCGCACAGAGGGAGCCTGAGTAGTGTCACTTGCTTGATACTCCCACCTCAGAAACCTCCTCTTCCCATCAAAGGAACATTACATGGAAAAAGCACTTTTTCAGAGTGATAATATTTAGAAAGAGATTTGGAAAAGAGTGCGTTTTACTGGACCTTGTAAGACTAAGAAGAGATAAAGGAGGGCCCTGAATCAGGCCTGCCTAGACATATATGCGACAAATCGAGCCCGCAGTGGCCCACCCAAATGCACCCTTGGCCCACCCAAATAATAATTCCTGGAGCCGGGCCTGATTGTATACCAGATTTGTTATAGTAGTTGTTAGTGTTAAGTGGCGGGAGGGGTTTATGACTTAGACTAGGCAGTTGAGGTATGTTGTACGGTGAGGGTGGGTGTCTAGCATGCTGTGTGGGGAGTTAGATTGGTGTATGAGGGGGTAGCGGGGGATTGTAGTAGAATGAGGGTAGTTTGAATCTTGGTATGGAAAGGGGGGTGATAGGTGGTAGTGATGTATTAGTTGTCGATTTGTGGTGTAGGTTTGTGGGAAATGAGTCAGGTAGGTCATGGGGTAACAGTAGTTAGTAGGGGTAGCAGTGTGACAAGACAGAGGGTATGGATGTGAGGTTGAGCATAAAGGAGTAGGTGGGAAGATAGGCAGAGAGTTGCGTGGGTACGCTGTGAGCATTTAAAAACTGGATGAGATGTGATGTGTAAGTTTGTGTAGAGGGTGTGAGAGTGGAACACTGATTGTGGTTTATGGCAGGAGTAAATGACTATCTTACCTACCTCTGCCTCTCTTTTGTCTCTTAACCTCTGCGAGCCTCACGTCTTTGAGAGTCGCCAGACTTTGGAACTTCGCACGCCCATACCTACAGCACACAACCTGCTAGCCCATCACACTCGGGCCACACAGTAAACTGCAAAAAGCAGAGTGCCAACTGAGTGTACACTAACAGGGGGGCAGATGCGACTGAGGATCGCTACAGTGCCTAGAGGACTGATATTTGATTGCTGTGCTATCCAATATTTACATAAAAGACAGTATACGACCTAAGTCACTTTGGCGCCAGACAAGGTCTGGGAGAGTGTGGGCTGCGCACTGATATACGGGCTTCGTGCACCTACTGAAAACGTTCCCTAAGTGCCTGGAATTTCAGACATTCCAGATATATTTGCAGATGGAAAACACCTGGACGTCTTAGCGTGGTGGTGTGTCAGATTTAGGAATCCCAAACATTTTGTAAGATTATCTGCTAATAACAGTGCCGGGTGAAGAACAAGGGCTGGCAGTGTGACGTCCTGTGTCTAGGGGCCGTGGCTGTGGTCTTAGATCTGATAAGAGGCTCCGTGGTGCCGCTGTCTCCGAGTAGGACCGGATGCGGGCGTCTGATGCAGGCACCGTCAGTGGAAAGCGAAGAGGGACTAGAGTTCAGAGACAATCAGGTGGGACACAGACGGCGGAACAGAGCTGTGAGCAGCACATCTACTGTGTTTAGTGCAAGGACAGCGCTCTGAAGATAGCCCTGTGGCACGCAGTGTGCTACGGCCTTTCTCTACAATGGTGGTGACATTCATGCCAGTGTGGAGGGATGAGCGACACGCACCTACGCAAGTATCTACATCCAGGTCACTGAGGACAAAGCCATGCTAGCTGTGACAATATTGATGCCCTTTGTAATGGGGCTTCCTATCACAGATATTCAGATTCCTAGCGCTTCAAACAGTATATGCCTGAATTAGCCAACTCCATGGTATTCAGTTTATTCACCTGGAAACAAGTGAGATTCGGTTGGCAAATGTATGATGGCCAAGTAACCTATAGATCCTGCGGAGGGTGCATTGACCCTTTGAGCTCCCTTGCCAGCTGTAGATGATGCTTTAAAGTACACAATACCTGGGGTCATCTTAGTGCCAGTATATGTAGATAATATCATCTGGCAAACCCCATGGGGAGCAACACTGAGGTTCTGTGTTTACGTGTGGCCTCTTGTGGCAGGTGGGATGCTTTGTATTGCTATGGCAGGTGACATGCTCTGGAATAATATGGCAGTTCAGATGTTCTAGCTTGATGTCACAGGTGAGATGTTCTGGATTGGTACGGCAGGTAAGATACTCTGGATTGACACAGCAGGTGAGGTGCTCTGGATTGATACAGCAGGTGAGGTGCTCTAGATTGATATGGCAGGTGAGATGTTCTGGATTGATACAGCAGGTGAGATGCTCTGGATTGGTACAGCAGGTGAGATCCTCTGGATTGATACGGCAGGTGAGATGCTCTGGATTGGTACGGCAGGTGAGATGCTCTGAATTGATAGGGCAGGTGAGATGCTCTGGACTGATACGACAGATGAGATGCTCTGGATTGATACAGCAGGTGAGATATTCTGGATTGATACGGCAGGTGAGATGCTCTGGATTGGTACAGCAGGCGAGATGCTCTGGATTGATACGGCAGGTGAGATGCTCTGTATTGATACGGCAGAGGATATGCTCTGGATTGGTATGGCAGGTGAGAGGCTCAGGAGTTGTACGGCAGTTGAGATGCTCTGGTTTGATGTCGCAGGTGAGATGTTCTGTATTGGTACGGCAGGTGAGATGCTCTGGATTGATACAGCAGGTGAGATGCTGTGGATTGGTACGACAGGTGAGATGCTCTGGATTGGTACGGCAGGTGAGATGCTCTGTATTGATACGGCAGGTGAGATGCTCTGGATTAATACGGCAGATGAGATGCTCTGGATTGGTATGGCAGGTGAGATGCTCTGGATTGGTACGGCAGGTGAGATGCTCTGAATTGATAAGGCAGGTGAGATGCTCTGGACCGATACAGCAGGTGAGATGGTCTGGATTGATACGGCAGGCAAGATGTTCTGATTGATATGGCAGGTGAGATGTTCTGATTGATGTGGCAGGTGAGATGTTCTGATTGATATGGCAGGTGAGATGTTCTGATTGATGTAGCAGGTGAGATGCTTTGGATTAATATGGCAGGTGAGATGCTCTGGATTGAGGTGGCCTCTGTGGCTCAGTCAGAGAGGTTCATTCACATGCTTTTGCTGGTACATACCAAGCCTTTGCCCTTGCACACTTGCAGCAACTTGCACCTGCCTGAATTACGGTAAGAGTGGATTAGGGAACAGGATATGCAGTGGATGGTAGGCGCATAACAACTTTTCTTGATCCAGTTCTGCAGTTTTCGGAGCAGGCTCTGCTAGGTGAGTGACCAGGCTCGGATTGAGAAGGCGGGAATTCGTCCGGTGCCCGCCTCCGCCTGCCCCAGTCTTAGGACAGTACAGGGAGGCCTCCACATGGTGATGCCTCATTGAGCCGTCATGCTTACCTTCCAAAGGGAAGTGATGGGGCCATTGAGAGGGTTCTGCTTTCGTCCAGGGGCTTAGATGTGTGGTGCAGCAGCCAGAGCTCCTGACCCTGGAGCGTGGGCTCAGGGTTCGATCCCCGGAGCCAGTGGCAGTTTAGATCAGCGACTCTGGGCAATAGCTCACTTAATTTCCCCAATGGCCTTTATTGTCTGGATACCATTAGGGGTGATAAGTTTGTGCTTAACAAATGTGGAATTATTATATATATTTTTGCTGCAGTTTTTAATATTTTTATAGCGCAGATTCGAGCCGAAGGTATTGAAGCGCTTTACATGAGCATAGGTTGCAATACACAAGAGCACATTCATATTTTTTTACCCGCGTGGATGGGGGGTGGTGGGAGATTAAATGATTTTCCCAGAATCACAAAATGTTGAGCCACCGCCGAGACTCAAACCTGTTTCCCCAGTTCCCCAACTCCCCAGCTCTAACCCTAATTCCACATACTCTCCTATCACTGATGCAGCTTGTGTAGTGAATCTGGGGCCTGAAGCAAGAAGGCCCCCTGCACCGACTGCTCATACTGCTATAGCCACTACTGAAGCCCCCTTAAGCCCACTTTTGAAATGGCTGAAGGAGGAATACAAGTGGCAGCGCTGCAGGAGCTGAGTGTGTGATGTTGTGGAAGGAAGGCCTAGCATATAAACCGGAAGACTTCATTTCATTGCAATCCGTGTTTCTGTGCAGTTTCTGTTTCAATATTTGCAGTAAGATCAAAGAACCCATTTAAAACTGCCTAACTCAACATAACAGGTGTGTATTAATCAGGGGCGGCTCCTCCGTTAGAGTGGAAAATGGTCACTCCACTGAAATACCCCCAGAGACGAAAAATAAAATGGTAATGAAGTTAATTCATTACTATTTTCTTTTTCGTCACCTCATCCCGAACGGAGCGTCAGGATTGGGGCAGGCTGCTGCTGACTGGTAGCAGCAGAGAGAGCAGGGCACTTTCAGTTTAAAGTGCGCATGTCTTTTTGGCCGGCCGTCTTGTGACGACCAGCCGCACATGCACACTTCAAACCTCTCTAAGGGGTTAGAGAAAGCAAAGGGCTCCAGTGCTCTTCTGAGTGCTGATAGAGGCCCCTCCCACCAATCCTGGCGCTGCTCTCATGCTGGTGAGAGCAGCACCAGGAATGGCTTGGAAGTTTGGAGCCTGCCTGCCTGCCTTGAGGAGAGAAGACCATTGAGGAGGACGTTGCGCTCGCAGGTAATGGCTTTTAATTTTTTTTAATGTCCCACCCGCCTCACCACCCTCGGGACATGCCAGCCGCCACTGGTATTAATCCGAAGAAAACCTTTCAGTGTTGCACTGTAACCTGCCAGACAACTGCTCCGTGCTGGAGATGTGAATCTCTGTTTCTCTTTTTGTTTGAGAAATCAACTTTTCTTAAGAAAGAGTTATTAAACTGGGCAAAATGTATGACTGAATACCTGTTCCATGGTAGAAGAGTTTCTTTAGGCTGGTAACACCGAGGTTTTCGGACTCCTTCCGAGACGACCTGGTTCGATAATTGGCACTCTTACCATAGAGTGCTGCCAAGAGACACAGAGGGGGCAGATTCTGTCAGTTTCTTTTTTTAAATCAAAAGAGAATGGCATTGTGGGGCATGTAGTTTAATGTAGTTTCACTTTCTGGTATAACTGGAGGTGGCATGCATGGCATGGAGCTGCCTAGTAGAAATGTTCTTTAATATCTGCATACTTCCTTTGTCAACACTCTCTGTTAGGACGTCGACAGAAGCAGTCCAGTTAGTGCCAGATGGTTGTTATTTAAATAGACAGAACAAATGTGCTTAGACCTCCCCCCCCACAGACAAAAATTCAAGATTGTTGTCATTTTCATGGCATCCCGAGCTGCTAAATGGTCCTGTGTCTTATATGACACAGCCAGCCAGTTTTAGACTTTTTATTGAGAGCAGGTTCCATTCCGGAACTTGTATTTTTATATTTAAGCCAGTAGCATGACCTTAAAAATCTAAGTTTGAAAAAAGTGTTGTCTGTTATAAAGTTAAGGTGAACAAAGCAAAACCAAAGGGGATGATGGACGGAGTGTTGAACATTGCAAGCACTCACCCCAGTCAACTGATGTGGGTTTAATCCATCATCATTCTTTAGCTCACTCCGCCACCCCAGTTCAGACATGGCCATATGCAAATCAGTCTGACCCTGTGCCTCATGGGAACAGTCCAGCTCGAACTGCCAAGCCATGTCTTCCCTGGACCGGAAACAAGCATCCTGGGACCGGTTTCTGGCTAACAGCCGTCATCAGCCAGGCTAGCTTGAATCCAGTGGCAAAGTGAGCAAGGGACCCACGTCTGGGCATACCCTGCCAACTTAGGGCGAACAAAGCAAAACCAAAGGGGATGATGGACGGAGTGTTGAACATTGCAAGCACTCACCCCCAGTCAACTGATGTGGGTTTAATCCATCATCATTCTTTAGCTCACTCCGCCACCCCAGTTCAGACATGGCCATATGCAAATCAGTCTGACCCTGTGCCTCATGGGAACAGTCCAGCCCGAACTGCCAAGCCATGTCTTCCCTGGACCGGAAACAAGCATCCTGGGACCGGTTTCTGGCTAACAGCCGTCATCAGCCAGGCTAGCTTGAATCCAGTGGCAAAGTGAGCAGAGACCACGTCCGGGCATACCCTGCCAACTTAGGGCGAACAAAGCAAAACCAAAGGGGATGATGGACGGAGTGTTGAACATTGCAAGCACTCACCCCCAGTCAACTGATGTGGGTTTAATCCATCATCATTCTTTAGCTCACTCCGCCACCCCAGTTCAGACATGGCCATATGCAAATCAGTCTGACCCTGTGCCTCATGGGAACAGTCAGCTCGAACTGCCAAGCCATGTCTTCCCTGGACCGGAAACAAGCATCCTGGGACCGGTTTCTGGCTAACAGCCGTCATCAGCCAGGCTAGCTTGAATCCAGTGGCAAAGTGAGCAAGGGACCCACGTCTGGGCATACCCTGCCAACTTAGGGCGAACAAAGCAAAACCAAAGGGGATGATGGACGGAGTGTTGAACATTGCAAGCACTCACCCCCAGTCAACTGGGTCTGGGTTTAATCCATCATCATTCTTTAGCTCACTCCGCCACCCCAGTTCAGACATGGCCATATGCAAATCAGTCTGACCCTGTGCCTCATGGGAACAGTCCAGCCCGAACTGCCAAGATAGCCTGGCTGATGACGGCTGTGAGCCAGAAACCGGTCCCAGGATGCTTGTTTCAGGTCCAGGGAAGACATGGCTTGGCAGTTCGGGCTGGACTGTTCCCATGAGGCACAGGGTCAGACTGATTTGCATATGGCCATGTCTGAACTGGGGTGGCGGAGTGAGCTAAAGAATGATGATGGATTAAAGCCAGATCAGTTGACTGGGGGTGAGTGCTTGCAATGTTCAACACTCCGTCCATCATCCCCTTTGGTTTTGCTATGTTCGCCCTAAGTTGGCAGGGTATGCCCAGACGTGGGTCCCTTGCTCACTTTGCCACTGGATTCAAGATAGCCTGGCTGATGACGGCTGTGAGCCAGAAACCGGTCCCAGGATGCTTGTTTCAGGTCCAGGGAAGACATGGCTTGGCAGTTCGGGCTGGACTGTTCCCATGAGGCACAGGGTCAGACTGATTTGCATATGGCCATGTCTGAACTGGGGTGGCGGAGTGAGCTAAAGAATGATGATGGATTAAACCCAGATCAGTTGACTGGGGGTGAGTGCTTGCAATGTTCAACACTCCGTCCATCATCCCCTTTGGTTTTGCTATGTTCAGCCCTAAGTTGGCAGGGTATGCCCAGACGTGGGTCCCTTGCTCACTTTGCCACTGGATTCAAGATAGCCTGGCTGATGACGGCTGTGAGCCAGAAACCGGTCCCAGGATGCTTGTTTCAGGTCCAGGGAAGACATGGCTTGGCAGTTCGGGCTGGACTGTTCCCATGAGGCACAGGGTCAGACTGATTTGCATATGGCCATGTCTGAACTGGGGTGGCGGAGTGAGCTAAAGAATGATGATGGATTAAACCCAGATCAGTTGACTGGGGGTGAGTGCTTGCAATGTTCAACACTCCGTCCATCATCCCCTTTGGTTTTGCTATGTTCAGCCCTAAGTTGGCAGTGTATGGCCAGACGTGGGTCCCTTGCTCACTTTGCCACTGGATTCAAGATAGCCTGGCTGATGACGGCTGTGAGCCAGAAACCGGTCCCAGGATGCTTGTTTCAGGTCCAGGGAAGACATGGCTTGGCAGTTCGGGCTGGACTGTTCCCATGAGGCACAGGGTCAGACTGATTTGCATATGGCCAAGTCTGAACTGGGGTGGCGGAGTGAGCTAAAGAATGATGATGGATTAAACCCAGATCAGTTGACTGGGGGTGAGTGCGTGCAATGTTCAACACTCCGTCCATCATCCCCTTTGGTTTTGCTATAAAGTTAAGGTGGCCAATGGTGTCACATATGACGAGGGTTCAATTGGTGACTGTCAACATGGCAATTTGCAAGCATCTGTTTATGTAAGCCCGTAATCTCACCAATCAACTCATGCCTTTTGATTAAACATTGATACAATGAGACTGCCCACATTGTTTGGAATTCCATTACTGTCATCTTGTGAATGCTTATGCATTCTGCCAACAAAATCTTGAGACAGGGCAAAATGGCACAATGATGGATTTTCCTTACAGAGGGTCACACAGTTCTCTAGTTTCCCCCATGTCAGTTGTCAGCCGCTCTGATTTTCCTTTGGATTTGAGCACTTGTAGTTCTTCATTTAACGTGAACAAACTACAAGTACCAGAATTAAAAGTAAAACTCATGACTGAATGAGGTTCTCCTGCCATATGACGATTTGAAAGCTTTGGGTTTGAAGCAGGGACATTAAAAAACAGACATTTTGAGCCTCCAAATAATGGCGTGTTCTTCTTAAGATACACACAAAAGGTGTTTTAATGAATCAACACTTGCACTGCAGGAGGTGGGCTGCTACTAGCTGGTGTCTTGTGGTGAGTAGGTTGCTTTTGGTAAGGGGTTAGCAGTGTACTTTTGAATTAGAAACCTCTGTGGTGGGTCTCGACATTTTTTCACTCTTTAAATGCATTCTGTCTTTCCATGTTCAAATATTATTTTTCTCCATTCTTTGTGTGCAAACAAGGACACGTCCCTCTGGCCCCCGAAACTCTGTTTCAGACTCATAGAACCATCAACCGTCTTTCCGCTTCTGACCATAATACATTACACTCAATATCTTCGAGTGCAGGGTGATAGGGGAGTGGAGGTTAAGGGAGGTAAGCAGGAGCTTCTTGGAACTGAGGGTTAGCAAAAGCCTCTGACAACTGAGATTGCGGCTGGAGCCTTGAGTATTAGTTGGAGCCTCAAGGATCTACACGGAGAAGGGCTTTTGCAGGGAACCTTAGTGTGAGAAGGAGCCTGTGGGGCTTAGGTGTAATGAGGAGCTTTTGAGATCTAGCAGTGAGTTGGAACCGCCGGCTATCACTGGAATTTATCGCCATGCTTGCGCTGTATTAACAACGCATAGCGCAATGGCGATAAATATTCCAGCGATAGCGGGGGAAATGGGCCAACATCGCTGAAAAACCAGCGATGTTGCATGAAAAACAGCGATAACCTTGCTGATACGACCCTGTGGTCGTATCACCATAATCCACCCCCCATGTAATGTATACGTAAGTCATGATTTTTTCAGACGTTAGAAAGCAGCGTTAATGCCGAGTTAGCGCGAATATGCTTATCGCTTCGCCGGACGGGGCCTCGTTGTAAATATAGCGATACCCCATTAGCGATATTATTCCATGATGTTTTGTGAGGCACGCCTCCTTTGCATCTCATTAACGATGCGATGCATGCCGTAAACGGGCGCTAAGTCATTGAAACATGCGCTAGCGTGTCCTTGTAAATAATGCAATAAAATTATCGCCGCTTTTCGCCCGAAAAACGGACGCTAAAGCGGCGAAAATTGTATCGCCAGCCCTTGATAATATGCCCCTTAGGGCCTACAGTTGTACAGGAATCTAAGCAGACCTGCGGGTGAGCAGGATTCCAAGCACTTAGGAATGAGCATGATTGCGAGGGCACCTCAAGGTGCCTCTTGGGTTCTCAATGTGAGTAGGACCCTCAGGGATTTGAGTCTGAGCAGGACCAGAGAGTAGAAATGAGTTAAGGGCCACAAGGCAGAGTGGGAAGTTTTAGGACCAATTGATGATGAGCGAGAATCTAAGGAGCTTATTTACAAGCCCCTAGCGCCGCCGTTGGGTCACATTTAATATGGGAAAAAGTGACGTACCAGCGGCACAAGGGGCTTGTAAATAAGCCCCTAGGTGTCTTAGTGGTATCAGGACACCCATGTCTGTGAGACTAAACAGAAGTCAGTCCTAATGGTGAATGATCTTTGGGGACCTGTAGGTCAGTGGACAGTGAGGATCCCCATGGATGAGCAGGCGCTTTCAGGCGTAAGAGCAGGGTGCTGACTCATACATCTCAGGGTGAGCACAGGCGGAGGGAGATTCATGGACCTGCAGATGGACATCTAGGCGAATTAAATAATGACGCTTTTAGCCGCTTTCAATGTTACTGGCCCTACAGGCTAAGGAAACTTTTATTTACCACAAAGCTCCCCTAAAATTAGCCCCCTGACACTAGCCAAGCAATGGTTCATGGAAGGTTGCAAACTTCAAATGTGGGCCACTTTTTTTTGGGGTGAAGTCACATGCCATACCCAGATTTACCGATGCCTGCGGTATCCGTATATCCGGTGAGGGGTTGTGAAGTTTGGAGTCCAAAAATGGGCATCTCAACTCCAGGTTTCTGGTTCGTGAACATGTGCTGAGACAATGGGCCCATTTTTGGGATACCCATTTATGGACTCCAAACTTCATATCCCTCACCGGATATACGAACACCACAGGTATTGGTAAATCTGGGTGTGGAATTGGACTTCCAATTACTGCTAATTCTGAAAACTTGTAGGCATCTGTGTTTCTCGGCTAATTCCTACAGGTTTCCCTCCCTTTTCTGCCATATTTTCTCCCGGAGGCTTCGTCTACCGAAGTCTCTGGGCGAGACACTCCTCAACTGTCATGTTTACGTTCTTGTTATATAATCCTGATGAGGCTGGTAACCGCTTTTACCACCCCTAATCAAGATTACTAGGGCATTCATGGGTTTGCCAGAATTAGTGGGGTGGCGGAACCATTCTTACTGCTGGGCACTGTGTAGTTACCATGAAACCCTAGAGGACCCAATCATGCAAGTAATTTAATTGAAAATGCAGCATGGTTAATTTATCCCTCAACACAATTTACATAGACATTCCATCCGGGATACTCCCAGGCCCAGACAGTCCAGACCCAAGAGTCCAGGCCAATCAAAAACACACAGCACCTGCACTAAACCGTTCTCTGCCTGCTCAGCCTTTCATCCTTCTGAGGTCGATAAAATGAGTACCATTGAGTTGGATAACAATAAATATCTGTTATCCAGCACTAAGATACCCTTGGATAAATGTGCGCTTTACAGATACACATGTTATGTTCTGCTCAATCAGGAGGGAAAGCACTTTAAATATCTAATAAAATATCTGCACACAAGTGCCTTAAATAGGCACTCTACTCTGTGCCACTGCACCACTCTATGCCACTCTACACCAATGTACTCAACACCATTACACTCTACACCACTACACTCTACACCACTATACTCTACGCCACTCTAATCTACTGTGCACCACTGCCATCTGTACCACTGCACTCTATGCCACTTCACTCTATGCCTCTCTACTCTGGTCTGCACTTCTCTACTCTACTCTATGCACGTGCACTCTACCCCACTGTACTATGCACCACTGCATTCTTCGCCACCTCACTCTACACCTCTGCAGACCAGGCCACTCCACTCTATTCTGCCCTACTCCACTCTGCGCCTCTCTATACTGCAACGCTGCACTATATCCCATTGCACTCTGCGCCAGTGGACTCCATGGCACATGCCTCTGTACTCTACCTTGCACCACGCCACTCTACCCTGTACCACTCTACTCTATGCCACTTCACTCCACTTTACTCCACTCTATTTTGTGACACACTACTCCACTCTATTCTACTGCACTCCACTCTACGCCACTCCACTCTATGACGCTCTTTGCCACTCCACTCCATGACACTCTATGCCAATCCACTCTGCTCTATGCCATTCAACTCTGCAACATTCTACTTCACTCTATGCCATTCTGCACTCCTACACTACTCCACTCCATGACCGTCTACTCCTCTCAGTGCCATTATACTTTATAACACTCTATTCCACTGAAAGCAACACCCTCTATGCCACTCCACTCGACCCCACTGTACACCACTCCACGAAACTCTATGCCACTCCACTCTACTCCACTCTGACACTCTACTCTACTCCCTCCTGCTCTTCAACACTCTACTCCCTCCACGACACTCCACAACACTATATACCACTCCACTCCACGCCACTCCAGTTCACTCCACTCCACTCCAGTTCACTCCACTCTACTCTATGCCACTCCATGCCACTTTATTACACTCCACTCTCCTTTACTCCACTAACTGAACAGCATCCACGGTAGTGTACAATATGGCTAAAACATATTGGCAAAGCCAATTGCTCTTGCATAGGCGAGACCTATTGGCCATGCCAATGCTTGTTTTATGTATTTGCATTCACGAGCACTTGCACTTGAGCAAATACCCAGCCCTTCAGAGTCGGGGAGCTGGCAGGAAAAACAAGCACTGACAAAGCCCATAGGTCGCACCTTGATTGAACAAAAGGTGAAATGACAGGGCGGCTGGTGGGCAAATCATTTTCAATGCTTGCACATGCATGATGTATGGAGGTGCAAACACCACCACGCTAGCATGCTTCCAATGTGTTGAGAGCTCCTCTTTTTAAAAAATTGTATTTACGGATCTGAAATGAATTGGTAAATAAATAAAAAATAGGAAGTAGGGGGGAAGTGTTTGTTTTAATATAATTTTTTTAAATAATTTAAAAAAATAGGACTATGGAGTGGAGTGCAACTGAGGAGCGGTTGGGGGCAGGAAGCAATGGGGAGTGGGTTGGGGATGGGAAAAGCAGCTAATGAGAGAGAGCAACACAAGCCATGGGGAGCGCACATGAGCGAGCGAGAGCAACGCAGAGCACAGAGAGAAGGGAGAGGAGCACACAGGTGAGAGAGAGCAACACAGAGTGCAAGGAGATGGGAGAGGAGCACACAGGCAAGAGAGAGCAACACAGAGCGCAAGGAGATGGGAGAGGAGCACACAGGCAAGAGAGAGCAACACAGAGCACAAGGAGATGGGAGAGGAGCACACAGGCAAGAGAGAGCAACACAGAGCGCAAGGAGATGGGAGAGGAGCACACAGGCAAGAGAGAGCAACACAGAGCACAAGGAGATGGAAGAGGAGCAAACAGGCAAGAGAGAGCAACACAGAGTGCAAGGAGATGGGAGAGGAGCACGCAGGCAAGAGACAGCAACACAGAGCGCAGGGAGAAAGGAGAGGAGCACACAGGCAAGAGAGAGCAACACAGAGCGCAAGGGAAGGGAGAGTAGCACACAGGCAAGAGAGAGCAACACAGAGCACAAGGAGATGGGAGAGGAGCACACAGGCGAGAGAGAGCAACACAGAGCCCAGGGAGAAGGGAGAGGAGCACACAGGCAAGAGAGAGCAACACAGAGCGCTGTGAGAAGGAAGAGGAGCACAGGAGCACACAGGCAAGAGAGAGCAACACAGAGTGCAAGGAGATGGGAGAGGAGCACACAGGCGAGAGAGAGCAACACAGAGCGCAGGGAGAAGGGAGAGGAGCAAACAGGTGAGAGAGAGCAACACAGAGTGCAGGGAGAAGGGCGAGAAGCACACAGATGAGAGAGAGCAACACAGAGTGTAGGGAGAAGGGGGAGAAGTACACAGGCAAGAGACAGCAAAACAGAGTGCAGGGAGAGGAGTACACAGGCGAGAAGAGCAACACAGAGCACAAGGAGATGGAAGAGGAGCAAACAGGCAAGAGAGAGCAACACAGAGTGCAAGGAGATGGGAGAGGAGCACGCAGGCAAGAGACAGCAACACAGAGCGCAGGGAGAAAGGAGAGGAGCACACAGGCAAGAGAGAGCAACACAGAGCGCAAGGGAAGGGAGAGTAGCACACAGGCAAGAGAGAGCAACACAGAGCACAAGGAGATGGGAGAGGAGCACACAGATGAGAGAGAGCAACACAGAGTGTAGGGAGAAGGGGTAGAAGGGGGAGAAGTACACAGGCAAGAAGGAGCAACACAGAGCGCAGGGAGAAGGAAGAGGAGCACACAGGTGAGAAGAACAACACAGAGCGCAGGGAGACGGTAGAGAAGCACACAGGTGAGAAAGATCAACACAGAGCGCAAGGAGATGGGAGAGGACCACACAGGCTAGCGAGAGCAACACAGAGCGCAGGGAGAAAGGAGAGGAGCACACAGGCTAGTGAGAGCAACACAGAGCGCAGGGAGAAGGGAGAGGAGCACACAGGCAAGAGAGAGCAACACAGAGCGCAGGGAGAGGAGCACACAGGCAAGAAGAGCAACAAAGAGTGCAGGGAGAAAGGAGAGGAGCACACAGGCGAGAAGAGCAACACAGAGCGCAGGGAAAAGGGAGAGTAACACACAGGTGAGAGAGAGCAAAACAGAGCGCAGGGGGAGGGAGAGTAGCACACAGGCGAGAGAGAGCAACACAGAGCGCAGGGAGAGGAGCACACAGGTGAGAAGAGCAACACAGAGTGCAGGGAGAAAGGAGATGAACACACAGGCGAGAGACAGCAACACAGAGCGCAGGGAAAAGGGAGAGGAACACACAGGCGAGAGAGAGCAAAACAGAGTGCAGGGGAAGGGAGAGTAGCACACAGGCAAGAGGAAGCAACACAAAGTGCAGGTAGAAGGGAGAGAAGCACACAGGCGAGTCATGATATTGAGGGAAACTTGATGTGGCATTCCTTGAGTCAACAGTCAGCAGGCAGGAAGGAATGGAGGACTCCTCATCGGTCCTGCATCTGGCTTCGTTTACTCCTGATGAAGGAGGGAATGGGTGGAGGGGGAGGAGACGGCACATCAGTGCTATCCAGCCACGGGGGTTGAAAGTAGGGGGCTACTGTAGGCTCACCTCCTGTTTCCGTTCTTCTTTTTGCTATTTTTTGCATTCCAAAATGCGACTTCTCCCCTTCCTTCTAGAGCAGCTAGATGGCCTCTCACCCATCCCACCTAGGGCAGCACTTGTCCAGCGGGGCCTTGAGTATCGAGGAGACCAGTGGCACCCGGTGAACTCTAGGGGGGGTACTGCTGCAGCATCCGAGTCATCGGTGGTTGGAAAGTGAAATGCTCTGGGCAGGGCCAAATGTTCATACTCTAGCCGCTGCCGGCGTCAGCACTGTTTATGTGGTGAGTCGTGGGGGGGGTCTTACAGGTTTATGGGCCCCCACCAAGTATTCTGCCGGGAAGGGGGCACCTCCCTTGCAAAAATGTCCCGCTGCAGTCAGGAGCGATCAGAGTGGGGCTGCCATCTTGGCTCTGTCGCGAGTGTAGGAGCCAGGATGATCAGCGATGCCCCGGCTCTGCGTCTCACTCCCGGGGTCTTAACGCGCACCGAAGGTGTCTTCGATAAATAGGCACACCTCTCCCGTGGACAGTGGCAGTTCCTCTGTATGGGCGTTGGGGCGTCGCCCCACTGATTATTTTGCCCCTGGGGTCCGTCCACCAGCAGCAGCAGCACTTAAAAAAATAAATTTCAGCCCGCGGCACGTCAGCAGTCAGCTGTCTCTGACTCAGCCGCGGACATGCCACGTGACGTCACTGGGGGGGGGAGGTGTTAGGAGCAACTAAGTTGCGGCATTCCCCAGGGCCAGTGCAGCAAAATACGCATGTCGGGTTGGCCGGGTGCCATTCCCTGGCCAGCCCGACATGCGTAGTATTGAGGGTCTGCCACTGTCACCTGTGCAAATTGAGGAGGGGGGCGTGGGTAGAAGCTGCAGCCCCACAGCCTCCTAAGGAGCGGCGAGGTCTCCTGCCCCAGGCCAATCCAAGCGCTGCTTTAGCAGCGCCTGGATTGGCTGCTTTAGTCTCTAGGCAGTCAGAGGGGGCATGTCCAGGAGCATGGGGCATTGTGACCAATCACTGCATGGCTTTATTGTAAAGCTGTGCAGTGATTGGTCATGGTCATCATTTGCTGCCCTGCCCTCAAGCTCAGCCCCGCTCTCTCTGCTCCGGGGTGCTCCCCCTCCCCTCTGTGCGTGTGTGCTGCCACAGAAGAAGGGAGTGGCCAGTCAGGAGCACTCGAGCTCCGCCTGACCTCGTTGCCCTGGGACTCGGAGGCCTCTGTCGTAGTACTTTCAGCAGAGCAGCCCAGGCCAGTGCAAACCCTGCTGCATGTGAGCTGAGCTGCCAGTGCCATCGAATGAGCTCAGTGACACTGTGTCTAACTCCGTAACTCGTGGAAAAAGGATCGACACGCAGTGAGTACTAGTACTACTACTGAGTGACTAATAGCTGCGCCGAGCCTGCGCAAGTGCACAGCGCAGCGCTGCATATTTACTTTAGTTTAGTGCATTGACAACATTCACTAGTACTATGTATAGTATATTATATGGTTGACTGTGTTGTGTTGCATGTGACTGACCAGCAGCAGTCACTGAAACTTGTTGTGGCCCGCGCCCATGTCTTTGACGTGACCCGTGGCGTGACCGTACTAACTCACGTACTACTGTGTGGCCAGAGCAGAGCACAGTCAGCAGCTGCTGGCTGCTGACTTTAGTTTAGTTGGGAGACGCGAGACTGGCTGCTGCATCACGTCACTGGTTGAGGCCCTGGCCTGGGCCTGCAAAATTCGTCGACGGCGCGGCTGAGACCTGTGCAGAGCAGATCATGATCATGCATTGCCAGGGCCTGGGTGCCGTTGCTGTGCTACTACTATGATGCCTTGTTCTAATTAATTGTTTGTTTCCGTTTTTATTGTGTTTTGCGCGTTTTCCTCTATGGATGCGGGTTCTGCTGCTGCTTGATGCTGGCACCAGCGGGATGCGCAATGCTTCGAAACGCCACAGCTTTGATCACCTGGACTTCCCATGAACTCACTCAGCATTTCTTTTCTGTCTGTCGAAGTGTGTAATTTTTCGTTTTGAGCATGGTAGAAGAAATGAAACTGAGGGCACAGTTGCAATGAAAAATAGCGCTGACAAAGTCTACAGGCTTAAGGCTTTGCTGGTCTGTTACTGTTATAGTAAAATATATTGGGGTGCTTGTACTGTACAACAGAAAGAAGTGCTGTGTGTTTTGCATATGTGAAATTATGGATGTTAAAATTAGGCACTGTACATACAAAGGACACCATTGTGTTTGTTTGCAAGGAGTTGTGGCAAAGAAAGTAAATTAAGAAACCTTTAGTAATTCAAATGATGGCATCGGGTAGCCAAGATGTTCAAGTCGAGCCCAGGCCAGTGCAAACCCTGCTGCTTGTGGCCCGCGCGCGCCTGTGTCTTTGACCATACTGGAGACGCGAGAGTCGAGACTGCTGCGTCACGTCACTGGTTGAGGGTCTGGCCTGGGCCTGCATGCATAATTCGTCGACGGCGCAGCTGAGACGACCTCACCTGAGTCGACTCGTCCAAACTAAGTGAAAGACTGAAAGTACTACCAAAGTCGGCACTCGTGACTTGGCAGTCTGAGTCTGTGTTCTGCTCTGTGACGCAGCACCACAGTGAGTCATGGCCGTAATAAATATAATGGCCAGAGGGCAGATTTAGAAAGTCGACAATAACCTGGCTGCCTGTGTGAGAGCCTCTGCCACACTGCCAGAGGCTCTTATTTATATCACCTATCCAACTTTCCTGCTTTCCACTGCGCTTCTTAATGCCGGTGTCGGTGATTTTTAATAATTATTTTATTGCATCCTAGTTAGTTAATTTGAGGGCCATGCCTCCAGTGAGGAATAGTAGTTATCTAGCATCGGCGACGGTGAACGCAAAGCAGGCGAGCGCTGAGGATCGGAGCGCACTGGCACTGGCAGTAAGCGCTAAGTGCTATACATACTTTTAATGAAGTCTGTTATGAAGCTCTGTGGTTATACTGAATAAGCAGCTACCATGTTGTTGTTATATGACACATCCCTTTATTAATGTAATAACTGCACTTTCACAATTGCTTTATTAACCTTCTTGCTTCTCAAATTTGCTTGAAAATGCACCATTTACCCACTCTTTTTCCAAACTTTTCTCGGGGGGAGAACGCCCCAGAACCCCCCTTTAATTGTTCGGGCTCGCTCGCTTCGCTCACTCGCCACGGTGCTCTGCCACAAAGGTTACGCCTCACCACTTTCAACTGTCACCAGCCACCACTGCCCGTGGAAGCGTAAATACTGAACCATTGAATTGATACTTTCTCTGTCACCCTAATAAAAAGCCTTATTCTTTTTCTTTGGTAAATTTTTTTATTGATGGATCAGTGTGTGAGCCTTTGTTTCAACGTTCAAGATTGTTGCATTATTGAGTATTTCAAACACTACAATTGTTTTTAGTTTTCAATTTTACAGACGTTTCGTCAAGCACTTTTGGAAAAATGCTTATGGTTTTGAGAGTCCCTTTTGTAGTGGATGAGAATTCTTCAGTTCTCGTGTTTTCAGGAGTCTCACATCACAGGGATGATCCACTTTAAACAAGGGTCTCTTTGATCTACTGTGTATGCAGTCTAAGCATCCAGTGGCTTTGGCTAAGGTACCAGACACGTTGTCGAATGTGAATTTTTGAATCATGAGCATTCATTAATAGGCCAACCTGAGGATGTTCACGAATGCACAACAGCCTGCACATCTATAGACAGTGAAAAGAAATAGAGGGAGGGTGGACCTCTAGAGAATGGTGTAAGTAACTCTTCGAACTGATGAATCCTTAGCTCTGATGTTCAATTGCTGGGTTCGGTTGGAGGAAAACAAGTGAATCTACTTTAAGGCTGTGAGTCTAACTATGTAGCTTTCATTCTGTCTGTGATGTATTTATAGGCTGAGTAAGTATATCTCTTCAGTACCAATAGATTTTAGAACTTTTAATCAGATAATCAAGTTCAGTGACAAGTTTTTAGTTCTCGTCTACAGACAGCTTCCAGCTGTCTGTTTGTCAGCTTCTAGCTGTCTGTTTGTCGGCTTCTATCTGTCTGTTTGTCAGCGTCTAGATGTCTGTTTGTTAAGAACAAAACACAATCATGAACATTCTGCGCCATCTTGTCTGATGAAAGTTCCTACGTGCACATAAACTACAGTCATTCTGATTGACCACAGCCATTTTGTACTCTGTTGGTCACCTTCATTTCACCCTGTCCTCTAGCAGCCTTCTGACTCTCTAACCAAACCTGATATGTGTGCTGGGGCTATAAACTATTTCCACGACAAACATCAACATCACCTGCTGCCTCAAACTCGTCTTTCCTCTCATCCCTGCACAAACAGGTTACAAATACCAAACAGACTCTTGCAAGCATGGTTTATTGCACTGCGCACAGCAAGACTTGTTTTTTGCCAACAATGGGACCTGTTTTTATCAACAGAACGGACTCTTAGATCTGGCCGGTCTCACTTGTGTTTAGACCCTGAAGCAAGGTCCAGCTGCAATTAAATTGTCTGTTTTTGACCTGGGCGGGAGGAGAGTTAATGTTGGGCTTGTGTAACCATGCTGATGAAACAATGTTGGGCTTGTGTAACCATGCTGATGAAACAATGTCGGGCTTGTGTGACAACCTGCCCGGGGCAGAGACTCCAAGCTTGTAACCATGATAAATGAAACAAATACATTGTGTAAAACCTGTATAAAAGGAAGAGCCAAAAGCATTGCCAGTAGAACACCTCCCTGAAGACATCCTGGTGTCAGCAGTTGACGTGGTCTCCTCTAAGAGTAATAAACCTTTTTCTTGCCTTCCAGCTTCCAGCGCCTGCCTCGTTATTTTAGATAGCGAATCCAAAGTGGATTAAAGGTGACCTTGCGCCGGGCAGCATTGGGGATCTCAGGAGACTCGCTGCTTTTCACAAATTGGCGACCCAACGGGGGCCCATCAGAGACACGTGGGTCCAGTAGAGAGGTCCTAACGACGGAGTGAACGACTAAATGATTGGAGTGCACCTGCCTGAAAGAGACCCTCGTCTGGCTGCCAATCGACTGAACTTCACCGGTTCCGAACGGACCTCTCTCGAGTGACCTGCGGTCCTGACTGGGGCCTTACAGGAACGCCGCATTGATTGTTGGAGTGAGAGGACAACCAGGCGCTGGAAGGGGAAGACTAAGAACTGTCCATACGGTCCGGGTAAGGTCGCGAGAAAACATGACTTAAATTGATTGATTGATAGAAATACTAGTATTCCTTTTTGAGTTATTTGAGACATTCCCTGCTTGCAAACAACGTAGAATAGGAATATTCTCTCTTTGCAGACAGCGAAGGACAGGTAGTGCAGACTTTTGTCTAACATTAATTGAGATATTCATTTTGACCGCTAAATACGTCATGCCTGTTTTCTCTATATTGTTTGATTGTAATTGTTTTGGACCGGACCGTTTGTTAGAGGTCAGTCATCCGGCACCGCCGGAAGGCACCCCTAACAAGGACATGTACGTGAAATATGGATTAGCCACCGTAGCTTATAGCAAACTATGGCATAAGTACACTAGGATGGACCGGGTAAATCAGTGGCCACTGACGGGATCTTTCGATCCCGCTAAAATAGAAACGTTAGAATTAGCTCTCCACAAAAAGAAAGCTAGACCAGCCATGTTTGATAGTTTTGGTTTATGGCGAAAAGAGGCAGCTCAACGAAAGAAAAGAGACGAAGCTAGACAAGATAAAGAAACGCGAAAATCAGCTTACCAAGCCTGTAAAAAGTTAGAAGAAGAACTAAAAGAAAAGGAAATCGATAAAAAGGCTCAGGAATCAAAAATATCAGGTCAATGCCCTGTTAGAACGCCCTTAACTCTTTACCCCGAGTTACCAGCAAAACAGGGGGTAGATGATGATTTATTGTTAGGTCCCCCAATGATATACATGCCACCCCCTTACGCCCCTACTCATCCCGTAGTACAACGCCAGGACCCCCAAAGTATAGCTGGAGATGGCACGATCGCCTCAGTCTCCACCGCCTCTGCTCCCACCGAGTCACCCACACCAAATGCCTCATCAAAGGATACAGTAGTAGAGGTAGGATCAAAAGAAAAAGGAGCGCCCAGGGTCCCGCGATTAAGTAAAAATGAGCGAGCAGGCATTGATAAAGTAGTTAAATCCCTCATAGATAGGAAGGAGACAGAAGAGCATGTAACTGACATATGCAACTCCTATGTTGAAAACCACAAACGATACTTTATTGTACGTCTCTGTTACCACACCCTTACTGCATATGAAGAGAAGTACCAAGACGTAGGGCCCGAGCGATTAGTGGCTCTCTACAGGAAGGTAGACGTCAGAGATGAAGGCGACAACGATGTTGCAGAACTATTTTCATCCACACTAGAAGTATTGCGTCACCTCATAGAACAAGGACAGATAGATAGGGACAGGACAACTAAGGTAGCAGGACCCCCAGTGGAAAAAACAGATAGCATGATGCCAATAAAAGAAGCTGCCCCTTACTGGGTACCTCCTAGAGGACAAGGGACTAATGACGATATAAACCATCAAGACGCTAGAGGAAGGGTGTTCTACAATTGGGTGTATCAGCCATGGGACAGACAGGACATCCTGACCTTCCATAAATCTTTGCCGGATTTACGAAAGAACCCCACCGCCTTTTACACCGAGCTAGGTACCGCTCTGGGATCAACAATAATGACACTTGCCGACATAGACTTGTTCTTCGGGTTATGTTTGCCAGCAGATGTGTGGAAACAGGTTAGGAAAGTAGACCATACCGAACTGTTTGGTCATACCTGGGAACAACTCGACACACTAGATAAACAGCGGAACCCTGGTCAAAAACCAGTTAAAGCAATATTAGACCTCCCTGACAAAATAGTGCAGAAAGTGAAAACGCTGATCCCAGAGAAAAAGATAGACTGGTCCATAGTAACCGCATGCCGCCAGAAACCACAAGAGGACGTCTCAGAGTACTTCTCCAGATTTGAAACTGTGTTCTCTGATTACAGTGGACAAGACATGTCCACCGCAACCGGACACCACTTATTTGTGCAGAACTACGTCAAAGGATTACTGCCAGATTATCCCAGAAACTACAAGCCAGCGAAAGTAGTTGGGCAGCATCTAAACCGACGGCCATTCTCCAAATGGCCAGTACTACGAGCATCAGAGAAACGAAAATGACAGGGCTACAGAAAGGAAAAAGAAGGACTTGAAGGAAAGGGTAATGATAGCACAACTCCAGGGGGCGAATACAGGAAGGGAGCAATATAGGGGAGGAAACCAGAAGAATACCCCTAGAGTACAGCCCCCTAGGAACAATCCATCTACATCATATGTAGGACGCCAAGACCTAGGACAGGATCAATGTGCATTTTGCAAACAATATGGACACTGGAAATCCCAATGCCCGGCTTTGTTAGGAGCTGCTAGGGGAAGAGGGGCGAGGGAAATAGCAAGTGGACAGAGAGGAAGAGGACGTGGAAGAGGGTACGCGAGTGAAGCAAGCGAGGAAAGGCCAGGAAGAATGAATGCATTTGACCATCCCAGACAGAATCAGTACCAACAGACAGATTATGACAATACGTACGACTTTGCATAGGACAGCCAGGGGCAAGGAAGGGATCCAGTCGAGCTCTGCGTTGATCAGCAAGGCCCTTATGTTACCGCTGAGGTCCTGGGCACAAGGTCGCCATTTTTGGTAGACACAGGAGCAACACGTAGTGCACTATCCAAACGACTGATTCCAAGGGCACCCTTGTCAGGCTCACATGTGACCTCAATAGGATTTGACGGTACGCCCTCCACCAACCCTTTGTCCCGACCCATCCCTTTTAATCTTGACAGCAATGGCGTCGAAACGACATTCCTCCTCTCATCTAACACCCCAGACGCCATTATGGGCCTCGACCTTTTGAAACACTTCCATGCGACTATCAGATGCTCACCAGACGGAGTGCGTGTCATCCTGTATGACAACCCCCAACGCCATAGAGAGAACCCTTTTCAGCACATGTTTTTCATCTCTGAGACTGACACATCCCTACTGGACACTTTGCCATCACACTTATGGGCTAGGGCTGATTCAGACGTAGGACGAATGATGATTGACCCAGTACACGTAACAATACGACAGGACGCAACCCTACCGAAGGTACCGCAGTACAAAATATCGCCAGAGGGTGAGAAAGCACTAACAGAGATCATACACTCTTTGGTAGAGGCAGGGGTGGTAGAGGAAGTAGTGAGCAACATTTGTAACAGTCCCATACTACCGATTGTAAAGAGACAGGGAGAGGGAGATGGGAAAGCCTACCGCTTCATCATTGACCTGCGGGAGGTAAACAAAATCGTAGTACCACAATACCCAGTAGTTTCCGACATCACGACAATTTTGACTTTAATCCCCTCCACTGCCACCACCTTCACTGTGATCGACCTCAAGAACGCCTTCTTTTCCATACCTATACACGAGGACAGCCGCTATCTTTTTGGATTTACCCTAAATTCCCGTTCGTATAGATTTTGTAGAGCACCTCAGGGGTACACTGAGAGCCCAAGTATCTATAGCCAGGCGCTTAAAAGACAGTTGGACGCCATACAATTGCCAGATGGAGTGGCACTAATACAATATGTAGACAACATCCTTCTAGCAGCAGACACCATACCAATAGCCGTCACAGCCACCATCAAACTACTCCATTTCCTTGCTGAGAATGGTCACAAGGTCTCCCGAAAGAAACTGCAGTTCTGTAAATCACAAGTGACCTATTTGGGTCACCTTTTATCAAAAGAAGGGAGAAAACTCACGCCTGACAGGATCCAGACAATTCTAGGCACCCCTGTCCCCAAAAATCAGAAGCAAGTCCGCTCTTTGATAGGCCTCACCTCGTTTTGCAGACAGTGGTTACCGAACTTTAGCCTCATTGTCAAACCCCTTCTCTCCCTCCTAGCTAAGGACATCCCCTCACCTCTCCCCTGGACACCCGAATGCCAGACAGCCTTTAAAGAACTACGCAATACCCTTTGCTCAGCACCAGTCCTAGGAACCCCAGATTACTCCAAACCATTCTTCCTCTACACACACGAAAGGGAGGGATGTGCATTGTCTGTCCTAACACAATCAATTGGTCACAAACAACGCCCTTGTGCATATTTTTATCAATGCGCTCCACCCCGACCAAACACAGACTGACCCCGTATGAAGTGGTCTTCGGCAGGCCTATGAACATTTGGGCGGCACCAAGACCCACCTCCATTAACGATGTCCCGAACATATTAATGTCAGACTATCTGCATAAATTGACAAACGAGCTAACAATTATCCACCAACAGGTGCAGCAAGCCTTGCCTGACGTATCCAGGGGCCCAGGACATGTGATAAAGCCTGGGGACTTCATCCTAGTTCGCAACTTTCAAAGAACGAAGAATCTGGAGCCCAGGTGGACGGGCCCCTGGCAAGTCTTGATCACCACTCGAACTGCCCTCCGAGTGGAAGGAAAAAGAAATTGGCTGCACGCCCACCACTGCAAGAAACTCCCTCCAACGCTGGCAACCTGTGAAGAGGTGGAGGTGCAAGAGGAAGTACTCGCAAAAGACCGACCAGCTCTGAGTTGCTACCCACAAGAAGACACCCTCCAACTGTCTGAATTTCCCGACCCCACGGTGCCATCCAAGGAAGGGTACAACCTAAGATCGACAAAAAGGGGAGCTCCAACAACCAGTCCACTAACTGAGTCAGAGTCTCAGATCGGTAGCACAGCCAAACAACGCTACCAGGAAAAACACCAGACAAAAGTCTGTGGTCCTAACAGTTGGTGAGCTCCTCGAAGATGATGGAAGAAACGGAACACCTGCAAAGCCACCGCAAAGACACCAAGACTTTTGAACTGCACAGTACAAAGACAATTGCACTTGTAGCTGCATTTCTCACCTGCCTCCTACTAATGGTCACACTCTGGATCATTGAAGAGAATGCACCTGCATACAGAACATTGTCACCAACCATGCAACCAATCACAAAGAAAGAACACTACCTGGTATCACTACCGCCACATCTCCGAGAACGACGCAAAGAATTCTGGAATAATTCTTTCGTACAGATGCTGCACCAGCACAATCTTGCCACCAATGCCACTAACTGTTGGGTCTGTGGGCTGCTACCACATGCCACTGAACATTCCATCCCTTTCATCCCTTCACCCTTTTCTGTTCATGGATCTTGCCTTGCCTGGATGATGCTCCTACAAGAAAGTTACAAAGACAATGCCACTTCCGATGGGACAATCGCTCAATTCTACAACGAGTTCTGGCTAAACCAAACAGGAAGAACAGCAGCTCCCTTTTGCCCTCACACCTCCAATACGACATTCCCAATGAATGTCCCCTCCAAAGAACGAGTGGAAATACAAGTGTTCAATAATCCTGTCAGAGCCACATTTTCCTACCTGAAGAAAAGAACTGCTGCAACACTGACTGTGGCCCTATCTATGGTGAACGTCTCTGGCCTTGTATGCATTGAAGGCCGTGGGACTAAGAATGTGGGTCACAGCACTTGTAACATTGTAAGGACTTTGAACACTGCCAACCCTCCAGCATTTGTTGCATCACCCAATATGTACTTTGTCTGTGGAACCAAAGCCTACACCTGGCTCCCAAGAAACTGGGGGGCACGTGCTACATCGCTTTTGTTTTGCCACCGACCTACACAGCCCCTGCAGAGCATCATCGAGAAAAGCGTTCTAAAGACACTGATCAAGCAGACTCTGCCGCATCACAGTTCGTTGACGCAGCAAAAGGGCTCGTCCCGCTATGGGGTCCGATGGCAAACAGCCGAGCCATCAGACATCTGTCTCAAGCGGTAGAAACCGCCCTGAACGTCACAGCTGGCATCCTCACCAACAACACTGCCGAGCTTCAAGCGGTCCGTCTGGTGGCCCTACAAAACCGCATGGTACTAGCGGATCGTGGAGGAGCATGTCGCATCATTGGTGCCAGTTGCTGCATATACATCCCTGATAATTCACCCTCTGTCTATGAAGCAATCGAACATCTCCACAGACTGTCTTCAGAAATTCATCAAGGATCAGAGACTTGGACAATTGGAAGTTGGCTTTGGGGCATCTTGAAGGACTGGGGTTGGAAAATATCAATGTTTCTCTTGGTCCCAGTATTGGCAATATGTGGTTGCTGTTTGGGTGTACACTGTATACCACCTTTGTGTTCTCTTTGCATAAGTGCCTTGCGCCCTAAGAATATGGACACTCAGTTAACAAAAATGAGAGTAATGTATGAACAAGAAATACAGGACATTATGGAGATCGAAATAGACTGACGAGATGGCTAGTTATGTTCAAAGGGGCGACTGTTAAGAACAAAACACAATCATGAACATTCTGCGCCATCTTGTCTGATGAAAGTTCCTACGTGCACATAAACTACAGTCATTCTGATTGACCACAGCCATTTTGTAATCTGTTGGTCACCTTCATTTCACCCTGTCCTCTAGCAGCCTTCTGACTCTCTAACCAAACCTGATATGTGTGCTGGGGGCTATAAACTATTTCCACGACAAACATCAACATCACCTGCTGCCTCAAACTCGTCTTTCCTCTCATCCCTGCACAAACAGGTTACAAATACCAAACAGACTCTTGCAAGCATGGTTTATTGCACTGCACACAGCAAGACTTGTTTTTTGCCAACAATGGGACCTGTTTTTATCAACAGAACGGACTCTTAGATCTGGCCGGTCTCACTTGTGTTTAGACCCTGAAGCAAGGTCCAGCTGCAATTAAATTGTCTGTTTTTAACCTGGGCGGGAGGAGAGTTAATGTTGGGCTTGTGTAACCATGCTGATGAAACAATGTTGGGCTTGTGTAACCATGCTGATGAAACAATGTCGGCCTTGTGTGACAACCTGCCCGGGGCGGAGACTCCAAGCTTGTAACCATGATAAATGAAACAAATACATTGTGTAAAACCTGTATAAAAGGAAGAGCCAAAAGCATTGCCAGTAGAACACCTCCCTGAAGACATCCTGGTGTCAGCAGTTGACGTGGTCTCCTCTAAGAGTAATAAACCTTTTTCTTGCCTTCCAGCTTCCAGTGCCTGCCTCGTTATTTTAGATTGCGAATCCAAAGTGGATTAAAGGTGACCTTGCGCCGGGCAGCATTGGGGATCTCAGGAGACTCGCTGCTTTTCACATGTTTGTTGGCTACTAGCTGTCTGTTTGTCGGCTTCTAGCTGTCTGTTTGTCAGCTTCTAGCTGTCTGTTTGGGTGAGCAGTCAAAATATCGAAAATAAAATATCGAAATACAATAATATCGAAGTTAAAATATCGAAGGGACAGAATATAGATGTGAAGAATATCGATGGACAGAATATCGACCCTAAGGTAAGTAATATCGAATTTTTTAATATCGATGTAAATAATATCGAAGTTAGTAATATCGAAATCAAATATATCGATGTTACTAATATCGATGTTACTAATAGCGATATTTGTATTATTGTTATGTATTTTGTTATGTTTTTAGTATGTATGTGTTATATGTGTTTTTGTTAACTGTTCTACTTGTTTAAAAATATATGTATACAATTTTTATATGTTAATACATTTTTTTTGTAAGTTTTTTTTTTTTTTTGTACTGTAGCGGGTTGTGGGTTTATAGGGGAATAGGGTGGGAAGTAATTTAATTATACTAAATTAATTATTAATTTTTAGGAATTATAAATACATTTTAATTCTTTTTTGCGTTTAAGTTCTGTAGCAGGTTGTGGGTTTATAGGGGAATAGGGTGGGAAGTAATTTAATTGTAATTAAGTTATAATTTATTTTAATTAATTGGTATTGATAATTATATTATTGTTAATTAATTAATAATTGGTAATTAATTTGTATTAATTGGTTATTAATTTTTATTAATTGATTAATTGATTATGTAATTTAAATGTAATCAAGTTAAAATGTATTTTAATTAATTGTTATTGATAATTATATAATTGTTAATTAATTAATAATTGGTAATTAATTTTTATTAATTGGTGATTAATTTTTATTAATTGATTAATTGATCATGTAATTTAAATGTAATTAACTTATAATTTATTTTAATTAATTGGTATTGATAATTATATTATTGTTAATTAATTGATAATTGGTAATCAATTATTATTAATTGATAATTAATTATTATTAATTAGTTATTAATTTTTATTAATTGATTAATTGATCATTATGTTAAGTGTATTATTTTTCTATCATTGGAGTGTGTTGTGCGTTTATAGGGGAATACTTTTGGAAGTAATTGAAATCTAATTAAGTAATTATTAAATTTATATTTGGGTATTGATAATTAATTTATTGGATATTAATTATTAATAGGTAATTTATTTAAATTATAATTTTTGGGTTCTAAAAATTAATTTATTGTTGTTTTATCATTAATTGGTAATTAAATATTATTAAATATTATTTATTGATAAATGTAATTAATATATTAAGAATTATTTATTAATTGATAATTAATGTTTAATTATTATTATTATTGGTATAAAAAAGCATTTAATTGTTCAATATTAGTTAATTGGTAATTAAGATTTAATAATGTATACGTTTTTTGTTATTAAAAATATTTTATTATTCAATATTTATTACTTAGTAATTAATATTTATTAATTATTATTTATTGGTATTTATTATTAATTTATTGTTAATAAATTTTCTATTGGTAATTATGTTTTTAATAATTATTTATTGGTATTGGTAAATAGTTTAGAGTTATTTAATAATTCATTAATTATTTAAACAAATTAATTTATTTATAAGTATGTTATTTGTAACTTCTACGCTATCCAACACTTTCCCTACTGTTGCACTCTCTGGAGTTGGAATAGTAATTTTTACCCCTACACTATCCAACACTTTCCCTACTGTTGCACTCTCTGGAGTGGGAATAGTAATTTTTACCCCTACGCTATCCAACACTTTCCCTACTGTTGCACTCTCTGGAGTGGGAATAGTAATTTTTACCCTCACGCTATCCAACGCTTTCCCTACTATTGCACTCCCTGGAGTAGGAATAGTAATTTCTACCCCTACGCTATCCAACACTTTCCCTACTGTTGCACTCTCTGGAGTTGGAATAGTAATTTTTACCCCTACGCTATCCAACACTTTCCCTACTGTTGCACTCTCTGGAGTGGGAATAGTAATTTTTACCCCTACGCTATCCAACACTTTCCTTACTGTTGCAGTCTCTGGAGTGGGAATAGTAATTTTTACCCCTACGCTATCCAACACTTTCCCTACTGTTGCACTCACTGGAGTGGGAATAGTAATTTTTACCCTCACGCTATCCAACGCTTTCTTTACTGTTGCACTCCCTGGAGTGGGAATAGTAATTTCTACCCCTACGCTATCCAACACTTTCCCTACTGTTGCACTCACTGGAGTGGGAATAGTAATTTTTACCCTCATGCTATCCAACGCTTTCCCTACTGTTGCACTCCCTGGAGTGGGAATAGTAATTTCTACCCCTATGCTATCCAACACTTTCCCTACTGTTGCACTCTCTGGAGTTGGAATAGTAATTTTTACCCCTATGCTATCCAACACTTTCCCTACTGTTGCACTCTCTGGAGTGGGAATAATAATTTTTACCCCTACGCTATCCAACATTTTTCTTACTGTTGTTTTTTGGGGGTTGTAATAGTAGTTTTATTCCCTACGCTATTTAATATTTTTTGTATTATTTTAGTTAATATAGTATATAATTAATTTTAAAAATATTAAAAGTAAATTAAAAAATTTAATTTGTTATACATAATTATTTATTTTTTATTTATGTTATTGTTTTATGTGTATAGATGTATTTGAAATTTATAATATTTTTTAATAATTTATAATTTATTAAAATAATTATTCAAACTGATTATTAAGTAAGTATATATATTATATATTATATGTATATGTTTAATTAATGTTTTATTTAATTATATATGTTACTTATTAATTTTAAATATTATAAAATATATTTAACTATGTTTATTTTAATTATAAGTATTATTTAGTTTATTTTACATATTATTTTTAACAAAAAAAAAACGACATTTTTGATAACGATATTTTTGACATCGATATTTTTTTTCCGATATTTTTGTATTTACCATGTTGTAGATAGGATTTCAATATTATTGACATCAATATTTTTGTTGCGATATTTTTGTAGGTCGATTTTTTGACCTTCGATATTTTGTCAGTGATTCGTCTGTTTGTCGACTTCTAGCTGTCTGTTTGTCAGCTTCTAGCTGTCTGTTTGTTGGCTACTATCTGTCTGTTTGTCGTCTTCTAGCTGTCTGTTTGTCAGCTTCTAGCTGGCTGTTTGTCAGCTTCTATCTGCCTGTTTGTCTGCTTCTAGCTGTCTGTTTGTCGGCTTCTAGCTGTCTGTTTTTCATCTTCTAGCGTTCTGTTTGTTAGCTTCTAGCTTTCTGTTTGTCGGCTACTAGCTGCCTGTTTGTCAGCTTCTAGCTGTCTGTTTATCGGCTTCTAGCTGTCTGTTTGTCAGCTTCTAGCTGTCTGTTTGTTGGCTACTATCTGTCTGATTTTCGGCTTCTAGCTGTCTGTTTGTCAGCTTCTATCTGCCTGTTTTTCAGCTTCTAGCTGTCTGTTTGTCGGCTTCTAGCTGTCTGTTTGTAAGCTTCAAGCTGTCTGTTTGTTGGCTTCTAGCTGTCTGTCAGCTTCTAGCTGTCTGTTTGTCTGCTTCTGTCTGTTTGTCGGCTTCTAACTGTCTGTTTCTTGGCTTCTGTCTGTTTGTCGGCTTCTAACTGTCTTTTTGTCAGCTTCTTGCTGTCTGTTGTTGAAGAGCTGTTTTTTGTGCAAATACCAATATATAGAGTGGTATTTGATACACCCATTGTTAAGTATTTGCTGGCTTTCTTATGAGGCTCATTTGTTAGTGTAGGAAGGTGGAATCTGACTATATGGTTGCCCCCACTTTTTTCCTGGTGTTTTGCTGGTTTATGACTTAGTTGGACTGGGATCCTGCTATTCAGGGCCCCAGTCTAATCTGCTTCCTCTATAAAATGGTTTCCATGTACCTTAGGTACATCTCTGATTGGAATCTGGAGTGCCCTTATAAGTCCCTAGTATATGGTATACTATGTACCAAGGGCATAGGTACCTCAGAGACCTACCAGGGGCTGCAGCATGTATTGTGCCACCCCTGGAAGGCCATCCAAAATGACACCACAGGTCTGCTACTGCAGCCTGGGTAAGGTGGTGCATGCACCCCTTACTGTGATATAGGTTACCTGTATCACTACATATATACACACACATATAAACCTATAAGTCACTCCTATGGCAGGCCTTATCAATCCTGAAGGCAGAGTGCTTGGTTCTTATGTGAGAGTGTGCCCCTGCATGAGCAGAGCCCCTCTGCAGCATTCGGAGACCCTTCTCTGAGGCTGTTTGTAGTGCAGCCTGACCATATACTCTTAAGCGCATTATAACCTCGCGTTAAATGCTAACTTTGGGATGGCTGCACGGAAACATGTCGTGTTTGGTGTCAAACATCTTGGAATACTACCCCCCGCCAGTTCTGGCGGCGGGGGTAGCATTCCACCCTTCTAGAGGGATAGACATGTACCTACTGTGGAAACGAGGTAGAATCCTGAAGAGCCCTGGCATCACAAAATGGATGCCACCAGTCACAGACACTGGGCTGCCCTCCTGCTGATGACCCACACTCGCAGTGGAGGAGGCCCAACAATAGGTATCCTGTCCCAAGGGGTGTGACCACCTCCCACACAGGGTTTAGTGTATTGGGGCTGGGTGGGTGCACTCCTAGAGTGCTTTGAAGTCCTGCACTGGGGGAGCAGAAGGCTCCTCTGTGCATATGCCAGTTCAAACCAGCTCAGGGGCTACCTGCCCCTGCTCTGGCGCGAAACTGGACAAAGGGAAGTGGGTGTAGCCACCCCTCCCCTGACCCTCCCATAGGTGGGGTCATAGAGCTAGTCCCTCCCTTCTTTTTAGTATAAGAGGGGGAACCTGTGCATTGCAACCCAGATCTCCCTGGATGACGCTCTTAAGAAGAATCCTGGACCTTCGACGTTCCACTACCTCTGGAAGACTGAAGAATCTCCCTTGGAGTCAAGGAGAGACTCCCCTGCTTGGCAGGCACAAAAAACTACAATGACGGTCGCAAACTACGCCGCTCCCGCCGGAGCCCGAAGTCCCTGCAGCCAAGGAAGAGAATTTCCTGACTTCTCCAAGGCCATCGTGAGTCCCCAGCGAAGCTGAGGCAAGTGGACCCCACGAGCGACGAGGAACCGCAGCCCCTGGGTACCGTGCACTATTGTCGAGTGCAACCCCTTCATGACATTCTACGAACTTGTGCTTTGGACCACGGGTGGTCCCAGCCTCTAGCAGAGATCCCTCCCAAATTCAGAGGCCTACACCGTCCCGAGTGACCGTGGGCCCCTGTTGAGTGGATCCTCCCGAGGCGTCTTCGCGATCCCTTGCCAGCCGGCTTGTGGGTCCCCAGAAGACTTTCCAACAAAACCCAAGGGCTCCCCTGGTTGCTCCAGGCCTGCCCTGACCTACCCTTGCTGGGTAAGTCCCCCAGATCTTGCTGGTCTGTACCATTGACTTTTCCTCATCACCACGAGACTTGCTGCTACCAAGGCTTGTTGGCTCCAATCGAGTCGCCGACACCTCAGTAAGCTGCAGACGTTGTGGGACACACCGAATCCAGCTCCTGGTCATCATCGACGCTGCCTGGACCACGTGGTCGAAGAGTCAAGACACCCGTGAACGACCCGAAGCTGTCGACGACGGTGGGCATTCATCTTCCTTGCCCAGAGTCACTGCCAAGTGACTGTGAACACTGTCCCCTCTGCTTTCAGGTCTTCCTCCTTCCGAATCCAGGCTTGGATTCCAACGGACACTTCTTCTGTCGTCGCAAGCAGCAAGTCTTCATTGGTTCCCATTGAGAACGACGCCGCGACCCAACACCAAAGGACACCTATGCACCCGGCTCCCCTGGGTGAGGTAACTTCAGCACTACAGTGCTCCTGTGGGTGTGGGCCCTAGAACTACTTACCCTGTAAGTGGCTTGCTTGTAGCTACCCTAGAAGTGCCCTAAAACTCCTATTTTCCCCGTGCGATTGGCGCACTGGCTCGTACAGGGCTCGCGTCTGTGTTAGACACAACGCGTCCAACTCCCTTGTAACTCTATCAGTATCCGCGTCCTTCGACTCGTACTGACCGATCGGTGTGTTCGCCTCGAACACGCCAGGGACCTGTAACATTGATAACTCAATCGCGTTCTCTCGCATAGACTCGTACAGGACTCGCACCAGTGTCTGAACACCGCGTCCGTCCCATGTGGGTCTCCTACAACTACCTGGGGTGGTTCTTTGGGGTCCCTCGATTCTAAATGCTCTAGACCACTGTCTAACCAAGATAAGATTGTGATATTTACCTGTGCTAACTTATTTTTGATAACATTTGATTTGTACATATGTTCCTGACTTCTAATCTCATAAAGAGATTAGTAGAGAGCTGTTTAGTAATAAATACATATATATTTGATATATATACCTGTGTGGTGTCTTTTCATTTGGTGATTCAAGAGATTGTGTGGTAAAACAAGCTGCTTTACATTCCTCCAAGACTTAGCCTGAAGGCTGCTCTCCACAGCTACCACTAGGATAGCTTTCTATAAAGGTTGTCTTAAACCTACCTACCATAAGAGTCGAATTGGACTGGTGCAAGGTGTCCACTTTAATTAGTGAACAGCATATACCAGGCCAACTTCTCACATTGGTGGCAGCGTGTGGGATTCCAGCTTGCTATTGTTTTACCAGAAAATCTCTATTTGAATTACTAACTGAAAACCACTATAGGTACTCAAGGTACATATAAAGTCAAGCTTAGTATCAATAAGTTCTACTGAACTTAGAGCTGTGTGCCAAGGGATAGCACACCCTTTCTACAGCTCAAGCTACGATCAGTAGGCCACAAACTAGTGTAGGTAGTACAACACTGCACAACACTAGAATGTCCTTAAGGGATGGACCCAGTGGATCCACCCAGCTTCAGTATAAGGACATGACTTTCTTTGACTTGAAAGCCATGTGTGCTGAGAGGCACCTGAAGATAGGACAGAGTCCCTCCACACTACACCTGATAGATCTGCTGACAGCAGATGATCTTAGATTAGCTCTAGGAGCTAATGGGTCTGAATCAGGGGGTGGGTCAATTACAGTGTCTGGGTCAGATGATGAACATCAAGTTGACCAAGACTCTGTGATTGTAGGGCAGGCCCCAAGGGGTCTGAAAAGGACAGAGGAATTCTCCCTAAGAGAACTGACACAGTGGAGGAGAGGCATAGGTCCCTTTCTAGGGACTCTGACTGCTCCTATCACTCTGGCAGAGAATTTGTCCAGCAGAGGAACTCCTACTTCCCAAGAAGAGAGACCTCCTCTGAAAGACTGTGCAAACTGCTGCAGTATGAGGAAGCAAGATTTGCCATCAAAACCAAGCAGTTGCCATTAGATAGAGAAGCCTTTGAGCTCCAGAGAGCTTCTAGAAAAGAGGGGTTAGAACCCCTGGTGGCAGCAGCAGTGTCCCTAGAGGCAGAGAATATATTCCAGACCATAGGAACCTGAGCAAGGTTGTTCCTCCCTACCAGAGTGGGGATAATATCCATAAGTGGATAACTGCTATGGAAAGGGCCTGTAGAGTACAACAGGTCCCCCAAAAGTAGTGGGCAGCAATCTTGTGGCTCTCCTTTTCAGATAAAGGTAGAGACAAGCTCCTCACTGTTAGAGAAGAGGATGCTGATGACTATGAAGTCCTGAAGAGTGCACTGATAGATGGGTTTGGCTTAACCACTGAGCAGTACAGGTTGAAGTTCAGAGACACCCAGAAGGCACAGACTCAGGACTGGACTGACTTTGTAGATTGTGCACCCAAGGCTCTGGAGGGTTGGCTGGTTGGCAGTAGGGTTACTGATTTCAAGGAATTGTATAATCTAATTATGAGGGAGCAGATCCTTAATAATTGTCAAAACCAGCTTTTACACCAGTACCTGGTGGACTCTGATCTGACCTCTCCCCAAGAATTGGGAAAGAAGGCAGACAAATGGGTCAGAACCAGGGTAAGGCCTAAGAATCAGGGTGGTGACCAGAAGAAAGATTCTACCAAGTCCCAAGAGAAAGGTGGGGATAAATCTAAGGATAAGTCCACTACAGGGCCCCAAAAGTCCTCTTCTGGGGGTGTGTCCCAAACTCCTTCCTCTCCTGAAAAGAAACCATATTGCCATGTCTGTAAAAAGCCTGGACACTGGAAAACTGATCCCAGTTGCCCCAGGATTGGCAATAAAGAAAATGTTCCTCCAACAACTACTACCACCCCTCCTGGTACTACCAGTAGTAATCCTCCAGTTGGGAGTAGTACACCCAAAAAGTTAGGTGCTTTTGCAAGAGGAACAGAGGTGGGCCCTAGTTTAGACAGGACCCCTCAACAGACTCCTCTGACTCTGCTGGTGGTATAGGATTTGCCACCTTTACCATGGGTCCCAATGCATTGGGCAGGTACAGACTGGAGCCAATGATTAATGGTCAGAAAGCTGTGGCATTCAGGGACACAGGGGCTAGTGTCACCATGGTGGCAGGGAAACTAGTCCCCCTCACCAGCTTTTACCTGAGTTTAAATACCAGGTGACCAACATAGATGGTGTCAGAACAGATCACCCCATGGCCATAGTCAATCTCAGCTGGGAAGGGGTCACAGGCCCAAAAAGAGTGGCAGTGTCCCCCAACTTGCCTGTAGATTGCCTGATGGGCAATGATCTGGAAATTTCAGCCTGGGCTGAAGTTGAACACCAAGCCCATCTGAGAATGCTGGGCGTCCCTGTAAAGGTTAGTGGGGCTGTGATGGCCACAGCCCAAGCCCAGGGAAATTTTGGAGAGATGGAGCCTGGAAGAATGGCCCACTCTCCCCCAAAAGAGAGCACAAAGGTTGAAGAAAAGTCTTCTTCCCTCCAGACAGTAGGTAAGGGTCAGCCTCCTCAGGGAACTGACCCTACCCCTAGTGAAGGAACTGCCCCAGAGGTAGTCAGGCCTGCCCTGGCCACACCCCTGATGGCAGAGGACCCTTCCAAGGTGGTACCCAGTCTGGAGCAGGTAACCTGCCCCTCTCTACCCTGCCTCAGTCAGCCCAGGGCTGCAGAGGTCAGGGAGGTCAGTGGACCCCCCAGGGCCCCCTGTTCAGAGGAACCCCCCCCCATCAGCAGATTAGGGGCACCCAGTCTAGTAGCCCTAGCCAGATGAAAATTCCTCAGCACACTGAGGGATCCCCCATACCTTTGTGTAGGGACCTCCCCCAGAAGGACTCTGTTAGGCAAGGGCAAACCTGGGACCCAAAGGTTCCAAACCTGCCCTGTCCCTCCAGTGTTCCATCCAAAGGGACCCAACCCCCAGCTGTAGGCAGCCAAAGGTTGACCCTTAGAGCAAAGTGCAACTCAGTCATGGAAAGACAGGCATACATGGTGACCAGTGATCTGAGGAAGCTGAGACCAACCTTCCTAGGGCCTCACTTCCCTACTCAGACACCTCACCAGCTTTGTACTTTACCAAAGCACACCACAGGTGGTAATTCCCCATGGTGGAGACCCTCTCATACCCTTAGGGTGAGGGATTGCTTAGTGGACCATAAGACAGGGGGAAACCATGCTAGTGCAGGTACTTCCTTATATGGCCACTTAGTCAATAAAGGCTCAACTGGCCAAGGTTAGCCTTATCTCCTTTCGTTTGGGGGGGCGGTTATGTAGGAAGGTAGAATCTGACTATATGGTTGCCCCCACTTTTTTCCTGGTGTTTTGCTGGTTTATGACTTAGTTGGACTGGGATCCTGCTATTCAGGGCCCCAGTCTAATCTGCTTCCTCTATAAAATGGTTTCCATGTACCTTAGGTACATCTCTGATTGGAATCTGGAGTGCCCTTATAAGTCCCTAGTATATTGTATACTATGTACCAAGGGCATAGGTACCTCAGAGACCTACCAGGGGCTGCAGCATGTATTGTGCCACCCCTGGAAGGCCATCCAAAATGACACCACAGGTCTGCTACTGCAGCCTGGGTAAGGTGGTGCATGCACCCCTTACTGTGATATAGGTTACCTGTATCACTACATATATACACACATATAAACCTATAAGTCACTCCTATGGCAGGCCTTATCAATCCTGAAGGCAGAGTGCTTGGTTCTTATGTGAGAGGGTGCCCCTGCATGAGCAGAGCCCCTCTGCAGCATTCGGAGACCCATCTCTGAGGCTGTTTGTAGTGCAGCCTGACCATATACTCTTAAGCGCATTATAACCTCGCGTTAAATGCTAACTTTGGGATGGCTGCACGGAAACATGTCGTGTTTGGTGTCAAACATCTTGGAATACTACCCCCCCGCCAGTTCTGGCGGCGGGGGTTGCATTCCACCCTTCTAGAGGGATAGACATGTACCTACTGTGGAAACGCGGTAGAATCCTGAAGAGCCCTGGCATCACAAAATGGATGCCACCAGTCACAGACACTGGGCTGCCCTCCTGCTGATGACCCACACTCGCAGTGGAGGAGGCTCAACAATAGGTATCCTGTCCCAAGGGGGTGTGACCACCTCCCAGACAGGGTTTATTGTATTGGGGCTGGGTGGGTGCACTCCTAGAGTGCTTTGAAGTCCTGCACTGGGGGAGCAGAAGGCTCCTCTGTGCATATGCCAGTTCAAACCAGCTCAGGGGCTACCTGCCCCTGCTCTGGCGCGAAACTGGACAAAGGGAAGTGGGTGTAGCCACCCCCTCCCCTGACCCTCCCATAGGTGGGGTCATAGAGCTAGTCCCTCCCTTCTTTTTAGTATAAGAGGGGGAACCTGTGCATTGCAACCCAGATCTCCCTGGACGACGCTCTTAAGAAGAATCCTGGACCTTCGATGTTCCACTACCTCTGGAAGACTGAAGAATCTCCCTTGGAGTCAAGGAGTGACTCCCCTGCTTGGCAGGCACCAAAAACTACAATGACGGTCGCAAACTACGCTGCTCCCGCCAGAGCCCGAAGTCCCTGCAGCCCAGGAAGAGGATTTCCTGACTTCTCAAAGGCCATCGTGAGTACCCAGCAAAGCTGAGGCAAGTGGACCCCACGAGCGATGAGGAACCGCAGCCCCTGGGTACCATGCACTATTGTCGAGTGCAACCCCTTCACGACGTTCTACGAACTTGTGCTTTGGACCACGGGTGGTCCCAGCCTCTAGCAAAGATCCCTCCCGAATTCAGAGGCCTACACTGTCCCGAGTGACCGTGGGCCCCTGTTGAGTGGATCCTCCTGAGGCATCTTTGCGATCCCTTGCCAGCCGGCTTGTGGGTCCCCAGAAGACTTTCCAACAAAACCCAAGGGCTCCCCTGGTTGCTCCAGGCCTGCCCTGACCTACCCTTGCTGGGTAAGTCCCCCAGACCTTGCTGGTCTGTACCATTGACTTTTCCTCATCACCATGAGACTTGCTGCTACCAAGGCTTGTTGGCTCCAATCGAGTCGCCGACACCTCAGTAAGCTGCAGACGTTGTGGGACACACCGAATCCAGCTCCTGGTCATCATCGACGCTGCCTGGACCACGTGGTCGAAGAATCAAGACACCCGTGAACGACCCGAAGCTGTCGACGACGGTGGGCATTCATCTTCCTTGCCCAGAGTCACTGCCAAGTGACTGTGAACACTGTCCCCTCTGCTTTCAGGTCTTCCTCCTTCCGAATCCAGGCTTGGATTCCAACGGACACTTCTTCTGTCGTCGCAAGCAGCAAGTCTTCATTGGTTCCCATTGAGAACGACGCCGCGACCCGACACCAAAGGACACCTATGCACCCGGCTCCCCTGGGTGAGGTAACTTCAGCACTATGGTGCTCCTGTGGGTGTGGGCCCTAGAACTACTTACCCTGTAAGTGGCTTGCTTGTAGCTACCCTAGAAGTGCCCTAAAACTCCTATTTTCCCCGTGCGATTGGCGCACTGGCTCGTACAGGGCTCGCGTCTGTGTTAGACACATCGCGTCCAACTCCCTTGTAACTCTATCAGTATCCGCGTCCTTCGACTCGTACTGACCGATCGGTGTGTTCGCCTCGAACACGCCAGGGACCTGTAACATTGATAACTCAATCGCGTTCTCTCGCATAGACTCGTACAGGACTCGCACCAGTGTCTGAACACCGCGTCCGTCCCCTGTGGGTCTCCTACAACTACCTGGGGTGGTTCTTTGGGGTCCCTCGATTCTAAATGCTCTAGACCACGGTCTAACCAAGATAAGATTGTGATATTTACTTGTGCTAACTTATTTTTGATAACATTTGATTTGTACATATGTTCCTGACTTCTAATCTCATAAAGAGATTAGTAGAGAGTTGTTTAGTAATAAATACATATATATTTGATATATATACCTGTGTGGTGTCTTTTCATTTGGTGATTCAAGAGATTGTGTGGTAAAACAAGCTGCTTTACATTCCTCCAAGACTTAGCCTGAAGGCTGCTCTCCACAGCTACCACTAGGATAGCTTTCTATAAAGGTTGTCTTAAACCTACCTACCATAAGAGTCGAATTGGACTGGTGCAAGGTGTCCACTTTAATTAGTGAACAGCATATACCAGGCCAACTTCTCACAGCTAGCTTCTCATTCTTTGCTTTCTTTCCTTTTCTTGTGTTTGAACCTCCACTGAAGCACAGCTTCTCGACCATTCTTTTGAGGAAATGAGTTGTATCCTTCCACAGCTCACATCAGGGAACTATTTTAGTCTTTTTGTTTGAGCACTCCATGGGAGCACATGTGTCTTCCTACTCTTTCACTCATGTGCTGCTCTCACCCACATCACTGCCCCCACACTCACCATGTTTCTCCTCACTCCTTTCCACTCATCTGTAAAAGCTCAATAACAGATATATTTTTGAAGAGTTCTAATTGAAGAGTCGACTTTATTAGGTTGGTTTTGCATTATTTCATCTGTTCCGCATATTACATGAAAGCTCAGGCCCAGACTCACAAATGCAGCATTTATGACCCTAGTGGAGGGGCAAGCTAGTGCACTCAATCAGTTGTTTGAGCCAGTAGGTGTACTTAGCTCCTCGGATGCTGCAGAGTACCATTTGTTCCAGTTCCAAGTCTGTCTTGGCCATCTTTTTCCTTAAAATTCAGACACTGCCTTATTCACGGCTTAAGACACCTGCCTAGTCCTCAGTGTTATTTTTAATCTGGATCATGTGCAACAGGCTTTCTAAATTACATTCAGAGTTCTCAGCATGAAAAGTATTAAAAAACGTAAACCATGCCGGTTATATAGATTACAAAAATTGAATTCAACATTCAATTAGGAGATACTGTAATTTATGTGTTTGCTTTTCCTCCATAATTTTTTTTTCTTTCACTTGTTTTAATCAATGCTTTACAAATCAAGCACTAGCAAATCCAAGACCTTGGCAGTGGCATTATAAAGGGGACACCTATTGGTTTTGCCAATCCTTGTTGATGAGAAGCTCCTCACGTTCCAGCTCTGCAGTTATCCCTTTTCGGTGAATGGATCTCCCCTCCACCACCCTTCTGTTTCGCCTGTGCATCAGCTGACTCTTTCAAGAACCTCAATCATCTGGCCACAGGCTCTTTTGCTCTTATAACAAAGCTGGATGGTTATTGAGCAATTTGCTCCTGCAGAAACCATCCTCTGGAGGACCTCCTGAGTGCCGTTCCCAAGATTGAATCCTCATAAAACTGAAAGTCTGCACAGCAACGCTTTGTGCTAAATTAATCTCTGAAACCCCAGAGCCTGCACCGCCTATTATCTATAGCTGTGCCTCCACTCTCAGATAATCAGTTTTTGCTACTGCCCTTTGCTGCCCAGCGTCTCGAAAGAAATCCCATTTATGTTTGCCCAATGCAACAGCACAAGCCAGATCAGAAGGAGCCATTTTGAGACACTCCATTCTTCGAGTCATTACAGTAAAAGCTTGGTGTCCATGGCATCGGGGGCTGCAGGCAAGTCGAGGAGTATCCGTGCGGCTTACTTGCCCTCCGATAGAGAGGAGAACTTCCCTGATGTCAGCGAGTGGGGTCTCTGTTCGCCATGTGAGTATGACACATGACTGAAGGGCTTGCAGGAGATGAACATGACATTACGTCACTACCATTTGTATAGCGCTTCCCATCATTATTATGGTATTGTGGCGCATTCTGAAGCTGGGCACACTTTTCTGCATACCTGAGAATGCCATCAAACGCTTCTGCCTGTTGGTGGATGGCTATGTGAGGTTAGTATAGAATTTGTTCAATGTCCACATTAGAAGTTATTTATTTGAGTTACGGTGAGGGTAAAATGAGTTTGGCCTTGGGGCTCTTCGAAGAGTCTTGTGTATATGGATTGTTGTGCCGAAGGACTTTCCATTTGGCCTCTGGATTGAGAGGTGGATTGTCCATTGTTTGGCCAGAATGAAGTGCATTCTGGGTGTGCACCATAGTATGCCAGAGAGTCTTGAAGTTGCCTTGGTATGTCTTTCTCCATAATGAAGCAGACATATGGCAAGCTAGAAGAGTCTGTAGCTTGTTAGCTCTTGGAGGGTTACCTTAGGTTTCTTAATGAGGGTAGAGATAATGGCATGTTTCACTGGACCAAACTATATGAGGCAAGGACCTTTTTCATACGCTATTAATGACAGCCGCCTGTGTGGGAAGGATGTGCTTCAGACAGGCGTTGGGAAAGGTTAAGATACCCCGTTAGATACTTTGATGTTTTGGGCTACGTTTGATACAAGGTCCATTCCTATTTGTTTAATGTCTGGGAGAAGTCTGCAAGGGGAAGGTGGAGGTAGAAGAGGCCTGGTGTTGTAGCCTGAGTGAGATGAATTCCAGAATTAATGTAGTGTTGTTTTTTGAAGAATTGCAGGAGACACTGACACCAGCAGTAGCATTAACAGACTGGAAACATGAGAACGCAAGAGGAAAGCACATGATGTCACGTCATCTCCTGCTAGGCACCCAGGGATTCGAACATCACCCCTTTTTCAGTCCAAAAGGTCACATCCTTCTCCACTTCTGAAAAGAAATGAAGACTCAGCACTTCATGCAACATCTTCCCACATTAAAAAACAACCTTTGCTTGTCTCTCCTAGAAATATATAATATCCCTGTGCACCAGCGCATGACTATCACTCACTCCTTGCCCATCTCCACTACCCTGTCCTTGGCTTTCCATGGACTCCCTCACTCGGATTCTAATTCTCGGACCGTCCTCCATCACCAGGGCATCGTATGCCCACCCGTTGGACACTACTGACTCCTGTGTATCACTCTGTAGTCTTGTCGCTGGGTGTGCACTACATACCACATCGAGGAGTCTCATGGGATGGCTTTGGGAAGTTATTGGTTTACCCTCTTGTTGGATTTCACTATACAAGTGTCATTCATACATAGAATGCAGCCATGAGGCACAAGGGGTGACTATGAAACTCCTATGTGTACCATTTTCAATGGAATATAACATTTTTGATTTGGAACTTCGTTGATGTGTTTGACAATCAGCTTTTTGTCTTAACTCCTCATACGTGGTTATCAGCAAATCTTGTCTGCCTCAGCCAGTGACTTCGGGCCTGAATTAGACTTTGGCGAGCGGGTACTTCGTCGCAATGGTAATAGAGTACCCTCCAAAGCAAAGTTCCGCCCGCCTCATAAGAAGCGGAGCAGAACACGAGTATGTAGACGGGAGAGACTCCTCCATCTCTGCCATTAACATACACCTGTGATGGCTCAACGGAGGGGAAACATCCTGAACAACGACTCCGGAACAACGAGTTCCGGAGTCACGAAAGCGGAACTCCGCCCTGCCCGAACAACGACTCAGCCTTAACCACGCATGTGCGTGGTTAAGGCTGATTCGGTCTAGTGTTCGGGCAGGGCGGAGTTCCGAGGAGCGTCGCAGAGGAGATCGTCGAGGAACAGGTAAGATGGGGGTTTAGGTTTAGTTTTTAGGGGTTTGGGGTTTAGTTTTAAGGTGGGGGAATTAGTTAAAATGGTGTAGTTTATGTTATAGTTTAGGTGATCGTGTATGTTATTAGGGAAGGGGAATTAGTTATTAGGGTTTGTGGGCGATCGTGTTTATTTTTAGAGTGGGGAATTAGTTTTAGGAGGGCGGGGGAGATTGGTGTTAGTATGCAGGGGTGGGGGGTGTTTGTGGTTAGTTTTTAGGGGTTTGGGGTTAGTTTTTAGGGGGTGTGCGTGATCGTGTTTGGTTTAAGGATGTGTTGGGGATCGAGTATATTTTTAGGGTGGGAGGGAATTAGTTTAGTGTGTGTGGGTGATCGTGTTTACTTTTTGGCTGGGGGGAAAAAGGTTTTAAGGGGTGGGGGGATAGGGGTACTAGTTGGAAAGCATTTTTTTTAACACGCATTCCTTTACCACAAAAAATCGTGGTAAAGGAATGCGTGGTAAAAAAAATCGTAGTTTAGACAAGGTCGTGGTTGCGACCTCGTTGTTAGGGAAGTCGTGGTTGGGGAACTCGTTGTTCCAACATACAACCCTCAACGGAGTAAGGGCTGTCAGCGGTTTGGCCATGTATTTTCCAGCCCTATTTAGAGTGGGCGGAGACATGGCCAGTTTCCATTGTCCATCACTGCCAGGTAAACCTGGTAGCAAGTGGCAGTGAAAACTGAAAAATTACCCGCACACCGTGGGAGTAACTACTCATGGAGAGGGGGTCATTGTTTTTTGCTTTTCAAAAAATAAAAACAAAGTTGAAAGTTTGACATACTGCTCTGTAATGTTGACCGAGCCATCGATCAAACTTTCAAAGCATTTACAGGAACCTCCGTGCCGGCGGTTACTGTAAATGCAAAAGATATCTGCTGTGCCAGCAGTCATCTCGAAATTTGACAGGCAGGTACTCTCTCAGGATGATGAAGTGCTTTACTCCATCGCCTTACCGGAGTAAGTTCCCATCCGACGAACTCTAAATCTGGACCTCAGTGATTTACACCATTGGTGTTCCAAGATACAAGGCTCATATTTCATAAATGCAAGCTCCTTGTAAAATCATTTATTTGCAGTTTTCAGCCATGTTTTCAGTTTCCCCCATCAGTTTGTTGCGGGTATTAGTGATGCTGCAGTGAACGTTTGCCAGTAGGGCTTCTGCGTATGAGTTATTTTGTGGGAATACTCATTGTAGTTCGTAATTTCCTTGAAATACTTCCTCATTAATGTTGTATTTTCGTCCTGAAATTGGTTTGGCTTCTGCAGTAGATGAGTGGATATGATAATAAGTGTTTAGTCAAAGGTTTTGAACGTATCAATAGGTTTGTCAATGTAATACTCAGTGTGAACGTGAGATCTATCCTGTAAGCTGCCAAGTGCGTTGGTTTGCTGACAACCTGGCAGAAACTAAAGGTGTCAAGTTGCACACTTTGGCCCTCATTTACAAGGGGCCTGCACTGCCGGAGCATCAATTTTTATGATGATCCCACGCAAAGCCCCCCTGCGTTGCTTTGCATGGCCTCATAGATATGAGTAAGGCAAGGCAGCGCTTTGGCTTACTTTACGTTAACGAGACGTTCCATGGGCGTTGCTGTGGATGATCCCACTCAACACCCACGGATTTTGACACTGCCCCAGATTTACAAAACCACGAAACCTGGGTCAGTGCCAAAAAACGTACGCCTCCCCAGAGCAGGCGTAACGAGGAGAAATGTTGAGGAAAACACCTCTCGTGATTGTTTTTGTGCAGAAAGGTGCCCCTTCCTGCACACAAATAATCATGCCAACAAGACAGACACCCTTGGAACATGGTGCAAAAGTGCCTGCATTGGCACTCGGTTGCAAATTATGCGCCAGCTGAAAGTACAGGAATGTACTGTATCTTGTAAATATGGTGCATTTCTGCCCTTTCGAATTGGTGTAGGGCAGTGCAGCAAAATAACTTGCAGCACTGCCCTATGCCAATTCTTTGTAAATGGGGCCCTTTGATTTGATTTTGGATACTGAACATACATCTTAAAGGCTTGAGTAGATACAATTGCTATGATCACACTGCTCCCTCTTCTTCACTCTCAGATGTGTCTGTAACATGCAATAATCAATCATATAATAGTCCATTTGTGCTAGTAAAGAGCAGGGTCGGACTGTGAAAGAAAATAGGCATGAACATCGAAATACAAGTGGGCCCCATTAGCGAATCACATTGCTAAAAAGTGGCCCACATTTGCAAAGTGTGCAGTTTTTAACTCGTACAGACACGCTGTATAGATGGGTTGCAAGGTATGGAAGACTACATGAATGTATGCTTGCTGCAGGCAATGTTTGCAGTAATATCAGGGAAATCAACAATAAAGACTGGCCCCAGGTCCATAAAACAGACCCATAAACAGCTGAAAAATAGCCTACACACTGACCTCTCAGACAAGGCCTTTGGGCACTGCCAGATTACCCATTAATCCACCCCAACCCTGGTAAAAGGTCCATCAGTGTAGAGTTAGAGCATGTGTCTTTACCCAGGCCTGTATATCTAACAATCACCAATAGGTGCTCTAAACTGTTGCTTTGTTTGATGATTGTCAGACAGTCTATTGTGACATCATTCATCAGATAGCTCTTTAAGTGACGTCCTTTGAGGCCGAATGCGTATGTCAAGTCACTACCAAATGGTTGGTTAGAGAGTTGATCACTCATGTTTAGTGAGCACGTTCTTGAAGACAAACCCCTCATGTTTCCATTCATTAGTCTTACTAGAAATGGGCGAGCCCCCAGATTAGCAGTGGAAGGCGAGCCAGAGCCGAGTCAAGGGATGATAGGATCTTAGAGCCCATGCACGGGCCGAGCCCTGAAAATATGAGTTATGTAAATTATACAGCAAACTACGTAAAATATGATAGTGTCTTCAAAGTTGAAAACAAAATATTTTTTAAGGTGTGGAAGCTTCGTGATTAAGAGGGCACATTATAGCACTGCACTGAGAAGTACTTATTAAAAGGGATAGTTTTGTACAACTGCTCGTCTGAACTCACATATTCGAAAGTTCTGTCATACGCAATAATGTAGAAAAAAGAGTTTTGGTGAAGTAAAATATGTGCCTAAGATCACACAACTTAAGCGGTGAAGCCATGATTTATCCAGGCTATCTGGTTTCATTATGTACATCCAGTAAATGGATATCTATTTGTCTCTCCTGTTAGTCTTTGTTTTAATCTTTTAGCGCATTCTGCAGTTTTTAAAATACAGCACAAACTCGACCTGAACGTAGTGGAGAACTTTATGTGAATACCAGTTCATATGCATTGTTTGTAGGCCTCAGGAGATTAAGGGGTTTCCCCAGAATCACAGGATGTTGAACTGACACCAAGAATCGAACATCGTTCCCGACTTCCTCGGTTGACAGCTCTGGACACAACGCCACATGCTGTATAAAGGGATAGTAGCGGGCAGAAGCCACATGCAAGTTCAGCTTCAAGTGCCAACAGGACCTCACGCTGAGCCAGACCCAGGCTTCAGGCTCGAACCTAGCTCGAGCTTTCAGTGGGATGAAAAAAGTGGGGGGTCTCTAAAGGGGCGTGCCCTCAGAACCATAAATAAGAAACATTTTGTAAGGGGCGTGACCTATATAACCCCATGATCAAATAGATGTGGACCGGAGTTGTGTGCTTTTTAGTGTTCAAATATTTTTATTATTATAGATAAAAAGAAATACATTGGAATACAGTAGCAATACATAAGAATCAGAAATAAATATATAATAAGGAATAAAAAAGGACTCTCTGACAAAGAACTACTGGAATGGGATAAAAAGATGTCAAAGTTATTATATAAAAATAGAACCCAGGAGTATGTGACAAATGGAACATTAACATCATGTATGAGTTTGTATTGCTCAGTAACTAGGATACATCAGCAGAGGGGAAGGAGGGGAACGATAGGAAGAGAGAAAGAAAAAAAAAAAAAAGAAAAGGATACAGGGGGGAAGAAAAAGGGGGATGAGATGTTGGAAGGGGACGTCTGCTACACTTCTGAAAAATAAGTTAAGAAATTCACAAAGGATAAATCCATGTATTATCTAAAGAACGCCAGACCTTGCCAGCAATTGAAGGCGAATAATGTTTCTTTTCAACAAAAGAATGAGCTCCACGAAGATATGAAACCCGCGCCCACCGAGTATGGTGAGAAAGGAGGTGAAAAGATTTCCATTCCGTAAGTATGATTTTCACTGCAATGAATAAGAGTAAATCTAAGAGCTCCAAATCCATACAATCAAGAGGTAGAGGGGGATCTATGGCCCATGACCCCAGCAGAATCAGAGGTAGAGGGGGATCAATGGCCCATGAGCCCAGCAGAATCAGAGGTAGAGGGGGATCAATGGCCCATGAGCCCAGCAGAATCAGAGGTAGAGGGGGATCTATGGCCCCTGGACCCAGCAGAATCAGAGGTAGAGGGGGATCTATGGCCCATGACCCCAGCAGAATCAGAGGTAGAGGGGGATCTATGGCCCATGAGCCCAGCAGAATCAGAGGTAGAGGGGGATCTATGGCCCATGAGCCCAGCAGAATCAGAGGTAGAGGGGGATCCATGGCCCATGAGCCCAGCAGAATCAGAGGTAGAGGGGGATCTATGGCCCATGAGCCCAGCAGAATCAGAGGTAGAGGGGGATCTATGGCCCATGGGCCCAGCAGAATCAGAGGTAGAGGGGGATCTATGGCCCATGAGCCCAGCAGAATCAGAGGTAGAGGGGGATCTATGGCCCCTGGACCCAGCAGAATCAGAGGTAGAGGGGGATCTATGGCCCATGAGCCCAGCAGAATCAGAGGTAGAGGGGGATCTATGGCCCATGGACCCAGCAGAATCAGAGGTAGAGGGAGATCTATGGCCCATGAGCACAGCAGAATCAGAGGTAGAGGGGGATCTATGGCCCATGGACCCAGCAGAATCAGAGGTAAAGGGGGATCTATGGCCCATGAGCCCAGCAGAATCAGAGGTAGAGGGGGATCTATGGCCCATGAGCCCAGCAGAATCAGAGGTAGAGGGGGATCTATGGCCCATGGACCCAGCAGAATCAGAGGTAGAGGGGGATCTATGGCCCATGAGCCCAGCAGAATCAGAGGTAGAGGAGGATCTATGGCCCATGGACCCAGCAGAATCAGAGGTAGAGGGGGATCTATGGCCCATGGGCCCACGAGAATCAGAGGTAGAGGGGGATCTATGGCCCATGAGCCCAGCAGAATCAGAGGTAGAGGGGGATCTATGGCCCATGAGCCCAGCAGAATCAGAGCTAGAGGGGGATCTATGGCCCATGAGCCCAGCAGAATTAGAGGTAGAGGGGGATCTATGGCCCCTGGACCAAGCAGAATCAGAGGTAGAGGGGGATCTATGGCCCATGAGCCCAGCAGAATCAGAGGTAGAGGGGGATCTATGGCCCATGAGCCCAGCAGAATCAGAGGTAGAGGGGGATCAATGGCCCATGAGCCCAGCAGAATCAGAGGTAGAGGGGGATCTATGGCCCCTGGACCCAGCAGAATCAGAGGTAGAGGGGGATCTATGGCCCATGAGCCCAGCAGAATCAGAGGTAGAGGGGGATCTATGGCCCATGAGCCCAGCAGAAACAGAGGTAAAGGGGGATCTATGGCCCATGAGCCCAGCAGAATCAGAGGTAAAGGGGGATCTATGGCCCATGAGCCCAGCAGAATCAGAGGTAGAGGGGGATCTATGGCCCATGAGCTCAGCAGAATCAGAGGTAGAGGGGGATCTATGGCCCATGGACCCAGCAGAATCAGAGGTAGAGGGGGATCTATGGCCCATGAGCCCAGCAGAATCAGAGGTAGAGGGGGATCTATGGCCCATGGACCCAGCAGAATCAGAGGTAGAGGGGGATCTATGACCCCTGGACCCAGCAGAATCAGAGGTAGAGGGGGATCTATGGCCCCTGGACCCAGCAGAATCAGAGGTAGAGGGGGATCTATGGCCCATGAGCCCAGCAGAATCAGAGGTAGAGGGGGATCTATGGCCCATGAGCCCAGCAGAATTAGAGGTAGAGGGGGATCTATGGCCCCTGGACCCAGCAGAATCAGAGGTAGAGGGGGATCTATGGCCCATGAGCCCAGCAGAATCAGAGGTAGAGGGGGATCTATGGCCCATGAGCCCAGCAGAATCAGAGGTAGAGGGGGATCTATGGCCCATGAGCCCAGCAGAATCAGAGGTAGAGGGTGATCTATGGCCCATGAGCCCAGCAGAATCAGAGGTAGAGGGGGATCTATGGCCCATGAGCCCAGCAGAATCAGAGGTAGAGGGGGAACTATGGCCCATGAGCCCAGCAGAATCAGAGGTAGAGGGGGAACTATGGCCCATGAGCCCAGCAGAATCAGAGGTAGAGGGGGATCTATGGCCCCTGGACCCAGCAGAATCAGAGGTAGAGGGGGATCTATGGCCCATGAGCCCAGCAGAATCAGAGGTAGAGGGGGATCTATGGCCCATGAGCCCAGCAGAATCAGAGGTAGAGGGGGATCTATGGACTCTGGACCCAGCAGAATCAGAGGTAGAGGGGGGTCTATGGCCCATGAGCCCAGCAGAATCAGAGGTAGAGGGGGATCTATGGCCCATGGACCCAGCAGAATCAGAGGTAGAGGGGGATCTATGGCCCATGAGCCCAGCAGAATCAGAGGTAGAGGGGGATCTATGGCCCATGAGCCCAGCAGAATCAGAGGTAGAGGGGGATCTATGGCCCATGAGCCCAGCAGAATCAGAGGTAGAGGGGGATCTATGGCCCATGAGCCCAGCAGAATCAGAGGTAGAGGGGGATCTATGGCCCATGAGCCCAGCAGAATCAGAGGTAGAGGGGGATCTACGGCCCATGAGCCCAGCAGAATCAGAGGTAGAGGGGGATCTACGGCCCATGAGCCCAGCAGAATCAGAGGTAGAGGGGGATCTACGGCCCATGAGCCCAGCAGAATCAGAGGTAGAGGGGGATCTATGGCCCATGAGCCCAGCAGAATCAGAGGTAGAGGGGGATCTACGGCCCATGAGCCCAGCAGAATCAGAGGTAGATGGGGATCTACGGCCCATGAGCCCAGCAGAATCAGAGGTAGAGGGGGATCTACGGCCCATGAGCCCAGCAGAATCAGAGGTAGAGGGGGATCTACGGCCCATGAGCCCAGCAGAATCAGAGGTAGAGGGGATCTACGGCCCATGAGCCCAGCAGAATCAGAGGTAGAGGGGGATCTACGGCCCATGAGCCCAGCAGAATCAGAGGTAGAGGGGGATCTACGGCCCATGAGCCCAGCAGAATCAGAGGTAGAGGGGGATCTACGGCCCATGAGCCCAGCAGAATCAGAGGTAGAGGGGGATCTACGGCCCATGAGCCCAGCAGAATCAGAGGTAGAGGGGGATCTACGGCCCATGGGCCCAGCAGAATCAGAGGTAGAGGGGGATCTATGGCCCATGAGCCCAGCAGAATCAGAGGTAAAGGGGGATCTACGGCCCATGAGCCCAGCAGAATCAGAGGTAAAGGGGGATCTATGGCCCATGAGCCCAGCAGAATCAGAGGTAGAGGGGGATCTATGGCCCATGAGCCAGCAGAATCAGAGGTTGAGGGGGATCTATGGCCCATGGACCCAGCAGAATCAGAGGTAGAGGGGGATCTATGGCCCATGAGCCCAGCAGAATCAGAGGTAGAGGGGGATCTATGGCCCATGAGCCCAGCAGAATCAGAGGTAGAGGGGGATCTATGGCCCATGAGCCCAGCAGAATCAGAGGTAGAGGGGGATCTATGGCCCCTGGACCAAGCAGAATCAGAGGTAGAGGGGGATCTATGGCCCATGAGCCCAGCAGAATCAGAGGTAGAGGGGGATCTATGGCCCATGAGCCCAGCAGAATCAGAGGTAGAGGGGGATCAATGGCCCATGAGCCCAGCAGAATCAGAGGTAGAGGGGGATCTATGGCCCCTGGACCCAGCAGAATCAGAGGTAGAAGGGGATCTATGGCCCATGAGCCCAGCAGAATCAGAGGTAGAGGGGGATCTATGGCCCATGAGCCCAGCAGAATCAGAGGTAAAGGGGGATCTATGGCCCATGAGCCCAGCAGAATCAGAGGTAAAGGGGGATCTATGGCCCATGAGCCCAGCAGAATCAGAGGTAGAGGGGGATCTATGGCCCATGAGCTCAGCAGAATCAGAGGTAGAGGGGGATCTATGGCCCATGGACCCAGCAGAATCAGAGGTAGAGGGGGATCTATGGCCCCTGGACCCAGCAGAATCAGAGGTAGAGGGGGATCTATGGCCCATGAGCCCAGCAGAATCAGAGGTAGAGGGGGATCTATGGCCCATGAGCCCAGCAGAATCAGAGGTAGAGGGGGATCTATGGCCCATGAGCCCAGCAGAATCAGAGGTAGAGGGGGATCTATGGCCCATGAGCCCAGCAGAATCAGAGGTAGAGGGGGATCTACGGCCCATGAGCCCAGCAGAATCAGAGGTAGAGGGGGATCTATGGCCCATGAGCCCAGCATAATCAGAGGTAGAGGGGGATCTACGGCCCATGAGCCCAGCAGAATCAGAGGTAGAGGGGGATCTACGGCCCATGAGCCCAGCAGAATCAGAGGTAGAGGGGGATCTACGGCCCATGGACCCAGCAGAATCAGAGGTAGAGGGGGATCTATGGCCCCTGGACCCAGCAGAATCAGAGGTAGAGGGGGATCTATGGCCCCTGGACCCGGCAGAATCAGAGGTAGAGGGGGATCTATGGCCCATGAGCCCAGCAGAATCAGAGGTAGAGGGGGATCTATGGCCCATGAGCCCAGCAGAATCAGAGGTAGAGGGGGATCTATGGCCCATGAGCCCAGCAGAATCAGAGGTAGAGGGGGATCTATGGCCCATGAGCCCAGCAGAATCAGAGGTAGAGGGGGATCTATGGCCCATGGGCCCAGCAGAATCAGAGGTAGAGGGGATCTATGGCCCATGAGCCCAGCAGAATCAGAGGTAGAGGGGGATCTATGGCCCCTGGACCCAGCAGAATCAGAGGTAGAGGGGGATCTATGGCCCATTAGCCAAGCAGAATCAGAGGTAGAGGGGGATCTATGGCCCATGAGCCCAGCAGAATCAGAGGTAGAGTGGGATCTATGGCCCATGAGCCCAGCAGAATCAGAGGAAGAGGGGGATCTATGGCCCATGAGCCCAGCAGAATCAGAGGTAGAGGGGGATCTATGGCCCATGAGCCCAGCAGAATCAGAGGTAGAGGGGGATCTATGGCCCATGAGCCCAGCAGAATCAGAGGTAGAGGGGGATCTATGGCCCATGAGCCCAGCAGAATCAGAGGTAGAGGGGGATCTATGGCCCATGAGCCCAGCAGAATCAGAGGTAGAGGGGGATCTATGGCCCATGAGCCCAGCAGAATCAGAGGTAGAGGGGGATCTATGGCCCATGGACCCAGCAGAATCAGAGGTAAAGAGAGAACGATGGGAGTATTAAAGATCAATGATAAATGTTTTTGTATCGCTCCCCAAAAGGATTCTAATAGTGTACAATCAAAGAACATATGTTGATGGGTGCCAGGAACTGAGTTACAATTCCAACAAAGATCATTCTCTCTTAATTTCAGCTTATGTAAACGAGCGGGAGTCCAATGTGACAAATTCATAGAAAAGAATTTAGATTGGATCAGTGAAGGAGCAATTTTGTTACGTAAGGACAATTTTCCTATCAATTGGCAGGTATCCTGTGAAATATATTCAAAGAGGTCGTTCCCAAAATGGCGAGACCATTTAGCAGAAGTAACTGTGGACTGTGGAGTTGTGTGCTTTTTAGGTCGAGCCTGGGCAGCGCATGCGCTGCTCTGCGAGGCATGCTGTATTGGAGTATGGAATAGGAGCCCCGCCCACTCTCCGTCCATATTTGTCATTGGCTTGTGTCATTGTCCTTCGTAAATGCTGGCTTCTGATTCGTTAATAGGCTTGTTAGTCCCTCCTTAGTACCGCCTTGTCTTGATTCGGAACCTCCCATAAGGACTGGCCCTTCTAGTTTGGTTGCTACACCTTTAGTCTTTTTTAGTCTGTAAGCACTATTTTCTTTACGGCAGGCACAACAAACTTTCCTGCAACATTTCAGTGTGCCATGAACGCTTTCACTTTCAAAGCAGCCCGGGACAATGGCGGCCGCTTCATTGAACAGGTCTCGCATTTACAAGAGTTTGAGCTATTGGCATGACAATGCCTTTTATTTATGTGTTAATTATCAAAACACATAAATAATAGGCATTGTCATTTACAATGCCAATAACTTAAACTCTTGCAAATGCCAGACCTATTGCAATGCAAATGCTTGTTATCTTTATATATTGTGCTTTGCCTTAAAGAGACAATAACGGAAATCAACAAGAGTTAGATAATCAAATCAAAAGTTTCTACAATACACCTAGTTGGAATATTATCAAAAGATCAAATAGGTCCTTTTAAAAAATTACCCAGTATTGAGTTTCTAGTTGTATGTGTGATTAGCTCAGCCAGGCCAGGAATTTTCTTTGAATTCTGGGACGCGTAGTCCAAGTTTATTGATGGGTAAAAAAAGTCCACAAATCTCACCATGCAACTAACAAACCTTGAACCGGGTCTGGTGATTTAGTGGACTAATGTGTCAACTGTAGGGGCCTGTGTTTGACCTAATGGCCACAGGTTCAATCCAGGTGGGTCCACTCAGCCTTTCATCGTTCAGAGGTCAAGAAAATGAGTACCATTGAGTTGGGTAACAATAAAAATCTGCTATTCAGCGCCAAGATGCCCACGGGTGAACGTGCGCTTTTCAAATACATACGTTATGCTATGAGCCACTCACACACGGGACTGAGGGGCATATTAGCAAGGGCCTTATCGCCGCTTTAGCGGCACTTTTTGCCGCTAAAGCGGTGATATTTCTATCGCCCTATTTGCAAGCTGTCGCTAACAGCTGCTAGCGACAGCTTTATGGTGTAAGCGACCGTTTTGGTGCCGCTTTGCATGTCAGCGATATATATCGCTAATGACATGCAAAGTAGGCGTTCAAAACTAAAAGCGACTGAAAACAGTCGCAAACACAACTTCCCCCTATTAGCAATGCCCGCGAAGCGATAAAAAAATTTGCGCTAACCGTGATTATCGCTGGAATCTAACACCTGCTAAAAACCTGACTTAACCTTACAATCCACCTCCCATTGACTAGAATGGTTAAGTCCTCACCTGCCTATTAGCAAGCTTTTCCTTAGCGCGTTGAATTTATCGCTAGATTTCTCGCGCTATTGCTGGGTTTCGCCGCTATCGCTGGATTTTTTATCGCCATGGAGATAAGCGTTGATAATAACGCGTTATCTCCGCGATGAAATCCAGCGATAGCCGGCGATAAAAAAAACAGCGCTAAGCGCGCTTTGCGATAATTATCGCAGTTTCTTGGTAATATCCCCCTGAGTTACTTGAGAGCGCTGGTAAAATTTAGACAAGGAAAAATGTGCACGTGATTTGTTTACTGTGCGTTTTGCTTGTCTCAGACCTTCCTGGATCATAGTTTTAAGAAAGGGTCAAGTGGCTGGGGGAAAGCAGAGACATGTATTCCTATTTGTTTCTGGGACAAGTAGTAAAAAATCAGCAATATATCTGTTGTGCCCCTGCCTGTTTCTCTCCTCGGCTATAAGTCTAAGGGGTGTCAATGTAAAACATAAATCCAAAGAATGAAAAAGGCGCAAACATTAAAGGCACAGCTTTATTTTCAAAAAAGGCTATAGCAAGTAATTGGATGAACCGGTAAATTAATGAAACGGAAAATACGTGTTGTGAACTGATTTTATAAGACTGCCATGAGCATTCATTCACCCCTACCCTGCTTTCAAACTCACGAGTGAAAAGTGATTTCCAGCTGCTTTTAATTCGTTATCAACACATCAATCGTTTCAAACATGGAATTATAACTGTGACTTTAGGTAAACATAACAAAATGAAAGTGTCCCAGCAAACCTATCGAGCATAACATTTTTAAAGAGAAACTGTATTATTTCAGGCTGAAATTGAAATGATGAAACATGGCTGACCAATTCCCTACTCGTTGCAGCTGGCGATATGAATGGGCTCAGAATGAGTTTTTTTTTTTTTAACAAGGTCTGTTATCTGCCTGCCGCTGGACCTTAGCACACACTTGGCTACATGGGTTAGTTAGCCTGTACTTTTCATTAGTAGCAGCGATGAAAAGTCTAAAACAGCAGAACCCCAAATGGAGCATGGACGTCATTTAAGGGCCGCCAAGGGTCGCAGGTGCGACCCCTTGTGACCCCTGGCACTGCCTTTGCGGCCCCTAGCATCAGCAGTGGCAAAGTCAGTGGCAGGAACAGAAGCGGCTCGTCCTTATGGAGGTCGGTGGGGACTTCACGCATCTCGTTTTTTGTCAATTTTTTATTATACTTATAGTGAATAATATTACATTAGTCACTATTAGTTTAATAACAAATGGAGTACAAATAGATGGAATCTGACTTTTCCTGGCAGCTGAGGTAAGTTAAATAAAATGCTTTTAAATGTATGTATGTTGTGTGGATGCTTACTGCTTTTATTTAAGAGAAAGTGTGTGTATGTGTGAATGTGTGTGCATGTGTAGGCAGAGTGTGAGTGTATGTGTGAGTGTGTGTGTATGTGTGAATGCGTGTGCATGTATACGCATATGTATGTGTGAGTGAAAGTGAAGGTCAAGTGGGCCGGGTCTCACCAGTGCTGAGCACCGGCAGTTTTTTAAAGGGGGCCTCGAAACGGGTCTCTATCGGGCTCTGTTTTGTGCCGTGGCACAGGCGGTCCATTTTTTTCCGGACTGCAGGGACATCGATCTGCTCGTGCTCACACTGCTCACTTCTCACTAGTGGAGAAGTTACGGCATGATGTCATGCCAGGTGAGCGTTTTAGCAGAAGGGAAATCCTTTAAAGAGAGTCAGTTTCTCTCTGGATTTCCTTTTCTTTTGAAAGTCAGGAGTAGCAACATTGTCGTGGTGTCACCAGGGCTTTAAGTGGAAGCTTTTTCAATATTATCTACAACCATAGTTGCTTCTTATTTATCTTATGCAACTAACAACCATTGACAAAGCCAATAGTCCTGACTTGTTGTAGTTATGATGGTACTTGTTGTATCATATATCTGGATGCAATGACAGAAACAGCAAAATACAAGTCGGACGGCACACTATGCTAAGCACAGATTTTTAGCTTACGTATTTTTAAGCCGCACCCTTAATTACATTAGACCACGCCCCTCTGAGAGACCCACCCGTTTTTTCATCCCACTTAAAGCCCTGGTCAAGGAGCATGTATAGTGCTTCCGCTGGCATTTTGGTGAATTGATGTCTGTTGTAAGGTTCTTATGTATATTGTATGTGGCGCCTCGCAACGGTCTCGGCTGCTGTCGGCAGATACATGGAATGCACCGTGCTGCGTTCTAAGGGTTCGCGGCAGGAGCAGAGATAGTTGACAAGGGAGCAGGCGGTATGGAGCAGGCTGGGAACCTCTACTTTTGATAAGGAATACCTCTGTATTCAACTTACTCAAGAGTGTGCGTGTTACTATCTACAACAATGTCCATGGCCTGGCGTCCCATGTTTCAGAACTGTCGGTGCTCAGCACCCGCAGGACCCGGCCCACTTAAAGCCCTGCGCCCGCCTAAGTCTTACATTGTCAGTGAATGTGTAGTTTCTCTACAGTCGCTCGTGACTCCTGTGCGTGCTCCAAGTCGTTCTCATAACAATGCCCGGCGGCCACTGAACAGCCTGTTCCTGCAGGAGCCGTTCCCTGGAGAACTTCCAGAGTGCCGAGACTGAATCCTCTTGTAAGTAAAAGTCTGCACTAAGAAGCTTTGTGTTAAATTATCCTCTGCAACCCCGGAGCCTGCGCCGCCTATTATCCATCCCGCTCTTCCACTCTCGGATAATCAGCTATTGCAGCTGCCCTTTGCAGCCAGCATCTCCACAGTAAGGCTTTTTATGTTTGCCCAATGTAATAACGCGCCAGAGAACAATTGCTGAAAGTGAATGGAAAAGTCCCGTTGTTATTGTAGTACCCTATTTCTAAGCACACTCAGGAGGTTATTTATGAGAGCCTTACGTCACTTTTACACCGCGGAAAGTGGTACATGTGTGTACGCAGGGCTCTGAATCACATGTATGAAGCCACGCAAAGCCACCCTGCGTGGCTTTGAGTGGCCTCATAAATCTTCAGCAAGGGGACACAGCGCAAATCACTGCGTCGCCTTACTCTGTGCTCGGGAGGTATTCCACGGGCTTTGCAGCGGGTGTTTCAGCGTCACTTTTGCACCACGTAAAGTGGTACATGTGTGATGCAGGGCTCGGAACCAGATTTATGAAGCCATGCAAAGCCACCCTGCATGGCTTTGAGTGGCCTCATAAATCTTGAGGAAGGAGATGCACAGCAAATCACTGCGTCGCCTTACTCTGTGCTCGAGAGGCTTTCTATGGGCGTTGCTGTGGGTGTTTCCACGCAACACCCATGGATTTTGACACTGCCTCAGATTTACAAAATCATGTAAATCTGGAGAAACGCCAAATCCATACGTCTCCCAAGGTGAGGCGTAACAAGGAGAAATATCTTTAATTCTCCTTGTTTTTTCCTCTTCCCATGTGTGCTGCATTCTGCCATTCTGCAGCACACATGGAAAGAGGAAAACGCCTCTTAGGATTGTTTTTGTGTAGGAAGGTGCCCCGTCCTGCACAAAAACAATACTGAATGCAACGGAGGCACACTTTCACCATGGTGCAAGGGGGCCTACATTGGCAGCACTAGGCTGTAAAAACGTTGCCAGCACAGGGAGAAAGGACAGAAATGCAACGTATTGCATAAATGCGTTGCATTTCTGCCCTTGCACTTTGGCCTAGGGCAGTGAAGCAAGGTGATTTGCTGTACTGCCCTACATCAAAATCCCTTAAATTAGGGCCTTCCTTATTACACATAAAGTAGGTCTGGTGCAGGGAGTTTAGAGGTGTCCTCAAGATCACACAGTTCGGAGTCTAATTAAAAGCTTGGATTTACTGGTTCTACCCGCCTTTTAACCTCAAGACCTCCGTGTCTTGAGGATCTGTGATATGGTCTTTAGTAAAAAGGCTTGAAAGCAAGCGCCTACCTCACTGATACATGATGGAGTGAGTGGATGAACACACTACGAGCGTGTGCCACAAATCACACAACTGTAGGTACTCCGGTGTCCAACACAGCCAGAAGCACAGTGACCACCTTGTTGAAGCAGAGCAAGTCTTATGCAGAGCTCTAATTTTCATTGTGTTCAGTACAGTGTACGAGGAGAGTGGGAGGTGTTCCAGAGAGAGGATCCCTTGCCAGAGTGAGCACAGCTTCCTTAGGAGGAGAGGAGGACACTCTGGATCTGAGGTAGAAGCGGCACTCGTGGACTTCCGCATCCCCTTGAGAGTAGTACAGCCCTCAACATTACAAGGACCAACAGAGGAACATCTTGTGCAACTGAGCTGGCCCTGAGCTCACAAGGAATACCTAAAGTACAATCAACTCAAAAGAGAGACAAATAGTAAAATATATGTAAAGAGGTGAGCAATTGTAGGCCATAAAATCCTGAGACAGGCAAAGGCAGGAATTGTATTTGTCTTCCTATATAGGAAGTGCTATTTCTACGTCTTGACTGCCCCTGACTCCCAGCCACTTAGCTGTCGGACCAGAACCCTCTTCTTAAATCTGTCCCTGCAGCAGGGTTGCACATGAGGGTGGACTATCCCACCAGCTACTCACCATGACCCGAGCCATGAAGTCTTTTTCTGATCTGTGCACAGGCAATTCAGGAAAAAGGCACATCCATGGAGTCTATATGTCTGTGTGAACAATAACTTTTTTTGGGGTTTTATGATGTACAGATCAACAAACTTCCCTTTTAAAACAAAGGATCAAGCAGGCGTACAGTAACTTGTATGAACACAGATTGGCTTCCACATGTGCATCTTCCTCTTTGCAAGTTGTGCATTCTGGGGTGTGCTATGGGATGTGGTAAGCAAAGGTTCCTGACGCAGCACAGACAGTTGTATGTCAGAATACCGAGCAACAAAATACTGGAGATTCATTATCCGGGGCTGGTGTATGGGTGGTCCAGAACCCTATTACCCATCAAAGCACTGCACCTCCGATACAGGTTACAAGCCACTCCAAAGCGATTTTAATTGTTTAGTTGGTGCAATTAGAGGCGCAACGCGTTTCGGCCCAGTGGTACAGTGCCTTATTCGTATCAGTTGTATGTCATATTAAAAAAAATGCATGCATCAGAGATTCTACCTCTCCTGTAATGATCTATATGAAATAAGAAGTTGACATGATCATCTCTTTTCTGATGATCAGTGTTCATTTTCAGAAGGCAGATTAGAAGAAGGAAAATCCGGTTCTCCTTTTCCTTATTTAAACTGCAGCCGTAATTGTGCCCCCAACCTGCTGTTCACCTTTGCTGCTGCCTCTCGCAGGATACATTATGATTAAAGCTCCCTGTTTTCCGTTTTTACAGATTTTCACAGACAAATACAGACAGAAAACATTCATTTTCTTGTCTGTATTTATTTTTAAATGTGGATAAAAACGGAAATTGGGTTGCTTTTTGAGTAATTCTAAATACTGTCTGCCATGACTGCCAGGACAATAGATGTGTGGATTGATAGATAAGGGGGTTAAAAAAGAAAATAATTTGAGTAAAGAGGCTTTAACAGCAGTAGATATGCACAAGGTTGATACTGAAATTTGAATATTTTCTTATAAGTGCACTGATTTATCTTCTGCGGGTGTTCACAGCACTGAAGCCTGGCAGACATTCAAGCATGAGTGCATATTTATCGGTTAAATAAATGTGGAAATATACTAGTTTCCGCTTAATTTTTCCAAAAAACCCAACATAAATATGGATAACTACAGATAAAATTAGCAAAACATAAATATGGATAACTACAGATGGAAATGGTGAAAAAATAAATACCATGAAACCGGGAGCCCTAATTATGATGTCACAACACAGCTGTAATACATTGTTAAAACTGAGCAGCTGCGTCATTTCATTACTGCAGGTGAGTCGACAAGCGAAGTCAGAACTCGGCTGCAATAAGGAAATTAGGGACAGGATTTTATACACAGATTGAAGGTTCCCTTGTAATATATATACACTTACTTATATGTCCTTACTGTCACAATATTTTGGTAGTCGACATTCTTGCTACGTTATTTTTGTAGCACTAACTTAGAGCTTGATAGTGTAGTACTATACTGCACAGGATTTCTGCAGTGGAAGCCATCTTGGGGATGCCTGCCTTGCCAGACCCTCTCTGTTCATAGAAATCATGACTGGTGAAGTGCTTATGTACATTACCAGCCCCTTAATGGAGGCGGGAATATAAATCTAAGTGCTAACAAGTAGACCCGAACATGCCAGTGCTCTTCCATATGTATGTGGGCATGTGCTAGCAGGTCTCTGTCCCCATGCACACGTTGCCCTTTGGAGCTTGTGCCTTGTTGCATAACGGTTATGCACTGCACCTTTCTTTTGGGAAACATCTTTTACAACACAGGCATTATATTGTAGTGCCTTTACATCGCAGTCAGTACCACAATGGCCGCGTTACCATGAGTTCCATTACAACGCAAGTCATTACTACGACTTGCTTTAGGGAATGCGGTGTTGGACTGGTGTTGGATTTTAAGTCCAACACCTTCCCTACAGATACACCAGCTGAAGTTGGAATAGTAATTTACATTTTTCCAAAGTCCAGCGCTTACCTAAAGCAAGTTGTTGTAATGAAACTCGTGGTAACAACACAGTCGTGGTATTGACTGCGGTGTTAAGCCACACGTAGTTTTGGCATGTGTGGTAATAGATGCTATTCCTTTCTTATGCATGAAAGGAGAGACGGAAATGCAAGCACAGCATCCGCGGCCGTTGCTGAGACTTACTCCCGCAAGGAGGTCCTGATCGTGAATCGGGACCTCCCTCGCTAATGTGCAGTCGCACCTTTGTGAATCTGGACCCTAGTTTGAGTTAAGAAAGGGGTGATGATTTGAGCACAGTGAAGCCCCAAATACTAGATTGTCCCTCCAACTGTGTTTGTACTGAATACCACTTACTAGCTTGGTGCCTGGCACTGGTTAAGCCCCTGCAAAGAAAAGAAGGACCGCGTGGCATCAGTACTTGCTAGAAAGTTCAAATGAGATGGAAGACAACTTTTAAATAGCATGTACTGGCAATGTCTATATTTCTATTTTTTAAGTGTAAGGTTTTGATTTTGTAAGTGTGTTATTTCCAAGGAGCACAACTGCTATTGTTTGCATGGGTCAGAAATAAGGAATCTATCATATGTCTTAGTAATGCTGGTGGCCAGAGTAGTTTTATAATTTTAATGGTAAAAAGAATCTGCTAAGAGTCACAGCAGTTTAGTGTAATGGAAACGACAGGGCAGGAGACAATAGGTGATTCTGTCGTGTCGCAGCAGACATGAAATGGACCCTCTTGTTGAACGTAGTGTGGGTGCAGAGAACCCCTAAATTATTACAGCCTAAAATTGAGACCTTACAGCACGACCACTGGTGGATGCATCGGAGACAGTGTTAAACCTTAATTTCATGAGGTAATGTGTCCCACATATAAGGCACCATATAACATATTAAACATACAGTCAATAAAGTATGGGCTGGCTCAATTACTGAGTTCTCTCAGTAAATAAAGCAATCCAGGATAAGATGCAGAATCAGAAAAATTCCAAGTCCCAAGTGAGCAGCAAATGAATTAGTAAATCGAGCAGCATCCATAGCAGTATTGAAAAGTCTTCAGGAAAGCTCTCACTCTCACACCCAACTTTGAGGCTTTACATACAGTTTTCTTGCATAGAAAATCATTCATTTCTGCAAAAGAGTTGTACTTTGAGCACATGAGAAAATGGTCCTATTAAATGTCATATTGCCTCACCTTCTAAGCACTATCCCACTACATGAATATTGAGTCTGCCCACTCTGTGCTAATATCATCTGGCGATGGCAGGCCAAATCAGTTACCAAAACAGCAGCAAACTATTGTGAGTAAATGCAGTACAAGGAGCTAGCAGAAGGGCCTTAGAAAGCTGCAACATTACTGTGTCCATTTTGGAAAGTTTTCTTCACGAACAGCAAGAACAACATCAATGGAAATAAACAAACATGACTGCTTGACTGTGTGCTGCAGAAATAATGAAGAGTGAACATGCAGGCGGAGGCATCCATTTTGAACAAGATGGCGTTGAGGCCTAACTGAGTCCTAGTTAGCATCAGTGAGAAAAAGACACTTTAACAAGTCTTAGCAAATTTGTTTCAAATATCATAGCACCATGTCAGTGTGTTCATGTTACTTCGAGAATTAATCCATATTCTGCATATTGTTAATAATACACACATTTATAAATGCACAGAAAACGTTTGCAGTAGTGTCCATTATCTGCTGGTAATGCATATATCAGTTTATCACATTATACACAGCTGGTGCCTTGGAAACCACCAAACATGTGTAGTAGTATTAAATGTAATAAAAATGATGCAAATAAAGAAAACATTCCAGGCACGTGGACTCCTTGCAACCCTGCAGCTGCTGTCTGTGCTATTATTACCTTCTCTTTCTGCGCCTGCAGCTGCTGTCTGTGCTGTTATTACCTTCTCTTTCTGAGCCTGCAGCTGCTGTCTGGGCTATTATTACCTTCTCTTTCTGCGCCTGCAGCTGCTGTCTGTGCTATTATTACCTTCTCTTTCTGCGCCTGCAGCTGCTGTCTGGGCTATTATTACCTTCTCTTTCTGCGCCTGCTGCTGCTGTCTGGGCTATTATTACCTTCTCTTTCTGCGCCTGCAGCTGCTGTCTGGGCTATTATTACCTTCTCTTTCTGCGCCTGCTGCTGCTGTTTGAACAGTTTCATTGTGTTACATTCCCTTGCAAAACACTCATGATAAAAGATGCATACGTGTCTATTAGTGACACACACAAGATACTGAAGTGTGACACATCCAATGGACACAAAGTTCAGATGGCATGCAGATGAGGTGGTAAGGATCATGGGCCAGAAGTCCACTGACGTTTTGCGAATAGAAAACAATTTTGCGATTTGACCTATGAACTAATAGGTCAGTTCATGAATCAAAATCATGAATTGCAGTGGGTTGCAGCTCACCCACCTCATCAATATTCATGAGGTAGGTCACAAGTCGGAACTCGCTACGACTGGATGCCATCATAGGGATGACGGGCTGCTGGGGTCAGCTTACCAGCATGTCTGTGATCGCATTTAAATAGTTTTATTTTTCTAAATGCAGCCTATTTTCCATAAAAGTAATCGGGCTGTATTTGAAAAGAAAAAAATATATATTTTGTTTTTTAAGTTTGTTTGAAAGTTGTCAGTAGACTGCTGCCTACTCCTCAACAAACTTTTTTTACATTCACAAAGCGGAAGGGATTACAAGGGGGTCCCTTCGCTATTCCAAATGTGTTACCATCCCGACTCAGGAGTCTGTGGGGCATATTATCAAGCCGATATCCGCCGCTTTAGCGGCCCTTTTCGGCTGAAAAGCTGTGATTTTTGTTACGCTCAATTATCAAGGACATGCTAACGCGTGTTTCCTTGAGTAAGCAGCCCTTTTAACTCCACTTTGCATGTCAGCGATGAATATTGCTAATGACATGCAAAGTAGGCGTTCCTTTCCATTTCTCCATGGAAATCCGCGCTGACACGGCAGCGCAATATTAGCAAGCCTCGAGCAAACCCGCGATGCGATAAAGTAAACCGCGCTAACCGCGGTTATCGCAGGTTTGTAACGCCTGGTTTGAAACCGACTTAGCCATACTTATAATGGCAGGTGGATTGTACGGCTGAGGCACCGGGGCATATTATCAATGAAACGCGATAAAAATCGCATTTCCCGCTTTGCGCGATTCTGTTTCACGCCGCTATCGCAGGATTTAATCACCGTGGAGATATGCGTTGATAATAACGCGATATCTCGGCGATTAAATCCTGCGATACGCGGCGTTAACAAGAATCGCGCAAAGCGGGAAATGCGATTTTTATCGCGTTTCCTTGATAATATGCCCCTGTAACTTTTCAATGTTTTATAACTGGATTTCAATCACAAAACACCAATACATACCATAAAAAATACCCATTTGGAAGGGATGATTTAAACATGACCCTTGCAAATACTAATTCTTATGCCTTTCTAAACCCATTTTGCGATTCAGTAACATATTTTCAAATTGTAAAATGGGTTTATTACATTAAAAAAGCCATTTTATAGTCACAAGTCCTGTGATCTTGTGAATTTCAGGCTTTGCGACTGCAAACTTGCATTGTACATCTTACCTAAGTTCTTAAAAATGCCGACGGACATTTCACTGCCTGCACTGCAGCACCTAATTAAATAGTGCTACATTTGTAGATGAGGATATGCCTGAAGGGGAGCAGCGGTATGGGGAGCACCTATCTTTAAAAAAAAAAAGGGGCAAACAACGGTGTCGAGGGTGAGTCAGTGTTTGCCACCTGCTGAAATGTCCACATATTAGTTCTTAGTTCATTAAGAGTAGGCCATTAAAATCAAGCTGTCGTCCAAGAGAGAAATGTGAAGTCCTTTTTTATAAATTACTTGGAAAACGAACTAAGAGATAGAAAAAGCAGACATGAATACATTTCAATGTGTCTTTTCAAATACTGCTGAGAATCCCACAGCGGTAGGTGATTGAGGGAGGGTGAAAAAATTAATTCACAATCCGTAAATAACAGGTTTTTGTATGAAAATTGGATATTAGGCGGCAGAAGCAGGCTTCTCCCCGGAGAATTATTGGCGGGAAGGCCGATGCAGCCCGGCATGGCACGCTCAGCGCAAATAGGTTAGACTAAGATACAGGAACAAATTCTGAAATAAGATACCTCTCGAGTTCCTCATCTGCCTGTTTTTAGAACTTGATCAGCACCAAGATGCCTTTTTCAGGGGAATGACAGCGCTTAATAAGTTTTTATTCAATCATTCAAGGCAGCTTCCCTGGGCAGGGACTAGGCTAACTACACATGTCTAAATACATATAAACAACAAAGTAACCCTATTCCAATATGGAACCCGGGAATATAACACAAGAGCTGTTGTAAGGAACACTGAAACCTGGTTTAGAAGTAATTCCTTTATTCTTAGTTGAGGAGCAAGGATGAGCATGACCCAAATCTCCTGAATGGAAATCGTAACTGACCGTACACTTGAATAAAATTAAAAAAAAATAAAAATGTAAATCCGTATTTGTAAAGCGCGAACTACTCACCCTTACGGGTCTCAAGGCGCTGGGGGCCATCGTGGAAATTAAGTGAGCTATTGCCCAGAGTCACATGGTGCTGAGCTGCCACCGGAGCCGGGGATCGAACCGTGAGCCCTGTGCTCTGAAGTCAGCTGCCCTGGATGCTGCACCACACCTCTCCATACATTCCATATGACATATAATCGATTCTAGTGCATTACATCATAGCCTGTTCTACATCGCTACCTAGAAACAAGGAGATAACACATCCCCCTTTCTTCCGAAAGAAGAAAGCATGACAAAAGGAAAATAAAAATAAAAAACAAAATAATAACGAGAGGAGAAAAAAACAAAACAAAAAACTAAGACAATTTGCATTAGTTGTTACTAACAATATAATCTTTTAACCACAACGGAGCCATCCTTTTCCTTACAGAATGATGAGAATTAAACTCATCAAAACCGGAAATAGAACTGGAAGGCTCTTGAGGCTCAACAACATTTTCCTTGGTAGACATAAAAGGAGTAGTAAGACCTGACTCACAGTATTCTCATGTAAATTAGATGGAGCGCAAGAGTTGTTCACACCATCTATACTTCCATTGCTGTCGTTAACAAGGACATCTAACATCCAATCACAACCAACTTGTTGATTAGCAACCGGAGTTTTGCTTTTAGCAACTCTATTTAAATTCCACACTTTGTCACTTTTCACTCTCACAGCATTGAGTAGAATTTCAACCACTTCTTCAGGTTCAAAATATTGGCTTTCCCCTTTAGGAACCCAACCAGGTTTCTTAATTTGCACCCAGTCACCTATGTTGATTTCTGGAATTTTAACACCAAGTCTAGCGTCATAGTACTCCCTACTCTTATTGTGCATTATTTCCATGCGATCTCGCACTTCACTAGTGGACCAAAATACCATGCCAGAAGGAAATAGCCAACCTGGGGTAAACTTGGATCGGGGTTTCCTACCTCTCATTAAAACAAAAGGAGAAAAACCATTGGCATTGTTGCACGTGACTCGGTAAGCCCAAACTGTTTTGCCAATCTGAGTGGACCAATCTTGGTTGCCCTTCATTGCTTATTGAATAGTTCCCTTAAGGACACAATTAAACCTCTCCACCATTCCGTTGCCACTAGGATTATAGAGAGAAGTTGTTTTATGAATAATACCTAGCTTTTTAAAATAAGCTTTGGCCTTAAGAGACACAAATTGTACGCCATTGTCACTTAAAATAGTTGAGGGAATACCTTCAGAGACAAAGGTCTCATCTAAAAATTCCAAGACAGAGTCAGTATCAGCGTTAACAACTTTGACAACAGGCCATCTAGAAAACAGATCAATAAGAACTAAAAGATAATCACAAGACTCACCAATAGGACCCATAATGTCCACTGCAATAGTCTCCCAATGGTTCTTAGGTAACAAACCGCCACTCATAGGTGGGCGAAAAGTTCGCAAGGTCTTGTCAGATGTGGAACAAGAAATGCAATCACGTACAATTTTTTCAACCAGAGAATCCATACCAGGCCACCAAAACAGTCTTTTAATAACTGATTTAGTCCTGACAATACCTGAATGGCCTTCATGGCATAATTCAATAATCCAGTTACGCAAACTCTCAGGTGGACCCACTCTTTCACCTCCTAATAAAGTACCCTCCACCACAGTCAATTCAAATCTGACCTCCCAAAAGGTCTGACAGAGGGACCCAATAGTTCTTTTTTAGGCCAATCATGTAAAATGTGTGAAACTACAGATTGGAGAATTAAATCTTTTGTGTACTCAGCAGTCGATTCTTCTTTACCAATAGCAGAGAACCCTTGAACATGGATAAAAGCTACTTGCAAATCATTCCATTCTCCATCCTCACACTTTTCAAGCATCACAGGCATTCTAGAAAGAAAATCTGCCACAACATTGATTTTACCCGGCATATAGATAATCCTGTAAACAAAATTTTGCATGTGCATAGAAATTCTTGCTAGTCTTGCAGAAGCAGTAATGGCACCTTCAGTAGTTAGAATCTTAACTAAGGGCTTATGATCGCAACGAAGTGTACAAGTTTTTCCCCAAATGAAGGATTTGAATGTTCTAACGCCCAAGCACAAGATAATGCCTCCCTATCAATGATTGGGTATTTCTCTTCACAAGGAGACAGTGATCTGGAAGCATAAGCAATTATATTTTCTTTTCCTAGATTGTCCATCTGTGATAATACATCGCCTAAACCCTTGTTACTAGCGTCACTGGCAATGACACTGTCTAAAGCAGCGTCAAAACTGCAAAGTGCTGTAGCATTGGCAATAGCCAGTTTAATGGCTTTAAAATCACTGTCACATGCCAAAGACCAATCAAACGTGCAATTCTTTTTGAGTAATTGGCGAATGTTAAATGTCTTTTCAGCAAAAGTAGGTACATACTTTGAAAAGAATTCGGCCATCCCTAAAAATGATCTGACGTCCTCCTTGCAAGTGGGAACAGAGGCTTCAGAAATGGCCGATACCAAAGTAGGTTTGGGTTTAACACCGGACTCATCAATAACGTGACCCAGGTAAGTAACACTTCGTTGTGCAAATTTGCATTTAGAATGTTCCACTGTAAGCCCCTTGTTCTCCAAAATGCTGAAAACTCTCCTTAGTCTTGATGCATGTTACTCCTCATCAGCACCGAAAACAAGAATATCATCTTGAAAGAAGGTGACACCATGTTCCTTGCTGAAAAGTTGAAACATTAACCGCTGAAATACTGAGGCAGCCAAAGCTAAACCGAATGGCATACGTTTAAATTGAAAACATCCGAATGGAGTGATGAAGGAGGTGAGTTTCATCGACTCCGGTGACAAGGAGATCTGATGATAAGCGGATGAAAGGTCCACCGTGGAGAACTATTTAGCTTTATTCAAACACGTCACCATTTCATTTATCTTCGGCAATGGAAACCTATCCACCAAAATGTTGTTGTTTAAATGTCTCAAATCCACACAGAGCCTAATTTAACCGTTGCTCCGTCTGGCCACTACAATGGGAGAAACCCAATCAGATGCTTCAATAGGTTCTGTAATGTGTGCTGCAACCAGCTTGTCTAACTCCTTGGAAACTTCATCTCTCACAAGTATGGGAATGTTACGACATTTGTGTAGCTTGGGAATTGTATCATGTTCGAGGATTATTCTGTGTTTAAAACCTTGAAGATTACCCAAAACTTTGCTGAAGACTTTAGGAAATTGTTTTAAAATATTATCGCCTACAGTGCTACACTCATCCACTACCAAGACTTGTTCCTTGCTGTTGGGGTCTAACACAATGTGTAGTTGTTTCTGGTCGAACCACCCTAACACCGGTGGACCAGTTTTAGCAATATATAATTTGCCTCTGCTCTCTCGCCCATTGAATTTGAAGGAAAACCAACGATAACCAAATAGATTAATAGTCTCACCACCGTATCCCTCCGGATATATATCTGGTTCCAATAATTGGCTACCCACTTTTTGTACAAAAGAAGTTTGCCAAAGCTCTTCATTGATAATTGTATATGGTGAGCCCGAATAGGCATAAATCTTTATCTCTACTCCCCCAATTTCCATCTAGCATACTGGTTTGTTCTTGCACGTTTCATCACAAATGTTGAGCACCAAATTGTTGAGCACATTCATAACTAAACTGTTTGTGTCACCAGCATTTTCATTGCCAGTAAAATCCCTGTCAGTCTCGTCAGTATTGGTCACAAATCTAACATTGGCTCTCTTTTTCTTACCTACTTTAGCAAACTGGCCTTTGATGCCACAGTTACTACATTTGTATTTAATAGCCGGACAACTATTACTATACGCTAAATGTTCAAGACAACCGCACCTGTAACACTTAGGTTGAAATTTAACATTTGTGTTATCCCTGGTAGTAGCAAGGGATTTATTTTTCTCCATGTGAATACCAACCTTACTCACCACTTCATTCACACCATGGTCTTGTTTAAGAACACTGGCACTCCTGCTAGAAATTTCTGCTTTACGCACGATAGCAAGAATATCCTCTAACGGTGCATCTCCATTAACCCAGAGTCTATCCTGTATTACTGGATTACAGGTATGCATCACTACCTGGTCTCTAATTAAATAATTTTGTATTGCACTAAATTTGCAATCCAAACACAACCTTTTAAGATCAGAAACATATTGGTCAACAGTTTCTGTTTTGTTCTGTTTCCTGGAAAAGAACTTAAATCTTGTTATGCCTATACAAACCTTGGGTGTGAAGTAATTATCAAGATGAATAAGAGCCAATGCATTAACATTTAAATCTCCTGGAATATTAGGTTTGGTCATTTCATTTAACACTTTTAACCCTACAGGTCCTAAACAGTGTAAAAGCAGTCTTTTCTTCTGGGCAGCAGACATTTTACCAGCTTCATCCAAGGCTTCTATGTAATTGGTAAAGTAAGCTTTCCACTCCAGCCATTTAAGGGATGGCTCAGCACCAGAGATCCAAAATGCTTGAGGAGGATTGATGTTGTAACTTTGAGTGCTCATTATGTGTGGATTTGTCCAGTGTCCGCACTTCACCCTAAGGACTAGTTCACTGTCCTAACTTCACCACAAAACTTGTAATCCGTTAGCATAAAAGTGAAAGCTTACCCAGAAGAAGCACCACAGCTGAGTAAAATTATTAGCGTCAAAGGCTTACCGAAAGGAAACTGAAGGAAATGCTCATCGGTATTTGCAACGTGAAGAATGAACATCTTTTAAATGCTCCGATCACCGGTTAAGCTTGACGAATAAAATCCAAAATGGCCGCTGCGCGAGGTCACGTAACGTGACCCATGTGACTTGCGTGATGACGTGGGGGGCTGGTCACAGAGAGAAGACGTCACTTGCAGCTCGCGGGGTCGCGAGCACACTCAGCCGTTAGCAACGGTCCTCGCGCAACACACTTCAGCCCTGAAAATGGATTTTTGCCCAAAATGAACTTGCCTGCGGTTCCGCTGAAAGGCACGACGGGCGAGCGGCTGTCTGGAAATGGAGCGGCTGGAGCAGCTAGATGAATGCAGGTACAAGTGGTGAAAAACAGTTAAAAATGAAGAAAAAGGTGCCAAAATTCTGCCGATAATGTTCAAATGACGCGTAGGTTCGTAACTCCTTAACTCCTCGTCATCAGTGTTGTAAGGACCACTGAAACATGCTTTAGAAGCAATTCCTTTATTCTTAGTTGAGGAGCAAGGATGAGCATGACCCAAAGCTCCTGAATGGAAATCGTAACTGACCGTACACTTGAATACATACATTCCGTATGACATACAATAGATTCTAGTGCATTACATCCTAGCCTGTTCTACATCGCTACCTAGAAACAATGACATACACATGGCTCCGTTGTGGTTAAAAGATAATATTGTTAGTATCAAGTAATGCAAATCGTCTTTGTTTCTTTTGTTTTTTTCTCCTCTCATTATTTTGTTTTTTATTTTTATTTTCCTTTTGTCATGCTTTCTCCTTTTGGAAGAAAGGGAGATGTGTTATGTCCTTGTTTCTAGGTAGCGATGTAGAACAGGCTATGATGTAGTGCACTAGAATCTATTGTATGTCATATGGAATGTATGTATGCAAGTGTACGGTCAGTTACGATTTCCATTGAGGAGCTTTGGGTCATGCCCATCCTTGCTCCTCAATGGAAATCGTCCTGTTTTTGATAGCAGGACAGATGTGAGAGCACTAAGCAATAATTATTCAACATGCACACAGAATATCAGCACAGGGGTCTTAGTGTTACCGTAAAACAGATTGTTTACATGAGTGTGACTAGTAGGTCACACTCCTTCCTAGAACAGGAACAAAGTTTGAATCAGTACACTGGTACCACCGATTTAGGTCACGCGTGCTTGGTGCACCCCTCCAGATCACAGAACAGGCTCTGGACCTCGGCTTTAACATGGACAGGCCACAGCACATACTCTAGATTAGAACACTAGCTTGGTCCACAAAAATCACTTAGTACACCCACTAAGAAGCTACAGTGACAATACTCAGTTAATGATGGCACAGTTAATAATGTATATACCTTGTGAAGATTATAAAGATGTTTTTTATTCACCCAATGAATGAGGGTTGTTATTACAAACTAGGTCGGGGGGCAGTAAGGGGATAGAAATGCCCTATAAAAGAAATGTAAAGAAGATTAATAAGAGTGTCTTTTATCTTTATGTATGTTTATTTTTTTTTTTATGTTAGGTGTATTATAATTATATCAGAGAGCGATTTGGATAAGGGAAGAAAATTGTTAGTCCTGAAGAAGGTGGCTTTTATTTACACAGTGCTACCGAAACGCGTCGACGCAGAATATATATGTTAAATTTGAAGAGAGTCGGCAATCACAAAAAAAGACAGCGGGGTGCTGTCTATAAAAGTTTCAAATTAACAGTTGTAAGACAAATTTCATTGTCTCTTGTAGTTTCCTGTCCAGGGAGGTTGTTCATTTATGAATTGGAGTCTATTTGACAACCCAGGTGTTTTTAACAGTTTTTTTTATTGTATTATTGTTTATAATGATATGTATTTTTTGTATATTTTTATTTATGTGTGATATGATCTATTAAATATGCACATTAGTGCTTACACACTCTGATTAGAGCTTTTATTTGCACATTTGGGGGATAAGTGGAATATTAGATATGCACTGGTATGATTGGAGGTTCGGCCCTGGCCTGGTTGAAATCCTATTTGGAGAATCGCACTCAGAGGGTTGCGCTTCAACCTTTTTTATCCAAGCCAAAACAGCTCTGGTGTGGAGTCCCTCAGGGGTCAGCACTCAGCCCTCTTTTGTTCAATGTGTACCTGGCTCCTCTGTTTACCCTGATAGCCAATTGGGGGATAAGAGCGATCTCCTACGCAGACGATACACAATTGGTTTTCTCCTTCAAAGAGCAGACCGTGGCTGCCTTTGAGAGTTTCAAGGGCTGCCTGAGAGACATAGCGTGGTGGATGAATAACAACAAACTCAGGCTGAATGCGGGAAAGACTGAGGTGTTGTTTTTCGGGAAAGAGCCACCCCCAGCTTCGGAGCTCTGGTGGCCTACCGAAATGGGTCCACCTCCCTCACCGGCAGATTGTATAAAAAATCTAGGTGTTAAGTGGGAGTCTGACCTCTCCTTCTCGGCTCAGATTCGTCAGGTGACGGCCACCTGTTTTTGCCAACTGAGGAATCTGAAGAAATTTTTGTATCTGCTTCCAGAGGAGTGTCGGAAAAACATAGTACATGCTGTGGTAACCTCCAGGCTAGACTATGCTAATGGCCTCTATCTGGGTCAGCCAGAGTATCTGATCAAACGCCTGCAGGTAGTGCAAAATGCGGCTGCGAGACTAATTAGGCGAGTGCCGTTTCGCGAGCATGTCTCTCCGCATTTAAAAGCATTACACTGGCTCCCAGTGAGGAAAAGAGTCAAATTCAAGGCTTTGACTTTGGCGTTCCGTGCTATGCATGGTAACTGCCCTATCTACTTGAAACACAGATTGCGTGGTTACCAACAATCCAGAACCTTGAGATCCAATTCCCAAAATCTACTATGTATTCCTCGTTTTAAAAAGGCACGGATGGGTGGTAGATCCTTTACGCTCGGGGCTGCTAAACTGTGGAACTCTCTGCCGAGCAATCTCCGCACTATTGATTCGGAGCCCCTTTTTAGGAAAATGGTGAAAACTTGGCTTTTTAAGGAAGACTGAGGGACTATGACTTGGCCCTTGAGCGGTCCAGTGCTGTACTATTTTCCGCTTAGCGCCGGGACACCTCTGTTTGAGGTAGCTGTCGCGCTTTACAAGTGTTTGTATTATTATTATTATTATTATGATTGCAGTATGAAAGAATAAGTGTGCAAAAGGATTTCCAAAGGGAAAATTTGGTTTTATCTATCCAGTTATTCCCAGAGCATCCCTCTCAGATGCGCTTAAGTGTACATAATTCCTGATGATGTCACAAGGAGTTGCATAACCAGGATGAAATGTTGACCTGCCGTACATGGTAAGAGAGGACTACTAGCTCTTTGACGGAGACAAGCTCTTCCACAGAGACATAGCACCCAGATACCCCTAGGGGAGACAGTTTTGCACTTTACTAATGCTGATTTATTGATTGATTGATTGATTTATTGACTAGGACTTATTCCTACCAAGTACAACAATTCCATGGTGTTGCCAACCATCCCAGACAATTTCCACTTGAATGGGTGTCAATAGCCCCCAACTGATGTTTTCACTTCTCTCTGTGTCTGCACCCAGCAGGGAAGGTGTTACAGCCCCCCCCTGTTGGCAACGGATCCTGAAGCACAGACAGCATTGAAGCCTGACCCTTGATTGGCCAGTGGTGGTTTCAGTGAAGAGGTGGATAGCCAGCAGGATGTGTTGAACTCTAGTTCATTGACCGACAGTGGGTGCTTGTGAGATGTGGAAGGGCAGTGGTTGTGCCAAATCTGTCCTGCTCGACCAGTGGTAGTTGTCAGTGAATATGGGGCAAAATATGGCTGTGTGGAAGCCTGACCCCCTCTCACCCAGTGGTGGATGTCAGTGAAGAAATGGCAGAGCGTTAGCTGCATTGGAATTTGGCCCAGTTTGGCCACTGTTGTTGTACTGTGAAGATGTGTTACAGCAGTACTTGGTTTGAAGTGTGTCGGCCACCTGACTATCGGCAGTCCCAGTGAATTTCCACATTTTTGTGGGACTGCAATTCTATTTAAGCCAAGTCCTAGCTTAGCTCTTGGCCAGTTGCGGCTGTCAGTGAATATGAGACATGGAAATGTGTTGTGTTGAAATTTGACTGCAAATTGATCACTTGTGAGTGTGATCAAATGGGTTGAACAGTAATTCCAGTGAAGTGTGGCAAACTTTTCACCACTGCCTGGGATCAGCGAAAATGTGACAGGATATTGATTATGTTGAAATTTCATCTTTGCTTGCTGGTGCTGGCAACCCATGAAAATGTGGTGTGATAGTAATGTAGAGGGTTTGCTCCTACATGGCTATTGGTATGGATGTATGAAAATGTGGTTCAGGAGCAGTGGCTTTCCAGAATTGTTCTTGATTGACCAATGGAAGGGGAAATGAATATGTGGTGGGAAGTAGTTGTTTTGAAGACTTGCCCTTGCTTGACCAATAGTGGGGCAATGAATGTGTGGTGGGAAGTACCTGTTTGAACACTCGCTGTTGCTTAACCAATGGGAGGGCTATGAAGATGTGGTGGGAAGTAGTTGTTTTGAAGACTTACCCTTGCTTGACCAATAGTGGGGCCATGAATGTGTGGTGGTATGTAGTTGTTTAGACTTGCTCTTGCTTTACCAATGGAGGGAGACCATGACGATGAGGTGGGAAGTACCTGTTTGAACACTCGCTCTTGCTTAACCAAGGGGAGGGCTATGAAGATGTGGTGGGAAGTAGTTGTTTTGAATCTTGGCCTTGCCTGACAAATGGAGGGGCCCAAGAAGACATGGTGGGAAGCAGTTGTTTTGGAGACTTGCACTTGTTTTACCACAGAGAGGGGCTATAAAGATGTAGTGAGAAGTAGTTGTTTAGAAGACTTAACCTTGCTTTACCAATGGAAGAAGCCATTAAGATGTAATGTGTAGTAGTTTAGAAGTCATGCCCTGGTTTACCCCATGGAGGGGTGATGGAGATGTAGTTTGATGTAGTTGATTTGAAGATTTACACTTGCATTACCAATGGAGAGAGGCCATGAAGACTTTGTGGGAACTAGTTTTTTTAAAACTCTTTTTATTATAGAAGTTACACACAGTTAATTATAACAATATTGTGTACCACATCCCACAAAACCATCAAGTCATCTTTCCCGCTGACAGGCAAGAGTAGATTTGTTAGGTTACATTTCGATACACCCTCCTGTTGGATGTTCATTATAGGGTCTCTTCCTCCGAGGGACAGTTGGGGCACATATTTGTTTCCATTTCTTGCGGCACCTCCTTTTTTCATAGATGGATTTTTCTGCCACCATTGCCCAGTCCATGTCTCTCTCCCATTCCGCCACAGTGGGCGGTGTTTCCACTCCCCATTTTCTCGCGATGTTACGTTTGCCTATTGTACAGCCTAGTGTAACCAAGAGACGCTCCTTACCATTGAGGTCTGTTGGTCCCCATATATTGAGCAGGCATAAATGTGGTGTTTGTTGCAGTTGCTTGCCTAATATTGTTTGTAGTTGTGTCATTATTGTGCTCCAGTATCTCTGAATGAGAGAGCAACCCCAAATGATATGAAAGAGCGTACCCTCCTCCCCGCATTGTCGTCTGCATGATGCATCCTCTTTTCGTTTCATTTTCGTCATAGTGTTACAGGAGTAGTATGATCTGTGAGTTGTATTAGATTCAGTCTGGAGCTTATGGCGACTTCCCTGGGTGGTGCAAGCGCTTCCTGCCAGTCCTCTTCCTCTAATTCACCCAAATTACCCTGCTATTGCTCCCGTAGTTTTGTAAGGCGGTCAGGCATAGCATTCAGTAACTTTCTGTAAATCTTTGATATGGCCTTACCCTAAATTTGGTCACACAATAGTCTGTCTTCTAACGGGGTTGATTCTGGAAGAGTCGAGCCTGGCGGGTGAATCAACATTATTGCGTGTCTAATTTGTAAATACCGGAAAGTCTCGGATGTCGCCATCTCGAATTCCTCTCTTAACGTCTCAAAAGGCTTAAATTTGCCCTTTGCCCACAAGTCCCCTACTGTTGAAATACTGATCAAGTCCCATTTTTCAAAACCTAGCTGCCTGATCAGTTCTCCAAGTATCTGAGTGTCCCACAATGGCGTCGCCTGCGTTATTTTATGCTCCCATCCTAGCTGCTTTGTTATCTTATACCAGAGATGGACAGTTCGTTGTGTCGGCCCTGTTAACACCTGCCATTTGGGATTAATGTAGAGTGCCCATCTATAACCTCTCGGACCCATCAGAAATTTGTCCATTTGGTATGCAGGGTCTGTTTGTGGGCCGTATACCCATTGGTTGATTACTGCCAACTGAGTTGCCCAATAGTACAATTGGATATCTGGGAGGGCTATACCACCCTCGTACCAGCTCTTCAGGAGCTTGCGCATGGCTATCCTCGGGGGTTTCCCTCACACAGCAGTGATCTGAATTCGTTCTCAATCTGGGAAAAATATGTGTCTGCTATGGGGAATGGTGTGTTCTGTAGGACGTACAAAACCTTGGGAGTGCCATCATTTTAAAAAGGGCCGCTCGGTCAAGGAGGGACAGCAGCAGAGTTCTCCAATGTCTTGCATCGTCCTGTAATTGTTTAAGGGGTCCAAGGAGGTTACATGTGTAAAAGAGTGAGGGATCTCTGGTAACATAGATCCCTAAATATCGGAATCCTTCCTAAGGAACTAGTTGTTTTGAAGTTTTGGCCTTGCTTAACTAATGGAGGAGGCCATGCAGATGTAGTGTGAAGTAGTTTTGAAGATTTTCCCTAGCTTAAGCAATGAAGGGGGCTATGGAGGTGTGGTGTGTTGTAGTTCTTTTGAAGGCTTGGCCTTGCATAATGAATGCGGGGGCCATGGAGGTGTGGTGTGTTGTAGTTGTTTTGGAAATTTGCACTTGCGTGGCCTGTTGTGGGGTCAGTGAAGATGTGAAAATGTGTTAGTGAAGATGGTGAACAACAGTGGTTATGTTCACGTCTGGCCCTTATTCTGCTATTGTTGAGGGGTGGTCAAGGTTGATCAGACAGCAAGTATTTTGTAGCCGGATCTCTATTCTGCCAGTGAAGGGCTGCTAGTAAAGATGCAGTATGGCTGTGGTTTTGTTGCCTTGTGGCCCTTGGCTCAGCTTGAGGGGGATCCAGAGTAGATGAGAAGTTGTTATAGTTCAGTGGTTATGTTGATGTCTGGCCCCCACACTGCCAGTAGTGGAAGCCTGTGAAAAGCAGCGAGTCTCCTGAGATCCCCAATGCTGCCCGGCGCAAGGTCACCTTTAATCCACTTTGGATTCACTATCTAAAATAACGAGGCAGGCGCTGGAAGCTGGAAGGCAAGAAAAAGGTTTATTACTCTTAGAGGAGACCACGTCAACTGCTGACACCAGGATGTCTTCAGGGAGGTGTTCTACTGGCAATGCTTCTGACTCTTCCTTTTATACAGTTTTACACAATGTATTTGTTTCTTTTATCATGGTTACAAGCTTGGAGTCTCCGCCCCGGGCAAGTTGTCACACAAGCCTGACATTGTTTTATCAACATGGTTACACAAGCCCAACATTAACTCTCCTCCCACCCAGGTCAAAAACAGACAATTTAATTGCAGCTGGACCTTGCTTCAGGGTCTAAAAACGAGTGAGACCGGCCAGATCTAAGAGTCCGTTCTGTTGATAAGAACAGGTCCCATTGTTGGCAAAAAACCAGTCTTGCTGTGTGTAGTGCAATAAACCATGTTTGCAAGAGTCTGTTTGGTATTTGTAACCCGTTTGTGCAGGGATGAGAGGAAAGACGAGTTTGAGGCAGCAGGTGATGTTGATGTTTGTCGTGGAAATAGTTTATAGCCCCCAGCACACATATCAGGTTTGGTCAGAGAGTCAGAAGGCTGCTAGAGGACAGGGTGAAATGAAGGTGACCAACAGAGTACAAAATGGCTGTGGTAAATCAGAATGACTGTAGTTTATGTGCACGTAGGAACTTTCATCAGACAAGATGGCGCAGAATGTTCATGATTCTGTTTTGTTCTTAACAGTCGCCCCTTTGAACATAACTAGCCATCTTGTCAGTCTATTTCGATCTCCATAATGTCCTGTATTTCTTGTTCATACATTACTCTCATTTTTGTTAACTGAGTGTCCATAGTCTTAGGGCGCAAGGCACTTATGCAAAGAGAACACAAAGGTGGTATACAGTGTACACCCAAACAGCAACCACATATTGCAAATACTGGGACCAAGAGAAACATTGATATTTTCCAACCCCAGTCCTTTAAGATGCCCCAAAGCCAACTTCCAATTGTCCAAGTCTCTGATCCTTGATGAATTTCTGAAGACAGTCTGTGGAGATGTTCGATTGCTTCATAGACAGAGGGTGAATTATCAGGGATGTATATGCAGCAACTGGCACCAATGATGCGACATGCTCCTCCACGATCCGCTAGTACCACGTCCAGGACCATGCGGTTTTGTAGGGCCACCAGACGGACCGCTTGAAGCTCGGCAGTGTTGTTGGTGAGGATGCCAGCTGTGACGTTCAGGGCGGTTTCTACCGCTTGAGACAGATGTCTGATGGCTCGGCTGTTTGCCATCGGACCCCATAGCGGGACGAGCCCTTTTGCTGCGTCAACGAACTGTGATGCGGCAGAGTCTGCTTGATCAGTGTCTTTAGAACGCTTTTCTCGATGATGCTCTGCAGGGGCTGTGTAGGTCGGTGGCAAAACAAAGGCGATGTAGCACGTGCCCCCCAGTTTCTTGGGAGCCAGGTGTAGGCTTTGGTTCCACAGACAAAGTACATATTGGGTGATGCAACAAATGCTGGAGGATTGGCAGTGTTCAAAGTCCTTACAATGTTACAAGTGCTGTGACCCACATTCTTAGTCCCACGGCCTTCAATGCATACAAGGCTAGAGACGTTCACCACAGATAGGGCCACAGTCAGTGTTGCAGCAGTTCTTTTCTTCAGGTAGGAAAATGTGGCTCTGACAGGATTATTGAACACTTGTATTTCCACTCGTTCTTTGGAGGGGACATTCATTGGGAATGTCGTATTGGAGGTGTGAGGGCAAAGGGAGCTGCTGTTCTTCCTGTTTGGTTTAGCCAGAACTCGTTGTAGAACTGAGCGATTGTCCCATCGGAAGTGGCATTGTCTTTGTAACTTTCTTGTAGGAGCATCATCCAGGCAAGGCAAGATCCATGAACAGAAAAGGGTGAAGGGATGAAAGGGATGGAATGTTCAGTGGCATGTGGTAGCAGCCCACAGACCCAACAGTTAGTGGCATTGGTGGCAAGATTGTGCTGGTGCAGCATCTGTACCAAAGAATTATTCCAGCATTCTTTGCGTCGTTCTCGGAGATGTGGCGGTAGTGATACCAGGTAGTGTTCTTTCTTTGTGATTGGTTGCATGGTTGGTGACAATGTTCTGTATGCAGGTGCATTCTCTTCAATGATCCAGAGTGTGACCATTAGCAGGAGGCAGGTGAGAAATGCAGCTACAAGTGCAATTGTCTTTGTACTGTGCAGTTCAAAAGTCTTGGTGTCTTTGCGGTGGCTTTGCATTTGTTCCGTTTCTTCCATCATCTTCGAGGAGCTCACCAACTGTTAGGACCACAGACTTTTGTCTGGTGTTTTTCCTGGTAGCGTTGTTTGGCTGTGCTACCGATCTGAGACTCTGACCCAGTTAGTGGCCTGGTTGTTGGAGCTCCCCTTTTCGTCGATCTTAGGTTGTACCCTTCCTTGGATGGCACCGTGGGGTCGGGAAATTCAGACAGTTGGAGGGTGTCTTCTTGTGGGTAGCAACTCAGAGCTGGTCGGTCTTTTGCGAGTACTTCCTCTTGCACCTCCACCTCTTCACAGGTTGCCAGCGTTGGAGGGACTTTCTTGCAGTGGTGGGCGTGCAGCCAATTTTTTTTCCTTCCAGTCGGAGGGCAGTTCGAGTGGTGATCAAGACTTGCCAGGGGCCCGTCCACCTGGGCTCCAGATTCTTCGTTCTTTGGAAGTTGCGAACTAGGATGAAGTCCCCAGGCTTTATCACATGTCCTGGGCCCCTGGATATGTCAGGCAAGGCTCGCTGCACCTGTTGGTGGATAATTGTTAGCTCGTTTGTCAATTTATGCAGATAGTCTGACATTAATATGTTCGGGACATCGTTAATGGAGGTGGGTCTTGGTGCCGCCCAAATGTTCATAGGCCTGCCGAAGACCACTTCATACGGGGTCAGTCTGTGTTTGGTCGGGGTGGAGCGCATTGATAGCAATGCCAATGGAAGGGCGTCGGGCCATTTCAACCCGGTTGTGGCAACTATTTTGGCTAGCTTTAGTTTCAATGTTGCATTGTGTCTCTCTACCAGGCCCGCTGATTGGGGGTGGAAGACGGCATGGAATTTTTGTTTTACCCCCAACCCTTTCAGTATGTTCTGTATCACTTCGGCTACGAAGTGTGGGCCGTTGTCGCTCCATAAAATTCTGCAAAGGCCGTACCGGGGAAGAATTCTTTCAACAATACTTTTGCAGTGGCTATGGCAGTATTGTCGCGGGTGGGATATGCCTCCACCCATTTTCTAAAAGCGCACACAACCACCAGGACATATTTTAGACCATGGCATCTCTCTAGTTGGATGTAATCCATTTGAAGGACTTCAAAGGGGTGATCAGGGACTCCAAACCCTGCCCGTGGTACTACTGTCCCTTTCCCTGGGTTGTGTTGTAGGCATACTATACATTGTTGTACTAGGCGTTTTGCAGATTCTGTTATCTTGACATTATGCCATACTCTTGTGATTAGTTCAATCATGGGGGTGGAGCCTATGTGTGCTGGTAAATGTGCCAGGGTCAATATGGGGATGAGGTAGGCATTGGGTAACAGCCATTTATTTCCGTCTTTAGTTCTCCAGCAATTTTCCTCGTCTTTTAGTCCCACCTTTTCCCACTCGGTCAATTCGTCTTGTGTGCCTGTAGTCTGTATGTCCCTTACAGTGGTCCTAGCATCAGTCCATTGTTCAGCTTGTGACCTGGTCACATACATTCGTGTCATGGTTCTGTCTTCTGCTGTGGCTCGGGCAGTAACGTCTGCTAGCGCATTTCCCTGTCCAATGAGATCTGTCACTTTCCTATGTGCTTGGCATTTTATCACTGCTAGCTTTTTGGGGAGGAGGACTGCTTCCGTCAAGGCGGAGACTAAATCTCCATGCAGGATGGGTGTACCGTGTGAAGTCAGGAACCCTCTTTCTTTCCATAGAATCCCGAAATGGTGAACCACCCCGAAGGCGTATTGGCTGTCGGTGTATATGTTAACTGTCGTGCCAGCTGCTAAAATACATGCTCGTGTGAGGGCAATGAGTTCTGCTGCCTGGGCGGAACGTTGGGCAATACGGGCTGTTTCTAGAATGGTTCGGGCTGTGGTGACAGCGTATGCAGCTGAGGTGCTGCCGTCGGGGAGTTTGATGCACGAACCATCCACCCATAGTTCTCCATCTGGCTCTAGAAAGGCGGTGTCTCTGAGGTCTACTCTACTTTTTGTTTGTTCATCGGTTAGTGTCACACAGTCGTGTAGTGGAGCCACGTTAGAATCGTTCTCGGGTAGGGGTAACAGTGTGGCTGGATTGAGGGTGGTGCATCGCTTTAGGGTAATGTGCGGTGCTAGCAGGGTCAACTCATATCCTGTCAGTCGGGCGCTAGTCAAGTGTTGGGTTTTGGTCTGGTTCAGTAGTGTGTCGACTGCATGGGGTACTAAAACAGTGACTGGATTGGAGAGCACTATTCCTTCGCTCTGGCGTATTGATACCGCTGCAGCTGCCACAGCGCGCAGGCACGCTGGCAGTGCTCTGGCTACTGGATCGAGGGTGGCAGAAAAATATGCACAAGGGCGTTGTTTGTGACCAATTGATTGTGTTAGGACAGACAATGCACATCCCTCCCTTTCGTGTGTGTAGAGGAAGAATGGTTTGGAGTAATCTGGGGTTCCTAGGACTGGTGCTGAGCAAAGGGTATTGCGTAGTTCTTTAAAGGCTGTCTGGCATTCGGGGTCCAGGGGAGAGGTGAGGGGATGTCCTTAGCTAGGAGGGAGAGAAGGGGTTTGACAATGAGGCTAAAGTTCGGTAACCACTGTCTGCAAAACGAGGTGAGGCCTATCAAAGAACGGACTTGCTTCAAAGTCGTACGTATTGTCATAATCTGTCTGTTGGTACTGATTCTGTCTGGGATGGTCAAATGCGTTCACTCTTCCTGGCCTTTCCTCGCTTGCTTGACTCGCGTACCCTCTCCCACGTCCTCTTCCTCTCTGTCCACTTGCTATTTCCCTCGCCCCTCTGCCCCTAGCAGCTCCTAACAAAGCCGGGCATTGGGATTTCCAGTGTCCATATTTTTTGCAAAATGCACATTGATCCTGTCCTAGGTCTTGGCGTCCTACATATGATGTAGATGGATTGTTCCTAGGTGGCTGTACTCTAGGGGTATTCTGCTGGTTTCCTCCCCCATATTGCTCCCCTCCTGTATTCGCCCCCTGGAGTTGTGCTATCATTACCCTTTCCTTCAAGTCCTTCTTTTTCCTTTCTGTAGCCCTGTCATTTTCGTTTCTCTGATGCTCGTAATACTGGGCCATTTGGAGAATGGCCGTCGGTTTAGATGCTGCCCAACTACTTTCGCTGGCTTGTAGTTTCTGGGATACATCTGGCAGTAATCCTTTGACGTAGTTCTGCACAAATAAGTGGTGTCCGGTTGCGGTGGACATGTCTTGTCCACTGTAATCAGAGAACACAGTTTCAAATCTGGAGAAGTACTCTGAGACGTCCTCTTGTGGTTTCTGGCGGCATGCGGTTACTATGGACCAGTCTATCTTTTTCTCTGGGATCAGCGTTTTCACTTTCTGCACTATTTTGTCAGGGAGGTCTAATATTGCTTTAACTGGTTTATGACCAGGGTTCCGCTGTTTATCTAGTGTGTCGAGTTGTTCTCAGGTATGACCAAACAGTTCGGTATGGTTTACTTTCTTAACCTGTTTCCACACATCTGCTGGCAAACATAACCCGAAGAACAAGTCTATGTCGGCAAGTGTCATTATTGTTGATCCCAGAGCGGTACCTAGCTCGGTGTAAAAGGCGGTGGGGTTCTTTCGTAAATCCGGCAAAGATTTACAGAAGGTCAGGATGTCCTGTCTGTCCCATGGCTGATACACCCAATTGTAGACCACCCTTCCTCTAGCGTCTTGATGGTTTATATCGTCATTAGTCCCTTGTCCTCTAGGAGGTACCCAGTAAGGGGCAGCTTCTTTTATTGGCATCATGCTATCTGTTTTTTCCACTGGGGGTCCTGCTACCTTAGTTGTCCTGTCCCTATCTATCTGTCCTTGTTCTATGAGGTGACGCAATACTTCTAGTGTGGATGAAAATAGTTCTGCAACATCGTTGTCGCCTTCATCTCCGATGTCTACCTTCCTGTAGAGAGCCACTAATCGCTCGGGCCCTACGTTTTGGTACTTCTCTTCATATGCAGTAAGGGTGTGGTAACAGAGACGTACAATAAAGTATTGTTTGCGGTTTTCAACATAGGAGTCGCATATGTCTGTTACGTGTTCTTCTGTTTCTTTCCTATCTATGAGGGTTTTAACTATTTTATCAATGCCTGCTCGCTCATTTTTACTTAATCGCGGGACCCTAGGCGCTCCTATTTCCTTGGTTCCTACCTCTACTACTGCCTCCTTTGATGAGGCATTTGGTGTGGGTGGCTCGGTGGGAGCAGAGGTGGTGGAGACTGAGGCGATCGTGCCATCTCCAGCTATACTTTGGGGGTCCTGGCGTTGTACTACGGGATGAGTAGGGGCATAAGGGGGTGGCATGTACATCATTGGGGGACCTAACAATAAATCATCATCTACCCCTGTTTTGCTGGTAACTCGGGGTAAAGAGTTAAGGGCGTTCTAACAGGGCATTGACCTGATATTTTTGATTCCTGTTCCTTTTTATCGATTTCCTTTTCTTTTAGTTCTTCTTCTAACTTTTTACAGGCTTGGTAAGCTGATTTTCGCGTTTCTTTATCTTGTCTAGCTTCGTCTCTTTTCTTTCGTTGAGCTGCTTCTTTTCGCCATAAACCAAAACTATCAAACATGGCTGGTCTAGCTTTCTTTTGTGGAGAGCTACTTCTAACGTTTCTATTTTAGCGGGATCGAAAGATCCCGTCAGTGGCCACTGATTTACCCGGTCCTTCCTAGTGTACTTATGCCATAGTTTGCTATAAGCTACGGTGGCTAATCCATATTTTATGTACATGTCCTTGTTAGGGTGCCTTCCGGCGGTGCCGGATGACTGACCTCTAACAAACGGTCCGGTCCAAAACAATCAAACAATCTAGAGAAAACAGGCATGACGTATTTAGCGGTCAAAATGAATATCTCAATTAATGTTAGACAAAAGTCTGCACTACCTGTCCTTCGCTGTCTGCAAAGAGAGAATATTCCTATTCTACGTTGTTTGCAAGCAGGGAATGTCTCAAATAACTCAAAAAGGAATACTAGTATTTCTATCAATCAATCAATTTAAGTCATGTTTTCTCACGACCTTACCCGGACCGTATGGACAGTTCTTCGTATTCCCCTTCCAGCGCCTGGTTGTCCTCTTACTCCAACAATCAATGCGGCGTTCCTGTAAGGCCCCAGTCAGGACCGCAGGTCACTCGAGAGAGGTCCGTTCGGAACCGGTGAAGTTCAGTCAATTGGCAGCCAGACGAGGGTCTCTTTCAGGCAGGTACACTCCAATCATTTAGTCGTTCACTCCGTCGTTAGGACCTCTCTACTGGACCCACGTGTCTCTGATGGGTCCCCAGTTGGGTCGCCAATTTGTGAAAAGCAGCGAGTCTCCTGAGATCCCCAATGCTGCCCGGCGCAAGGTCACCTTTAATCCACTTTGGATTCACTATCTAAAATAACGAGGCAGGCGCTGGAAGCTGGAAGGCAAGAAAAAGGTTTATTACTCTTAGAGGAGACCACGTCAACTGCTGACACCAGGATGTCTTCAGGGAGGTGTTCTACTGGCAATGCTTCTGACTCTTCCTTTTATACAGTTTTACACAATGTATTTGTTTCTTTTATCATGGTTACAAGCTTGGAGTCTCCGCCCCGGGCAGGTTGTCACACAAGCCTGACATTGTTTTATCAACATGGTTACACAAGCCCAACATTAACTCTCCTCCCACCCAGGTCAAAAACAGACAATTTAATTGCAGCTGGACCTTGCTTCAGGGTCTAAAACGAGTGAGACCGGCCAGATCTAAGAGTCCGTTCTGTTGATAAGAACAGGTCCCATTGTTGGCAAAAAACCAGTCTTGCTGTGTGTAGTGCAATAAACCATGTTTGCAAGAGTCTGTTTGGTATTTGTAACCCGTTTGTGCAGGGATGAGAGGAAAGACGAGTTTGAGGCAGCAGGTGATGTTGATGTTTGTCGTGAAAATAGTTTATAGCCCCCAGCACACATATCAGGTTTGGTCAGAGAGTCAGAAGGCTGCTAGAGGACAGGGTGAAATGAAGGTGACCAACAGAGTACAAAATGGCTGTGGTAAATCAGAATGACTGTAGTTTATGTGCACGTAGGAACTTTCATCAGACAAGATGGCGCAGAATGTTCATGATTCTGTTTTGTTCTTAACAAGCCAAGGAATACGGATGGGGCAGTAATCCTCTTGAAATTTGTACCCAAGCAGCTTGTTAAGGAGCCTGGTGAGATATGGCAGACATGGTTTGGTAGGCTTTTGACCCAAAAAAGATTATATAATGGTGGTGTATTTTCTCTATTCTTATGTTCTGAAGATGGCCTGAAACATCAACATTCTAATGCTGTGGATGCACCAGTCAAGGAATATAGATTGACTATTTATTCAGACATTGACGTGTCCAAAGATTTTTTTATTTCACATCTGTTTTTGTTATGTATATTTCTTTCTGGGGTAGAGATCGATATTTATGTTTGTAGTTTCTTTGTCCCTTTTGTATTGTTTTACATGTATTTTGTTGTAAATTAATTATACCATAATAAAGTATGTGTTCGTTCTTTACATGTATTTCAGTATTTTGGGTTACTTTGTTTTAATTGGCCTATTTGCAAGACGATTGCCCCTTTGGAGTAAGGGTAAAGAATAGTAAACAACTCCTCTTGGACTACTTTGTGAATTGTAATGTTGAGCAACATAGTACAGCACTGTGATAAAAACCTACAGATCACCTAAATGAATACACAGCAACATATGTTGTTAGGCATAACATTTTAATGAAGAATCTGACCCCATTAATTGCAGAGTGCAAATTATTCCAGGCACTGTGTCTAAATCAGTGTCTCTGAGATCAACAACCAGTACCGGGACTGTGTCCCACTCTTCTGAAAGAACAGAATCAGTGATTGATCCTTTTCTGCCCTGGCTGACCAGCTCTGAAACTCTGCTGCACCCCAGTCAACAAAGTTTGGACACTTTAGCTTTTGCAGAGGAACTAGGACCTAGTCCTTAGTGCATCCCAGGAGCACACAATAGTGTCATACATTGTGCTTTAGATGGGTAAGTAACATACCAAATTAAGTGAGATTTGAGAGATAACAGTGTACATTAGAGGTGGGAACGCACACATGCAAATTCAGCAATTAAAAAGGATTTGGCTGAGGTTCAGGGAAAGGGCCTGATGTACAGTTTGACGGACGGGTTACTCTGTCGCAAACGTGGCGGATATTCCGTCTGCCTCATAACGAGTGAATTATATCCTTTTCAGTTATAATATCTGTCTTAAAAGTAACGGATATTCCATCCCACAACCTCTAAATCAAGCCCAAAGTTCAGATACTTGGCATTTGCAGGATACATTTATGATTACCTAGCCAAATTCAAACCACTCCAACAAATCTTTTTAAGGCAGAAATTGCCATTTTAAAAAAAGACTTAAAACTATTGCCTGCCAGTAACCTGCTATATATATTCCGGCTTTAATTACGTATGTTGTGCTAGTTAAAAATAAGATAAGTGAGAGAAAACATTTGAACCAAAAAGCACGAAAACTATTTTTATTTAATTGTATAATGTATGTTTATTAACCTAAATTAGGACATTGACCAAACTTAGTGAAGCATTCAGTCAAAATCTACCATATATATATGATAGACACCTACTTGGGTGAGAGGGGCGCAGCACCAGTCGCGGTCCGTGTAGGAGTACCGGCCGGGCGGGGGAGGGGCGGGTGGGGGGTAGCAAAGTACGGATTACGGACCAATACAGGTAAGTAAACATTTAAATCAATAAAACGAATTTCGTTGTGAGCGCTGCATCGCCAAATGCGATGCAGTGCGCGCAACGAAATTCGTTTCATTGATTTAAATGTTTACTTACCTGTATTGGTCCGTAATCCGTACTTTGCTACCCCCCACCCTGCCCCTCCCCCGCCCCACGTCACCGCCCGGCCGGCACTCCTACACAGACCGCGACTGCGCAGCACATATAACTGACCACTTTGTTGTGTGAAAAAAAGAAGCTTTCTTGAAACAGACGCACATCAATCAATCAATCAGGGTTTTTGTAGAGTGCACTACTCACCCGTGAGGGCCTCAAGGTGCGTGGGGCGGGCTTGAGCAGCTCCATTTGGGTCATTCGAAGAGCCAGGTCTTTTCTGAATTGGTTCAGTGCTAGGCTTCGTCGGAGGATAAGGGGGAGTTCATTCCAGGTCTTGGCTGAAAGGTAAGAAAGGATCCGGTTCTGTAGAAACGAGAGACTGTGGCTAGGGCGAGGTCGGCTGAGCGGAGGTTTCTCTTGGGGGCGTGGAAGGAGATTCGGTCGTTGAGATATTGGGTTCCGGTGTTGTGCAGGGCTTTGTAGGCGTGTGTGAGCAGCTTGAAAGTTATTCTTCTTTCGACGGGTAGCCAGTGGAGGTCGCGGAGGTGTTGGGTGATGTGGTCGTTTCGTGGTATGTAGAGGATGAGTCTGGCGGGGGCGTTCTGGACGGTCTGAAGTTTGCGGAGGAGGTTTTTGTTGATTCCGGCCTAGAGAGCGTTGCTGTAGTGCTGTCTGCTGGTGATGAGTGCGTGGGTGACGGTTTTCCTGGAGTTGGGGGGGATCCCCTTGAACATCTTGCGCAGTATGCAGAGGGTGTTGAAGCATGCAGAGGATACGGGATTGGTCTGGCGATTCATGGTGAGTGAAGAGTCGAGTATGAAGCCGAGGTTGCGTGCATGGTCCGTTGGGGTGGGTGGGTTTCCGAGGGCGGGTGGCCACAAGTTGTTGTCCCATGAGGATGGGGTGGAGCCGAGGATGAGGACTTCTGTTTTCTCTGAGTTGAGCTTCAGGCAGCTGTTGCTCATCCAGGTCGTGATGGCTTTCATCCCTTCTTGGAAGTTGGGTCTGGTGATGTCGGGTTCCTTGGTGAGGGAGAAGGGGAGCTGGGTGTCATCGGTGTAGGACACGATGTTGAACCTGTGGTTTCTGACGATGGTAGTGAGGGGGACCATGTAAACGTTGAAGAGTGTGGAGCTGAGGGAGGATCCTTGGGGTTCTCCGCATCTGATCTCTGTTGGTTCTGAGAGGAAGAGCGGGAGTCTTATTCTCTGTGTTTTGCCTGAGAGGAAAGAACGTATCCAGTCTAAGGCTTTTCCTTGGATGCCGGCGTCGTGGAGTCTGGTGGCTAGTGTGCGGTGAGAGACGGTGTCGTAGGCTGCCGATAGGTCCAGGAGGATCAGGTATGTCGTGTGGCCTTGGGCAAGGAGGGCGTGGATGTTGTCGGTGGCGGAGAGGAGGGCGGTCTCGGTGCTGTGGTTACTGCGGAATCTGGATCGCGAGGTGTCTAGGATGCTGTTGGTTTCTATGAAGTGTGCTAGATGGGTGTTGACGGCCTTTTCAATGACTTTGGCGACAACAGGAAGCATTGAGATAGGCCTGAAGTTCTTGAGGTCGGTCAGCTCTCGGGAGGGCTTCTTTAGGAGGGGGTTGACTTCGCACGCTTCCAGTTGTCGTGGAATGTGGCGGTCTCTTGGGAGCAGTTGATAGTTCAGTGTAGCTCGGGTGCGATGGCAGTGGTGGCCCTGTGGAAGATGTGCAGCGGACAGGGGTTAGAAGGTGCTCCGGAGTGGATGCTCTTCATTGTCTTTAAGGTGTCTCCTGTGGTGAGAGCGGTCCAGGTATGAAGGGTCTGTAGGATGCCATCGTTGGGGTTGGGAGAGGAGGCGGTGAGGTGGTCTAGGTCGTCAAAGTTGTCATAGAGCGTCTTGATCTTGAGGTGAAAGAAGGAGCTGAGTTTGTCGCAGCGGTCTTGGGAGGGAGGGACGTCGGTTGTTTCACTGTTGGGTTTGGTGAATTCCTGTAAGATGGCAAAGAGTTCCTTGGGGCTGTGGGCGTTGGAGAGGATTCTGTCTTGGATGAAGTTTTTCTTTGTTGATTTGATGAGTTGGTGGTGTGCTGTGATGGCTGTTTTGTAGGCGGAGTGTGCTTCTGGGGTTTTGCTGTTTTGCCACGTCTTCTCTAGTCATCGGCAGGAGCGCTTAGACTCTCGGAGATCCGTCGTGAACCAGTTGGCTTTCTTGTTGTGTCGTCTCGTGGTGTTCTGGAGCGGAGCAAGAATGTCGGGGTAGTTGGCGATCCATTGGTGGAGGTTGCTGCTGTGTTGGGCGTCTGTCGGAGTTGGGGGAGGGGTGCAGGTGAGGGCAGAGGTGAGGTGTTCTTCAGAGACTTTGTTCCAGTTTCTGAGTGGGAGGCGGCACGTGTGCTAGTGTGCGGTGGGTTTCGCAAAGGAGAAATGGATGCAGTGGTGGTCTGTCCAGAGCAGTTCCGTGGTGTGGCTGAAGCGAATGTCATTTCCTCCGGCGAAGATGGGGTCGAGTGTGTGTCCTGTAGTGTGGGTTGGGTGGAGACAATTTGCTTCAGTCCTATGTTGCTGAGGTTCTCCAGGTGGGCGGTGGTGTTAGCGTCGCTGTGGTTGTTTAGGTGGAAGTTCAGATCCCGAATAGTATGTAGTCCGTAGAGGCGAGGGCGTGGGGTGCGATGTGGTCGGCAATAAAGTTGATGAAGGGGGTGCGGGGTCCAGGAGGTCCGTAGGTGAGTGTTGCGCGGAGCGTCGTTTTGGGGTTGGGCTGGATCTGGAAGTGGATGTGTTCCATGGGGGGCGAGGCGTCATCCGAGATGGTGGTTGTCAGTTGGAGGGAGCTTTTGTGGACGAAGGCGAGGCCTCCTCCTGGGTGGTTGGGAGCGGTCTTTACTCAGGATCTTGTATCTGTTGGGGATGGTGGTTGCGATGTCGGGTGCAGAGCTGGCATTGGTCCAGGTGTCTGTGAGGAAGGCGACGTCAGGCGTGTGAGTGTTGAGGATGTGCCAGATTTCTACTGCGTGTCTCTGTAGGGAGCATACGTTGAGGAGGATGCAGCTCAGTGGCTTGAGTGCGGTGGCATCCGGTGGATTGGGGGTAGCTGCCTTGGTCCGGAGGTGGGTGAAGGTGCGGCAGCAGTGTCCGCAGGAGATCGGGCCTTGGGTGTTGCTCGGTGTCGAGAGCTGGCAGTTGTTGTTGCGTCCGGGGTTGAGTGCGTGGAGAGAGCTGGGGTCGTAGTGGCAGGGGGTCAGGGGACCAGAGTTCCTGGTGCTGGTCGGGATCGGGTCGCGGACGGGCATAGACGGGCTTGCCTTTGGTGCGCCCGCTGCGCGCGGCTGCGCATTGGCCGCCATTAAGTAGGGGTCGGGGGAGAGCGATCAGCTGGCAGGCGGGAGCGACACGCAGGTGGGGGAGGGGCCGCGGGGACAGCAGCGGCAGGGAGCGCGGGAATGGGGTGAGCAGAGGAAAAAGCAGCTAAAGAAGGGAAAAGAGGCAAATCAAGAGAAAAAGAGGCAATAATGGCAAATAAAGAGAAAAGAGGCACAATAGAGAGAAAAGAGGCAGGAGAGAGGGCAAAAGAAAAGAGGTAGAGGAAAGAGGCAAAAAAGAACAGAGGACACAGAGCAGAATAGCAGATGAGCAGGGTGCTCTTCCACTAGACCACCAGGGATGAGGTGTAGGCAGGAGCCTGTGGGTGGAGGAGGGCCTCGAACACCTCCCTGGAAGGAGCTCGGGTTCGAGGGCAGAGTTAACAGTGGAGCTGCGCGGGGGAGATCAGTGACACTGACCATCACAAACTTTACCTGGCAACCATCTTACAAAATGAAAACCCAGCTATACATCAAATTGAACTAACCAATGTCCCCACCCCCACCTGCCCACCCTGCAGCTATCTTATTTAACTTTAGTCCATTTCAACATTTACAACTTTATATTTCCCCTACAGCCTATGACTGCATGTATGAACCCCTAAGCAACCAAATGTCCTAAAAGGAACCTTGAACTACCTGCCTACCCTCTCAATGCACATGGTTCACCAACTGGCAAAGCCAACCAAACTTCTGAGAAGTCCTGCAAAACTTTTCAGGCCCCCGCTAAGCACCTGTTGCAAGCGACAACATCACATCATAACCCCTGCACACCTGTCTCAACAACGAAGCCCCAATGGCAAACCCACCTGACAACGACCCAGGAAACCTCTAGCTTAAGTGACAGACGGGTAGGGACAAATTGCTAAAATCACTCCCTGTCACCAGCCACCAGGTCACCCAAACCTAAAATGGTGACCGGGAGCCCAATTGGACACCTTATATAACTTGGGCTGTATTGGACTACGAATGTAGACCAAATCAAAATGGCAGTTCTTGGACAGCGCCACCCTCCAAATCTGCCCGGGGGGCAGACCTCCCTGTGATTGGCTGCCTCCCAAATCCCCCTTCAGAATTTTATTCTGCATGGGGACACTGGAACGGAGCACCAGATTATGTACCAGGGAGAGCTATGTTTTCAAGCCAAAAATGGCAAACATGTGGCACATTTTGTGATCAAAGGAGCGTTATACTGCATGTTAGGGGTCATTACCCAACCAATCTGACCTTTGACCCTATATTGGTAGGAAAGGGCTCCCAAAACTATAGAAAGCACATGAGATTCTAAGGAAATAAAACTATACACATGACACAGATTCTATCCAGTGCACGAAACTACAGGGGCACCATTTTATTAACACTGTTCTTTTCAACCCTAGAATAACAGAGTTTGTGCAATACATGTACCTTGTTGTACTAAACAGAAAGCAAGCATAAATATAGACACCTCTTGTAATAAAGTACACCTCTCTTATTCTTCTCAGCTATGTTTCAAAAATAGTCTTTAGAGTTTCCTCTGTCTTCGCTCTACAGAACCCCTTCCAAACCTGTAATGTTGGGTATTAGAGATGGAGCCTGTTCCGGGGAAGTGGCAGACAGGAGTATTAGGGTAAGACAGTGTCTAGTTCAGAACAACTTCCTCATACAATATTTACTCCCTTCTCAGGGTTGTCAATGTACCTACCAGGCTTCAGTGGGTGATGAATGTGACACGTTGTATAAGGAATGTTCTGCACAGATGGGGTCTCGAGCAGCAATTGAGAGGGGAACTAAAAGTTAAGTGTGAGTTTAGTAGGGAGGATGTAGGCTGATTCTGTGATGAAGATCTAGGTATAAAAACAGTTTTATCTGGAACGGAGCTGGGGTGAATTATTGCTTAATAGGAAGGGTACAACCCATAATTTTTATGTGTAATAATTTTAAGACTTACTATGTTGTTTGTAGTTGACATTCTACTTTAGATGATTGAATCTCCAGGAATTATGAGAGTGCAGAATGAGATATGAGATCATAAAAGGGATGCAAAATATTTGGAATTCTTTTAAAATCTTTGTGCACTCTTCAAATAGCTTCAGCTTCGAGAAGACTATGGCAAAGCGTAAATTTGAATGACGTGTAAACCAAAACACTTCTCTAACAAAGAAAGATTATTTTTTTCCATCCTGTTTGAATTAAGTGTACGTATAATTATGTTTGTTTACTGGTGCAGGCAAAATATTTTTCTCAGTCTCTAACTAGGGATTATGACACCAACTGAGACACATTCTCACCTCTTTAATGCCTGACTAAAGCAATCCTGAGGGAAAGCTGAAGAGTTAACTTTTAAAATTTGTAATCCATGTGCAGCATTTTAGTACCTTTCACTGTATTTGAGCTACAAAACATTTTTGCTAGAATGTAGAAATTCTGCAGGAGAGGATGGATTATGCAGGAAGTGGTGCAAATTAATTTTATTGAAATTTGAGGGTGATTTCTCCGCTTCAGTGGAAATTGACGCAATTTGCACACACTTCGGAGCCCTCCACTATTCATAAGTCTTTTCATCCAATTTATCCTAATCCTTTTATATATGTATCACATCATGTGATGATGTTACCTATTTATTTATTTATAAAGCATAAACTGTTGCAGAGAGCAAGGGAAGGACCCCTTTAGAATCAAAAGTAAGCAAAACAAAAGCCTTTTAAGATTTTTTTTACTGCTGCAATTAGTCGGTTTCCAAAGATGGACAGGATTTTGGACCCAAAATCCTGAACGATCTCCGCCTTAGCGGGCTTTGTTATAATGTGAGGGCTTCAGCAGGAAGAAGGAGCCTGATAAGAAAGATCTAGAAGGAAGGTGGTGCAGCAGCGGGTTAGACACAATTGTAGGGCCCGTGCGATAGTAAGCTCCTCGCACCATACTGTCCAATCTCAGAAGCAGAGCTTGAAACCTATGGCTCCTGACCAGTTCCCCAAGTGGCTGAACATAGATGCTGCAGCGGCTGCCATAAATGAAGGGTGGTGGGGTGGGTGGAGTCGCACAGGAGAGGTTGGGAGTATACAATATAAAAGAAAATTTAACTTACCTTTTGCCGCCGGCCGCTGCAACGTCGCAACTCATCGCGTCGCCTTTCCTTTTCCTGCCTGCTGGCCCCAGCAGCCCGTGCGACAGACTCCCTGTGCAGCGCAGGGATTGGTCTGAGCAGGCAGGAAAGACCAGAGAGTCTGTGGGGATTCTCCAGCCCGGCTGCTCAATGAAGCTGGGCTGGAGAAAACCTAAGTGGGCATGCGTGTTTTGGTAGGCCTGAGACAGCCGGTCAAAACACATATGAGCACATAAGGAGTGGAGTGCACGTAGCACTCCACCTCCCTCCTCCTATGCCTCGGCTCCACCCCTCCCAACACCGCTGGCTAAGATCCAGCAAATGATAAAGACGCAAGACCATCATTTTAATTTACATTTGCTGGCTCAGAACCAGGCAGTGAGGGGACGCTCCTCTGCCATTGCGGAGGAGACGACACTGCATAGATGTTGAAAAGGATAGGAGCAAGAGTAGAACCTTGGGCAACCCAACAGCACTCAGACCTCTCCGCGGAGCAAAAGGGAGGAAGAGCCAGTGCCTGAGTACAGCCAATGTGAAAGGATATCACTTCTAATATTGTCCTAGGAGCCAATCCCCATATGGTATCACTTCTAGCATTGTCCTAAGAGCCAATCCCCATATGGTATCACTTCTAGCATTGTCCTAGGAGCCAATCCCCATATGGTATCACTTCTAGCATTGTCCTAGGAGCCAATCCCCATATGGTATCACTTCTAGCATTGTCCTGGGAGTCAATGTCCATAAGGTATCCCTTCTAGCAATGTCCTGGGAGTCAATATTCTAATGATATCATCACTTCTAGAATTGTCCTGGGAGTCGATCTCACTATGATATCACTTGCAGCATTGTCCTGGGAGTCAATGTTCTTATGATATCATCACTTCTAGCATTGTCCTGGGAGTTATTGTCCATATGGTATCACTTCTAGCATTGTCCTGGGAGTTATTGTCCATATGGTATCACTTCTAGCATTGTCCTGGAAGTCAAAGTACATTGAGTATGACTTCTAACATTATCCTGGGAGTCAATGTCATTATGGTATCACTTCTAGCATTGTCCTGGGAGTTATTGTCCATATGGTATCACTTCTAGCATTGTCCTGGAAGTCAAAGTACATTGAGTATGACTTCTAACATTATCCTGGGAGTCAATGTCATTATGGTATCACTTCTAGCATTGTCCTGGGAGTTATTGTCCATATGGTATCACTTCTAGCATTGTCCTGGAAGTCAAAGTACATTGAGTATGACTTCTAACATTATCCTGGGAGTCAATGTCATTATGGTATCACTTCTAGCATTGTCCTGGGAGTTATTGTCCATATGGTATCACTTCTAGCATTTTCCTAGGAGCCAATGAAGATATATCTTCTAGCATTGTACTGGGAGCCAATGTCCCAATGACATCACTTCTAGCATTGTACTGGGAGTCAATGTCCACATGACATCACCTCTAGCATCTTACTGGGCACCAATCTCCCTATGACGTCACTTCTAGCATTGTACTGGGAGCCAATGTGGAAGAGGTGTGGCGCAGCGGCCAGGGCGACTGACTCCGGAACCCGGGGGCTCATGGTTCGATCCCCGGCTCCGGCGGCAGACAAGCCCAGCACCATGTGACTCTGGGCAATAGCTCTCTTAATCTTCCCGATGGCCCCCAGCGCCTTGACACCTTCGGGTAATTGTTCGCGCTTTACAAATACTGGACATTTACATTTACAATGTCCCTATGATATCACTTCTAGCATTGTACTGGGAGCCAATGTCCCTATGATATCACTTCTTGCATTGTCCTGGGAGTCATTTTCCATATGGTATCACTTCTAGCATTGTCCTGGGAGTCATTGTCCATATGGTATCACTTCTAGCATTGTCCTGGCAGTCAATGTCCATATGATATCATTTATAGCATTGTACTGGGAGTCAGGGTCCATATGGTATCACTTCTAGCATTGTCCTGGCAGTCAATGTCCATTTGGTATCACTTCTACCATTTTCCTGGGAGTCATGACCATATGAAATCACTTGCATTTTCCTGGGCGTCAATGTCCAAATGATATCACTTCTAGCGTTGTCCTGGGAGTCAATGTTCGTATACATTCACTTCTAGCATTATCCGGAGAGTCAATGTCATTATGGTATCACTTCTAGCATTTCCTGGGAGTCAATGTCATTATGGTATCACTTCTAGCATTGTACTGGGAGTCAGTGTCCATATGGTATCACTTCTATTTATTTATTTATTATTTTAGCAACTTGTAAAGAGCACAAATACCCATAGGTGTCTCGGCGCTATGTGCTGAAAGGATATGCAAAATCTGGTGAGAAGCCTATTGCTTGAAGAGCCATTTTTTAATTTGTTTTCTAAAGGATAGCAGTGTGGGACTAGCCTTAATCTGCAAGGGAAGAGAGTTCCATAGTTTGGCTGTGGAAACTACGAAGCTTCTGTCACCCCAATTGACTTTCTTGGTTCTAGGGACAACCATACGTTTAGCGTCTGCTGAGCGGAGGGATCTCATAGGTGTGTAAGCTAGAAAGGCTTTCTTCAAATATTCCGGTCCTGCATTATGAATTGCTTTGTAGGCAATACAGAGAGCTTTAAATTTCGTTCTGCTTCTTATGGGCAGCCAATGGAGTTGTCGAACCACCTTAGAGATGGACTTAAACTTGGGGGTATCTGACAGTATCCTAGCGGCTGCGTTCTGAACCAACTGCAACTTACCCAGAACCCTTTCCTGGGCATTGATTAGAAGGCCATTGCAGTAGTCAACCTTAGACATGACCAGAGCACCAATTAACTTTTTCCGGTACTGGCCGGGACAAAAGGTAGCAATAACTCCTAGCAATAACTTCTAGCATTGTCCTGGGAGTCAATGTTCCTATATCATCACTTCTAGCATTGTCCTGAGAGTCAATGTCATTATGGTATAACTTCTAGCATTTCCTGGGAGTCAATGCCATTATGGTATCACTTCTAGCATTGTACTGGGAGTCAATGTCCATATGGTATCACTTCTAGCATTGTCCTGGGAGTTATTGTCCATATGGTATCACTTCAAGCATTGTACTGGGAGTCAATGTCCATATGGTATCACTTCTAGCATTGTCCTGGGAGTTATTGTCCATATGGTAACACTTCAAGCATTGTCCTGGGAGTAAATGTCCCTATGACATAACTTCTAGCATTTTCCTGGGCGTTTATGTCCATATGATATCACTTCTAGCATTGTCCTAGGAGTCAATGTTCCTATATCGTCACTTCAATCATTGTCCTGAGAGTCACTGTCATTATGGTATCACTTCTAGCATTGTCCTGGGAGTCAATGTCATTATGGTATCACTTCTAGCATTGTTTTGGGAGTTATTGTCCATATGGTATCACTTCTAGCATTGTCCTGGGAGTTATTGTTCATTTGGTATCACTTCTAGCATTGGCCTTGGAGCCAATACCCATATGATATCACTTCTAGCATTGTACTGGGAGCCAATGTCCCTATGACATCACTTCTAGCATTGTACTGGGAGTCAATATCCATATGACATCACCTCTAACATTGTACTGGGAGCCAATCTCCCTATGACATCAGTTCTAGCATTCTACTGGGAGCCAATGTCCCTATGATATCACTTCTACCATTGTCCTGGGAGTCATTGTCCTTATGGTATCACTTCTAGCATTGTCCTGGCAGTCATTGTCCAGATGATATCACTTCTAGCATTGTCCTAGGAGCCAATGTCCATATGGTATCACTTCTAGCATTGTCCTGGGAATCAAAGTCCATATGATATCACTTCTAGCATTGTCCTGGGAGTCAATGTACATATGGTATCACTTCCAGCATTGACCTGGGAGTCAATGTCATTATGGTATCACTTCTAGCATTGTACTGGGAGTCAATGTCCATATGGTATCACTTCTAGCATTGTACTGGGAGTCAATGTCCATATGGTATCACTTCAAGCATTGTCCTGGGAGTCAATGTCCCCATTACATCACTTCTAGCATTTTCCTGGGTGTCAATGTCCATATGATATCACTTCTAGCATTGTCCTGGAGTCAATGTTCCTATATCGTCACTTCTAGCATTGTCCTGAGAGTCAATGTCATTCTAGTATCACTTCTCACATTGTCCTGGGAGTCAATGTCATTATGGTATCACTTCTAGCATTGTCTTGGGAGTTATTGTCCATCCGTTATCACTTCTAGCATTGTCCTGGGAGTCAATGTCTCTATGATATCACTTCTAGCATTGTCCTGGGAGTTATTGTCCATATGGTATCACTTCTAGCATTGTCCTTGGAGCCAATGCCCAGATGATATCACTTCTAGCATTGTACTGGGAGCCAATGTCCCTATGACATCACTTCTAGCATTGTACTGGGAGTCAATGTCCATATGACATCACCTCTAACATTGTACTGGGAGCCAATCTCCCTATGACATCAGTTCTAGCATTGTACTGGGAGCCAATGTCCCTATGATATCACTTCTAGCATTGTCCTGGGAGTCATTGTCCATACGTATCACTTCTAGCATTGTCCTGGCAGTCATTGTCCAGATGATACCATTTTTAGCATTGTACTTGGAGACAATGTCCATATGATATCACTTCCAGCATTGTCCTGGAAGTCAATATCCATATGATATCACTTCTAGCATTGTCCTGGGAACCAATGTTCATATGATATCATTTCTAACATTGTTCTGGGAGTCAATGACCCTATAATATCACTTTTTGCATTGTCCTGTGAGTCAATGTCCCTATGATATCACTTCTAGCATTGTCCTGGGAGTCAATGTTCATGTGATATCGCCTCTAAAATTGTACTGGGAGTCAATGTCCATATGATATCACTTCTAACATTGCCCTGGGAGTCAATGTCCGTATTGTATCACTTCTAGCATTGCCCGTAGCGCCTATGTCCATATGATATTACTTCTAGCATTGTCCTGTGAGTCAATGTCCCTATGATATTACTTCTAGCATTGCCCTGGGAGTCAATGTCCGTATTGTATCACTTCTAGCTTTGCCCGTAGAGCCTATGTCCATATGATATTACTTCTAGAATTGTCCAGGGAGTCAATGACCATAAGGTATAGCCTATGTCCCTATGAAATAACTTCTAGCATTGTACTTGGAGACAATGTCCATATGGTATCACTACCAGCATTGTCCTGGAAGTCAATATCCATATGATATCACTTCTAGCATTGTCCTGGGAACCAATGTTCATATGATATCATTTCTAACATTGTCCTGGAAGTCAATGTCCCTATGATATCACTTCTAGCATTGTCCTGGGAGTCAATGTTGATATGATATCACCTCTAGAAATGTATTGTGAGTCAATGTTCATAAGGTATCACTTTGAGCATTGTCCTGGGAGCCTGTGTCCATAAGGTATCACTTCTAGCATTGTCCTGGGAGTCAATGTTCTAATGATATCATCACTTCTAGAATTGTCCTGGGAGTCAATGTCACTATGAAATAACTTCTAGCATTGTCCTGTGAATCAATGTCCCTATGATATCACTTCTACCATTGTCCTGGGCGTCAATGTCCATAAGGTATATCTTCTAGCATTGTACTAGGAGCAAATGTCCCTATGACATCACTTCTAGCGTTGTCCTGGGAGTCAATGTTCTTATGATATCACTTCTAACATTGCCCTGGGAGTCAATGTACATAGGGTATCACGTCTAGCATTGTCCTGGGAGGCAATGTCACTATGATATCACTTCTAGCATTGTCCTGAGAGCCAATGTCCATATGATTTCACTTACTGAGTTGCTTTCATGTCGAGAAGTGGCAGATACCCCTTCTCATTTTAATTCTGTCTCTAAAGTGAGGCATTTTTATGAACCATTTAGTTCATTGTTTTGTAGTAAATACATATTTTTAATTTTAAAAAATCCAGTTTTTGTGACCTGTTTGATCAATGACTACTATTTATTTGAGTTTATGTGGTCAGAGGCATAGGTAAGATTTCTGCAGTAAGGACAGTCGCACTAGACATCAAGGAGTGTAAGAGGTCCACTACATTGCAAATATGTCTGTCTCTTACTAGCAATGGTAGCTGGTAATTTGAGCAGGTGTGAGCAGTGGCGGGTCCTCCGCTAAGGCGGAGAAGTGTCACCCCACTGCTTTTTAGCAGTATAAATAAACGAAAAATAAAATGATAATTACTCTAAGTTATTATCATTTTAGTTTTTTCTTGTTGCGGCAGCTTTGCGGGCGTGGCGGGCTGCTCTGCTGACAGAGCAGGGAGGACTGATTTGCACTCCCTTAGTGCGCATGAATGTTTGTCCGGCCATCTAGGGCTGGCCAAACAGTCATGCGCACTTTGCAAGTTCTGCACCCAGGCTGCAATACAGCCTGGGTGGAGAATATGCCCAGGCCCCTATTCCCCGTCTGAGCACTGAACCACGGCGCTCAGATCAATCACAACGCTGCATTGCAGCATTGTGATTGGCTCAGGGGAGCCCAGGTGCTTCCTGGGTGTTCTGTTCCTGTTCAGGGAGAGACAACAGTGGAGAAAGCGTCGAGAAGCAGCGAGGAGGTACGCTTTTTTTTTTCTTTACCCCCTCTACCCTCCTCACTCTTCGCCCTCCCACCCACGATCTGTGCCAGCGGCCACTGGGTGTGCGAGGAACGGGCGAGCCGAATATGCATACACAGCATACTCACACTACATCTAGATGCACACTCACTTACTCACATCCATACATTCACAAGCGTGCATGCATACTACCATTCACAAGCACATACACTCACCTATTCACAGCATGCATGCAGTAACACATATACATGCACACACATTTTAAACATTAAAAAAACAAAAAAACTTACCAGGCTGCAGCGGTGAATGCTTTGAGGTGCCTGGAGGGACTGCAGCCTCAGACACTGAGAGGAGGCGGCATTTCCTTACTCATCATAGAGTGGGACGGAGTCAGTGAGACTCCACTCCCCCCTCCACTCATTTGGCCCTGGGCACTTCAGGGCTTAAAACCGAATCGCCCAGGTCCGTGGATGTCAGTGATGATCCCCCTCATATTGAGGGGGAGGACCTCAAGGCACTTTGCAGGGTGGAGGAGGTCACGTCCACAGAACTGTGAAATCCTCAGCCCAGCAAAGTTCAAAGTTCAGCTCAGGGAGCCAGGCGCCGGTGCATTTAGCACATGTATAGCTCCCAGCATCCTGACCTGAACATCAAGAGTGTCTGTCAGTCTGACCTTTGCTTAACATGAACAGACACTTTATGTTTGCAGAAAAGTGGGGGTGCAAGTCCTCCGCACCTAAGGACGGGCCGCTGCTGCTTACTACCCAATCTATGGGTCAAAGAGACCATTTTCAATGCTTGCAGTAAGGCCCTGGTACCCTCCTTACTACACTTTATCAAAATGATGCTGAAGAAGTGAAATTAGAACACAGAAATATCACAGATACTATTTGAAACAATTATTTTCAAATTCATCCTGTACATACGTGAAAACAACAGTCGATGATGGTTAGCTGTGCGAGTGGTTGTGGTCTAGGGGTGCTTTTTAAAGCCTGGATCAAGAAGCCTTGACCTCTAATCCCGGCTTCACAATTTAAATGCATTGTGTAAACCTGGGCAAATTACTTTATCTCCCTTGGACTCTCTTAAATTTCCCTCTAAGGATCAACTTACTGCTTCCCTCTGGAGAGCGGCTAGGCTGTTTCCTCCGGGGAGAGTGATTACTTAAAGCATTGAACACTGAACTGTAAGATGTGTCCTATTGATCTGAGTCTGGGTAATGCTGTATCGCACTCCATTCAGCTGCTTCACCCCTTAATGTTCCTAAGGGTGAATCGACTCCCTGCTACAAGGCTTCAGTAATTGCAGAGCAACAAATGTGTGCTGTGCTGCGGATAATGGCGCCACGCGCAGCAAACGCTCAAAGTGTTGTTAATAAACACTTACCAATGTTGGTTGCCATGGTAACACACCTTGTTTGGTGTAAGCACATTAGGCGGCATTGTATGTGTTCATTTAAGGTTGTGATTTGTATGCCCTCTCCTATATGTCTACATTGCCTGCGTAGAAATATGAAACGAGGCCAGGAATTTGCAGTTACCGTGGTTCTCCGCCTGACTGGGTACTGTTCAGGGATCATATCCTCGTCTTCCTTATAGATGAAGCATGATGAACCCCAGACTGGGGCCAAGATTCACAAAGGTTTAGCATCGGGTTAGCGTTACTTTTTGAATGCAAACCCGACACTGAACCTTTTTGGAGATTAACAAACCAATGCAAATTGGTATGTGCGTTGGTTTGTATGGAAAAGTAACGCAAAGCAGCGTGAAACGCTGCTCTGCATTACTTTACATCAAGGGGGTATTACATGGGTGGTCCATGAGCGTTCCCATAAACCACCCATGCTTTTTGATGCAAAACCCTATCTACTAATATTAGATACAGGGCTTAGCGCTAAAAGTTAACACCACTGAAAAGCAGGCGTTAAAAGGAGAAGTTTTTCAATTGTTTTCCGACTTCACATGTTTGCTGCACTGTAGGAAAAGTAGGAAGCGCGCTGAGGCACCGCTCAGGCTCTCACCGCCAGGGTGTCCAGGCCAATCACTTGATGGATAAATATCAGCCTGAAGACGCTGAACTGCCTAATGTGATCCAGGGTTGGGGGTCACCAATGCTGACAACATCGGTCTGCGCTTGAAAAGCGCAGGAGTTTCCCCGCGGCGCAGGACGCTTCTCGGTTTGGGCTGCAGATGCTGAACTGCCTAACGTGACCTAGGGCTGGGGGTCACCAACGCCGACGCCACCAGGCCACGCTTGAAAAGCGCAGGATTTTCCCCGTGGCGCGTGACGTGCGCGGGCCGTGCCCAGGCGTAGCTCGGGCCAAGGGCGGGCCCGTCCTGCGCCCGGCCGTCAGCTCCAGGAAGAGGCAGGGCCACCCCCCTTGGCCTCGGAGTCCAACAGTGGCATCTGTCTGCCGGTAAGACTCCCCTACCTATCCCTTGTTACATTGACTTTGTCTTTTGTTATCCATGGCCGAACACGAACATTAACCAATGCGCCAACCCTGTCTTCCTAAAAGGTGAACTTTACCTGCCTTTAAAAAACACATTGTAGATAGGTGCGGAACTAAAAACACGATGTAGTTGGGAGAACTCCCCGGGAATATTTGGGTTTTCTTCCGAATTGCATCTGTGGGGTGATCCAATTGGAACTTTTTGTATTTAGTGAGACCCAGGGTTGGATTGGGATTAAAAATCGGCCCGGGCACGCAAAAAAAAAGTGGCCCACATTTGCATATTGCCTTTCCGCAAAACACTGCTTTGGCGAAATTTTATTTAAAAAAAAAAAGGGGGGGGGGAGGGTGTAAAAAAAATGCACGGATTAGTTTACACTGGTGAAACACACCTGAAAACAAGTGAGGCCACTTATGCTCAGTCCCCCTGCCCCCGCTCAATATGCATATATTAATGGGAGAGAAAGGGAGTGACACCTCTGCCCCTTGATAAAAGGGAGGAAATGGACGCCCATCTGCCTCCAGAAAGGCCACTCAGGCACCCACTGGGCCGCTGGCGGCATCGAACAACGCAGAATCCGCCCAAATCGACCCCCCAGGCTGCTCAAAAAAGCAGCCCACAGCTGGAATTCGGGGACCGGCCCCTCGGGCATTGCCTGAGTGCCCGCATTACCAATCCGACCCTGGTGAGACCGTGGTAAAACTTTGAACTTTGACTGCTGTGCCCGATCTATATATGACCAAGGTTTGCTGTAAACGGACCTGATAGAGTGAATAAATCTAAGAGAGAGAATATTTCCATTGCTACCATGGGAAAGCGGAAAGCCACGGAGGGCCCAGAAAAGGAGATATCATCAAAAATGAGGAAAAACGCAGCTGACAATTGTACTTTAGAAAATATTGACGACCTCATAGAAGAAGTCGAGTCGCTATTGAATAACAAGCAGAAAACAGTCAATAAGTAAAAATCTAAGATCACTGCTTTTTTATAGGAAAAGCGAGGTGATTCCCCAGAATAATAGCACCCATAGAGCAGGTGAAACTCGTGCAATTATTGAGATCCCACCCTCCAAAACAGTTATTCCCCGGCTAGTACCAATGCTGCCTGCAAAAAAAGATACAGAACTGCTGCAAGAACCAAACCAATCAGTCACAGAGGGCTCAAATTATAGAGAATGAATGAGCAACGGCGGATCTGAGTAACCGCACCTCCCTGCTTTATTCCTTTTCTTGTTTAAGAAATTGTAATGGATAGTATGATTGGGTGTGCACATACAGCTCCTGCACCTGCCGTTGTTGGATGCCAGCTGCCAAGCAGAGAGAAAACTGTGAAAATAGTGGAGCGGTGCACTACCAAAGAGTTTTCTTCAATAAATCCAAATGTTCATTTTGTATAGTGGTTTATCAATCCTTTATTTTCAATATCAAAATGTGCAAATTCCAGCCAACGCGTTTCGTTCATACATAAAATGAACTTCTTCAGGGCAAATGGTGATGTGAAGAAGACGCAGGAACACAGAGGAAATGAAGAGCCCTTGATCTGAGATATTTCAAATTCCTGCTGTCGACGCACAAGTATTTAAATTTTAAAGTCTACCATGATAAGTGCCTGATGGTTGTATCTCTGGGGACACAGTCCTGTTATTATCGTCCGGTCGGCAGTCAGTGTTGCTCAAATTATAGTTCTAGGGACAAAGAGGGTACACCAACAATAGTGTGTTCAAACAGATATTCACCACTAGCCTCTGTATCATCTTTAGACGATGAAAGCACTCACATTTTATCTCAAGACCCTATCCAAACTATGTGTTCACAATATATTAACCAGCAAGCTCAAATAGAATCAAATCCCTGTCCCTTGAGCGAGTTTGAACCACTGGTTGAAGGGGCACAACAAAATACCAATAATGTTCGGCTAGTAACTAGTGTACTGGCAGAAGGGGTACAACAACAAAATACCAATAATGTTCGGCTAGTAACTAGTGTACCGGCAGAAGGGGTACAACAACAAAATACCAATAATGTTCGGCTAGTAACTACTGTACTGGCAGAAGGGGTACAACAACAAAATACCAATAATGTTCGGCTAGTAACTAGTGTACTGGCAGAAGGGGTACAACAAAATACCAATAATGTTCGGCTAGTAACTAGTGAACTGGCAGAAGGGGTACAACAAAATACCAATAATGTTCGGCTAGTAACTAGTGTACTGGCAGAAGGGGTACAACAACAAAATACCAATAATGTTCGGCTAGTACCTAGTGTACTGGCAGAAGGGGTACAACAACAAAATACCAATAATGTTCGGCTAGTACCTAGTGTACTGGCAGAAGGGGTACAACAACAAAATACCAATAATGTTCGGCTAGTAACTAGTGTACCGGCAGAAGGGGTACAACAAAATACCAATAATGTTCGGCTAGTAACTAGTGTACTGGCAGAAGGGGTACAACAACAAAATACCAATAATGTTCGGCTAGTAACTAGTGTACCGGCAGAAGGGGTACAACAACAAAATAACAATAATGTTCGGCTAGTAACTAGTGTACCGGCAGAAGGGGTACAACAACAAAATACCAATAATGTTCGGCTAGTAACTAGTGTACCGGCAGAAGGTGTACAACAAAATACCAATAATGTTCGGCTAGTAACTACTGTACTGGCAGAAGGGGTACAACAAAATACCAATAATGTTCGGCTAGTAACTAGTGTACTGGCAGAAGGGGTACAACAACAAAATAACAATAATGTTCGGCTAGTAACTACTGTACTGGCAGAAGGGGTACAACAATACCAATAATGTTCGGCTAGTAACTAGTGTACTGGCAGAAGGGGTACAACAACAAAATAACAATAATGTTCGGCTAGTAACTAGTGTACTGGCAGAAGGGGTACAACAACAAAATAACAATAATGTTCGGCTAGTACCTAGTGTACTGGCAGAAGGGGTACAACAACAAAATAACAATAATGTTCGGCTAGTAACTAGTGTACTGGCAGAAGGGGTACAACAACAAAATACCAATAATGTTCGGCTAGTAACTAGTGTACTGGCAGAAGGGGTACAACAACAAAATACCAATAATGTTCAGCTGGTAGCAGTGCTAGTGCAGAGGCTAGATGCATTAACGGAAGAAGTTGCCAACTTAAAAACATTAATTGAGAACCTTACACTTAGAGATAATGTGGGGAGGAAGGATCCCAGGGAGGAGGTGCAAGGCCATAATAGGACGCCACAGGACGACCCACGGGGTTCTATAGATATAAAGCAAAGGCCACAATCCTGTAGTTACATCAGGAACCCGGCAGTGAATACTAGAGAGGATTTACAAGAACGAGGGAGAACTATTGGCAATAGCTGGAAGGGGGGTAAATTAGGTATCTCAGGACCAAAACTAGAGAGAAGGGATATGCAAAGGACAGGGTGGAATGTGTGACAAAACCATATTGGCAATAACAAATTGAATCACAATTTTAATAGGGGGAGGCATTTTAATATTCCTACAGGAGCTATATCAAAAGGAAGTAATGACCTGGATGGACAAACAGTGCTGACGTCACGTTGTCCACTTAACAGATGGGCAGATTTTAGGCAGAATAGATCCAGATGGATCAGAGGATCGGAAAGTCTTTATGATGAATGACCCTAAACTAACACTTTCCTCTTACAGGGAAGATGAAGACTCAGAAAAAAACAAGGTTAGACACTGGATAAGGTACAAACGTGGGCGCCTTTTAGTAATCCGCACTGATATAATAAGAGCTAAACGTCTATCGAGCAAAAGAGAACCTCTAGACACCATACTTCTTGTCCTCAAAACACAGAGCTTAATTGATGACCTGGTTGCACTGGATTTAAGAGTTCCCCTTAACTCAAGTTCATTGGTGAGACTGAAGTTAAAGAGACCTACTATTGAGGAAAGAAAATGACAACCAACGTCTGCAGATTTTTAAAAACCACACAAATCAATTCAGACCCAAAATGACCTGGAGACAGGTGATTGACTAGAGGTGCAGGAAATCACATACACTCATTACGATAGGCTCTCATACATTCTGATACAGCCGATGGGAAATGATGAATGGAATTCATTGTTATAAAGTTATAATCCAAAGCCTCAAGAAGTATCTGAGTTAAGGTTTGAGGCTATAAAAATAGATGCTGCTCTAGTTAGTTTACCATTCAGTGTTGAGGAGCCCCAGCTAGATATGATTCATCTATTATCATCGAACATAGCAGGGCTGAAACAAAAATTAATAGATCCTGGTTGGCAAGAGTATAGGAACCAATATGACCTTTGCATACTACAAGAAACTTGGGCTTTTGAACCCCCGCACAAGATGGGCTATAGGACATTTAGTGCTAATGCAGTCCCCGCAACTAGAGGCCGGCCATCAGGAGGCCTAGTCATATAGTCTAAAATTTCCCAAAAGATAGAAATCAACCAATTGGATCTATCATCTCGTGACATTATTGGGATAAAAATAATAACATAAAATAAAGCAGATATTTATCTATTTAATGTTTATAATAGACCAAGAGTAGCTAATGTAGAATCTCCAGAGATAGAGCTTTTGGATACCTTCCTGTGTTCCATCGACCCTAACATATCAATAATTATAGGTGGTGACTTCAATCGTAAATTTGAGCCAGTAGTGGGGTTAGAGACCATTCTAGAGGAAGAGAATATGGCAAGAGGAATTCCACCCTTGGAGGCTGGTTCTCCAGTTCCCTGCACAACTGCAGTTATCCAATTGGTTAGTTTTGTGTCTGGACGAGGACTAAGGGCCTGCAATGATAGGCTGTCGTCGGACAGCTCTAGTGCATATACCTTCAAGAGCAAAATCGATTATATATTGGCTAGTGTTAAAAAATGGGGAAGTCTAATAGACCTAAAAGTTGAGCCAAGAGAAGATGGTGATCATTACCCACTACGTCTAACACTGGAAGGAACCCTTCTCGAAACTTGGGAACTGGGGATCAACCCCAATAATAGGAATTTACCACAACCGTTGGTTAGTAACAATTGTAGAACACTAAAATGGCCAGGGTGAGAGGGAGGGCTGAGATTTCCCTGCTGGGCTTTGGTAGTTGGGTTGCCAGCCGGACCGCATTGTGCTCCGTGCTCCCGGGTGCCGGGTTTCTGCCCTCATTGTGCTTCGTGTGGCCGGCCTGGGCTTACTGCATTCATGACTGCATTTGGGGGCTGATTTGAAGGCCTCCACCTGGGGGTTAAGTGGATCTCTGCAATTCCTATAGGGGAATGCCTACACGACCAGGAGAGTTCCTGGTAGCTTGTGACTACTCCACTTTATGACCTGATGTGAGTATGTACGTTGGGTTACATTGCCAGGGTTTACTCCACAGGTACAGTGATGTTGTTTATGCCTAATGCCTGATGCTTACATGTATGTGTTATTGCATTGCCCAGCTTGGCACTCTCTGTACCTTAATGGTGATGTGCATGTGTCTAAGGTGGGTGTTGTGACTTAATTGCCGCCTCTCTTTTCCCTTAGCTACATCTTCCCTACTGCTCAGCCAGGATGAGTGCTGGAGTGCTTGGTGATGTGTGGAATGCTGAATGCTTGGTGATGTCATAGAGTGCATGGTTGCCAGGTGTTGTGCTGAGTGTCAGTTGGAGTGTGCAGGCTGAGCAGCAGGGAGGCTGCTCCTGGTGGGGCTAACCGTCATCTTACTTACCATCTTTAGTATCTGTAACTGGACTTAATAAACCACCTTGCTATAACTTACTACTTGGCTACATCTGGACTTCATTTGGTCTACAACAGTGGGCATGATGTAATTAGGTGATGTGTGCACTCTATAAGTGTTCATGATAGGGCACTTTTGATGTGATGTTGATGTGATGTTTTTGCCTAATGAGTACACTGCTGTAAGTGTTTTGTGGTGCACTACTGATGTTGTGGCTGGATATCTGTGGTGTCTTGCTGACCTCACCTGGAATCTGGAATACGGGCTGTGTTCCAGATTCCAGGGCAGACGGAAGAAGCTGATCCATTTCTCTACTGAAGAATAAAACTTCTTACCTTTATTCCTGCGTGCTGTGATTCATCAGTGCATATATTATTACACTGGCGACGACTGGAAAACAAACCTGTTGTAGTGAGCAGATCCCGGGACCGTCCAAGATTACCAACGACTTCGTGTTTTCTGAAGCCTTCCACTTAAAAGGTGGTCAACAATTTGTTAACCTGCTGAAAGTCGCATCTAAATCCGAGGTTGCGGTGAGAAGTAATTTATTTATTTGCGCTTTGTCATTTTGACTTTTGAATCGCGCACTGTTATTTCTCGTGCTCCTCCTGAAAGCTGCATGCGCCATCTCTCGCGCTAGATCACGAGCGCGCGTCATAGAATTCTGGCAACAGAGGCGTTTGTGCGTTTGTGTTATCGTATGCGCATGTGCGTGCATCTCAAAAAGACTAGAACGCTGCAACAAGACCACTGACTTCATCTAACGATGGTCCAATGTGTTCTTTACTTCCGTTTCGGCGATACGCATGCCAAAGTCATTTTCTTCACAATTGAGCAAGCGTATTGCATCAAAGTGTTGTTTATTTCTGTTTCGGCGATACGCACGCCAGAGTCACTTTCGTTAATATTATGCAAGCGAGTTGCTATTTTTGATATTTCGGCGACATGCACGACCATTTTATTTACAATGCCAAGTTGAACATTATTTGCAAGCGTGTTATTATCTAAAACATCTCGGTTACGCGCACGTCTTTATTTTCTATAGCTTACGAGAAGAAGCTGATCCATTTCTCTACTGAAGAATAAAACTTCTTACCTTTATTCCTGCGTGCTGTGATTCATCAGTGCATATATTATTACAATATCCTTAGGGTGCACTGTGGCTAATTATGTTCTGCATACTGTGTGGCGCTCAGTGTAATATCACCAGTGAGAAATATCATCAGCACGCCCTTTGACGGGGAGCACGTCTTTGGGCCTCACGTTGATCAGATGCTGGAAAAATTAAAAAGGACACAGATACAGCGAAAGCACTGGGGGCTCTCAAGTCTCCATTACCCGGCGAGACTTTTAGTCACTCACAGTTTCGTGATGGTGCAAAGACTATCTCCACAGATGACTCATCTTCATATTAGAGGCAACAGCAACAACCACCAGCTTACTGCGGATATTTCAGGGGTGCCTTTTGGGGAAACAATGCAAAGCTGGGGTATGGGTGGAGCAAGTAAGGGAACCGCATCCCCCAAGCATTGACTTCCTCTCCCTTACCCGATCACATAACACCTGTTGGGGCACATATGCAAGGGTTTCTTTCACAATGGCGAAACATCACCTCAGGCCAATGGGTCCTATCCATTGTAGACTATGGTTACTGTTTGGAGTTTCCTGCCCCACCACCAAACACCCTCCCTGCAAACACTCACTTTCACTAAAAACCCAACGGCTCCTACAAGAGGAGGTAGACACACTCTTGCTCAAGGGAGCCATAGAGCCAGTGCAGCCCCAACAACGTGACAAACTGGTGTACTTCCTGTACTTTATAACCCCCCAAAAAGATGGGTCTCTGAGGCCCATACTAGACCTCCGACCCTTCAACAAGTACCTCCTGTCGGAGCATTTCCAAATGGTCACGCTCCAAGACATCATTCCACTACTGCGTCAAGGTGACTTAATGACTGCCCTCGAATTGAATGACACCTATTTCCACTCCCCAATTCATCTTGCACATCTCCGCTACCTCAGGGTCATGGTAAGTGGCCATCCCTTTCAATTTAAAGTTCTGCCCTTCAGCATCACCACTGCCCCCAAGGGTTTTTACCAAATGCTTTGCAGTGGTAGCTGCTCATCCACAGAGGAGCGGTGTTCACGTCTCCACGCATCTCGATGACTGACTGATAACAAATACAAGCAAACAGCAGTGTCTACCTCACATGCAGATAGGACCTTCTTCATGATCTGGGTTTCACCATCAACGTGGGCAAATCTCAACTTCAGCCCTTACAAGTACAACCCTTCCTAGGGGCAATACTCGGTTCAGTCACCAGGAAAGCTTTTCCCAGTCCAGCAAGACTCCAATCCGTTCAGTTACTACTATCTCTTTTTCAGGCCAATTGTCAGCTAATAATCAGAACAATTATGCGCTTCCTCTACGTGATGGCCTCCTGCATCACCATCATTCCCCGTGCCTCCTAACACATGCATCTGCTTCAACAGTGCCACAGGCACAATGGTCGCAAGGGGAGGGTGTGTGGGAAAATCTAGTGTTGATTTGAAACAGCACCAATCGCTCTTTGCAATGGTTGAACAGGAACAATCTGTTGCAGGGAAGGCCCTTTTTAGACCAGGACCATCACCACAGACATCCCTCTCACGGCATGGGGGCACATCAACAACACATGACTGTTCAAGGTCTGTGGATACCCCATCAACAGACCTTCCACATAAACTGCCTGGAATTATTGGCAGTTCAGTTGGCTCTGAAGGCCTTCTTCTGTCCTGTACATCACATGACAGTCTTGATCAAAACAGACAACATGACTGCCATGTATTACCTGCAAAAACAGGGGAGCACGCACTCTCCCCAGCTCTCATCGTTACCGCAAAGCATTTGGCATTGGGTGATCCACTACAGAGTACATCCATCTGCTAGCGGAGTACCTTCTGGGAAAGGACAACGACTTTGCAGACCTGCTCAGCAGGATGTAGCAAGAAGTCCACGAGTGGGAACTACACCTCGAAGTCCTGCTCCCCTGTTTCCAACATTGGGGTTTCCCAACATAGATCTTTTCACAACTGATGAAAACGCCAAATGCCCAAGTTTCACTGCCAGGTTTCCAAGCCCACTGTTTATGGGCCATGCACTATGGATGAACTGGTCAGGGATAATGGCCTACGCTTTTCTGACTCTCCCACTCCTACCATAAGTGATTCTGAAGCTTCAGCAGACGCCCCTCACCGTTGTCCTAGTGTCTCCCACGCGGGCCAGGCAGACGTGGTTCTCAACCCTCCTCGAGTTGTCTGTAGTCCCTCATGAGTATCTCCACAACAGGCTGGACCTTCTTCCTCAACACTGGGGCGCACTCAGACGTCCCAATCCCAGGCAGCTCAGCCTGGCCAACTGACTCCTATGGTCTTAGAGCTTGGTTATCTCAATTTACCTTCTGAATGTATGTCCATCCACAAGGAGGCTCTTTGTCCCACTACTTTAGCTGTAGTGGCAGCATACTTACAAAACAGGGCACATCCTTCACTATTCACGTCCCAATCATCAAAGCATGAATGGAAGGACTTAAGAGAGTTATCCCTCCCAGGATCCCCCGGTCCCATCCTGGACCCTCTATGTAGTCCTCGCTAGGCTCATTGGATCCCTTTTTGAGCCCCTCCATTCCTACCCTCTACAGTTTTTATCTTGGAAAGTAGCATTCCTAGTCACAATCCCTTCCTTGAGACGTTTGAGTGAGATCCAAGCTGTCACGCTGGAAGAGCCTTTTTTTTAAGGTTCACAATGATATGGTTGTCTTTAGAATCTCCTTGTGTTTGCTTTGTTCACCCTAAGTTGGCAGGGTATGCCCAGACGTGGGTCCCTTGCTCACTTTGCCACTGGATTCAAGCTAGCCTGGCTGATGACGGCTGTAGCCAGAAACCGGTCCCAGGATGCTTGTTTCCGGTCCAGGGAAGACATGGCTTGGCAGTTCGGTCTGGACTGTTCCCATGAGGCACAGGGTCAAGACTGATTTGAATATAGCTGTGTCTGAACTGGGGGTGGCGAAGTGAGTTAAAGAACGATGATGGATTCAACCCAGATCTGTGACTGGGGGTGAGTGTCTGGAAAGTTCAGCGCTCTGTCCATCATCTCATTGTGTTTGCTTTGTCTTTAGAACTAACCCATAGTTTCTACCCAAGGTGATCTCTCCTTTCCAACTCAACCACACAATTGGACTCTGAGCAAGTAGCCACATCTCTCCTTGGCAATCTCGGAGGCTGGCGGATCATGGTATGGGCAGGACAGGGTTCTTTTCAGGCCTCTCAACAGACTTTTATACCACTGACCATGCATTCCTGTTCCCCAGATTAAAGCATTCTGGTCTTGAAAATCTTGCATTAAGATGGCTATACTCCTGCTCCCAGACAATTAACGTCCCACCTTTCCAGACAGTGCCCAAGAAGGTAAACTGCAGAGTCCCGTCTCTGTTTCAATATTTACACTGAAACTTTAGGCTCCTTCTTATACAGAGGGAGTAGTGTTCTCTATATACACTGATGATACGCTACTCCTGGTTAAACTAACAGCTTTAAAACCAATTCCCTCCTCCTCTCGTCTCATAAAGGAGGAGCTATCCAATGTTTAATCAGCGTACTTCAGTGGATAACCTCTAACCTTCTCAAGTTAACCCATCTAAAACAGAATTGTTAATCACTAAAAATGCTATTGAAAATGGAACCCAGTCTGTTGATTTTTAGTGATGGCTGCTCCTTCCTTCCAGTGAAGACCTACTACAAACTGAGGGCTTATTTGCAAGGCCCTTGTGCTGCCGGTGTGTCACTTTTTAGGACGCTCCGGCAGCGCAGACTGCAGACCCTTATCTACGAGGCCACGCAAAGTTACTTTGCGTGGCTTTTCATGGCCTCGTAGATATGGTGTACGGTAACGCAGCTCAAATCGCTGTGTTGCCGTACATGGGTCAGGGAGGCTTTCTATGGGCATTGTGGTGGGTGTTCCCACGCAACACCCATGGGTTTTGACGCATTCCCAGATTTACAAGGATCTATAAACCTGGGAATGCGTCAAAAATGTACACCTCCCCAGGGCAGGCGTTGTTTCCTCTTTCTATGTGTGTTGCATTCTGCAGCACACATAGAAAAAGGAAAATGCCTCAATGGCCTTTCTGCACAAAAACTATCCTGCCAACAACACAGAAACCCTTGCACCATGGTGCAAGGGGGCCTGCGTTGGTGCTAGACACCTAATTGTGTGTCGGCACTGGCTGAAAGGACAGGAATGCACTGTATCTCGTAAATACGGTGCATACCTGCCCTTCTGATATGACATAGGGCAGGGCAGAAAAAATTCTTGCGGCTCTGCCCTACGCCAAATCACTATAAATGAAGCACTGTATATCTAGAATGATTCTGACCTTTTTCTGGAAGTACAGACATCCAAGGAAGCGAGCTAATGTTTCTCGCAAATTAAATTCTTTCAAATAGTCTTGCCTTACACTTTACAGGATACCACATACCAGAAGCTCCAGCTGATGCAACCTGCTGTCTCCGGACTAGTGAACGGAGCAAGATACAGGGACTATATCACCGCCCTCTTAAAGATGCTCCACTGGGTGTTCCTGAAGAAAAGAGCTCTGTTCAAAGCCCTTGATGTGATACATGAGAACATTAACACTTAATCACCTCCGTTTCTGGTTCTGAAGTTTGATCTTCACGTACCACATCGTACCACAACCAGGGCTCGAGTCGAGGGTAGACGTGGGTAGACGCCATTTACCCACTATTTTCAGAAGGTTCCTTTCCTACTTATCCCAGAATTCACAGAAATAAGCTGAACTTGTCCCAGTGGAATTTTCTGACATGAGGACACTTTCAGTAGCACCTGCACAGTGTCTGCTTTTGTTCCGTGCAGGACGTGTCGGCAGGGAAGGAGCTTATCACATTTATGCTTCGCCCATAAAAAAAAGCCGGAGTTAAGGGGCCATTGGGCCTTTTTTGTTGGTGTATACTGGCTGGGAGCTATTGGGTACCTCACACAGAGATGCAATGGAGGGGAAGCAAAAGCTCACCTCTTATAACTTCACAGGTACTTAAGAGAGAAATCCTTTTGACTTTGTTCAGTCCCTGTAGATAAGAGCTATACATACAATGTAAAAAATGTCAGATGTGTTGGTCCCACCAGTATTTGCACATATACAAATTTAAATACCACTACTTAGTTATATTTATAGCGCTTTAGCAATCCTCATCGCAATGCAGGGTGTCAAAGCGCTTTACATCACACGTACAGAATATACATTGACAATAAATCATGTGTGTGTACATCAATATAAAGGATGCCAACCTATTAGCTGTTCCGACATTCAAAAAGATGCAATGGGGTGGTAGAGGTATAATCCTCAACACTATCAATCTCTGGAACAGCCTCCCCCCCACCTCAGAGCTAATCCTTCATTAACAACGTTTAGGAAGGAGATAAAAACCTGGCTATTTAACATCTAGAGCTGCTACTCACCGGCCTCTTCTGACAGCGCCAAGACACCTTTGGTATTCACGCGCTTTAAAATTTCCTAACATAACATAACATGTGTTACATAAGACAGTGAGGGTTACAAGATGTGGGAGCCACATGTCCTTCATACCTCACTGTGCTATATTAGAAGGATTACAAATTATGAACTGCAAGTAACAAAAGGATCTCTGTCTTAAAAGCAATAACCCACTCACAGATTTACATAAAATATAAATCTGTCATCTGCGTGTTACATAATGTGCTTTGCAGGAGACGTATTAACCATCTATGCTACTATGAATCAAAACTAGGACTAGGCAAAACACAGATCTCTCCAGCAAATACATTATCCTCCAGAGTTGTCTTACCGTTATTATTATTCCCTGAGATTTAGCTGGCACACAAAGATCTCTGCAGCAGGTGTCTTAACCCTATAAGATATTTTAAAATACAGACATTGCAACCCATTAAGCAGAACAGATTTACTGCCACATTTCTCCTTGTTGCCAATTTCTTTGTGGCAGGGTTTCTAAAAAACAAATGTATAAGTTGAGGCCCAGATTTTGCGTCTGGGTTGCGACAATATTCTGGCCAGCCCCAATGCAAAGACGATATAGTAATGCTCTCAAATGTACTCAAGATAGACCTGCAAAACATATGTGAGGTCTTAAGATCTGATGGCACTTCCTGTGAGGTCATGGGTTCCTGTGATGCCACATGCGATGTCATGCGCTGTGTTGTCACTTCTGGTGATGTCACGCGCGGTGATGTCACGCGCGGTGATGTCATACTCATTCTGCCGAACTTGGTGAGTCCCCCCACTTCTTTTTTTAGGGCTTGAGCCCGGACCACAATGTACCACAGCTGACCGTGTTTTCACCGACCCGGTTTTTGTTGAAATCCCCAAAGCAAAAAGAACTTTATTTGGGGACAGAGCATTGTCGGTGCCGCACAGTGGCGGCTCTCAGAGGGAGTGCTGTGGGGCGTGGTGGGGGAGGGGCTGGGTGGGGGGGTAGTGGACTTGGACATATGACGGAACGGACTAAACGAAGTAAATAAATAAATAAAACTATTTATCTTGCGCGCGCTGCATCGCCAACTCGGCGATGCAGCACGTGCAGGCAAATAGTTTTATTTATTTATTTACTTCCTTTAGTCCGTTCCGTCGTATGTCCGAGTCCACTACCCCCCACCCTGACCCTCCCCCGCCCCGCAGCACTCCCTCTGCGAGCCGCCACTGCCGCAGCCAAAGAATGGAATATGGTTCCATTTTAGCTGCATTCAAATTCTCCATTTTTTAGGAGAAAAAATTAACACTTTTTTTTTTTTAACCAGTAAATCAGGTTTCTTCATTTTACAGCGCCATTCGGCTTTGGTTTACATGTGCACAACAAATACTAATACCACAACACAACACCACATCACACCACAACACGTCACATAACAACAAACCACCTGTAGGTGTCGCTCGGAGTTAGAGGAGCAGAAAGGCAGCGCAGCCAGGTGTAGGCAGCTGGCTGCGGTTAGAAGATGGCCTTGGAGACTTTCAGAGCTGGATCACGGCAGCTCATCCATGAAGCCCCGAAAGAAATCCCCTGCCTGCAGAAAGCGGGGGTACACAGGCGGCCCAAGGACTGAAGACACCCCACTTCAGACATACCTGTGCTCTGGTCCATAATGCTGTCCCTCTGGGAATTGCTACATTCGTTCCACAATGATTTAAAACTCCACCTAACCCGCTACACAACCTCTAGCCCTGTGCCTTAAAGCGCTGGGAAGCAGCGAAAAGCAGCACAGGCGCTACATGACTGCATACAATATAAATACAATTAAAGAAAACTGCACCAGGTGTTTCCTTTCTAGGGCTGGCCCGGGCCAGAGATAATGTGAAGCTGGGAGGCCTTTAAACTAACCCTGGGCGTAGTTCGCGAAGTAGCGCTTCGCGAAGCTACGCAAAGTGAAGTTCGCACTACGCGAGCTTCGCGTAGCACTACGCGAACTGCGTAGTGCGTGTTCGCAATGATTACACAGTGCCGGATGCTTGTCCGCACTGTGCAATCATTGAAAACGGCATCTTGCACAGTGCGAGCTGTCTTTTACTGCCGCTCGAGTAGATTTTTACTCGAGCGGCAGCTTTCTCAACGCGGACTGGTAGTTTCTCATCGCGAGCGGTCGCGAGCATACGCGACCACTCGCAATGAGAAACCTGACCTCCCCGCGTTGAGAATCTCGCCGGGAGGTTTATATTCCACGCTCGCGATCGGCAACTTGTGTTGCTGATCGCGAACGAGAAAAAGTCTCGCCGGGATGTCATTTTGCTTGCTCGCGGTCGCCAACTTGACGTTGAGGACCGCGAGCAAGCAAAAAATGACCGCTGCACTACGCTACGCTACGCTACGCGTGTTTGCACTGTGCTACATGCAATTCGCGTTGTGCGAAGTAGCGCAAACTTTGCAAACTACGCGAGCGTAGCGTAGTTTTCCGCCCAGGCCTACTTTAAACCAGTGTCTGTCTAAAAACCAGTGATTAACGCATGCACCGGAAATTCCAAGCATGGCTATCTTACAAGTTATCCACACAGCACATGTTATTAACCCACTACCAACCCCAGAGCCGAGCAAAACAGCAGGGAAGGAACGATTCCTCTGTCTCTAAAGAAAAAACATAATTTACACTACCCTGATCTTTAGCCCTACAGCGGAGAACATCAACCACTCGCCAGGAAGCCACAGCCTCCCGTCCGGCGAGCAACAGCCCAGGAATGGACCAGAAGCCACATTCTCCCGTCCGGCGAGCAGCAGCCCAGGCATGTACCAGAAGCCACCGCCTCCCATCCGGCGAGCAGCAGCCCAGGCATGTACCAGAAGCCACAGCATCCCGTCCGGCGAGCAGCAGCCCAGCCATGTACCAGAAGCCACCGCCTCCCATCCGGCGAGCAGCAGCCCAGGCATGTACCAGAAGCCACAGCATCCCGTCCGGCGAGCAGCAGCCCAGGCATGTACCAGAAGCCACAGCCTCCAGCCTCCCATCCGTCTAGCAGCAGCCCAGGCATGTACCAGAAGCCACAGCCTCCCATCCGGCGAGCAGCAGCCCAGGCATGTACCAGAAGCCACCGCCTCCCATCCGGCGAGCAGCAGCCCAGGCATGTACCAGAAGCCACAGCATCCCGTCCGGCGAGCAGCAGCCCAGGCATGTACCATAAGCCACCGCCTCCCATCCGGCGAGCAGCAGCCCAGGCATGTACCAGAAGCCACAGCATCCCGTCCGGCGAGCAGCAGCCCAGGCATGTACCAGAAGCCACAGCCTCCAGCCTCCCATCCGTCTAGCAGCAGCCCAGGCATGTACCAGAAGCCACAGCCTCCCATCCGGCGAGCAGCAGCCCAGGCATAGACCAGAAGCCACTGCCTCCCGTCCGGCGGGCAGCAGCCCAGGCATGTACCATAAGCCACAGCCTACCATCCGGCGAGCAGCAGCCCAGGCATGTACCAGAAGCCACATCCTCCCGTCCGGCGGGTAGCAGCCCAGGCATGTACCAGAAGCCACACCCTCCCGTCCGGCGGGCAGCAGCCCAGGCATGGACCAGAAGCTACCGCCTCCCATCCGGCGAGCAGCAGCCCAGGCATGTACCAGAAGCCACAGCATCCCTTCCGGCGGGCAGCAGCCCAGGCATGGACCAGAAGCCACAGCCTCCCATCCGGCGAGCAGCAGCCCAGGCATGTACCATAAGCCACAGCCTCCCGTCTGGCGAGCAGCAGCCCAGGCATGTACCATAAGCCACAGCCTCCCATCCGGCGAGCAGCAGCCCAGGCATGTACCAGAAGCCACATCCTCCCGTCCGGCGGGCAGCAGCCCAGGCGTGGACCAGAAGCCACCGCCTCCCATCCGGCGAGCAGCAGCCCAGGCATGTACCAGAAGCCACATCCTCCCGTCCGGCGGACAGCAGCCCAGGCATGGACCAGAAGCCACCACCTCCCATCCAGCTAGCAGCAGCCCAGGCATGTACCAGAAGCCACAGCCTCCAGCCTCCCGTTCGGCGGGCAGCAGCTCAGGCATGGACCAGAAGCCACAGCCTCCCGTCCGGCGAGCAGCAGCCCAGGCATGTACCAGAAGCCACAGCCTCCAGCCTCCCATCCGGCTAGCAGCAGCCCAGGCATGTACCAGAAGCCACAGCATCCCGTCCGGCGGGCAGCAGCCCAGGCATGGACCAGAAGCCACATCCTCCCCTCCGGCGGGCAGCAGCCCAGGCATGGACCATAAGCCACAGCCTCCCGTCCGGCGAGCAGCAGCCCAGGCATGTACCAGAAGCCACATCCGCCCGTCCGGCGGGTAGCAGCCCAGGCATGGACCAGAAGCCACAGCATCCCGTCCGGCGGGCAGCAGCCCAGGCATGGACCAGAAGCCACAGCCTCCCATCCGGCTAGCAGCAGCCCAGGCATGTACCAGAAGCCACAGCCTCCAGCCTCCCGTTCGGCGGGCAGCAGCCCAGACATGGACCAGAAGCCACAGCCTACCGTCCGGCGAGCAGCAGGCCAGGCATGTACCAGAAGCCACAGCCTCCAGCCTCCCATCCGGCTAGCAGCAGCCCAGGCATGTACCAGAAGCCACTGCCTCCCGTCCTGCGAGCAGCAGCCCAGGCATGGACCAGAAGACACCGCCTCCCATCCGGCGAGCAGCAGCCCAGGCATGTACCATAAGCCACAGCCTCCCATCTGGCAAGTAGCAGTCCAGGCATGTACCAGAAGCCACAGCCTCCCGCCCGGTGGGCAGCAGCCCAGGCATGTACCAGAAGGCACTGCCTCCCATCTGGCTAGCAGCAGCCCAGGCATGTACCAGAAGCCACCGCCTCCCATCCGGCGAGCAGCAGCCCAGGCATGTACCAGGCAGCGAGGGCTCCAGTAATACTAATAGTGCTTGGGAGGGGAGACGAATCCCCCCTGAGCAGAGGGCTCTGCACTGACAGCTGCCATTGTAACACTGCAGACCTGTGACCCAGAGAGCATCGCCTGCCAGTAAACAACACCCCCAGCTCCTGGAAGTCTTAGGGTGAGAGAGGAGGGAGCTTCAGCCACCAGGGCTCCACTTTAAAATAAGGGTGGTGCAAATGCTGTATGCTCTTCAGTCACTAGCCATATTATTCCATTCCATTTTTTTTTAGCTGATCTATGCCATAGACAAGGGCCAATTATATTCAAATCACTCTATGCCTACCCCAAAACAGATGTTACAGTCCCTTACTATCCGCTCTGAACACGAGTACCAGCCATCCCAGATAGGTTTTAGACTCGCTGGGAAGGGACTGAACTACAGAGCACAAAACGTGGGGAAGGAATTCTTGAGTTACACTCAGTCCCCCTCCCGTTGTTTTTTTAGCCCATCTGTGTCATTACAGACTTGGGCCAGCTGTAGAATAATCAGTCTCAACCCCACCCCAAATGGGAAGAGCCAGCCCGAACTGCTGGACCATCTTCTGTTTGTTATCAGTGACATGATTACATGCTTTGGCAGTTGCTGGTCCAAACCCACCAATGACAAGTGGCCAGTGGCGGCTCCTCCGCTAAGTCAGAGGAGCGTCGCCCCACTGCTCGTCGAGCAGTGGAAAATAAAAATAAAATGATAATAACAAGAAGTTATTATCATTTTATTTTTCTTTGCTGGACTCCCGCCCAGTTGGGCGGGGCGGGGCTGGGCTCCCCCCGTCAGATGGAGCAGGAGTGGTTTGCACTCCCTAAGTGCTCTTGGGCCGGCCAAACAGTCATGCGCACTTGGCATGTGCTCTACTGGTCTGTGTTGCACAGCCCAGTGGAGAACGTGCCCAGCCTCCCAAGTGCTGCCTGAGTGGCCAAACAGGCCACTCAAACCAATCACGACGCTGCTCCTGCAGCGTCATGATTGGCTGGGAGAGTCCGGGAGCCTGGGTGCTTTCGGTGCTGGCTAGGATGGAGGAGAGAGGTGCGGCGGCGAAGATGAAGAAGGTAAGTTTATTATTATTCATCCCTCTCCCGCGCCTCCACCACCATTCCGAGGCAGCCGCTACTGCTAGTGGCGTAACATTGGCACCCCGCAGGCGAGGGAGGGTGGGGGGGGGGAAAGCGCCAGGGGGCACCCTCAGCACAGTATCCTGGCCAGAGAGCTCCTGACTGAGTCCGGAGGGGCTCCATGTAGTTTGTAGGGGGCCCCCCTCAAGTTTTGTTACGCTAGTGCCAATGACGTCTGTTCTTCTGTTAGCCACGTCATGGTGCAGATTGGCACAAAGCGGCATCATGGGTGCTGCCTATTGTATGAACAGTCTGATTAATTATGCATGCAGGAACAGTAGGCCTGGCTGAGTGTCTTTCAGTTCTTACCGAGGGGGCTGCTTTTCTGCTTTCCTACGGGGAGAGGTATTTACTTTCACCTTTTTCTTGTGCCCACACCTGAGATATCGGACTCACATGGTTAGGAAGACTAGCTAGCGAGGAGATACCGGACTACCACTGCATCAGTATGTTGTAGAAGACAAGGAGAACCCCAGATTCCGTAGGGACTTGGGGTACAACATGTTATTAGGAACAGTGGTCCCTATGGAGAAAATTCTAATCTTTTTCAGAGCTTTTGTATTATTCAGAATTCTGCATAGTAAATAATTACAACAAATCCAGTTATTAATATTCAGTGAGATGATAACGTGCTCGGTGCCCACTTAGTAATACAATGGTGCGCATGCGTAGCGTCAATTATAAACATTGCCCATATAATAAGTGTAATCAACATGGGTCATGTGTCAACGCCGTTTCAATCCCATCAAAAATAAGGGACTATTTTTAGGAATGATGATAGACATGGCACGAGACAGAGCTGAATAAATATAAACAAGCAGAAAAGCCCATATGAATATGAAATTAAAATTACAACATGAAGCATAAAAACAAAGTATAAATACAGTCAAATGACTGATATTCCAACCAAAAGTGATTCAACCAATCACGAGGTCGTGCTAAAATAGTGAAATGGAAGAAGGGGGGAGCACCCCTAGAACCCAGTACATGGATAGAATTATGGAAAGGACTGAACCGGAAGCAATATGGTGCACATGAGACGGTTGAACGTGAAGCATCTCTGTAGCTCCAATGCCGGGACAAGAAAGTGAAGGAGTCAAGGTCCGGATTACCAATAATTCCCCACCGCAGAAGCATGTAGCGGACCATACCAATTGAATTGCAGCGTATCTCAGTGTTCACGCAAAAGGCTCCAAACTACAAGAAGTAAAAATACTGAGTTGGCTGATACAATTACGGGATATGGAAATCCTAGAAGGCACCAGTTACGGGGCAAACTGACCTGGAAACCCTGTAGTTGTCGGCATCCACAATGGGGTGTTCCATACAGCGGCCAGTTGGGATAATCAGTTTGCTGCGTTCAGCAATGGTAAAAAAAAAAAAAAAAAAAGGCTTCTAACTGCAAAAGATGAAAGAGTGTTATAAGAGAATTATGAGAAAACGAGAGCCAGGGGAGTGCATACCATGGCGGCCATATTGAGATTGACTACATATCATGGCGGCCATATTAAGAGGAAGTGCATACCTAGAAACCACCCAAAGGGAGATGTCAAAAAACTAGAGAGGATGTATCCTAGCAATCAAAGTATTACATTTCTGGGGGATTTTTTACTATTTAGATAGGCGTAAACTTTATTAACACAGTGTGATGACAAAGTAAGATCACAAAGTCTGTACCTGATGACCAGAAAATGTTTAACCAAATTGAGCACAGAGATCAAGAATTACATATCATATGTTAATATCCAACGTCCTTCAATGGATTCATCTGCGATTCTCCAAGCAATGATGTCCTGTCCTCCATGCGGTTCAAGCCGTTTCATTGTGCCAGACGTAGACTCTACTTCCGTTCCTCCTTGTTTAGCAAGAATGTGATGTCACCAGCCTTGTCTGGTATCGGCATGATGGAGATGACCGGCCCTTCACTGGATCTCGTCTTCTGTATGATCGTACGCCATATAATGTTCTACCAATTGTGCAGTGGTGCCCGTACACCTGGGTCTACTTCGGCATTGGCATCAAGGCACAACTTTATGCCAACCTATGAAACACTTGAAAATATACTTTGCGACAACAATCGAGTGAAGATGTTGGGCCTCATTTCTAGTACTTTACTATTGCTATGCTGAGGTTACTCCGCCGCTGACTTTAGAGATGTCCACGGGCCCAGCAGACATGCCTTGCAGTGACAGGAACCGCCGTAACGGCGCTTCCTGTCACTGCATTGATAGTTTGATGGGCAGCACTGTGTACAGCAAACTTTCCGTTTTTTTATATTTTCAAAAACAAAATCCCAAAGTGGATTTTGTTTATTTAAAATAAAAAAGCAATGACCCCCCCTCTCACCCTGGGAGTTAGATTTCACCTGGCGGTAATGGACAGTGTACATTTGCCATTTGTTTGCCCACTTAAATAGGACAGGCGGACAAATTGCAAAACCTCCAATGGCCTTTAGAAAGTTGGGCCATTGAGGGGTCTGTGTGCAGTGGAGACGGAGCAGTCTCCGCCGTCAGCATACTGAAGGTCGGCCTGACTCTAAATGAGGCGGGCGGACCTTCAGTTTGGCGGAGAGAGTACTCCATCACCTTTGAACAGAGTACTCTCCGCAAAACCCTAAAGGGAGCCCAGTGTTGTTACAGGTGTGCTACAGGTGTAACTTGGATTGTTTTATTTCTTTGCAGTTTTATAAAATTCATGTCCGGCCCTCCTGGGCATCAGAGCACTGGACGCTTTAAGCATGGTTTATAAGTAAGGCGCCTACTGTTCCATAGTTACTGATTTTTACAGATAAATTCAGACATAAAACCATCTATATGCCTGTCTGTATTTATTTTTAAGGAATGATAAGAACTCAAATTAGGTTGTTTTTTGAGTGATTCTAAATGCTGCCTGACAGGCCCACAGCTGTGCAGATTGACAGGGAAGGAAGTTAAAAAGAGTGAATGTTTCCTAATGAGGCTTGAAGAGCTGTGGATGAGCACAAGAGCGGTACTAAAATCAGCATGTTTCTGAGTTATCCTCTAAGGGTATTATTAGCATTGAAACCTGTCAGGCATTGGATTATAATCATACATTTATCGGTTAAATAAATGTGAGATATACTAGTTTTAGCCTAATTTTTTCACAAAAGCCAAAATAAATATGGATAAACACGGATAAAATTAGCAGAAAAATAAATATGGATATATACAGGCGGAAATGTCAAAAGCATACCATGAACCGGGTGAGCTATTTATAAGGTGTTGAGGTTGAATTAACCTACAGGATAAACACAAAGAAGGAAGTACGTACACCTTTGGAACCACAAACAGAGCAAGAACCTGCTTGGTACTGGTGGGCTTCCTTGATCCGATTCAGTGTTTATAATATCCTGCGAACTGGTGGGACATTAGGGGTGATGTGACAGGAGAGGATGTGGTGTAAGAAGTAGAGCTGCCGTCTTTAGAACTGAGGAACCGGGTTCGAGTCTCGGCGTTGGCTCAACATCTTGTGATTCTGGGCAGATCACTTAATCTTCCAGTGCCTACAAAATTGAATGTGTCCTCGTGTAACGTAACTGGGGCTCGTATAAAGTGCTCCAGTACCTTCGGGTCGAGTTCCCGCTGTATAAAATTACATTTAAAAAAAAGCGTTGTGCGTGGTTCGCATATAAGGTGGCAGTTCTTCTTGTAGGGGTGTCCAATGCTAGTCTGCAAGGGCTGAACTCCATGCCTTATTTTCAAGATATCCAATCGCTATGCAAATTATTGCAAGTAAAGTTCATAATATGTAAATCTATCTCAGGTGGATATTCTGAAAATATGGCATGGCTTCAGTCTCGTCAAGTGAAGGCATTTATGAATATTTATTTTTTGTCTTTGGTTTTCTAGTCACTACTCAACAATCCTAGACCTGACAGCAGCACCCCTTAATCCTACACATCTCCTTTGGGGTGCTAAGGGGGCTGGCTCCATGTCAGCAAGTGTTGCATTCCGCTTTAGGGATCCGTATATAGGTTTTACTGCATCATGTCCTTATATAGGCACAATTTGCATTGCCCTTATATAGGCATAGAATCCCTGTCCTTATTTAGGCATTAACCGTGCACTCCAAATACAGGCATGGTCACCGACATCCGTCCACCCTAACATCACAACGAGTTCTTAGAAACCAGACCCTTAAGCTTCGGGAGTTCCCCTAACACAGGACTATTGATTTCTCCAAGAACTCATCTATTATGTATGAACCGTTATACCTTAAGGGTTAATTCCTGACGTCTTCCTCTGTCCGACTTCACGTCAATGCTAACATTCCAAGACACCTACCAGGTATAAATATACCTTCCCTTACCCAAGCAAGTTAGAGGAGACCTCGACTTCAGAGGAGCCCGTATCCCGGCCTGACGCACTGAGAAGACGCTGTCATTCCTGCACGCAGACGAATCCAGCTTCCAGTGTTCTGACTCCCTTCGCGGGGTGTTAGAGTTCCAGATCCGGCAAGAGACTCCCACCTCTCTCATTCTCAAGGTATGGAGCTGACTAGAACCTAGAGGGACACTTGGCATACTAGACTTAAACATACTCTTAGTATATCAGACTAGAGAATACTCCGCCTACTTCTACCTTTCCCTACACATAGACCAGGTTAGGTACATTGGGGTAGAATTAGTTTAGGGATGCATCGTATGAGTACTCGCATTCTTAGCTCATGTTATTTATGTACGTGAATATATGCTAAAAGATAATGCTAGCGCAGTATTATTTATTTCTACTGCTTACACTGTACATTATTTATCTTGCATACTGTCTTGTGATCATAACAGCACATATCTCTTACACGAGAAACAAGACTGTTCAATAAAACCCTTTTATTGAAACGCCCGTCTTTCCTTTCTGTGTAACTCTGTAGAAACTAAGCATGCACGATTGACTAGGTGAAACTGTTATCTATTGTTTCCACGATTCTGAGACGTGTTCCGATTCTAAAGGGAAACAAAGTTGTCATATTTTTCGGTTGCCAGAAACTACTCCCCTCTTGTTCTCAAGGAGTTTCTAGTGGCCTCTGAGCTAGCTGGCACAAGTAATTAAGTTTAATATACTCGATAGGGACATACCGACCTTAGTCCTATGTCAAGCCTATAGGTTATATTATTCCAATGCGCAGAGCCTATTAGGGAAATAGGAACTACACTACATAATGGTTCAGCCTCGGGCTTTCGTTTAACAGCCTAATAGATTCTAAGAGTTTACGTTCATGTCAGCCTATCTAGAGCCAAGGTCACTGGAATTATGTACCAGGAGAGTGCTAAATTATGTGGCAGGGGTGACCAAATTATGCGGCAAGAAAAGCCAAATTATGCGGCATAATGCAGCACATTTTTTGATAGTATTACGTTATTATGTTGACGTTTTTACACTTGTTCACCTTGTCTGGGAATAGGTTGCTCCTCATTAGTACCAGTTTAATGCTCAAACATAGCAATAAGCAAGAGAAAACTGACCAGTCAACCTTTGCAAAGGGCCTTCCACTGCGTGGCAACATGTGTCGCTGCATTTTGAGTAACCTTTGAACCGTTTCATATAGAAACAGAATTATTTTTGGGGTAAAATCTTCAGATTATGCAGCAGATGATGGATTATGCGGTAAATGTGGGAGATTCATAATTATGCGAAAAACGCAGCCCCCACACAATCGCATAATTCCAGTGGCCCTAACTATGGCCTATGGTATTGGTAACATTGTCGTGGGCTAAAGTGCTAAATTCCAATAGTTTGTAGAATGATAGCCAGGGGTTCAAATTATCCCTCTCCTCCCCAGGTGACATCGAGCATGCCCTAGAAAGGGGCTGCAGTGTCTGCAGCGAGGCCTCTAGAGCTGCACCGCTGCCCTAGCACTCCAGAGCGGGGGAGAGAGGTGGGGTGGGGGCGGGGGGGTCATGAAATAAGGCGCGGGGGTCCATCAGACAGACTAGAGCATAGGTCTTCAAACTGTGGGGCACGCCCCCCTGGGGGGGCGCAGCATCCCCTCAGGGGGGGCGCGAACTTCACCCCACCTATTAACCTTCCATTGTTTCTTCCAGGCCCATTAGGCTTCGTGTGTCTCATTCCGAGCTGCTGCTGCAGATCGGGCTGCTAGGGACTCGTCTGGGCAGTGTCTGGAGGCTTATCTCCGGCACGCCCCAGTTTTTCACAGGTCTTTAAAGACCATGTGCAACCCATGTATGTCTTGGAAACAGAGCACAAAGAGCCAAACAAGAGCTCAAAGCGAGCACAAAAGAGCACAAACTAGTACAAAAAGCTCAAAGAAGGGTACAAATAACACAAAAGGGCACAAAAAAGCAGAAAATAGCAAAAAGGAAAAAGAAAGGAGCACAAAATGCACATCCCGATTGCGACCCGTTTTATGCTGCCTCGATAGGGAATTTCAGAATGGTTAATGGCTGCTAAACTGTTCAGGTTTTTTTAAAATATGCTTGGGGGTAGTCTGAACCGAAAACTGACCTATTGATAGCGAACCATTTAAACTTTCCTGTTACATTTGAATGGCATTCATAACTTCCTAAGCTCCGGTCATAAAAGGCATGATTGTAGGCTTAACATAAGAGGAATCCCTTTAGAGAAAACCGAAAATAATGTAACTTTTTTTTCTTTTTATGTAGTGTTTTTTTGTTCAGGCTTTTGTTTGACCCTTACTACTGTTTCGATGTCGCAGGTAAAGGGGCAAGGCTACATGTTTAGCGCTTTACCCAGGCTCCACTACCGCAGTGAATGGACTTGACCCAGCTTCAAAGCTGAGGTGAGCCTGGTGCTTCCTTAAATGAACTCTGAACATTCGTGTCCATATTTCACCCATGTTCCTATGTGTAGCCAGCTTGTGTAATTGACCTGCCGGACACGAGTTGAGCACTGCTAAACTTGATCATTTTTTTGGGGTGGGTTACATATATCCACCACTCAAATTACTTTCATATTTCACTGTACTAATTCACCACTAATCCTTTATGGGTTTCCCGAGTAGTGTGCTACTCGCCCCCCAAAAAAAGCGCTTCAACACCCCATCAGGGGTAACAAGCGCTATATAAATGCAAACCTTTTTTCCCTCTTCTAGCCTTCAGCTATCCTTCTGAATCCAAATAACTGACTAACCCATCCACCACTTAAATCACTTTCATATTTCACTATACTAATTCAACACTAAACCTTTATGGGTTCCGGAGCAGAGTGCTACTCGCCGAAAAAGCGCTTCGACGCCTCGTCAGGGGTTGTAAGCGCTATATAAATGCAATTACAATATTTACATACCTTTGTAAACTGGTTACAGAGGCTGTTTGTTTTCTGGTTCCAGTACCCCCTGGGCCCCCACTCTGCCTATTTCTTACATTTGGATTTTACTTTTTACTGCCTTAGTGTGAAAATGCATTTCATTAAAAGGAATATAAAGTAGGGTTACCAAAAAAAAAATGCCAGCCATCTGTTTAAAGAGCCTGCAAAGGCCTTGTCTTGACACTAAATAGGGTTATAAATAAAATAGTATGTATTCATTTGTAATGTGACTTTCAATCTTTGTTCCCTTTAATTATCAGTCATGGATCATTCAGGCCGCCCTAAAACACAATTAAAAATGCTTTCTGTTCAAAGTATGCACAGATAAGTGCTGAAAATAGGCTTTAGGGGACTGCCTGGGACATCAATATAATGAGCTGGCAACCCTAATCATAAGGCTGGAAGTTTGTTGCAGGATCAGCACAATATTTATTTCCTCCACCCTCGATCCCTGGACCCTGAATAATGCCATAAAAGCAATAGTGTAACTTATATCTGAAACCCTATGCCAGCCCTCAATAACATGCTGAATAACTTCAACTGTGTCTAGGAATGCAACCTGCATTCAGACAACTCACTCATCATTCTCGCCCTTCACTTTCACACTCACCCTGCACTCGCAGGGATCACAATGTACTCACACTGATCACCATGCACTCACACCACCCGCTCACCCTGCACTCAGTGACCACACTGCACTTATGCCATTCACCATGAACTCACATCGTTCTCCCTCCACTTACCCTGCGGTCACATGAGCACACCGCTCACTCTGCACTCACAGTGATCACTCTGCACTCACACTGATCACCATGCACTCACACCATTCACCCGCTCACTCTGCACTCACACTGATCACCATGCACTCACAATGCTCTTGCGCTGTTCACCCTGTACCTCACCCTGCAGTCACACGAGCACACTACTCACCCTGCTCATGTGACACTTCACTCACCTGTCCCCCTCACTGCTCACTCTGCAATCTCACTCAAACAAGCCCATTTGTCCCACTCTGCACTTACATCTGCACCCAAATGGTCCCCTCACTCACCCTGCAGCCACTCCTCTCACCCTACTCTCACACTGTCGCATCATTCACCGTGCACTCACATGGGCACTCCTGTCACCCACACAGCGCAGAGGGCTAATGTGCCTGCTACAAAAAACGTGTACCATGCAGATCACAGAACTGAGTGTTAGGGAACTACGGTAGCCCTATAAAAAAGTGAAATGTTGGTCAGAAAGGGGCTATAGCGAGATGAGGTGCATTGTTGGCGAGTGGTAGTGAGGGAATTCATGGAGAAGGAAGAAATGGGAAAGGGGGCGCTCAAAAAGACTGTAACCATGGGCAACCAGTGTTAGGGCCAGCCCTGGCTGGGAGTCTTAGCCCCCCCGAAGTTCGGGTCTAGTTGCACCCCTGGTTGCTTCCCATGTCAGAAGTACATTTGCTTCCTGTTTTTCATACCCCCTCTCGAGTTAGGGCTCTCTGATTGGAGTAGTCATCCAGAACTGCCAATCAGCATGTAGTTCCTGCAGCAGAGCACTGCTTTGACGTCGGCACTGACGTTCCTCCAATGAACGGGACAGCAGGACGGGTGCCTGGGAGTGCCGCAAATTTTGTATACATAAAGTTGCAAAATACTTCAACTTTGCTAATGAAACAGCACTTCTTCACTGTTGCCTTTTGCCTCGTGGTTGCTGAATTTGACATCTGGTTGCTGCCGTTCGCCTCGCTCTTGCATCCTTCCCCCTCAAGGTTATCCTGGTTTTTACCCTGGCAGCTACTGCATTTTACTGCAAGGAATTTACAATGGTTGTATCCTTCCTGAAGATTCCATTCTCTGGCAGGTAAGAGTGAAGAGCTTTTTGTTTTATTTTTTTAAAGCTTCGCTCCTTTCCCCTTCATCCCACTACTAGTGGGAACGTTGGAGGCTTCAAGGAGGAGCGGATTTGGAGATAATGCCATAGGTGCTGACTTTGGTTCTGGGGACCCAGGTTCGAATCCTGGCATCGGCTCAACATCATGTGATCCTGGGCAAAATCACTTAATTTACCAGTGACTTACGAAAAATGAATTTGGCCTTGATTAACCCTTTCCGTGCTCATGACGAGCTCAGCTCGTCATGCTGCGCGGTAGCGCTGTGCGCATGAGGAGCTGAGCTCGTCACGACCCCACCCGCGATCGGAATGTCCAGCATACAAGCGGAATTCCGATCGCGGTCAAGGGGTTAAAGTCGCTGGTGCTTGTTTAACATGTTCCAGTCCCTAGAGCTGAGTACACAAGCCTAATATAACAAATATTGTGAAGTATGCCTACCATCTGTCCTCACTTCTTTCGTAGACCAAATTTAAATGCTTTCTTGTGCAGTTATTTCTGAAGCTTTCGAAGGCGATCTTCTTTCTAAGCCAACTATGCTAACAAATTGACTCTTGATGCTGCTAGAGAATAAATATGTATATATCCTCTTGAATCACTTATATCACATGTGTATGATGTAAATGTCCACTTGGCCTTCTTGGAAAACTGTGACTGGGCTCCTACTGGCATGGCAACACCTGGCCATACTCCACAAAATCACAGATTTTTGAATTGTGTCAGAAAGCATGTTTTGTGGAACCCCTTTTTCTGATATCTTGTATAGGGGCAAGGATGTGGCGCAACAGCCAGAGCTGAAGACTGTGGAGCTCGGGAGTCAGGTTCAATTCTTGGTGTCTGCTCAACATCCTGTGATTCTGGGCAAATCACTTAATCTCCCTGTGCTTACAAAAAATGAATGTGTGCTTGTGTAATGTAAAAGATGCTCCTGTAAGGCACTCCAATACCTTTGGGTCATGTTTGCGTGATATAAAACAGCAAAAAATATATTACAAAATGTTGTGAGCACTCCCATTTCCGGGTACTGCTCAAGACTGGAAGTGCAGCACAACCTAAGGATGGCAGAAGCAAGAATCCATCCACACATTGACTGTCTCTGTGGAGAAAAACAAGCACACCCCTCACCTGTGTTTTGGGAGTGTTTTTACTAATCTATCCTAAATGTTGTGTTTTATGTGAAAAATAAAGCACCAATGTAATTTTTTTGGGCTAATGTTTTCTTGGAGACTTTTCATTTAAACTTTATAATAAGCACAAACACTACAAAAACTTCAGGTTACTAAACACTCTTACTTTATTTAATATTATGTGCCCTATACGACGTGGGCTCTGCAGGAGGGAATGGCCATCAATGATACAGAGTACCAGCTTCCATAACTTTTTTGTCAGGTGGTGGTGGTGGGGGGGGGGGCTCGACGTGTAAAAAGGTTTAGATAGGGGGGCTTAGCCGACAAAAGTTTGAAGACCTCTGGACTAGAGGGACTAGGGGGCTCCTAAACTGAATGTTCTCGACCTGTCGGTGGCACAGGGCTCGGGATATCCAAGATCGATATTAGAAAAGCAGATAGAAACTGATCAAGTCGATTCCTCCGCCGCAGTCCAGAATAGCTCCAACAATCCAATGGAATTTGAAATATTTCGTTTCTCTGTTCTCATTACTAAGCATCTGTGAAATTAGCTGTACTGGGGGTTAGGAGACACTGACTGCCAAAATAAGACATTAAAATGTACCCGAGAGCCGCCTGCAGGGAGACAGCAGGCGCGCAGGACGTGCCCGGGCTTGTTGGAGGATTCCTCAATCAAACTTCGTGCCGGAGAGTGTCAGGCAGTTATTGTCCCCACGCCACGCTGTGCGCCGCACCGAGCAGGAGTCTGCAGGGCGAAGCAGCTTGGAAACCAGAAGTGATGGACGTGACCAGTCAAACTTTAAAGAGCCATCCAGGGCAGAGGAACCTGCCCTCACAGCTATCACAAACAATGGGCGTTCTAGAATGTTGCTTTGTTTGATGACGTCAGCCTGGGTTTTGAGATCTATCGTGACATCATTCACGGGTTGGCCTTGGAAAATACAATAATACATTTGAGAGCACAAAAATCCACATGGAGCTTCTCAGCACTTTATCTCGTTTTAACCGAATGATTCTTTAAACAGCACATGTGGAACTCTTTTTATTGACCTCAGAATGATGAAAGGCTGCAACCTCCCTCCAGGGTGGCATTCAACTCCGTAAGACTCGCAGATCCGAGCAGCAGGCACACGAATCCAACCATTTATCTTACAATAGGTTTTTTAATCTGCAAAAGATGTTATATTCTCTGCTTGTTGAGCACACTCAACAAATGACCTGTTTCAGGTGACCCCTCCCACCTACATTGTGAAATGTGGTTGTTTTCTTCTTCGCCATGCATGCCAATTCTAGGGATTTGGGGACTTAGAGGAGGCATATGCTCTGCCAAGGTAAAGGAAATAAAGAGGGTATAGTGCGGGTGTACGAGATGACACAACACATCTTCGCTTAGTCCTAATACTGGTACTGACTGGGATTCCATGGAGGACCGTTGAAAGTCTCTGCGGTCAGCTTTACATTGAATGTTGGCTCGTTGACATGTTTCGGTGAAACATCGATCAATCAGGGGTTTATAAGCGCGACTACTCACCCGTGAGGGTCTCAAGGCGCTGTGGTTTTGTGGCCTTCATTCTGACCTCTCAGGATGGGCATGTCATGCATTTTTAACTTACGATGAGGTCACTCTGAAAAGGAAGGGACAGAGCTCCTGTTTCACCTATATTCAGACATCTTCGCCCCATATATCAACTGAAGGAGAACTGTGGGATCATCTACTTGACACACATAGATATATAAAAGGTGCTTTTTACTTTTACAACCAGGGCCGGACTGGGAACACCAACCAACCCTGGCAGATTGCTGCTCGACAGGCCCTGGGAGCAGGGGTGGGGGGGGGGGGGGCTAGAAAGAAGCACTGCTCCCGCTTTTGTTACAGAGGGCCGATATTGCAGCACTGCTGCAAAACCGGCCCCCAGTGACAAAACCGACCCCCACAGCCACAAAACCGTCCCCCACCCCTCCGGCCCATTGGGGAAATGCCCGTCTCTATGACCTAGCCACATCCTTTTGACATACCTGCTCCTTACGCTCAGCAACAGACAATCTATTCATACTTCTCCGCCTTAGACGATCTGGACTGGGAGCAGGTTCTTTCTCCTGCCTAGTAGCAAGAGCATGGAATAGCTGCCATCACCCTTCAGAGCCCTATCTGACCATCTTGCCTTTCACAAAACCTTATACACCTGGCTTTGCTTACACTTCTGTCTCTGACAGTTTCTGTGCTATTTTTTCTTTCAGCACTGGGACACGTCTTTGAGATCACTGTTCGCACTTTACGAGGATTTTTCACTTGTTCACATTCATTCACTATCGTCCCATGGTCAATCCAGTTTTACCATCAGACGATAGTTGCACTCCTTGTGATCAGATGAGCATTGCACTTAGAAAGTCAGTGGTGCAACTAAGTTATCATCAGAGCCCTAGTGTATGAAATTGTGTTGTTAATTGTGAAGGATGGCCTTTTAGAGACCCATTCTATTCCGGGAGGTCAGCTGGAGTCAGACTCCTTAGTTCATCCTTGCAGGGCATCAGGTGGCTTCTATATCCAGCTAGATATCCTTTCTGTGGCCGTTGCCTCCCTGGTCCAGAGTCTCCTCAACTCTCTCTCTCCCTTGTGCAGGAGTTTTTAAGTAGGGTGGAAAGTTCTAAATGCCAGGCACCACTGGCCAATTCTAGGCTGTCACATCATCTCTGCACCCCTGTCCAAAATCTCCTGCACAGCAATCTGGGACAATCCAAAATAACAACTTCTCTAGAAAGGGATCCTCTGGGGACCTCAGCTCTGCTCCTAGCTGACATCACTGCCTGATCCCCTGGCACCAAAACTTTAAAGGCGAGCCCCTCCTGTGTTGGCTGCAGTGGTCTGACCCTCCTGCTCTGTTCTAGTGAGCCCCATCCCAGGTGTAGTGTGACAATCTAATTATCAGATGCAGATTTCCTCCCCACCACTTCCTTTGGCAGGAATTGAGTCAATCACTGATAAGTGCACCTTTTGTGTGGAGGGACATTTGTTCTCAGTGCTGGGGAGCAGCATAATTAACTGAGTTCAGAGGGGGGAGTAGAGGGGAGGCCTGGAATCTAATTATGAACTTAGCCTGAGAAATAGGAAAAATTCTGAAGTCCCATAAGTAATGGATGTTGTTAGAAATGGGGTCTCTAGTTGTCAGTGGTTTGCACCCTGTCCAAGCAGGGACCTTCACTCTAGTCAGGGTAGGGGAGAGATACAGCTAAGATAACCCCTGCTCACCCCCTTGGTAGCTTGTCACGAGCATTCAGGCTCAGAGGCAATGTGTAAAGCATTTGTACTCATGCTCAAAGTAACTCAGTGAAAACACTACAAAAGGAGTTCACACTGGTTTACAAAAATAGTCAATATTTATCTGAATAGAACAAGACCAAAATGACAAAAACCCAACATACACAATTAAAGATATCACTTTTCAAAGGTTAAATAAGTTCAGTCTATAGAAATTTATGGATGCGTTTCTTTCAGCACAAAGTACCTTGGATGTGTCAAAATTCAAAGACAAAACAGGAGTAGAGGGGTAATGAACTGGAAAAGCAAAGCGATGCATCGGTGCCTTACTCCCAGGAGAGGTGATGCGTCGGTTTCTTACTGCCAGGAGAAGTGATACATCCGTTCTTTACTCCCAGGGGAGGTAATGAGTCAGTACCTTACTGCCAGGGGAAGTGATGCGTCGGTTCCTTACTGCTGTGCAGGGGAGGTGATGCGTTGGTTCCATACTGGAAGGGGAGGTGAATGCGACAATCTCCGGACACGTGGCCTTGGTTACTTACTGCTGGGCAACGTCGATGAAGACAAGGAGTTGAGGGACGATGTGTCGAAAATCCAGGCGCGTTGTGTCGATGTGATGGCGACGAAACAGGCGCTGCATCGATTTCATAGCCGTGAAGGAAGCAGTGCATCGATACTTCAGTGGCAAAGCAAAGGCTGCATCGGAGTCAGAACGGGTGCCACGATCATCACCTATTTGCACTTACCTTCTCAATATTTTGATCCTCGATATTTTTGGCATGTTATTCTATCCACACGATAATTTTGTCAGTGTTCACCTCATGTACAACACCCAGTATTCTCCAGATGCACATCACCCTGTGCTCTCATGAAGCACAGCAGTCAGTGCTCTCATGACGACACCGCCCAGTGTTCACCTCATGTACAACACCCAGTATTCTCCAGATGCACATCACCCTGTGCTCTCATGAAGACACCGCCCAGTGTTCACCTCATGTACAACACCCAGTATTCTCCAGATGCACATCACCCTGTTCTCTCATGAAGCACATCACCCTGTGCTCTCATGAAGACACCGCCCAGTGTTCACCTCATGTACAACACCCAGTATTCTCCAGATGCACATCACCCTGTGCTCTCATGAAGCACATCAGTCAGTGCTCCCATGACGACACCGCCCGGTGCTCACCTCATGCACAACACCCAGTATTCTCCAGATGCGCATCACCCTGTGCACTCATGAAGCACATCAGCCAGTGCTCCCATGACGGCACCGCCCAGTGTTCACTTCATGCACAACACCCAGTATTCTCCAGATGCGCATCACCCTGTGCTCTCATGAAGCACATCAGCCAGTGCTCCCATGACGGCACCGCCCAGTGTTCACTTCATGCACAACACCCAGTATTCTCCAGATGCACATCACCCTGTGCTCTCATGAAGCACAGCAGTCAGTGCTCCCATGACGACACCGCTCAGTGTTCACCTCATATACAACACCCAGTATTCTCCAGATGCACATCACCCTGTGCTCTCATGAAGCACATCAGCCAGTGCTCCCATGACGACACCGCCCAGTGCTCACCTCATGCACAACACCCAGTATTCTCCAGATGCACATCACCCTGTGCTCTCATGAAGCACATCAGCCAGTGCTCCCATGACGACACCGCCCAGTGTTCACCTCGTATACAACACCCAGTATTCTCCAGATGCACATCACCCTGTGCTCTCATGAAGCACATCAGCCAGTGCTCCCATGACGGCACCGCCCAGTGCTCACATCATGTACAGCACCCAGTATTCTCCAGATGCACATCACCCTGTGCTCTCATGAAGCACATCAGCCAGTGCTCCCATGATGACACCGCCCAGTGCTCACCTCCTGCACAACACCCAGTATTCTCCAGATGCACACCACCCTGTGCTCTCATGAAGCACATCAGTCCGTGCTCCCATGACGACAACACCCAATATTCTCTAGATGCTCATCACGCTGTGCTTTCATGAAGCACATCAGTCCGTGCTCCGATGACGACACCGCCCAGTGTTCACCTCATGCACAACACCCAGTATTCTCCAGATGCACATCACCCTGTGCTCTCATGAAGCACATCAGTCCGAGCTCCCATAACGGCACCGCCCAGTGTTCACTTCATGCACAACACCCAGTATTCTCCAGATGCACATCACCCTGTGCTCTCATGAAGCACATCAGTCCGTACTCCCATGACGACACCGCCCAGTGTTCACTTCATGCACAACACCCAGTATTCTCCAGATGCACATCACCCTGTGCTCTCATGAAGCACATCAGCCAGTGCTCCCATGACGACACCGCCCAGTGCTCACCTCATGCACAACACCCAGTATTCTCCAGATGCACATCACCCTGTGCTCTCATGAAGCACATCAGCCAGTGCTCCCATGACGACACCGCCCAGTGTTCACCTCGTATACAACACCCAGTATTCTCCAGATGCACATCACCCTGTGCTCTCATGAAGCACATCAGCCAGTGCTCCCATGACGGCACCGCCCAGTGCTCACCTCATGTACAACACCCAGTATTCTCCAGATGCACATCACCCTGTGCTCTCATAAAGCACATCAGCCAGTGCTCCCATGATGACACCGCCCAGTGCTCACCTCATGCACAACACCCAGTATTCTCCAGATGCACATCACCCTGTGCTCTCATGAAGTACATCAGCCAGTGCTCCATGACGGCACCGCCCAGTGCTCACCTCATGTACAACACCCAGTATTCTCCAGATGCACATCACCCTGTGCTCTCATGAAGTACATCAGCCAGTGCTCCCATGACGCACCGCCCAGTGCTCACCTCATGTACAACACCCAGTATTCTCCAGATGCACATCACCCTGTGCTCTCATGAAGCACATCAGCCAGTGCTCCCATGATGACACCGCCCAGTGCTCACCTCATGCACAACACCCAGTTTTCTCCAGATGCACATCACCCATTGCTTCCACAAGCTGACCAGAGCTCCCCTACGCCACACACCTGATGCACCGGGGATGCTCACCAGTACTTCCTGAGGGGCCTTACCCTGATATACATTAAACTAGTCACCCTGCTGCACATTACCTTGTGCCCTATTTCTCATCACCCTATTTCCCGGTGGCATAGCATAGGCCCATGGAGCCACCTATGCTGAGGTGGGGGGGGCGTGCTGCAGGCAGCCCCCTCAGCAGAGTACCTGCCTGGCCTGAGAGCTCATGATTGAGTCTGGCGGGCCCCTCCATATACCTTGCAGGGGAGTTCCCTCAAGTTTCGTTACCACTGCTATATCCCCTGTAACACAGGATGACAATGGCTGCTCATTGATGCTGGTATGTTTGTTGATCTGTGCTCATGGGCGCTTGCAATTTTGCTGAAGTTCATGAAAGAGCGCATCTCTGTGTGTTGTCTGTGACCAAATGTTGAGTGCCTCTAAGTCCGTGCACTAAACACAAGTCAGACCTATTGCTTTAAAGATGCTACAAGCAAAAATAGTTGTGTATGAGAAATATATGTTTTATATAAATATAATGTAATAATATGCAATATAAATATATTTTTTTCTGCACCCCCTCTGAAAAGGATCAAGACACTTTTGTAATAGGGGTAGTTACTGGAAACTCCGAGCATATCGAAGAAAAAGGCCCCACGGTAATCGCAACAGTCCGTTTTATGCAGTTTGGTTTTGCATTTTAAATACATTGGGGCATATCTACAAGGGCGTTATCTCCGCTTTTTGGCTTAAAAGCCAAAAAGCGGAGATAAAACTAACGCCCTATCAACAAGAGGGTGCTAACATGCATAATCGCATGTTAGCACCCTTTTTCCCACCGCCTCCCTTTGCATCTCTAATGAGATGTGAAAAGCAGCGAGTCTCCTGGGATCCCCAATGCTGCCCGGCGCAAAGTCACCTTTAATCCACTTTGGATTCACTATCTAAAATAACGAGGCAGGCGCTGGAAGCTGGAAGGCAAGAAAAAGGTTTATTACTCTTAGAGGAGACCACGTCAACTGCTGACACCAGGATGTCTTCAGGGAGGTGTTCTACTGGCAATGCTTCTGACTCTTCCTTTTATACAGTTTTACACAATGTATTTGTTTCTTTTATCATGGTTACAAGCTTGGAGTCTCCGCCCCGGGCAGGTTGTCACACAAGCCTGACATTGTTTTATCAACATGGTTACACAAGCCCAACATTAACTCTCCTCCCACCCAGGTCAAAAACAGACAATTTAATTGCAGCTGGACCTTGCTTCAGGGTCTAAAAACGAGTGAGACCGGCCAGATCTAAGAGTCCGTTCTGTTGATAAGAACAGGTCCCATTGTTGGCAAAAAACCAGTCTTGCTGTGTGTAGTGCAATAAACCATGTTTGCAAGAGTCTGTTTGGTATTTGTAACCCGTTTGTGCAGGGATGAGAGGAAAGACGAGTTTGAGGCAGCAGGTGATGTTGATGTTTGTCGTGGAAATAGTTTATAGCCCCCAGCACACATATCAGGTTTGGTCAGAGAGTCAGAAGGCTGCTAGAGGACAGGGTGAAATGAAGGTGACCAACAGAGTACAAAATGGCTGTGGTAAATCAGAATGACTGTAGTTTATGTGCACGTAGGAACTTTCATCAGACAAGATGGCGCAGAATGTTCATGATTGTGTTTTGTTCTTAACAGTCGCCCCTTTGAACATAACTAGCCATCTTGTCAGTCTATTTCGATCTCCATAATGTCCTGTATTTCTTGTTCATACATTACTCTCATTTTTGTTAACTGAGTGTCCATAGTCTTAGGGCGCAAGGCACTTATGCAAAGAGAACACAAAGGTGGTATACAGTGTACACCCAAACAGCAACCACATATTGCCAATACTGGGACCAAGAGAAACATTGATATTTTCCAACCCCAGTCCTTCAAGATGCCCCAAAGCCAACTTCCAATTGTCCAAGTCTCTGATCCTTGATGAATTTCTGAAGACAGTCTGTGGAGATGTTCGATTGCTTCATAGACAGAGGGTGAATTATCAGGGATGTATATGCAGCAACTGGCACCAATGATGCGACATGCTCCTCCACGATCCGCTAGTACCACGTCCAGGACCATGCGGTTTTGTAGGGCCACCAGACGGACCGCTTGAAGCTCGGCAGTGTTGTTGGTGAGGATGCCAGCTGTGACGTTCAGGGCGGTTTCTACCGCTTGAGACAGATGTCTGATGGCTCGGCTGTTTGCCATCGGACCCCATAGCGGGACGAGCCCTTTTGCTGCGTCAACGAACTGTGATGCGGCAGAGTCTGCTTGATCAGTGTCTTTAGAACGCTTTTCTCGATGATGCTCTGCAGGGGCTGTGTAGGTCGGTGGCAAAACAAAGGCGATGTAGCACGTGCCCCCCAGTTTCTTGGGAGCCAGGTGTAGGCTTTGGTTCCACAGACAAAGTACATATTGGGTGATGCAACAAATGCTGGAGGATTGGCAGTGTTCAAAGTCCTTACAATGTTACAAGTGCTGTGACCCACATTCTTAGTCCCACGGCCTTCAATGCATACAAGGCCAGAGACGTTCACCACAGATAGGGCCACAGTCAGTGTTGCAGCAGTTCTTTTCTTCAGGTAGGAAAATGTGGCTCTGACAGGATTATTGAACACTTGTATTTCCACTCGTTCTTTGGAGGGGACATTCATTGGGAATGTCGTATTGGAGGTGTGAGGGCAAAAGGGAGCTGCTGTTCTTCCTGTTTGGTTTAGCCAGAACTCGTTGTAGAACTGAGCGATTGTCCCATCGGAAGTGGCATTGTCTTTGTAACTTTCTTGTAGGAGCATCATCCAGGCAAGGCAAGATCCATGAACAGAAAAGGGTGAAGGGATGAAAGGGATGGAATGTTCAGTGGCATGTGGTAGCAGCCCACAGACCCAACAGTTAGTGGCATTGGTGGCAAGATTGTGCTGGTGCAGCATCTGTACGAAAGAATTATTCCAGAATTCTTTGCGTCGTTCTCGGAGATGTGGCGGTAGTGATACCAGGTAGTGTTCTTTCTTTGTGATTGGTTGCATGGTTGGTGACAATGTTCTGTATGCAGGTGCATTCTCTTCAATGATCCAGAGTGTGACCATTAGCAGGAGGCAGGTGAGAAATGCAGCTACAAGTGCAATTGTCTTTGTACTGTGCAGTTCAAAAGTCTTGGTGTCTTTGCGGTGGCTTTGCAGGTGTTCCGTTTCTTCCATCATCTTCGAGGAGCTCACCAACTGTTAGGACCACAGACTTTTGTCTGGTGTTTTTCCTGGTAGCGTCGTTTGGCTGTGCTACCGATCTGAGACTCTGACTCAGTTAGTGGCCTGGTTGTTGGAGCTCCCCCTTTTCGTCGATCTTAGGTTGTACCCTTCCTTGGATGGCACCGTGGGGTCGGGAAATTCAGACAGTTGGAGGGTGTCTTCTTGTGGGTAGCAACTCAGAGCTGGTCGGTCTTTTGCGAGTACTTCCTCTTGCACCTCCACCTCTTCACAGGTTGCCAGCGTTGGAGGGACTTTCTTGCAGTGGTGGGCGTGCAGCCAATTTTTTTTTCCTTCCACTCGGAGGGCAGTTCGAGTGGTGATCAAGACTTGCCAGGGGCCCGTCCACCTGGGCTCCAGATTCTTCGTTCTTTGGAAGTTGCGAACTAGGATGAAGTCCCCAGGCTTTATCACATGTCCTGGGCCCCTGGATATGTCAGGCAAGGCTTGCTGCACCTGTTGGTGGATAATTGTTAGCTCGTTTGTCAATTTATGCAGATAGTCTGACATTAATATGTTCGGGACATCGTTAATGGAGGTGGGTCTTGGTGCCGCCCAAATGTTCATAGGCCTGCCGAAGACCACTTCATACGGGGTCAGTCTGTGTTTGGTCGGGGTGGAGCGCATTGATAGCAATGCCAATGGAAGGGCGTCGGGCCATTTCAACCCGGTTGTGGCAACTATTTTGGCTAGCTTTAGTTTCAATGTTGCATTGTGTCTCTCTACCAGGCCCGCTGATTGGGGGTGGAAGACGGCATGGAATTTTTGTTTTACCCCCAACCCTTTCAGTATGTTCTGTATCACTTCGGCTACGAAGTGTGGGCCGTTGTCGCTCCATAAAATTCTGCAAAGGCCGTACCGGGGGAAGAATTCTTTCAACAATACTTTTGCAGTGGCTATGGCAGTATTGTCGCGGGTGGGATATGCCTCCACCCATTTGCTAAAAGCGCACACAACCACCAGGACATATTTTAGACCATGGCATCTCTCTAGTTGGATGTAATCCATTTGAAGGACTTCAAAGGGGTGATCAGGGACTCCAAACCCTCCCCGTGGTACTACTGTCCCTTTCCCTGGGTTGTGTTGTAGGCATACTATACATTGTTGTACTAGGCGCTTTGCAGATTCTGTTATCTTGACATTATGCCATACTCTTGTGATTAGTTCAATCATGGGGGTGGAGCCTATGTGTGCTGGTAAATGTGCCATGGTCAATATGGGGATGAGGTAGGCATTGGGTAACAGCCATTTATTTCCGTCTTTAGTTCTCCAGCAATTTTCCTCGTCTTTTAGTCCCACCTTTTCCCACTCGGTCAATTCGTCTTGTGTGCCTGTAGTCTGTATGTCCCTTACAGTGGTCCTAGCATCAGTCCATTGTTCAGCTTGTGACCTGGTCACATACATTCGTGTCATGGTTCTGTCTTCTGCTGTGGCTCGGGCAGTAACGTCTGCTAGCGCATTTCCCTGTCCAATGAGATCTGTCACTTTCCTATGTGCTTGGCATTTTATCACTGCTAGCTTTTTGGGGAGGAGGACTGCTTCCGTCAAGGCGGAGACTAAATCTCCATGCAGGATGGGTGTACCGTGTGAAGTCAGGAACCCTCTTTCTTTCCATAGAATCCCGAAATGGTGAACCACCCCGAAGGCGTATTGGCTGTCGGTGTATATGTTAACTGTCGTGCCAGCTGCTAAAATACATGCTCGTGTGAGGGCAATGAGTTCTGCTGCCTGGGCGGAACGTTGGGCAATACGGGCTGTTTCTAGAATGGTTCGGGCTGTGGTGACAGCGTATGCAGCTGAGGTGGTGCCGTCGGGGAGTTTGATGCACGAACCATCCACCCATAGTTCTCCATCTGGCTCTAGAAAGGCGGTGTCTCTGAGGTCTACTCTACTTTTTGTTTGTTCATCGGTTAGTGTCACACAGTCGTGTAGTGGAGCCACGTTAGAATCGTTCTCGGGTAGGGGTAACAGTGTGGCTGGATTGAGGGTGGTGCATCGCTTTAGGGTAATGTGCGGTGCTAGCAGGGTCAACTCATATCCTGTCAGTCGGGCGCTAGTCAAGTGTTGGGTTTTGGTCTGGTTCAGTAGTGTGTCGACTGCATGGGGTACTAAAACAGTGACTGGATTGGAGAGCACTATTCCTTCGCTCTGGCGTATTGATACCGCTGCAGCTGCCACAGCGCGCAGGCACGCTGGCAGTGCTCTGGCTACTGGATCGAGGGTGGCAGAAAAATATGCACAAGGGCGTTGTTTGTGACCAATTGATTGTGTTAGGACAGACAATGCACATCCCTCCCTTTCGTGTGTGTAGAGGAAGAATGGTTTGGAGTAATCTGGGGTTCCTAGGACTGGTGCTGAGCAAAGGGCATTGCGTAGTTCTTTAAAGGCTGTCTGGCATTCGGGGGTCCAGGGGAGAGGTGAGGGGATGTCCTTAGCTAGGAGGGAGAGAAGGGGTTTGACAATGAGGCTAAAGTTCGGTAACCACTGTCTGCAAAACGAGGTGAGGCCTATCAAAGAGCGGACTTGCTTCTGATTTTTGGGGACAGGGGTGTCTAGAATTGTCTGGATCCTGTCAGGCGTGAGTTTTCTCCCTTCTTTTGATAAAAGGTGACCCAAATAGGTCACTTGTGATTTACAGAACTGCAGTTTCTTTCGGGAGACCTTGTGACCATTCTCAGCAAGGAAATGGAGTAGTTTGATGGTGGCTGTGACGGCTATTGGTATGGTGTCTGCTGCTAGAAGGATGTCGTCTACATATTGTATTAGTGCCACTCCATCTGGCAATTGTATGGCGTCCAACTGTCTTTTAAGCGCCTGGCTATAGATACTTGGGCTCTCAGTGTACCCCTGAGGTGCTCTACAAAATCTATACGAACGGGAATTTAGGGTAAATCCAAAAAGATAGCGGCTGTCCTCGTGTATAGGTATGGAAAAGAAGGCGTTCTTGAGGTCGATCACAGTGAAGGTGGTGGCAGTGGAGGGGATTAAAGTCAAAATTGTCGTGATGTCGGAAACTACTGGGTATTGTGGTACTACGATTTTGTTTACCTCCCGCAGGTCAATGATGAAGCGGTAGGCTTTCCCATCTCCCTCTCCCTGTCTCTTTACAATCGGTAGTATGGGACTGTTACAAATGTTGCTCACTACTTCCTCTACCACCCCTGCCTCTACCAAAGAGTGTATGATCTCTGTTAGTGCTTTCTCACCCTCTGGCGATATTTTGTACTGCGGTACCTTCGGTAGGGTTGCGTCCTGTCGTATTGTTACGTGTACTGGGTCAATCATCATTCGTCCTACGTCTGAATCAGCCCTAGCCCATAAGTGTGATGGCAAAGTGTCCAGTAGGGATGTGTCAGTCTCAGAGATGGAAAACATGTGCTGAAAAGGGTTCTCTCTATGGCGTTGGGGGTTGTCATACAGGATGACACGCACTCCGTCTGGTGAGCATCTGATAGTCGCATGGAAGTGTTTCAAAAGGTCGAGGCCCATAATGGCGTCTGGGGTGTTAGATGAGAGGAGGAATGTCGTTTCGACGCCATTGCTGTCAAGATTAAAAGGGATGGGTCGGGACAAAGGGTTGGTGGAGGGCGTACCGTCAAATCCTATTGAGGTCACATGTGAGCCTGACAAGGGTGCCCTTGGAATCAGTCGTTTGGATAGTGCACTACGTGTTGCTCCTGTGTCTACCAAAAATGGCGACCTTGTGCCCAGGACCTCAGCGGTAACATAAGGGCCTTGCTGATCAACGCAGAGCTCGACTGGATCCCTCCCTTGCCCCTGGCTGTCCTATGCAAAGTCGTACGTATTGTCATAATCTGTCTGTTGGTACTGATTCTGTCTGGGATGGTCAAATGCGTTCACTCTTCCTGGCCTTTCCTCGCTTGCTTCACTCGCGTACCCTCTCCCACGTCCTCTTCCTCTCTGTCCACTTGCTATTTCCCTCGCCCCTCTGCCCCTAGCAGCTCCTAACAAAGCCGGGCATTGGGATTTCCAGTGTCCATATTTTTTGCAAAATGCACATTGATCCTGTCCTAGGTCTTGGCGTCCTACATATGATGTAGATGGATTGTTCCTAGGTGGCTGTACTCTAGGGGTATTCTGCTGGTTTCCTCCCCTATATTGCTCCCCTCCTGTATTCGCCCCCTGGAGTTGTGCTATCATTACCCTTTCCTTCAAGTCCTTCTTTTTCCTTTCTGTAGCCCTGTCATTTTCGTTTCTCTGATGCTCGTAATACTGGGCCATTTGGAGAATGGCCGTCGGTTTAGATGCTGCCCAACTACTTTCGCTGGCTTGTAGTTTCTGGGATACATCTGGCAGTAATCCTTTGACGTAGTTCTGCACAAATAAGTGGTGTCCGGTTGCGGTGGACATGTCTTGTCCACTGTAATCAGAGAACACAGTTTCAAATCTGGAGAAGTACTCTGAGACGTCCTCTTGTGGTTTCTGGCAGCATGCGGTTACTATGGACCAGTCTATCTTTTTCTCTGGGATCAGCGTTTTCACTTTCTGCACTATTTTGTCAGGGAGGTCTAATATTGCTTTAACTGGTTTTTGACCAGGGTTCCGCTGTTTATCTAGTGTGTCGAGTTGTTCCCAGGTATGACCAAACAGTTCGGTATGGTTTACTTTCTTAACCTGTTTCCACACATCTGCTGGCAAACATAACCCGAAGAACAAGTCTATGTCGGCAAGTGTCATTATTGTTGATCCCAGAGCGGTACCTAGCTCGGCGTAAAAGGCGGTGGGGTTCTTTCGTAAATCCGGCAAAGATTTACGGAAGGTCAGGATGTCCTGTCTGTCCCATGGCTGATACACCCAATTGTAGACCACCCTTCCTCTAGCGTCTTGATGGTTTATATCGTCATTAGTCCCTTGTCCTCTAGGAGGTACCCAGTAAGGGGCAGCTTCTTTTATTGGCATCATGCTATCTGTTTTTTCCACTGGGGGTCCTGCTACCTTAGTTGTCCTGTCCCTATCTATCTGTCCTTGTTCTATGAGGTGACGCAATACTTCTAGTGTGGATGAAAATAGTTCTGCAACATCGTTGTCGCCTTCATCTCCGATGTCTACCTTCCTGTAGAGAGCCACTAATCGCTCGGGCCCTACGTTTTGGTACTTCTCTTCATATGCAGTAAGGGTGTGGTAACAGAGACGTACAATAAAGTATCGTTTGCGGTTTTCAACATAGGAGTCGCATATGTCTGTTACGTGTTCTTCTGTTTCTTTCCTATCTATGAGGGTTTTAACTATTTTATCAATGCCTGCTCGCTCATTTTTACTTAATCGCGGGACCCTGGGCGCTCCTATTTCCTTGGTTCCTACCTCTACTACTGCCTCCTTTGATGAGGCATTTGGTGTGGGTGGCTCGGTGGGAGCAGAGGTGGTGGAGACTGAGGCGATCGTGCCATCTCCAGCTATACTTTGGGGGTCCTGGCGTTGTACTACGGGATGAGTAGGGGCATAAGGGGGTGGCATGTATATCATTGGGGGACCTAACAATAAATCATCATCTACCCCCTGTTTTGCTGGTAACTCGGGGTAAAGAGTTAAGGGCGTTCTAACAGGGCATTGACCTGATATTTTTGATTCCTGTTCCTTTTTATCGATTTCCTTTTCTTTTAGTTCTTCTTCTAACTTTTTACAGGCTTGGTAAGCTGATTTTCGCGTTTCTTTATCTTGTCTAGCTTCGTCTCTTTTCTTTCGTTGAGCTGCTTCTTTTCGCCATAAACCAAAACTATCAAACATGGCTGGTCTAGCTTTCTTTTTGTGGAGAGCTAATTCTAACGTTTCTATTTTAGCGGGATCGAAAGATCCCGTCAGTGGCCACTGATTTACCCGGTCCTTCCTAGTGTACTTATGCCATAGTTTGCTATAAGCTACGGTGGCTAATCCATATTTTACGTACATGTCCTTGTTAGGGGTGCCTTCCGGCGGTGCCGGATGACTGACCTCTAACAAACGGTCCGGTCCAAAACAATCAAACAATCTAGAGAAAACAGGCATGACGTATTTAGCGGTCAAAATGAATATCTCAATTAATGTTAGACAAAAGTCTGCACTACCTGTCCTTCGCTGTCTGCAAAGAGAGAATATTCCTATTCTACGTTGTTTGCAAGCAGGGAATGTCTCAAATAACTCAAAAAGGAATACTAGTATTTCTATCAATCAATCAATTTAAGTCATGTTTTCTCACGACCTTACCCGGACCGTATGGACAGTTCTTAGTCTTCCCCTTCCAGCGCCTGGTTGTCCTCTCACTCCAACAATCAATGCGGCGTTCCTGTAAGGCCCCAGTCAGGACCGCAGGTCACTCGAGAGAGGTCCGTTCGGAACCGGTGAAGTTCAGTCAATTGGCAGCCAGACGAGGGTCTCTTTCAGGCAGGTGCACTCCAATCATTTAGTCGTTCACTCCGTCGTTAGGACCTCTCTACTGGACCCACGTGTCTCTGATGGGCCCCCAGTTGGGTCGCCAATTTGTGAAAAGCAGCGAGTCTCCTGGGATCCCCAATGCTGCCCGGCGCAAAGTCACCTTTAATCCACTTTGGATTCACTATCTAAAATAACGAGGCAGGCGCTGGAAGCTGGAAGGCAAGAAAAAGGTTTATTACTCTTAGAGGAGACCACGTCAACTGCTGACACCAGGATGTCTTCAGGGAGGTGTTCTACTGGCAATGCTTCTGACTCTTCCTTTTATACAGTTTTACACAATGTATTTGTTTCTTTTATCATGGTTACAAGCTTGGAGTCTCCGCCCCGGGCAGGTTGTCACACAAGCCTGACATTGTTTTATCAACATGGTTACACAAGCCCAACATTAACTCTCCTCCCACCCAGGTCAAAAACAGACAATTTAATTGCAGCTGGACCTTGCTTCAGGGTCTAAAAGCGAGTGAGACCGGCCAGATCTAAGAGTCCGTTCTGTTGATAAGAACAGGTCCCATTGTTGGCAAAAAACCAGTCTTGCTGTGTGTAGTGCAATAAACCATGTTTGCAAGAGTCTGTTTGGTATTTGTAACCCGTTTGTGCAGGGATGAGAGGAAAGACGAGTTTGAGGCAGCAGGTGATGTTGATGTTTGTCGTGGAAATAGTTTATAGCCCCCAGCACACATATCAGGTTTGGTCAGAGAGTCAGAAGGCTGCTAGAGGACAGGGTGAAATGAAGGTGACCAACAGAGTACAAAATGGCTGTGGTAAATCAGAATGACTGTAGTTTATGTGCACGTAGGAACTTTCATCAGACAAGATGGCGCAGAATGTTCATTATTGTGTTTTGTTCTTAACAGAGATGCAAAGTGGGCGTACCCCGGATGGACTACGTTGCAAATATCGCCGATGTTCACATCGCGATATTTACAAGGCAGCCCACAGGATTATAGCAGACGTTAAATTTTGGCGAAAACGGCCGTTTGGCCAAAATCTAACGTCTGCTACATTCCTGACTTACCTATGATAGACATAGGAGGTGGATTATGCTGATACGACCACAGGGTCGTATCAGCAGAGTTATCGCCGTTTTGAAAGGGAACATCGCTGGAAAACCAGCGATGTTCCCTGCAAACCGGCGATAACCCTCGCTATCTCTGGAATTTTTATCGCCCTGGAGAAACGCGTTGTTAATAACGCGCTACCAGGGCGATAAATTCCAAAGATAGCCTGCGTTAGGAAATACGTCGCTAATCACGGCCAGCGATAATTATCGCTGGCCGTTGATAATATGCCCCTTATATTCATAATTTATTACAGCGCCTCAATGTTCCCTCTGAAAAAACCCCTCGGTTCAGCTGCTGGAGGCGGCCATCTTCGCCAGAGTAGGACTTCCGCTATGACTCTGCCCTAGAGCGGAATTCAGAATATCCGCCCATGTTGGCAAATGCCTCATCCATGGAAATGTAGTCTATGAATTTGCTGCCACCAAGCATGTTTATCAGCTCCGCTCTCAATTTTAGAAAATTGTAATCAGAAGTATTTAGCATATTTCATAATACCTCATGAAGTGAAATCACAACCTTCTCATCGATTAATATTATTTATTTGAGAGTTTTATAGAGCGCTAGCTAGATCCGAGGGTATCGGAGCGCTTTAGTGTGAACAAGTTCCAAACAGTGATCAGGGGGCTCTTTAGGGGTTGACATTGTATATAGTTAGAGGGAGTAAAAAACGATACATCGTCATAGGTACATCAGAGAGTAAAGGATAATACAGCGCTATAGATCAGTGGCGTTATCGACAAATGTAGCCGCTGTGTGGGTCGGCGATCGTAGTGAGTGATCCTGTCTGCGTGGTGGGTACCAGGGTACGACTTCTCAGGTTGGTAGCGGGTTGAGGTATGTCTGATGACATGAGAAGTGACATCAGAGAAATGACGAAAAAAACACCATTATCTCACTGAGGTAGTCTTGTCAGTTACACACATAGCACAGAAGAACCCTGAGGCCCACAGAGGATTCTTCCATCAGTAGAGGGGTCTGCAAGAGTTCTCCCCCTGAGAGGGTATGGCTTGCTGAAACCTCTGCAGCGCCTAGAAGCCGCGCTGCAGGTCAGAGCGCCGAGGAGAAGGAACAATAACCCCTCCAGTAAAAAGGAGAGAGAAAAAGGGAGGAGTGAGGAGAAGGAGAGATGTGTAGGGCAGGAAGGCGCGAGAAGGATGGAGACAGAAAAGAATGGGAGAGAAAGCATGGCTGTGGGAAAAGAGGGAGAAACGGGAAGCAAGAAGAAGTAAAGGGAAACGGGATTAAATAAAGAGAAGAGATGAGATTAAGACGCTATGAACAGAGAAGGACAAGAGCTCTACACAATGAAGCGGGAGGCGGGAGACAGAAGCATCTCTGAGTCAAGGGAGTGGGTGATGCAGAACAGATGTAAAGGACGAGGTACCGAGGAGACAGAGAAAAGAAAACGGTGCCCGGAATGAGGGAGGGGAATAGTTAATAAAGAGCAAAGAGGATAAATGCGTTAATTGGGACTCCCTTCAGAATAAAATCTGTAACAACAATGCCCCTACGAAAGGCAGAATAGCGCATGCCCATTTAAATGACGGTTCCTCTTTTAAGTAACTGGGATTGGTTCATCCCAGAATACAGGAGCCCCCCCATCCCCCTCCTCCACAGCCCCCCATGGCCCATGCCCCCTCCTCCCGGCCCCTTCACTGATGCTCTCATTCTGGCAGCCTCCGCCCGGTTCCTCTGGACGCTCACTCACTCACTCTCGTTTGCACGTGCTTCCTCGGCGCCATATCTTTATATAGCCCCCCTACCTACGCTTTGGTTTTAAGCCCTTGAGAGGCCAGGCTGCTGGATTAGCTCGAAGAGAGAAGCTTTTGAAGCTTTTCTAAAAGGGCAAATGCTATTCCATAAACTCGGCTGGGCTGGTACCGCGTGCCGCGACCTCTGACCTGTGATGGGGAGTCCTGGCGATCATCTTGATAGATTCACGGTGCCGTGGAGCAGGCTAGACTCTTTTCAGCGCCTCGAAGTACACTTTCTAGCTCTAATACCCAATAAAACACAGCAACATGCAAATAGAGCGAAAAGGAGAGAGGGAGAACTCAGAAAAGAAGAGAGGAGAATGGATAAAAGACATTTAGGCTTGGTAAAATGTGAGCAAAGACAAAGGCACGCCGGATCGTTAATAAAACAATATTAATTGCCTGCCACGAGAAACAGAACAGACCAAAGACAGGGAATTATGCGAGTCTGTGACCACAGCGTTTTCCGCATAATTATGGAATTGCCACAATTGCCACATAATCCATCATCTGTCTCAAAATGTTTCACCCCTCAAACGGATCAAGTTACTAAAAGTATGGCAACACGTTTCCCGGCGCAGTAGAAAGCCTTTCGCAAAGATTGACTGGTCATCTTTCAAATGATTACTGCTGTATCTGGGCGTTATACTGGTGAGAATGAAGTGAAATGCTTGCTCAGACAGTGTTACCATGTGGAAAAAGGACAAAATAACGAAATAATTCTATCACAAAATGTGCTGCATTATGACGCATCATTTACCTTTTCTTTCTGCACAATTTAGACAATCATGCCGCATAATTTGGTCCTCACCTGTCTGCATCCCTCCAGTGGCCCTGAAGATGGCAAACAGGATTAATGCGCCCGCTGCACGTCTACATACCGGCAATGACAGCTTAGACGTTCATCCTTCACAGGGCACTAAAATATTAAATAATGTCATCTATCATTTAAAGCGTAACAGTGAGAGAGAGAATGTTTTGTGGTGTGCGCTTTAATAGTACAAAATTCAAATCAGAGAACGATGGGAAAGCCCCGTTAAAAGACAAGGAGGGCCGCTGCGACAGCGCATGAGAAGACCAGCCTACTTAAAACGAATTAAACTTTTAAAGCCATCTCTGACTGAGCGTGCAAAAAGCGTAACATTTTAAAAAATAAGCTGAGTTTTCTGCCTGGATACTTCCTGAGCTGATAAGGCGCTGGGACAATAAAGTCTGGAGCGCCGCAATCTGTCAGGATTTATTCTGCATTCAAAAAGGCTGAATGAGGACTGGATGCCTCCCTAATGTGCAGGTAATGCCAAGTTTTATCAGCTCCCAGGCACATGTTCTCTCGGCAGGAGTGAATCCTCTCTGCCCGGCTCACAGCATCTCACCGAAGCAGGGAGAGGCGCTGAGCAGGCGTGAGCGCCACTGCAGAGGCAGGCCCCCAAAGACCGACTCCAGGAACCATTGTATCCTGTTCAGGACTAGAGGTCCAAGGCGGCGGATGTCGAAGGATGAGGGAGTGAGGGGTGTCCATAGAAGGCGAGTTCTAACAGCGTGGAGCCTTCACGCAGGGTACCCATAGAACCAACCCATAATTAGTTGCTCATTGTCAACAAACGATCCCTGCTCGCAAAGCAGGGACACTTAGAGACAGCATAGAACCGTCCTATACACTACACAAGTGGTCCAATGTTACTCATTCCTGACAGAGGATCCCTGCTTCGCAATGCAGGGGTACTCAGAGAAACCCAAGGGACAGACAGCATAGAACCGTCCTATACACTACACAAGTGGTCCAATGTTACTCATGCCTGACAGAGGATCCCTGCTTCACAACGCAGGGGTACTCGGAGAAACCCAAGGGACAGACAGCATAGAACCGTCCTATACACTACACAAGTGGTCCAATGTTACTCATGCCTGACAGAGGATCCCTGCTTCGCAACGCAGGGGTACTCGGAGAAACCCAAGGGTCAGACAGCATAGAACCGTCCTATACACTACACAAGTGGTCCAATGTTACTCATGCCTGACAGAGGATCCCTGCTTCGCAACGCAGGGGTACTCAGAGAAACCCAAGGGTCAGACAGCATAGAACAGTCCTATACACTACACAAGTGGTCCAACGTTACTCATGCCTGACAGAGGATCCCTGCTTCGCAACTCAGGGGTACTCAGAGAAACCCAAGGGTCAGACAGCATAGAACCATCCTATACACTCACCAAGTGGTCCAATGTTACTCATGGCTGAAAAAGGACCCCTGCTTCGCAACGCAGGGGTACTCACAGAAATTTGAGCCTCAAACAGCATGGTGTCTTCCTTTAGGCTACACGAGTAGTTGATTGTTCCTCAGGGTCAACGAAGGATTCCTGATTTGCAATTCCGGGGTACTGGCGGAATACCGAGTCTCAAATAGCATAGAACCATCTTATAGTCTGCCCAAGTAGTCCATTATTCCTCAACGTTGACAGAGGAACACAGCTTTGCAGCGCAAGGACACTCATAGAAATCTGAGGCTCATATAGGATAGAACCTTCCTATAGGCTGTCACAAGAATCCATTGCTTCTTATAGTGGACAAAGGCTTCCCGACTCTGACGTAGGAGTGCCATCAAAAACCTGAGGCTTGAACACCATAGAATCTTCCTATCAGCTGCCCAAGGAGTCCATTGATCCTTATAGTGAACAAAAGGTACACACCTCACATGACAGGGGTACGCAAGGCTCGACAGCGTAAAGCTATCCAGTGATCTGTTGAGAAAACAACTGGTTGGAGACCCTAAAGTTGATTACACAAAGGCCTTGCAAAAGATTCTTCATCGTTCCCCTTGTTTGACAAGAGATCCTGATCGGTACATAGACTGCTCACTCTGAAGGTGTAAACGATTCTTCATCGTTCCCTTCGTGTGACAAGCGATCCTGATCGGTAGATAGACTGCTCACTCTGAAGGTGTAGACGATTCTTCATCGTTCCCTTCGTGTGACAAGAGATCCTGATCGGTAGATAGACTGCTCACTCCGAAGGTGCAAACGATTCTTCATCGTTCCCTTCGTGTGACAAGAGATCCTGATCGGTAGATAGACTGCTCATCCTGATCGGTAGATAGACTGCTCACTCTGAAGGTGTAAACGATTCTTCATCGTTCCCTTCGTGTGACAAGCGATCCTGATCGGTAGATAGACTGCTCACTCTGAAGGTGCAAACGATTCTTCATCGTTCCCTTTGTGTGACAAGAGATCCTGATCGGTAGACTGCTCACTCTGAAGGTACAAACGATTCTTCAACGTTCCCTTTGTGTGACAAGAGATCCTGATCGGTAGATAGAATGCTCACTCTGAAGGTGCAAACAATTCTTCATCGTTCCCTTCGTGTGACAAGAGATCCTGATCGGTAGATAGACTGCTCACTCTGAAGGTGCAAACAATTCTTCGTTGTTCCCTTTGTGTGACAAGAGATCCTGATCGGTAGATAGACTGCTCGCTCTGAAGGTGCAAACGATTCTTCATCGTTCCCTTCGTGTGACAAGAGATCCTGATCGGTAGATAGACTGCTCATCCTGATCGGTAGATAGACTGCTCGCTCTGAAGGTGCAAACGATTCTTCATCGTTCCCTTCATGTGACAAGAGATCCTGATCGGTAGATAGACTGCTCATCCTGATCGGTAGATAGACTGCTCGCTCTGAAGGTGCAAACGATTCTTCATCGTTCCCTTTGTGTGACAAGAGATCTTGATCGGTAGATAGACTGCTAACTCTGAAGGTGCAAAAGATTCTTCATCGTTCCCTTTGTGTGACAAGAGATCCTGATTGGTAGATAGACTGCTCACGCTGAAGGTGCAAACGATTCTTCATCGTTCCCTTTGTTTGACAAGAGATCCTGATCGGTACATAGACTGCTCACGCTGAAGGTGCAAACGATTCTTCATCGTTCCCTTTGTTTGACAAGAGATCCTGATCGGTACATAGACTGCTCACGCTGAAGGTGCAAACGATTCTTCATCGTTCCCTTTGTTTGACAAGAGATCCTGATCGGTACATAGACGGCTCACGCTACAAATGGACTCCATTGTCTTCTGTAATGAACACGAGCTGCGACTGGTAGGTGCCTGCGGAAACCCTGGGCCTGGCCAGAGTAGGACCTTTCAATAGACTGTTGCCAGACTCTATTGTTTGAGATGATAGGCAACATTTCACCTGTAGTGAGTGCCAAAGAATAAGGGGTGTGGAGAGATGTAGAGCGCGTTCACAGCACTTGAACATCTGATGACTGGGAAGCCTTCAGGACTCTTTAGAAACCACTTACTCACATTCAGACAAAGTGTACCAGGCAGTGGGCGCCCAACGATGGAACATCCATGAAAGTCCAAGACTTTGCTCGCGTGAAGCCTTCCCCTAACTGTACCCAGAGTACTTGAATTTGAGTCTCAGGCAGTGGGTGCCCAATGATGGAGCATCCTCGAAAGTCCAAGACCTGGCTCATCCGATGCCTTCTAAATATTGCACAGAGAGCATTGTTCTATTAACTGGAATACGAGTCCCAAGAAAGGGCATCCAATGATGGAGCATCCATGAAGGTCCAAGACCTGTCTCATCTGAACCCTTTACATAATTGCACCGCAAATTGTTCCATTAACTATTAATATTCGCTGTCTTCCAATAACTGGACAATTGTTCCATACACTGGAGCAAGTCCAGCAGAGCAGACATCCAATGATGGGGCATCCTTGAAAGTCCAAGACCTGTCTCATCCGACCCTTCACATACCGGCACCGCAAATTGTTCCATTAACTATTAATATTCGTTGTCTTCCAATAACTGGACAATTGTTCCATACACTGGAGCAAGTCCAGCAGAGCAGACATCCAATGATGGGGCATCCTTGAAAGTCCAAGACCTGGCTCAACCAGTGCCTTCCAATAACTGTACCCCGACCGTTGTTCCGCACACTGGAGCGAGTCCCGCAGAGTGGACGTCCAATGAAGGGGCATCCATCCTTCCAAAACCTCACCCAGACAAATGTTCAGTGCTGTCCCGAATGGACTAGCTGGTCTGTGCCATTATATAAAAGGACCAACCGTACAGGAGAAGCCGCAGGCCCCGTGTAATAAAAGCAATAGACGTTTATACAATGCTTAATAAGCAATTCAGTTTCACCTCACCATCTGCAGGTCACACAGAGGTCAGGGGGCAACAGTCAGTAACTGCTAGGCCACGTCACCTCTAAATGGGCGCTGCCCTCATGAGTGACCCGTAGCTCGAGTCTCCTGGACCATTCATCAAGGGGTTCACGTGGGACCTGCCCGCATCACCTCAGCAGACTGAACAGACAGCACTAAAATGGGATGACAGGCCTCCCCAATTCTACTATTTGTAACAAACCCTTAGATATATCTATTGAAGAAGTCACTAAACCTCTCTGAATACTGCCTTCATAGAATCTAGATAGCTAAGTTAGTGCATGTACCTAGATTATTACATTGAAGATGTCGCCTACACATATGTCCCTGTAGCTTGTGTTTTAACCCACTGAACTATCTCTGGGGAATTCGAATCAGGGAGTTTCTGATAAAACATAAATCACTGCAATAGGCACATTCATCCCGAGTATCATTCAGTATCTGAGGGCTTATTCACAAACTGCATTTTGTACTGTAGTAGTACTACAAACATACTAAACAATCATTCGCAATGCAATCGTTCTCGCATTTGTGAAAATTAGAGATGTTGGCGTTGTAAATGACAATGTTTTTTACTTATGTTTTTTTGTTTGCAGTGGCGTGATCATTTAGACAAAAAAAGTACACGCTACACCATATTATAAGCTTTCACAGCAACTGTGCAGTAAAGCAGCTTTGGTTTGTATTGACTCATAGACAGTGAGGGTAGGAATCTAAAAGTGTTTACTCAGGCACCCTAAGGAAAGATCGAGAGGGTGACGCACTCAGGGGCACCAAGAGTGCGATCAGGAAACTGAAACAAGGGAAAGAAGAGGGTGCAATGAGAGATAATGAAGGAATGGAGGGATACTGGGGGAACTGGAAAAGGAAGGCACAGTCAAAGACATGGAGGAAGGAGAGCAGAGCGTGCCCTCAATAACCCAGAGGGAAGGGAATAAGGAGGGGTCAGTCAGCTTAGTCAGTGAAACGAGGAAGAGGAGACGTGGCGCACTTACGCAGTACCTGTAGTTAAAGTACTGGGCTCCTGAAACGCGTTACATAGGATCTGATTACTTGGAAGTATAGAAACCTGACATAAGATAACCCTGATCACTTCTCAGTTCTCAGGGGAGTGACAGTTTGCTTGACTGTTTAACATAAACAGTGTGTTTTGCAGTTGTGAAATTACACATATTGACATAAAGTATATTGTGCTACGGAGCTTGGAACTGAGCAATGTGGAGACTGTTTGTCAGCGCAGTGCTCGCTGCAGAAATTAGAATATGGGGGTATGACCCAGGGGACAGAGGGTTCATGGGAGAGAGGGTATGAGAAAGGAATGAAGCAAGTGAGTGAAAGAAGGAAATGAGATCAAGGGAGATGAACAGGGGAGGTGGGAAGAAGGAAGAAAGGAGAGGTGGCGGGTAGGATGCATCGAGGAGGAAGAGAGGGAAGAAAGTAGGGATGAATAAAGGAGCAATACAGGAACAGAGGGAGGAAGTAACAATGGAATAAAAGGAGCGACAGGAAGAGTGAGAGCAAGGTAGAAGGGAGGAACAGAGTGAGCGAGGGACGGAGAGAGAAGAAGGGAATGAATGAAAGAGGAAAGGACTTGGATGAAGACAGACATGCATGAATAGTGTAAGAGAGCCAGAATTTGAAATTCAGCCAGAGACTGAAACTCTAGTGAACGGGTAGACAGGAGAAGGGGTAGATCAGGGGTTTCCAACCAGTAGCTTGTGAGCTACTGTAGCTATCCAGCTACCTCTGATTAGCTCATCTGTGTGCAGCCCAGCTTATTAAATTAGACAGCTTTTGCTTGGTTGAATTAATATACATAGAACAAAATTGTAATTATACAACACTAATAATATTAGTAGCTCTCAGTTCGTTTCATTGAACATAAGTAGCTCTCAGTAAAGAACAGGTTGGAGACCCCTGGGGTAGATGGACATAGAAATGAAATGAATGAATTAAAGATAAGATTTATATTGTGCAGTCAGGTTCCCAGTAAGAAGACTCTGCCCTGTGGTGGTAGTGGCAGGGTTAGCAGAACACATAGTACAATCCCGACTCTATTTCCACATTACAATACCCCATATGCAGTAGCTCTGGCAGCAGGGCGTCGTAGTGAAAGAGGAAGTCACGTCACAATGCCGGAGTGCTGAAGTAAGAATTTAAAGGTGGAGGCACCAACCATTCGGAGGAGCCAGCCTAGAGGACACCACGTAAGTGAGCTGGTGACGACCGGAAAGCCAGAGACTGATGATCTATTGAATGGGTCGGTGAGAGAAGGGGTTGATGGACGTAGAAATGAAATGATTGAATTACTGCAAAAAAACACAATAGAATGTTTTAAAAGTTGAGTGGGGCGACCGCACAGAACAAAAGAAAGGCGCGCGGCCGCGATTGTTAAAGATAAAGCGCAGCATGGCACGCTACAAAAAACCCCCCAATCGAATGTTTTAAATGTTGAGTTGGGCGAGCCGTGCAGAACAAAAGAAAGCTGTACGGTTGCCATGTTAAAGATAAAGCGCGGTGTGCCACTCTGCAAAAATAAAAAATATTGAATGTTGGCTTGTACGCACTCTTACTGAGAAGCCCATGCTAAGCAACTGAAACAAAATAAAAATAAAACTCTAATTACATGAACAACGCGTCTGGGAAGTGCGGTCGGGGAAGTGCGTAGCTGTCATGCTTGGAAAGACAACTATGACGAAAAAGTAATTAACAAAAGAGTGCTCAGAAACTGTAAATAAAACAGAGAGAGTAAGGTCACATGTAACAGGGGAGGTCCTCATGGGAGGTTACAACAGTAGAAAAGGAGGGACTAAGGAGGGACTACTAAACAAATTAGCCAAAGAAAAAGAAGAATTTCCAAAAAACAGTCAAAGGAGCCAATTAAAAACATGGGCAGAAGATGGGGCAGAGATTAATGCCCATATTCTGGACACAGCATGTCTCAAAGAGACAGCGCATGCGCTGCCTAGGTGAGACCTAAAAATGCTATTCACAAATCTACATGCGGAGCTTCTTCCTCCATCTCTCCTATTTTTTTTTTGAGCTGAGATATACAACTTGACTGCAGAGTCCATGCATTCATAAGTATACGTTTTAATAGTAAATGTGGGAGGGACAGAGGGGAGTGGCTAGAAAATGGGCCAATCATTGGTACTGTAACACACTCCCGCAGGAAATAATGGAGTTAGGGACTTAAAATAAAACCTCATAGGAAATAATATTAGATTAAGCTAAAATGATTAAAGTAGTTATAAAATATAAATACATTTTATATTTAATGATAAAAAAATGTACATTTTTTTATATATAATCTCTTTTTTAGTTTTTTATGACTTCAGTATATAGCAAAGGAACATGACATTTAAACCAAAATTGAAGATCGAACATTTGTTCACCCCTGCTTGTATCTGTTGCACCGAAAACATTGTTTCACTGGATTCATGCATATAATCTTCTACCATATACTCTCTCGATATCTCTGCCACCCCCCCAGACTCTGTGATGTTTCCGGTGGCATCCCCGGGCATATATATATCGATCTTTCTCTGATGTAACACAAGTCCATCTCTGCCTTCCATTACCATGTGGCCGGAGCCAGGGACTGGCAGAAGTAGTGCGCAATGTCTTGTTTCCCTATCACTAGGCCCAATTGGATCAATGTTCGTTCAGCAGAGGTAAATCGCCCATCAGCTCGGAAATGAATAAGTGCCATATTAGGTGTAAGGGTGATTATCTAGGCAAGGCTAGCCCCGAATCCCACCTCAATCAAGTATGGACGGTGGACCGGGCAACTCCAAACAGTGTGTCAGAACTCACACACCCCCTCCCAACAGCTCAGGCAGCAGTGGCGGCCAGCAGCAAACAAAACTGGTGGGACAAATATTTAACGCACTGACAGGCACTGGTAAAAAAAAAAACAGCAGTGCCATTTGGCTCAGCTCCAAAGATCTCAATCGTGGTCCGTTTTAAACAGTGTTTATAACGGGCCAAGATTGAGAGCTCTGGAGTTGAGGCTGAAGGCACTTTGAGATACTCACAGTGACTGTCAGAGACTTCATTTAAATTGAAATAAAGAAATAAAAATGTACTTACCTGTCTCAGCACTCGGTGGCTCCTCCAGCACAGGCAGCAAGCTCCCAGAGCCTCGTCCAACTCCCCTCTACCGATGCTGGTGCTGCTCTCATGCTGCTGAGAACAGTGCCAGGTCTCATGCTGCTTAAGAGGCATGAGAGCAGTGCCAGGATTGTTTGGGGCGCCCTTGTCCGATGCTCCTTCAGGCCCTGGAGGCCTGTGCTTGCTCTCCACCCGGCTGTCTAAGACAGCTCGGGTTGGAGAGTTTAAAGTGCGCATGTCAAGCTGGCTGTCGCAAGAGAGACAGCCAAAATAACATGCACACTTTAAACTGAAGTGCACTATGCTCACTGTTCCTCAGTGCTGCCGGCCCCGCCCTCTCAGACTGGGCTGCTTGCCAGAATGAAAGATAAAATGGTAATAAATTTGTTTTATTACCATTTTATTTTTTGTGTTTCCCTTCACTTTCAGCGGTGAGGTGTTGCCCTGTTGCCCTCATGGCGGCGCCGCCGCTTTTAACAGGCAGGCGGTGTATCAGATACGTGCAAGCGCCAAAGGCACTGTGGGGTCAGTTATGTACGGTCCATGTACTGGAAGTGAATAAGGTGAGAGCGTATTGATCAATAGAGAGTTATAGATGAGGGAGAAGAGGTCCATAGCTGGGAAGGACTCCATCCTCAGTTTCACTTCTAGTGGCACTTTCTTGTGCCCTTGTAGATATGGGGTGAACTTCTGCTGTACTCATATTCGTGCATTCCTTCTGTATCCATGTCAGTGCACTTGTTGCTGTACCTAAGTTGGTGCGCTCCTGCTGTACCCATGCCAATGAACTCCTGCTGTACCCATGTAGGTGCACTCCTGCTGTACCCATGTCGGTGCACTTCTGCTGTATCCCATGTCGGTGCACTTCTGCTGTATCCCATGTCGGTGCACTTCTGCTGTATCCCATGTTGGTGCACTTCTGCTGTACCCCATGCGGGTGCACTTGTGCTGTACCCATGTTAATGCACTTCTGCTGTACCCCATGTTGGTGCACTACTAATGTACCCTATGTCGCCGCACTCCTAATGTACTTTATGTGGGTGTACTCCTGCTGTCTGCCATGAGGGTGCACTCGTGATGTACCCCATGTCGGTGCACTCCTGCTGTACCCAGATCAGTGCACTCCTGCTGTATCCCATGTCAGTGCACTCCTGCTGTACCCCATGTCGGTGCACTACTGCTGTACTCCATGCCAGTGCACTCCTGCTGTACCCCATGTCATTGCACTCCTGCTGTACCCCATGTCGGTGCACTCCTGCTGTACCCAGGTCAGTGCATTCCTGCTGTACCCCGTGTCGGTGCATTCCTGCTGTACCCCGTGTCGGTGCACTCCTGCTGTACCCCGTGTCTGTGCACTCCTGCTGTACCCCGTGTTGGTGCATTCCTGCTGTACCCTGTGTCGGTGCATTCCAGCTGTACCCCGTGTCGGTGCACTCCTGCTGTACCCCATGTCATTGCACTCCTGCTATACCCCATGTGGCTGTACTCCTGCTGTACCCCATGTCATTGCACTCCTGGTGTACCCATGTTGGTGCACTCCTGCTGTACCCCATGTCGTTGCACTCCAGCTGTACCCCATGTTGGTGCACTCCTGCTGTACACCATGCCAGTGCACTCCTGATGAGCTGTACCCCATGTGGGTGTACTCGTGCTGTACCCCAAGAGGGTGCACTCGCGCTGCACCCCGTGTCGGTGCACTCCTGCTGCACCCCATGTTGGCGCACTACTGCTGTACCTCATGTCAGTGCACTCCTGCTGTACCCAGGTCAGTGTACTCTTGATGTACTGTGTCAGTGCACTCCTGCTGTACCCCATGTTGGTTCTCTCTTGCTGCATCCCATGCCGGTGCACTCCTGCTGTACCCCATATCAGTGTACTACTGATGTACTGTGTCAGTGCACTCCTGCTGTACCACATGCCAGTGCACTCCTGCTGTACCCCATGTTGGTTCACTCGTGCTGCCTCCCAGCCGGTGCACTCCTGCTGTACCCCATGCCAGTGTACACCTGCTGAGCTGTACTCCCATGTGGCTGTACTCCTGCTGTACCCCATGTGGGTGCACTCGTGCTGTACCCCATGTTGTTGCACTCGTGCTGTACCCCATGTTGGTGCACTACTGCTGTACCTCATGTCGGTCAACTCCTGCTGTATCCAGGTCAGTGCACTCCTGCTGTACCCCATGTCGGTGCAATCCTGCTGTACCCCATGCTGGTGCACTCCTGCTGTACTCCATGTCGGTGCACTTGTGCTGTACCCCATGTGGGTGCACTCCTGCTGTGCCTCATGTGGGTGTACTCCTGCTATACCCTATGTCGGTGCACTACTGCTGTACCTCATGTCAGTGCACGCCTGCTGTACCCAGGTCAGTGCACTCTTGTTGTACTGTGTCAGTGCACTCCTGCTGTACCCCATGTCGGTGCACTCCTGCTGTACCCCATGCCAGTGCACTCCTGCTGTACTCCATGTCGGTGCACTTGTGCTGTACCCCATGTCGGTGCACTACTGCTGTACCTTATGTTAGTGCACTCTCCTGCACCCCATGTCATTGCACTCTTGCTGTACCTTATGTGGCTGTACTCCTGCTGTACCCCATGCCAGTGCACTCCTGCTGTGCCCCATGTCGTTGCACTCCTGCCATACCCCATGCTGGTGCACTCCTGCTGTACTCCATGTCGATGCACTCCTGCTGTACCCCATGCTGGTGCACTCCTGCTGTACCCCACGTCGATGCAGTCCAGCTGTACCATATGTTTGTGCACTCCTGCTGTACCACATGTCGTTGCACTCGTGCTGTACCACATGTCTGTGCACTCCTGCTGTACCCATGTCAGTGCACTCCTGCTGTGACCTTTGTCGGTGCACTACTGCTCTACCACATGTCGGTGCATTTCTGCTGTACCACATGTCGGTGCACTCCCGCTGTACCGATGTTGGTGCACTCCCCGCTGTACCCCATGTTGGTGCACTCCGCTGTACGCCATGTCAGTGCACTCCCGCTGTACCCCATGTCTGTGCACTCCCGCTGTACCCCATGTCTGTGCACTCCCGCTGTACCCCATGTCTGTGCACTCCCGCTGTACCACATGTCATTGTACTCCTGCTGTACCCCGTGGCGGTGCATTCCTGCTGTACCCCGTGTCGGTGCGCTCCTGCTGTACCCTGTGTCGGTGCGCTCCTGCTGTACCCCATGTCGGTGCGCTCCTGCTGTACCCCGTGTCGGTGCATTCCTGCTGTACCCTGTGTCGGTTGCATTCCTGCTGTACCCGTGTCGGTGCACTCCCGCTGTACCCCATGTCGGTGCATTCTTGCTGTACCCCGTGTTGGTGCACTCCTGCTGTACCCGTGTCGGTGCACTCCCGCTGTACCCCATGTCGGTGCATTCCTGCTATACCCCATGTCGGTGCGCTCCTGCTGTACCCCATGTCGATGCGCTCCCGCTGTACCCCATGTCGGTGCGCTCCGCTGTACCTCGTGTTGGTGCGCTCCCGCTGTACCCCGTGTCGGTGCATTCCTGCTGTACCTCGTGTCGGTGCGCTCCTGCTGTACCCCATATCGGTGCGCTCCTGCTGTACCCCGTGTCGGTGCGCTCCTGCTGTACCCTGTGTCGGTGCGCTCCTGCTGTACCCCGTGTCGGTGCATTCCTGCTGTACCCCGTGTCGGTGCATTCCTGCTGTACCCCGTGTCGGTGCACTCCCGCTGTACCCCGTGTCGGTGCACTACCGCTGTACCCTGTGTCAGTGCACTCCCGCTGTACTCCGTGTCGGTGCACTCCCGCTGTAGCCCGTGTCTGTGCACTCACGCTGTCCCCGTGTCGGTGCATTCCCGCTGTACCCCGTGTCGGTGCATTCCCGCTGTACCCCGTGTCGGTGCACTCCCGCTGTACCCTGTGTCGGTGCACTCCTGCTGTACCCCGTGTCGGTGCACTCCTGCTGTACCCCGTGTTGGTGCATTCCCGCTGTACCCTGTGTCAGTGCACTCCCGCTGTACCCTGTGTCGGTGCATTCCCGCTGTACCCCGTGTCGGTACACTCCTGCTGTACCCCGTGTCGGTGCACTCCTGCTGTACCCCGTGTCGGTACACTCCTGCTGTACACCGTGTCGGTGCAGTCCCGCTGTACCCCGTGTCGGTGCAGTCCCGCTGTACCCCGTGTCGGTGCAGTCCAGCTGTACCCTGTGTCGGTGCATTCCTGCTGTACCCTGTGTCAGTGCATTCCTGCTGTACCCCGTGTTGGTGCATTCCTGCTGTACCCCGTGTCGGTGCACTCCTGCTGTACCCCATGTCTGTGCATTCCCGCTGTACCCCGTGTCGGTGCATTCCCGCTGTACCCCGTGTCGGTGCACTCCTGCTGTACCCCGTGTCGGTGCACTCCCGCTGTACCCCATGTCGGTGCACTCCCGCTGTACCCCGTGTCAGTGCACTCCCGCTGTACCCCGTGTCTGTGCACTCCCGCTGTACCACATGTCATTGTACTCCCGCTGTACCACATGTCATTGTACTCCTGCTGTACCCCGTGGCGGTGCATTCCTGCTGGACCCTGTGTCGGTGCGCTCCTGCTGTACCCCGTGTCGGTGCATTCCAGCTGTACCCCATGTCGGTGCATTCCCGCTGTTCCCCGTGTCGGTGCACTCCCGCTGTACCCCGTGTCGGTGCACTCCCGCTGTACCCCATGTTGGTGCATTCTTGCTGTACCCCATGTTGGTGCACTCCTGCTGTACCCCGTGTCGGTGCACTCCTGCTGTACCCCATGTCGGTGCATTCCTGCTATACCCCATGTCGGTGCGCTCCTGCTGTACCCCATGTCGATGCGCTCCCGCTGCACCCCATGTCGGTGCGCTCTCGCTGTACCTCGTGTTGGTGCGATCCCGCTGTACCCCGTGTCGGTGCACTCCCGCTGTACCCCGTGTCGGTGCACTCCCGCTGTACCCCATGTTGGTGCATTCTTGCTGTACCCCATGTTGGTGCACTCCTGCTGTACCCCGTGTCGGTGCACTCCTGCTGTACCCCATGTCGGTGCATTCCTGCTATACCCCATGTCGGTGCGCTCCTGCTGTACCCCATGTCGATGCGCTCCCGCTGCACCCCATGTCGGTGCGCTCTCGCTGTACCTCGTGTTGGTGCGATCCCGCTGTACCCCGTGTCGGTGCACTCCTGCTGTACCCCGTGTCGGTGCATTCCTGCTGTACCCCATGTCGGTGCGCTCCTGCTGTACCCCGTGTCGGTGCGCTCCTGCTGTACCCCGTGTTGGTACATTCCTGCTGTACTCCGTGTCGGTGCATTCCTGCTGTACCCCGTGTCGGTGCACTCCCGCTGTACCCCGTGTCGGTGCACTCCCGCTGTACCCCGTGTCGGTGCACTCCCGCTGTACCCAGTGTCGGTGCACTCCCGCTGTAGCCCGTGTCTGTGCACTCCTGCTGTACCCGGTGTCAGCGCATTCCCGCTGTACCCCGTGTTGGTGCATTCCTGCTGTACTTCGTGTCGAATACTCCGGCTGTACCCCGTGTCGGTGCACTCCTGCTGTACCCCGTGTCGGTGCACTCCCGCTGTACCCTGTGTCGGTGCATTTTCGCTGTACCCTGTGTCGGTGCACTCCCGCTGTACCCCGTGTCGGTGCATTCCCGCTGTACCCCGTGTCGGTACACTCCTGCTGTACCTCGTGTCGGTGCACTCCTGCTGTACCCTGTGTCGGTACACTCCTGCTGTACCCCGTGTCGGTGCAGTCCCGCTGTACCCCGTGTCGGTGCAGTCCCGCTGTACCCCGTGTCGGTGCAGTCCCGCTGTACCCCGTGTCGGTGCAGTCCCGCTGTACCCCGTGTCGGTGCAGTCCCGCTGTACCCCGTGTCGGCGCATTCCTGCTGTACCCCGTGTCGGTGCATTCCTGCTGTACCCCGTGTTGGTGCACTCCTGCTGTACCCCGTGTCTGTGCACTCCTGCTGTACCACATGTCGGTGCATTCCTGCTTTACCCCGTGTCAGTGCATTCCCGCTGTACCCCGTGTCGGTGCACTCCCGCTGTACCCCGTGTCAGTGCACTCCCGCTGTACCCCGTCTCGGTGCACTCCCGCTATACCCCGTGTCTGTGCACTCCTGCTTACCCTGTGTCGGTGCACTCCCGCTGTACCCCGTGTCGGTGAATTCCCGCTGACCCCGTGTCGGTGCACTCCCGCTGTACACCGTGTCGGTGCACTCCCGCTGTACCCCGTGTCGGTGCACTCCCACTGTACCCCGTGTCGCTGCACTCCCATTGTACCCCATGTCGGTGCACTCCCACTATACCCCGTGTCGGTGCACTCCCGTTGTACCCCGTGTCGGTGCACTCCTGCTGTACACCATGTTGGTTCTCTCTTGCTGCATCCCATGCCAGTGCACTCCTGCTGTACCCCATGTCAGTGTACTACTGATGTACTGTGTCAGTGCCCTCCTGCTGTGCCCCATGTTGGTTCACTCGTGCTGCATCCCATGCCGGTGCACTCCTGCTGTACCCCATGCCAGTGTACACTTGCTGAGCTGTACTACCATGTGGCTGTACTCCTGCTGTACCCCATGTGGGTGCACTCGTGCTGTACCCCATGTGGGTGCACTCGTGCTGTACCCCATGTTGGTGCACTACTGCTGTACCTCATGTCGGTCCACTCCTGCTGTATCCAGGTCAGTGCACTCCTGCTGTACCCCATGTCGGTGCAATCCTGCTGTACCCCATGCCGGTGCACTCCTGCTGTACTCCATGTCGGTGCACTTGTGCTGTACCCCATGTGGGTGCACTCCTGCTGTGCCTCATGTGGGTGTACTCCTGCTATACCCTATGTCGGTGCACTACTGCTGTACCTCATGTCAGTGCACGCCTGCTGTACCCAGGTCAGTGCACTCTTGTTGTACTGTGTCAGTGCACTCCTGCTGTACCCCATGTCGGTGCACTCCTGCTGTACCCCATGCCAGTGCACTCCTGCTGTACTCCATGTCGGTGCACTTGTGCTGTACCCCATGTCGGTGCACTACTGCTGTACCTTATGTTAGTGCACTCTCCTGCACCCCATGTCATTGCACTCTTGCTGTACCTTATGTGGCTGTACTCCTGCTGTACCCCATGCCAGTGCACTCCTGCTGTGCCCCATGTCGTTGCACTCCTGCCATACCCCATGCTGGTGCACTCCTGCTGTACTCCATGTCGATGCACTCCTGCTGTACCCCATGCTGGTGCACTCCTGCTGTACCCCACGTCGATGCAGTCCAGCTGTACCATATGTTTGTGCACTCCTGCTGTACCACATGTCGTTGCACTCGTGCTGTACCACATGTCTGTGCACTCCTGCTGTACCCATGTCAGTGCACTCCTGCTGTGACCTTTGTCGGTGCACTACTGCTCTACCACATGTCGGTGCATTTCTGCTGTACCACATGTCGGTGCACTCCCGCTGTACCGATGTTGGTGCACTCCCGCTGTACCCCATGTTGGTGCACTCCCGCTGTACGCCATGTCAGTGCACTCCCGCTGTACCCCATGTCTGTGCACTCCCGCTGTACCCCATGTCTGTGCACTCCCGCTGTACCCCATGTCTGTGCACTCCCGCTGTACCACATGTCATTGTACTCCTGCTGTACCCCGTGGCGGTGCATTCCTGCTGTACCCCGTGTCGGTGCGCTCCTGCTGTACCCTGTGTCGGTGCGCTCCTGCTGTACCCCATGTCGGTGCGCTCCTGCTGTACCCCGTGTCGGTGCATTCCTGCTGTACCCTGTGTCGGTGCATTCCTGCTGTACCCCGTGTCGGTGCACTCCCGCTGTACCCCATGTCGGTGCATTCTTGCTGTACCCCGTGTTGGTGCACTCCTGCTGTACCCCGTGTCGGTGCACTCCCGCTGTACCCCATGTCGGTGCATTCCTGCTATACCCCATGTCGGTGCGCTCCTGCTGTACCCCATGTCGATGCGCTCCCGCTGTACCCCATGTCGGTGCGCTCCCGCTGTACCTCGTGTTGGTGCGCTCCCGCTGTACCCCGTGTCGGTGCATTCCTGCTGTACCTCGTGTCGGTGCGCTCCTGCTGTACCCCATATCGGTGCGCTCCTGCTGTACCCCGTGTCGGTGCGCTCCTGCTGTACCCTGTGTCGGCGCGCTCCTGCTGTACCCCGTGTCGGTGCATTCCTGCTGTACCCCGTGTCGGTGCTTTCCTGCTGTACCCCGTGTCGGTGCGCTCCCGCTGTACCCCGTGTCGGTGCACTACCGCTGTACCCTGTGTCAGTGCACTCCCGCTGTACTCCGTGTCGGTGCACTCCCGCTGTAGCCCGTGTCTGTGCACTCACGCTGTCCCCGTGTCGGTGCATTCCCGCTGTACCCGTGTCGGTGCATTCCCGCTGTACCCCGTGTCGGTGCACTCCCGCTGTACTCCTGTGTCGGTGCACTCCTGCTGTACCCCGTGTCGGTGCACTCCTGCTGTACCCCGTGTTGGTGCATTCCCGCTGTACCCTGTGTCAGTGCACTCCCGCTGTACCCTGTGTCGGTGCATTCCCGCTGTACCCGTGTCGGTACACTCCTGCTGTACCCCGTGTCGGTGCACTCCTGCTGTACCCCGTGTCGGTACACTCCTGCTGTACACCGTGTCGGTACAGTCCCGCTGTACCCGTGTCGGTGCAGTCCCGCTGTACCCGTGTCGGTGCAGTCCAGCTGTACCCTGTGTCGGTGCATTCCTGCTGTACCCTGTGTCGGTGCATTCCTGCTGTACCCCGTGTTGGTGCATTCCTGATTTACCCCGTGTCGGTGCACTCCTGCTGTACCCCATGTCTGTGCATTCCCGCTGTACCCCGTGTCGGTGCATTCCCGCTGTACCCCGTGTCGGTGCACTCCCGCTGTACCCCGTGTCGGTGCACTCCCGCTGTACCCCATGTCGGTGCACTCCCGCTGTACCCCGTGTCAGTGCACTCCCGCTGTACCCCGTGTCTGTGCACTCCCGCTGTACCACATGTCATTGTACTCCCGCTGTACCACATGTCATTGTACTCCTGCTGTACCCCGTGGCGGTGCATTCCTGCTGGACCCTGTGTCGGTGCGCTCCTGCTGTACCCGTGTCGGTGCATTCCAGCTGTACCCCATGTCGGTGCATTCCCGCTGTTCCCGTGTCGGTGCACTCCCGCTGTACCCCGTGTCGGTGCACTCCCGCTGTACCCCATGTTGGTGCATTCTTGCTGTACCCCATGTTGGTGCACTCCTGCTGTACCCCGTGTCGGTGCACTCCTGCTGTACCCCATGTCGGTGCATTCCTGCTATACCCCATGTCGGTGCGCTCCTGCTGTACCCCATGTCGATGCGCTCCCGCTGCACCCCATGTCGGTGCGCTCTCGCTGTACCTCGTGTTGGTGCGATCCCGCTGTACCCCGTGTCGGTGCACTCCCGCTGTACCCCGTGTCGGTGCACTCCCGCTGTACCCCATGTTGGTGCATTCTTGCTGTACCCCATGTTGGTGCACTCCTGCTGTACCCCGTGTCGGTGCACTCCTGCTGTACCCCATGTCGGTGCATTCCTGCTATACCCCATGTCGGTGCGCTCCTGCTGTACCCCCATGTCGATGCGCTCCCGCTGCACCCCATGTCGGTGCGCTCTCGCTGTACCTCGTGTTGGTGCGATCCCGCTGTACCCCGTGTCGGTGCACTCCTGCTGTACCCCGTGTCGGTGCATTCCTGCTGTACCCCATGTCGGTGCGCTCCTGCTGTACCCCGTGTCGGTGCGCTCCTGCTGTACCCCGTGTTGGTACATTCCTGCTGTACTCCGTGTCGGTGCATTCCTGCTGTACCCCGTGTCGGTGCACTCCCGCTGTACCCCGTGTCGGTGCACTCCCGCTGTACCCCGTGTCGGTGCACTCCCGCTGTACCCAGTGTCGGTGCACTCCCGCTGTAGCCCGTGTCTGTGCACTCCTGCTGTACCCGGTGTCAGCGCATTCCCGCTGTACCCCGTGTTGGTGCATTCCTGCTGTACCGTGTCGAATACTCCGGCTGTACCCCGTGTCGGTGCACTCCTGCTGTACCCCGTGTCGGTGCACTCCCGCTGTACCCTGTGTCGGTGCATTTTCGCTGTACTCCTGTGTCGGTGCACTCCGCTGTACCCCGTGTCGGTGCATTCCCGCTGTACCCCGTGTCAGTACACTCCTGCTGTACCTCGTGTTGGTGCACTCCTGCTGTACCCTGTGTCGGTACACTCCTGCTGTACCCCGTGTCGGTGCAGTCCCGCTGTACCCCGTGTCGGTGCAGTCCCGCTGTACCCCGTGTCGGTGCAGTCCCGCTGTACCCCGTGTCGGTGCAGTCCCGCTGTACCCCATGTCGGTGCAGTCCCGCTGTACCCCGTGTCGGCGCATTCCTGCTGTACCCCGTGTCGGTGCATTCCTGCTGTACCCCGTGTTGGTGCACTCCTGCTGTACCCCGTGTCTGTGCACTCCTGCTGTACCACATGTCGGTGCATTCCTGCTTTACCCCGTGTCAGTGCATTCCCGCTGTACCCCGTGTCGGTGAACTCCCGCTGTACCCCGTGTCAGTGCACTCCCGCTGTACCCCGTCTCGGTGCACTCCCGCTATACCCCGTGTCTGTGCACTCCTGCTTACCCCGTGTCGGTGCACTCCCGCTGTACCCCGTGTCGGTGAATTCCCGCTGACCCCGTGTCGGTGCACTCCCGCTGTACACCGTGTCGGTGCACTCCCGCTGTACCCCGTGTCGGTGCACTCCCACTGTACCCCGTGTCGCTGCACTCCCATTGTACCCCATGTCGGTGCACTCCCACTATATCCCGTGTCGGTGCACTCCCGTTGTACCCCGTGTCGGTGCACTCCTGCTGTACACCATGTTGGTTCTCTCTTGCTGCATCCCATGCCGGTGCACTCCTGCTGTACCCCATGTCAGTGTACTACTGATGTACTGTGTCAGTGCCCTCCTGCTGTGCCCCATGTTGGTGCACTCCTGCTGTACCCCATGCCAGTGCACTCCTGCTGTACCCCATGTTGGTTCACTCGTGCTGCATCCCATGCCGGTGCACTCCTGCTGTACCCCATGCCAGTGTACACTTGCTGAGCTGTACTACCATGTGGCTGTACTCCTGCTGTACCCCATGTGGGTGCACTCGTGCTGTACCCCATGTGGGTGCACTCGTGCTGTACCCCATGTTGGTGCACTACTGCTGTACCTCATGTCGGTCCACTCCTGCTGTATCCAGGTCAGTGCACTCCTGCTGTACCCCATGTCGGTGCAATCCTGCTGTACCCCATGCCGGTGCACTCCTGCTGTACTCCATGTCGGTGCACTTGTGCTGTACCCCATGTGGGTGCACTCCTGCTGTGCCTCATGTGGGTGTACTCCTGCTATACCCTATGGGGCAGATTTACAAGCCCCCTGCGCCGCCGGTGCGTCACATTGCGTGGCCTTCGGCGGCGCTCTTGCTGAGGATATTTACAAGCACAGGTAAAGCCACCCTGCGTGACTTTACCTGTGCTTGTAAATATCCCCCTTTCACGCAACACTTTGCGTGTTAGGGTGTGACATGGGTGTTGCTGTGGGTGTTCCCACGCAACACTCATGTCCACTGATGCATTTCCAGATTTACGAGGAATCGTAAATCTGGAAATGCGTCAGAAAGCTACGCCACCCTAAGGGTGGCGTAGCCAGGTGCAACGAGGAGAAATGTTTTAATTTCTCCTTGTTTTTTTCCTCTTTCAATGCGTGCTGCTTTCTACAGCACACATTTGAAGAGGAAATCACCTCAAATGATTGTTTTTGTGTAGGAAGGTAACCCTTCATGCACAAAAACAATATCCCCACGAGGCAGGCATCCTTGCACCATGGTGCAAGGGTGCCTGCGCCGGCGCATGGCAGCAGTGTGTGCGCCAGCGCAGGGGGAAGCACAGAGATGCCACATATTATTGTAAATATGTTGCATCCCTGTGCCTCGAAACTAACGCAGCACGGCGCAGCAAAATTACTTGCAGCACCGCGCTGCGTTAGTTTCTTGTAAATCTGCCCCTATGTCGGTGCACTACTGCTGTACCTCATGTCAGTGCACTCCTGCTGTACCCAGGTCAGTGCACTCTTGATGTACTGTGTCAGTGCACTCCTGCTGTACCCCATGTCGGTGCACTCCTGCTGTACCCCATGCCAGTGCACTCCTGCTGTACTCCATGTCGGTGCACTTGTGCTGTACCCCATGTCGGTGCACTACTGCTGTACCTTATGTTAGTGCACTCTCCTGCACCCCATGTCAGTGCACTACTGATGTACCCTATGTCATTGCACTCTTGCTGTACCTCATGTGGCTGTACTCCTGCTGTACCCCATGCCAGTGCACTCCTGCTGTGCCCCATGTCGTTGCACTCCTGCCATACCCCATGCTGGTGCACTCCTGCTGTACCCTATGTCGATGCACTCCTGCTGTACCCCACGTCGGTGCAGTCCAGCTGTACCACATGTTTGTGCACTCCTGCTGTACCCCATGTCGTTGCACTCGTGCTGTACCACATGTCTGTGCACTCCTGCTGTACCCATGTCAGTGAACTCCTGCTGTGACCTTTGTCGGTGCACTCCTGCTCTACCACATGTCGGTGCAGTTCTGCTGTACCACATGTCGGTGCACTTCTGCTGTACCACATGTCGGTGCACTCCCACTGTACCGATGTCGGTGCACTCCCGCTGTACCCCATGTTGGTGCACTCCCGCTGTACGCCATGTCAGTGCACTCCCGCTGTAACCCATGTCTGTGCACTCCCGCTGTACCCCATGTCTGTGCACTCCCGCTGTACCACTTGTCGTTGTACTCCTGCTGTACCCCGTGTCGGTGCATTCCTGCTGTACCCCGTGTCGGTGCGCTCCTGCTGTACCCCGTGTCGGTGCTCTCCTGCTGTACCCCGTGTCGGTGCGCTCCTGCTGTACCCCGTGTCGGTGCATTCCTGCTGTACCCCGTGTCGGTGCATTCCCGCTGTTCCCCGTGTCGGTGCACTCCCGCTGTACCCTGTGTCGGTGCACTCCCGCTGTACCCCATGTCGGTGCATTCTTGCTGTACCCCGTGTTGGTGCACTCCTGCTGTACCCTGTGTCGGTGCACTCCCGCTGTACCCCGTGTCGGTGCATTCCTGCTATACCCCATGTCGATGCATTCCTGCTGTACCCCGTGTCGGTGCGCTCCTGCTGTACACCGTGTCGGTGCATTCCTGCAGTACCCCGTGTCGGTGCATTCCTGCTGTACCACTCCTGCTGTATCCCGTGTCGGTGCACTCCCGCTGTACCCCGTGTCGGTGCACTCCTGCTGTACCCCGTGTCGTTGCATTCCTGCTGTACCACTCCCGCTGTACCCCGTGTCGGTGCACTCCCACTGTACCCCGTGTCGGTGCACTCCCAATGTACCCCGTGTCGGTGCACTCCCACTGTACCCAGTGTCGGTGCACTCCCGCTGTAGCCCAGTGTCTGTGCACTCCCGCTGTACCCCGTGTCGGTGCATTCCCGCTGTACCCCGTGTCGGTGCACTCCTGCTGTACACCGTGTCGGTGCACTCCCACTGTACCCCGTGTTGGTGCATTCCCGCTGTACCCTGTGTCGGTGCACTCCCGCTGTACCCCGTGTCAGTACACTCCTGCTGTACCCCGTGTCGGTGCAGTCCCGCTGTACCCCGTGTCGGTGCAGTCCCGCTGTACCCCGTGTCGGTGCATTCCTGCTGTACCCCGTGTCGGTGCATTCCTGCTGTACCCCGTGTCGGTGCACTCCTGCTGTACCCAAGGGCTGTGCACTCCTGCTGTACCCCGTGTCGGTGCATTCCTGCTGTATCCCCGTGTCGGTGCATTCCCGCTGTACCCCGTGTCGGTGCACTCCCGCTGTAGCCCGTGTCTGTGCACTCCTGCTGTACCCCGTGTCGGTGCACTCCCGCTGTACCCCGTGTCGGTGAATTCCCGCTGACCCCGTGTCGGTGCACTCCGGCTGTACCCCGTGTTGGTGCACTCCCGCTGTACCCCGTGTCGGTGCACTCCCACTGTACTCCGTGTCGGTGCACTCCCGTTGTACCCCGTGTCGGTGCACTCCCGCTGTACCCCGTGTCGGTGCAGTCCCGCTGTACCCTGTATCGGTGCAGTCCCACTGTACCCCGTGTCGGTGCACTCCTGCTGTACCCCGTGTCGGTGCACTCCTGCTGAACTCTGGTAAGAAAGATCTAGACACACATGGAGGAAGGAGGCAGTGTTTCTCTTTCCCTTATCGTGGCAGCTCGCTGGGAAGGGAACGCCCGGACTCCCCGGAGAAACGCCAGATGTGTATTCTGAGTCAAAATTAACATTTTCCGCTCGACCTGTTGCAAGTCAGTGGCAAAACTCCAACATTCCCCAATCGTGAAATATGTTTTGAGACCAAGTCAAGTCATTCCCGCCGACTTCAAGCAAGAGGGGTGAACAGGAACTGATTCCTCCCTCTCCTGGGCCGAACACTCACGTCATAGAAGCAGAGTCAGTGACCCGAATTACATTCCAGGTCAACCAATGAAAGGATGTCAGTCTGCAGGGCTCCCAGGGCCTATCCCACTGAGATAACCGCCTCCCTCGGAATTCTCTACATGATTCCCTTCCGCTCCCTTCCCCACTCCTTGCTGTACTCTGCTACAGTCATAGTTGAAGCAGCCCCTGCCCGTAATGGAAGAGACAAGCTGATATCGATGGAATAGAATGCCTATGACCGACAGTAACTCACGCATTCCACCCAACACCTTTTGTGTCTTGTTAGCCACAATTGTGCCTCATAAATCCCAATTACTATACAGTACTGGTACAGTGGCAGTAAAACCTGCTTCCTGACAACCAGACGACTTCTGGGAATGTATCTGGCTCTTCTATTAAAGATAAAATAATTACAATATTTGTATATAGTGCTTAATAATAGTTTTGCCGTTTCTAAGCACTGGAATGAACAGGTTCCATTGTTACCCACTCCAAAGTGCTCAATAGATCGACCTTGGAACAATGAATGCCTGCACTGGCTTAGGCATTGTTCCAACTTGTGATGTGCAGATCACATCACCCCAGAAATGTGTGCGAAGGACACCCAGACTTTCAAAGCACCACGAGTCGGAACAAATGGATATATACATGCAACAACAAATAAAACAAGCATTGGCATAGCCAATAAGTCTCGCCTTTGGGGCCTTATAAGTGTTTAGCCAGAGCTACTGACTTTGCCAATGTCTTCAAGCTGTGCTGTAGAGAAGTGTGGCTGCTGTGCAGCATGCTGAAAAGTTATAATAAAAAAGTGTCAGAAGCATTTTTGTTACTTTATATATGACCAAGAAGGCATTATGTAAAACTGAACGACCATATTAAAAAAAGTATTTACAATAAAACATTTCCTCAGTTTTCTTTTGTTCTTGCAATGCTGGCAACTTGTTTCTGCCTATTACAATGGTTGTTTGTTAAAGCTTTTTTTTTGAGGGGCATAAACAATCGGAGGGTGAAGGTTGGGAACTAGTACCTGTATTATAACACTAGCAGCGGCCAGACGCTAGGGGGAATCAACAGATGCCAGATTCCGAGAGCAGGCTGAGGTGGTGCTGAGTGATGCTGAGGTGGTAGTGGTGGTGGTGGTGACTGTTGCGGAGACGATGCTGAGGTGATGCTGAATGATACTCAGGTCTTGCTGAGTGATACTGCTGTGGTGCTGAGTGATGCTGTGGTGGTGCTGAGTGATATTGTCTTGGCGCTGAGTGATGCTGTGGTGGTGCTGAGTGATATTGTCTTGGCGCTGAGTGATGCTGTGGTGGTGCTGAGTGATGCTGTGGCGGGCGGCGCTGAGCGATGTGTGGCGGGCGGCGCTGAGCGATGCTGTGGTGCTCTGAGAGATGCTGTGGCGGCGCTGAGTGATGCTGTGGTGGCGCTGAGTGATGCTGTTGCGGCGCTGAGTGATGCTGTGGTGGCGCTGAGTGATGCTGTGGTGGCCCTGAGTGATGCTGTGGTGGCCCTGAGTGATGCTGTGGTGGTGCTGAATGATGCTGTGGTGGTGCTGAAAGATGCTGTGGTGGTGCTGAGCGATGCTGTGGTGGTGCTGAGCGATGCTGTGGTAGCGCTGAGCGATGCTGTTGCGGCGCTGAGTGATGCTGTGGCGGCGCTGAGTGATGCTGTGGCGGCGCTGAGTGATGCTGTGGCGGCGCTGAGTGATGCTGTGGTGGCGCTGAGTGATGCTGTGGCGGCGCTGAGTGATGCTGTGGCGGCGCTGAGTGATGCTGTGGCGGTGCTGAGTGATGCTGTGGCGGCGCTGAGTGATGCTGTGGTGGCGCTGAGTGATGCTGTGGTGGCGCTGAGTGATGCTGTGGTGGCGCTGAGTGATGCTGTGGTGGCGCTGAGTGATGCTGTGGTGGCGCTGAGTGATGCTGTGGTGATGCTGTGGTAGTTCTGAGTGATGCTGTGGTAGTTCTGAGTGATGCTGTGGTAGTTCTGAGTGATGCTGTGGTGGCGCTGAGTGATGCTGTGGTGGCGCTGAGTGATGCTGTGGTGGCGCTGAGTGATGCTGTTGTGATGCTGAGTGATGCTGTGGTGACGCTGAGTGATGCTGTGGTGGCACTGAGTGATGCTGTGGTGGTGCCGAGTGATGCTGTGGTGGTGCCGAGTGATGCTGTGGTGGTGCCGAGTGATGCTGTGGTGGTGCCGAGTGATGCTGTGGTGGCGCCGAGTGATGCTGTGGTGGCGCCGAGTGATGCTGTGGTGGCGCCGAGTGATGCTGTGGTGGTGCTGAGCGATGCTGTGGTGGTGCTGAGCGATGCTGTGGTGGTGCTGAGCGATGCTGTGGCGGTGCTGAGCGATGCTGTGGTGACGCTGAGTGATGCTGTGGTGGCACTGAGTAATGCTGTGGTGGTGCCGAGTGATGCTGTGGTGGTGCCGAGTGATGCTGTGGTGGTGCCGAGTGATGCTGTGGTGGTGCCGAGTGATGCTGTGGTGGCGCCGAGTGATGCTGTGGTGGTGCCGAGTGATGCTGTGGTGGTGCCGAGTGATGCTGTGGTGGTGCTGAGCGATGCTGTGGTGGTGCTGAGCGATGCTGTGGTGGTGCTGAGCGATGCTGTGGTGGTGCTGAGTCATCCTGTGGTGGCCCTGAGTGATGATGTGGTGTCGCTGAGTGAAGCTATGGTGGTGCTGAGTGATGGTGTGGTGGCGCGGAGTGATGTTGTGGTGCTGCTGAGTAATGCTGTGGTGGCGCTGAGTGATGCTGTTGTGGCGCTAAGTGATGCTGTGGTTGTGCTGAGTAATGCTGTGGTTGCACTGAGTGATGCTGTGATGGCGTTGAGTGATGCTGTGATGGCGTTGAGAGATGTTGTGTTGGTGCTGAGTGATGCTGTGCTGGCTCTGATTGATGCTGTGGTTGCGCTGAGTGATGCTGTGGTGTTGCCGAGTGAGAGATAGAGTGAAGATATAATGCCCAATTAGAGAGGGTGGTGAGAGAGAAAGAGAGAGAAAGGGTGTACATAGAATAAAGAGTGGAGCGGGATAGAGAGAGAGAAAGAAGGGGAGAAAGAGTGAATGAAGGAGTTTGAAAGAGAAACAGATAAAGGGGTGAGAGAGAATGAAAGGTTAAAAAAGATAGAGAGGGGAGAGTTAATTAAGTAGAGAGAGAATTAGAGAGGGGAGAGAGAGAGAAGGAGAGAGACAATAAGAGTGGGGGGTGTGGAGTTTAAATAGAGTGAAGAAGTGACGCGGAAAAAGTAACCTTAAATATAGCTTTGTGCTTTGCGCGAATAAATATTAAAAAAAAGAGTGAGACAAAAATACTGATAATTAGGCTGTGACTCCCAATATAAAACAAATAGCGATATAAGGTGAAATCAACCCACCGAAGCAATATTTCTAACTAGACAAAAAAAAGCTTGCATTTCAATGCTAATCGCTGTTGTTTTTCATGTGACTGTAGTCCAGGTCCGTCAGTTGGTAATGTGAGCTGCTGCTGCGATTGAAACATCAGAGTCCAGAGAGTTAATGAGCCATGACGAGGAAATGAAGAAGAGATAGGAAACCCAGATGGCAGCTGCGCGCGCGTGCACGCCATCGTGAACGCAAGCTGGTCGCCAGCCGAAAGCCAGTGGGTTTGCACTTCCAAAACCCGCTTACTAAAACTCTCGGCCAGACCAGCGCAAGTGCTGGTGCAAGGCCGAGACCTAATAATACAAGCATTGGCATAGCCAATAGGTCTCGCCTTTAGGACCTAATAAGTGTTTAGCCGTGCAACACATTATCCTTGTTGGGGGGAGAGCAGCATTATGATTTGCCAATCCAAAGGTAGGCTAACTCCACTAAATGAATTGATAAAGAACAAACAATCAAGACCCCGAGGAATTGGATTTGCTTGAGCTGTTTGTATGGATATACATGGACTTTGCAATACATGGAAATTTTCCTAATGCTCTAATTGAGTGATATTTGGTACATTCTACGCTCGCTTTCAGTTGTTGTGCTTGTAATTTAATTAACTACCCGTATACGGGCACTGATGAAACTGCAACTCGGGCCTGAATTGCAGCCACAGCTGCTCGCCTCTTTGCAGGATTCCAGTCACAGTAAAAGAACTATGTGCCTGAAGGTCAGCCCTCGGACTACTGTGCCTAGCGCGGCAAAAACACTCCAAACGCCAGTCGGAAGGGGCACTCACTGAGCCACGCTCCCACGCAGGAATAAGTACTTTACAATAAAAAGCTTTTCCAACCCCCGGCTGGCGAGATGGATGCGGGGCAGATACCATAAGGGAACCTTGGAGCACTCTTCGCAAACTCCTGCTGACGTGGACATCAGAACAAGAGAGCACGAGTGTGTCAGCAAAAAAAGACCAATGCAACCAACAAAAATGGATATCGGAAGCCCCGCTCTCTCACCCTTTTATCCAGTGTCATGCGGAGTTTGGGGGAGCTGCAGACTCACACTGACAGCCTAATGGGCCTAAGAGACGTCAAAGCGGCCAGGCTGCAGCCCCACAGGAATACCAACAAGCCTGCAGAGCAGTAAATGGTTTTGCAAGTGTATAATACAAGCGTCTCGCTAAGAGTCGCAGTAAAATTAAAAACATCAGAACATAAAAATGGAAATTGGATTTTTCCGTCTTCTGAGCTCCCTCTTGATAAAACAACTGTTTTGAGAATCGTGTCAGTGAGGTAACACGAATTTACACAAAAAATAAACCAAAGTGATTTCATTACAAAGAGAGATTATTTCAATTACATTTCAATATGTCACAATTTTTCCATGCTGCCAATAAAAGCCCTCCCGTACTCCATCAATTGGTGGCTTTAAATCCATCTGGATAAAAGTGTCACCTTATTAGCAGTGGTCGAAGTGCATTAAAAAACAAGCGCGCGCTCGCGCTGCATAGATGGGGACTGCAGCGGGAGAGAGAGGTGGAGAGAGTTGTGTGCGAGCGCGCTGCGCGCGAAAGCACTTAATGAGCCATGACGGCTCCTAACTGTATGAGATAAGAAAGGCAGATGGCGGCTGCGTGCGTTCACGCGCACATGCACGCAAGCTTTAGGCCACAAGCAAAAGCTTGTGGTCGCATTTCTGAAACCCACTACTAAATGTCTCGCCAGACCAGCGCATGCGCTGGCTCAGGCGAGACCTAAAAAATAGCAATAGATGTCAGCAGCGAGGTCCCAACCCACTAAACTATCTCTTCCTCTGTTCTAAGATATGCAAATGCAGAAGAGCCATCAAATTATGACTGGAGTAAATTTGGCATGAAAAGAACGTCTCCAAGATACAACACTACAGCCCTCACCTCACGGAGGCCCACTGCTTGTAGCCAATGGGGTTACTTGTTGAGGGGAGTGAAACCCTACTCAAGCAGCAACCACAATACTGCCTCTTTCATGTGGTAACAAGCATTGGCAAAGCCTTTATTACCTTCTGACTTTATTACCTTCTGACTTTGTCAATGGTTTAGCCACGCTGCACAGCAACCTTGATGGTGTGTAGGGTTGCTAAAATTAAAAAAGAAAAGCCTTTGATGGAGCCCCAACAGGTGGAGGTTGGGAGGGAGGCGGGAGCAACAAGGGGTGGAAGGGAAGCAACATGGGGATGAGGGGTAAGTAACACACAAGGCGCGAGTGGGGAGAGCAATACGGAGCACACGAGGAAGCAATGTAGAAAAAGGACACGGATGAGCACAAAAAGGAGGGGGTGGGGAGATGCGCTCAGGGGACAGAGAGCAACATGAGTGCAGCAGAAGTAATGTACACAAGGGAGACGGCTCTAAAACACTTCCACTCTCATGGAGTGCTTAGCTCAAAAGAAAACAAGCATTGGCATAGCCAATAGGTCTCGCCTTTGGGGCCTTATAAGTATTTAGTTATGCAGCACAATATCCTTCGTGCAACAACATCAACTGTTGCATGGCTAAACACTTATAAGGTCCCAAAGGCGAGACCTATTGGCTATGCCAATGCTTGTTTTATTTTTATAGCACGCATTTGCACTGCAATAGGTCTATACATTTGAGAGAGTTTAAGCAATTGGCATTGTAAATGGCAATGCTTTTTATTTATCTGTTTTAAAAACAACACATAAATAATAGGCATTGTCATTTACAATGCCAATAGCTCAAACTCTCATAAATGCGAGACCTATTGCATTGCAAATGCTTGTTATTTATATATACTGCAACAAATGTACGATTAGAAAATAAAAAGCATTGGCATAGCCAATAGGTCTCGCTTTTGGGACCTTATAACTATTTAGTTTTGCAGCACAATTGTTGCATAGCTAAACACTTATAAGGTCCCAAAGGCGGGACCTATTGGCTATGCCAATGCTTAAGTGTTATATCATAGGTGCAGTGTGATAGGTGTGTCAAGAATTATGCTGTATTGGTGCTGCTTGATGCTATGCTGGTAATGAATGATGCTGAAGTGTTGCTGAATGATGCTGTGTTTATTGTGTTTAATGATGTGGTGTGCTGAGTGATGCTGTAGCGAAGTTTAGTAATGTGTAAATGGTATGAATGATGCTGTTGTGCTGCTGAATAACAATTGTGTGTACCTTAAGTGGCATAATGTGGTGCAGTGGTATAGAGGTGTCCGTATTAATGCTGTATTGGTGCAGAGTGGTGCTATGCTGTTGATGAGTGATGTTGTAGTGGTGATGACTGATGCTTTGGCGATGCACTTTAATAATGTGTTGTGTGGTGCAGAACGAAAATGGTGTGTAATTTAAGAGCTATATGCACTGATGTTGATGAATGAGGCTGTAGTGGATGCTGACTGATGCTGTGTTGATGCTGTTAAATAATGTGGTGTGCTGAGTGATGCTATAATGGTGTTTAGTGATGCAGTGGTGGTATAAATAGTTAGCGAGGAGCTAGGGGAAAGGAACCGTGGAAAATTTGGCACGTGGCTTTAATATTGTTGTACTGAAAAATGTTTAAAGTGTGCAGTGTAGGCGCTGTAGAAAACTTTGCAGCGTCCCTTCCGCGTTGTCCTGTGGTATAGGGGTAGTAGAGTTGTTAAGTGTTATTAGAGGTGTTGAGGGGTAGTAGAGGTGTATAAGATAGTTAGTAGAGGGGTAGAAGAGGTTTGGAAGAGAGTTAGAGGGAAATTAGTGTTGAGTGATAATTTAGGGGTTGAATAGTGCTAGAAGAGGTGTAGTAGAGTGGTAGAGGGGTTAGTAGAGGGTTAGTTGATGGATAGAGTTGTAGAAGAGGGGTAGAGGGATAGAAGAGGGGTAGTATATGTGTAGAAGAGGGATTGTAAATGTGTAGTATAGTTTTATAATATGCTTTGAAGAGGTGTTTAGTTTTTGTAGAGGGTAGTAGGGTATAGGGTTATTAGAGGTGTATAACAGTGTTAGAAGAGGTGTAGAAGAGGGGTAGTGTGGTAGTAGCATGGTATTTTATGTTTATATTGAGGGGTAGAGGTGTAGAAAAGTGTTTTATGACTGTTGGAGGGTTATTAGAGGTGTTGAGGGTTAGTAGAGTTGTTGAGTATTTGAGGGTTAGTATATGTTTAGAAGAGTGTTAGTATAGTGTTATAAGAGGTGTAGACGTTTAGAGGTGTAGAATAGGAGTAGAGGGGTAGAAGAGGGGTAGAGGGTTAATAGAGGGGTAGTATATGGTTTTAGTGTTAGTAGAGGTGTTTGAGGGTTAGTAGAGGTGTAGAACAGTGATAGTATAGTGGTAGAATAGTGTTTGAAGAATGTTAGTGGTGTAGAATATGGGTATAGGCTTAGTAAGGTAGAGGGGTAATAGAGGTTTAGAAGTTTAGTAAAATAGAGGTAGTAGAGGGGTATACTGTTGTTTGTGCGGTATTAGAGGGTGAAAAGTGTAGTTGAGGGTTAGAGGTGTAGGAGAGGGGTAGAGGTATAGAAGAGGGGTAGTATAGGGGTAGTAGAGGTGTAGAAGGGTAGTACAGGTTATAGGTGCATTTTAGGTGTATTTGTGCGAAGGGTATTGTAGTGGTAGAAGAGGGGTATAGGCTGTAGAGGTGTAGAAGAGAGGTAGTAGGGTAGAAGAGGGGTAGAGGGGTTGAGTTAGATAGCTAAGTAGATAGTTATGGTTAGAGTTAGTTAGTGATATAGTGTGTGATGTATTTGTGTAGTATTTTACAGTAGGATATAAGTGTTTTGTTTTTTGTTTAGCTGAAGATAGAAATAGTGATGTATTTAGTTATTCAGTAAGTTAGTGACAGAGTTATTGAGGTAGTGCGACTATGAAAGAGTTACTTGAAAGTATAATTGTGCGAACTCTTATGTAATAAATAATTTTTTATTTTTGAAAATAATAACAGACATATTTGGTTTTGTAACAATTTTTATTTACATTATTAACAGATTGTTAACTTAAAAGAACATCAATTGTTTACTTTTAATATTTACATTGTATTGTTAAGTATGGCTTTTGAAATCATTTGTTCCGGTGAAACTAACAATACAGATGGTAGTGTGTGTGCCTGGTGGAAGCGTGCACTAACGCCTGGTGGTGTGTGTGCCTAGTGCAAGTATGCATTGACGGCTACTGGTGTGTATGCTTGGTGGTAGCGTGCACTAACGGCAGGTGGTGTGTATGCGTAGTGCAAGTGTGCACTGAAGGCTAGTGGTGTGTGTGCGTGGTGTAAGTGTGCATTGACGGATGTTGGTGTGTGTGCCTGATGGAAGTGTGCACTGACGGCTCGTGGTGTGTGTGCCTAGTGAAAGTGTGCACTAACGGCTAGTAGTGTGTGTGCTTGTTGGAAGTATGCACTGATAGCTGGTAGATATAACGAATACGACATATGTACAACTGTATGACCCAAATAAAAAAGAATAAATATAAGAAAGTTTTTTTTTTTTTTTTAACATGGTTGCAACTCCGTCCTGTGTATTGTAATGTTGACGTGGTGCTTAGTGATGCTGAGGTGGTGTTGAGTGATGTTGAGGTGGTGCTTAGTGATGCTGTGGTGGTGCTGAGTGTTGTTGAGGTGGTGCTTAGTGATGTTGAGGTGTTGAGGTGGTGCTTAGTGATGTTGTGGTGGTGCCGAGTGGTGTTGTGGTGGTGCTTAGTGATGCTGAGGTGGTGTTAAGTGGTGTTGTGGTGCTTGCTGATGCTGAGGTGGTGTTGAGTGGTGTTGATGTGGTGCCTAGTGATGCTGTGTTGGTGCTTATTGATGCTGTGATGGTGCTTAGTGATGCTGTGATGGTGCTGAGTGGTGTTGTGGTGGTGCTTGTTGATGCTGGCTGAGGTGGTGCTCAGTGGTGTTGATGTGGTGCTCAGTGATGCTGTGATGGTGGTGAGCGATGCAGTGGTGGTGCTGAGTGATGATGTGGTGGTGCTGAGTGATGCAGTGTTGGCCCTGAGTGATGATGTGGTGTTGCTGAGTGAAGCTATGGTGGTGCTGAGTGATGCTGTGGTGGCATGTAGTGATGTTGTGGTGCTGCAGAGTAATGCTGTGGTGGCGCTGAGTGATGCTGTTGTGGCGCTAAGTGATGCTGTTGTGCTGAGTAATGCTGTTGTTGCGCTGAGTGATGCTGTGTTGGCGTTTAGTGATGCTGTGATGGCGTTGAGAGATGTTGTGTTTGTGCTTAGTGATACTGTTCTGGCTCTTATTGATGGTGTGCTGGTTGTTATTGATGCTGTGGTTGCACTTATTGATGCTGTGGTGATGCTGAGTGATGCTGTGGTATTCTTGAGTGAGAGAGAGAGTGAAGATTTAATGTCTAATTAGAGAGGGTGGTGAGAGAGAAAGAGAGAGAAAGGGTGTACATAGAGTAAAGGGTGGAGCGGGATAGAGAGAGAGAAAGAAGGGGAGAGAAAGTGAATGAAGGTGTTTGAAAGAAAAATAGATAAAGGGGTGAGAGAGCGAATGAAAGGCTAAAAAATGTAGAGAGGGGACAGTTAAATAAGTAGAGAGAGAATTCGAGAGGAGAGAGAGAGAGAAGTATAGAGAAAATACGATAGTGTGTGGTGTTTATTGTAAATACAGTGAAGAAAGTTTGGTATGGAGTGGCGCTTAGTGATTCTGTTGTTGTGTTGATTTCTGCAGTGGTTGTGCTTAGTGATGCTGTTGTTTTGTAGAGTGATGATGTGTTGGTGCTGCGTGATACTGTGGTGCCGCTGAGTGCTGCGAAGTAGAGAGCTTTGATAGCGAAAAAGACGTCTAAATGGTGTATATTGAGTAAAGGTTTGAGCAATTGAGGAGAGCGAGAAAATGTGAGAGGGTGTATAGAGAGAAAGAGAGTGAAAGTGTGTACTGTGAATATAGTGTGCTTATGTTGCCTTGTCCTGTATTAGCTGCTTGTTGTAGGAGACAGTATTGCATGGTGTAATAACGAGAGCGAGATGAAAGATAAGTAAGGAGAGAGTAAAGGGAGAGGGAGACATCTAAAGCGAGAGAGACACAGTGTCAAAGTGTTGGATGTGGTGTTTATATAGTTAGTGCATAATTGCAGTCTAATAATTGTTTTGCAAATCTTATGTTAACCTGTGTTGGAATCTAACCTACGAAATGTAAACAAAGCAGAGTGTGTAAAAATTTGAGGTAATGAATCTGTGAATTTTAACATACGTTAAAATGCGATGTAAGGTGAACGGACCCTATGTAAGAACTAGATATAACCCTCCCCAAAATGTAGAAAGCACCAGCTGTAACCTAATGTATTAATATAAATGGGCACAGTAAATGGAAAAGGCCTAATGAAAGAGTAGTTGTAAAGTTTCAGCTGAGGGGAAACATTAATGAAAGCGGATGCCTCTGTCTACCTTGTGCCCCAGTGGCGCCTCAGGTCTGTGTCCTGCTGGCACGTGTTAATTGCGATTTGTAATGTAAGTGTAAAGAATGCGCGCTGCCTGCAGTCTCCAACCACAAACTGAAAGTAATGGTTCAGCGGCCATTCTGTGACCTTGCTGTCTCGAAAGAGAGAGAGATAAAGTGGTGGATCCAAAATAAAACTGTGATAGAGAGAGAATATAGAGAATGAAAATGCGATAGAAGCGAAAGCTTTGCGATATGAATAAGCGATAGAAGGCGAAGGCTTTGAGATATAGAAAAACAGACGACTGAGGAGATATAGAAAGAGCGCAAAAGAGTGTACAATGTGTTAATAATGTCAGGTTTAAAAGTAGGCTGCATGTTTGTTTTGTGCAGTATAATGAGACAGCTGAGGAGATAGAGAAAGAGCGCGAAAGGGTGTACAATGTGTTAATAATGTCGGGTTTAAAAGTAGTCTTCATGCTTTTTGTGTGGAGTGTGCGTGTAAAATTATTTTAAAAAGCACAATCGCACAGCCATGTAATCAGGCAGTGAGGGAGATATAGAAAGAGCGAAAAAGGGTGTACAATGTGTTAATAATGTCAGGTTTAAAAGTAGCCTTCATGTTTGTTTTGTGCAGTGTGCGTGTAAAGTGTCAAATTATTTTAAAAAAGCACAGTGTTTTGCATGCAGGCCAAAATGTGTTGCAAAACGTGGTAATAATGTCATGATCTGAAAAAACCAGCCAGCATATCACAAATAATGTGTGACAGTCGATCGTTTTTGCAAAGTGAGAGAAATGTTTTATAGATTGGAGCATAAGCAACAAAGTTCGACTGATATGTTATTGTCGCAGAGCCATATAATTAGACAGCTGAAGGAAATAGAGAAATAATGTCGGGTTTAAAAGTAGGCTTTCTGTTTGTTTTGTGCAGTGTGCGTGTAAAGTGTCAAATTATTATTAAAAAAAAGCACAGTGTTTTGCATGCAGGCCAAAATGTGTTGCAAAACGTGTTAATAATGTCGTGAGCTGAAAGCAATCCTGCCCCTGCTGATAAAAGACAGATGCGAGCAAGTGACATCAAAGGAGCAAGTGACATCAAAGGCAGATGGCCTGGAGCATGCGAGGAATGCGCGTTACTGTGCGCGTACTCGCATGCTCTAGGCCAGTCAAAAGTTGTGGTCGCATTTCTGCAAGCCCACTACAAAATGTCTCGCCCAGAGCCAGCGCTGAAGCGCTGGCTTTCAGGGCGAGACCTAAAAAGTAGCGCTTGAAATGCAAGCAGTGGCAGTAGAGATGTTAGCCAATCAAGTAAATGGTAAAGAGGCAATGCTCCCCGGGAGGAACAAACACAAGATTGACAAGCTAGGACGTAAATAAGAAGCAGAGAAATGAGAGTGACAGAAAAGTCAACCTATGGTAAGTAATGGGCGGGCTCCAAGCCTCTCTATGTTCTTGTTAAGGCACCATATGATCTGCACCATGTGCTGGGTAGTAGGTGAGACCTGAAAAGTAAGCAGTTTGGTGGTATACCCAGATACAACGTAAGCGGGGGACCACAAGTAGGTGAGCAGTAGTGGGGTGAAGAGCCGATGCTGGGCATACTAGACAAATAAAGTTATGTGGACGAATGAAGGCTGGGCCCGTGCCCACGTGGCAAAAACAGGGCCACTAAGAAGAATGTGAGCCTTCAGAAGGCATTGTGATGAGGCCAGGTGTGAAGAAATCAGCTGCATTACTCAATAAAAAAGCATCTTCACCTGATTTTGTCCTGATCCCTTGTTTGGAGGCTTCTCCGTGCATTTGGTGCCCTCTGTATACAGACTCTTTCGGGGTTACTTGTGAGCACCCCCTCCGGCCTCTTACAGTGTCCTCAAGTTCTCTCTTCCACTGAGAAGACTGCCCCGTGGATGGGATGGTTGTATGATGGAACCACACATGCAATTACCATGCATGCCTTTACAAAGCTGTTAATACAATGCATGCATCACTACCAGGAATGTATTTACAAAGAAAATGTTTACAATGAATATCCCTTTCCCACTACATTTTTTTTCCTAAAGGCATAGTTCACAAAGGCATATGCGTGGTAAAAATTAATAGGTAAGTATAGTCCTATATATCTATATATATCTATATAGATATATATATATATATTGTGAAATATATATATATATAAAACATATATTTATGGACACAGATGCATACATGTGTATATATATATATATTTATATATATTTGTATATGTATATATGTGTGAGTATATATATATATATATATATATATATATAATCACCTTGTCACAAAAAAAACATACAAACCCTAAAAGTACCCCTGCCACCCAAAACCCCACACCCACCCTAAACTCTAAAATTACACTTGCCACCCAAAAACCCATACCCACCCTTAAACCTAAAAATCCCCTTGCCACTGAAAAACCCTTACCCAGCCTAAACCCTAAAATTACCCTTGCCACCCAAAATCTCATGCTCACCCTAAACCCTAAAAATTCCCTTGCCACTCAAAACCCCATACCCACCCTAAACTTACCCTGGCCACCCAAAAACCCATATCCACCCTAAACCCTAAACAATTCCCTTGCCAACCAAAAACCCATACCCACCCTAAACCCTAAAATTATCCTTACCACGCAAAAACCCCTACGCACCCTAAACCCTACAAATTCCTTACCACCCAAAATCCTTACCCACCCTAAATCCTAAAATTAACCTTGCCACCCAAAAACTCATACCCACCCTAAACCCCTAAAATTAACCTTGCCACCCAAAAACCCATACCCACCCTAAACCCTAAATTCACCCTTGCCGCCCAAAAACCTATATCCACCCTAAACCCTAAAAATCCCTTGCCAACCAAAACCCCATACCCACCTTTAACCCTAAATTTACCCCGTCCATCCAATAACCCACACCTACTCTAAACCTGAATAATGCCCTTACCAGCCAAAATCCTATACACTCCCTAAAAATGCCCTTACCACCCAAAAACCTATACCCCCTCTGAAACCTAAAAATGCCCTTACCAACCAAAAACCAATACCTATCCTAACTCCTAAAAAAAACATACATACATATATATATATATATATCTATATATATATATATTCACTGAAAAAACCATAGGTTTTAGGGACAGTTATAGTTAGTTGGACATTTCACTCCTACAAAACCAGTGAAATTCCCCGTTATAGTTAGTTCAGCTAACTATAACTCGTGCCCCCGCAATGCACTGCTGATGACGTCACATATTACATCACTCATGACATGGTCAGTGACATCACTGATGACATCACTGATGACATCTCAAATGACATCACTGATGACATCATCCAGTGACTGTGTGTTTCTGTAAAGTTTAAATATGTTTAATATATATAGGGAAAGGCGTATTGAAGAATGAGTGGGTGTATAAGTGTCTGAATGGATGATTTAGTAGGTGCGTGACTGACTCTATAAGTGAGTGATTAAACGTATCTTACTGAATGCATGGGTTAGTGACTAAACTGTGTGAATGTCTGTATCCGTCTGTCTGTTGCTGTGTAAGCGGTTGCATGGGTTTGTGAATAGCTACATGAGTGTCTATATGAGTTATTGATTGGTTGTCTGAGTATCTATATGGGTGCCTGAGTGTTTGTGTGGGTGGGGTGTGTGTGACTCTGTGCATAGATGTGTGAGTGGGTGATTCACTGGGTGCATGGTTTCAAGAGTGCATCTGTGATGGACTGTGTGGGTGAGTGTGTATGGGTGTGTTAGTGAGTGAATGTATATCTCAGTGGTACATGTGTAACTACATATGTGAAAGGCAGTATATATGTGTGTTGGAGTATATAAATGGCTATAAGTGAGTGTGTGTGATTGTGAGAGTGGCTGTATGGATGAGTGTGTACTTGTATCAGTGATTGTATAAGAGCGTAAGAATGTGCTAGTATTTGTAGGAGTAAGTGAGCTGGTGTGTGTATAACTGTATAGGTGAGTAATTGGCAGTGTGATTAATTATTTGCATGACTGACTAGGTGTGTGAGTACCTCTATGGATGAGTGGCGGTGTGTGAGTGTCTATTTAGGTGTATGAGTGCATATGATAGTCCTGTACTGAGTGACCGTAAGTATGAGTGACTGTACGGGTGAGTGAGTGGATGTGTGTGTAGACCTAAGAATCAGTGAGTGGGTATGTAGTTATTGGTGTTGGAGTGTCTATGGTTTTGAGAATAGCAGTCTGTAATTTAGAGTGGGTGTATCAAAGGTTATATTAGGGTGTGAGAAGATGCATCAAATTATCACATGGATGATGTCATCAGTGATGTCATCAGTGATGTCATTTGAGATGTCATCTAGTGATGTCACTGACCATGTCATGAGTGATGTAATATGTGACGTCATCAGCAGTGCATTGCGGGCGCGAGTTATAGTTATCTGAACTAACTATAACGGGGAATTTCACTGGTTTTGTACGAGTGAAATGTCCAACTAACTATAACTGTCCCTAAAACCTATGGTTTTTCAGTGAATTTCTAAGGTTTTTAAATGCTAATTTCTAACTATAACGTGCCTGAAACCTATGGTTTTTCAGTGAATTTCAAAGGTTTTTTAAATGCTAATTTCTAACTATAACGTGTCTGAAACCTAAGGTTTTTTCAGTGAATTTCAAAGGTTTTTAAATGCTAATTTCTAACTATAACGTGCCTGAAACCTATGGTTTTTAAGTGAATTTCAAAGGTTTTTAAATGCTAGTTTCTAACTATGCCTACAGAGGTAGGACATGTGAAGAAAGAAGAAAAACCGCACAGAAAGAAGCAAAAGAAATGCAGAAAGAAGCAACAGAAGTCCACAAAGTAAGAAAAGAGCAGGAAGAAGCAAGACATGTGCAGAAAGAACCAACAGAGGAGCAGAAAGAGGCCTTGTTGCAAAATCATCCTGTGCCCACACCCTTTTCAGACGGGTACTGGTGGTAACTGACTCGGACTAACCAGGCCTAGAGCCAGTGCTATGCTAAAAGACACTTAGAATACAGTGAAAACACCTCCATACACTAGGGAACACTATGCGTTGGGGTACCCCTGTCATTAGCATGACCTCCTCTGTAAGGCCCTAGTACATAATAGGGCAGGGGGGATTAAGACTTCCTCTTAAAACGCGCCCCGGGGCGCGTTTGCACAGTGGTGAAGGAAGGGGGGGGCCTGAGGTGACATGTGTGCAAACAAGCCCTGTGGCCGTTTTAAGTTGGGAGATTAAGTCCCCTTGAATCCTGAGGGTCCCTGGGGTCTAACTAGCCCACTAGGTACCTCCAGTAAGCGCCACAGAGCTGCGTTGCAGAGGTGTAAAAAGGGGCGTGGCCTGGACCACCTCTCTGCAACGCAGCCCTGTGGCGCGCACTGGAGGTACCTGGTGGGCTAGTTGGACCCCAGGGTCCCACAGTATTCAAGGGGAATTAATTCCCCAACTTAAAACGCGCCACAGGGCGTGTTTGCACACATGTCACCTGAGGCCCCGCCCCCTCCCTTCACCACTGTGCAAACGCGCCCTGTGGCGCGTTTTAAGTTGGGGTATTAGGTCACCTTGAATCCTGAGGGTCCCTGGGGCCCAACTAGCCCACCAGGTACTTCCAGGAGCGCCACAGGCCTGCGTTGCAGAGAGGTGGTCCGAGGCCACGCCCTTTAGCACCTCTCTGCAACGCAGCTCTGTGGCGCTTACTGGAGGTACCTAGTGGGCTAGTTGGACCCCAGGGACCCTCAGATTCAAGGAAAAACACGTTTTGGGACCCCACTTTTCTCGGCCCCGCTTGTCGAATCACCCGAAACTTTCAAGATAGGAGCTGACCGGAGCGGGCCATAAGTTTTGAAAATTTCGCGAAGATTCGTCAACCGGCGCCAAAGTTATTGGGAAAAGAATGTTACGAATTTCCTATGGATAATAGGTCCTAACTATAACTACCTACTGGCGACCGCCAGTAGGTAATATATATATATATATCTATAAAAATAACAGCTACAAATCCTCCAAAAGAAGTTAGATCGCACTCACGAGTGAAGGTAATTAGTTTCCTTTATTTCAGTATATAAGGACCAAGAATATCCCGAAACGCGTCTGTTATATATATATATATATATAACAGATACTTAAAACACTTAATACTTGCCTGTACTTACCTGTAAAACCTTTACAACGAATATGCCTTTGAAACGAAATTCGTTGTAAAGGCATGCGTGGGAAAGGCATGCGTGCTAAAGGCATGCGTGGTAAAGGCATGCGTGCTAAAGGGATGCGTGGTAAAGGCATATGCGTTGTTATGGCTACGTGGTAAGGGTCACGCATGGTTATGACAGCGTTGTCTTGGCTGTTTCCCGGATGGGATCATTTCCTTTAACGTTGAGAAGTCTCCTGTATCAAGTGCCCGAAAGAAATGCTAACCCAGGCTATTGCACTGTCAGGATTTTTTTTAGTGTAGCACCCTGTCGCCATTGTGGTTAGGCAGCCGCTATAAAAATATCTTAAAAATCCTGAGGGCCCTGTAGAGGGATCTGGACATTTCAGAACCATTCTTAAGTGGCTTGTGATTTAAATTCTACACGATTTAAATTGGCCATGTACGACCTGTGTCCACTTGCCACCATATTTCAGAAATGGTGGCCTCCAGGGCTGGCCATAACATTCCAAGAGACGCCTCAGCAGTGAAATGAAGGAAGGGAGCAGCATTCTCTGTCCTGTGGCTAGGTGCAAAGCGTTACACAACAGCAGAGCCAAGGGCGGCTCTAACTGGCATCCTAAAGGAACCTCGCAGCTCACGTACCCCCATCGTTTTAATTTCATGTACATTTTACTTCATTTATTTTGTATTGCTAAAATGTGGCGAATTTGGTGCCCTGGGCGACTATCTATTTCACGTGCATGGACGGTCCTTCCCAGCTCAAATCTGTCTTTCCTCCCCACTCAAGTTGGTTGCTTTGCACATATAGCGCTTATGGCACGTTAATGTCAGCTCGAAGCGCCGTAGAGCAGTTTTAACAGTGACTATCCCTGACGGTAGCAGGTGTATAGCTATTCTGCATTTAAAGCTGCCCTGTGACAATAAAGTACATACTATCGAAGCCACCACTGCAGATATGCACTCTGCTTTCCAGGAAATCTTACAGACATTCATCATTCCGTGAGAGCCCCCTCTTTCTTCTCAGACCTATAATTACCCAGGATGTGCTGGAAGGATGATCTATTGGCCATTAGTAGAGCCTGGGAGGCTGCTGTAGTATGAAACCAGACCCTGCTGTGGGCTCAGCCCTTCCTCCCGTGGCCACAAGTCTCGGCAGCGGCCATATTGCATTGGGTACTCGCAAACACTTTCCCAGGGGCCACACAGTACGGTCTGTGGTGTGTCCGAGAGCCGCATTTATGCCATGCCAGCTTTGTGGGAGTACGGTGGGGGGTAAGTTGGGCGTTGGGGATACAAAGCATGTACATGGTGCGGTCAGTGAGTCATGGGGTTATTTCGAGGGTTTTATTTCACACTGCCTTCTAAATTAAGCCCCTAGTCTCTGGAAGAGTCAAAGATTTAACAGTGGCGGCTCCTCCACTATGGTGGAGGAGCGTCGCCCCACTGCTTTCGAGCAGTGTAAAGGAAAGGAAATATAAAATTATAATAACTTTGAGTTATTATCATTTTATGTTTCCTTTGCGGGTGGGCGGGGCTGCTCTGTTCACGGAGCAGGGCAGGGGAGGAGAGGTTTGCCCACTCCTAAGTGAGCAATGACTGTTTGGTCGGCCCTCTCGGGCCGCCCAAACCAGTCATTCGCACTTTCCCTATTCTCCATGCAGGTTGCATTACAGCCTGCGTGGAGAACAAGCCCAGCCCCCCATTCCCTGGTTGAGCGTCATACCAGGACACTCAAAACCAATCACAACGCTCATACCAGGACGCTCAAAACCAATCACAAGCGTTATGATTGGTCAGGGGAGCCTGGGTGTTTACCAATCACAACGCTACATTGCAGCATTGTGATTGGCCAGGGGAGCCTGGCTGTTCTTCCTGGCTTCCTATCCCACGAGTAGAGCAGGAGCAAGGAGCAGAGACACATGACCCGGCGACAAGGTAAGTGTATAATTATTATTTTACATTTTTTTTCCATTGCGCAGCCACGCGCCCCTCTCACTCCCCCCGACTCATCATCCGCGAGTAACGCCGGCCGCCACTGTTTAACACATAGCACAGTATTCTGTGCTATGCAGTATCTGAATCACTTCGCCTCTACTGCACCTTGGGATAAGCCTTCTCTGCTTGCTATCACTACATTGGGAGGGATAAGTGTAAAAAAAAAAAAGTAACTTCATTATTGAATTGGAATAAAATAGAAGTGCACAATGTGAACCCAGAAAACCTACGATCAATCCCGGCTTCCCAACTCCACCAAATTGTGTGATCCTGGGCAATTGTTGAATTTCACTTTGCCTCTTTTTTTCTTTACCACATGCAAGCTCAGCTTGAAAAATGTGTGTTCTGGATATGCAATGTACAAAACATTCTCTGTGTTTGATTTAATAAACTATAATGTTGCCTATGTATAAAACTATCACTTTTAAAAATACTTCTCAGTGCACTGATATAACTCAATGCTCTAAAGTGAGACGCTTCTGTGTGTTAATGAACAACGTTTTTGAATTTTCAAGAGATTATCATTTTTATGCACCTTTGTTGTAAGATGTTTTAAAAAATTAATGTGTTGCTAAAGTGAGGCAGGGCTCCTTATTCGTTTCTTTTTTTCTAGTTCAGTTATCTTGTAAATAAATGCTTGCCTGTTCATTTAACATCTTTCTGAAAGTCATGCGTCATAATTCTAGTGGCCCTGCCTATTTGCGGTGCCACTTACGTATAAAAGACGAGGCATTTAAAAAAAAAAAAGACGTTATTTCTTTACAAAATCCCTGTGGGATTACTGCAATTGAGAAATGATTTTCCGTTTTTGTTGCAGCGCCAATCATGCTTCCATGGCTGCCGCAAGGCGCTTTGGAGTATGATCAGCCACAATGCTTGGGGGCGATGGAGGAGACGGGGAGGGGAGAAATGACTGATGTGTGCAGGGCAGGGTCTGACAGTTCATTCAGACTAAAGATGCTCGGTCATCACAAAGGACTTTTTGTGAGTGAGGCAGAGATGCGTTGAGCTCACATAAAAGGGATACTGTGTTGTTGACATTTTCGCACATTCCTGAACGGTAATCCGCCGGTCCCTCTGTTTTTGTAGCCCAGGCGCCTTCTGCTTCGGTTACACTGCGAGCCACGCATCACACCAGCACCGGGGCGCAAACAGAAACCGACGCGGACAAGTGACTCCTACCAGGTCCATTGAGGCGAGCAGGCCCTGGGAGGTCTACAGCTTCACCTCGGAGAGAAACACACACAGAGTTTGGTAGTAGGGAGCAGTCAGTCTGCCCCCTTGCCCTGCACAATCCTGACATGACCTCAGCTTCTACCCTACCTAGTAAACGTGCACAGAAACATGGACTTCGAGGGTAAAGAAGGTCCAACAGATGCACCAAGCCCACTTGTACACAGAGTCGTAGCTTTCAATAGTGCAGCAGGTGCAGTAGCACCGGGGCCAACTCCACCACAACTGTACATGTTTTTCACTGCCAAAGGACGGGGGCCTTAGTCCTTGCATGCATTAGGACCCATGGTACCCTTGCTACGGTACTGCTCATTTACCAACCTACCCCAGGCACACTGCCTACACGGCCTGAGATTACCCTTTGCCTCCCGAATCCTATGGCTGTCGCAGGTCTTTTTAATTCCCTCCGCCTCATCAGCTACTTGGCCGTTCCAAGCACTCACAGCACTTTTGTGTTCTTTGAATGGCTGATCCTCTCTACAGCAGATCGAAAAGGTAATGGCTTGTGAGAGGTTCTTTTTAGGTTTCGTGAAAGACCTGTTGTTGGCTCACAGTCGGTTTAGAGCCCACCCATTGCTTACCATTGTTTGCTATTATTGTCACTCTCATTTGCTTGCTTTTTATTTGTTCGCTTGTGTGGACTTTCCTTCCTCTTCTAGTGCTTGTTCCTCCTCTTTGGAAAAGTGCGGACTTTAGGAAAGCACGCTATTAGGATCCGGTACCCCGGCCACGCCCTCCTGACTCTAGGGTCGTCCGATTGGCGGCGAGGGAGGCGGGAATCACTTCCGGGGCAGGACGTGACGTCACTTCCTGCCGGGACCGGCGATGGGGGGGGGGGAGGGGGAGTTGGTGGGGGCCTATTTAGGACACCTTGCCCGGGCCCTCATCCTCTCTTTCTACAGCGCCGGCCCCGGTCACAGTGGACTCCAGTTGGGGGACGCGAGCCAGAGGGCCCCTTAGTGCTGGAGTGATAGAGAACCTTTTTGTATATAAATTAAACCCATCATTTCCTGCTGATGGTTTATGATGCTATGATCAGATGTAAATTATAAATATTGCTTAGTGATCTAGTTGATAAATCTGCATCTTAAGGAATGTGAATTTGATTAGATATTGTCATGTTTATGTGTGATTGGATTAAACATGGCCTCTTTTTACCCACAACTCTGGTAATCAAGTCTTGATTTGTGGGTTCCGTGGGGGCGGGGCCGGGGGCAGCCTGGGGGGTCCGGGTCGTATAGCATATCCTCTTTACTTGTACTTGTGTCCATCCACTGTTTACTCTTCAGGCACTATTTTTTTCCTTTCTTTACTTGTACTTGTGTCCTTTGACTACTTACTTTCCAGGCACTATTTTTTTTCCCTTTTGGTAAAGCCTTAAATGTGAGCGCATGTGTTTTTCAGCTGTCTCCCTCATGTAATCCTCTTACCCCCTCTGCTGCTTTCCATTGCTTTCTCTTGACCGTGTCCTTCCCCCTGCCCCTCCATGCTGCGCACTCTCATGTGCTACTCCCTCCTGTGTTGCTTCCCCCTTCTCACCCGCCACCTCTCTGTTGCTATCCAACCTTCCTTTTGCTACCCACCCTTCCCGTTCCTGCCCACCACTTTTGCAATATATATATATATATATATATATATATATATATATATATATATATATATATATATATATATATATATATATTTTATGACAGCCTGAGACCTATTGGCTATGTTGTGTTTACTGCCAAAAGGCTTCACAAATATGGCACGCCACCCCCCCCCCCCCAACAAAAGATTGTTCCCTGCTAATCCCAACGGCTACTTTTTAAATGGTATGTCTAGAAAGTCGGTAAATATAGAAACACAAGGTTCAGAAAGTACCCTGACAAACCTTCCACCTGCTGGGGGCGGCCATCTTTGGGCAAGCGGGGTTTCCGGAATGGATTGGATGCTCTCACCCTCGGATTCTACACCACAGTGACGTCATGCAGGAATGCCCAGCTGTTCAAGATGGCTGCCCCCATCAACTGCACTCATAGGCTTTCGAGATGGGTTTTAAAATAAACCACCTGGGACTTGGAACAGAGAAGTATGGAACTTGGCTTTCAATGTGCAAATATAAACCTCGCTGGAGTTACTCTTAAGTGCTACAGTAATGTGTCAATTTAAAGCACGCGACACGGACCTGCACAAAATGCACCATCCTTTACAAATGTTCACTTCGGAAAGTTTATTATTTTCAAAATCATGAAGTTCTCACCAGAAAGGGCTCTCACTTCACCCCTCAAACCAGTCAAGAGAAGACATTGGACAAAATATATATAAAAAAATGCAACTGTCATGTTCTTTCACCAAAATATTATCAGAGCTGGTGTAGTTTTATAAGAACTGTATATACATACAAATTAAATCGTGTCAAATAAAAAGTCATTTTAATATAAAAAAAAAGTAAAAATAAAGTGCTTGAAACTATGTTTTCGTAGTTTTGACACCAGGTTCAGAATACTGTAAGCGCAAAAATATATTATTCATTGAAGTTCTACTAGGAAGCCAGTGTTTTCTTACATCACCAGAGGTGAGGTATCTCTACCTCTTAGCATACAGGGTACATGTTTGTGGAATTGAATTCAGCTTTGCATGGTTAAATCAGCAGAATAAAACATAAACACAACATGTGCTTTGTAAGGCGCACGATCACCGAGAAGGGTATCTTGGCACTGAATAACAGATGTTTATTGTTGCCCAACTCAATGGTGCTCATTTTATCGACTTCAGAAGGATGAAAGGAGTGGACCTACCAGGATTTAAAGCTGTGACCATGAGGTCAAACACAGGCCCCTACAGTGGACGCATTAGTGCACTAAGCCACCAGACCCGACTGTGTTCGGTCTGTCTCAAAGCACACCCGGGGCTATCAGAGAGATTAAATGTCGCTGCAGATTAAATGCCTTGAATGCCCTACTTTGTTGTTTTTTTTCTGTCTGGGAATAAAGTAACACATTTCTGACCGATTTACGCCACAGTCTCACTTTTAGAAACAGCACGAACTTGGAGAAAAAGCAAGTAGACCACATTTTAAAAAACAGTTTTTAGGTTCAAGATTGTAGAAAACCGTGTCATTTACTCTATAGTCAAACCGGGGTACTGTTCTTGTTCTCAACACGTGCCTGTTCCTCAAGGTTTTCAAACAATACATTAAAAATAAAATATTTCTGTGAAATCGGACTAGGGCAAATCATCTCAAATTGATGGCGAGTGAAAACACAGAAATGGCAAACGGGCATACATCGTAATGTGCAGCAGGATAAACTCGTAGGATGCGAATACATTCTTTTTTTGAGTTCCCAGCAACAAACTGAAACGTCTGTACGAGTTCCCAATTTCTGGCAACTGAGGGAACGAGTGCATATTGAGACAAAGTGATTTGCACAAGATCACACAAGTTGGGATTCGAACCCACGTCTACCGGCTCAAAGGCTGCAAATTTGATAAGTTATGATCATGTATAAAGGAGCTACCCCCTAGTCTTCTAAAAAGAGACATCGCCGAAAAAAGCAAGACAGAAGCACCGACTATGCACCGGAGACAAACACGTGTAACCCCGTGATATATGGCGAAAACTCATTGTCAATGCAGCTTCTTGGCACCGAGAAGTCTTCTGCAGCCCTCTGGCTGCTTGGGACAGCCAAAGCTCGCCTGTTTCCCACGGTCTGTGGAATGCCTGGGGGGGCGAGGGGGGGGAAGGTCCCACTGTATGCCTATGAAAGACCTTTAACAGTGCACCAGCAGCTCGTAAAATGCCCCTTCTATAAGCAGCATGCCACCTTTTAAAAGTATGTGGGTACAAGGTATGCCCACTACATCAGCCGGGGCTTTGATTCCGGGGTCACACCCGAGTGAGTGCAGATTTCTCAATGTTTTCACTTCCCACCAGGGAGCTCAGTCAGAGGCATGGATTAAGGTAGATAGCCCCTCCCCCAACGGTGATCCCACACATACCGGTGCAAAGAAGTGAGGAACCTTTTGGAATGCCAGGCATCCGTGCCCTGCTTGACCCATTAACCCAAAAGTTTAGTCAGATGAGAAAAGGTGCCATATTTCGGCATTCTGGCGAGCAACACTCAACCACGTCTAAAGCCATTTCTATAGAACATTATCTGAACGGCCAGCAGTTGCTGCAAAGGAGTCCCAATGGCCCATACAGGGATTTAGCACGTAGCCCACAGTCATGTTTTATTTAGAGAGAACCTAGCGGCAACACAAAAAAAAATCGAAATATCCAACAGAATTCCTAGAGTTCTGAATGCTTGGCTCAGAACACCAGCATTTACCAGAATATTGTCTTAAAATACAATAGGTGACAGTGAGCCGAATATGTAACACTTCAGAACACAACTTTTCCACAGAATTATCAACAGAGTTCTTTAAAAAAAAATGCCAGAGGAAATTTCCATGGCCCTGACTCAACCCGGAAACGCCTGTAGAGCTAGCTGGAGGCGGTGCCTGGGAGTCTGGATAAAGGCATCCATCTCTAAGCATCGTTTTTTGTTAAACCAGTACAATTCCAACAGCAGTTGACAGTATCTTTCCACGGCTATATGTCCCCCTACGTGATGTGCATTTTATTTTATGCCTCCCAATGCTTTCAGCACCAGTAATTCACATAAAAGTAATATCCGTCAATCATGTTCCATAATGTGTGGGTGCGGTGTAATTCCATGTTATATGGCTTATAAATCATTGGAAGATGTCACATAGAGTCCAATGTAAAATAAAGTCAAAAATATTCTGTAGTATGCAAAATGTGTAGTGGGCAACTATTTATAATGAGTCAATAGTGCTATCCTGGGCTTCAGGTGTCAAATACAAGCACCTCTCTTCTGCCTTAAGGTTTATCATCATGTTACCTCTACTCCAGGATGGTGCTATTGAACCACAAAAGAGTTACTGGCTCTGCGTCTTCTCTATACATTCAGTCACATTTCATCAATCAACCCTTGGCCGCGCCAGTCTACCGTTTGATACAGAAGTCTCAAACATATACCATATTTGAAGTCAATTGTCCATTTGTATCTAAGCGTCTCGGCTCATGGAATGTTTTACATCCTAGATAGGTACATCTCGTTGACCATGTGTTGCGCAGTCGCTGGCTCTAGCGACTGCGCTGATGCATCTTCAGCTATAGGCTGCTTGGCAGAGCAGAATGTGCTTATACACCAAGTCCACCCTGTCCTGCAGGAGCTGGGCATGGTCTTCGGACAGAGGCCCCAAGTCCGCGGCCAAGGGTTCGTGCTCCTGATAGAGTCTCTGAAGCTCACTGGCTGTGTTCCTAAGTTTGTGGAGCTCCAGGATTTTCCTGGCTGTCCCTCTTCGGAAGAGGCAGACGGCCCTCAACAGGGGTTCATTGTACTTATCCCACATGGCACGCACCCGGTAACCATGCACCAGCCCAGCCTCGTTGTCTATGAAGACCAACCCGCCATTGGGAGCCTTGTGAAGGTTGCTGGTGGCCCTCTGCATCACACGGGGGTCCCACTGGAGGCTGAACAGGTTGCTCACCAGCCGGTCAAAGTTGGCCGTCAAGTAGTCAAAGACGATGAGGTCGGTCCATTGCATCAGCTCCAACAGCTCAGCCTGGGTCAGGTTCTCCAAGTCAGCCCTCAGGGGACGTAGCCGCCCATCCTCAGACCTCAATGCTTTGGGGGCCACCACATCAGTGAGGTTGTCTATCCATGGAGTCAAACTTACAATAGATCCGTCTGGCCACTGGGAGCCAAGCAGCTCTTTTCGGACTTGACTCCACTGTACACTGTTGGCACTCACCCTGGACAGGGCCAAGGGAGGCACGTTCTTGATACCCAGCAGCCTGGCCAGGTAGAAGGAGAAGGCCTCGCCTTGGATTTGCTCAGGATTAATGCCATATCTGACGCAGGCTTTGGAGCCATCTGCGAACCGGGCAAGCCGGTTAGAGCTGCGACCACAGCCCTTCTCCAGAGAGACAATGTGTGAAGCCCTGGCCGTCTCCATCCAGGAGTCCACCTGTGCATCCGAAAACCCTACTGGAGATGCAACTTCAAGTGCGCTGCTCCAGAAGACGCCACCTTGCACCACGCTGTGTGGGCGTTGGTCCACACGGGTGCCACCCTTCCTGATCACCATGTCTGGAGAGCCACCGTTGGAGCTTCTTTGGCCACCAGGCAAGGTCAGCAGGGCTCGGAAAGTGTTTGGGGACCGCGCAGAGAGGTGGGATCGCTTGGTCCTGCGCTCCTGGTTCTCCTCCGGGGAACCCGACAGCCCTATCCACAGCACGAAAGCACACCCTACTAGGAAGAGCAGGGCCACTGCCACGGAGTGCAGAAAGAGAAGTGGCTTCATCCCTGCTGCTGAAGCCTGTCAGGAAGGGCACTGCTGCCTCCCCATCAGGACCGCATGAGCCGCCACTAGTGAGCGGCACTATCAATCAATCAAGCAGGATTTGTAAAGCACGGCTAATCACCCGATGGGGTATCCAGAAGCTAGAGAGCACCAGTATATAAGTGCAGCTGTAGAGCCTGGTCTCCTGCCAGGTGTATATTGATGCACAACTACTGATCAATCCTCGTGAAAAGGGTCTGGTCAACGCAGTATTCTTATGCACAACATGTTTCCATCTTCTGTATGTCTAAGGCACAGGGTCGGTCAGTGCTGGTCACTGTCTATTTTCACGCTCAGGGCTTGGTTACTGCTGCATCCCCAGCACAGGGTCTGGTCACCGCTTAAATCCTCACGCATGACATGGTCTGGTAACTGCACGTCTTCCTGCCACGATCTAATGGCTGATGTAGCCTTGTGCTATATATCCATGTTTACTGTTGTTCCCTCGCGCACACAGTCCATCACTACTGTATCCTTGTGCACAAGCTCCCATCACAGTTGTATTCTCGTGCACACGTTCAATCACAAAGATAGACTTTTTGTTCAAGGTCTGATCGCGGCTGCATCCTCGTGCGCCAATCGGAATACTGATGCATCCGCTTTCACGTGGTGGAGTACTAGAGAAGACTCGTGCACAAAGTCTACTCACTGCTGCGTCCCCGTGCACGAGGTCCGATCACTTTTGTGCCTTATGCACACGAGCCAGTACCCTCTGCAGAGGGTCTGATGACTGCTGAGTCCCAGTGCATAAAACCAGCCGCTGCTTTACTTCCAAGCACGTGGCCTTGTCACTGCTGTATCCTCGTGCACAAGACCCGATCACTGCTGTATCCTCGTGCACAAAGCCTAATCACTTTTGTATCCTGGTGCACAAGGTCCGATCACTGCTGTATTCTCGTGCAGACGCTCGATGACTGCTGTATCCGAGTGACCTTGGCCCATACCCCTTCGGAGTGAGCTTGCTGTAGCGCCTCGACAGCGCACGCCATAGATCCCACTGCTGGGAGCAGAGCACGGACTCTCTGTGGTCCAGGGCGGCTGTGTAGTCCTATGTAGCACAGAGGGAGGAGGGGGCCACATCCGGGAGCCTGCATCGACCAATGAGCACTATCACAAGACTGGTGCAAGGGGCTGCACCCTTACAAACGGGGCCGGAAGGCAACGGCAGTATATACGCCGGGTCTTGTCTCTGTGGAGCGCTAGGCGGGTCAATTACTACAGCCCATACAGAGTCCCCAATGTGCACTATGCACTTAGGTGCCTTGCACGGCTACTATCATTGCTTAACGTCAACAGCCTCGCGCTCTCCTCCCGAAGCTCCGTGGTCAGCTCCCCAGTCCGTGCAAAGCTAGTTCGTGAACTACAGCCAGGTTGTCTCTGACTGACAAGTCCTTAACAGACCCAGTGTGTCTCTGATTCACTGCTCATGCACTCCAAGAAAGATGTCTCTGAATGATAGCTACGCATCAGACCCAGTGTGTCTCGGATTCACTGCTCAACGGCTCATGCACTCAATCCAAGATGTCTCTGAATGACTGCTCCACAGCAGGGCCGGTGCGTCTCTGTTTTACTTCGCACCATTTCAGGCACCGCAGTTAGGATGTCTCTGAATGACTGCTCCTTAACAGACCCAGTGTGCATCTGCTTTCAGTGCCCTGCAGTGCTCAGGGTTCCGTTTCACAGCTCTTCTCTAGCCTTCAGATCTCGGTTTCAGCGCCCCAAGCGCATGCACTGTAAGGGTCTTCGTGGCACTAGCTGCACCAGTGTGAAAGGCTGTGGGGGAGGGGAAGGATTCATCGCCCCCGCGGACTTTACGACCTCAAGCGCCTGGCTCCGGCCTTTCACTGACCAGACTTCATGCAACGAATGTCCCAGCCTGAGCGGCTGTCTCGTCCCTCGTGCACCAGAGTCACGGAGCACTGAACGACTCTCTCCACGCCCAGATCTGCACCTGCTCCGTCAGCTCTCTCCTGCAGCACTCTCTCTCGCAGTACTCCTGCAGCTCTCCTGGGCTGCAGCTCGGTCTACAGCTCTGACTCCCAGTCCCTCCTTCAGCTCTCCCGGGCTGCAGCCACTCTCCAGCTCCCGGCCTGCAGCTCCTTCAGGTCACTTCTTGCAGCTACCCTGCGCCGCTCTCCCCTCTGCAGCTCCTCCAGTCCCCCTCAGCTCGCGCTACCAGCCCAGCTCCGCTCACAACGACTCCGGGCACGGATTGAAATTCCAGGCACCCAGGACGCACGAAGCAGAGGGGCTGGGGGCTGGGCGGCGAGGCTCCGCCCCTCTTAAACAGGCCACGTGAGGCAGCCTCGGTGGACCCCACCCACCACCCAGAGAACATCCTCAGCCATGTGCGCAGATCTCAGGGGTAAACGCGTGCCCGCCCCCGGCATGTGCAGCAACAGTGCATGCACGCCTCATGCACACTGCTCTCCGTACCCTGACTTTCAAGTCACGAATTCATGTAGAATGGATGACAAATGCCCCAAAGCCAGGGAATGTTTAGAATGCCTGCAGCATTTGCAGACTTCCTTAAATTCCCCCCTCTGTAGTGCAACTGGTGCTCATGTAAAGCGCTCTGATACCTTCTGAAAAAAAAAAGCGATTTCAGGCAAATCGAAAAACACATGGAGTAATAACAAGTGCAGCTCACCAGCTGTGTGGGAAATAAAATTCACTTCTTGTAGCACCGTCTAGCTCACTGGTTCTTTGAGCGTACCACTTTTTTGGAGCACAGGCCAACTCACTACTTCTTTGCACTTTCTGGAGAAGTCTCGTTTCTTTGACACGAGACCCAATACTCAGTAGGCAAGCTCGAGCTTGAGCCCCACCCCTGGAGCACAGTCCCACTCACTGAGCGTGAGCCTCACGCTTTGCTACACATTCGGTGACGTCTATAGAAGCACATTTTATGGAGTTACACACATATATATATATTTACATATATGCTTAAAATGTTTGAATCTGACTTTGAATGTATCTGTGTATATCTCCTCTATAGACACGGACATATACACACATACATACAAATTTACATTTAAACATTTTAAGCAAACAACACTGCTTTACAATGAGAGGTTGTAGACAAATGAATATGTGTGACAAAGTGCATATCTTTGTTTTTTCTGGGTCGCCTGCTAGCGCATTTCAGCAGCTGTGGTGGGGGGTAGAGGCGTTGCTTCCACTGGTGCAGCAGGTGCAGTGGCACCGGGGCCCAGAGGCCTCAGGGGCCCACTGAACCCTGATTATTGCTTCATTTTGTAATTCAAACAGCACCTTAGAAAGGAGGGCGGGGGGCATTTCCTTCCTTGCACTAGGGCCCATGGCACACTGGTGGTGGGACACAACGTGGTGGCGGGGGGTCAGGCCAAATAAAGCTTGGGCAGGTGCCCCATCTGCTGCCCCCCTAGAGACAGCAGTATTCTTTCTTATTGATATGAATGCCACATCTTCCAGCACAGTGATTCTCACCGTGTGTGAACCCCAAACATTGGGGCCCGTTCTCTCTCATTGGTGTGAATGTCACATCTTGGAGTGCAGCCTCTCTCATTGGGTGCAACCCCACCCCTTTCTGAACCATCTGTCTCATTTTATGCAAGGCATACAGCATGGAGTTCAGTTTCACTCACTGAATGTGACTCTCTTGGAGCCCAGTCCTTATTTGATGTGACCGCCGAGCCTTGGTGCAAAGTCTAACTTATTTTCTGTGAGTTTCACAGTTTAGAGCACAAACTCACTAAACAGGTGAGTTCAAATATATAATGCACTGTTTAACTCAATGGATAAGTGTCAAGCAGTAGCGTAACAGAACTTGAGGGGGCCCCCCTGCAAAATACATGGAGGGGGCCCCTCTGACCACACTCAGGAGCTCTCAGGCCAGGGTACTGTGCTGAGTCGGGCCCCTGGAGCTCGGGGCCTTCCCGCACCACTGGGGCTGCGGGGGCCTTTGTTATGCCACTGGTCTCAAGTTTGGTTCATAGCCTCTCTCAGTGGGCGAGTCTAACATTGGATGCATGTCTCAAGCCTTATGGAACAGGCTGTCTCCTTGGGTGCAAGTCGATGCCTTGGAGCACAGTTGATGCTATTCGGTGTAAGTTTCACACCTTGGTGCACCGTTCACTCATTTGATGTCAATCCCACGCATTGGAGCACAGTCACTCTCACTGGATGGAAGCCTCACTCCCTGGAGTAAAACCTCCCTCCTGGACATTCTGAATGGTCTCATTGATGTTTACCAAATGGTGTGCCAAGGATTTAGGGTCAGAAGTCCTCAATTCTCCCGTATGTGCGCCCTTTGCCTTACATTTCTCCTGATACCTTGCCCTGTTCCTGGTTTGCCATGAGTTTGCCCGTGAATCGCGAGGGAGTCAAGCTGATGGGACACAGGCAGGGCTGCAAAATATACTTCTGCTTGGACAGATCAACACAAAAAGGTGAGGTCTGTGCTGAGAAGATAAAAAAACCATCAGTCAGTGATACAGGTAAATGCATCTGGCTTCTGCTGAAGAGCTTGGACAGCCACATTCAGTAGGAGGCGGCTGGGTGAGGGCCAAGGGAGGAGCCAGAAAATTTAAATAAAAGCTCTGATGGAACAAAGCAAGCAAAGCAAGTGAGCTGACCCCTCCCTTGAAGAGCTCTCCTGTCTGCTCCATCCAGCCATCTATCCATTCTTCCTTTCACCCTTCCATCCACCCACTGATATCCACAATTTCACCTTTACGCTCTTACACCCATCCATTTTTCATGCATCATTCAATCTTTCCCCATTCAATCAATGCATCCCCTCTGCCATCCACTGATCCATACATTCTGCCATCCATGCATCCAGTCATTCACTCTGTCACCCATCTTTCTTGCCATCCATTCATTCACCATCCATTCTCATTGCCATCCATTAATATCCATCCATCCACTCTGCCATCCTTTCACTCATCCGTCCACTTTGCCATTTGCTCATCCTTTCACCCACTTATCCCTCCATCCATTTATTCTACCATTCTTTTACCTGTCAACCCACTCATCCATCCATCTTTTTACCTGTCTATCCACCTATCCATTCAGTCATTCTTTCACCCATTCATCCATCTACCCACACATTCATCCAGCCACCTATTCATTCACCTGCTCACCCCTCCATCCATTCCTTCATTCTATTCACTATTCCTTCCTTCTTTCCTTGTCTATTTACCCATCTTTTGTGTTTCCCTTCCTCCCGCTTGCTCTTCTATTGATGCTGCATTCATTCACAGTGTTAATTATGAGACTTTGTCTGCCAAGTTGATGACAGAAGAGGACCATGAAGAGCCCCGTCCCCACTATGGCTGCCAAAGCAGGGGGTTCACGAAGCCCATGGTGAGGGCAGCTACTGGACTGTGCACCTCTGGTATGAAGCGTTGTGAAGCCCCTTTGCCACATCACCAAAGCCATAATGTAAAGTCAATGGCACAGTGTACCAGTGCAGAGTGGCCATGTCCTGGTCATATGAGCGCTCTTAAGCTGTCCGTAGCCAGAAGCGAATAAAAAGGAGCCACTGGCAAGCAGGCAGAGATGGACATTGGTAATGAAGTGCACAAGGAGTCGCCCGGAGGCTGTGTCCTGGAAACATATGCCAAAAGTGGCACTTTCACCATTAGTGCACTGTTTGCCAGGCTGATGGGAATCACAGGAAGAGCAGCCACCTCTGGGAAGGGCAAGGGGGTGGTCACGGGGGATAGCACCCGCCTGCATCATGCAAGCAATGCTACCCCTGGCTCTAGTAGTAACATAAGGTTCACTGTACAGACTCACTTGTCTCTGAGCACTCATAAGTCTCATATATTTCTTAGAGACTGGGTAATACATGTCATACATCAAATATTACTGTATGGTTTGAATGGCTTCTGGGATAATTTAAATCAATCAACTGTTGTGAACTTGGACTCACATGTGTTGAATTGACAGAGTGCCAGTTGGGGTAACAGAGAGCGCCTCCCAGGGATAGAAACAGGCACTGTGGGAGCATCACAGCCCTGGCCTTCTGCTTACAGGCGAAGCCCTTCCATCACATCCGTGAAGGTAGAAGCCAAGACGGGGTCTGCTTCATAGACATAATAGACAGACAATAAGGTCTATTGGAAGCCTGTCCTGTTATGTCTTGAAATATGTTCAGGACCTCCCAAGTCTTAAACATCATGTGCAGTACTGTAGACAGACCCATCTCATTTGTATTATGTCATGATTTGACTTTTTGTGAGGCAGATTTGAGGAAAATAATCCTGATTTACCTGTCTCACCTTTGTAATTGGATGTTCATGGGTTTTTAGGTCTTCGAGGCCTAAGACTCTGCACTCTCAGGGCATTTCTTCTGCAATGTATCGTATCATATGATTGGATGATCCCGTTGGACTGAAAACGCATTTGTGATTTTGGCACATTTTTCAGATATGGCAGTTTTTGGTGCAAGGGAGTAGCCAGAAAATTAAAACACCCCCTCCCCCCACTTTGTACCAAACATCTAAGTGATGAGAAGCAAGTGAGATCAGCCCTTTCCTGAATAGTTCTCATCACCCTTAACTCCACTCATCTATCCATTCATCCTGCTATCCTTCCATCCATCAATCATCCTTTTTATCTTTCCATCCTTTCATTATTCTAACCATCCATTGACATAGCATCCCTCCATCTGTTCTCACATTATGCCATCCTTTCACCTTTCCATGTTTCCATCTGTCTGTCCATCCGTTCATCCATCCATCCGTCCGACCGTCCGTCCGTCCATCCTTCCGTCTATCCATCCATAAGTTCAATGACAATTTTCTTCACACATAGATTTATTCCTACTTTCACTCTTCTAGCCACTAATCCTTTCAATCTTCTGTCCATCGTTCCACCTGTCTATCAAACTGTTCATCCATCAGTTCTTTCCCCCTACCTTCCTTTCACCAATTGAGTCTCTCACCCACCCATCTATCCATCTTTCAATCAGGCTTTGCATTAATTCTTACTTTTTTCTTTTCAGTTACCTTTCTTTCCAATTCGCCTTTCACCTTACCTTCCTTCTTTTTATATTTCACTCCTTCCACCTTTCCTTATTTTCACCCTCTCACCCTTTCCTCGTTTAACTCTTTCCCCTATCTCGTTTATACCAAAATTCTATATTTTCTGGCATTTTTCTCACTTGCCTTTCTCCCACTATCTGCTGCTCTCTCTGTCTGTTTTGTCCTCGTTTGCACCATTACTTTCTCTTTCTAATGTAATAAACTTAGCCTACTTTCCAGCACTTGACTCTGGCCTCTCATCCATGCCCTGCCGTTCCATGAGATTGTCTTTGTCTGGAGCCATGCAGACTGAAGAAACTAATGTATAACTGAACAACTTTTAATGAGACGTTTAGTGGCCACCCCCACTTAAGCGGGGGGCTCATGAAGCCCCTGTTTTGGTGCATGACCTGGAGTTTTAAATGATCCAAAAAGGTGCAACAGCTTCACCCAAACCATTGTTTCCAATTATAGGCTTTTCCATTCATTTCAAGCTTGGCTCTATAGTACTTGCCGCTTCCCAATTTTAATTCACTTAATATTCACCACTGATATTTCCAAAATATGTTTCCTTATAGGTCTAAGCTCTTCAGAGGCCAACAGCAGGTAAATACAACAGCTTGTGGGCAATTCATTCATTTCAAATGGGAATTTCCAGATTTAACCCTGATAGGGAGAGACTCCCACAGTTCTGGCAAGTGGGTCCCTAGACCTTTGCTGAATATGTTTAGAAAGGTTGATATTGCTGACCTTAAATAATAATAAATAATAATACAAAACAGCTGACTTCTCATTTTTAAACGCGGGCCAGTGATTCTGGGCCCTTTGGTTCATTGAACCCTCGGTATTATGAGACACATGGTATCTTCTTTTTTTCTCTCTCTCTGATATATGCATTTATATACATCTACGTAGCACGTTTCTTTAAGCTCACCAGAGGATACATAAATAAACGGACATGTATGCAGTTCCATAATTTTAAATGTACCAGTTTCTGCTGCAGCCCTCCCCCAAGCACCCCCCCCCCCGCCCCTAACGAGCGCATCATGCAGAGCAGACACACAGACCAATCCAGCCTTCCATCCTTCTGATGATGGCAAATTGATTCGTATTAAATTGAGTGATTTTAACACCTGTTATTTACAGTGTTTAGAGAACGAAATAGCGTTTTATGAAGCGCTATATCAAAGCAAATATATAACAATTCATATATAATGAAACATGAACCCTGGGCATCCTCGCTGTGCTTTTCTTGTCTGCATGTTCCTGCACTCACCACTGTGCTGCTGTAATCGTCTAGATTAGGACACTGGCCCTGCCTAGTTTGGCAAAATGTTAACGCAAGCGCCTTGTCTGTGTGTCTGATTGTAGCGCTGCAACCTGCTGAGTCAGACTTTACAGGAAAGCTGTCATTTCCGTTCTTGCAAGACACGATAATGGTCCCCTTTGTGATTTCCATTAACCAAAAGGCTACTTTTAACCGTTGAAGATAATCTTAACAAGCTCTTTTCAAAGTGTTTATTTTGTTGTTCTCCATAAAAACATGGTAACGTGCGCCCTCCTGTGTCCAAATAGGTTATTGTCACAATTCAGTACTTAAATATAGCCCCTTAGACAGAAACCAAGTGAAAATAGACATGAGCGATTTGCGAATAGAGTTCAGATTCTATCACTTTTTGTCTTGTCTTAGTTTCTTTCTTTTGAATGTCATCCTTTTATCTTTCGCTTACTAAAGCCTGCTCATTCTTCTACCATCATTTCCTGATTTCTGCTCTTTTCATCAATACTTTACCTTTTGTTTTGCTTGTATTTCCTCTTTATTGTGAAGTTGATTATGAATGTTCAAAGGCAACAACACCGATGATGATGATAGCAACAACAACGTACATTGCTTCCTCTTTTTTATTTTATGCACCTCATTCCTTCCTGTTGAATGCACCATTTTGTCAGTCCTTTTATATTTTCTTTCTTTCCTTCCTTCCCCCTTCCTTCCTCCATTCGTCATTTAATTCTCTTTCTTTATTTCTTATCTTTCCCAATTAATTTCTTCTTTTTCCCGTTTCTCTTTCTTCCCTTATTCCACTGTTTTCTTCTTCCTTTGATATTACAGTTCTCTGTTTTCTTTGTTACTTTCATTTTCTTCATTCCTTTGTTCATTCTGTCCCCTGTCTACATTTACATAACAACCCTTCTTCATTTTTGCTGACACAATTTGGGTGCACTCTCACTCATGCACATCATTTAGGGATCGCCAGAGGTTGCAGTTGGGACCCCTAGCTTGCCCCTTGCTACCCCAGACACTGCCTTTGTGACTAATGGCCTCATAGGTGGCAAATCAGTGGCAATAACACAGGGGTGTCTCACATTATCAGAGTCAGGTTCAAACCTCGTTTTCTGCTAATTTTTATTATATTAATGGTGAATAATAATGTATTATTCACTATTAGTGTAATAAAAAGTGGAGCAGCAAGATTTGGACCTTCACTGGTATCTTAGATAAGAAAAGTAAAATGTTTTTAATGTATGTTGTGTGCGTGCATGTGGGTGAGAGTGAGTTTGGGTGAGAGAGTGTACATGTGTGAGCATGTATGTTTGTATATGAGATTGTGGATGTGTGTTTGTGTGTGCCAAAATGAGTGAGTAAGTATAAGTGAGTCAGAGTAATAGTGAGTGAGAGAGTGCGAATGAGTGATTCAGGGTGAGAGTGAGTGCACGAGTGTAGGTGAAAATGAATGAGTGCACGTCCGTGCTAATGATAGAATGAGTGTGAATAAGTGAATGTAAGTGAGCATGTGTTGTTCTGCTTGCAGATCCGCTGATGGACCTGGCATGTTTCTAGGCTTATAGAAGCACCCTTGACAAAATGTTGATGCTGGAATACTGGAGGCAATACTTGCATATGGGATACCCTCGTCAGAATGCTACTGCTGGGACACTGTAGGTAAAGTTTGGCATGGAGCACCCATGAAAAAAAGTAAGCGCTGACTTCTTAGAGAAAATTCTTGGCATAAGTCGCACCTGTGGCAAATTGCCTGTGATGGCACATTGGAGGAAATTCATGGCATATGGGAAGACAACTGTGGCAAGGTCATGGGGCCATCCATGACAAAATGTGGTCCTGGACATATTAGACATAACCTTTGACATAAGGGACCTCAATAGTGCAAGAGAAGCAGTATTAGGACAATTCTGGCACCAGCATATTGTATGTAATGTTTGGGCAAAACGGGCCACAATGGCAAAGTGCTGGTCCCAGCAATGGAGGTAATTTTTGACATAATGGGGAACCCATAGACATTTTAAAACTAAATTGGGTGAACTCATGGGGACTGTCAGATTTCAGTAGCTTGGCACACCATGAAATGACTTTAATATTTAGTGAGTGTTTTTCAGACCCTGTGGCTTTTTAGCAAATTTATGTAAAATTTGTGCATTAAAATTCATTAATAAAGCCCATTTGTTTTCAAAATTTTCCCAGAGAAAGGAACCCCTCACCCTTTGTTCTCTCCTAAAAGAATATATATGATTAATTATGCAAATTCAGTAATGGTAATTATTGTGATGGCATCAGGATTAAGGTTATGTGACATCACTTCTTGGGACGATGCAGGGTCAAAGGTCATATGGTGTCCCTTCCTGTGACATCATTAAGGTAAAAGGGTATATGATGTCACAAGCACTACCCCTGGTATTTTGGTGACTCGACGTCCATGCTCTTACTTTCGCCTTCCTTTTTTCTTCTCTTTCTTTTAGGCTTCTCTATTCTTACTTTTTAATCTCTTAGTGTTTATTTCCTTATGCTGTACTTTCTAAAATCTGTATTTTTTTCCTCTTGATCTCATACGTTTATTTATTTCTCTTCTTCTTTCACACCATTCCTCCTTTCTGTCTGGCCTATTGTGTTTTTTTGTTGTTTCTTAGATAGTTTTTAATAGTTTCTTTCGAAACGTGTGATGCTTGATAATGTTTTCCAGGTGGGATTTAATTCTTTTGTCTGCAAGGGTACCGGTCTTGCCGAAAGAATTTCTCTCAAGCATTTCCTCTCTAGTACCTGGCTTAAATAAGGCTGTGTTTTGTGGGCCTCATAGGATGCAGACAAGGCTGTCTGCCGTGGCTTTTCCTGAATGCTGGCAATATCAGATTCTCACGATATCTTAAAAATGTGTTTGTTTATTGAGTTCCTCACTATCGTGTAGCTTTTTGCTTCCATGGACCAATTCTCTATTGCCAGCTTTAAAGTCTCCACTGTGCTATTTAACTGAGTACTCCAGGCTGTCTGCTGCTCACTGTATATTGTTTTTAATACGTCCTTCAAAGATACACCAGGAGTCTTTAAAATTCGATAGAAATATTTCATGGTTGTACCCAAGCATTCGTATTTCTGCTGTGTGAGTCCAAACTCCTGTCTTATCAGGCTGTTACATGTGTACTTTGGTAGCTGAAAGATGAGCTTGTATCCTTGGCATTGGACTTTCTCTAATAATGTATCACATTTTCCTGGTAAAGCTTGTTGTGCATAGTCTGTTGTAGGTCTCAGTTTTGCAGTGATGACCTTCCTGATTGCTGCTGTCGTCGGACTATATAGTTTACCGTAGAGTTTACACTGGGGATATATGGTCGCTTGTCCTTTTGGCTTCATTCTGTTCTGCTGTATGGTCGCGTTCACTGTATCACTGAACCAGGCTCCTAGCTAGTCATAGCTTTTTGTCGATGTTATCGTCAAAGGGCCCCGCGATACCAAAGGGGATGATGGACGGAGCGCTTGAGCTAATCAAACACTCACCCCCAGTCAACTGATCTGGGTTTAATCCATCATCATTCTTTAGCTCACTCCACCACCCCAGTTCAGACATGGCCATATGCAAATCAGTCTGACCCTGTGCCTCATGGGAACAGTCCAGCCCGAACTGCCAAGCCATGTCTTCCCTGGACTGGAACCAAGCATCCTGGGACCGGTTTCTGGCTATTCAGCCGTCATCAGCCAGGCTAGCTTGAATCCAGTGGCAAAGTGAGCAAGGGACCCACGTCTGGGCATACCCTGCCAACTTAGGGCCGAACAAAGCGATACCAAAGGGGATGATGGATGGAGCGCTTGAGCTAATCAAACACTCACCCCCAGTCAACTGATCTGGGTTTAATCTATCATCATTCTTTAGCTCACTCCACCACCCCAGTTCAGACATGGCCATATGCAAATCAGTCTGACCCTGTGCCTCATGGGAACAGTCCAGCCCGAACTGCCAAGCCATGTCTTCCCTGGACCGGAAACAAGCAACCTGGGACTGGGTTCTGGCTATTCAGCCGTCATCAGCCAGGCCTGCTTGAATCCAGTGGCAAAGTGAGCAAGGGACCCACGTCTGGGCATACCCTGCCAACTTAGGGCGAACAAAGCGATACCAAAGGGGATGATGGACGGAGCGCTTGAGCTAATCAAACACTAACCCCCAGTCAACTGATCTGGGTTTAATCCATCATCATTCTTTAGCTCACTCCACCACCCCAGTTCAGACATGGCCATATGCAAATCAGTCTGACCCTGTGCCTTATGGGAACAGTCCAGCCCGAACTGCCAAGCCATGTCTTCCCTGGACCGGAAACAAGCATCCTGGGACCGGTTTCTGGCTATTCAGCCGTCATCAGCCAGGCTAGCTTGAATCCAGTGGCAAAGTGAGCAAGGGACCCACGTCTGGGCATACCCTGCCAACTTAGGGCGAACAAAGCGATACCAAAGGGGATGATGGACGGAGCGCTTGAGCTAATCAAACACTCACCCCCAGTCAACTGATCTGGGTTATCGTCAAAGGGCCCAGCCTCCATTTTTGCGATGGTTGCCTTGCATAACGGCCAAAGATCAACACGTGCTTTACTTTGATTGCCAACCAGTTCATTACATTTGTTAAATGTATGTAAGGTGTCTAATGCCTTCTGGAGCCCTATCTTTGTGTGGTCGAAAATTAGCAAATCAACTGCATACTGTAGTAGGCGGGCTCTCTTTTGACCTGTCTTTGGTATGGCTAGATTTGCGTTCTGTAGCTCCTTACCTAGGTCTGCTGTATATAAGTTAAACAGTGTTGGCGCAAGAATACATCCTTGCTTTAGACCCCGGTCTGTATAGAATTTAGGGTATACTGTCTCCCCTGCCAGTTTTACTCTCACCCAGGTCCTGCTGTAGATCGAAATGATAGCATTCAGGAGGTTTGCCACTCTTTGTACTCACCTTATTGTGTTTTTCTTTATAATTTCACTAGTGCGTGCAATAACTGGTGATAACGAACAGTGAAGTGGGAGTCACCATGTTGGTGAGAGGAGTGATAATCAGTTCTCCTCCCATAGGGTAGCATTCATCATATTTTCATTTAAGAGCTGAACACCCACCTTATGAGTATGAACAGCACTGGATACTTTGATTGTAAGGTGAGCTGCTGTATTACATTAAATGTTATATTGCATCAAGTCTCAACCTTCTCACCAGGAGGCTGTGGTTGCTTGTTCAAGCTCCCGCACAGTGTAAAAGCCAAATGCTCAGCTCTGTCACCTCCTTTCTCTTCTGCTGGAAGTCTGACTTCAAGGAGCACAGGCGAGAGAAGTAGTGGGGGGCCACAATCTTTCACTCCTCTGCGTGGCAGCGTGGGGCACCTTTGAAGCCACACTTTTAAATGTATTTTTTGAAGATTGAAAATCTGGCACAGTATAAATATGTATTTGAGGTGTTTCCAGGCTGTCTTCTTTCAAACTTCGCCCACCTTTAAAGTAAGGATGACATTGTTATATAATATAATATTTTAAAGCAATATGTCTATAAATCTCTACAAATGTACAACAATAACAGTATAATGCACAGACATGTTAGGTAAGACTAGTGTATTCTGATGTAAGTGACAGCACAAAAAACAATTGGGTGGTTTAATGTCTGGATTACTGTAAAATGGACTATGACTAAGGGGCAGATCTACAAGAAAGTGCCGCAGCGCGGCACCGCAAGCCCTTTGGCTGCGCCACGCTGCGGCACTTTCAGAGCACAGGAATACGACAATGATATGTCGCATTCCTGTGCTCTCCCCTGCGCTGGCGCACAAACAGCTGCCATGCGCCTTGAGACCCTCCCGGGTGAGTAGCGCGCTCTATAAATGCCGTGATTGATTGATTGATTGATGCGCCGGCGCAGGCACCCTTGCACCATGGGGATATTGTTTTTGTGCAGGAAGGTGCCCCTTCCTGCACAAAAACAATCACTACAGGAATTTTCCTCTTTCAATTCGTGCTGAAGAATGCACCACGCATTGAAAGAGGAAAAAAACGTGGAGAATGAAAACATTTATCCTCGTTGTGCCTCGCCACGCCTCCCCTAGGGTGGCGTAGCATACTGACACATTTCCAGGTTTACGAATCCTCATAAATCTGGAAATGTGTCTCGTTCCATGGGTGTTGCTTGGGAACACCCACAGCAACCCCCATGGAACGCCCCTTTCACGCAAAATGCTGCGTGTAAAGGGGCCATATTTACAAGGACAGGAAAAGCCACGCAGGGTGGCTTTTCCTGTCCTTGTAAATATGGGGCAGGGAAATGCGCTGTCACTGCGTTACAAAAAGTGACGTACTGGCAGCGCAAGGGGCTTGTAAATCTGCCCCTAATTGTTTTGTGCGAGGATTGTGGTACGCTTGTATGCCTTACCATATAATAAACTGCCAAAACAGTCTTAGGTACTGTCAGGCTCATTTGGAAAACCTTTAGCTCAACCCTGGGTAGCTGTGGCTTCGAGAACCAAAGGCTTAAACAAAGGAACGAGTGTAATGCATTTAGACGCAACAAGCAACGAAATAAGAAAGTCATACAACACATAAGAAATCCAACACAATTAATAAAAATAGATTATATTTTTAAGAATTTTTAGACACCAAAATTGAGCAAAATCCACCAGAGGGATGGATATATATATATATTCACCCAAGTTGCCTCTAATTCAAGGACGCCACTCCGCAGGCAGGTACGTTTTCACAACCTTTAATTAAAGAAAGCTGCACATTATGGCTGATTGCATCTTCTCCCCAAGCTCCTTCCTCATGGGATACAGTTCAACAAGTGACGAGACACCACAACCAATCAATGACCAGTCTTTGCATGCGCTCTCCAATGAGCTGCATGCTGGTAGTTGTGGTTTAATTTCTCCCCGTGGGTGGGGTCCGTTCACTTTGCCAACAATTTTGTTCCTGATTTTTAATATCCATTTAACAGCCCTCCAGTGGGCCCCAGGCATGATGCGCAGCTTCCGACATCCAAGCCTGCTCTGCGCTGTTCCCGGCTGAAAGATAACAACCAAGCAGTCCTGTTACCATATTTCCAACAGGTGGTGCATTCTCCGCGGCTGAGGCCGCCGCGTCATATATTCACCCAAGTTGCCTCCAGTGGCGGCTGGTGACATTTGAAAGTGGTGGGCGTAAAAGTTGGAGATGAGTAGCATGTGACGAGTGAGCATAACGAGCGAGCCCTACTGGCATAAGGGGGGGCACTTTCAAGCAAATTTGAGAAAGCAAGAAGGTTAATAATGCACCTCTGAGCTTCCACTCTCCCTCAACCTTTCACTCATCCTTCTCAAAGCCTCAGCTTCCCCTCAGCCTCTCTCTCCTCCACTTCCAAGCCTCTGCACTCTCTCCTCCGCTTCCAAGTTTCAGCTGTCCCATGGCCTCTGCCAGTCTCTCACTCCAACTCCAAGGCTCCTCTCTCTCTCAGCTCTCCCTTCTCCACCTTCAAGTTTCTTCTCAGCCTCTGTCTCCGCCACCTCCAAGCTCCCACTCTCCCTCAGTCTCTCTTTCCCTAGGCCCTGCTGTCCTACATTCCGGGCAAGAGAATGCATACTGTAGTGCACACATGTCCATTACACTTACAAACAAATCCCCTCCTGTCACTTTAGGGCTGCTTGCGCTCCTCTCTCTGCAGGTAGAAAATACATCCCCAAGCCACCTGTACTGCCTGATGACCTCTTTGCTCTTAGCCATTCATAAGAGACAAACAGAAAGGAACTTGAGGGCTCTGAGGCCCTACACAAGGCAGAAACTATATAATTGTTTTACATTGGCCTTCCACTTAACTGGCATGAAGATTTTTTTACAATTATAATGCAGCGCATGAGTGCCAGAAACAGGTTGCAGCACACACCTCACATTGATGGCCTTTTTAGGGGTTCAGAAATTGTTTTTTTTGTAGAAAAGTTAACAAAATCAACATCCTGTGCTATACAAATCTATTGTATCTCTGGAGCACTTGCATGACACTTGCACCATTTGCCTGCACAAAATATGTGACTTTACATAGCACAAGTTTAAGTGAAGGATTCAAACTTCAAACCGGATATTAAACTAACTAGGTTCCGGGTTCCAAACAGAAACAAAAAAGAACTTCAGCTACCACTCCACCAATAGGTGCCTTTGTCGCCCATGGCCACTGACTCCTGTCCACCTGACACTTGTTAGGACCCGGCCCGGTGGAGCTGGGGTGGGGGTCCCATATGCGACAGGGACCGTGTGAGAAACTATAAACTGTCTTCTGTGTCGCACATGTGGTCTCTAACCTGAGCCCTGATATTTCAGATAAATACTGCTCTTGTATTCTCTCACTATCTCTCTTCCCTTTCATCAGTGCACCCTCTCTCTAGCCCCCTTTTTCCTGTAAATTGTTCTCTCTCCTTCATCCACTTCTCCGTGTATGTGAGTATTCAACCAGCCACTGGGGTAAGTGAACCTTTAAGAGGGGTGCCCAGCAAGTAACACTCAATATCCTGCAACAAGCCATACCGGGGTTTCTGGGCTCTGGGCTGTCAGGAATAAAATCTGTGATCTGGAGGAAACTATTAGATAGCTACAGCAGGCATTTTAACCATCTGAGCTATCACATCAGCAGGAATGGAAGTTACAAGACACCGAAGAGAAGTACCCGTGGGCTATTCTTAACTTTTATCTGGGACTCGCAGGTCAGAAGACCGAGCAGAAGCTAATAAATAACACAACGAGAAAGAAGATATCATGTTTTGGGTGGGGGTCAAAAGAAAGTCAGAAAAGAGAAGGGAAGAAGGGAACAAGGAATGAAGGGAACTCTGTTTCAAGAAACAATCTCCGTGTACCAGTACATTTGAATTTATGCATCAAAGCAAACTGTGTGAACACTGAGTCCTGGCCGGGGGAGGCATTGATTCTTGCATTGTGATAAAGAACGCGCACGCCAGCTCGGACATGCGCCGTATACCACATTAAGCCTCATCACTCACCATAATGTATTTCCACGGGTGCTGCTATGTCATATATCACCAGCACGGGGAGTCTGGTTACATATGAGCATGGTTATGGCGCCAACAATGCTTGTATTTGTCTGCATGCAAATACAACAGATTTAGATCGCGTATTGCTTCATCGGAAACATTCACTTCTCTCTCGGCACTGTTAGTTAACTGGTGTAGGTAGCAGCAAATATGTTTTTACCGTGAGTTTAAGAAAGGAAAGAGCCCTAAAATGGCTCCCACGCCCAGACAAGCTTGCCCCAGACTGTTCAAGGCAAATGAGTATGTGGGCAAACGGAACTGCCTGTTGATGGATCACACACGTTAGGATTAAGTATGCGTTTGTCAGTACAGGGAGGGACAGCAAAGGAGACTGTGTGAACTGAGCCCAAGCAGGAGAGTGGCAGGGGTGAAAGACCAAGTGAGGACCAGAGCAGCAGGACCAGACCCTGAAACAAGCACAATTAAAAACCAAATGAGCCTAGGCCTGGCAGCTGTTACCTTTTTTTTTTTACCTTAAACAGTGCCCAGACTGCTGCCGACTCCTTCAGACATGACACACGACGTTGATGAGTCGGAGTGGAGTCACCGTGACCACACGAACCTGCAGTACTGTGCGCACGGTCATGCCGGCACTGCAGAGTGCAGTAATTCAAATTATGTGTCTCAAACACAGCCACACACCGGAACTAAAATGGTGTCCAGCTCCAAATCATGCGCGGGAAGCAATTGTGTCTCAGGAACACACCACAAGTCGGCTCGAGTCTGCGCAGACTTGATTTACTGCCTGGAGCCAGTCTACCCCACCCTTCCACAACTCGTCACAAGCTGGGTCCCACCCCACCCTGTGACGAGTAGGGAAAGGGTGGGGTGACAATGCACTCCCCTCCCTGATTGACGTGGGAAGCTTAGCTCTGCAGGGCTTTCATATGAAACGCCCAGGGCTAACTTTACCCCCACGCCATCAGGGGGTGGAGACTGTGCCTTGATGCACAGTTTTGCCGAGCTGATGACCTCACAGGCCTCAGGGCAGTGAGTTGTCAGCCCGGCAAATTCACTTAGACTTCGAGCACGCCCTGGGGGAGGATCGCTGAAAGAGCGTGAGTCATGTGGGTGTCCCCAGTTAGCAATTGACGAATGATCACAGCAACAACCCGGAGAGTGGGGCAGACAGTGCCTGAAGTTTTATAGCAACTTACCAGTGCAAAATAAACAGATTTTGCATTGGTATGGTTGTGAAGTTTTTGCTGCAAATGTAAAGGGGGCGGAGCCCCGCCGCCCTTTGACAGAAACCGCCACTGGTTGCCTCTAATTCAAGGACGCCACTCCGCAGGCAGGTAAGTTTTCACAACCTTTAATTAAAGAAAGCTGCACATTATGGCTGATTGCATCTTCTCCCCAACGCATTTCGGAGCCACAAGCTCCTTCCTCATGGAGTACAGTTCAACAAGTGACGAGACACCACAACCAATCAATGACCAGTCTTTGCATGCGCTCTCCAATGAGCTGCATGCTGGTAGTTGTGGTTTAATTTCTCCCCCTGGGTGGGGTCCGTTCACTTTGCCAACAATTTTGTTCCTGATTTTTAATATCCATTTAACAGCCCTCCAGTGGGCCCCAGGCATGATGTGCAGCTTCCAAAATCCAAGCCTGCTCTGCGCTGTTCCCGGCTGAAAGATAACAACCGAGCAGTCCTGTTACCATATTTCCAACAGGCGGTGCATCCTCCGCGGCTGAGGCCGCCGCGTCATATATTCACCCAAGTTGTCTCTAATTCAAGGACGCCACTCCGCAGGCAGGTAAGTTTTCACAACCTTTAATTAAAGAAAGCTGCACATTATGGCTGATTGCATCTTCTCCCCAACGCGTTTCGGAGCCACAAGCTCCTTCCTCATGGGGTACAGTTCAACAAGTGATGAGACACCACAACCAATCAATGACCAGTCTTTGCATGCGCTCTCCAATGAGCTGCATGCTGGTTGTTGTGGTTTAATTTCTCCCCGTGGGTGGGGTCCGTTCAATGTAACGTAGCCAAAGTATAACTTGTTCACTTTCCGGAAAGTTAGACTTATCCATGAATACTTCCTTCTCCCATTTGCCCAAGAACAGGTTTGCAAACGATGGGGCAAAACATGTTCCCATCGCTGTCCCTGTAGTTTGTTTAAATAAGGTACAGTCAAAAAGGAAAATGTTGTTGGTAAGGCAGAATTCTATCATGTCCAACAACATTGTAGTATGGGCATTAAATCTGATGTGCCTTGTTTGTAAAAATTGTTTGCATGCCTCTATGCCCTGCTTGTGTTCAATTATGGTATAGAGTGAATTCACGTCTAGCGTGATGAGGAGAAAATCCTCTTCCCAGTGTAGACCCTCTATCTTACCCAAAAAATCCTTAGTATCTTTGATGTGGGATGGGAGGTTGCATACAAAATCCCGCAAGAAATGGTCCACATACTTAGAGATATTTTCTGTGGCACTCCCCTTTGAAGACACGATGGGTCACCCAGGGGGATTATCTTTATCTAGGCCTGTAAAAACAGCTATATGCACAAGGAATTTACCATTGTGGGTGACAAAAAGAAACAGATAACCCAATTTCTCACATGTGGTACACCGTTTGTGATTTATTATTTGGAGTGCCCGTGTAGGCTCAGGTACATTGGCAGTACGATACATCCAGCTAAAAAACGCGTACTTGAGCATATGCGAGCTATCACTAAACAAGATCAGCAATACCCTGTTGCACGCCATTTTCAACAGCATCATTTTTCGAATTGCAATCTGCTCAGTTTCTTCATACTTGAACATATTCCCAGACCACCTAGGGGAGGGGATAGAGCTTTGAAACTGAGACAGTGGGAATTTGAGTACATTATTGATCTCCAGACCAAAAGCCTTGGGGGGTTAAACCTTGATGAAGAGTTACGGATACATTTGTATATGACATAAACTGTTATGTTCTTTTGCTTCTCCCCTCTGTTGTCTTCCCTTGTCTCTTAGGGTTGTTTATTGAAATTATTACTGTAAATGTTATATTCTTTTGTACAGTATGAGTTTTCTCTCATATTTTAATCTTTACCTTTCTTTTTCCTTTTTTTCCCTTTTCACTACAGGAGGAAAGGAGGGGGCCCACTCTACCTCGGTAGTTCACCTTCACGGGTCCCCTAACCTTTTTTCCAGAGACACATGGCGATGCCACTTCAACTTAGTCAAGAGCACACATCTGTGGTTTGACAATTTTTTTCTATGTTTATATTATGTTTATTTTGTCTCCTGATATGGTTTTAGATGCATTTTGTACCTTACATCGATGTGTACTTCCCGTTAGGCAGTTTTGTGGTAACCATACCCTTAGTAGTTCGTCATGGCCAACCTTTTATATCTGGATCTATTGCTCTCAATATGATAAAGGCACTTGCCATGTATTGTCGAGCACAGCGATAGTATTGACACCTTCTAGTATGAGGTGGCTAGTCTTGGGTAACTGGGACAATGTCACATAGTGTAAAAGGCACTTGCCGTCCTTCGGCAACATGATGCCGTGCAGCATCAGATTGGGGCACTCGCCCAACACAGGTCATGTCTATCAGGATATATTTAGTATACTACTCATGGGGTGTGGTTCCCCCATGGGAAATGTTCTGACTATACATTATATTTTTCTGCCTCGGTACTATTAACCTAGGGGACATAACACTATTTTATTAGCACTTTTTGATTTAGTTTGTCAGAAATTTCTTAATATGGGTGGATTTCCATTTGAGTTTTTTTTAACTCAGGACATAAGCTGCATTTATTAGACCTGAAACACTTATGAAAGCAATTCTCTTTTACGTTCAGGCCGTTACCCTGCTGTTCAGATATTCATGCAATCTTGATCTTAACTCATCCTTCATGTTGCGATGTTGTTTTATGGATTTGCAAACTTCATGTATTTACTTTGACGTAGTAATGTAGTAAACCTTGTAACAAATGTATCCCATGGCAAAGAGTTGTATTTGTATGTTATTTAACTTTGCATGTTCTGTAATGGCCGCCATACTTTGGGAAACGTCTTAGTACACAGTCCTTTGTTTATGTTCATGTTAATGCATCGTTTACATCTCCACCCACCGGATATAATGCACAGTGTGTTGGTAACCTCTATACGTGTGAGCAAGGCGTAACTGCCAAAACGCGTTGCGTTAGAGCGGAATAAAACTTCTTTTGAAATCTCAAGTGGAACGTGTCCTGAGAGTGCACTTACTTCGCTGTGCGTGGAACTTTGTTGGATATATATATATATATAATTTTTTTTTTTTAGCAAAACTTAAATTTCAGCTTTGTAGTCCGAAAGCCCAAACAAGCATTGGTATCTCTAAAGTTTGGAAACTTTTAAAAGTTTGAAAGAGTTTTGTTCGACTACTCCGGCCCGAGTGGGAAAACCAAATCCAACAGGGAGGTCAGGAGTATTTGGACAGTTACCTGGTGACCAAAGCAGTCTCAAGTCCAGTTCCACACTTTATATCAAGACCTCTAGAGACTTCAATGGAGTGGTCCTGATGCTGGAGCTGCAGGATGCTGAGGTTGCTCTGGTTGTTGTGCGGTTGACAGGGGTGTCCTTGAGGTTAGTCCTTGGTCCACGGGTTAGGTGGGGTGACTCTGGCCACAGGGGTCTGTATCCTTCATTGTCCTCTTTGAGCCAGTAGAAGGTCAGCTGCGGCTGGACCACTGATCTCCGTACACAGCCGGTCTAGCGATATCATTTGGTGAAGGCTTGTGTCCCTCTTGGATTGACCAACCCAAACTCAGGCGACACTCCTGTTCCGAGCAGACTCAGAGGCAACTTTTGGCCATCGAGGATTGGTCTCTTGGGGCGCACAGCAGCAGTCAGTGGTGATTCACAGAAAGTGCCTGCTGACTTGCCAGAGTGGGCTTATTCAGCTTTGATGGCCCTGGTGATAGCTCCAGGGGGTCATCCGACTGACCCTTGAAGTCACTTCTTTGGTCTGGGCCTAAGGAGTTACTTTTCCATGATCCAGGAGCCACAGACTCAGTCCTCTCTTTGCTAGCCCAAGTTGCGGCAGGTGCAGTCCAGCAGACATTACAGCCTCTCTTGCCAGGTCCAGGGGTCAACAGAGTTGTCCTTCTTCAGTCCTTTCTCCAGTTCCGGTGTGATGTGAGGTGCAGGGTGCTAGGAGTAACATATCTATGCCCTGGGGGAATGATGCAGTCACTAACGAATGAGCTACTAGGATCCCTCCCAACTTGTGATGGCTTCCAGCTATGTGTGGCATCTAGCAATTCCAGAGTGCATGATTCTGCCCACTCCAAAAATGTCTGAACCCTTCTATGGATGTTAAGAGCTTTGGAGCCCACCCTAGAGTTGTGGCTACCTGCGGGCTACACACCCATGGAAAAACCAGTCTGGGTGCTGAACTCCCCTCTCTGTTCCCCCCGCCAGCCTGTCTACCTGAACAAAGGGCCAACACCTCAGCAGTGTGATTGCCATTTGCCCACCAAAGGCGGCTTCGCCTTTGAAGCTCCCCTTTGGGCCCAAAACCCTGAGTGGCTTCCTGTAAGGGCGAAGTAACACCTCGCCCTGTAGCAGGCTTCTATTGTTCCTGAGCCTTGGAGCTGTTGCATTACTACCCAGGAGGGCAGAAGGCTGTCTGGTGGCCGGCAACTGTGTGAGGCCACTGGACAGTAAAAGTGAGGCAGTAAAAGTGACATTAAATTTGACTTGGGCATCAAGACGAGTTTAATGCTATGATTAGTTTGATACCTTGAAGTACCCATTTTAGTATTCTCATTCAGACGTTAGCCTGGCTGAGGGGTCAGCCGGTAAATGGCGCTACTAACTTTTCCACAGCAAAAATGTCAATTTGCAAGTGTTGCTGTCAGGTCATATTTAAAGTATATGTCCTACTCAAAAGATCTTCCTGCCTCAGGGCTTCGTAGGCCTTCCTTAGGGGAGACTTGCATTGATATTGTTAAGGGAAGTGAGGGCCTTACCATTGGTTTAGATTGCAAAGTCAAACTAGCAGTTTAAGACTGCCCTTCCTCGCCGCAGTGGCAGGCTGGGAGCTATTTTGTATTTAGTCCCACGCAGGGTGGCACAACCAGCCGCAGGCCTGGGTGAACACTCCGTCTTACATGCCTGGGGTACCCTTGGCACCATTTACAAGGGACTTATAAGCAGTGCTTTAAATTGGCCGGTAGTGTCCGGTCCTGAGTACCAGAACTTTTTTATTTTGAGAGGGAGAGTACCTGCACTTCTCAAGAAAAACATAATACTTTTAATTGGAGGGTATGGGCACTTCTCAGAAACAAGCAGGCACTCTGTTACAGAGCACCTGCACTTCTATTTTTCCATTTCAAGCACTGCTTATAAGTAAGTCAGCATATGCCAATTGGGGGTAGCAAATTTAACATACATTTAGTAAGGGGTTAGAACACTGGCACTGAGGTCAGATTAGCAGACCTCAGTGCACTCTCAGAGTAGAAAAACCAGCACCATCAGTCCAAAACTTTGGGGGCGATCATGCAAAAAGAAGCATTTCCTTACATTTTAGAAATGTTATATGAATGTCTGCGGCGTAACGAAACTTGAGGGGTCCCCCATGTAAATTACATGGGGGCACCCCCGACCCAGTCAGGAGCTCTCAAGGCAGGGGCTCGCCGGCCGTGCACAGAGCTGGATGTGGCCCCCCTGGATCTCAGGTGCCCCACCGCACCACAGGGGCTGCAAGGGCTAATGTTACGCCTTGGTGAATGTAAATACGATGTTTACAATGTAGTTTACACTTGTTTTTATCTGGTTTAGTAAATAGGGCCTGAGCAAGGTTTATTCTCAAACTCAGCGTTTAGAGTTCCTCGGCTGTTTTTATTGTGGGCTGAGGGGATGTTAAGTATTGGTTTTTGGAGTAAGTCAGCCCCTAGGCCCCTCCCTCCCCCTGGGAGGTGTGGTCCCCCAACTGTGAATTAATTGACATTCAGACAGTTGAAAAACCCACCTACTCCACCCCAGCGCTTCTCGTGTGAGCACGTACAACCAAACGATCTGGTTTTAAAAGAGTTAATGAAGTTTCTAAAGGGTTAATGTTTTTTGTCAACACCTTTACTTGTGTGTCGGCGCCAGCGTCACTGAAACAGAAACTGCAAGAAAGTCGATGTGTGAGATCAGCCCGAGGGTAGGGAATCGGCCGCGATTCACAAAGAAGCAATTGTACCGAAATCCAAATTATTAGTCAATGTCCTTTCTGGTAGCTCGGGTGTTGCGTCTCTTTTTCTATTAAAAAATATCTAATTACAGCTACACAGGAGGGCGACGGGGACGTGGGCGGGGGAGGCCTCGTTCTCTGTCCCCATTTACCGTCACGTGCACCTCCACCCGCTAAATATACCGCCAGTGTGATTACCCTGCATTAATGTCCCTTGTGGGGAGAACAGCTTTCAACTGCGTTTCCCAGAAACCTTGAATTCTAACCTCCTTATGTCCATTTCTTTTTGCACATCCGAGTAGTAGGCCCCAGATCAAAATCAATTTAACTTACGGTAATACAGGTTTACAGCGGCTGCCGAGGACCATTTTAGTAAATAAACGTCGGAGCCACAGGCGAGGGCCAATCTATGCGAGGGAGAGGGCCTCTAAATTAGTATAGCCCCGGGGAGAATGACAATAGAGCTGTTAGAACATTCTAACCATCGACAGCCGGATGCGCTAAATGAAAGAGTGAAAAACAGAAAAAGAAAATAGGAATGTTGGAGCGCAAGGTTCATACCAGCCATTACTGGCCCTGTGCCTTGTATCTGTTTTTTTTTTACAGTTTTATATAGCACGAACTCAACCTGGAGGTATTGGAGCGCTTTACTTGAGCACCAGTTACTTACACAAGGACACATTCATTTTTGGTAGGCACGGGAGATTAAGTAGTGTGCCCAGAATCACAGGATGTTGACCAGAGGCCGACACCTAGACTCGAACCTGGTTGTCCAGCACCAAAGTCGGCAGCTCTGCCCTTACGCCACATCCTCTCAAGTTTCTAATTATCTTAATATATTTCATAGTCATCTATTTTGCTGTTAGATCAGTTAAACATACTAGACCAATGGAATTGGAATGTCTTCCGAGAATCAGAATCTGGGCAGCTTTCTAGCGGTGGTCCAGGCAACTGTGAATAAACAGTGGTGGACAATTTACAGGCATTACTGGCCACAGTCCTTGAGTGATTGGGCTATATTAGTCAACATGTTCACAAGCAAAAGTACCGGCCAGGGCTGGCACTGTGCCTTAACACAGTGGAACTCCTTTCCAGCACCGATACTTTGGGCGGAGCGGCTGGCAGGCCAAAGCCCCAGCAGTGTCTGGATGTGGGTGCTCACAGCCTTGCAGCTTAACCTAGGCAGCCAGTGGGGCAGGTAAGTTGGAAGATGGCAGGCACAGGGCATGGCCTTATCTTATCTCTCGAGCCTTTTTGGGTGCCTGATCCTGTTCACAGGCCGGGAACGGCAGCCAGGCCTTGCGGTCGCCGCGCCACCAGTGGTGAGAAGTTTACTTTGTGCTCGTTTGTGTAGATGGAGCCAGTGAAGCTCCTACAGGTGTGTTGTGATATCAGTGTGGCATAGGAGGTTGGGAGTTATTCTGACTGCAGAGTTCTGAATGGTCTTCAGCCTTCTGGTGAGTTTTTTGTGGATCCAGGCATAGAGGGTGTTCCTGTAGTCCAACTTGTTTGTGACCAGGGCATGTGTGACAGTCTTCCAGGTGCTGATTGGGAGCCATTTGAAAATCTTCCTCAGCATCTTAAGGGTATGGAAGCATGAGGCGGTGACAGTGTTGACTTGTTGAGTTTGCTGTTGATGACGATTCTGAAGTTCTTGGCGGGGGAGGTGGAGGTTGGTGTTGTCCTATCGCTGTTGGCTACCAGGTGAAGTTCCACATTGAAGTGCTCTTCTCGAAGATAATGATTTCAGTCTTGTCGCTGTTCAACTTTCGACTGTTGGTCTTAATCCAATGGGTGACTTTCGTCTTCCAGGCATTGAACTTGATCTGGATACTGGGCATCTTGTACGTGAGGGAGAGAATGATTTGCATGTTGTCAGCATAGGAGAGGACATTGATGTCATGAGAGCGGCTGAGGCTGGCTAGGGGGATCATGTATATGCATGAGGGTCGGGCTCAGGGAGGGTCCTTGTGGAACTCCGCAGATGAGGTTGTGGGCATCGAATGAGTACGATGCCAGGCTGACTGGCTAGGTCCTCCTAGTCAGGAAGGGGCAGATCTATTGGAGTGCATGCAATTGGATTCCGATGTCGTGTAGGCGTTGGAGGAGGATGGGGGTGGGAGACAGCGTCAAATGCTGCAGAGTTGTCCAGGAGGATGAGGGCCATCGAGTCATGTGGATATCATCTGTGGCAGCAATAATGGCATTGTCCATACTGTGGTTGGGGTCTGAAACCAGACTGAGTGGTGTCAAGGAGTTGGTGGTTGTCGAGGTATTCTGTGAGGCATTTGTTGATGATTTTATCTAAGACTTTGTCCGGGTATGGTAGAAGGAAAATTAGCCTGTAGTTGGCGAGTGTTGAAGGGTCCACGGAGAGTTTCTTCAGCAATAATAGGACAATTGCGTGTTTCCAAATGTCTGGGAAGGTTGCGGAAGCAGTGAAGACATTCAGAATGGGCGTGAGCATGGCACTGATGGGTTGCAGTTCTCTGGAGTAGGTATAGTGGAGGCAGGGGTCTGTTGGGGCCCCTAAGTGGATGGACTTCATGGAGGTGGCAGTTTCTACTGGGGTGATGATGGGCCATATGGTTAGCATTCGTTCTTTGCATAAGATCGGGAGGCATTTAGCGAGGCCTGTTTGGTCCAGTTGCAGGTTAAAGTTACTGTAAATGGCGGTGATTTTGTGGCTGAAGAATTAAGAGAGATTGTTGCAGAGGTTTTGTGACCAAATTAGACCAAGTTGGGGGCGGCCACTGATGAGGTGAAATCCTTAACAATGGCAAAGAGTTCTTTGCTTTTGATGATGCTGACATCGAGGCAGTCTACCGGAGTGCCGCATTTGGTAGTCCGGATCATTTTGTGGCAGAATACCAGGGCGGATGTGAACGTGCTCCTGTCTGTATTGTTTTGGCTCATTCTCTATTTGTACTCCAGTTGTTTGCAGTAGCGTTTCATCAGTTTGAGTTTCTCCTCTGATTGGTGGACGCAACATGAAAAGAATTGTTGCGGCGGCCTTTAAAGGACTTAGGGACTTGGTCCCCTATCCATATAAGGAGGCAGGGTTTGGATACCCTGCCCAGCTAGCCCTTGTATGGGGGGGGGGGTCCCAGAGGCCCATTATAGTTAGGTTAAAATGTCAGTTTTAAGCAAACCAAACCTCTGAAATTCACCAGTTATAGTTATCTAAAGTAACTATAACTCGTTCCCTAAAGTAAATATAACTTGCACCCTTGCCATGCACTGCCTGTGACCTCACATATTAGAACACTTATGACATGTTCTGGGACAATTATTGATAACATCACTGATGACAACCGTACTGCCATCATTAATGCATGGTGGCGGCGTGAGTTATAGTTACTTTAGGCACAAGTTATAGTTACTTGAGATAACTATAACTGGTGAATTTCAATGGTTTTGTTAGTTTGAAACGGTATATAGATAGATAATGCGTTTCAGCCTTTAACAGGTCTTGGTCTTACACACACACACACACACAAACACACATATATATACGGGACGAAGACCGGGAGGGTCGAAACGCGTCAGTCGTATTAAATATTTGCCATAAAGAAACCTGGAGTGCGGTTCCTTCTTGCGGCAGCGCGAGGTAACGAGTATATATATATATATATATATATATATATATATATATATATATATATATATATATATATATATATATTATCTACTGGCGGTCGCCAGTAGATAGTTATAGTTACAACCTATTATCCATAGGAAATCCGCGACATTCTATTTGCAATAACGTTGGCGTCGGTTGACGAATCTTCGCGAAAGCTTCCAACTTGTTGGGGCGCTCCGGTCCGCTCCTACCCTGAAAGTCTCGGGGTCATACGTCAAGCGGGGGCCGAGAAAAAAGGGGGGTCCCAAAACGCGTTTTCCCCATTCATTTTTCCATAGGAACCTTTAGTCGCAGCTACAGCCCGAACTGCTGAACGGAATTACCCCAAATTTAGCAAAGAGGTAGCCCTTGGTTCAGACTGGTGCCTTTTGCTAAAATGGTGTAAATCCGTTCAGTAGTTCCTGAGAAATTCACAATTAAAATCACATATATATCTATGGGCGCGTCGGATCCGCGTACCCTCCCGATCACGAGCTGCATGCTAATTGGCTGTCAACACTCCAAATCAAGAAGTGTTGGCAGCCATTTTGTCCTCGGTAGACCGAGGGACAGAAACAAGTGCGCAAAGCGCAAAAGGGGCAGGGTAGAAACACCCTGACCCCTAGGTCTGCTCAGGGGGTCCCAAAAGGACCCCCTGGGCAGAAAAATATATATATTTTTTAAATCGGCGGGATGCGCTTAGGGTGTGCGTATCCCGCCGAGAAAAAAAGAAACAAGTGCGCAAAACGCACAAAGGGGGCAGGGTAGAAACACCCTAACCCCTAGGCCTGCTCAGGGGTCCCACAAGGACCCCCTGGGCAAAAAAGCATTTTTAAAAAAAAAATCGGCAGGATGCGCTCAGGGTGCGCGAATCCTGCCGAAAAATCGAAGCGCGGTCTCCCGCGCTCGATGTTAACTGGCCCCGGGTGGGCCAAGTCCCGGGGGCATGCTGGGGGGTTAATTTTATGTGTGGGGGCCTCTAAGGGCCCCCAAGCCCCGAGGACCGCCACCCCCGGGGCTTTATGCATAATGGTGCGGAAGGGCTCTGAGCCCTCCCGCAGCCCCGGGGACCACCACCTCCCCGGGGCTGTGCACACGATGGGAGGGGGCCGTGCGGCCCCCTCCTGGAGCCTGTGGTGGCTCCTGGGGACCGCCACCCCCAGGGCCGGCTCCTGCAGTGTCCCGGGTGCCTACCCCGGGACACTGCTGTTTGCAATGACAGGACGGGAGCCTCGCGGCTCCCGTCCTGTCATTGCAAACTTGCTTGGATATTGGAAGAGAGAGCAGGAAACCTGCTCTCTCTTCCAATATCCAAAGCCGATTGCTTTTCCACATGGGGAGCAGCATGTTAGCTGCTCCCCATGTGTAAAGCAATGCCGGCTCCCGTAGGACACGGGGAGCCGGCGGGACTGTGGGGGTTTGGGGACCCCCCACAGTCCCCAACGAGAGGGCCAGCCCCGGGGGATGGGGTCCCCGGGGCAAGTAGTGGCCGGGAGGGGCCACGCGGCCCCCTCCCCAAAGTTTTGAAAAATAATAAAAAAAAAAAAAGGGTATGGCCGGCCCGGGGATGGGGTCCCCGGGCCTTAAAATGGCCAGAGGAGGGGGCCACGCAGCCCCCTCAAAATATTAAAAATAAAAATAGAGGCCATGCCCCGGGAGATGGGGTCCCCGGGGCCAATACAGGCCCGGGGAAGGAGGGCCACGCGGCCCCCTTCCCCGTTTTTTTTTAATTTTGAAATTTTAAAAAAGGGGTAAGGCCCTGGGGGATGGGGTCCCCAGGGCCCAAAAACAGAAAAAAGGAAGGGGGCCACACAGCCCCCTTCAGGGGACAAAAAAACAAAACAAAAAAAAGGATCGGGCCCGCAGGCCCCGCACCCTTCCTTCACCACTCTGCAAACGCGCCCCTGGCGCGTTTGCAGAGGGGAACGAATCCCCTTGAATACTGGGGGTCCCTGGGGCCAACTAGCCCACCAGGAACCTCCAGTATGCGCCAGGGGCTGCCTTGCAGAGAGGTGTACAGAGGCCACGCCCTTTTACACCTCTCTGCAACGCAGCTCTGTGGCGCTTTTGGAGGTATATGGTGGGCTAGTTGGACTCCGGGGACCCTCAGGATTCAAGGGGACTTAATCCCCCAACTTAAAACGCGCCACGGGGCGCGTTTGCACAGTGGTGAAGGGAGGGGGCGGGGCTTCAGGTGACATGTGTGCAAACAGGCCCCGTGGCACGTTTTAAGATGGGGAATTAAATCCCCTTCAATCCTGAGGGTCCTGGGGGCCAACTAGCCCAACAGGTACATCCAGAAAGCGCCACAGAGCTGCGTTGCAGAGAGGTGTAAAAGGGGTGTGGCCTCTCTACACGTCTCTGCAACGCAGCCCCTGGCGCATATTGGAGGTTCCTGGTGGGCTAGTTGGCCCCTAGGGACCCTCAGGATTCAAGGGACTTAATCCCCCAACTTAAAACGCGCCACGGGCGCGTTTGCACAGATGTAACCTCAGGCCCCGCCCCTCCCTTCACCATTGTGCAAATATTCCTCTAAAATCAGCCGAAATACGAATTCCGATTTACTCACCTGTTATCAGGAGAGACCTCAGTGCTGTATCTTTCAGCCCAGTACTGGTCCTGAAAAGTAATTCTAACCATACTTACCAGTAACTTGAATTTCCTTCCATAGGCTAACATTGACTGGTTTCACTTGGAAATTCTTCTAAGTGTGGAGTTTTGGAACTTTAAAATATTCCTCTAAAATCAGCCGAAATACGAATTCCGATTTACTCACCTGTTATAAGGAGAGACCTCAGTGCTGTATCTTTCAGCCCAGTACTGGTCCTGAAAAGTAATTTTAGCCGTACTTACCGGTAACTTGAATTTCCTTCATAGGCTAACATTGACTGGTTTCACTTGGAAATTCTTCTAAGTGTGGAGTTTTGGAACTTTAAAATATTCCTCTAAAATCAGCCGAAATACGAATTCCGATTTACTCACCTGTTATCAGGAGAGACCTCAGTGCTGCATCTTTCAGCCCAGTACTGATCCTCAAAAGTAATTTTAACCGTACTTACCGGTAACTTGAATTTCCTTCATAGGCTAAGATTGACTGGTTTTCAGCAAAAAGTTTCAAAGTGTTGATTTTCACAAACTACAAATATTCCTTAAAAATCGCCTGTATGACTTAAACGCATTTTTTCAACTGTTTACAGGAGATGCACCATTGCTGGATCCAGGATCCAACACTGAGTAAGAAAAAGTAACGATAACAGTTTTTACCTGCTAAGTGAATTTCCTTCCATAGGATAACATTGGTGATTCTATGAGAAAAAGTTTCTAAGTGTCAACTTTTAAAATACAATAATATTCCTTAAAAATCACGACTGTAACCAAAACGCTTTTACTCAACTGTTTACAGGAGATGTACCAGGACTGAATCTAGGATCCAGTCCTGTGGTTACAAAAGTAATCCATAAAGTAACTAATTGCATTTAACTAGAAATTCACATTGAGCTGAATGTTGCATTGTGTTTGAAAATGTGTTGCCCATTGCAACAACTGTAACTACTGTACTTAAAAGTCTATTGCCTATCTGCAAAGTATTTAAACTAAAGTAATTCATTCTGAGAAAGTATTTTTGTAATGTAATGTATAATGTAATTACAATGTAATTTAAAAATAAAATATGTAAAAAAATTGTTTCTAAAAATGTAGTAAATCAGTATGAAAAAATTAATATAACAATTAATACATTTAAAAATTGTCATTTACAAAACCTTTGAAATTCACTGAAAAACCGTAGGTTTCAGGCACGTTATAGGTAGAAATTAGCATTTAAAAACCTTTGAAATTCACTGAAAAACCATAGGTTTCAGACACGTTATAGTTACAAATTAGCATTTAAAAAACCTTTGAAATTCACTGAAAAACCATAGGTTTCAGACACGTTATAGTTACAAATTAGCATTTAAAAAACCTTTGAAATTCACTGAAAAAACCATAGGTTTTAGGGACAGTTTTAGTTACTTGGACATTGCACTCGTACAAAACCCGTGAAATTCCCCCGTTATAGTTAGTTCAGCTAACTATAACTCGCGCCCCGCAATGCACTGCTGATGACATCACATATTACATCACTCATGACATGGTCAGTGACATCACTGATGACATCACTGATGACATCTCAAATGACATCACTGATGACATCATCCACGTGATAATCTGATGCACCTCCTCACACCCTAATATAACCTTTGATACACCCACTCTAAATTACAGACTGCCATTCGCAAAACCATAGACACTCCAACACCAATAACTACATACCCACTCACTGATTCTTAGGTCTACACACACACATCCACTCACTCACCCGTACAGTCACTCATACTTACGGTCACTCAGTACAGGACTATCATATGCACTCTTACTCCTATATAGACACTCAAACAACGCCACTCATCCATAGAGATACTCACACACCTAGTCAGTCATGCAAATAATTAAACACACTGCCATTTACTCACCTATACAGTTATACACACACCAGCTCACTTACTCATACAAATAGTAGCACATTGTTACGCTCTTATACAATCACAGATACAAGCACACACTCATCCATACAGCCACTATCACAATCACTCACTCTTGCTTATAGCTATTTATATACTCCAACACACATATATACTGCCTTTCACATATGTAGTTACTCACACATGTACCACTGGGACATACATTCACTCACTAACACACTCTTACACACACTTACCCACCAATACAGTCTATCACAGATGCACTCTTGAAACCATCCACCCAGTGAATCACCCACTCACACATCTATGCACAGAGTTGCACACACCCCTCCCACACAAACACTCAGGCACCCATACAGATACTCAGACAAGCATTCAATAACTCATATAGACACTCATTTAGCTATTCACAAACACATGCAGCCACTTACACAGCAACAGACAGACGGATACAGACATTCACCCAGTTTAGTCACTAACCCATGCATTCAGTAAGATACGTTAAATCACTCACTTATAGAGTCAGTCACGCACCTACTAAATCATCCATACAGACACTTACACACCCACTCATTCTTCAATACGTCTTTTCCTATATATATTAAAAATATTTAAACTTTACAGAAACACACAGTCACTGGATGATGTCATCAGTGATGTCATTTGAGATGTCATCAGTGATGTCATCAGTGATGTCACTGACCATGTCATGAGTGATGTAATATGTGACGTCATCAGCAGTGCATTGCGGGCGCGAGTTATAGTTAGCTGAACTAACTATAACGGGGGAATTTCACGGGTTTTGTACGAGTGCAATGTCCAAGTAACTAAAACTGTCCCTAAAACCTATGGTTTTTTCAGTGAATTTCAAAGGTTTTTTAAATGCTAATTTGTAACTATAACGTGTCTGAAACCTATGGTTTTTTCAGTGAATTTCAAAGGTTTTTTAAATGCTAATTTGTAACTATAACGTGTCTGAAACCTATGGTTTTTTCAGTGAATATATATATATATATATTACTCAGTGGCAGTTGCCACTGGCTAGTTATAGTTAGGCCAGTTGTTCCATAGGAAGAGTTTTTTTAGGTTGCTAATAACTTTAGCACTATTTGACGAATCTCCACGAAACTTTCCAAAAAGGTGATACTTTTTGGTTAGTTTGTGCATCGAAAGTTTCGGTGTGATCTGCCAAGTGGGGGCCGAAAAAAAATGGGGGTCTCAAAATGTAAAATCCTCAAGCATTTTCCAATAGACTTCTTTAGACAGGTCTACAGCAAAAACTGCTGAACGGAATTATACAAAATTTGTCAAGCAGCTAGATCTTGGTTCGCAGATTGTGCTTATTGTGATTTGTTGTAAAACCGCTCAGTAGTTATTTAGAAATATAGGGTAAAAAATATTTGTATATCTGGACAGTTAAGTTCGCGAGAGGCTCGAGAGACTCTCGTGGGAGCGTAAGTTTGAAAATAGAGCGTTCTGATTGGCCCAGGCAGCTTTATTTCCCATGGACTAATTCGTTCCACGGGAGTCAGCTCTGATTGGCTGCCTGCATCATCAGAAAAATGAAGTTTGAAAAAAAGTTCTATAAGGGGACAAGGTAGGAATGCACAGCTCCCCTAGGACCCCTGACCCCGTTGCCGAAATACCAAATTTTTTTAGCAATTATTGCCACGATCATGAGGGAATCCTGCGGGATAAAAAAAAACAAAGTGGTGGCCAGGCCTGCATTCTTAAATTATAGGCCCTAGGGAACCCACCCTCGTAGCTGCATTGTTTTTTTAAGGTGTGGGGTCATTGCCCCCCTCCCTGAATCTTTATAGGCCCCGGGGAGCCCACTCTCAGGGCCACATTCAATAAGGGGAAGGGGTTGCGCTGCCCCCCTCCCCAGGTCTTTTTCGGCACCAGGGGAACCCATCCCTGGAACCGACATTCGTGAGCCATTATAGGGCCAGGGTCGGCATATGCCAAAAAGTGGAGGGAGGCCTCACAGCCCCCCTCACCAAGCCTTCGAAAGGCCGGGGTACCCCATCCCCAGGGCCTATTAACTTTTAAAAGGGAGGGGAGCCGCACAGTCCACCCTTCACTGCTGTGTCCCGCACTACCCCGGGACACAGCAATTTCCCCGCCTTCACTGGTGCGGGCAGGGAAACTTGTGTTTGCTTTCACCTGACAGGAGCATTTTTGAAACGTTGAACAAATGTAAGAAAAGACAAAGTCTGCTCCAAGCGGGCAAGAGTTTTAAAAATGCTCCCGACAGCTGGCAGCAGACTTTTTTGATCTGTTTCTGCCCGCACTAAAGCGGGCAGGGAAATAGACTACTCCCGCCTGGAGGGAGAAACATATGTAGCTGCTCCCTCCGGGTGTAAGCAATGTCGGCTCCCGCAGCATGTCGTGAGCTGGCTGGGGCCGTGGGGCTCCCCTGCAGCCTCCAAGGAGTGTATTTGAGGTGCCCTGGGTAAGCACCAGGGCACCCACATATATTAAATATTGGCCCCAGGGGATGGGGTCTCAGGTACTAAAGTAGACTCGGGTAGGGGGCCACGCGACCCTTGTCCCCTTAAAAAAAAATATATATATATCCCTGTGGGATGGGGTCCTGAGGGCCTTCTAAAGACCCCCTTCCCCTTTAATAAAAAAAAGCGCAAATTCACCTAAAGCTCCACCCATTTGTCTCTACCCCTTCCATGTTATTAGTATGCCACGGTGTTCCTGCCATATTCCAGATTGATTGACAGTGAGTTTTCTCTACAATTGCACGTCGAAAAACAATCTGAAATCCTTGAAGGAGGTGAATACATCATTGATTTACTGGAATGCAATCTCTTCTGTAGTGACTGTCCAAGATGAGTGGGTGCCATACATGGTGGAGGGTTGGCTTTGCGTATGGTAGTTAAATATTATTGTCCGTTAAAAAACCCTAGAAATTCAGTAAAAAAAAAAGGTTTAAAGTAATGTTAGAGTTAGGCATGAAAAAACTGACAGCCGACGTAGGTCGAGTATTCAGGTGAGTTATGGGTCCTCAACTGCAGTGAAGTTTTCATTTCCTGAGGTCTCACTTTAGGTTTTATGATTGTGTTTTTTTGCTGTCATGCCTCATTTGCAGACACTGACCACCTCTGGAGGCTCTGTTCCTGGAAGCTGCACATGGAGTATCAGATCCTGATAAGGAGGCCTAATCCGTGCACGGGCATTCAGTAGCACTACCTGGGATAGGGTGCAAGTGCCTCGTCATATAAGAACTATACATGGTGCATATGAGAGGGGTTACCTGGCCACCATTTGTTTGGTCTGTACTGCAGTGGACACATATAATCCAATATATAAAAACTGCACAAGACAAAACTAGATGTAGTATGAACAATTTGCAACAAGTCGTTAAGAATTTTCACAATGGAAAGTGTGCACATTTTCTGCGACATTTTCACTGCAAGCGAGTTTCAAACATGCTGAAACATCTAAACGCGGGAGTAGAAATAAAACTGTATAAAAGGAGCTTTGATTTCAGGCGAGTTTCTAGGAATGCGTCACGGTTTGGGCTTTTTTGAGGCTGTGCCTGCAGCCCTCCTCGGCCAGAGCCTGCTCCCAGGCCTCCTCTGCACACGCAGGTGGAAGGCCGTTTAGTACAGGTTTTCATCTTTTCTGCATTAGGCAAATCGTCGGCTGTGTAGGTTTTCCATGTTCTCTTAATTGAGCAGTAATTCAGCAGGTGGCGAGCAGGCCCCTCCCCTGTAATTAAACAACCTTGTATTGCAATGCAGAAAGCGGCACCTGAGGGCTTACTGCAGTCTGCCAATCATGTGGCCTGGGGAGAAGGGGGCGCTAAAAGCAGTTGAAAGATCTTCTTGGAGTTTCTTGTTGCTCAAATGGGTGTAATTCATGATATTTATATGTTTTCCTCGTCTTCATTGCTTGATTTTGCTCATGAGAAAGTGTCACTCATAGTCGTTGAAATGTCACTCATAATTTCACTGAAATTATGAAAATGTCACACATAGCAATCTGAAACCTTGGCTGCTTTGTTAATAGCGTAAGAAACATGAAGACAAGCATTGTCTTCAATTGAACTCCCAACATTCTTTTAAAAAAATATTTTAAATAAAATATTTTTTTTAATTATTTCCACAAGAGGAGAATACATGGATATAAAAGACCGTAATGAGTTTCCTCAGTCCATTAATACAGTGATTTGGCATGAAATTAGTATGATTACATCATAAAACAGACATCAATTCAAGTGATAGTGGTTCCAGAGGCATAGTCTAAAGGGTAAAGTGCGGATAATGCTTCAAGTGTAGACCAGTGAAAAATAGGCAAGTGCAAAACAGCTACTACATAGCCCGTTCGGGGACTACTGGGTACCACAGCAAAATAAACAATAGAGAAAAATACCATGGTGCAATAGGCTTCCTTCGCACCCTGAGAAAAAGGGAGAGGCTCAGGGGTTAGAGCTAACGTACAAGTTGTGCTACCATCAATCGGGGGAGGACTGGATATAAAAACTTCATACCTGTTAACTTAAGACCCCGATAAAAGAGAAATAGGTCAGAGAAAGCCTGTCCCCACCCATCTTTGCAGTAGGGCTCAAACCTGTTCACCTTTTTCCTGACTTTCTGGCATTTTCGAGCATATAGGCTAATTTCAAGATTATAAATAGACAATAATCATGCTAGCCATTGATGGAATGTCGGGGGATATGGGTTCGCCATGCTGACACAATAAAACAATACGGACGTCAGCCATTACTACAAAAACAGAGAGCTGCCCCACCCTAGTGACCATGTCAGAGTGTGTGCCCAGTAATATTAACTGGGGAGTCATTGTAATGCCCAGCAGTAGCTCTGTTTACATAGACCTAGTTATTTTTAATTTCAGTGAATCTAGTGGCGGGCAAAAACTGAACATATGCACCAAGTCTGCCTCCTGACTTTGACACCAGGGGCAGGCGGTGCCGGCATTCCCTGCCCATTTGCCGACGTATAATAAAGATCATACAGTGTTTTACAATAATGCACCTGCAATCCTGCAGACAACAATAAAGTGCGCCCAAGTTCTAAAGAATCATAGAAACAACAGGCAGCATTATCGCTTCTCCTCTCCCATTTGCCGGCGTGTTTCTCCAGATCGTGACACATACCATCACTCAGATATTCATAAATCTGACTGATCGTGCATCTGGAGTCACTCCCCATGATATCCATCACAGCCGATTTAGTTAATCCGCTCAATCCCCTTCTCTTTTTGGAAAGATAATCATGAATCTGAAGACATTAAAAAAATCCCCTCTTATGCAGCACATGATCCGGCTGCAGTTCTACAAATTATGCTCTTATATTCCCCGTATAAAAATCCCTTAGCCTCCTGAGCCCCGCGGCGCCCACCTAAGGCAGCAGGAATCCCGGAACAATGGGGGAAGGCATTGAGTTCCCCAGTTTGGGGTAAGGTAGTTGACTTTCCCCAGTCTAATTCTCTTCTTTATGTTTGCCCAGATCCTAAAAGCCCCACTGGCGGTTTTGAATTTACGTTTCTTGTAATAGCTTGGTTCGATTCTCTTTAAAAAGCTGCTTTCAGCGTCCTCCCAAATAAGTAATTCGTATATAGGGGGGATATTTTCCCCTGAACCACCACTTCCTTCACTCCCCCCATTAGGATGTTTCATATACTGTAGGACAGCAGCCCACTTATTGAGTTTAACATTGGGAACAGCCCAACCACCTCTTTCCCTAGATAACATCAAGATTTTAAGAGCCTATCGAGCCTTAGCGTACGACCAGATGAAGCTGTTAACCATATCCTCCTTCTCCTTAAACCATCGGTTTTCAAACTCAAGAGGGATCTACCTAAATAGATACAGTACTCTGGGTAGGAATAACATTTTTCCGACATTACAGCACCAACAATAGCTTTTTTTGCACATTCTACAAAACACATGCTGAGACGATTGTTGCTGGCCACCCTGCCGCTTAATGATGATGTTAACTTTATCATCATCGATTTGAGATTATCATTGTGAAACTTGATCCTATGAGTCTTTTCATTATTATTATTGGATTTTGGATATAATACATCTATACTATTTAGAGGCCTGAAGAAGTCTCTCTTGAGACGAAACGCGTTGGCTAAATGGCTCAATGAAATGTGTGAATATTGGATTTTAATGACTGAACCTATTTATCAATAAAGAAAATATTTTTGATTACAAAGAAAAATCTGGACCTGGCAATTTCTTCAAGTCATCATGGACAATTGATATAATTTGAACTTTAAACAATACTTAAATTTGATGTGTGCTGATTCCACTTTCTTTGTGCTTGTTTTTTTGGGGAATTACCAACAATAGACACATGTAAGTTATCCATCCTCCGAAAATCTCTTTTTACTTTACAAAGTATTGGGGCTTAGTTAGATTCGACAGTCTGCTCTAGGTCTGCCATAATACTAAATGCCAGATAGACTGCTCCTCTACCAGTATGGCCAGCAGCAGTTTGTACATATTTATTGGTCACCACCGGTCTGTTAAACTGATTTAGAGAATAGCCGGAGAGTTTCCCAAATTCCAAGGCTTCTTTTCGTTCCTCTCGTATAGAAATCACTGGGTCAGATGTCAGTAATGCAATATCATCGAACCTCCCAACATTCCAATGTTCAAATTTTTCGTAGAAATCACGATTAGTGCTCGAGAAAGCTAAAATTAAGACACGCAGCATCAACACAGACTTCTAATGAACAACTAGAATGTTAATATTTTGTATTCAAGACAAAAGTGAGGCAATCCTGAATGCCATTTTGTTGGAATAGGAGCTGTTGAATTTTAAGCCTTTAGCAAAGAGCAGGCTGAGGTAAATGAGTATTGAGATTGTAATGCAGGTTTGGAACTAGCAGGTTAAAAATGTGAAGGGGGATGGGTTTTTAGTCATTTGAGGCATAATGTATTTTTAAAGGGACAAAAATTAGTTAAAAAGACACACATCTTCATAAGTACAGAAACCCCTTTCCACAATAAATGACTCATCCTACCCATCTTCTAAGTCATCTTCTAGTTTTAGAATAGTAATATTTTGGTAGACAAACTTTGAGCGCAGTGGGAAATGGCCACCCTGCAGGAGAGAGCATTGGGCCAATTTAGAATATGATAAACACTACAGCATGTCTCTAAAAAAACAAAGGTTGAAGTGACATTGCAGTTAGGTTACGGTGCTACATAACTCATGACTTGTTAAATGATATCATTGATGACATCAATCATTAGATTCAAAGTCACCAAATCATAGCTATGAGGCCACGCAAAGCTGCTTTGTGTGACTTTGATTGGCCTTATAGATATGGACAAGGCAGCGCAAATCGCTGTGTTGCCTTACTCTGCGCTAGGGAGGCGTTCCATTGGCGTTGTGGTGGGTGTTCCTTTGCCACACCCATGGATTGTGACGCGTCCCCAGATTTACAAGACCATGTAAATCTGGGAATGCACCAAAACCTTACGTCTCCCAGGCGAGGTGCAACGAGGAGAAATAACTAAATTTCTCTTTGTTTTTTCCTCTGTCCTCAGCACACAAAGTAAGAGTAAAAAGTCTCCCAAGATTGCTTTTGTGCAGGAAGGTGCCCCTTCCTACAGAAAAACTACTCTGCATTCAATGCAGGCACCCTTGCACCATGCGGTGCCTGCGTTGGTGCTAGGCTGCCGAAATGGTGCCAGCACTGGGTGAAAGGATAGGAATGCGCTGTATGCCAATGATACGTCATATTCCTGCCATTTCACTTTGACGCAGGGCAGCACAGCAAGGTGACTTTCTGCACTGCCCTGCGCCAAATCCCCTTAACTATGCCCCCTGGTGTCTGCATTGATTGCGTGTGGTAAATATCGCTTCCACGCACCTGGGCCACAATCTTCATCAGATACATTTATTTGGAATGGCAGAACAAAAATAGATTGCTTCCACTTACCCCTCATACACTCACAGTCAAGAAAGGGTGTTCCTTTCCATCCATTTCCAGTCCGTTTTTGCAGATATTGGAAAGCCTTTGTTTTCACTTTAAGAATGCCTTGCTAATTACCGAGTCTGCCTAATCCTTTAAGAGAAGAGTCAGAGACAAGCCCCATTGTTAGAGACTGCCTGCCTTTGTAGGATGAAAGATCCGTGTCTCCCATTGTCTGTGACAACGCCTTCAAAGCTGCAAAGAGGGAAGAGAAATTAGTTCCATTGTGTACATGATGAGCCTGCGGTGTGTGAGGCTGCGGCTGTCAGCGTCGGAGGAGGTGCTGAAACGCTGCTGTCCTGTATATTAATGCAGATAATCTGAGCCCATCTGTTTTCAGGAAAGAACATTGAACTCTCGACTGCAGTGTACTCCACTCAGAACTCAGACAGGTGAAGGTATGTGAGGTCACAGCGGGGGACTGTCTGCTGGAAATATGGACATCTGCTGACAGGCCTCTGAAAGGCAGGTGGGGCTGGGACAGAGTTAGGCCCCTGGAGAATAGGGCACACAGCTGAAAGGTGCTGAAAAGGATTCCGGGTCCAGATGTGCAAAGATTTTTGCGGTCGCAAACGGTACGCAGAATCAGGCCATTTGCGACCACAAAAACGGCTTTTTAATATATAAACCCTTATTTTGCGATTCGGCAACCTGTTACCGAATCACAAAATGGGTTTGCAAATCGGCATTAGGGAGGAGCGTGTCAAGGGCGTCCCTTACTAATAAGAAGTCACAGAGGTATGTAGGAATGTTTTGCGACTGAATACCAGTGGCAAAACATTTGCAGTTTACCATCGGATTCAATCTGATGGTAACCCATTTGCAAATGGGACGGGTTCCCCAAGGGACCCCTTCCCCTTTGAGAATGGTGGCGAAAGAGTTTTAAGTGCAGGCCGTGGTCCCATGGCCCATTGCTCTGCCCTTAAAAAAATAAAAAGGAATCTTTTCATTTTTTTTTTAAATGCATCCCGTGTTCCTGTAAGGAAAACGGGCTGCGTTTGAATAAAAAAGGTTGCTTTTCTTTAAAAAAGTAAACACAGACATGGTGGTCTGCTGTCCCCAGTATGCCACCATCCCTTTATTACTGCTCATTCCTATTGGGTCGCAATTGCGACCTGCCTCATAAATATTGATGAGTCAGGTCATTTGCGACCCCATTTGGAATCGCTAATGCATCTGAGACACATTAGTACATTTCATTTTCCGAGGCTCTAATTGCGAGTCCCAAGAAATCGCAATTAGAGGCTTGCAAAACAAAATCTTCTTCATCTGGCCCCTGATGCGGATGCATTTTGCACAGTATATTTGGCCAAGTTGTGTCGCATAAGCTTTGTACAGCATCTTTGGACAAATCTTTGTGCTGTGCTGAATGTACGAATCCGGAACGGTGCAAGGGACCATTTGTAAGGACTTGCAGAAATCCTTCCTCATTAATATTCAGAGGCACTATCCATTCCTGCTATACTTGCAACCAGCTGCAAACACAGAGGCCTGCAAAGGACTCCAAAAGCATTTATAAAGTAACAGTATTGCGACACTGTCCAGTAAAGTAGCACATTACTGATGGGGCAGATCTTCCTGTCCACGATGGTTCTAATCCCTGGACCTCTCTGTCTCATTCAGGCTATGCCAATGCTTGTGATGATGAGCTCTTTTTAAGATTGAAAAGGGCACACTCGTTCTTCTAGACTAGTTTTGCCGAACCAGCGTTTTGCGAAAACAATATAAAGTTCCATAGACTGTTGCCAATGGTTCTGCCAGAAATTGTGGAATATTAAATAAATAATAAATAAACTGTAAAAGAAAATTTAGAAATACTGCTAAGAATTCCAAATATACCTTGAAATATCACATGAATTTTTGTCCAACAATTGGTGATACTGGAGTAGACTCCTTGTGCTTCCAACTGCCTCTTTATGTTTTTTAATTTTTTGTTCAGTTATCATTTAAGATTTAGGGCCTCATTTACAAGGCCATTGAGCTGCCGGTACGTCACGTTTTTTTATGCACCAGTGGCACAGTGTGCCTGCCCATATTTACAAGGCCATGTAAAGTCACCTTGATTGACTTTTCATGGCCTTGTAAATACTCTGCGTGAAAGGGGCGTTCCATGGGTGTTGCTGTGGGTGTTCCAGATTTACAAAGTTTTGTAAAGCTGGCAATACGTCAGAATCCTATGCCTCCCCAAGGGAAGCATAGGAGTGGTGCAAAAAGAAGAAATATTTTGATTTCTCTTCCTTTTTTCATCTTTCTATGTGTGTTGCATTCTGTAGCACGCATAGAAAGAGGAAAATGCCTTCAATGTCCCTTCCTGCACAAACACAATCATCCCCGCAACGCAGACACCCTTGCAACATGATGCAAGGGTGCCTGTGCTGGCGCATGTCAGGCAATTGTGCGCCAGCGCAGGGAAAGCACACGGATGAGTCCTATTGTTGTTAATACAACGCATCCCTGTGCTATTAAAATGACGCAGCTCGGTGCAGCAAAATGGCTTGTCTTTTTGTGTAAATGAGGCCCTATAATTACTTGTCTTGTGTCTCTGTTCACTTTGTATTCTGTAGTCATGTCACTGGTGGTGACAGAAAGGTAAACCTTCTGCCACTATAAGAAAAAGCAAACAGAAGGAGATAATGGACGGAGCGCTGAAACTTTTTAGACACTCACCCCCTGTCAAAGATCTGGGTTGAATCCATCATCGTTCTTTAGCTCACTTTGCCACCACAGTTCAGACCCAGCCATATGCAAATCAGTTTTGACCCTGTTCCCTATGGGAACAGTCCAGCCCGAACTGCCAAGCTAGTCCTTTCCTGGAACGGAAACAAGCATCCTGGGACCAATTTTAGGGTAACACCCCTCATCAACCAGGCTAGCTTGATTCCAGTGGCAAAGAGAGCAAGCGACCAACGTCTGGGCATACCTTGCCAATTTCGGGTGAAGAAAGCAAACACAAGGAGATAATGGATGGAGCACTAAAACGTTTCATACACTCACCCGCAGTCACAGATCTGGGTTGAATCCTTCATCGTTCTTTAGCTCACTTTGCCACCCCAGTTCAGACCCAGCCATATGCAAATTAGTCTTGACCCTGTTCCTTATGGGAACAGTCCAGCCCGAACTGCCAAACCAGGTCTTCCCTGGACTGGAAACAAACATCCTGGGACCGGTTCCAGGGTAACACCCCTCATCAGCCAGGCTAGCTTGACTCCAGTGGCTTAGCGAGCAAGGGACCCACGTCTGGGCATACCCTGCCAACTTAGAGTTCAGTTGAAGGCAGTTGTCTCTCATCCATTTGGCTACGGTAGTCATGGCCAATTCCACTCGGCTCCTAACTCTTTGTTATGTGGAGTTCCGCAGGGCTCCTCCTTGAGCCTGACTCTTTTTAATATCTATGTTGCCCCGCTGGCCAAGGTCGTAAGATCCTTTGGACTGGAGGTGTTGTCTTATGCTGACGACACACAAATTATTGTGTCCATTACCCACAGCATTAGGGAATCTGCCGCGAATTTTAAAAACTGTATGCAGGCAGTCTCCTCCTGGATGGTTGAAAATTATCAAACTTAATGGGGAAAAAAACCGAGGTCCTGATCTTTGGTAATCAACATGACATCTAGTCTAACGACTGGTGGCCAGACACACTTGGTGGCTGTCCCTGTCCTGTATCCCATGGGAAAAATCTAGGGGTTATAGTGGACAACTCTTTCTCCCTGAGCTTGCAGATCAGTAGAACAGTGTCCACTTGTTTTGGGATAATTAGGATCCTTAGAAAAATGTCCCAGTTCCTTTCGTTTGCCTCACGAAAGCAGGCAGTTATTGCCTTAGTAATGTCTAGACTGGACTATTGTAATGCCCTCTATTTGGGCATTAACGTCTGCAGCTGGCGCAGAATGCTGCAGCTAGGCTGGTGATGGATCTTCCAAAATATCACTCAGTCTCGGATTCCCTTATCACGTTGCACTGGCTTTCTCTGGGTCGAAGAATTCTGTTTAAAACCCTATGCCTGACCCACAATGCTTACTATGGCCTAGACCCTGAGGCCATTAAAGCTATGTTCCAGCGCTATGTTCCGACTAAGCAGCTTAGGTCGGCGAGTAAAAATCTGCTAATAGTCTCGAGGTTTAAGAAGGCTAGATGGGGTGGCAGGGCTTTTTCCATTGCCGCTGCCAGGCTGTGGAATTCCCTCCCCGATGATCTCTCTGGACAAGTGTCACATTCCCTCTTCCGCAAGGCTTTGAAGACCTGGCTCTTTCACAGACATCAGTTTGAGCATATTATCCTATTCTGTATAACAGTCACCCCCTGCAGCGCCTTGACGCCCTTGGGCTAAGTTAGCGCTTTAGAAATTTGTTGTGCCTCTTCTGATTTTCAAATCCTGGACCCCACCCCTCAGGGCTAAACCCCACTATACCAGATAATGTGTTCTCTTTTGAGGCGCTTTCTTGTATCAGGTTAACCACAGCCCATACGTTTCTTTTAATTTTTGTCAGATTTAGTGTGATGTTTAGCCTGATAATCACGAGGCGTATATTGGATTCGTATACGACACCTCTTCCTTTGTTTTTAGTATCCCGCAATTTGTCTGTCATCCAGATCTTATGATCAACATGCGTTCTTAAATATTGCCAAAAAATAAAGGTGATTATTTTTAGGTTGTTACCTGGAGGTTTATTTAACCCCTTCGCTGCTAGACCTTTTCCCCTCCTGTGCTAAGCCTTTTTTTGGCTATTTGGGGTAGTTCGCGCTTAGGGCCCTGTAACTTTTTGACCACATAAGGTATCCATGCCAAATTTACGTCCTTTTTTTCCAACATCATGGGGATTCTAAAGGTACCCAGGGTTTGTGGATTCCCCTGGAGGGGACCCAGAAATTAGCCAAAATACAGCTACATTTTGGGTTTTTTGGGAAAAATGCGAAAAAAGGGCTACAGATTAAAGCATCTGGTTTTTTCCCTGCAAATGACATCAAAAAAGGGTTATGGTGCTGAAATCACCATCTTCCAAGATTTCAGGAACAAGCAGACTTTTGTCAGAAAACCAAAATTTTGTACACAATTTTGGCATTTTTCTGGGACATAGCCTATTTTTGCTATTTTTTGTGCTTTCAACCTCCTTCCAGTTAATGGTAGAAATGGGTATGAAAGCAATAATGGATCCTGGAAAGCCATACATTTCTGAAAAGTAGACAAAATTCTGAATTCAGCAGGGGGTCATTTGTGTAGATCCTCCAAGTTTTCTTTATAGAAACAAACAGTTAAATATAGGAAAATTGAAAATTAGTTGAAAAAAACAGCCATTTGTGTCAACTTTTTCACCTGTAACTTCTTCTAATTATGACAGCTATTTGAAAGCAATATACCATTACATCCGCTGGACCTTTCTGGTTGTGGTGATATATAGGACTTGTAGGTTCACAAAGAACCCGACGAACCCAGAGCCAATAACTGAGCAGCGTCTTGCAATATTTTTTTATCATGTCCCGAGTATATAGCAATTATTCTGGAAAAATTTATACATGGAAAAATCGGTGTGAAAGACACCTATGTATTTCTGAAATGGGAACAAAATATAGAGTTTAGAAACAGTAGACATTTGCACATTTCCGAAATTGGGAGTACCCATACTAGCATGAGAATTATAGGTCATTTTTCAAAATGACTTCTTTTTTACACATTGTCTTTCATTTGGAAGGCAGAAATGCATCGAAAGTCAATAGATAATAACAGTTTCTCTACAATTTTGTTACCCTAACTCTCCCGATAAAAATGGTACCTCACTTGTGTGGGTAGGCCTAGTGCCCGCGACAGGAAACGGCCCAAAACGCAACGTGGACACACCACATTTTCACAGTGAAAAATGACCCTTTTTTTGCAAAGTGCCTAGCTGTAGTTTTTGAACCCTAGCTCTGCCGGCACCTAGGTAAACCTAGCAAAACTATACATTTTTGAAAACTAGACACCCAGGGGAATCCAGGATGGGGTGACTTGACTGGCTCTCACCTGGTTCTGTTACCCAGAATCCCTTGCAAACCTAAAAATTGTCAAAAAACCACATTTTCCTCACTTTTCTGTGGTGGAAAGTTCTGGAATCTGCGTGGATCCACAAAATTCCATCCACCCCGTGTTCCCCAAAGTCTTTCGAGAAAAACGGTACCCCACTTGTGTGGGTAGGCCTAGTGCCCGCGACAGGAAACGGCCCAAAACGCAACGTGGACACACCACATTTTCACAGTGAAAAATGACCCTTTTTTTGCAAAGTGCCTAGCTATAGTTTTTGAACCCTAGCTCTGCCGCCACCTAGGGAAACCTAGCAAACCTATACATTTTTGAAAAACTAGACACCCAGGGGAATCCAGGATGGGGTGACTTGACTGGCTCTCACCAGGTTCTGGTATCCAGAATCCCTTGCAAACCAAAAAAATTGTCAAAAAAAACACATTTTCCTCACTTTTCTGTGGTGGAAAGTTCTGGAATCTGCGTGGATCCACAAAATTCCACCCACCCTGCGTTCCCCAAAGTCTTCTAAAAAAATGGTACCTCACTTGTGTGGGTCGGCCTAGTGCCCGCAACAGGAAACAGCGCAAAACGCAACGTGGACACACCACATTTTCACAGTGAAAAATGACCCTTTTTTTGCAAAGTGCCTAGCTGTAGTTTTTGAACCCTAGCTCTGCCGGCACCTAGGGAAACCTAGCAAACCTATACATTTTTGAAAACTAGACACCCAGGGGAATCCAGGATGGGGTGACTTGACTGGCTCTCACCAGGTTCTGGTACCCAGAATCCCTTGCAAACCTAAAAATTGTCAAAAAAACGCATTTTCCTCACTTTTCTGTGGTGGAAAGTTCTGGAATCTGCTTGGATCCACAAAATTCCACCCACCCCGCATTCCCCAAAGTCTTCTGAGAAAAATGGTACCTCACTTGTGTGGGTAGGCCTAGTGCCCGTGACAGGAAACAGCACAAAACGCAACTTGGACACACCACATTTTCACAGTGAAAAATGACCCTTTTTTTGCAAAGTGCCTAGCTGTAGCTTTTGAACCCTAGCTCTGCCGGCACCAAGGGAAACCTAGCAAACCTATACATTTTTGAAAACTAGACACCCAGGGAAATCCAGGATGGGGTGACTTGACTGGCTCTCACCAGGTTCTGGTACCCAGAATCCCTTTCAAACCTAAAAAATTGTCAAAAAAAACACATTTTCCTCACTTTTCTGTGGTGGAAAGTTCTGGAATCTGCGTGGATCCACAAAATTCCACCCACCCCGCGTCCCCCAAAGTCTTCCGAGAAAAATGGTACCTCACTTGTGTGGGTAGGCCTAGTGCCCGCGACAGGAAACAGCGCAAAACGCAACGTGGCCACACCACATTTTCACAGTGAAAAATGACCCTTTTTGCAAAGTGCCTAGCTGTAGTTTTTGAACCCTAGCTCTGCCGGCACCTAGGGAAACCTAGCAAACCTATACATTTTTGAAAACTAGACACGCAGGGGAATCCAGGATGGGGTGACTTGACTGTCTCTCACCAGGTTCTGGTACCCAGAATCCCTTGCAAACCTAAAAAATTGTGAAAACAAACACATTTTTCTCACTTTTCTGTGGTGGAAAGTTCTGGAATCTGCGTGGATCCACAAAATTCCACCCACCCCGCGTTTCCCAAAGTCTTCCGAGAAAAATGGTACCTCACTTGTGTGGGTAGGCCTAGTGCCCGCGACAGGAAACAGCGCAAAACGCAACGTGGACACACCACATTTTCACAGTGAAAAATGACCCTTTTTTTGCAAAGTGCCTAGCTGTAGTTTTTGAACCCTAGCTCTGCCGGCACCTAGGGAAACCTAGCAAACCTATACATTTTTGAAAACTAGACACCCAGGGGAATCCAGGATGGGGTGACTTGACTGGCTCTCACCAAGTTCTGTTACCCAGAATCCCTTGCAAACCTAAAAAATTGTCAAAAAAATCCACATTTTCCTCACTTTTCTGTGGTGGAAAGTTCTGGAATCTGCGTGGATCCACAAAATTCCACCCACCCCGCGTTCCCCAAAGTCTTCTGAGAAAAATGGTACCTCACTTGTGTGGGTAGGCCTCGTGCCCGCGATAGGAAACAGCGCAAAACACAACGTGGACACACCACATTTTCACAGTGAAAAATGACCCTTTTTTGCAAAGTGCCTAGCTGTAGTTTTTGAACCCTAGCTCTGCCGGCACCTAGGGAAACCTACCAAACCCACACATTTCTGAAAGGTAGATACCCGGGGGATTCCAGTGAGGTATGTCTTGCGTGGATCCCCCAACGTTTTCTTACCCAGAATCCTCTGCAAACCTGAAACTTTGCTGAAAAAAATCACTTTTTTCACACATTTGTGTGTGGGAAAGTTGTGGCATCACCGGGCTGACACAAATTTCCTACCACCCAGCGTTCCCCCAGGTCTCCCGATAAAAATGGTGCCTCACTCTGGTGGGAGGCCCAAGTACCCGCGACAGGCAAGGGCCCAAAACGTATTGAGGCGACATCAAAATTGCCTATCACAAAACAACCTGGTTTTGCAAGCGGAGTCCCATGACTTTTGGCCCGGGCTCGGCGGCCACCTAGGGAAACCTACCAAACCCACACATTTCTGAAAACTAGACACCCGGGAATTCCAGGGAGGTATGGCTTGCGTGGATCCCCAACGTTTTCTTACCCAGAATCCCTGCAAACCTGAAATTGTGCTGAAAAATCACTTTTTTCACACATTTGTGTGTGGAAAGTTGTGGCATCACCGGGCTGACACAAATTTCCTCACCACCCAGCGTTACCCCAGGTCTCCCGATAAAAATGGTGCCTCACTCGGGTGTGAGGCCCAGTACCTGCGACAGGCAAGGGCCCAAAACGTAATGAGGCGACATCAAAATTGCCTATCACAAAACGACCTGGTTTTGCAAGGGGTCCCATGACTTTTGGCCCGAGCTCGGCGGCCACCTAGGGAAACCTACCAAACCCACACATTTCTGAAAAGTAGACACCCGGGGGTTTCCAGGGAGGTATGGCTTTCGTGGTTCCCCCAACGTTTTCTAACCCAGAATCCCCTGCAAACCTGAAATGTTGCTGAAAAAAATCACTTTTTCACACATTTGTGTGTGGAAAGTTGTGGCATCACCGGGCTGACACAAATTTCCTACCACCGAGCGTTCCCCAGGTCTCCCAATAAAAATGGTGCCTCACTCGGGTGGGAGGCCTAAGCCTGAGACAGGCAAGGGCCCAAAACATTTTGAGATAGGCAATTTTGATGTCGCCTCAATACGTTTTGGGCCCTTGCCTGTCGCGGGTTCTTGGGCCTCCCACCATCGGGAGACCTGGGCGAATGTGATTTTTTCAGCACAATTTCAGGTTTGCAGGGGATTCTGGGTAAGGAAACGTTGGGGGATCCACGCAAGCCATACCTCCCTGGAATCCCCTGGGTGTCTACTTTTCAGAAAAGTGTGGGTTTGGTAGGTTTCCTTAGGTGGCCGCCGAGCCCCGGGCCAAAAAGTTATGGGACCCCCCTTGCAAAACCAGGTCGTTTAGTGATAGGCAATTTTGATGTCGCCTCAATACGTATTGGGCCCTTGCCTGTCGCGGGTACTTGGGCCTCCCACCCGAGTGAGGCACCATTTTTATCGGGAGACCTGGGTGAACGCTGGGTGGTAGGAATTTGTGTCAGCCCGGTGATGCCACAACTTTCCCACACACAAATGTGTTAAAAAATGATTTTTTCAGCAAAATGTCAGGTTTGCAGGGGATTCTGGGTAAGAAAACGTTGGGGGATCCACGCAAGCCATACCTCCCTGGAATCCCCGGGGTGTCTAGTTTTCAGAAATGTGTGGGTTTGGTAGGTTTCCCTAGGTGACCGCCGAGCTCCGGGCCAAAAAGTCATGGGACTCCCCTGGCAAAACCAGGTCGTTTTGTGATAGGCAATTTTGATGTCGCCTCAATACGTTTTGGGCCCTTGCCTGTCGCGGGTACTTGGGCCTCCCACCTGAGTGAGGCACCATTTTTATCGGGAGACCTGGGCGAACGATGGGTGGTAGGAAATTTGTGTCAGCCCGGTGATGCCACAACTTTCCCACACACAAATGTGTGAATAAAGTGATTTTTTTCAGCAAAAGTTCAGGTTTGCAGGGGATTCTGGGTAAGAAAACGTTGGGGGATCCACGCAAGCCATACCTCCCTGGAATCCCCCGGGTGTATACTTTTCAGAAATGTGTGGATTTGGAATGTTTCCCTAGGTGGCCGCCGAGCACGGGCCAAAATCCCAGGTGACCCCCCTTGCAAAACCAGGTCGTTTTGTGATAGGCAATTTTGATGTCGCCTCAATACGTTTTTGGCCTTTGTCTGTTGCGGGTACTTGTGCCTCCCACACGAGTGAGGCACCATTTTTATCGGGAGACCTGGGGGAACGCTGCGTGGTAGGAAATTTGTGTCAGCCCAGTGATGCCACAACTTTCCCACACAAAAATGTGTGGAAAAAGTGATTTTTTTCAGCTAAATCTGAGGTTTGCAGGGGATTCTGGGTAAGAAAACGTTGGGGGATCCACGCAAGCCATACCTCCCTGGAAACCCCCTGGTGTCTAGTTTTCAGAAATGTGTGGGTTTGGTAGGTTTCCCTAGGTGGACGCCGACCCTGGGGCCAAAAACCCAAGTAACCCCCTGTGCAAAACCAGGTTGGTTTGTGAAAGGTAATTTTGATGTTGCCTCACTAGGTTTTGGGCCCTTGCCTGTCGCGGGTACTTGACCCACCCACACAAGTGAGGTACCATTTTTCTCGGAAGACTTTGGGGAATGAGGGGTGAGTGGAATTTTGTGGATCCACACAGATTCCAGAACTTTCCACCACAGAAATGTGAGGAAAATGTGTTTCTTTATACACATTTTGAGGTTTGCAAGGGATTCTGGGTAACAGAACCTGGTGAGAGCCAGTCAAGTCACCCCATCCTGGATTCCTCTGGGTGTCTAGTTTTCAAAAATGTACAGGTTTGCTAGGTTTCCCTATGTGCCGGCTGCCCTAGGGCCCAAAATCCACAGGTAGGCATATTGCTAAAAACAAATCCGTGCCTAGTCGGCTTTCTGCCGCCCTGGGGGGGATATATTGGGGGGTGGGGGTGCCTCGATATGCCCCCAAGGGGGTCAGAAACACTGTGGCTATTTTTTTGGGGGGTACGGGCATTGGTATGCCCATTCTGGGCAGCCCACACATAAAAAAGCCAGCGTAATCGTTGGCGTCAAGTGGGCTTTTTGCCCCCCCCGGGGGGGAGATTGGGGGCTACTGCCCCTATCTTCCCCCCAGGGGGGGCAGAAAAGCTGTAATTATTGCATGTGGGGGGTGGGGGCATTGACATGCCGGTTTTGGGCAGCCCCCACCCTAATTAAAATTTGCCCAAAAAAATCCCTGGCGTCTAGTGGGCTTTTTGCCCCCCGAGGGGGCAGATTGGGGGCTACTGCCCCATCTGCCCCCCAGGGGGGGCAGGAAGGCTGTAATTGTTGCGGGGATGGGGTGGGGGCATGGGCATGCCCATTTTGGGCAACCCCCACCCTAATTCAAATTTGCCCCAAAAAACTCCCTGGCATCTAGTGGGCTTTTTGCCCCCCCCGGTGGGGCAGATTGGGGGCTAATTCCCCCATCTGTCCCCCAGGGGGGGCAAAAAGCCCACTAGACGCCAGGGAGTTTTTAGGGCAAATTTTAATTAGGGTGGGGGCTGCCCAAAACGGGCATGCCAATGCCCCCACCCTAATTAAAATTTTCCCCAAAAAATCCCTGGCGTCTAGTGGGCTTTTTGCCCCCTGGGGGGGCAGATTGGGGGCAACTGCCCCATATGCCCCCCAGGGGGGCAGGAAGGCTGTTATTTTTGTGGGGGAGGGGGTGGGGGCATGGGCATGCCCGTTTTGGGAGCCCCCACCCTAATTCAAATTTTAATTAGGTTGGGGGCTGCCCAAAACGGGCATGCCAATGCCCCCACCCTAATTAAAATTTGCCCCAAAAAATCCCTGGCGTCTAGTCGGCTTTTTGCCCCCCCGGGGGGGCAGATTGGGGGCTACTGCCCCACCTGCCCCCCAGGGGGGGCAGGAAGGCTGTAATTGTTGCGGGGATGGGGTGGGGGCATGGGCATGCCCATTTTGGGCAACCCCCACCCTAATTCAAATTTGCCCCAAAAACCTCCCTGGCATCTAGTGGGCTTTTTGCCCCCCCCGGTGGGGGAGATTGGGGGCTAATTCCCCCATCTGTCCCCCAGGGGGGGCAGAAAAGCTGTAATTGTTGCATGTGGGGGGTGGGGGCATTGACATGCCGGTTTTGGGCAGCCCCCACCCTAATTAAAATTTGCCCAAAATAATCCCTGGAGTCTAGTGGGCTTTTTGCCCCCCGGGGGGGCAGATTGGGGGCTACTGCCCCATCTGCCCCCCAGGGGGGGCAGGAAGGCTGTAATTGTTGCGGGGATGGGGTGGGGGCATGGGCATGCACATTTTGGGCAACCCCCACCCTAATTCAAATTTGCCCCAAAAAACTCCCTGGCATCTAGTGGGCTTTTTGCCCCCCCCGGTGGGGCAGATTGGGGGCTAATTCCCCCATCTGTCCCCCAGGGGGGGCAAAAAGCCCACTAGATGCCAGGGAGTTTTTAGGGCAAATTTTAATTAGGGTGGGGCTGCCCAAAACGGGCATGCCAATGCCCCCACCCTAATTAAAATTTTCCCCAAAAATCCCTGGCGTCTAGTGGGCTTTTTGCCCCCGGGGGGCAGATTGGGGGCAACTGCTCCCATATGCCCCCAGGGGGGCAGGAAGGCTGTTATTTTTGTGGGGAGGGGGTGGGGGCATGGGCATGCCCGTTTTGGGAGCCCCCACCCTAATTCAAATTTTAATTAGGTTGGGGGCTGCCCAAAACGGGCATGCCAATGCCCCCACCCTAATTAAAATTTGCCCAAAAAAATCCCTGGCGTCTAGTGGGCTTTTTGCCCCCCCGGGGGGGCAGATTGGGGGCTACTGCCCCACCTGCCCCCCTGGGGGGCAGGAAGGCTGTTATTTTTTGCGGGGGAGGGGATGGGGGCATGGGCATGCCCGTTTTGGGAGCCCCCACCCTAATTCAAATTTGCCCCAAAAACTCCCTGGCGTCTAGTGGGCTTTTGCCCCCAGGGGGGGAGCCCACTAGACGCCAGGAGCTTTTGGCAAATTTTAACTAGGGTGGGGGCTGCCCAAAACGGGCATGCCAATGCCCCCACCCTAATTTAAATTTGCCCCAAAAAATCCCTGGCGTCTAGTGGGCTTTTTGCTCCCCCGGGGGGGCAGATTGGGGGCTACTTCCCCATCTGCCCCCCAGGTGGGGCAGGAAGGCTGTAATTTTTGCGGGGAGGGGGTGGGGGCATGGGCATGGCCATTTTGGGAGCCCCCACCCTAATTCAAATTTGCCCCAAAATAATCCCTGGCGACTAGTGGGCTTTTGCCCCCCCGGCAGGGCAGATTGGGGGCTAATGCTCCCATCTGCCCCCCAGGGGGGCAGAAGTCCACTAGACGCCAGGAAGTTTAGGCAAATTTTAATTAGGGTGGGGCTGCCCAAAACGGGCATGCCAATGCCCCCACCCTAATTAAAATTTGCCCAAAAAATCTCTGGCGTCTAGTGGGCTTTTGCCCCCCCGGGGGGCAGATTGGGGGCTACTGCCCCATCTGCCCCCCAGGGGGGCAGGAAGGCTGTTATTTTTGCGGGAGAGGGGGTGGGGGCATGGGCATGCCCGTTTTGGGAGCCCCCACCCTAATTCAAATTTGCCCCAAAAAATTAGGGTGGGGGCTGCCCAAAACGGGCATGCCAATGCCCCCACCCTAATTAAAATTTGCCCAAAAAAATCCCTGGCGTCTAGTGGGCTTTTTGCCCCCCCGGCGGGGCAGATTGGGGGCTAATTCCCCAGGGGGGGCAAAAAGCCCACTAGACGCGAGGGAGTTTTTTGGGCAAATTTTAATTAGGGTGGGGGCTGCCCAAAACGGGCATGCCAATGCCCCCACCCTAATTAAAATTTGCCCCAAAAAATCCCTGGCGTCTAGTGGGCTTTTTGCCCCCCCGGGGGGGCAGATTGGGGGCTACTGCCCCATCTGCCCCCCAGGGGGGGCAGGAAGGCTGTTATTTTTGCGGGGGAGGGGGTGGGGGCATGGGCATGCCCATTTTAGGAGCCCCCACCCTAATTCAAATTTGCCCCAAAAAAATCCCTGGCATCTAGTGGGCTTTTTGCCCCCCCCGGCAGGGCAGATTGGGGGCTAATGCCCCCATCTGCCCCCCAGGGGGGGGCAGAAAGTCCACTAGACGCCAGGGAGTTTTTTGGGCAAATTTTAATTAGGGTGGGGGCTGCCCAAAATGGGCATGCCAATGCCCCCACCCTAATTAAAATTTGCCCATAAAATCCCTGGCGTCTACTGGGTTTTTTGCCCCCCCGGAGAGGCAAATTTGGGGCTAATGCCCCCAGCTGCCCCCCAGGGGGGGGCAGAAAGGCTGTCATTTTTGAAGGGTGTGGGTAGGGGCATGGGCATGCCCATATTGGGCAGCCCCCACCACAAATTATAATAAAAAAAAAATCCCTGGTGTATAGTGGGCTTTTTGCCCCCCGGAGGGTCAGAAAGGCTGTAAATGTTGCAGGGTGGGGGCATGGACATGCCCTTTATGGGCAGCCCCCACCCTAATAAATTATGCGGCAAACAAAAATATCCCTGGGGTCTAGTGGGCTTTTTGCCCCCCCGGGGGGGCAAAAAGACTAAATCGCACCCAAAAAAATTGGGGGGAGCAAAAGCCCTTGCCCAAGGGGCCGCTCCCCCCTCCCTGGTGTCTAGTGGGTGGATCCCTGCTTGGGGATCGCACTCCTGGGGCGATCCCCAAGCAGGGATCCACGGGGGAGGGGTACCATTGGAAAGGGGAGATTCTCCCCTTTCCAATGATACCTCTCCCTTCTTTCTACGTGCCCGGGGGGCTGAGATAGCTCCCTGAGCACATAGAAAGTGAAACTGAAATGAGCCTAACGGCTCATTTCAGTTTCGGTTTCTGTGCAATGAGGACAGCGCGACGTGCGCGCTGATCCTCATGGCACAGAAACCAGGGAGGGGGCCTCGGGAGCTGGGGAAGCTCTTCCCCAGCTCCCAAGGTCACAGGGGTGAAATAGAAATCCCTCTGCTGTCTGCAGCAGAGGGATTTTGTGCCCCTGGCCTCATGACGGAATGGTTCCGTCATGAGCACAGGGGCACCGATGCTCATGACGGAACCATTCCGTCATGAGCATCGAAGGGGTTAACTTCGATCCCTTGAATTTTCACTTCTCAATGTAGTGGCCTGTGGAGTGATTATCCACCTATATTTCCAAATCAAAATCTAATGCCTCCTAGAATGTCCCTACATGCTTTTTTGATGTTAACAAAAGCAAACCTTATCTTGCCATAGAGCAACGCTAGTAGGGCATTTCTTAGCACTAGAGTGTCCAACGACCAGATTCATAGCACATTTTCAGGACTACTTTTCAGTAGGTGAATAGGTTTCATTTATTTTATGTAACTTTATGTGTATGTCCCGTAGATCTGACTAATTTGGGACTTCTCAACCGATGGTGGACACTCCTGTTTAGCAGATGCCAGCTGTCAATCACTGGTGCATCTGCAGCATTACTGAGTCTTTGCTTCCATACTTGGTACTTGGTTGGCATTGCTGCTCACCATGGGAGATATTTTGACCCCAGTAACTGGCTGATTTTCTGCACCAACAGTTCTGCACCCACACTAATTTCTAAAATAGATAGAACGCTTAATCTTGTAACCCCAGCCTCTCTGTGGCCGCTAGTGAACAAACGACAGAGAAGATATATTACCTTCCTTATGCATATATACCTTCCATGTACTTATGTATTTTATATTTATTTCTTTACACCTAGTTCAGCATCTCCAATGCACTACTCTATATATTTCACACCCTATACCTCTCTCATTATATCCTCTACCATCACGCTCTGACTCTTCCCATACCTCATTCTACCATTCTCTCCAGTGCACTACCCTAGTTCTCACACTATACCTCTCACAATATATCCTCTACCTCCACTCTCTGACCCATCCCAAACCCATTTCTACTACTATGACCCCCAAAATACCCCTTTCTAGACTATTTGCTTGTAAACATCCCCACCATGCGGGCAGGCATCTGGATTCCCCAGTATTTTGCCAGGTAAGGCGCATTGTGTTCCATAAACACTAGTAAAACAATGTTTCTGCTGTTTTTTATTGGCGCGAAAATGAGTAATTACTGAAAAGCACTGTTTTTTTAACCGCTTGACCGCGGCGCGAATTCCGCCGCGGTGCGGGTGAAATAGTGAGTGGGCGTGTCTCGGACGGCCCCTGGCCGTCCTCCGCACACGCCCACTGTGACGTCAGGCGGCCGGGGGCCGTCCGATGCATCGAACGGGTTGAGGTATTGAAATCACTGGAAAACACTGAAAAAACCCCACCAGAATTTACCAAAAATAGAAACTGAAAACAGGAAAGCCTACTCATAAAGCAAACAATTACAGCTGTATTGTTTTGTTGATGTTGCTCTTTCTAATCCTTCCTGAGTGTTCAGTCACTATGAAAGTTTATGTTGGTGTAGTTTTCCGTTTTAGGAATGAACACTGTATGCTATTGTTAATTATTCATACAAACTTAAGTAGCCATGCTGAATGATATTGTTTGTTTGTACTACTACTTGAACTGTAACAAAGCCACGTTTCACTGATGTTTTTCTTGCTTGTTTGCTTTTAGGTTCACAAGAGAAGAGACATCACCCACAGTACTGCCAGACAGAAGGCCTCTGCATGACGTGACGCGTGACTGACTACGCAACACGGTCATCTTTTCAGCTTGTTGTGCCACTGCCAACTGACAGCTTCAAGATGGCCCCAAAGAAAGCTGCTGTCAAGAAAGTGGCTAGTGGGGAGCAGAAGAAGCAGATTTCCACCACTGGCGTGCCGACCGCAACCTTTTTCAGAAAAGTTGTGCGTGGCGCACCCGTCTCCGGCAAGCTAGCTGAGAGCAGCACTCCTCCATCAACAGCAACACCTCCCCAACCAAAGCCCAGGACCATGCCTGTCAGTGAGGCAGCCAGTGCAATCATGTTGACGCCAATTAGTAGCGTTGTTGAATTGGATTTGTCCCTTTCGCAAAGTAGTACACAAACTTCTCTGGAAACACAGCAGAGTGGAAAGCAGCCAGCAATGGATTTGTCTGATGTTGGAGCAGAACAGGAGGTTCAGCTTCCTTCAAAGCAAGAAGTTGAACCTCCTCTTTTAGAATCAATGGCTCCCACATCTCCAGCAGGGAAAAGGAAGGGTACTGCAGCACCATCTTCTCCAAGCACCACTTCTGATGATGATGATGATAGGGACATGGAGTGGATCCCAACAGAGACCAGTAGACAACAGGAGAGGCAAGGGAAAAGAAAACTTACAGAAAGACTTAGACCTATGGAAGGGGATGAAGAGGAGGATGATGATGACAAGGAAATCATGGTCGAGGGTGACACAGAGGAATCTGACATTGCTATTCAACTAGCTCCAAAGGATGTGGCACAGATAGCACCGCCACCAGCCTCCATATTTACAAAACCCCAGCTGAGACCTACACCAACCCTTGCCTCGGGAGAAGCAGAGAGGCAATCTTTGACATGCCCACCTACCTCCAGGTCATCTTCAGGAATTGGCAGTGGGCCAGTAAAAAATACTCCTCCCCAGTTTGGTACTTTTTTACAGTTAGCAAAGAGGGGGAGCACACTGCAGTATGCACCATTTGACACACAAATGTTCGTCGAGGTAAGACTGGTACACATTATGGTACTGGAGGCCAGACTACCCATATGAAAAAACACCACACTATCAAGTGGGAGGAGCACCTTAAAAAAATTGCTGGACGTGGTTGTGGTGGTGAGGAGAGCCGGGGAACATCAGCTACAAGCCACAAGGTGATGATGAGGAAGAAGACGGTGACATCTTCACGCAAAGCAGCCCTGGCCCCAGCAGTGCACCAGCAGAATCACCCACCTCAGCGACTTCACAAAGGCAGAAGAAGACTCAGAGTGAGATGATGGAGACACCGCGGCATACAGTGACTGCCCAACTAACACGACGCACATTGAGTCTACCACTAGCTTCTACTTCTCAAAACTCGCCTGTGTCAGTGCCCCTAGGAAAGAAGAAAATCCAGGCTACTATTATGGGCATGTTTAGGCAAGAGGTGCCCTAGGAGCTAAACCACCCAACCGCACGTTTGTACAATGGGAAGCTGGCAAAAATGTTAGCGCTGGACCTCCTCCCTTTTTCATTTGTGGAAGGAGTGGGATTTTTAGAATTTGTGGGAGCCATCTGCCCAAAATGGAAGGTACCAAGTAGGACCTTTTTTGCCAGAGTGGCTCTTCCAGTGCTGCATCACGATGTGCTGCAGTTGGTTGGATAAGCTTTGCAGCAAAGTGTTGCTCACACCATCCACCTGACGACAGACATGAGGACCTGTTGTCAGCCGACTGATTACATGTGCATCACTGCACACAGGGATCTCTTTTGCAGGGGTAAAGCAAAAGATATCTTCAGGTCTTGGCCCTGTAAAATGTTTTCAGAGTTCGGCAGCATGCAACAGTGGCCAGTTCGCGATGGAGAAATCACATACAGCTGTTAACATCTTGGAGGAATTTAACAGCAAGGTGTATGAATGGCTGAGACCCAGAGGTCTTAGAATTGGATTTGTTCCCACGGACAATGGCAGCAACATAGTCAAGGCCATGTCAGACGGAGGCTATTTCAGGGTCCTGTGTTTGGCCCATTGCATCAACCTGGTGGTGCAAGACTTCCTGAAAAAGGAAGACATAGACAGCAACATATTGACCACCTGCAGAAGAATCTGTTCCCATTTCAGCCATTCTTTTAAAGCCCAGAAGCAGCTGCGGATTATTCAGCGGAATAATAGAGAACCACTTAAAGCACTGATACAGGAGGTGTCAACACGTTGGAACTCCACCTTTTACAAGCTGCAACGTCTGTTTGAAGAGTACAAACAGATCAATGACTATGCCATACAAAGAGGAGCGGAAGCAGTTGGGAAAGCAATGACCATGGATGCGGACAAACGGGGCCTAGTCAAATGCCTGAGACAGATGCTACTCCCTTTTGTGGTTTTCATGCGGGAAGTTTACAAGGAGGACAGTACGATGGGCCAAACTATCCCATTGCTGCATCTCCTACAAGAGCAGGTAAAGAAGGCGTCTGAAAGGTTCGCCCCAACAGGTGTGAATGAAAACACAGAAGCACATGCCTTGCTTGAGAGCTTAGTCCTGCGCTTGGCTTCTAATATAAGGCCGCAACGTGACATCATCGAGTCCAAACAGTACATATGTGCCATACTACTTGATCCACGGTACAAAAAAATTCTGCCCACTTTCATCACTTTTTCTGAAGGAGATGTTTTAAGAAAACAAGAGGTGGATTGTAGAGAATGCTGGAGACTTGAAAGAAGAACGGCTGGAACTTCGAGTCCAACCCCGCAGTTCTGGGGTGCCGCCTTCAACTTACAGAGAGGGCAGTCTTGTCTCACGGCAGCCAACAACACCATCAACCAGAACCCCGGCAACAACAGCAAAAGAAGGACCGGACCCAACCTCTGCATTGTCTTGGTTTCAATTGGCAGGGCTCAAGCCCAGTGCAGAGGTGATGTCAAAACAGGTAGAGAAAGTGGCAGCACCAATGACCATCCACAGAATGAGCCAGGAGTATCTGGATGATCCAAAAGAGGTCCATGTGGATCAAAATCATTGATGTATTGGTATGGGAAGATGCACCCATAGCTCAGCAGTCTGGCAATAAAGTATCAGGCTTGTCCTGTCGCCAGTGTGTCTGCTGAACGTGTGTTCAGTGCAGCTGGTGCAGTTGCCACATTGAGAAGGACCAGTCTCTCGCCTCAAAATGTGGAGAGATTGACTATGATCAAAATTAACCAACATTTTTTACTACATAATTACACTGTTCCTGATACAGCATCACAGGAGGAGGAAGAGGGTGATTGGTCCAAAATTGAATCAAATGTGTTAGCTGACCAACTACTGGGTGAACCATCTGAGTTTGAGGATGAACTCTACTTCCCGGACTTAGTTTGCCAGTGCCCCCATAGAACTTTTAAAATGTTCAGGTTGAACTTAGTTTTTTCTTTGTAAAAAAAATTAGCTAGAGGAACAATATTATTTTTGTGTCAGATTTATGCTACCCCACATTTTGTTTATGAGTCACCTATATATTGCCAGATTGCAGTTGGACCAGTGTGCTGTGAAGAAGCCTCCACAATTCCTTCATGACATTGGGAACAATGCCTGCCCCCCTCGCATGCCTGTTGCCTAATCCCTTTTTGCATCACTTAGTCCTAGAACGGCTACCCCATAAAATCATTTATTATGTACAGGACTGACTGCCAATACCAAATTCCAATGTGTTGCCTGCATCAAAGATGATTAAATACCCAATACCGGAACTACCCTTGCTTACCTTGGTTTGGGTGAGGTAACTTCAACTATTGCAACAGTGAGTGACTGATTGTGTGAGTGATGATTTAAGTTGATTGATGATTCATGTGGTGGCAGACACTCAGGGAGGGTGTGTGTTGAACTGTAATATGGGAAATTTCTTGAGATGATTATTGATTTGCATTGTTAGGGGCTTGAGTGATGGGTGCCTATTTCATTTCCCCTGTAGTTGATGATCAGCCCTTTCACTCTTAGCCAGATTTAAATAATTGCAGGGGTGTTCTCCTCTTTTTCTGGTTCTTCAGACACCAGAACAGTCACTTTAGTTATCAAACAAAAACCTATACAAAATACTGCAATTCTGTTTCATTCTATACTTGTTCTGCAACAGCAGTGCACTGCACCTCACGTCTATCTTGCTTGGGTCCTGGTGATTCATGATGATCATGACTGGTCTGGTACGGGGTTACTCGGAGGCACTCAGGACTAGTGGAGTGTCATGGAAGAACTCAGGGCTGGACTGGGAGCTGCAGGACTACCTCATCAACTGCAAGAAGCAAGAAGTTATCAAGTATCGGCTTCAGTTCAAAGGTAAACCAAGAGTCTGAGGCCTACTACTCAACTATTTGGACTAGAGAGAGGTGTGTTTGTGAAATGCTGCTCTGTGTGTGTGTGTGTTGGACTTGTGGTAAAAGTGAAACTCTGAGCCCCCCTCTTAGTCTTCTTATCATGATACACTCATCATGAAGCTTACTTTCCTTCTGTCCTTCTCCTCGACTCTAAAATACAGTTTCTCTTTTACAATCCACAGGCCTTCTTCTAGTCTCTTTCACGAATGAAAGCTAGCTGAGCTCAACAACACTCCTGCTTACCTACTGGATCAGTGCAGAGAGGTCACAAAGAGTAGATATTCCAGAGGAGAATGCAGACACACCACCCAATTTTGCAATTCAGTATCATTTTTCTTTTAACAGTCATATTAACTACGAGAAATGGGTGGGTGGGTTCACTCCTAACCTAGAAGACAGAACATTTGGATATATGATAAATTGTGTCTCGGGGGAGAAGAACTGTTTGCAATGCATATATCTGTACTCGGTCATACTCATTCCTTTGTTTCCTTCTAACAACAGATTGATGGCGAATAATGTGCTGCTGCTTATTGCCCAGATGAATGTTGGCCTTGTGTTGTAGTGTTTGTCTCTGTCAAACCTTTCCCCAAATCCCATTACCCATCCGTTTATCCAACCCCTAACCCTCTTCTCCCGAGCTGTGTGATTTATTGAGCTGTGGCTTAAATTACACCATCAATGGATCACACACTTGGCGGGCAGATGTGGTGAAAGCAACACCAACTTACTGTAGAATCTTCGAAGCAGTAGCCCACACCAGCCCATTACCAACCCGCACATTAAGAATGCTATCATAGTTTTTTAGATATAGAATGAAGAACATAAGTCGTCAGCATCACCATCATTAAGGCCTTGTTTTGCCTAACTGTAAACGCCTAACCTAAGCTTGTCGACTGACTCGACTCCAGACTTTGAGTCCATTTTTGATAACTTGTGGATTTCAAAAATAATACTGCTAGCTCCACATTAGCCAAAACTTACTAGCATTGCTATTTTTTCTATTTTAGAACAATCAGGCATTCTCATTGTATCATCATCATCACGTACTACTCAAGTGGTGCCAATTGCTTTTAAATCTTTGATAAATATATATAACCCACTTACTCAGTCTTTCTACTTCCATGTAGTTGCCTACGATGGATAATCATCAATCAATCATTCAGAACAATCCTACAGTTGGAGCTCATCTGGGTGGAACTGGAAATGGGACCTCGCTTGTGAAGTTGTGATGCCTCCCCTGTTATTGCTGCACATATATTATTCAGGTAAGACACCTAGTATGGATGTAATTTAACTTATTAAGAAATAAATTAAATGCTACAGTTTTTTATCTAGATAGTTCAGACCCTCGCCACAATATAGCCTAGGTCATCTCATCATGGCAGGATTCCCCATAATGGTCAAGATAGTTAGAGAAGTATAAGCCTAGACTCTAAAAATAAGTGCTACAATAGCTCTAGTCTTAAGTTACAAGCACATAAACAGGCTGCGTAAAACTACTTGAAGGCAGCAGTGCAAAGTAAAACTAAAATAAACTACTTCAAGCATAAATTTAGATTATAAAAAATATTTCCCCCTTTATTTATTTACAAAGCAACCCACCCTCTCCACCCAAACAACATGCCCACCCCTCTCCCAAACAAAACTGACCCAAGCCCCAAAACTCAAAATGTTCATCAAAGTCTCTAGAGTGCTACGCCCAACTCCCTACCCACCCTCTCTGCCCAGCCCCAACAAACAACAAATCCCTCCCACCAAAACAAAATATTTAAAAAAGGGTCAGATGAGGGCGTTATGGACGTCGGTCTGGAGCTGGTCCATGCTCTGCTCCATCGAGGTGAGCCAGTCCTCGATCCTGTCCAGCCGCTGCGGGATGCGGCACAGCAATGTCCTGTTGCCATTCTGGTGGGGGGTGGCAGCAGTTGGCTGGAAGCGGCGCTGGTAGTGGGATGGCCAGGAGGCTGGAGGCTGAGGGGGACTGGCTGCACTGGGGCCTGGGCGCTGAGCATTAATCTCCTCCTCTTTCAGGACCACCTGCCACCGGTATTCCAGCTGGAAACGCTCCAGCCTCTGCCATCGCAAACGGGCCGCTCTCTCCTGCCTGCCGTGTGGTTGGCTGGACCAGCAGAAGCAGCTATAGTGAGAAAAACAAAAAAGACAAATTGTAAATGTTGCAAAGTCATCCTGTGCTCTGGGTACCCCCCAATTTTTTTCTGACTGGTACTGGTGGTACCTGACTCTGACTGACCCTGGGCTCCACCTAACCAGGGCCAGTGCTATGCTGAAAGAGACACATTAGAATACAGTAAAAATACCTACATACACTAGGGTACACTATGGGTTGGGGTACCCCTGCGATTGGCATGACCTACCCTCTAAGGCCCTAGTACATGATAGGGCAGGGGGATTAAAACTACCTATCAGTCCCTAGTATATAACAGGGCATGGCAGTTTAGAGGCCAGCAGCCCTTTCTGCACTTGCATGTGTGTACTGCTGAAGCCGGAGGTCAGTTTAAAAGTGGCTCTGTGTTCCAGGACTGCTTTTAAAAAGCAAATTGTGCCCAAACTCAACTTTTGTGTTTGGGGCACTTACAAATGGATAACCTACAATGTCTGGGCATATTAGGTGTCCCCAGGGTCTCCACTAGGTGTCCCAGGGGTGGGGAACAGGTATTTATAAGGAGGACCCTTATAAAATGAGTTTTATATGCCTAGGGTTAAGTGAAATGGCACATTTCACTCCCCACATTGTGATAAAGTGATGCCCAAAATCGACTTTGGTGGTTGGAGCACTGTGGAGGGAGGATCCGTAATATTATTACATATTTAGAACCCCTAAAGTCTCCCCTAGGTGTTCCTGGGGTGGGAGTCCTGTAGATATATGTAGAGTACTTATAAAATATGTTTTTATAAGCCCTGGTGCTGGAAAAAGGGCCCAAGTCATTTTTTCCATTGCAAATCCCATGCCACATAGGTTAACATGGCAAGAAGTTATTAACTAATATCTCTTGATAGGAGAAGGCTAAACATGCCATTCAAAGACTTCCCAGAATGGTATTAATAAATCCAACAATATTATATTGTTGAATGTCTCCTAAAAAGTACATACAAGAAGTTATAAGACTTTCTTGTTTGTAAGCCCAGATTCAGCCTTCCCGTGGTCTGTCCTGATTGGTCAGAGTTAAGTGGATTAGCCAGGCTTCTTTGAAGAGGTGCCGGGGTTGACCAGCTCTGCTTGGAGGGCAGTGCTCTGTTACACAGGAATGCCAGAGCAGGGGGAGGAGTCGTAAATTATGGACTTCAAGGGAAGGGGAAGACCCAAGTGTCATTTACAACTCCATTCTTTTGACCCTAAGACAGATGCTAGGATTAAGGAAGGAATGAGCAGATGCAAGGGGGAGAGTCTATGGAGATTAGCCATCCTAGGGGTGTGTTTAGCCAGCTCTTCTCTCCCTGCTGCAAATTCTGCCATTATGAATTTAGAAGAATTAATGCACTCTGGGATAAAATAGTGCCAAACTCTGCAGGAAGTGGTCAGACCTTTGGGTGGTACCCTGTGGCCCATTGGACAGGAGTGACCTCCTGCTTGACCCAGAGAATTTAGAATAAGTATCTGAGAAGGGCAGAGCCCCTCAGATCTGCTGCTTGAAACTTAAGAGAATCAGAAGGGTCTACACTGAAGAGATGTGCATTTCCAAAAGATTGGGCCTTTTGCACCATATGCAACTACAGCCCTGTGGATCAAACCTGCTTCAAAAGTACTAAAGAGTGGACTCCCTGCAAACTACAGGTTATCAGAGCTCACCTGGACCATCACCACAAAGAATCTCCAGCCTGGAGTACTACCAGTGGATTTGTAAGGGTTTTCTCCAAGTGGATTGTGGGAATTGAAGTCTCACACTTTCAAGGAACCTCTTAGAGATTCCAGAACCTTGGATTGTGTGTTGGATACTTTGGGACCCGCAAAAAGAACTTCAGGAAGGAGTTTTAAAAGGACCCAGCCTGCTGGAAGGGTTGCACAAGACTGGTGAGAGATCCTCCAGAGCAATTGCTAAATGTGAATGTGTCCCTGTCAGAGGCAACGAAATGACCAAAAGGGGCACTGTTGGTTTCTAAGCACTAGAAAGTGACTAATCTTAAAAAATTCATATCTTTGGTTCCCTAAAGTGGATTTTTTTTCGTTTTGGTGTCATTTAAAAGAAAGAAAATATTTCCTATTTTTATGAATTGGTGTTGGATTTTTATTTTGTGTTGTGTCTTAATTATTTACTGAATTGGTGTTTGTAAATGCTTTACATACCTGTCTTTGAAGTTAAGCCTCCCTGCTCACAGCCAAGCTACGAAGGGTTGAGCATAGGAATAATTTTCTAAGACCTATTCTGAGCCCTATACTGTATCAGTGGCCTTATTGCCACTGGCAGAAATACATTTGCCGCTACTAATAATCCACTTTCCAACAGTAAATAATGCTCCTTGCAAACAATTGTTTTAAGTAACAGCGTGGCACAGTAGCAGTACATTGCTGCTTCCTTAGGGCCATTGGAATTTATTTGATGTGATGATTATGATTAGGAGAATCACAAGGCCAATTTTAAGTTTTCTTTTACCCGCACATGTTGCCCAACATAAAAAAGCTGACTTTGTGGCAGAAAAGTAACAGGCAAACTGGCAGAGAATAACATAATAGGATTAAAAAACAGTGATTGGATTATTTTTTTCTTCTAAAGGCCTCTCACGTATCTATGATAAACAGTCAGACACTTTGAGTTGAAGAATAAATTACTTCTCATTGATGAGTACGGTAATATGCACTATTATGGAGTACAATTTGTGTGTGGTGCTAAAATAATGAAGCCATGCTCATTGCTCACCAGTGCCTCTGCTAGTTTGCTACTGGCTGCATCTCTAGTTGACAATTATCTAATTCCAATGGCCCTGCTCTTCACCCAATGCATTTCTTTTCCTACCCTGGCTCCAAAGAGGATGATGAATAATAAATTAGATACTACGTCAGCCATACACCTCATGTATGGAATGCGGATATTAATATATTATGCTGTCTGCCGTAAATAGATGTTGAGGAAAATGAATGTAATGGACTGCACTACAGTGAAAGGAATGGATTATATAGATTTTATTTGGCACATTCGTCATTGTGTATCCCATGTGCCAAACTTGATATCAAATCATGCACTTACTCCCACTTTACTCTGTGGCCTCTCCCGCCACCACGTTTTCCACATTCCAAATTCATGTGTTGGCAAGAACCAAGGAAAGGAAACTTGATTTTCTCTACTGCAGGGGCTAGGGTAGATGGATTAGACAAGTAGGGTAGAGCTTTTTATATATATAATAGAGGGGCCACTACACTGATCATCGATTCATCATCATCCCTGGCTTATTCACTCGCGGTTCAATTCACAAAGGAAAAATCTGGGCAAGTGTAAATTAATCTGTTATGGGAAACCATGATATATGTTCTGGTATCACTTCACATGGGTATCGCATGATTAAATATGGCACATGCCAAGAATAGCCCACACACCCTTTCACTCATATACCATTTCCTTTCTTTTAAGTTGCCTTCTGTTCTTTCATGTCTCCCTCAAGCCATCAAAGGGCATTATGTGAGATTTTGCTGCATTTGCAGTTAGAAGAGTCCTTAATAACTCAACCACCATTGTGGCTGGTAAAGCTGGGGGATAGGGGTTTCACCTCACGACGAGTTAACGCCATGATAATAGCTTATGCAGCATAGCAATTGCAAGAAATATGTGACTTACCAGTGCCTGTCCCTGCTGCTGCTTCTCCCCCTGCAAGAACTGAGCCGTTGCCGTCTTCTCCTGCAGCGGGCACTGGAGCTGGCATCACCGATGTTCTGTGTGGCTAGAATATAAAACATTACATATAATTTAGATCCCAGATACGCAACCTCAAAAACAACAGCAATGCAGCATTACAGCTCAGTTAGAACATATCTTCCAAATATCACTCTGGGCATTCGATTGGTTGGTTAAAGTTAGACAAGCCAGGCGTGGAATAACGCTCAATGAAAAATCTATGGTGTTGGTTGGCAAATGCAAGGCGAGTGGGACTTCATGCTGTTTTTTACAGCCTTGCTGCACTGTCATTGGAAACTGGTGGTGTACTGTAACAATAATTGAATGGGTCTGCAGCACACTACATTGAGGGGTGGGGTACATGATGACCATGGCCACTGTCTCGTGAACTGAACTGTGTTAGAGCCAGGCATAGGCAGGAAAAGAAAAGCACACATAAGGTGATTTTTTTTATTTAAAATTCTAGCTTACTCGGTCTTGCTATCTGAATCTTCACAAATCACGATAGATAGCACCAACATTCCAACAGACAAAATATACCCCAAGATTCTACGGTCTGTTCTACCCTAAGAAGTCCACAACAATCATAAAAGGACTTACTGAGATCTGCAGAGCCTTCAGCAGCGGCGCTAGTGGTCGGCGCCGGCTAACCAGCTTGCCCCGGACCCTCCGAATAGTCCCTCTTCGTCGCCTTGGGTGCTGATGAAAGAAATATAGAAGGTAAAAAAAAATACATTAGTGATTCTGATAATAATCTCCACAAACTTTTTACGAAAAGCAAACGCAGTCACTAAAACAGATCACCTATAGTACTACTAGTTTCTGTCGACTTGAGTCTATCGACTGTTGGTAAATCCATATTATAAATCTCCTTAACAAAAACTACATATTGCAATAATGATCTTTGATCTATTCCCATTTCTCAATACTCTTGATGAGCCAACTCACTCTCCATTTTTTGCAATGCATAGATGCATACTTCACTTCTTCACTGTGAATTCAATTAACCCCTTGAGTGCTTATGACGGAACCACGCCGCCATGAGTCACGGGCGGCGTGTGCTCATGATGGCGTGGTTCCGTCATGCCGCGGCCGCTCCGCCCACGCGGCAGTAATTCCCCGCCTGTGCGGGCGAATTAATGAGCGGGCGTGGTCATGACGGAACCACGCCGTCATGAGCACACGCCGCCCGTGACTCATGACGGCGTGGTTCCGTCATAAGCACCGAAGCGCCGCGCTCACCCCCTAGCCCCCCTGCGCCGTGGCGGAATTCGCGCAGCGGCGAAGGGGTTAAATGAATAACCTGGAACTGTACGAGCTACAACATAAACAAACTAACAGAGAGAACGTGCTACTCAGTGATTCACTAAAGTGACAAAAGAAACAGTCTGCAATGGCCTCTCTTTATTAATCAGCCAAAGTGAGCGCCTGATGAATGTGATTAGGTAGTGGCACCTGCCTAACAGAAACTAGAAACTGGATCACACAATAATAATAATATACCAGCGTAAACTTTACTAAACAAATAACTTACCTCTGAGTGTGAGCAGCATGCTATTAGGATTTTTTATAGCATTGTAGGACACAAACGCAACAAATAATTAATACTCTCAACGCCTAGTAGGTTGAGCAGGTCCTGCTCCCTGTCGAGAATTGTGGCCCAGCGGTGCCTCATCTGCTAGGCGGTGCGCCGAAGTTCACTGTGGAGCCGCACGCACCGGCGCACCGTCCCCTAGCGCCGCCGACGCTCCCGCAGGGAGTAGGCGCTACCGGGCCTGCCGCCTGCTGCCAGCATAGAGGAGAGGTGGGCCTGCACAAAAAAAACTAGTCCTGCCACCTCCTCCTCACCAAAGATCGCCCGGGGCTGCACACCTGGGCGGCGGCGCCGCCAGCATGGAAGTCGCTCCTCTGTCATGGCGCTGGGTGGGGAAATCAAATAAACTAAGATGGGAAAGGAAGGGAAAGTAAAGAATAAAGAAATAAGGAAAGAAGTAGGGGGAAATAAATTAAGTAAAAAAGACACAAAAACACGCAAAAATTTAAGCAAAAACGTAAAATACACATACACAAAGATGCACACTATTGTAAAAAGTAAAAATTAGGGGTAGAAAAGTAATAAAGGAGGAGGATGACAAAGATTAACAGGAGATTAAAAATTAGGCTCAGCACCATAACAGAGAGCAGAAAAACAAGATGGCCTCGCCCATGCGGACCGTGTGGTGCTGTTCACGCATGATTTAGAACGTGAGCACACTTCAGGATCTCGTAGCGCCGTTCCCGTACAATTTTGGCGTGTGCGTACGCAGTCCCCAATCCCAACGCAATGCGAACGGGTGGGCCGGCTAACTCGGCCATACGCAGAACTCCGCCAAGCGCGGCAGAGTTTTTTTGCAACTCCGCGAAATTCAGCGTAGTGGGACTCCGCGTACTCCGCCCAGGGTTAGTTCTAATGTGAGATTCCATATGAACATTCTAACTCGAAATGGAGCATGACAAAGGCGGGGAGGAGAGGGGGGAAAGGAGAGGGAAGAGGCACAGGGGAATATACTATTTCAAATATAGATTACATCATATCTCCCTTTGAAAGAAAATATATAGATATGTGGAAAGAAAATGTCAAAGGATAAGTTATGTATAGTACTGAGTAGAAAACATACTAGAATAGGTTACCGTTAAGAAAAGGTAATGTCATATTATGCTAACATATGATTAATACATCTTAGAGAACTGCGACACAACAACTTGGGGAGGAAAAAAACATGCTGGAAATCGAATTGATATCTGTGCATGGGTATTCTAAATCAACAGTAGAAAAGATTACCACATTTTGTAGCGGATTGCCAACTAGGTGGACGATGATCTCTGTCGGTCTTATAACCTACAGTTTGAGCGGACACCTCATCTTTTTCGCTAACCATATCTTCTGGAGGAACGAGAGTCTCCGGACAGGAAACTGTGTTGTCCATACACCAAGAATCACAGTGTTGCGTTTCGTGCATCTTAACTTTTAAGGTTTAGTAAATTATGTGGATTTGGAACATGACCTGAATCGACTCTTCATGACCACCCATTGTTCCTTGTTCCATTCATGTCTAACTGTTCCTCATTTGTTGTCACACCTTTTTGTGGACCCTTTTTGGTGATGTCCCACTCTTTCTTTGACTAGATTTCTGTCCACCCAGACAGGACCTCCCCTACTTAACCAGTTAGGAGTAAGTTTAGTTCCAGGATTTCTACCTTTAAGGTATACAACAGGAGATACTCCTGAAACCGCGTTGGTGTAGTATGGTAGGACCATAGCATTTTTCTCAAAGCTTTATCAATTATTGCTCCTTAGTTAAGAGCTAACTAAATGGCCTCTTTAATCATCCTATTTACTCTTTCCACAAGGCCGATAGCATATTTCCGTACCCATGACTTCCGTACCCATGACTGTCCTGTTGACTAAATAGACTTGGTCGTGTCTTTGAAGGTTATGCGCAAGAATAGCATCCCTGATTGAGGAATGGGATCTTTATTGTCACCTTCAGGGTTCACTTAAGCAGGGTATACTCCTTGTTAGGGAATTTCTCTCTAAACGTAGATTCAGTTATCAAGATGTGAGGGGAGCAGTAATCCACAAAACACATGAATGCGACTCCATCTAAAGCGATGTCACATTTGGGATACGTCAATTCAGAGTTGTGAATTTCATTACAGACCTGAAATACAATATCTTTCTTTCCTACCTCATCCTCATTGACAATGTGAGTGACCTTAATACTAATAGCCTTATAAACTTTAGCAAAGTGTCCTCTCTTATTGCACTTTCCTCGTGTTACCCCTTTAGCAGGACACTTTGGGCTATTCGCTAAGTGACTCACTTTATCACATCTATAACATCTCAACCTTTCACTCCCCAATCTCTATTTAGGTACTACAGAAGAGCTTGCATTTGTTTTTGTCACTCTTCTCTGCAATTTTATGTACATTGTCATCTGTCACCTCACTTGTATCTAGAGTTTCTTCATTTCTTTCGTACAGAATGCAGTATGTTCTCTACTTTTAGCAATACTTATGGCTTGGTTCAAATCTGGATTTCCAGCTAGCAGTTTCTCTTGTACCTCATTGTTCCTCAAGCACCTTACAAGTTGGTCTCTTATAAGAGAATCAGTAGGTAACTCAAATTCACATGTAGCAGATCACCCTCTAAGAGAAGCAATGTAATTAACTACCTTTTTATTCTTTCCTTGTGTTCTAGAAAATAATTGATGTCTTTCTAAAACTACATTAATTTTTTCTCCGAATTGCTTTTCCTGTTTCTTGAGCGTATTTTGATACACATCTAGTTGTAAATCACCTTGCGCATCATCTTCCCCTTCTTGCTCCCCGGCAATTAATTCCAGTAAATCATCAAAAACTTCCCTTGCACGAGCTCCTAGATTGTGTAAAAGAACATGCTGTTTGTGCACCGAGGAGAACCTATCTCCTCCAATTCTGATTAGGTAAGATTCAAATAACCTTATCCACCTCTGCCATGGGATTAAAGGTTCACTGAGGTCATTTAGGAACGGTGGAGGTTGAGACATTGCAAAGGAAGCCATGATGAGATATAATGTAATAGAGAGAACTGAGAACACAGTCCTAATAGTAATTACATTTGCATAACCAGAGAGGAAAAGAAGCTGAAAGGCCAAAATTACTAGTGCTATAAACACAAAACGTCAACCTAGAAAAAAGAAAGTTATGCTAAATGCAAGGTACCATCACTAATAGGGTATGTAATACTCATATAATTGGTATATGTGAAAAGAAAATACCAGACTCACTAGAATCTCTATGCAAATTTCCCACTAAACGTTAACATGAAGGAAGTGCTATGACACGAACACATAAATGTGAGGATGATGATGAGAAAGTACTTAATTTGATGGTGAAATCGAAGTTGCTGTGTTTGAACACTGCTCCAAACTGCTACCCAACACCACTCACCACAGGTCATGGTCCATGATGAATTAGAGCGTTAAGTACGCTTATTCCTCCGTGAAGTCTCTTCTCATCGTGGAATGCTGAGCAGTAATGCCGCGTCTCTCCTGGTTTAAAGCGGAGCCGGCCCTTGCCGGCCGATGCCTCCGATTTGCGGGAAGCAAAGATACTCGGTGGCTTCTCCCGCGGGGGCAGGGTTGAAAGCAGGTTTTGCCAATGGCTCCCATACACGCCCCATTTGTAGTGAACCGGTTTATTCAAAGAAGACGCCAAAGCAGGAACAATTAACTTGTAGTTTATTGGAGCATAGGAACCCCATGCCAGAGGGAGCAGACACCAACAGCCAGCATATCCTCCAACTGACATGGAACCCCACACATGTCATAGACCCCACATTCCACACAAGACCTGACACTAGAGGTACAGGGTGAAGAAAGACTGAGACTCTGTATAAAACATCCCCCTTCTTTCAATTAGAATAAGTGCAGGACCACAAAACAAACACGAGGAACCCCACACAGGACACCACCCACCACCCACACCCAACAGATGAAAGTGAAGCAAAAACAACAACAGCAAAAGAGATCAGCGAGAAACAAAATCATTAAGCCACTTAGGAGAACTTACAGACCTCTTGCCTCTCTCCAATTTATCATAAGACAACATTGTACGACTATCCCTACCAACATCACCTTGTGGAAGCACCTGGGACTCTTTATTATTCAAGTCTGAAAAAGATAAGTCTGAATCCACACCCTCCAGTAGGGGACAACCTCTACCCCTTTGAAATAATGCCACCCTTCTCATGCTCCAGACTTGCTCATTGTTTAATTTCAACCAATTATGGCCCACTTGTTTGACGTTGTAAGGACCACGAAACTTAGATAAACCAGATTTAACGCCACCCGGTTTGACTTTGACCCAGTCTCCCACTCTAAAAAAAACCCTCCTTGGGGCAAAGGAGAGAATTCTCGGTAGCTGAGTTACTTCCACTTCTCCACATCCAGGAAGGAAACAACTTAGTGGAAGGTTTCCTGCCTCTCATCATCTCAAAAGGTGTTTTGACTGTTGCCGCATTGGGTGTTGTGCGGTATGCCCACAACATGTCTTTAATCGCATTCTGCACATTTTGCCCTGCCTGCTGGCTAATTACATGGTACCCTTCACTAATCTATTGATTCTTTCAACTTGACCATTGCTCTGTGGGTTGTAAAGGGAAGTACAGATATGTTTTACCCCCACATGAGCCAGAAAGGTTTCCATTTCAGATGAAGTAAGCTGTGTACTATTGTCGGTGATAAGTTTAAGTGGCACACCTTCTCTCCTAAAAAATTCCTCCAATAAGGCAATGGTGGTTTTGGTACTGATGTACCTCAAAAACACTACTTCAAACCACCGTGATTTGGCAACTACCAAAACAGCGGCAAACCGTTCTTGTTCAGACAAAAATGTGAAAGGAACAATGAAATCTAAGCTGACTTTTTCCGAGAGAGAATCTGCTTCAGACATATACAATAGTGTGTCCTTGACAGACCCACCCACTTTCAATATCTTCTCAGAATTTTTACATGCGATACAGTTCTCAACCCACCTCTTAACATCAGAATCCATTTGAGGCCACCAAAAATTCTCCTTCACCCTTTTGAGAGTGAAAGTTTGTCCCATGTGGCCTTCATGTGCTTAGGCGATTAATTTATGTCTCAGTGTCAAAGGAAAAATGAATCTCTCACCCCTGACAATAATGTGATCAGGATTAACAGATAATTCTTCCACCACTTTAGAATATGGTCTGACATCGTCAGAATATGTACTCTCCCTCTTGACACGCTCATTGATCATTCTGATTACAGCTTTAAGTTCTTGATCTTTGTCTAAAGATTCCAACCACTCACGTTTAGAGATTGCACTGTGCACATCAGTTAAGACATCATCAACACTTGCCACAACTTCCTCTGTGATGACTACGCCCCCTTCACACATTTTGTCCGGTAACCTGGAAAGGCAATCAGCCACTTTATTCTTCCAGCCAGGCAAATATTCGACTGTGAAATCACATTCTTGTAACTTGACAGCTAATCTTGTGAGGCAAGCTGAACAATTCTTAAAGCCATTGGGAGCCAACACCTTCAACAGAGGCTTGTGATCTGTCCTGAGAATCACTCTAGAACCTCATATAAAAGTGCGAAAATGAGAAGTAGCCCATACAGTTGCCAATGCCTCCTGCTCAATGACTGATTAATTCCTCTCGGTGTTTGAGAGAGAGCGGGACGCAAAGGCTACTGTTCTTTCGACTCCATGTACCTGTGAAAGGATGGCACCCACACCAACTGCGCTTGCGTCCACGGTGAGTAAAGTCTTCAAATTGCACTGAAATGGAGCTAACATTTTGGCATTGGAAATCTCTTCCTTAATACAATGGTACGCTTTTTCTTGAGAGATTCCCCACTCGAACTTCTGCCCTTTCCTAAGTAAAGCTCGCAAAGGTTCAGATTTAGTGGCAAAATACTTTGCAAATTTGGCATAATATTCTACCATTCCCATGAAGTAGTGTAGCATATCTTTATCAATGGGTGTTTGTGCATTGACAATGGCACTCACAAGGTTGAATTTCGGTCTGACTCCTTCTTTTGACTCCATGTACCTGTGAAAGGATGGCACCCACACCAACTGCGCTTGCGTCCACGGTGAGTAAAGTCTTCAAATTGCACTGAAATGGAGCTAACATTTTGGCATTGGAAATCTCTTCCTTAATACCATGGTACGCTTTTTCTTGAGAGATTCCCCACTCGAACTTCTGCCCTTTCCTAAGTAAAGCTCGCAAAGGTTCAGATTTAGTGGCAAAATCCTTTGCAAATTTGGCATAATATTCTACCATTCCCATGAAGTAGTGTAGCATATCTTTATCAATGGGTGTTTGTGCATTGACAATGGCACTCACAAGGTTGAATTTCGGTCTGACTCCTTCACTGGAAATGCGATACCCAAGGTATTCAACTTCACTCACCAGAAACTTGCACTTCTCTTTGTGCAAAGTGAGACCAGCCTCTAACAATTTGCCAAGAACTATGCGTAATGTGTCATTGTGAGAGTCAATACTATCTCTGAAAATCAGAATGTCATCTTGAAAGAAAACAACATTTCTTACACCCGCCAGAACTTTGGAGATAAGTCTCTGAAACATGCTTGCTGCGGATGACAGTCCGAAGGGCAATCTGTTAAACTGAAAGACACCTTCGGCTTAACAAAAGCAGTAAGATGTTTAGAGTCAGGATGTAGCATTACCTGGTGGTAAGCACTTTTGAGGTCTAATTTGGAGAAAAAAAATCCCACAGCCAATAAAAAAACCTAACTCTGTGATATTGGGTAGGGGAAAACGATCCATTACTGCATTCTGATTTAAGCTGCGAAGGTCAACACAAAATCTCAAGGACCCATCAGCCTTCTTTGTGATAACCACAGGAGATAACCATTGTGTGGCCTCAACGGGTTCAATGACACCATCACATACTATTTGGTCAACGATTTTTTAAACTTCTTCTCTCATGGCCATGGGAATTTTCCTAGAGCTCTGTCTCACTGGAATGGCATCTGTCTTTAAAATTATTTTGTGGGTATAATTTTTCACCACTCCCAACTTACTATTGAACACTGGTGCAAATTGTTTTAGTACCTTGTTCACATCATCCTCACTCACTACCATGACCTGTTCTGACGCTCTGGGATTTACTGCAATGTGCAGGTCATACTGATGAGACAAACCCAAAATAGGTGGACCTTCAGTAGCAACATAAACTTTCCCTTTCATGTGACGTTTGTGAAACAGGATATCAGCATCAAAATACCCCATTACACCAATGTTAGCCCCTTGATAACCTTTCAGTACTACATTGGTATTATTCAACATTTTACCAGGCCACACAGCATCAAACTGTTGTTTTGAAATTATGGTGTACAGAGACCCAGAGTCTACCATCTTACCATCCACCACAAAATCCACTTTGGGACGTGAACGTCTTTTGGAATCGTCCAATTCATCTTGTTCCATTTGGCTATAAAGGTCAGAATTCACCATTAAAATTCTGTGTTTCGTGAGATCCTCTGATTCTTCAACTATATCCACCTTTGCTCTGTTGGCCTTGCACTTGCGAGCAAAATGGCCTTCCTTCCACACAAACGGCAATCTTTGCCCAACGCGAAGCAAGATTTTGAATCTTCTATGTGGAAGTTGCTGCCACATCGATAGCAAAAACGTGTGTTGGGTCTCGCCTGCGCGGAAACTGTGGTTCTTGAAGAAGTATTTCGTGTAAAAGAAGTAGTGGGAGTAGTTGCTTTCCTCTTGACAAAATTAACTAAATCTGACTCACAGTCCACCTCCGTTACATCAATATGCTCCCTATTGCTCATTTTTTGCATTTTTTTCATGCACTTTTGCGATTCTTCAACAACTTTGGTGATTTTTATGGCTGCCTTTAAGTGGGATCAGCAGCTGCCCACAGTCGCTCTTGGATTTTCTTGTTGCTGCATTGGACAATTAATTGGTCTCTTATGAGTGCTTCAGTCATGGGACCAAATTTGCACTTAATAGCCAGTTCTCTCTGTCTCCCCACAAATTCATCTATTGATTCATTTGGTCTCTGCGGTTGGGTGTAGAATTTGTGGTGTTGCATTACAATGTTCAGAGTTTTAGCAAAGCGTTTGTGAATACGCAATTTGGCCTCGTTATATACATCCTCCATGACATCTCCATTATCCTCATGTACCTGAGGTAAGTATTTAAAGACATACTGTCCCTCAGTGCCAAGCCATCCAATTAGCAGAGCTTTTTTCCTTATAGGTGAAAAATTAGACCCCCCCTAAAGCAACAACGTAATTTTCAAATGTTTCGATCCAATCTTCCCATTCAATGGGTGGATCCCCTTGTAGCATGAGAAAGGATGGGGGAGCCACAACAGCTTGGTTGACACTCTAAGTAACTGGAAATAAAGTTTAAACAAAAAAAAAAGAAATCTTCACTTTTCTTACAGAGTTATTGTAATGAAGAACATCAGTGTGAAGGTGAGTGCCAGTGGTGGCCACACGATGGCAGTGTTCACAAATGAAACATCCCTCTCTGCAGGCTCGGGCTCTATGGCACTGCCGAGTGAAAGGAACTTGTGGAAGACGAGAGAGGAGCTGGAGGCAGTTAGGGCTTAATAAGGAGGCAAGTGAACATTTATTTGCATGTATTTCATGGATATGGGCGCAGGAGGCAGTGAATAAACGGAGAAGAGGCACACAACGTCAGCACTGGCTTGATCGCACTCCGCGTCAGGAGCCAGTATCAGTTCATTGCGCTCGCGAGTGAAGACAGAGCGCGTGAGGGAGGGGCGCGCTGGGAAGACGGCACAAGCCCTCTGCAAGTAATACAATGACGACGTAGCGCACGAGGTAGACAGCGCGAGAGGTACGCCCTTGAGGGATGCGCAAAGAAAGGCAGTCTTAATTTAAAAAAAAAAAAAAAAAAAAAGGGGCGAAAGCGGAGGTTGAGCAGGCCAGCACTTGAGTCACAACAACTTTTAAAGAATGGCAATCCTACCGCACCAATGGCAGCGGTGAAGAAACGTAGGCAGGGCACAGGGTTTGTTTCATGGGCTCCAGGCTCCTATGACAGCTGACAGGCTTAATGGTGGTGTCTGGCACATCCCATCCTGTCGCCAAAATGTAGTGAACCGGTTCATCCAAAGAAGACGCCAAAGCAGGAACAATTAACTTGTAGTTTATTGGAGCATAGGAACCCCATGCCAGAGGGAACAGACACCAACAGCCAGCATATACTCCAACTAACATGGAACCCCACACATGTCATAGACCCCACATTCCACACAAGACCTGACACAAGAGGTAAAGGGTGAAGAAAGACTGAGACTCAGTATAACACCATTCTACCTCCCGTAGACGCAACTCCTTCGTGTGGGCGGTCCCAAAGCTGACAGCTGACGCAGAAGTGGCTCCTATAAGCCAAACTCATCCTTTCTGCACCTCTGATTGTCAGTGGACACCTCCAAAGACAGGAACCACATGGTTAACTTCCCAGGGGGGCGGTCAGAGCGGCAGAGAACAGAACTTCAGCAGAAGACTTCGGCAGCAGATGAATCTCCACAGTAGTAAAAAGAACTCGCAGAGATGAAGATGAGGCAGTCCCTCACAAAGAGTAGCACCACTTGCAAATCAAATGCCTGGAATGTATTCCACCAGATGAAGACAAAGTAGACAGGAGGGAGAACTCCAGGCTGCCCCCAGCACAGCTTTCTCCAGTTCGTCGCCAATTTGTTAGAAGATCACACGGAGAAGATATATTTTCCAGTTTCAGTTTTTATTCTCATGGAGTTCTCCAGCACAACACAACTCGCCTTCACTTCACCCTTCACCCGCGTTCAAACGTGAGCTTCCATATGAACATTCTAACTCGGAATGGAGCATGACAATGGCGGGGAGGAGAGGGGGGGGGGAAGAGGCAAGAGGTGCAGGGGAATATACCATTTCAAATGTAGATTACAACAGTTGTTTTTTTCCCTCATTACAAATAAAACTGGGCACTTAAAGATATTTTACATCTGATATGTTTCCTTTGTGTATTGCACTTGCAATAAGGATGTAGGTGAACATTTACTAAAGTTTTCATGGGTGCTTGCGCTATGCAACGCAATGTTAGTCAGTGCTGCAGATGTGGGCCTTCATAATGATAAGTAAATAGAAGCTATCTTTTAGGCCACACACTTTTTTGAAGAACATTGTGCTATGTGTGTTTGTTTTCCCTTAACACAGGACACACCACTTCCTCCTTATTGATACCGCCATGGAGGCCTCAGTAGAGTTGAGTGAGCAAAGGCCTGTGGGCCAGGATTAGAGTTTGGCAGACAGGGTACTCCATCAAATGTCAATCCAGATCTACTGAAGCAGTGTGAAATGGCTGTGCATGAAATCCTAGGTTAGTAAACCTGAGCCCACAAGTGATATGATGCTGTGAGCATGAGATGGGGTACTTATGAAGTTCAGAAGGCAGAAGCTTGAGGCGATATAGAGGAGGAAAAGAGATATTTTGAAGTGTAAACACTCTTGAAGACATTCAAATCTAACCAAGCATTTGTGTATCTCTATGTTGTACTAAAACCACCTAACTTACAACCAGTTACAGAGCAGAGGTGAGGATGGGGACAATCAGACAGCGCCATCCTTTGTCTCCATTACCGCCACTGCTCTCTCCCCACAAAGACCCAACAAGTACGAGTCTAATAAGCATATTCTCCACGAACATTTCACATAGTCTGGCATGAGGATGGCGCAGGGGCCGGCCACCACAGATCTGTTTGTAGTTCCCCAATTTGTACCTCGCCAAGATTCAAGGAATCCCCCGGAATTTCTCCAGCCTGTTGCACATGGCTGGTGCACCTGGGTCAATATTCATGAAATCTCTTACCCCAGAGGATAGGGGAAATGGATTTCGTCACCCTAGCAACCAAAGGCATGGAATCAGTCCATGGAGGAATCTCAGGACTAGCCCGTGGCCCAACGGACATGGACATCCGGACAAGGTATTTTTTCCACCAAGTGGCCCTGGGCCACTAAGAAGAAAAAACATCTTACACTGCCATGCTGATGTCTACACCCTTTCTGTACTCCCACCACAGCCCACTTGCATCTGTAACAGAGGTCCGTTACACCTGAGAGCCATGACAATGAATTGGTGGGTTGGTGGCAAGTTTAAGGAAAGGGGTGCCTATGCCCAGGTTTGCATGAAAGCTCTGTCATCTGCAGGTTACACTCTCCAAACCCAATGAGATAGCCCAAGAGATACAGGTCACAGGCTACCACACTAGTAAAATGAGAAGTGTCTGTGTGTGAGCGCGTTCTTGTGTGTGCTTGTGTGCATGTGTGTGTACATGTATTTCTGTCAGAAGGAGCATGTCACACTTAAGTTGTTGCACATACAAGTGTATTGAGTGTGAGTGGTATGGTTGGAAGATGCATGTGGTCTGGTTGGAAGATGCATGTGGTCTGTTTGAACTTGGAAGCACATTTATCAAGACCGAATGGGCCGTGTTCTCAAAGTTATTTGTGCACAGAAGTCAGACTTACACACTTGAAAGCTTATTTGCAAGAGGCCTGCGCTGCCAAAGCTCCAGTGGCGCAGGCCTTTCAATCATATCTATGAGGTGAAAGCAAAGCGCTGCGTTGCCTTATTCTGCGACAAGGAGGCGTTTCATGGGCGTTGCGGTCGATGTTCCCAAGCAACACCCATGAATATTGATGCTGGCCCAGATTTACAAAATCACCTAAACCTTACGCCTACCCAGAGCAGGCGTAACAAGCAGAAATGTTTTCATTTCTCCTCCTTTTTTCCTCTTCCCATGTGTGCTGAATTCTGCAGCACACAAACAACGAGGAAAATGCCTCTTAGGATTGTTTTTGTACAAGAAGGTGCCCCTTCCTGCACAAAAACTATCTTGCCTGAGACTGAGGCACCCTTGTTCCATGGTGCAAGGGTGCCTACATTGGCGCTAGGCAGCAAATTGTGCGCCAGCACAGGAGGAAAGGACAGGAATGCGCCGTATTTCATAAATATGGTGCGTTCCTGCCCTTTCACATTGGAGTAGGGCTGCACCACAAGAAGACTTGCGACGCGGATCTACGGCAATTCCTCGTAAATGAGGCCCTGAATTTGCCCTCTTTCTGAGTGAAAACGACTTTAGTTTAATTCAGAGCAGATAGTTTTGCACGTCCATGGTTTTACTCACACAACGATTTTTGTGTTAGGAAATCTACTACCTGGTTTGCTGAGGGGACCAGGAATAGGTCTTATAGAGTACAAGTCCCAGTGGGTTAGCAAACACCCTCAAACGTACATGTTTGTCAATGTTCACAAACTCTTCTCCAACTCCTTTTACACTATGAAAAGTGTTAGGGATTTAGGGGCATATTAGCAAGACCGGCGATAAAATTATCGCCGTTTTAGCGGCAGGAAACTGCTGCTAAAACGGCGATAATGGACTTGCTAATATGCGTTATCGAATTCCAATAGAAGCCCAGGTTAGATGTGCAGGACATCTAACCTGGGCTTCTATTGGAATTCCATAACGCATATTAGCAGCCCATTATCGCCGTTTTAGCGGCAGTTTCCTGCCGCTAAAACGGCGATAATTTTAACGTGGGTCTTGCTAATATGCCCCTTATGGGCATATTATCAAGAACGGCGTTAAAATTATCGCCGCTTTAGCGGCAGAAAACTGCCGCTAAAGCGACGATAATGGGCTTGATAATATGCCCTGGAGAATTCCAATAGAAGCCCATGTTGACACCAGAACATGGGCTTCTATTGGAATTCTCAAGGGCATATTATCAAGCCCATTATCGCCGCTTTAGCGGCAGTTTTCTGCAGCTAAAGCGGCGATAATTTTAACGCCGTTCTTGATAATATGCCCCTTAGTCCTTTCAGTGGCAAGAAGAGCAAGCCCCTTTCCTGGATGGGAAGCCAAAGGAGCATCAACAAAACTGATCGGGATGAAGGGAAAGTGTCTTCTGCACGGGGGATTTCTCTCCGGAGAAGAAAGTTGATCGGTATATTTACTCCTCTGAATGTTTTGCAAGTAAAAGCACAAGTGCATACATTTGTGTGTGGAAAAGTAGAATTCACTCAAGGTTTCTAGGAGCACACCTGGAAACCTGCGCCTGGGCCCGTTTCCTGGCTGAGCCTGAAAAGCTTTTGTGAATTACAAAAATAAATAAATCTACATGTGAGGTTGTACATTTCTGGGTGCAGATTGACTCATTTTCTGTGAACTAGGCGCAGCATGAAGAGCTGGTGATGAGTAGCTTCATGTTCTGACAGTAGAGCTAGCTAGTCTTAATGCATTTATTAGGGGATGTACCACCCCTAACACCCCCATTCCAAGCGCCGGGTTACGAAAAGCTGTTTGGATGCGAGAAGGCATTGTTTATCCACACATCATATGACAGTTTTCTTCCAGACTCGCATTTTCCAATTCACACTGCTTCAAATCTCAAAAACTAAAGAAAAAAATGTTCAAAATATTTCAAAACGTTACCTCGTGCGAACTTCTTTATCTATGCGGGCATGTATAGTCGTGTAGACGCCATGTCTTCTATAGCATTGTCTAATAGTGACACCTGCTGGACAAAAGAAGATGCGCGCCTTTGTTTCAAAGTTCAGTTAACTCACGAAATATACATACACAGTAAAGTTCACAAGTGCCATTCAATCTGCCGATTTTTTTTTTTAGGTATGGCTACCCAAGACTTTTCTATTTTATTTAAATTATATGTATACTTATAGGCAGCCATCTGCATCCATTGGTCTATTGCCGTGCCATTCATATTTTTCTTCTGTCCACTGCAGCATACATCATGAGACAGTCAGCTCACTACAACCATTACCTAACTTCCTGTGACTTAGGCATTCTGGTATTTCCCATGGAGCACATCAGCACAGAAGATAGTTCCCTTTGTGCTAGGAACTACTATGGCAATGTGTGTTTTTTGAGACCACAAATATATTTTTGTTCCCTCAACAATAGAGTTTTACAGTTTTGCAAAAACCATGACAATAGAGAAAGCCAACACCAGACCTGTTGGCTTTGCAAATGCTTGTTCTTTCTTGCTATCCACACACGCCCCCAAAATGACAGCCAGCATTTCTCCTATGCACTGTGGAAAACACTTCTGAACCCAGTAAAATTGTTGAGGGATCTATACCTTCTGGCAAACTCTAAAGGCAACATACAGGTTAATGATTCAGGTCTCCAACGTGGTGTATTCCTAGAGAGTGTCCTTCTCAAAATATATCTATATAGGGGATCCTGCCGAAACGTGTCATAGCCCGACAAAAAATCATGAAATAAACATTGTGGACTCAACTTTGCTGGTGTCATCGTGTCTCTGTTCGGTGCGGCGGAAGGAGGTGCCGATTTGTGTGGATATATATATATATATATATATATATATACCAAAAGCCTTCCACGCAGAATCCAGCGAGAAAACAAGCCCACCAGTCGGACATCAGGTAAATAAATTTTTTTTTTTTCCACAGGCAAAGCATTCCCGGTTTCGACCCTCACACGGGTCTTAATCATATGCAAATGCGATGTGCAGTCACATTGGGGTTTAAATGCACTAGAGTCTTAAAGAGTGAAGAAGGACTACGGATTCCATTTCTAATAGACTCATGTTTTTATCATATAAATGTCAGGAACCAGGTAATTTCATTTTATTCATGCTACTCTTCAAATGTTCTGGATAGTACCATCCTTTATATAATATTCGAGTTCATCAATCCTGGTTAAAAATCCTGTTGCTCGGACTCCAAAGTCCATCATGCATCATTAATGTCTTTCACAGCGCCGTATTGTCCCTCTTGCAAACCTTACAGTTATTGCCTTAATGAGCTCAAATGAAATCAAAACACACATCTAGCCTCAAAGGAACAATCTCAAGGGTTTTTACCTCAGTACCATTTTTTTATGATATCATATTTAGCTGCTGCCTTGCTTTTATCTTTCAGTCATTTTATGGTTTTTCTCTTTGCACATTTTTGCACACACGAACTTATGGTGTCGCTGGGTGACACTTTTCTGCACAAATGCACTGACACTTTACTTGCTGACATAGTATTTCAATTTGTTGGCCCACTTGGGCTTTATTGATCTTGCATGATTTGGTTTTAATATGAAGTTGATCCAATGTTGCCAGTCCCTATTGCTAAATACCATTTGATACAATTCATAGTAGGCATTTATCTTACTGGTACTGTATGTATTTATTTGCAATCGGTGGCATTAAGGTGTTTTTAATATGTAAACATCTCTTTTATGAGTCAATTTTATTAATTATTTATGTATTTATTTATTTATTTACATATTTATAGAATTGCTCATATTGCACATGTCTGGCTTTTATAACTTTGATCATCAACTGTATCATGCCAATCTTATCTTACGTAAAGGAAGAAAGTTATTTCAACTCTTCTATGTCTGTTGTAAAATGTAGTTCACTTTTTTGAGCACTGTCACTTTAAAACACATCTATGCTCCCCATTCGTGTCATGTGATCAAGGCCCCACGAGGGCTGAAACGCGTAATGGCGGTGGTGCAGGGGTTTGAATAAACTACGTTGCACTGCATCTGGGTTCGCTTCGTCTTTGCTGAATGATCTAGCGCGAAAAAGACGTTTCCTGTTTCATATATATATATATATATATATATATATGTATATATATATATATATATATTCACTGAAAAAACAAAGGTTATAGAGAGGTTCAGATGTTATAGTTAGGCGAACATTTCACTCGAACAAAGCCAGAGAAATTGAGCCGTTATAGTTAATGAGCTAACTATATACTCGCGCCCTGCAATGCACTGCTTATGACCTCATATATTACATCACTCATGACATGGTCAGTGAAATCACTCATGACATCTCTGATGACATCTCAAATAACATCGCTGATTGTGTTGGCAGCGAATCAGATCTCATGCACGAGATCGGGAGGGGTCGCGGATCCACTGCGTCCCTATATATACAACTGGGAATTTCATTACATTTCACAGCAACTACTGAACGGATTTACACCATTTAAGAAAAAGAGTGCTTTCTGGACCAAGAGCTACCTTTCTGCCAAATTTGGTGTAATTCCGTTAAGCAGATCGGGCTGTAGCCGTGTCTAAAGTTTCCTATGGAAATTGACATGGATTAAAAGCGTTTTGGGACACCGCCTTTATGCTCGGTCCCTGCTTGACGGATCAGCCCAAAAGTTTCAAGACAGCAGCTGAAGAGAGCGTCAAACTAGTTTTGAAAATTTTGTGAAGATTCGTCAAACGACACCAAAATTATTGGCAAATTAAAAAACGTTCTTCATATGGAAACGACAGCCTATCTATAACTACCTACTGGCGACTGCCAGTAGGTAATTTTTAAATATATCTATATATATAAATATATATATATATATAGAGAGAGAGAGAGAGAGAGATATATAGATGTATATACTATAACCACTAATATTGTTGTTCTAAAAATAAAGATATATATATATATTCACTGAAAAAACCATAGGTTTCAGGCACGTTATAGTTAGTTGGACATTTCACTCGTACAAAACCAGAGAAATTCCACCGTTATAGTTAGTTCAGCTAACTATAACTCGCGCCCCCGCAATGCACTGCTGATGACGTCACATATTACATCATTCATGACATGGTCAGTGACATCACTGATGACATCACTGATGACATCTCAAATGACATCATTGATGACATCACTGATGACATCATCCACGTGAAAATCTGATGCACCTCCTCACACCTGAATATAACCTTTGATACACCCACTCTAAAATACAGACTACCAATTTCGAAAAAATAGACACATCAATACCAGTTACTAAATACGCACTGACTGGTTCCTAGGTCTACACACACATCCACTCATTCACCCATACAGTCACTCATACATGTAGTCACACATCAATACAACACTATCATATGCACTCATACACCTATACAGACACTCACACACTGCCACATATCCAGAGTTACTCACATAGCTAGTCAGTCATGCAAAGAATCAATCATACTTCCATTTACTAACCTATACAGTTATACAGACACCAGCTCACTTATTCATACAGATACTAACACATAATTACTCTGTTATAGAATCACTGATACAAATACACACTCATCCATGCAGCGACTCTCACAATTACTGACTCTCACATATAGTTATTTATATACACCATCACTCACATATACTGCCTTTTACATATGTAGTTAATTGCACATGTACCACTGAAACATCCATTCACTCACCAACACACCCATACACACACTCACCCACCCATACAGCTGTTTCCACACGCACTCTTGAAGCCATACGCCCAGTGAATCAACCACTCACACATCTATGCACAGAGTCACACACCTCCCACCCACACACACACTCAGGCAGCCATACAAATACTCAGGCAAGCAATCAATAAGTCATATAGACACTCATGCAGCTACTCACCAACCCATGCAGCAGCTTACACAAACACAGACAGACTGATACAGACTTTCACACAGTTTAGTCACTAACCTATGCATTCAGTAAGACACATTTAATCACTCACTTATACAGTCAGTCACGTACCTAGTAAATCCTCCATACAGACACTTATACAACCACTCATTCTTCAATACAGCTTGGCATATATATAAAACAAATTTAAATTTTACAGAAACACACAGTCACTGGATGATGTCATCAGTGATGTCATCAGTGATGTCATCAGTGATGTCATTTGAGATGTCATCAGTGATGTCATTAGTGATGTCACTGACCATGTCATGAATTATGCAATATGTGACGTCATCAGCAGTGCATTGCGGGGGCGCGAGTTATAGTTAGCTGAACTAACTATAACGGTGGAATTTCTATGGTTTTGTATGAGTGAAATGTCCAACTAACTGAATTTCAAAGGTTTTTTAAATGCTAATTTCTAACTATAACGTCTGTAAAACCTATGGTTTTTTCAGTGAATTTCAATGGTTTTTTAAAAGCTAATTTCTAACTATAACGTCCCTGAAACCTATGGTTTTTTCAGTGAATTTCAAAGGCTTTTTAAATGCTAATTTCTAACTACAATGTCCCTAAAACCTATATTGTTTTTAACTAAATTTAAAAAAGACGTGCATACTTTTTGTAGTGAAAAACTAACTGTAACAGTAGTCTGTTATAAGTTATAATTTAACAATGTTTAAAACTTAATTAGCACAAATTAACATATAAGTGTGGAAAAAGTGTGACGGAGCAGCTATGATACCTGACTTCGAACAACAGCGTTCACAGTTCGATTCCGGGCTCCAGCGGCACGTTACCCACCACTATGTCACTGTGGGCAACACCTTGCTTAATCTTTCCGACGCCCCCGAGCGCCGGCACACCTTTCCAGGGTTAGCTGTACGCTTTACAAATGCTCGCATTTTTTTAATTTAAAACCATAGTGTTGAGAAATATTATCACGTTTTTTTTTCTTCTATTCTGATAGATCTTTTTTTTTATGTCTTCTATTTAGAATTACGGCAATTAATAAATGTATTTACTCATGAGAATGGAAATGACACAGTTTTCCCGGTAACAGTTTTTAAGCTCTCCAACGTATGTACATATTAAGGACCTTATATGTGTTAGGTTCGAAATAGAAACTTTTTCCGCTTCACATTTTGTAACTTTTCCCAACACGTGCACAAGTGAAACAGTTAAAACGTGAGCACGTGTCAACTGTAAAACGTGACGTCTAAATGGGCGGAGCCGCATCTTCCTTCCATAGACTACTGAATAACCAAAAAGTATATAAACCACACCCGTTGATAGATTAGTTTCGTTTTTGCGAGTTATTTACGCATCTCCATTCAGTGATGCAGGTGCTCTTTTCTACAGTCGGATTCTTCTTTTGCGGCCACAAAACATAATCCTTAGTTGTAAGTTGTTTGATTATGCAATACTAGATATTTATAATAAGTAGCTATTTGTCAATCTTTAAACATTTGTATTTAGAAAAAAGTGTTATTAGTTGTTTTTGCCATTTATATGCAACGTCAGCAGCTTGTTTTCAGAAACACACAGAATACAGCAAACATTGTTCCTATTCTGGCTCCTTTGAGCTCATATAGTGTGACTTTGTATATTATAATATTGATACTGTACTTGACCTCAGAAGTGTTGGTGACCCGTCGGCGCGAAGACTAAAGATTTATATGTAACATCAGCAGCTTCTGGTTTTTAGTCTATTTCCCTTTGACATCATATAGTGTGAGTATGTATATTATAATAACCACACATTATGATCTTAGAGGAGTTTGTGACCCGTCGGCGCGAAGACTAAAGATTTATATGTAACGTCAGCAGCTTCTGGTTTTTAGTCAATTTCTCCCTTGAGGTCATATAGTGTGAGTATGTATATTGTAATATGAACATTTATACTGACCTCAGTGGAGTTTATGACCCGTCGACGCGAAGACTAAAGATTTATATTTAACGTCAGCACCTTCTCGTTCTTACTCTGTTTCTTTCTTGGGATCATATACTGTGAATCTGTATATTATAATATTAACAGTCATTGTGATCTCAGAGCACTTTATGACCCGTTGGCGCGAAGATGAAAGATTTCAAAGTCCCGGAGAAAAGAAGCTCTCAACATACTCATCGCTGGAAAGTATTTCGTTATTGATCTTGTTTTGTATTGATGACTTCATTTTCATTTTCCTTTTTGTGTGCCATCAGTGACACTGTGTATATTGTAAGAGTGTGATATTTCCACACAACAGGAATTGGAGATTCCTCGCCGCCAGGAGTAAACCATCTGAAATACAGTTTACTGACCTTTATAACTTACTTGATCAGATATTTTTACAGTGACAATATTTTTGGAAATTGCACTTTAAAAAAAAATCGTTTCCATAGATACTTTCTTAATGAATACCTTTGATAAACCCTACATTTCTGAATGTTTTTTTACTATTTCTATTTTTGTCTGTTGCGGTTCCTATTCACCTTCTCCCTATAGAATATATACGACCAGTAGTGTATATTATTATACTACTATCCTATCTATTCTTAAAGGAGTACGTGATCTAAGCACTACGACCGAACTTTCCCGAATTCTACAATAATAGAAATTATAAAAAATGATAAAGCGTACATTTCTATGTAATATAAAGTGATTTGTGTTTAACTGTTTTTTACTTGTTATTGTTCTTGTGACCTGAGATGATGTAGTGCGGGAGTGTTTCTTGTAGCACTTCTTTTCTACTTTATCTAAAAGTAACTCATGCCCTCTTATATTATCAAGAATATGGGGCAACACTTTTACAAACTATAGCAGAAAAAAAGGGAGGGTGTGCCCACGCTTAAGGGATATTTTATGAATTGCGTTTTTATTTGTCACCCCTTTGATATATACAGCTTCAGTTTCTGAACAAAGTATATTTGTAATTGCTTAATAAAAACTATTTCAAACCTAGACTGAAATTTTTGCTGCGCAACCACAGCTCCCCGTTAGAAAAGTAAACACCACATTATAACTAAACAGTGCTCCTGGGAAGTATCCCACCCGCAAACTTAAGAAAAAGAAGACCGCAACACACTTTGTTATTTTCCCGCCGTGATTTGTACACCCCACGCCAATTATATAAATGGCCCTTAAAATATATAAAAAACTATTTTTACCTTCACAATCCCTCTCCACCACTTTGTGACCACTGTACAGAGTTAATAGTGTTCCTACCCTCCCCGCTACTACTTTCTTTTCCCGTACTCCATTGAAGTGCGTCACAAAATGGTTCACAACAGTGAACCGTTCCCAGCCAATAATGAACAAACTTGTACTAGGAACAGTTAGCCAATAAAATGTCCATGGTGTTCCGCAGAGCGGGAGGGAATAGCTGCCAACACTTCTACTTTCAATGGTTTACAGCCAATGAACATTAAGCTTGGGAAGGTCCTGCTTGGAACACGTTACCCAATCAGATGTCCCTGAGGCTCCGCGGAGCGGGAGGGAATGGCTAGCAACACTTCTACTTTCAATGGTTTACAGCCAATGAACATTAAGCTTGGGAACGTCGTGCTTGGAACACGTCAACCAATAACATGTGCCTGCTACTCCGCGGACGGGGAGGAAATGGCTGGCAACACTTGTACTTTCAATGGTTCGCAGCTAATGAACATTAAGCTTGGGAAGGTCCTGCTTGGAACACATCAGCCAATCAGATGTCCCTGCTACTCCGCGGACGGGGAGGAAATGGCTGGCAACATTGAGCTCGTTGTTGGAACACCTCAGCCAATTAAACGTTAATTTTGTTCCAGACACACCAACAGAACACGCCCTCCCACATAATATTAATTTTCGTGTAAGAAAGTGACACTGTCCGTGATAAAAGTGAACACTGCATTATAAGTAAACATGACTGCGCATTATATTAAAGGAAGGCTGCAATATGGCGCATTGTTATTTTCCCGACAGGATTTCCAGAGCCAACGCAACCTTGCCGCAATACCGCGAACCGTTGTTCTGCGGACGTGATTTCCACGTCTGCGGATGTGATTTCCACGGCCTACGCAACATTCAAACTCCCTGCCTCTGCACCGTACAGACTGCTTAAACTAAGACCATAGTGTTCCTACTATACCCTCTTATACAATTTTTCTCTTTTGTTTCGCTCTACGCCTTTCAACTCAGTCACAAAATGGCTGCCAACACTTCCCAGTTTGAACAGTTCGCAACCAATGAGCCGCACGGTCGTGCTCGTAACGCCTCAGCCAATCAGATGTCAGAATTCTCAAATATCGATATCTGTAAATTTTGATATTTCTCTAAAACTACTGAACGGACTTACCCCATTTAAACAAAAGCGTGCTTTCTGCACCAAGACCTTTCTCCCTGCCAAATTTGGCGTAATTCCGTTCAGCAGTTTGACCTGTAGCCTTGTCTAAAGTTTCCTATGGAAATTGCATGGAGAAAACACGTTTTGGGACCCCCCTTTTTTCTCAGCCCCCCCCTTCACGAATCACCCCCAAACTTTTAGGATAGGAGCTCACCTGAAAAGAGGAACTTTTTGGAAAATTTCGTAAAGATTCGTCAAACAACGCCAAAGTTATAAGCACATCAAAAAATGCTTTTCCTATGGAAACGTGGTCCTAACTATAACTATCTACTGGAGACCGCCAGTAGATTATATATATATATATATAGTTGGCCTAACGGCTAGGGCGGTCGACGTCGAATCTGGGGAACTGGGTTCGAGTCTCGGCAACGACGCTGAACATCCTGTGATTCTGGGCAAATCACTTAATCTCCCCGTGCCTAACAAAAATGAATGTGTCCTCATGTAATGCAACTGGTGCTATGTAAAGCGCTCTGATACCCGATTCGGGTGAAGTTCGCACTGTATAAAACTCTGTAAAAAAAAATATATATATATATATCAATTATATTATGTTTTTCAGTGATACTTTGAGACATAAGGAAAGGTGAATGCCATGGTACAAAGGCTAGAGCCAAAAAAATAATATTCTTGAATTTTCTGGTTTCCTACTCCACAGGAGTCGTGGCTCCACGTTTCTAAATTGGAGAGGGTATCGACCTATAAATTCCTACGTATCTGGATGGAAGAAAGAGGCCGAAAAACCACCCACATTAAAGCCTTAACAAGCTTGACCCAATCTGTAATGGGAACCTTTCAAACGTTGTATAGGAACCCGTCATGCTCAGATGTAAGCCCGTTAATGAAAGTAGTAAACAGTAAACTAATGCCCACATTGTCCTATGGTACCATTGCCTTTTCAGATCAACTAGGGGGCATAGTTATGAGCCCCTTTGCCTCGCTCTTGCACCACACAATGTGGTGCAAGAGTGTCGCAAATGCTAAATGAGATTTATGAAGCCACACAAGGCCACCTTGCGTTGCCCTGTGTGGCTCCATAAATCTCCAGTAATGTAACACAGCGTAAATCACTGCGTTTCATTACTCTGCACCCGGGAGGCATTTCCATGGGTGTTTCATGGGTGTTCCCATGCAACATCCATGGATTTTGACACATTTCCAGATTTATAAGAACAGGTAAACCTGGGAATGCGCCAAAAAGATATGCCTCCCCATGAGAGACATAACGGGGAGATATATCTTTATTTCTCCTTGGTATCTCCTCTTTCCATGTGTGCTGCATTGTGCAGCACACATAGAAAGAGGGAAAAGCCTCTCAGGTTTCTTTTTGTGCAGGAAGGTGCCCCTTACTGCACAAAAACAATCCTGCATGCAACTTAGGCCCCCTTGAGACATGGTGCAAAGGTGCCTGCGTTGGCGCTAGGCAGCCCATTGTGTGCCAGTGCAAGGAGAGGACAGGAATGCGCAGTATTGCCTTTAATATATGCCACATCCCTGCCCTTTCACACCTACACAGGGCAACAAAGTGACTTGCTGCACTGTGCCACTCTTTCATAAATCTGGCCCTAAATACGTGGCTTGATAAGGCGCAGTGCAATTGCTATCGGCAAATTTTCCGCCTTCCCACCTGCACCAGTATACATTTCAATCTCAATAGACAACGATTAATACTTCAAGCCAGATTCCTGTCATACTGTGCAAAAGCAAAGAGGGCGCCTCTCGGCTCTTTTAGGTATCTTGTATGGCAGGTAATATTACTAGAGAACTCTGTCTGGAATCATGGTCTTAATCAGTCTTTAAGAACCTTGGAGGGTGAAAATTTATGGGGGGCCTGTCTCCCATTGAAGAAGATTTCAAGACTGCTGCCAAAACCAACTTAACTTATCTCGCCACCCTTGGATGTAAGCATTCTGGCTAAAACGGCACACAGAAGCTGGGCAGTTAAATTATATGTATATGCATTTACTAACTTACCTAACCCAACTGCTAACTAAGGCCCAGAAGCCCCTACTTATGTGGCTGTGATATGGACTGATTCTACTAAAGAACTATCAATATGGAGGGTTGAACTGGGCATCGGAACTTACTCGCGGAGTCGCTCAGCCATGTGGTCTGCATCCATGAGAAGCTATTACCAAGTGCGAAATCCTGGTTGCGCCCCATGTTCAGAATCTTGAACTTATGTACGCATAACCACTGATGTGGTTGAAGGTTGCCTTAAGGGAAAGTAAGCCTAGTTCGCTGCTGCTTCCTGAAGTTCCCCTTGAGGGCCTTCAGGGACTTAGATGTGGCATCAGAATATCTTTGAATGGCTGAGGAGTTTTATCATGTGACAAGTTTAACCACTGTTTAGTATAAAGAGTTTTCCATCCCTCTTTTTCCGGCACCACCCTGAGAGTTGGAGATTTCTAAAGTGATACAGGGTTTATTGTTTGCCATAGCTCATTTTTGCATATATTCCTTAATCTTAAATTGTTATGATCCATTAGAAGGAACTAATTGATGCATTTTTATCCTAATTTATTTTCAGGCCGTTCAGTTTGGGCTGTCTGACGCATTTTTGGAGCCACTGTGAGATTCAATGTCTTAGAATTTGTTATTGTTAACTACCTTTTATGAATTTTGGAATGATAATCGTTATAGGTTAGCACAACGATTTGAATAACTCCACGGTCGTTATCAAGGAAGAATTTTATAATCAATTATTGTAAATACTGGTATTAGCTCGGTGTGGAATTTATAACCATAGACCTTGCGAGATTTCTGTTTTATCCCTTTTGTGCGTTCGTGTGACTATTCTAATAATTTTAATTAATTGTACAAAATAAAAATAACACTAACTCTAGGGGAACCCACATTTCTTTGACAGATTCACATACAACATTTGGTTGTAGATAAAAAAAAATTATTTCATTTTGCTGCCATACTTTTTTAATTCTAACTTTCTTTTGGTATTTTTGTTTCCCAATTGCATTTACAAGCCCAGTCATGATACATAATCGATCAAAGCTCAGTAAGCAACATACAAGGCATTTCTTTCCACTTAGCATCGATTCTATATAATGCATAAAAAGTCTCAGCGCTAATCTATATCATTGGAGTACGAGGAGCTATCTGAGAAGAGGGCATCAAATGGAGACCAGCTCGTCGGACTAGGTCCAGGATTCCAAGTGGAGTTGCCCCAGTAGCACGATGTTATATCATGTGGGTCTTAAATAGAAGCCATTTTTTCCAGATTTGTCCATGCGATTGTGTACTAAGGCGTAAACCTCTCCAAAGAGTAGGTAGTCCAGTTCATACTCCAGCTGCCACAATTTCTTAGATCCAGGCTTACTCCAAAGACTCAAAGAGCACAATTTAAGGCCAATATAGAATAACCAGATCATGTTTTTATCCCCTGGTTGTAAAAGGTCAACGATATGGACGCGCTCCTGGACAGGGGGAGCAACTAGACCAAAACTCTGGGGGCGGCTAAGATTTACAATGGTGGGAGTGGACCCTTTTCTTCAAAATTACTTGTCTGTGCTCCCTTCTCTGTACTGCTCTATTGTGCAATGCAGGGAGTTATTTTTTGAACATTATGTGGTGAATAGTGCATTTTAAAACACAAGGGCCAATGGCGTTTGGCTCAGCAAGAGATGGCTTCATAAACTTTACAGTGGGTTTAAGGGTCTCCCTCGAGGAGTTTGTGCAAGATGAATAACAAATGTTGGATTTCAATGCACAGTGGGCGAGCAGGCCTGGTAAGATATGAAATTTCATGTTCGAGTTTCTTGGATGAGTAGTGGAAAATGGCAAATTTTAAAACAGGCTGAGCTAATTGAGCTGGGCCCTAAACTTATAAGTATTAAACGCATTTTTAAAAGACGTATATAAATACATGCACAATAAAACCATAAAAAGTATAAACAATTGAATAACAAAAAATAAATAAATTCATTTAGGCAATACTTAAAATATGAAACATTTAAAACCTCAAAACACACATTTACTAAAAATACTATAACCATTAAAATACATTTAAAAATAATTACAAGTAGTATAAAATATTTCTAAAAAAACAATTAATGCTATAAAATCTAGTTTTTCAATATTATGAAAACTATTGGAGTCTACGGACATTAAATATATTATTTCACACTAAATTATGCAACAGTAGGAAAGTGTTGGACTACGGGGTGGTTAGATTTACTATTCCTACTCCTGTCACGGCAATGGTAGAGAAAGTGTTGAATTGAGGAGGGGTGAAATTTACTATTCCCACTCCAGTCAATGCAACAGTAGGTAAAATGGTGGACTTCAGAGGGGTAAAATTTACTATTCCCACTCCGATCTGTGTAATAGTAGGGAAAGCTTTGGATTTTGGAGGGGTGAAATTTACTATGTCCACTTCAAACAATGCAACAGTAGTGAAAGTGTTGAATGAGGTACATTTTACTATTCATAGTGCAGTCTAAGCAAGGGTAGGGTAAGTACTTCACTTCAAACAAATTACATATATGAGTAACTCCATTAATTAACACGAAAAACAATATTTATATATATATATATATATATATATATATATATATATATATATATATATATATATATATATATATAAAAGAATTCATCAATTTAAATAATTGATATTTAATAAAATAATTAATTATCAATTAATAAAGAATTAACAATTATTAATTAACTTCTCACTTTACATCCTTACAAATCTAGCACCCCAATCCTAAAATATAACCAAACAAAATAAGTATTCCATAATTTACATATATAAAAGCAATTAAATAATGAATTAACAATTAATTATTACTTAATTACCTTCTTACCCAAGTCCCCCACATTTCCTAAGATTCCCGCAACTAAAATATAACTAAAATAAATCAGTATTCCATATTTTACATAATTAAAAACAATTAAATGACTAATTAACATTTAATAATATATTGTTAATTGATTATGTAATTAACTTCCCACCCTAGACCCCTACAAATCTAGCAGCCCACCAACTAAAATATAATTACATTATTAAAAACCAAATAAATAATTAATTAACAATTAATTGCTAATTAATTATTACTTAATTAACTACCACTCTATACCCCTACAAACCCAGCTAACCGTTACAACGCTATAAATTATTATTAATAATTAAATAAAAACTCTAAGTCACTTAAAATTGCAAGCTATATTCTAAAAAAACATTGGAAATGCAATAGGTCTCGCATTTCCTTGGGTTTAAGTTATTGGCGCTGTAAATGATAATATCTTTTACCTATGTGTTATGGAGTGTATGTATGTGGTGGCGAGGGAGGTGAAGTGGGTGTCTAGAACGTGAATCCTGAAGAGTGAATGAAAAAAAATTGGTTGTGTAATTGTAGGTGCGAGGGTGTGAGCTTTCCATTTAAAAGGAAGATGCCAGGAGTCTGTGAACAAACCAGCATTGCTGTGATCCTGGGTGTAAAGAGTCCATGTGTATAGAGCCCTAGGTTCACATCTCCCCCTGGGCAGGGAGTATTTGCACTTCATACCATATCACACAGAACACATAAGGGAAGCGGAGACTAGGGCTCTGAGATGTAAACCACAGAGTGCCTTGGTGCACTTCCTGCTTACCCCAAAGGCATGCACGCAGGCAGACTTCAGCACTAGGGTGGGACGCGTGTATATATATGTGCGCGTTCATACAGTAGTACCCAGAGGCCATATCCCCATGTGAGTAAAGCCAATGACTTGCAGGAACATCACCTCAACTGAGAAGGCTTCTAGGACAAGACCTCAATTTTATTACTGTGGAAATGGGATCGAAAATCCTCTCCCAATGCAGTGTCGAAAAAAGCTCCACTGCAATACTTCTGGTAAAGAAATAGGTTTGCTTTAGTGGAAATCTACCTCCATCCAAAGGAACCAAGAGGAAAACATACCTTAGAGGTGTGCAATAAAGCCAGCCATAGGGAATGGAGAAAACAGGCCAGCACCCACACAGCCTTCAGACTGCACACCACTGCTGTCGTACCCCAGTTGAGCGCTATTGCTAAGTCCACACCTGAACCTGAGTTGCAGGGCATAGTGAGGACGTTAATGAAACCTTCAGTAAACACAAAAGAGGGACAACATGAGAAATGCAAGAACATACATGCAGGTGCTTGCAACGCCCATCTGTTGGGACAGCAAATTAATAGGAAGCGTTGGTCTCTTATAGCACGGGCTCCTCAGTTTTAAAAGTATTTTTTCTTGTGGTTGCAAGATTCCTATCTCTGGGATGGTACAGCCTCGTGGCGAGGAAAAGAGATGCAAAGTTAAGGTTAATTATACATTGAGGTCTTCGGAGACGTGACCACGGTAATCTGTCATTTTTCACATGATGAAAGTTAGCCTGACGAAAACAAGCTGACAACATTTCATTTTAGAGAAATGTAAAAATGACTAAATTCATTCTTCACAAAAATATATTTTCATGGAAAAGATGAAGGTGACAATAAGGAGAGAAGGACGGCAGCACAGGGAAAGGCATACCGTGCTCACAGCAAGAACCAGGAATCTTTTACCTCTTGCTCGGGGCGACTTGTGAGGAATGAAGAGGAGCCTATGCATCCAGATGCAGACACCAGTCCTGTACTGTAGAGGATGTGGCTTCACGGCCAGAGCTGCCGCCTTTGGAGTTAAGGAACAGGGTTTGAGTCTCTACGTCGACTCAACATCTGATGCAGGGTGAATCACTCGATTTGCCGTGTCAAATGTAAACAAGTAGCTTAAGTGGAGCAGTGCCAAATGTAAACAAATAGTTTGAGTGGAGCAGTGCCAAATGTAAACAAATAGTTTGAGTGGCGCAGTGTCAAATGTAAACAAGTAGCTTAAGTGGAGCAGTGCCAAATGTAAACAAATAGTTTGAGTGGAGCAGTGCCAAATGTAAACAAATAGTTTGAGTGGAGCAGTGCCAAATGTAAACAAATAGTTTGAGTGGAGCAGTGCCAAATGTAAACAAATAGTTTGAGTGGCGCAGTGCCAAATGTAAACAAATAGTTTGAGTGGCGCAGTGCCAAATGTAAACAAATAGTTTGAGTGGAGCAGTGCCAAATGTAAACAAATAGTTTGAGTGGCGCAGTGCCAAATGTAAACAAATAGTTTGAGTGGCGCAGTGCCAAATGTAAACAAATAGTTTGAGTGGCGCTCATGTAAAGCGCTCCAATACTACAAGCCACAGTAAAAAAATAAAGTTTTGGTGGGAGTGGAAAGCGCCGTACAAGCAGAGAGGAGAGCGTGGCCCTGTCACAGAACAATGACACACTGCAAGGAATCTGAGAGAGGCGGGAGGTGTTGTTCTTGGAACAGCTGGGAGGTGGTATTTTAAGTGAACTATGAGCTGCGAGAAGAGATCGGAAAAAACAAAGTAGTGCACTAAAGCAAAACATTTGGGCAATAATAAGAGGTTCCATGTAGCAGGGGCAATCTCCAGGGCGGAACAAAAAAGCCCAAAGACGGGACAAATGATTGCTATTAACCAACGAAAAGAAAGGAATTTGTAAAGGCAGATGAAAGAACCAATGGTAAGGCTGGGCGCGTTTAAAAGCCCATAGACTGAATACCACAGGTCTCTAAGTGAGACCTAAAAATGTGTAACATTTATACAAACAATAGTGACACTTAAAATTAATATATCAACTAAAACACATTAAAATAATTAAAAACAATAGTTTTTAATAACTATATTAGTGAAAACGATATTAAAAACATCGAAATTCTTTAAAATTATATTTTTTGCCTCAAAAAGCGATATTCTTGTCAACGATATTAGGGCATCACAATATTAGCGTGTCATGATATTTAATGTCTGATATTTATGTTTCCTCACTATTTTGTCTAAACACCACTTGGGCTTGAATGTTTCTGTGTTAGTTGTAAAGAAGAGGAGGTTGGTCTTGATGAGTTTGTCTTTGGGCTGATGTAGCGACCGCTGTGAGAGTTTCAGGGACCACACTCTGGTATGTTTAGTATTCGCCTTCCATTTATGGCTGCTGTAAATGATGGCTGCAAAATGAAGAATCTCACAAGCTTAATCTATGGTAACTGGGACTAATGGCTATGCTAGTACCGCTACAGATGAAAACTTTTCATTCAGAGGATGAGAGAGAGATGCTGAGTGGCTCTGACTGTTAAAAGGGAGTATAAATAAAATGCATATCTCCAATCACTAATGCTTCAGGTGTCAGTAAGAGTCACATAGGGGATTGAAGCTCAGATCAAAACATTGGAGAAAATGTGAAGTTATAACTTATTGAAATATTTCTAACCTGATGGAAGTGGAGGAAAGCTTTGTGCTACTTTTAACATAATTTTAACCTGCACCTTGAGTCAGTCCAATTAAAGGCTGCACTGAAAGTATTGACCCATCCTTTCAGACAACTAATCACCTGGATTCCACCATTTTTAGCCATATGAAGGTTCAGTATTATTTTGTAGTATTTTTGTGATAGGGCTTAATTTTTAGTTTGGTAGTACCAAACAAATACCCACCTGATACCAACACGTGTAATGGTTCCCCCACATGGCAGTTGGAATGTAAGTTAGTTCCATATTACACTAACTCCAACAGAAGTGTATGGGCATGATTTAGAGTTTGGTAGAAATGTAAAATACAGAAAATGTAACAAATCCTTCCTTGGAAGATTCTCAGCTGCAATCAATCAATCAATCAATCAATCAATCAATCAATGCATTTGTAGAGCGCACTACTCACCCGTGAGGGTCTCATGGCGCTAAGGGGGGGGGGGGGGAGGAGTGCTGCTACTGCTCGAACAGCCAGGTCTTGAGAAGTCTTCTGAAGGTTAGTAGGTCATGGGTCTGTCGCAGGTGGATGGGGAGGGTGTTCCATGTCTTGGCGGCGAGGTAGGAGAAAGATCTGCCGCCGGTGGTCGTTCGGTGGATGCGTGGAACGGTGGCGAGGGCGAGGTCGGCGGAGCAAAGCTGGCGGTTCGGGGTGTAGAAGGTGAGTCGTTTGTTGAGGTATGCTGGTCCGGCATTGTGGAGTGCTTTGTGAGCGTGGGTGAGGAGCTTGAAGGTGATCCTCTTGTTGACGGGGAGCCAGTGCAGGTCTCTCAGGTGGGCAGTGATGTGGCTGTGGCGGGGGATGTTGAGGATGAGGCGTGCGGAGGCGTTCTGTATGCTGCAGAGAATATTCTTCTGGATGGGCATACTATATTAGAGGTAATTCTGCAAGGTGACTGTCCACTAGTGGGCACTCTTTCAACACACAACTTACATTATCTCCACAAATATGAGGGTATTCCATTGCCACCCAACTCTAATTCAGGCCTCCTAATAAGCACCAAGTGGAGGGGGTAAAGCGGAAAGCAGGCTACTTCTGTTCGATGGCCCTTCCCCGTCCAAATACAGCGGTGTTATAAGTATTCTGAAAGAGTGTTTAATACCATTAAAAAAGAGTTCCTCCCTTATTGGATTGCAATAAGATATACCATTCCATTGTAAAATTAAATCTCAAATAAATAATCGTCAATAGCAGTGGTTTGAACTGTATAGAGAATTTACTGTCCTGAAGAAAGTGCTAAAAATGGAAAAGCTGCCGAAACGCTATTGGGTAAGTGATGTATGAGTGCTTGGTAGAAGAGTCGATTTATAGAGCATCTTGGTAGCCAAATAAGAGCAAATTGTGAGCTCCTTTCTTCTGGGTTTTATTTATTGTTGGCATTTTAATTACTTTTGTAATTAACGATTTTTTTTAATTTTATGTGTTTCTTGTTGATATCCTGAAGATGGTTTTTCATCCATGTTAATTTTGATGTTATAAAGTTGAAATGTAAAGTTTTTCCTAAAGGTAACAGAACAGCGGTGGTGGTCGTGGTGACAGAAATAAAGCAGGTATCAAGTTTAATTATAGTATTGGTGACCCCCATTCTATTTTGTTTATAGTGGTTCCTATTTCTTTATAGTATAGAGAATCTAAGAATTTCCATTGTTCTGTACTTGAATGGGCATCACTAGCCTCTTGGATTGCAGTTGTCTCTGGTGGGGTGTATGGGGTTCAATTGTCAAATCTACAGAAAACAGGGTTTGTATATGGGCCTGTAATTTTTTGACTTTCACCTCTTCGAAGTATTTTATGAGGCTGATGGGGTAAATGATTGTTTGAAACTTGAATAGTTCTTTAAAATGTGGTAGCTTGAGAGAATATGGTTGTTTTTTAGAGCAGCGTAGAGTGAGAGTGATGGGTTTACTCTGCTGAGTGTGAGGGTGAAGATGAGTGCTTCACGTGGAATGGTGTTAATGTTGGTTGGTGGTGTAATGGTGTGCCTCTAGCAGCTAGCTTCAAGAATTGCCACTTTGTCTGAGCAGTTTAAGAAAGTCAGAGGAATTAAAATTAGCTTGGTAGGGGATAGGGTGGCTTCTGGGGTTGCTTGGAGACAGACGTTTGGGCTCAATGCTATTTGGTAGGGTTGATTTTGGGGAGGACACTTGGTTGACAGATGCTGATGTCTCCAGTTTCTGTGGTAGGGGAGTATTAGACATGGAGTTGGCTATAGTACTGAAGAGGCCTTGTTTTTGTTAGTGGTTCTTTATATGGTGTTAGGTATTGTTGGGCCTCACTGATGCAGTACAACAAGGCTGAAACGTGTCGGCGATTGCTGTTTGTGATCCTGTGCAAATGGGAGTAGTGTAGAAGTTCCAATACTTCCTTTTGCTGTAGGGTTGAGTCTGATTGGTGTATGGTTGGTCCCTGTCTGCAGTGGCCCAGTGAGCACAAAATGAAGGGCTGGAGAGCAAACCAGCCTTTTAAGTAAAGCATTCCATTCATCATTTTTTTTTGTCTCAGAGATGCTGTAGGTGTGACAGGTTTCACTTCCCTGATGAGGCACAGCAAGGCTGGTGACTTCTTCGATTCCTGGGCACAGAGTACCTGACAGGACAGTTTTGGCTGGATGCCCCTAACTGGTGGGGCTAAGCCTGTTTTGCATATGGTTTCTCTCTGTCTACAGTGGCAGAGTGAGCATAAAATGGCAGACAGGAATGCGATACAGAGGGGCAGATTTACAAGAAAGTGACGCATCTGTACAGATGCGTCACTTTCCCTGCGCCACCCTTAGAAATCCTTGCACCACCATAGATGCGCCGTATTTACAATATGGCGTACTGTGGCGCAAGGATTGACAGAAGCGTCAGAAATTCTGACGCATCTGTTGGCGGATAAGTCACGCATTGCTGGAGTCGTGTCGCAAGCATGACGCAACTCCAGCAATGCGTGTTGAGGCCTATTCCCACTACACTGCGTCACTACTTACGCCTGCTTCAAGCAGGCGTAAGGTTTTGACGCAGTGGCGTCCTAAAAGTGGCGCAGTGAAATCTTGTAGATTTCACTGCGTCACTTTTACGAGGCCTTCCTGCGTGGGAACGCCCACCCTGCATACATTATACCTGACGCAGGTATAATGTGACGCAGGGCTTTACAACGTGACGCATCTCCCTAGATGCGTCACGTAAATAGGCCGCATTTTTTGCGCCACCATTGCGTCAAAAAAAGTGACGCAATGGCGGCGCAAGAAGGCGCAAGGGGCTTGTAAATCTGCCCCAGAGTATTTAGCAGTCGTTTTGATTACTTCAGTCATTCCGTTCACCACTTTCTTATTTTTATCAATTATTTAGTTCAGCTAATTATTTTCATGAGAATGTATACAGATTTTTCTTAGTCCTGTGACTTGTAAATATTCATAATAGACAGACAGTGAAAACAAATATGGCGGACAAAACCCAGATGATTATAACAGCGAGGGATTGTTTCTTTAACTGAATTATTAAAAAGTAAAATCAGGGAAACCCCAAGCTCACCACAATGTGCGAAATTGCTATCAGCATCAAGTAGTTTATTCAGACATCCCGGAGAGCAGGAAAAACAAGATTTTATTGGTGTATATTAGAATCCAGAAAATTGACAGCAAAGTTTCTGTTTTTGCTATAATAATTGAGGCGTGAAACAATGCGTCACCAGCCAGTTAATTCCTGCGCTGGTGAGAGGTGACGTACACAGTTACGTTCTGCCTTGTGAAGGTCCGAATGGTGTGCTGGTGTGCAGGAATTCTTCTTTTATGCTGGTTTTCTGAAATTCCTGACTTTTCCAGGACTCTGGCCCTAACATCTTTCAGTGTTCCATGGAAAGCGCCTTGCTGCGAGGGGGTGTCTTATCTCACACCCCGGGCACATCTGTCTAGACAGGTCTGCGCCTGGACACCTAACATTCCAAGGGCTTTTCTCACTGTCTGACATTTCAAGCCGTCCAGCATAATCTCAAGTTCAAAAGAGCAAACACCCCAGAGGGGCAGAAGTGGGACATTCCTCGCTCGATCATGTCTGTTGGACTAGACTATGAAGTATGTGCCGGAGGGGAGAGGGAGCCAGACACACAAGTAATGTGTTGAAAGGGTGACTCATGTTTGTTGGCCCTTGGTGTTTACAATTCTGGGCTTTGTTTTTAACCAACTATTGTTATCTAATACCATGAGCCAATTCATTAAAAAGTTACTGAAGACTACAACTCCCAGCATGCCTTGTTTTGAAGCGGTAAACATTGTTTCCCACTGACATAGAGACATCTGGTCACCCTTTATGTCTTTAAATCACAAACACAACGACGACGAACATTTCGATTTCTTTTTTCAATAAGGTTACCAGATGGCTTCATTTCACTCGATCCAGCTTTCGTAGCCCTGCGGTTTATTTTTTACATCGCACTGTTTTCAGGTGCGTTATGAATGGTTTCATCTGAACTGAATCAAGAGTATATCTCCCAGAATGCATTGATTTGTTTTTTAACTGAACGCATAGGACTATAAGCGAAGTTAACTAGTCCAATGATGTCACGTAGTAACCCTAATTTAAGTTGAAGATGGGGTGTAACATAGAAATAGAATAAGTGCGTAGGAGGATTGTAGAGAGGGCAGTAAAAGAGGCATTTTACGGTCATTGAAGGGAAGGTATGAAAAGGCTGCCATAAAGTTATCCGCCAGAAGTGGGAGCCAGATAGCTGTTATTAACAACAAAGGATAGCTCCCTGTGGATAAGGGGGGGTGAAGGATGGAATGAGATTGAATGACTAAGAGAAAAAATGTCACTCGCCTAAAGTGACAAAAATCTGCTTTGAATCTACTGCGCCATTGAGTTTAAGAAAACCCCACATTGTACACCCCCTGGCTCCTCCCCTGATTATGGAACACTTGATATCTGTCAAGAAAGGCTAGGTAAACAAACCATGATTATTGTGTCCAGGAAGCCATATTTTTTGTAACAATATAACATGATGTCTGTTAATTGGTTAACCAATCGTCATCCTTCAACGTACAAATCTACCTATCCGCGATCAAGGATAAGACAATGAACGCACGCATAGGCTTGTCATCACCAGGGAGTTCACTTTTATGAAGTTATGGGCTAGACAAATGTGAGACGGGCAAACTGTACCTACTAAAGTAACAGCCCTGCATGTATGATCCGCGTGGTGGCTGAGTTGTGAGCCACTGCGGGAAACCACTGTGGCCATAATAGAGGTGGTTTTCTCTGTCTGGGAGGTGGGTGGAATGCACAAACCTTCCTCCAAGACAGCCTCTCCAATAAAAACACGTGCTGTGATGATTTAGGGCCTTATCTAGAGTTTGACGGCGGGACCAACACGTTAGGTGATGTATATCCTATCCCCAATATTAGAAGTGCTACAGGGTATAATGCAATAGCACAGTATTTCAAGGCTCCCTCAGGGAGGTGATTGGGTTTAAAATCAGAACTCAGTAATACACAGAATAACACTCAATACATCATTGTCCAGTCTTCAAAATTAAAATAACTTTAATAGACACAAAGCTAAAAACAGCATAGGAAAAACACACATGCACACACACACACACACACACACTCTCTCTCTCTTTCTCTCTCTGTCTCTCTCTCTCTCCTGCCCTCAGGCACATAAAACAGACACTGACACTCAAGGCAGATACTCCAGGCCTTTACATGAATTAGACCCTGGCAGCTCTGAACAGGCTCCTTCTGATCCTGGACATCTGTGTTCTTCTCCTAATAGAGGGCTCCAAGCACCAACACTGCCTTTCAGGGGCTTCTTGATTCCCAGACTGTGCGTATTTATCTCTGCACTCTCCATATCTCCTACCTGCACAAGCGTGCTTCTCCTTTTCTAGGTGGTGAGCTCCTTCAGGGTGAATCTTTTCAAAGCAAGTTTGGCTTCTTCCCTCAAGTGAGATGAAGCTTCTCCTGCAGGATTAGGACCCAATGCCTTGGTCACCAGACAGCTGGGCTGATGACTCTACAAGGCAGGGTTCCTCCTGTGCGATTCAGTCTAGTAATCCCTTTTCCCAGCTGACAGTTCCTCCTTTCTCCAGGCAGCCTACGAGTCTACTGTGAAAGGTCCTGTCTGATTAACCCCTAGGTAAGGAAGCCAGCATTTGGAGATCTTGTCTCTGCGCCTCAACTACACTGCAGTGTGGGTCCTCACTCTGGTCAGTGAGAATACTGGCATGCCAATGTGGGCTTCTAGCCAGTATTCAACAGCAATGTGTATCCCCCTGGTACACATCTGGGACTGTTTTCAGGCAGTCCCTGAATTTGTATATCTTTCCCAGACTGGCCAAGCTGCAATTTGTGTCTCCTGGTGTCAGAAGGGAGGGGTGGGTGGGCATGGGCAAGGGAGACTGAGAACTCCAAAACAAAGACACACAAGAGGGAGAGGCTTCCTATCTCAGCTATCTGTCTGTCTGTTAAGGGTAACACCTCCAGGGAAGTATGGAGCAGGAAAGGGGCAGGACCTGTTCGTATCCATCAAAGGTGCATGTGCCTCCCCCCTTCCTTTCAGGGAAGCCCAGTCCACTTCAAAGGGCCTCAGGAATGTCCCTTCAATCTAGATCCCTGTCAGACAGGCTTGCAAATAAAGCCCAGGCAGTTAACCAATGCGTCCCCGCAGGCTCATCACTTAGCCTGACTCTCTTTAATGTTTTCATGTCCCCCTTGGCTTCTGTTGTCGAGTTGTTTGGATGTAAAATCATTTCATATGCTGAAAACACACAGCTGCTGTTTGCCTTTGAGGGTTCTCCAGCATTTATTGCAGCATCTTTCAGACTGCATGCACGCAGTCTTTTATTGGATGGAGAGTAGCCAACTTAAATGCAACGCAGAGAAAACAGAAATTATTCAATTTGGGTCACATATGTCCAACTGGTGGGAAGACCTTTGGGCCCCTGCATTGCCAGTTCCGCCCCCTCCATCTCTGGGGGTTAAAAACCTAGAGGTAAAGCTGGATAACACCCACCCCATGATGTCGCAGATCTCTGTGGTGACAGGCTAATGCTCAGCGTTGCTCCGCACTATCAAGAAATTCCTCCCCCTCCTGCCTTTGGAGGCAAGAAGAGTGGTGATCCATACTTTGATCACCTTGCATCTGTGAGAAGTTGGCCTGGTATATGCTGTCCACGAATTAAAGTGGTTACCTTGCACCAGTCCAAACGACCCTTATTGATGATTAGGTTAAAGACAACCTTTATTGAAAGCTATCCTAGTGGTAGCTATGGAGACCGGCCTTCAGGCTAAGTCTCGAAGGAATGTAAAGCAGCCTGTTTTACCAGATCATAACCTCCTGAATGACCAAATGAAAGGAGAACCACACAAAGAATATATAAAATATATGTATTTATTACTATACACTCTCTACTAACCTCTTTATGAGATTAGAGAACAAAGCACACAATATTAAATCACTAGAACGACAGTAAATAGCACAATACACATTAGGCTCCAGGGGGAGACCAAACCATATACTAAGAAAATGGTATAACAACCACGACTTGACTAGACACAGTGCCTAGAGCACGTAGAATCGCTGGGACCCCAAGGAACCACCCAAGGTAGTGACCCAGGGGACCCACGGAGGACGGGTGCAGTGTGTGAACACAGGCGCGAGCTCCGTACAACTCTATGGGAAAGTCGCGGTTGGAAATTTAAAGATTAAGGACACTTCGGAGAGGACTTTAAGCAAACCCAGCTAAACATAGAAGGTTCTAAGGCCAGCACCCTTGAGAGTACCGAGGTACCCGTGTTACCTATCCCAGCGGAGCCGGGTGCATAGGGGTCAAGTGGTGTCGGAAACCCTCGTCGTTTTCAATGGCGTGATGCGAAAAAGTACTGCTGCCGTGGAGAAGAAAAGTGTCCGTTGTGATCCAAGCCTGGATCAGAGATGAGAAGAACCTGAAAGCAGAGAGGACAAAGTCTGGGTCACTTCACGTGACCAGGAGCGGAGCAATCGAATGCCCACCGATGTCGGGTGCTTCAGGTGAGAAGAGGTGAAGCTTGACTCTGCAGCCACGGGGACCAGGAGACGTCGATGATGACCAAAGTCTGGAGGCGAGCTGTCCCACAAAAGATGTCGAGTGCTGGGGGGTCAGTGTTCGTATTGAACACCAACAAGCTTTGGCAACTGCAACCCACGCGGTCAGAGGAAAGATGCTTCTGTGAGGACCAGCAAGGTCCTGGGGACTCTCCAAGCTATGGAGAGTCAGGGCACATCTGGAGCAACCAGGAAAGCCCACTGAAAGTCAAAGTTACCTTCACAGGGACCCACAGGCTAACGGACCAGGGATCATGAAGGGACCTCGAGCTGAATCACTAAATACCAGCCCACGGAACACTCGTGGAGTGTAGACCAGAAATCTTCAGTGGAATTACTGCTCGGGGTCAGGACTACAAGTAGCCCAAAGCACAGCATCAGGGGTTGCCGAAAAGCATATGCTGCTGCAAATGTACACGGTACCCAGGGGTACAGGTTCCACGGTCCCCACGAGGGATACAGCCCTCAGAATTGCTGAGAGCGCAGATCAACCTCAGAGACCTTGGGAACCCACCTCCTGTGTTGCAGAAATCTTCGGAGTCCTTCAGGATCTGTGTAGATGCAAACCGGTCAGATGCATTTAGGTGCCTGCTCAGCAGGGTAGTAACTCCTTTACTCCAAGGGAGATTCTTCAGTCATCCAGCGTCGTGCAGATAGTCGAAGTACTTGGTTTCTGTAGCAGAGTTTAGTCCAGGTAATATCTAAAGTCCTGTAGTCAGGGGTTCCTACTTTATACCCAAGGAAGGGGTGGGACAAACTCTGGGGACCCACCTATGGGAGGGTCAGGACAGAGGGGTGGCTACACCCATGTCCTTTGTCCAGTTTTGTGCCAGAGCAGGAGCAAATGGCTCCTGCAACCGGTTTGAGCTGGACTATGCACAGGGACACCAAATGTGCCCCCAGTGCAGACATCAAAGCACTCTAAGAGTGCACCCACCCAGCCCCAATACACTAAAGCCTGTCTCCCTGTGACAGGAAACCTATTGTCAAACCTTCCCCTGCCGGAGTTTCGTCCAGCAGCAGGAGGGCAGACTCGTGTCTGTGGCTGGCAGCATCAATTTTGTGATGCCAGGGTCAAGAAAGCTGGTACCGGGTGTACCGGTGTTGTCATATTTCTCCCTCTAGAAGGGTGGAATCATACCTCCCACACCAGTTACTGGTGTGGAGGTATGATTCCAAGGTGTTTGACACCAAACACGTCATTTTTCCATGCAGCCGTTTTAAAGTTAGCATTTACCGCAATGTTATAATGCACTTAAGTATATATGGTTGGCTGCATCACAAACAACCCCGGAATATAGGTTCCGAAGGCTGCAGAGGGGCTCTGCTCATGCATGGGCACCCTCTCACATAAAACCCAGCACCCTGCCTTCAGGATTGGTAAGGCCTGCCATAGGGGTGACTGATAGGTTTATATGTGCAGTGATTAGGATAGATATAGTGAACCTATATCTAAGTAAGGGGTGCATGCACCACCTTACACAGGCTGCTGTAGCAGACCTGTTGTGTCATTTTAAATGGTCTCTCAGGGGTGGCATAATACATGCTGCTGCCCCTGGGAGGCCTCTGGGGTACCTAGGCCCTGGGTACATAGTATACCATATACTAGGGACTTATAAGGGTACCCCAGAACCCAATCTGGAGTGTACCTAAAGTACTTGTAATCAATTTAGAGGAGAAAGCAGATAGGCTGAATAGCAGGATCCCAGTCAGACTAAGTCGAAAACCAGCAAAACACCAGGAAAAAAGTAACCATGCAGTCAGATTCCTACCTTCCTACAGCATCTGGTCAACGCGGATGCCCTGTATTTAGTAGCAGTGGAAGCTCCGGTGAATCCCCTACAGGTGTTCCAAAATGCGGAGGCCAGGCTACTTCTACGTTTGCCGAGACGTTCTTCCACTGCAGCAGCATTAAAAGTTCTGCATTGGGTGCCCGTTGAGAAACGGATCTTGTTCAGAGCTTTAGCTTTGGTTCACAGGGCTGTGCCTCTCACCAGCCCTGGTTACTTAGCGAAGAGATTCGTCCAGTATATTGCCTTCGGCGCACTGCGTTCTGCTACACTTCTGGCTGTCCCGCGCTTCAAGCGTGCTCAAAGGGGCGATAAAGCTTTCTCCTTCCAAGCTGCTAAGGCTTGGAATGAACTCCCTTATGAACTGCGCCTGTCCTCTTCCGAGCTCACATTCTGAAAAAAATGTAGACTTGGCTCTTTACTGCGAGGCAATAAGCTCTTTGATGGTGGTTGTCTACCTTGGGCTTAACCTGTTACTCCTCGAAGAAGCCACAGCTATACAAATCTGTTATTCATTCATTCAATCATAATATAAAGGTTAGGTATAGTACCAAGGTTTCAACAGTCGGCCTTTACTGGCTCATTTACACCAGCTTTCAAATCCAGATAGAAATGTTCTCTGGAGCTCAACTGCCTCTTCACAAGTCAACTTTTTCACCCATTGAATTGAAAATGATGATGTTCATATGTACATAGAAGATAATTGGAAGGTGGTTGTGGCTTTCTCACTACATTCCCAATATTTTTGTTCCTAAAAAAGATGTGTTTTAACCTTGCAATGACTAGACAAAGCTAATGTGAAGTGCAAAATAATTTGTAGGAGCAACTTAGAACCACTACTATGTTTACTAATTTGGATAATGAGAGGCTATAAACTGATTTGCATTTATTATTAGGGTCAGATGGAGAAATGTTTCTCATTTAAACTCTGCACCTGCATGCGGAATCTGAGAAAACGTCCAAATACATTAGTTTATAAATCACCTGCATGTGGTTTGTTTTCCTTACAGAAGCATTAGCCCTGTCCTTCCTCCATCAGAGAACTTCCACAAGTCTGGAGGAGAATATCTCATGTGGTATCTAATGTGAACTTTTATTTTCACAATATTGGTCACCAAAAACAGAAAAAGTTCTAGAACAATCATAGGGTAACTATAGATAAATAAAAAGGGAAGCTGGAGACCAGGAATGCTGTTTGAATGTCTTAATTGCCAGGATTTGGAAGGATTGGGGATGTAGCACTCAAAACCCCCTTGCACTGAGATTATTCTGAGAAAGCAAAGGCCGTCGGTGGTTATTTAGTGTCAGTGCAACCTGGTGAAATGCTTTTTGCCTTTCAAGAATGCACTATGATTTGGCGCCCAACAAGAAAACTACAGTTCCCAGGAATCCTTGCACTCTCATGTTGTTCAAAGATGGTGCTGGCTATTTTGGATCATCATTAGGTATGACTTTCCTCAGACTGAATTTGTGTCTTTTTCTGTTTGGAGAATTTGTGATATCTTCATTTCTTTGCCAAGTACTCTCTCCTCAGTTTTATGTCCTCTGCTGCTCAGCCAGTGTGAGTGTGATGTAATAGAATGCTGATATGTGCCTGGTGGAGTGAAAGTTAGTTGGAGTGCGTAGGCTGAACAGAAAGGATGCTGCTCCTGGTGGGGCATTCCTGATCCCTTCTTACCATCTTATACCTGAAACCTATGACTCTTATTCTAAAGAAAAAAATATCCTGTTTCACCTGTACTACTGCTTACCCTGCTTCTTCATTTACCACAGAGCTATTGTCAGGAGAGTCAACAGACGGACAATTTTGTTTCTCAGAAAATTATTCAGTCATCATGTTGTGTTAGGGGCACAGTTTCCTTTAAGGCACAGCCCTGTGTGGGAACCCATGTTCTTGCTTGATGTCTGCCACTGGATTCAAGCTAGCCTGGCTGATGAGGGGTGTAACCCTGAAACCGGCCCCAGCATGCTCGTTTTTGGTCCAGGGAAGACCTGGCTTGGCAGTTCGGGTTGGACTGTTCCCATTAGGAACAGGGTCAAGACTAATTTGCATATGGTCTGAACTGGGGTGGTTAAGTGAGGGGTGAGTGTCTGAAAAGTTTCAGCACTCCGTCCATCATCTCCTTGTGTTTGCTTTGTTCTCTCTAAGTTGGCCCAGATGTAGGTCCCTTGCTCACTTTGCGACTGGATTCAAGCTAGCCCGGTTGATGAGGGGTGTTATCAAGAGACCGGACCCAGGATGCTTGTTTCCGGTCCAGGGAAGAACTGGCTTGGCAGTTCACGCTGGACTGTTCCCATCATTCTTTAGCTCACTTCGTCACCCCAGTTCAGACCCAGCGATATGCAATTCAGTCTAGATCCTGTTCCTACAGGACCAAGACTGATTTCTATATGGCTGGTGATGAAGTGAGCTAAAGAATGATGAGGGGTTCACCCCAGATCTAATAGTGACTGGGGGTGAGTATCTGAAAAGTTTCAGCGCTCCGTCCATCATCTCCTTGTGTTCGCTTTAAGCACCCCATAATGCCATGCGAGGGCTTTCTAAAAAAAAATCTGGTGGTGCCCCTAGAAGGGGCACGAGTCACCACCAAGCATATTATTAGTGTTGTGGAGGGCTGCAAGGAGTGCAGCAGCCCCTCAGCTACAGTAAAAAAAATTACTGTAAGTCTCCTGAGTCATTGGAAAAAGGTTTCAGTGATATTATAGGTAGGAATTGAAATAATATATTACTTTGCATTAATAAAAATCTTAGAAATTCACTGAAAAACAACAAATGTTAAAGGGCCATTATAGTGAAAATGTCAGTTAAAACATAACATTTTAAACTAACAAAACCACTGAAATTCTTCAGTTATAGTTATCTGCAAGTTATAGTTATCCTGTTAATTAAATTAGTTTCTTCATATTTTTGTATATGTTGTTTTGCATGTGGAATAGGGCAGCAATCCATTTCCTGACACTGGCGTCGCAGGTGGTAGACTAGTATTCTTTGATTTTTTAGGAATATATATGTATAAATATGGCTGTGCCAAGTACGAAAACCCTTCACTGCTATCACTGCTGTCACACAGACACATGCTACTGGAGTAAGACAGAGCTCACTAATCTAGCAAAAACAAATTTCATGTATTTGTAAGTCAAATTATATAGATCCTCATACTAATGATAGTCTATGTCTAAATAAGGTAACTGAGGCACAGGGAGGTAAATTAACATGACCAGGATCACACAATGTAATGAAGACGGGAATGCATGACTTACGATATCACAAATCAGTTATAAAAAGTGTGTATGTGTGGTGGTTAAATTGGAAATATTGGCATGTTGCATGAAAATGAAACACCTTGAAAAAAACAAAGAATGACAAGAGGTGTTTGGCAAAACAGTTAATTTATTTGAACAATGCATCTGGGAGAACAGTATAAGCATAGGGTGAATTTATTAATAAATATGCGATTTCTTCTTCAAACATAAGTGTTACATTCTTCATATTGACATCGACTTGCTCAATATTAACAATCCCCTCTATAGTTGAATTTTCTACTACACTATCTAACCCTTACTTCATGACAGTTACTTTATTGGGGGCCTGTTGTTCTTTATGCTCGCTTTTGACAATTACTACTTTCCTAGTTACTTGTGTTTTACCCAGTTTGAGGACTGTGTTTTTACAGCAGGAAATCCTCAATTGTACGAATCAACACAAAAACAAGAACACAATGAAAACTGGCAACAATGACGTGCAGAGACTGGAGATCCACCGGGGGTGCCAGGAGAACCATTAGAGAACCACTCCTGCTTGGGGCACCTCCCTCCTCACACATGTCTCTTTGTAAATGGTGCAGTGCTTGGATGGCAAGAGTCAATGTCTCACTGTCCATGTTCTTCCCTGGGATGAATGTGCAGAAGGATGCAAGGATCTTTGCATACACCCCTCTCTCAATTGCGGTCATTAAGTCTAACACATATTGATGCTGCATCACCATGAGGCGGATTGCTCTCAGTTCTTCCTTGATTGAATTAAGGCCAAGCTCAGTGATCAGCTGGATATCTTTAACCAGAGGGTGTTCGCTTTTGTCTGGAGAGTAAAGAAGGGTATAGACCCTTCGGCTAATCCTTGTGTCTCTGTAAACAGTCTACATCCTTCTAGAATCTCCTTGTACTGAGCCCAGCCAAAATCATCCACAGTTCTTTTTTCACGAGTGTGATGCAGCAAGGTAGTTTACTTCCTTAGCGGGTGCTGGTACGAATCCGACAGATTTTTTATGGGAATGACTCGGGTTGGAGTGTGCATGGTGACCAGGGAACAGAGTCCGCGCAATTCAGGGACGAGCTTAGTGTAGGCAAACTCGCTGCACTGCCAGTAAAAATCCATCAGCGTGGAGGTGCCCCATTGCATATCCAGAATGTGCATGATCATGTCGCAGTTCTCATTTGTGCCCAGTGGAAGTGTTACTTTACATCTGAAACACAAGGAATACAGTGAACGTTTCCGTACAATTAGGGGTTGCCCCTTCTCTTCTAGCCAAGTGTATCCACCCACCTCGGTATCCCAGAATTCCTGACATGGGGTGGTCATGCTCTCATTCAACCCTCCCCATGTGACTCCATCCCCTTTTTATCCTTGAGCTGGATGTCCCTAAACATGAATTCCATGTCAGGGTTCCACTTGTTAAAGAAGACTGCCCCAGAATCAGGAGCGGATGTGCTTGTGCATTGAGTTGTGGGTGTTGCTATCTCTAAGAATCTCTTCTCTGGGAAGTCTCGGGGGGGGGGGGTGGTGGTGCCCTTTCTGCGCATCCTGTCCAGCTCAGTTTCAATATCGCTAGGCATGGTAAAAAGGTATAGAGATGTTGGGTTGGTTTCGTATCAGGTCAGATTCACTACTGCCCTGTGCGGTTCTACTTTGCTGGGTTGGATTTTGGCACAAATTCTGCATAGGTATAAGTAAAGAAGGCATTTTGCTTTTTCCGGCGCTACCTCTTGGGACAAATAAAGTCTGTCTGCGCCTACTGAATGCGGTATCAATGAACAGCTGTAACACAACTGGATGATGTCTGGCCCCCTGCGGTCATGTGATAATACCACGTGTTGTGCAGGAAGGCACTGTGTGGTGCATGTGGGATGCTAGTGTTTGGTTTGGTGTAATTGTAAGTGACATGGGAGAGATCCCTGCGCAAGCACTGTGACAGTTTTTGAATGGATTCTATTTGGCCAGGCAGTTCTTTGGCAGTGAATAGGAGCGGCAGCACCCAAAATATACAGAGGGTACATAGAAATGTAATAATACATGACTTGTTATTGAACATTGCAGGTCTTGGTATGGATCCATAGGAGGTGTCTGTGGTACTCTGGTGACTGGGGTTTCCCTTTTGATAGTTCAATAAAAAGTTTGCGGAGCAGGCCATGGGGGGTGTGTCATGGAAGGTTTCAGTCGTACATTAGAGAGGTGAACCCACACATTTTTCCCCTCCACCTTGGGGTCGTTGGTGTTGCGAAGACCACCCGGTAAGGTCCCTCAAACTTGGCTTGTTTCCACTACCTCACAAAGTTACGAATGTAGACTTCTTGTCCTGGCTAGGGTGTTGGATATGGTAGCTTGGCGGTGGTGCACTTGGCGATTCGGTGGTTGACCTGCTTGAATAGGAACTTAGCGGTTTTGGTTAGTTCTGAGATGTACACACCTAATTAATCTCCCAGTGCTCGGGAGTTAGCCTCAGAGCTTAATTTGCTCTGAGTATATGGGATGGTTGTCCCCATCAATCTACCAGTCGCGATCTGGTGTGGTGTGAGATGGTGATCACTGCTAGGTGTGTTTCTTAGTCCAAATAAGGCTAGGGGCAGACAGTGGAGCCACTTTTCATTAAGGCTGGCGCAAATTTTGCTTATTTTGTTTTTTAACAGGCCATTGAGTCTCTCAACGGTGCTGTTGCTTTGGGAGTGGTACGCTGAGACTAATTTATGTGTTATTCCTAGAATGGTACAGATGTGGTAGAACATGGTGTTGATCAAATGCTTCCCATTGTCTGACCGGATAATGTTTGGTACCCCCCACTGGGGTATTACTTCCCTGTCCAGGAACGTTGCCGCTGCCTTAGCATTACAGTGCATCCTAGGGCCTGCTTCGATCCACCTAGAGTATGGGTAGACACCTAAAATCAGGTATCGATAGTTAGCACATTGATCAATCATGTCGATGAAGTTGATGTGTAATGCCTTAAAGAGCCCGGTTGATCTTGGAATTGCTGATGATATGACCTTGAGTGTAGGCTTGGACGAATATTATTGACAAATGGTGCATTCGTTTAGATACATTGTTACTGTCTCTGGGAGGTTGTGGAAGAACCTGTCGTTCTGAAGTTCAGCTATCATGTTTTCCTTTGCTGCATGTGCTGGTAGGTGTATTTGGGGCAATGATATGTTGACTAGACTCTGAGGCATGACTGGCTTTCCTGTGGGTGGGTGTCAGTATATGAGTTCATGTGTGGTCTGTGTTTAGTCCCTGACTTCCCATCGCACTTTCTTGTCAGGCAATGAAATTTCCTGCTTCTCCTTCAGATACAGCCCTTCTGTTTCTGTGTAAGGTATGTCCATAGGGTTTCGTCTCTGATGCCTGTTGCAAGGGCAGCACGTCTCCCCCACCGCTCCACAAGCTGCCCTCTTTGCAAACTGGTTAGCTAGTGCATTCCCGGTGATACAAAGTCCTGGCCCCCTGTATTAGCAGCTCATTTCACCACAGCCACGCATTTAGGCAGGGTAAATGCATCGATTAATAATTGCAGGCGGCCCCTGTGTATGACGGGTGTACTTTCTGATTTCAGAAAGCCTCGCCTTTTCCACCTTCCTATACTGGAATGCACTGTGATGGTGACATAGGCTGAGTCTGAGTAAATCGTTACTGTTTTCCCTGTGCTTTGGGTGAGGGCGACGATTAGTGCTGTCAGCTCTGCCTCCTGTGCTGAGTGGTGGGGTAGGAGAGTTAGCTATGCAGTTACATGTAGTGTTTGTGAGGGCTCGTGGCTACGAGCCATTACCACCGCCACCCCTGTGTGTCTCACCCCTGTCTCTTGGTCGATCACTGAAGACCCGTCTACACCACCGTTATTGACCAAAAATGCTTCCGAATTTACCCCTTATTTTCTCCACCCTCCATGTACCGGTTCCCAGAAACTTCCTGTAAAATCTCTTTAGATCTTATTAGAACATTGGAATGTGGATCACTCCAATTAATACAATGGAGTGCTCCGGGCTTCTATGGGCCGGTATAAGCCAGCACAGCAATATTCCAATGTTGTTTTTGTTCACAGCTAATGCTGTGAACAAAGGCTTCTCGGAGACCGAGGGGATTTAAACCCCCTCGGGCTCCGAGAAGCCTTTGCTTTTAGTAATTGGAACATTCTGCCCTCTAGGGGCGGAATGTTTTAAGAGCCTTAGAGCCCTCCAAGCGGGCTCTACCGGCCATTAAAGGCCCGCTCCCATGTTAGAGGCCCTCGCCTTCGGCTCGGGCCTTTAACGCTGGAGTGGGCCTTTAATGGCCGGTAGAGCCCGCTAGGTCAGGCTCTAAGGCTATATTAGAACACTGTAATGTTGGGAGCTCCACTGAAGATAATGGAGTAGCTCCAAGATCATAATGCCTGGTAGAAGCCTGGAGCTCCAACATTCCAAAGTTTGTCTTCATGTTTCTCCCTTTTTTAATTTAGAACATTCTACCATTAGTGGGTGGAATGTTCTAAAAGCCTTATAGCCCTTTGCCTCGGGCTACGCCAGTTGTTAAAGGGGCTCTTCTTCGTTATAGACCCTCGCTGTGGCTCAGACCTATAACTCAGATTCAGAGTCTTTAGCAACTGGTATAGCCCTCGGCAGCGGGCTATAAGGCTATTTATCATTTGATTAACGGTTATTATTCCTGTGTGCTTTAGCTAGTATTTTGTCACAGATGTCCTAATACCAAGAAAAACAAACTCTCTGTAATTTTCTAAGCAGTTTCAAACATTATTAGTACCTTGGAATGTTGAGAGCTCCATTGAAGGCAATGGAGTAGCTCCGAGGTTGTAATGGCTGGTAGAATCCCGGAGCATCAACATTCCAATGTTTGTCTTTTTGTTTCTCCCTTTTTAATCGAAAACATTCTACGCTTAGTGAGGGAAATGTTCTAATAATCTTATAGCCTCGGGCTATACTGGTTTTGAAAGGCCCTCTCAGGGCCTTTAACTACCGGTATAGCTCTAGGCGGCGGGCTATAAGGCTATATTCCTGCTCACTGTTCTTTAAATTAGAGGATAGTAATTATAAAAACCAACACCATAAATGTGTCTGTTTTAAAATCTGCCCATATTGTGCCACTTAATACAGTATTACTGACGAGCAACCCAAGTCAATTCCCTCTCTGCTGTTGTAATTGTTGGGCACCATACACCTAGGCATATGCTAATGTTTCAAGCTTGATTCCGCACACAGCTGAATAAAGCACACTCACAAACATTCTGTTGCTGCACACAGAGAAACATAGTTAGACAGGACATTGGTTGGGAGAGAAACATATTTTGAACTTTATTAATCATTTGATTATTGGTTCGGACTTTGAGAGATTTGTTGCACTTGAAGTCTGGGGTTTTTCTTGTGAAGGAATGGAAAGAATTTTCACCCAAAGATATTTACATATGATTATGTGAAAATACAATAGGTGTTTATCCAGGAGTACATACATGTATGTTGCTGGTGTTAGAAACCACAGCATATTGATGTTTGTTAATTACCTTACAAATAGAAAGAACTCGCTAAACTCCAGACAGTATGCATTCAAACAGATCGAGGTAGTTACCTTATCAATAGAAAAGGAGGGTAGTTAAACATTCAAGTGTGTTGTATTTTTTTTTTACTTCAGTTCTAAATATATTAGCTTCACTTCAAGGACTTAGAGAGTGGGTAATACAGAGATACTTTGAAGGTATATGATATAAACTTTTAGATTAAATATCTTCCTTTAAACAACAGATTACTAAAGATAACGAACGATCTGCCTTTAGATATTGACCTGCAGACGTCAGTGCCCAACATAGTGACAAGTCTCTGTTTTCTCTTTTCAAATTTGGATATGCTCCTTTATCTGCCGATTCACTCTTTCTACTAACCTATTCACCTTCGGAAAATAAAGCGCTCTTCTGAAATGATTTACAGATATCTAAGGTAGGAAATCCTACCTTCTCTCACAGGTAAATTTCATTCTATTGTCTCTGAATAATGTTTCAGGAATACCCTCACATAGGAACATCTCTCTTGGTGTGGATATTCTGCAAAATCCTAGTAGCTATCCAACATGCACAGTAATCTAGTAAAACTAGGATGCACCGATCCAGAAAACTAGTTAGCTTCATGGAACCAATGATATCCGAGAACAATATTTTCCATTGTTTGTCTGGTACCTCAACTGGCTAGTTACTAGATGCAGAACTGATACTTTTTAACTTTTAGATCAACAAACGAGTCCAATCCTGCCCACCAATATTGTGATCTAATTTGTCTTTGGTGAGACTACAATCCAAACTTTTATTTTTGTCCAGGTCAACAGTATTTTCCTGTAGTGAACTTGATGGAATAAATGTATCTGCCCAGAAAACTGTGCTGCCAACCACGCTCAATCAATTTCTAACTTCCCAAAAGCACTTCAACTCACTCTTTTTTGGCCACCCATGCAAGATCCTCTCCTGCATTTCCCCCACGACTTTTTTCCCTTTAATTGCACACATCCCACTCATCCGCCTGGAGTCCGCTCAGATGAACCACTAAAACAAGTAAACCACAATGTTCTTCTTCTCTGACTTTATCCAGTGGATCCTAGATATGCACTCAGCCACCAGAATACCAGACAAATACTCCATTCTGAAGTGAGGCTTAGGAGCCACTGGACTATCCTGGGGTAGTGTACTCAGACAACATAAAAAGATGATGGATGGAATGCTGAACATTGTCAAACATTAACCCTCAGTCACTGATTTGGGTTAAATCTATAGTTTCTTTGCTCACCATGCCACCCCGCAGTTTGGACCCAGCCATATGCAAATCAGTTTTGACCCTGCGCCCATTGGAACAGTCCAGCCCAAACTGCCAGGTCAGTCCTCCTTGGATCAGAAAACAAGCATCCTGGGATAGGTTTTCAGGTATCACTCCTCATCAGGCAGGCTAGCTTGAATCCAGTGGCATAGTGAGCATGGGGCCCACGTCTGGGCATACCCTTCCCACTTAGGGTGACTATAGCAACACAAAAAGATGATAGACGGAATGCTGAACATTGTCAAATATTCACCCCCAGTCACAGATATGGGTTAAATCCATTGTTTTTTTTGCTCAACATGCCAGCCCAGTTTGGACCCAAGCATATACAAATCAGTCTTGACCCTGATCCCCATGGCAACAGTCCAGCCTGAACTGCCAGGCCAGGTACTACCTGGACCAGAAAACAAGCACCCCAGGACTGGTTTCGGGTATCACCCCTCATCAGCCAGGCTAGTTTGAATCCAGTGGCATAGTGAGCACGGGACCCACATCGGGGCATACCCTTCCCACTGAGTGCGACAATCGCTGTAATTCTCACCTGTGGTTTCCACAGGGGTGAGATGCAAGTTTGGAAGCAAGGTCCCAACTTCCCTCAACCACCAAGAATGCCCAACCATGTCTAAGCAAGAAATGGTAAGATGGGGGAAGAGGGGAAACAAGGGAAGAGAAAATACATACATTCCATGGCGCACTCAGGGATGAATGATAAGGTACAGATTCTTTCTATGTGATTCCTGCATGAAACGAAAAGAACAAGAATGTTAGTGTATGTGTTTAATTCAATAAAACATACTCTTATTCTAAATGTTTTCACAGCTACTGCATTAACTACCTGCTTAATTCCCCTCTTCCACTTATGATGTAGTAGTGGTAGATGCAGGATTAGATTCCAATCTATGTAAGTAAGAGAAGGAAAATTAGGTGTTGATAGTAATCAGAGTGGAGGACATATAACAGAAGTGAGAAGCATATGTGAGCAAACCTAAAGTTGTTGTATAACAGGAATTTAGTGAAAGCCCAAAAAACATATGACCAGAAAAAGAAGAGAAAGAGGAATAGATTTCCAACTTGAATTGCTCCTCTAACCTGAACTAAAGAAATTACACAAAAATGTGCAGGGCTTGAAATATGGATTAGTTCTTTAACCTCAGGATTAAACTGATCCCCCTTTTTTGTATTTTATACAGCTTCAGCAGGAATACATAACAGCTTCAACAGGAATGCACAACAGAAAATGGAATCTCCAAACACCATGGGATAAATACTCAGATAAGTAAAAATTAATACTTTGCTAGCGCAGAGCGCGTTCCGCCTTAATTGTAAATGACGATTCTTTAAATGTCCTTTGTATTTGTTTTTTCCAGGTTCCAGAAGACTAGCCGAACATAACCATAGCAGCATGGAGAACAGGTTCTGGATCCGTGAGGGAAGAAGATCCGCCGCACTGCAGCCCGACGAAGACGCCAACCGTGACGTGTGGTGACCCTGAAAGTAGAAGGTAAGTGAAGGGCAGGGCGGAATACACGCTTGCGTCAACTAGAACTTGTAGTGCTTTTTTTTTTTACCATTCTTTTTATTCAAGATTCTGTAAGAATCTCATGTTCAGCCATACAGGTATTGCGATTAAGCAGTTACAATTCACTATATAATGTCTATCCTTCTGACTTATCGTGATTGTCAAAGTCCACTTGAGTCATATCACATTTAGGATTATCATTAGGTGCTCAGTGCAATTTGAAGGATCCAACATGTTCCTGTTGACTTCTCGTGGATCACAATTGTGCTATTCCAAATAAATAGCATAACGTTTAACCATACAATGGGGGAGGGGGAAGGGAAGTCCGAGGGGAAGGAGCGGGAAGGTGGGGGTCCTAGGACGCGCAGTCAGGTCTAACGGTCGTGTAAAGGGTCTCATTGTCCCTGCATGGCCAAGAAGGTAGTGGGCGGAGCAACATATCTGTCATCATTGAGGCGTGGAGGGGGCAGCCTTGCCAGTCGAGTGTGCACTTATGTACTATTGTAGGGGGCCCCAGAAGTCCCTAGGTCTGGATTGAGTGGGCATCAAGTCCCAGAATGCTGCAAGCTGCTCCTGGCAGAACGCTGCGTCTTTCAACCACATCGCTTTTTTGGGGGCCTTCTTCCTGCCCCATATCATGGCGATGCGTCTTTTGGCAAGCAGCAGGAGAATTACGCAGAGCCGTCTGTCCCCTGTTGGGATGTCCTTTACGTACCCCAGTAGCGCCGTCATGGGAGATCTGTCTATTGGTGTATCCGTCATCTCATCTATATCGTCAAACACATTCCCCCAATATGTGTGGATCTGGGGGCAGTCCCATGCTAAGTGCAGGGCTAAGGGGCCCTACAACTTAGGCAGCGCGCCTCCGATGCCAATCCGAGCCTCATGAGCCATGCGGGAGTTCTGTACATGCAGTGCAGAAAGTTGAAATGTATAAGGCACAGCCGGTAGTTCAGGGAGAGGGCACGCGCTTGTGCACAGCAATACATCCATTGTTCCTGTGTAATAGGTGTGCCCAACGCGGTTTCCCACTCCTGGCGGGCTCAGGTCTCACATACCGGGGCAGTGCTTTGCATGTCTGTATAGAGGCGCGTAATCAGCTTGTGTGGGAATGGGTTTTTTAAAAAACGCTCCAGAGTCTGGAATGTGTCCGGCGCCTCAGGGAAGGTTGGGTGATAGGCGCGCAACGCTGCTCATAGCTGAAAATATGTAATTTTCTCTAGCACTGTAAGTTCCTGCCCCTCCCGGATCTGGTGTGTGACAATGAAAGTGCCGCCTGGGTACACGTCTCCCATTTTTGTAAATTTCATCGTTTTGAGACGGGCACAGGGTCCGGCCTCCGCTAGAGAGGGCAGGCTCGGGTGCTTTATCAGGGGTACCAGAGGGGCGTGCATGATGTCAATTTGGGCCCTCCTTTTCAGGTTCTGCCAAGCCCTAACCGTACATCCCACAGCATCTATCTCTTTCCTGGGTCTGGGTCATGGTTGGTATAGGGTCATCGGAAGGGGGACCGGGTCCACTTGGTCGTGTTCCGGCGCTGTATGCGCCATGAACTGTGTTGGGTAGATCCAGTAATATGCAAATTGCGCCTGGGCCCACCAGTAGTACAACTCAAGGTCCGGTGCCCCAAGTCCTCCCTGCTCAAATGGGAGAGTGAGCACTTCCCAAGAGACCCGGGGCTGCCTGCCCACCCATGCCAAAGTGACCATGTTGGAACGCAGCCGTGAGGGGTAGCGGAATGTAAGTAAAGAGATGGCCACTCTTCCAGCTAGGGAGAGGGGAAGCGCTACCCATCTCTTTATGTGCTGCTCCAGCCAGTGTATAAACTTCTCATAATTGGAGCGCCAGAGTTCGGCCGGATCACGGCTGAGCCATATTCCCAGATATTTCACGGGTCTCGCGTCCACTGTGAAGGATACTCCGTCTGTGTCCGCGTTGTGGCCTCCGTGAGCGGGAATATCACTGATTTGGACCAGTTTATTACTATTCCAGCAAGGCCTCCAAATGTAGGAATTCCCGAATCAGCGGATCCAGATTGTTGTTGGGGTTCTTGACGTATAGTGTCACATCGTCCGCGTAGAGGGACACCAGCACAACACGTGGGGTGAATGCTAGTCCCCTTCGAGCATGGTGCTGCCGCAGCCTAGCCGCTAGTGGCTACATGGTTACGGCGAATAGCAGGGGCGACAGAGGGCACCCCTGACGTGTGCCGCGGGAGATCGGGAGGAGGGCAGTGATCACCCCATTTACCCTGATGCGTGCCGTGGGGAGAGAGTAAGCTGCAATATTAGATGAAGGAATTTTGGACTGAGGCCAATGCGTTTAAGCAGGGTAAAAAGATAGGGCCATTCGAGGGAATCGAATGCCTTTGTGGTGTCTAGGAGTATCGCGGCTGCCTGTAGCTGCGGGTCTATCTCCTGCATTGTGGCAAACAGGGTGCGTAGATTGTGGGCAGTGGACCTGCCTGGGACGAACCCACACTGGTCCAGGCGGAGTATCAAGGGCATCAGGGGAAGAAGGCGTACCACAATCAATTTTGCCAAAATCTTACTGTCCACGTTTATCATGGAGAGTGGGCGATATGAATCGCATTGTGATGGGTCCTTATTGGGCTTAAGTATTGTGATAATGAGAGCTTCCCGGAGCGATGGGGGGAGTGACCCGCACTCCACCGAGTCTTGGTACATGTCTATCAGCCGGGGAGCAAGTAGGTCAGCATACTCCGGGCCTGATTCACAGAACTAAATTACGTCAAAAACGAAAAGTTAGTACTTTTTGGTATTCACAGAATACACTTACTCATTTTGGTATTCACAGAATGAACTTACTCATTTCGGTATTCACAGAAGTTAGTAGTCGTAACTTTAGGACTCCTAAATGCCTTCTGTGAATACCGAAAGTCTTAAAGTTAGGATTTTCTCAGTTTAGGAGTAGTAAAGTTAGGAGTCTCTAACTTTACTACTCCTAAACTGAGAAAAATCCTAACTTTAAGACTTTCGGTATTCACAGAAGGCATTTAGGAGTCCTAACGTTACGACTACTAACTTCTGTGAATACCGAAATGAGTAAGTTCATTCTGTGAATACCAAAATGAGTAAGTGTATTCTGTGAATACCAAAAAGTACTAACTTTACGTTTTTGACGTAAGTTAGTTCTGTGAATCAGGCCCTCCTTGTAGAAGGCAGCAGATAGGCCGTCTAGGCCCAGCATTTTCCCCGCATGAAGGGAACAGAGCGCCGATCACCTCCGCTTCTGTAAAGGGTTCGTCCAGGTATGCTCTGTGACCCGCCTCGAGCCATAGCAGCTGCAAGGTATTGAGATATTCCTCCACCTCAGAGGTATTGGTCTGCAGCTGTGTCTGGTATAGGGAGGTGTAGAAGGAGACCATTTCCTCTTGTACCGCTTTTTGACCCATCACCACCTCACCGCCCGCTGAGCGCACTTCAGAGATATAGATATAGTTTGCTAGAGAAGAACTCTCTCTCTCGGGCTCCTATTTCTTGTTCCAGCCGCCGCAAATCCCCTCTTAGAGATCTGAGAACACCCGCCTCCTTCCCAATACACTCCCCTCTTATAGCAGTTTTGAAGGCCTCCCATAGGGTTGATGGGGACTCCACTGAGCCCTCGTTCCTGCAGAAGTAGTCAGTGATCGCCTGCCTGATGGATTCACGAAATACCTGATATCTCAGTGCTCCCGCTGGGAGCTTCCAGGAGAAGGCCCTGGTGGGGTAGTCTGGTATGTCCAGAGTGAGCAATATTGGGGCATGGTCAGAAAGGGTGCGGGGCAGATGCTGGGCCTCCGTCGCCCAGCCAGCTGCATCCCGGGGTATCAGCCAGTAGTCTATGCACGACCATGTGGGACCCGCTACGGTCATGCATGTGCTGCATGCCTCGTCAGGGTGTCTCTGACGCCAGATGTCTGTGAACTGCCCATCCTGCATTATCGTCTGGAGCTGCGCAGCCACGCGAGTGTGGGGGCGCCGGGAGTCCCCGGACCTGTCCTTGGGGTCATCCAATACTACATTGAAGTCTCCAACCATATAAAGGCCCCAGGGCCTATGGAGTCCACCACCCTCCAGACCTCCATGAAAAAAACGGGATCGTCCAGATTCAGCCCATAAAGAGAGATAAGCCTGACCGGGTGTCCCCCAAGTGTGCCAGCTAGCATAGCGTACCTGCCCTGTTTGTCCAGAAGTGAGACTCGAGTGTGCCAGTGGAGCCCCTTCCTAATGATAATGGCAACCCCCCGGGCGTTGTTTGAGTAGTGTGCTACATGCTTATCGCCGAACCACCCCGCTTGTAGGCGCCCCTGTGTGTGCTGGGTCAGGTGAAGCTCCTGAAGGAACCCAATGTCCACTTTATGCCTGTCAAGCTGCGCCGCCACAATCCTAGTTTTGCGCGCATCATTTAAGCCACGTATATTCCAGGAAATGCATTTGATTCTAAGCATGAGGCTTTGGGAGGCCAAGTGGCCGGTTTTACCGTTTGCTAAGCGCCATAGAGGAAGGGACGCACAGGGATGCGCAAGGGAAGACAGGGAAGGGGACACATTCGTTCATATACATGCAACCCTCAAAACAAACCCACCCCCCACCCACTCCAGCCCCCCAATTAGGCTGAGCATATTTCCCAGTGAAACTTTCCCAACAATAGAAAACCATAACACAGTAGCAGGGAATCATCCCTAGGGGGTAGAGATAGGAGCCCAACCCGACCGCCCGAAGTGGTCAAACAGCAGGATGCCAAGCAACTAGTGACACAGTCGCATTTAACAGTATAGAAACGGAGTTAGACATTTTGCAGCAATACAGTGTGCTCAGAAAGGATACGGGTAAAGAGCCCGGATACAGTACTTCATGCAGTTTGCATTAAGACAAAGTTCCACCAGCGCGGTTCCTCTAACTGGTGTGTGCAGCTCGTCGACTTGCTAGTCATTGTCGCTGATCCGGTCTCTTTCCTCCGGGTTAGCGCTGCGTCGATCGGGTCTTAGTGCGAGGCGCAGTTCTTTCACATGTCGTGCAGCCTTTTTTGGGTCAGTGAAAAAAGTTGTCTTTCCAGTGTGGAAGATCCGGAGCTTGGCGGGGTAGAGGAGTGAGTACTTGACCTCCAGTTGTTGAAGGGAGCACTTGATCGGATTGAAGTCCCTGCGGGATGTTTGGACCGCCATAGTGAAGTCGGGATGGAAAGAAATTGAATTTCCCTGGTACAATACACTTTGCAACTCCCTGGCAAGGCGGAGCACCGTGTCTCTGTCCCGATAAGTGAGAAGGCGTGCAATTATGGGTCTGGCGGCCGCTCCCACAGGTGGTCGTGGACCGAGGGAGCGATGAGCGTGCTCTACAATGTACCAGAGGATAGGGACTCTCCAAACACCGCACGTAGCATCTCCTCTATGTAGTCCTCCACTCGCGCCATGGCTTTAGATTCGGGTGCCCCCATGATTCTTAGGTTATTGCGGCGCGACCTTGCCTCCAAATCCTCATTCTTTTGTCGAATCAGCTCCAGCACCTTCTCCATCTTTAGGAGCTTTTCGCGCATGTCTGCTCCTTTGTCCTTAAGTGTGGAGGTGCGCTGCGCCACTTGCCCCAGCCGCTCTTCATGGTTCGTCACTTTTTCCTTGAGCTGGTCGAAGCGTTCAGAGAGCGAGTCGATTTTGCAGTCTATTGCAGTAAGGGATTGCTTTAGATCTCTAAACATTTTCCGTATATCATCCTCAGGAGGGGGAGCCTCAGATGTTTCCGGTGCTTGGTGGAAATCCTCTGTGGCCAGGGGGCTGCGTGGGGTCCTACGCAGTTCAAAAATGAGCTACGGCTGCTTGGCATCTGACTTCCCCATGCTTACAGTCTCGCCGTAGCAGGAGGCCCCCGGTCTATTGCGGCATCCTAGTTCAGTGGAATCGGTCTTGCCCCATGTATCGCTTGTCTCGTGATAGCCTTTGGTCTTGGTTACCTCCCCACTCGGGGGGCCCAGACTGTGTCTTCGCCAAGCTCTCTGGTGATTGTAGGGCTTGGGCGCCGGTGTTAGTGTTGGCAGCCTCCGCCTCAGGTATCCGCAGGGCTCCTGGCTCCTAATGTCTGTTCCTCACACAACTGTGAGGGAATGCGCGCTTCTGCGCACCTCTCCAGGCCACACCGCTGCCCAATCACGGACTGTATTATACAGCCGCCCAGGATTCAGGCGCAGCACAAAGGGCCCCCTCCGGCCCGCGTCCGCACTGAGAGTTGCCTACTGCTGGTGTCGTTATGTCTTACCGGCATGCACCCGATTCAGTGGTGTGGCCCCTCTGCGTTGCGGCAGGGCTGTTGGCTGGCAGACCCGCGTGTGTAGGCCAAGACTCCCCTAGATTAGGGCTCGAGTCGTATATTAGGCCATGCCCGCACCGGTAACAGCACGGCAGCGCAGCGCAGCCGGGGCGAGCAGCGCTGCTTTACCGGGGAGGTGGGAGGGGAGGAGGCAAAGAACGAAGAGGAGCCCCACCTCCCCGCGCCTCTTACTGGTCTGATAGTAGGCTTCCGCGGGGGTCCTCCAGGGCCCACCGCCAGGCAGGGACCGGAGGGCTCGGGCACACCACGATACACTCTCGGGGCAGGGTGCCGCCGCACACTGTCGTTTTCATCCTGCTTGGGGGGCCTCTGAAGCTCCCCTCCGCTGCTCACGTGGAGCGCTCCCAGGTGTGGCGTCCTTGCGCGCCCTGCCTCCGGTGAGCCCTTGAGCCTCGCAGCCCCACGTCGCCTCACAACTCAGCGTCTCAGCGGCTTTCACCCGAGATTTCAGGACAGTTCTATGCCGGTTAGCCTCCGAGGTACAGCACCAGCACTTTCTTGGCCCCAGGTCGACTGTGGGAGAGAATATCTGTTGGATTAATAATCCCGCGGTCGGAGCCGATCTAAGGAGCGGCCATCATGGATCGGGCTCTCTAGCCACCCCCACAACTTGTAGTGCTTTTCCACCCATACTGGCCAAATTTATGCTAGCACTGCTCCGCCCCCACTGCATACTCGACTGAGTGTGGAGCAGGCATGCCAATAGCAACACAAAAAGATGATGGACAGAATGCTAAACATTGTCAAACATTCACCCCCAGTCACAGATCTGGGTTAAATCCATCGTTTTTTGCTCACCATGCTACTCCAGTTTGGACCCAGCCATACGCAAATCAGTCGTGACCCTGCTTCCCATGGGAACAGTCTAGGCCGAACTGCCAGGCCATGTCCTCCGTGTTCTTTTTGTAGTATTATTCTCAGACCCCTTAGTGGTAAAGGAATGAGCAAGTAGTAATCATCAGTTTATATCACAAATGAGAAGCCCCAAACGAGGAATCTAATTTGTCTGGCAGTCCAGTATCATAGAAAAGCCTCTCGCTCTACTACAGAGTTAAATTCCGCTCCCTTCAAAATGCGAGATACAAAGGCCACAGTATGCTCTTTACCTCCTACCACCAGCATCAAGCATCGAGGTAGCTCCCAACACCTTGGTGATGGTAGCGTGGTCAGAATGGTTTGCCTACTCACATTAAAGTTCCCTGGGGATGAAGCTGTTGAAATGGCATCCTTAATCCATGCAAAGTCCTTTTGGCTCCACTCAAATTGCACTCCTGTTTTAATAACACATCCCTGGGTTTAACCGTATCTACAATTTTTTGACAAATTCATTGAGGGAAGAGGTCGGTTATGACGTTGTAGCTGCTGCCGTGGTTACATGAAGAAAGAAATGTGCCAATAAATAGCAACAGATACATTTACTGTCCTTGGTTAAGTCACAGGTCAGGGATTTGAGTGAGAGAGTGGCAGAGCCTAATGCACAAGGGCGCTGTGACGGGATTTTACTCTCCTAAGTGGAATTTATTTTCTCACACAGAGGTTCTGCCACTGTGGAGGGGTTTCAATATACACATATATATTTATGGGGGCAGGTCTGCGGGCGTTCCAAGGTGGGCTCACCTGCAAAGGTTGGAGGACACCAACTTCATATTCACAAACCCTTTTGTAGGCGGTTTTGCACCATGAATACATAGGTTTATTCTACAAAGGAGAGGAATACATTTGTTTCCACGAGAGGGAATACACCTAAAAATAATGGTGGTATGGCAGGAAAAGTACTCTGTTTCTGAACAAGAATAATATTTACGGGAATTCAATAACTCATCATACATGCCATCGGTCACTCATTCTTGCACTCATGCCTCTATTCATCAACAACGCACTCATTCTTTTTTCTTTGATTGCTTTGTTAATATTAGCACATTTCTTTTTTTCCCAGCCATCGCTAATATTCAAATTTAAGAAACACCTTTGTTGTTCAAATATGACCCATTAAATAAAATGCTTGATGCCCTCACAGAATATTAATTGGTTTTTTTTGTTTAATATTTTTATTGGTTTTAATGAAAGGCATGTACACAGTTTCAGTTAACATTCTGTACCACCACAGTAGAGAAATCAAATACCCACCTCTCCCACCCATCCCTCCTTCCATCCCATCCTACCCAGTGATACGCGGCAGTCATTGGCTTCCTCACGACTGCTCCACAGATACTTGTTTTATTTGCCAGTGTCTCAGACTAGGGTTCGTTGCTCGGACATCATCAGGTCCCTCAGGGTGGCCCTCTGTGTTAGCTGTTGTCCATTTTAACTAGATCTCTGTCTCAGTGGCCCATATCCCCAAATGTTGTTGTATTTATGGGGGCATCTCCTCCCCTGGTACACAGCCTTCTCCTATGTTCTACGTGTTTCCATACCCGCTATCAACTCCTGTAGTTGTGAGGTGAGGCTGCTGTTTCATTTTTGGGCAGTTTCCCTCTTTGCCACTATGTACCCCAGGTTAATCAGTAGTTTGTTATAAGTCCTTGCGTCCGATTCCGTCCATATACCTAACAGTGCAAAGGGGTCTCCAAGGTCTATTTCGACACCGGTGGCATCCATGAACCTGTGTGTCCCCCCCATTCCAGAACAAGGCAAGCCTGGGACATTCCCACAACTTATGCATAACGGTTCCTCACTGTCCACAGCGTCTAAGGCATAAGTCGTCGTGGAATCTACCAGTTTTGTGCAGGAGTGTTTGGGTATAATAAATCCTATGCGGGATGTTACACTTGATAAGGTGGAAGCCAGCCTTTATGGCCACCTCTCTTGGGAACTGTGAGGCATCCCTCCAGTCATCGTCAGTCAGCTCCCCTACATCCTTTTACTAGTGAGCCCGCAGTCGGGACAGGTACCCCTGCGTATTCCTCATTAGCGTGGCATATTTAAGAGAGATGGCTTTGGATGCCATTTGTCCATCTGGGAGTCAGGTTTCCAGGGGGAGAGTCCACCTTAATTTCTTCACCTATTGGGATTCTCGATTATAAGACATGTCGTATTTGCAAATATTTGAAAATCTACGTGGGGTGTGGCGCATATTCCATCTTTAAATGTTTAAACAGTACCATCCCATTTGCATCCCATTCGGAATCAGTCTGTAAAGGGATGGTAGTACCTCCCAGTATCAGAAACGCCATGTGTGGTATTACCACCCCTTATGTCCGGAAAACTCAGAATCAGTCTGTGAAGGCATAGTAATACCGCCCGGTATCAGAAACGCCATGTGTGGTATTACCACCCCTTATGTCTTATGTCCGGACAACTCAGAATCAGTCTGTGAAGGCATAGTAATACCGGCCGGTATCAGAAACACCATGTGCGGTATTACCACCCCTTATGTCTTATGTCTGGACAACTCAGAATCAGTCTGTGAAGGCATAGTAATACCTCCCAGTATCAGAAACGCCATGTGTGGTATTACCACCCCTTATGTCTTATGTCCGGACAACTCAGAATCAGTCTGTGAAGTCATAGTAATACCGCCCGGAATCAGAAACACCATGTGCGGTATTATGTCCGGACAACTCAGAATCAGTCTGTGAAGGCATAGCAATACCGCCCGGAATCAGAAACACCATGTGCAAAGGAACCCAAGGTCCAGTTCGTGTTTTCGCAGTGACCGGCAGCAGCAGCAACAGCCGAAGACGCGGAAGACGCCTCGCCGCTCCCGCTCCCGCTAGCGGCTACCAGCATCGCTCCTGCCTCAGCCCGCTTCAGTTTCGGTTCCCGCTTTCATTAGCGGACGGCGGGACCATGGACTGCAGACCGGATCACGGATTGCGGTGTTGCGGAGCTTGCGGTGGTAGCGGTGTGCAGCGGCCCTCCCTTGTGACTCCCGTGATTCCCCTGTGGCTTGTGGCCTGGGGAGTACGGTGGTAGCCAGACCATCCTCCCTCTTTGATCCCCACCTCCACCCTTAGCCCTTTGCCTTTACCCTCAGTTGCAGCTGCAGCAATTGCGAAGCTGTGAGCAGGGCGGTGGTGGAGGTGGGGTGAGGGGAGGAGAGCTGCTGTGCTGCAGTTGTGACCCGGCGGATGATTCTGGAGGCGAGAGACTGTGAGACACTGCGAGACGGCGAGACAGTGAGAGACTGCGGACACGTGGGACATGTGGGTACACAGAGGAGCGGTGGATCCAAGATATCCAGGGGGGCAATGGCGAAACAGTAAGTGGGAGCCAGCAAACTTAGGCGGAGCGAGTCCGGCTGATCTGGTGCGAGTCCGGTTGACGGTCCTCCAGTGTGTGTCCGCTGGGTCCTCGGTTGCAGAGGCGGTCTGTCTAGAACAAGCGCAGCCAGCAATTCAGCCCTGAGTGCCCCTGAGTGCCCCGTTAGCCCCTCCAGCCCACCCCAGTCCCCAGCCCGCCCACCATCCTTCATTAATCACCCGCAAGGTCCGCCTGTAAAGATCACCTGCAAAAAACAACAACGGTCATCAGTACCAGTTTTAATACTGTGACAAATACACAGGAAGGACAAGGAAAAGGACAAGGAAAAATTAGATACGGCGCAGCAGGAGTCGCTCACGCCAGGCCAGGCCGTCTTTCAAGGAATTTACAGCTATCCCGACTGCTTAGGGTTCCAGAAATCCGGCCACCCAAGAGTCATTAGGCAGGCAGGCCCATAAAAATAAAAAAGAAAACTAACAAATCAACAAATCAGCAACTAACAAACCACCAGGAGGAAAAAAAACGAGAAAAAAAAACGTAAAACAAGCAAACAATCAATAACAACAAAACCACAGCAAAAAACAAAAAAAAAACAAGGGTTCAAATCAATCCAATCAATTAATCTATTAACCAATCCTTACTTACTTTATTATTTCATCATTCAACTAACCAACCAACCAACCAACCTGGTCACTCGTCTAACCAATCATTAGAAATTACCAGGAAGTCGCGCAGCCCCTTATCAAAAAAAAAAATCCCCGAGATGAGATCAGGACGAGTAAGGAAAGCTCCATCAAGGTCCACCAAAAAAGGTGCAAAGAAAATGGACCTCTGCGAACATCTGGTAAAATCCCCGACGGCATCTACGCCGCTCCAAACACTTGCAAATTCAAGAACAGCCTCTGATCCAGGGCCTGTACATGCCCAACCAACTGCTGAAGAGCTAAAATTCAACTCTAAAGAATTATCAAAACCTACAAAAATCAAAGCATCATTAAGGGACTATTTTAGGACTTCAGTACCAGCGATAGCATGGAAGAAAGTAACCAGCCCTTCGGGCAAATCCCAGGTACCCCCCTCGCAGGTACCCCCCCCTGCAGCCACTGAGTTACTACCACATCAAATTATGGTTCGGCCACTGATTCACGGGGCCGCCGGAGGGCCCGATAACTCGACACAAACTAGCTCCTCACTAACAACAGAATTTCTCTGCAAAGGCGCCTTAGAAACCCTTGACGACAGCCAACTACAACAGGCTTCTTTTCAACTGCTAGTTCAGCATACAGCTCAACCAGAACAAGCTTCTCCCAATGTAATCACCCCCAAAGATGTCCACCTATCTACTTTCCAACCATTTTCAAACCCAAACCCAAGCCCGTTTTCTCCATCTGTTTTTAATTCTTTAATCAAATTTAAACCTGACCAGCAAACAAAGAGTCCTAAAGTCTTACTACCACAGGTCATGGCCTACCCGCAAGCTCTCTTCAGTATCCCAGACCAGCCAGAGTCGGAAAGTTTTCTAGCTAAGGTGGATCAAGGGGACCAAGTTGATCCAACGGTTATCCCAGAAGGGTCGAATAACAACATAATCCACAACTCTTTAGACTTATCGTTTTTTACCACTGAACACAATAAGTCTGTAGTGCAGGATAGATCTCCATCGACCAACCTTAACAACCTATGGTCCCAATTATTACAAACTTTCCAAACAACGTCAGCAGCACTAACATACCACTCGGACAAAATGGACCTGCAGGTACACCTACTAAACACACTTGCGGTGTATACCGCTGGGATCGACCAAAAACTGGAGGCGCTTAACGCTCTTATCACAAAAGCTCAATCCCAAACTCAACTGGTCCAATCAGTATGCTGCTGCTCTCCCATAATCGATTCCTTATCATCTTTGCCTCAATTTCTCTCAGCAGTTCTAACAGAAATAAAGAAGCCCCGAGTGTCCGAGTCATCAGTCCCCTCACCTCAGGCTCCGAGCCTGGCACAGGGTTCATCTCACCCGAAAGTCCAAACCAGACTCCCTTCTCCGCACTCCACGGAGTCAGCGGACGGCAAATCAATCCCTATTGAACCGTCCAACAATTATAACACGCATCGGCTGTCGAAACGGGAAAAGAAAAGACAACGAAAAAGCCGGAATAAACAAATAATAGAAATTAACACCTTAAATATGAGTAACCCTCCAATGAGTAACACAGAGCCTCCGGGAAAAGCACCCTCGACACCACTGTCGAAAGGAGAGCAGTCGAGCCTGCAATTAACATCGAATCAGTTGTCCCCACAGACAGAATCTCCACAACAGACCAGTCAACAGCCAGGGCTACCTCAAGCTATGGGGCACCCCCTGCAGCTATCAACTCAAGCAAAACCCGGCCTCAAACAACTAGCAGGGCAACAGAATCCTGCAATTTCCCAGATGCCAGCTCCAGAAGCTAGTTCCTCCCTTCTCCCTATTGCTGAGGACAACAAATTGCGTACACAGCGAATAGCCACAGAACCTGGTCGTAAGAACCGCATGAATTTAGCAAGCTGTCACAAGTTGGTGGCCACAAGCAAAAGTCCTCTTATCCCATCCCTAATCACCCATCATAGGGAATCGCCCCTTCTATCGCTCACCATATTCACATCGAAAAAGTTCATCAAAGAAAAATCAAAGCTAACAAAGCCGGTGATGACCAATGAGCTCTGTGAGCACCCAAGCAACACCCAAAGTGCCAAACTGCTGCTCATTCCAAAATATACCTCCAGAGGCCCCCACGACATCCTCAATCGAGGGAATATACTAAAACTCTTTAAATCATTACCAGACCTAAGTCACCTACAATCGAGAGATATAATCGCTATTGAATTCATCCCAACTACTGGATTTCAAACGGGGAAGCTACGCAAGTAACACTGGCAACCCCGGCAACCCGGGACCTGGTTCTGACGAAAACTGACCAATTTAAATCCTGGGGTATAACAACCATAATACCAAGCGCTCCGCGCTACCCTTCAATACTGGAAAACAATTAGGCCAGTACCTCCAGCTTTTCCTTGGCCCCCTTGTCAGTACTGAGGTCCGCGAGAAGCAGCTCACCAACAGTAATCCCAGAGCCTACAACCGATCAGCGAAACTTCGACGGAGCAGATTGGTTATGGCTGCCGGGGGCCCTATCCAGAAACCGGACCGATTGAACCACCACTAATCACGGTCTTACAATATGCTCCTGGAACATCAACGGATTTGGGCACGAAAAACAATCCGCCGCCACTCTGGACTTTTTAAAAGAACACAACATCCTCCTTTTACAGGAAACATGGGCAGGAGAAAGCATCCCAATAGTAGGCTACCTTGAGTTTATGACACCCGCTACCAGGCAGTCCAAGTTTGGTAGACCAAGTGGCGGTCTCTCGATCTACGTATCATCAAAACTATCTCAATGTATTGAACAGATTACATTTGAGGAGGATTGGCTCTCTGGAATTATTCTGGGAAGTTCTCTTACCGATCCTCTATATCTCTCCCTGCACCACTAAGAAAAAACCCCAAATGGATTGCTTGATCAATACCATCTGTAACTTATTTGGCAAGTACGGCAGCACACCCAGCATCATTTCAGGAGATTTTAATACCAACCTCTACTGCAATCTTGATGAAGACACAGGACTGGACTCCCCAAGAGTTCCCCCACACTTTGCATCTCAGTCAACTCCTGCTGGAAACAAACCTTCGACATTGGGCGAATACGTGGTATTGCAGTTCAGCAGCTTAGGATTTACCTTATTGATTGGGCGCCTCTCCACTGACATCCCGCCTGCATGGACCCGGTCAGACGGTAGAACCTTCTCGTTTCTGGATTTCACTCTAGGGAGTAGAGAAACACTGCCTCTGATCAAGAGCTAACAAATTGCACCACAAGGAGAGAGTGATCATTGGGCACAAATAATAACATTATCCACTACCACCCCATGCCATCAAGAACTTGCCCATACACACTCAGGCAGCTACACAGAGGACCTAAAGCGGATAAAGTGGTCAGACACCACGGCCCCTTCTCTGATGGAAAAAAGCAGAGCCTTATTACATCAATCCCTAGAGTCAAATATCCATGTCGTCGGTGGCTGGACTTCCCTTATAAACCATCTACTCAATGAACTGCCACTTAGGAGGGGCTCAAGAAAACAAATCCCTCAATTTCGCATCTCAAAAGCCACAAGGAAATTAAGAACTGTCAGAAACCGAGCACTTCGATTATCAAGAAAGAACCCGAGCAATAAAATCAACTTCAACAACTATAAACAAGCCCAAGCAGCTTTTAGAAACTCAATACGAAGGGAAAAACAAGCGGCCTCGGACCAATTCTGGCTGAAACTCATCTATGAAAGCAAAAACCCTAACTCGAAGCAATTTTGGTCCCTCGTAAATAGGAGCACACAAAGTACAACTGGGTACGGCAGTGCAAATATCAGTGAAGCCGTATGGAGTAAGTTTTTATCTCTCCATTTTGGGGACATCAACATAAAAGACGCATGCACCAAATCCCCCAGTACGGCTAACTTTATGATCTCACCCCCGGGACTGGAGAGCCCGAACCGAGCTCGCCCCGTAAAAATTCCACCTGAAGAACCAACGCATAAGGAATCAGCGAAAAAGAACGATATAACGCTAGAGCCCACGGTGACACCTGTTGATTTACAAAACAAGATCTCGCGCTTTATAACAAAAGCCAGAGCTGAAGGAGCCCCAAGCCCGAATGGTCTCCACCAGGCCATGTTTAAATCTGATGTCAACCTATGGTCAGAATACCTGACCCCCTTGTTTCTCTACTGCAGACTAAACAATACGGTGCCAGAGTCCTGGCGAGGAGCAATCATTCACCCAATCTACAAAAGTGGGAAGAGAAACTAGCCTAAAAATTACCGAATGATTGCACTTCTCGATGTGGAATCTAAGTATTATGCAAACATTCTATTGGAAGAGCTACAGGCCTGGGCCGAAATGACCGCGCGCCTCCCTTTTAATCAGACGGGCTTCGTGGCTAACTCCGGTACCACAACCAATCTGTTAACGTTAACCGTCCTGATGGAGAAAGCGACAGTCCAACAAACCCAGTTGCACTGTTGCTTCGTAGACTTTAAAGCGGCCTTCGACCGCGTGCCCAGGCGTCTGTTATAGCAGAAATTAAAATCGTGGGGCATACCTCTGCCTCTTCTTTACGCAATAGTCCAACTCCATACGGAAACATGGATAAGAATTAAGCTGGGTGAAGGCTCTCACGTCTCCAGGAAGATTCGAACTGAAACTGGCGTCAAACAAGGTTATGTGTTGGCCCCACTTCTTTTTAATTTGTTCATATCTGACCTATCTCCAGTACTCGACAGTGTAAATTGCCATCCTCCTCAATTAGATGGAACCTGCATTAGCAACTTGCTGTATGCCGATGACTTGGTGTTGTTAAGCCACACAAAAGTGGGTCTCCAGAGGTTACTGGACGAACTGCTACCCTATACGACAAGAAATTGCCTAGAACTGAACCTGTCAAAAACCAAAACAATATCTTTCGGGAAGCAAAAGAGGTCAACAGAAAGGTGGTATTTCAACGACACAAAGCTAGAACCAACTTCCAGTTATAAATATTTGGGCATCTTTCTCGATACCAGATGTACATTTACCAAGCATAAAGAAGCATTAAAAACCAAAGCCTTGTCGTTAGAAGCTGCTGCCGCAAAACTATCAAAAAAGCTACTTGGCCCGAGCCTAAATCCCATGCTGAAAGTGATGAAGGCTAAAGTAATTAATTCCTTGACGTATGGGCACAAGATCACTAAGAGCACAACCAGTTCATTAATAAACAAACTAACAACTAAAATCTTCAAACGAGCCTTCCGGTTGTCGAGATCTGCCTCGCCAGCCAAAGTGAGACTAGAACTGGGACTACAAGATCACCATGGAGTAGAGGCAGGCGCATTTATAAAACTGTGTCATAGACTGTGCCGTGCTCGGGAGGGTTCCCTGAAGGCTCGACTATGGCAGGAAATACAAAAAAATCAGACCAGCCAAAAGTATCGGCAACTCCTGGATCGCAGTTTACAGTTATTAGGAGTAAAAGACCTCTGGGAAACAAACCCCACCCACCCGGTGTTAAAGATTGCCTTTAAAAAAAATGTTAGACTGTGGTCCTTTCACTCGGACAGGGCAATACTGTCCAAAAGGAAACACGCTTGGGCAGTAATCTCCAATTTTAAACTGGGTGTTCAGCCGCACTATCTATAAAGCACATACGCACTTTATTGGAAACAAAAGTTTTTAGCCCTGAGGATGGGTGACTAGCCCTTTCTGAAGAACCTTCCCGAATGGCGCCGGCCAGGTAGCAGTATTGAATGCAGGTTGTGTGGCTATCATTCTGAAACAATGGAACACATCGTTTGTGTATGCCCTGCATTGCTCATAGCCAGACGGTCATTGCTGCGAGGCCAATGGATCAGGTTGGGAGTTCGATCTTGCTGCCAAGCAATAATGGCCGCTCTAAATCCTGACAACACCAAGTTAAACATTGGGCTTACGAAATTCGTCCGCAAAACGTCAAAACTACTGGAAGCCACAGCCACAACCAAACCCTCCTCATCTTAGCATGGCGGCCAAGTTAAAAGGCTCAACAATCGAATTAGAGACTACACCATCAGAAAACCAGAGGAGGTCCTCCAGCAGAACATTATTAGCCCATAATGATCCCCTTAATTTTTAGAAATTTAAAACCCACCGTTTTTAACATTTATTATTGCCATTTTTTATTGTTCGAACGAGTCGTGTTTTAAATTGTAAATGTTTTTTTTTAACCAATCAATAAAGAGTGTTATATAGATCCATGTGCTGTATTATGTCCGGAAAACTCAGAATCAGTCTGTGAAGGCATAGTAATACCGCCCGGAATCAGAAACACCATGTGCGATATTATGTCCGGACAACTCAGAATCAGTCTGTGAAGGCATAGTAATACCGCCCGGAATCAGAAACACCATGTGCGATATTATGTCCGGACAACTCAGAATCAGTCTGTGAAGGCATAGTAATACCGCCCGGAATCAGAAACACCATGTGCGGTATTATGTCCGGACAACTCAGAATCAGTCTGTGAAGGCATAGTAATACCGCCCGGAATCAGAAACACCATGTGCGATATTATGTCCGGACAACTCAGAATCAGTCTGTGAAGGCATAGTAATACCGCCCGGAATCAGAAACACCATGTGCGGTATTATGTCCGGACAACTCAGAATCAGTCTGTGAAGGCATAGTAATACCGCCCGGAATCAGAAACTCAGTGTGTGGGATTATGTCCGGACAACTTAGAATCAGTCTGTGAAGGCATAGTAATACCGCCCGGTATCAGAAACACCAGGTGTGGTATTACCACCCCTTATGTCTTATGTCCGGACAACTCAGAATCAGTCTGTGAAGTCATAGTAATACCACCCGGTATCAGAAACACCAGGTGTGGTATTACCACCCCTTAGGTCTTATGTCCGGACAACTCAGAATCAGTCTGTGAAGTCATAGTAATACCGCCTGGTATCAGAAACACCATGTGCGGTATTATGTCCGGACAACTCAGAATCAGTCTGTGAAGGCATAGTAATACCTCCCAGTATCAGAAACGCCATGTGTGGTATTACCACCCCTTATGTCTTATGTCCGGACAACTCAGAATCAGTCTGTGAAGGCATAGTAATACCTCCCAGTATCAGAAACGCCATGTGTGGTATTACCACCCCTTAGGTCTTATGTCCGGACAACTCAGAATCAGTCTGTGAAGGCATAGTAATACCGCCCGGAATCAGAAACACCATGTGCGGTATTATGTCCGGACAACTCAGAATCAGTCTGTGAAGGCATAGTAATACCGCCCGGAATCAGAAACACCATGTGCGATATTATGTCCGGACAACTCAGAATCAGTCTGTGAAGGCATAGTAATACCGCCCGGAATCAGAAACACCATGTGCGGTATTATGTCCGGACAACTCAGAATCAGTCTGTGAAGGCATAGTAATACCGCCCGGAATCAGAAACTCAGTGTGTGGGATTATGTCCGGACAACTTAGAATCAGTCTGTGAAGGCATAGTAATACCGCCCGGTATCAGAAACACCAGGTGTGGTATTACCACCCCTTATGTCTTATGTCCGGACAACTCAGAATCAGTCTGTGAAGTCATAGTAATACCACCCGGTATCAGAAACACCAGGTGTGGTATTACCACCCCTTAGGTCTTATGTCCGGACAACTCAGAATCAGTCTGTGAAGTCATAGTAATACCGCCCGGTATCAGAAACACCAGGTGTGGTATTATGTCCGGACAACTTTGAATCAGTCACTTAGACTGGAAACAATGTAAGGTTGTAGCTTTCGATCATCGACCTGAAGAAGTGTATTATCATGAACCGGTCTTCCAAAAATGGACTATCATACAGGAAATGGTCTCTATTGTGTGAGGAGACGCACGTGCTTCCCACTAACAACACTTTTTGCTGTAAACCCTTATCCTGGTGTTTGCTTAGGGGAGCAAAAAACAGATCTGCAACTGTATTAACCTAGACTACAGCGCTCATTTTGAGTGGCCGGTATAATTCCAAAATGTGCAATATCTTGTTACTGTAAATATTGGAAATATGATTTGTGTGGGTTTTATTGCAACCTGTAAATACTGGTAAAATCCGCATCCTTGTATGCATTTCAGCAGGTTAATCCAGATGATATTTACTATGGCAAAATGCCCCGAAAATACTGTGATGTGAATTTTGGTGCAGTAAGCGCAAAAATCTACATAATATTATAAAATAGGTGATTATCATCTCACCAATAGATTCCGATTTTATTGTGTGTGATAATTAACTCGCAGGAAACCAGGCCACTTGTAAAGGGGACTAAGTGTCTCTTGAAGCATCTTTCCTTGTGGAAGAGCTGTGGTGTGGAGTTTCAACCACATACCTTGTTGTACGTATTGTTCTACTGTGCTGAGCATAAATGGCTAACCTTCGGTAATGTCAAGTTTTATTCTTTACATTCCTAAAATTGTGGAGTTGTTCCCCCAAATACATTGTCTTGTTCCTTTATCCTTAGAATAATGCTTTTAAAAATCATATAAATTTGATAGGTTTGCACTATAGTATTGTATTTTATTGTATTGTATTCTATTGCAGCATTAATATAGCACTTACTACCTCTATGTGGGTCGCTGAAAGCGTTTCCCTACTTGGGTAGCACGTGACACCATGTAGGGTGTGTGTTTGGAAGGATGTTGTTTTTGTTTTGGCACTTCCTGGGATGTGTTTTTTTTTAAATGTCATTCGTAATGAAGACCTAGGTGCTGTTACCGTGTTGTAGGACGCAGTGTAAGGCCGTTTGGTGGATGTTGAAGTTTGAGAGATAAAAAACGCACTTTTATGGTGTTTCGTATGCTGGTAGCTTTCAACAGCTCTGGAGCTCCCTTTATGGTATTTCATCTAATATAGTCTGTTTAGCGTTTTTCCGCACTGCGAATCCCAATCTGAGATTGTGTGTATAGTTGTGGTCCTGGGCTGGCATGGTCCGAGAGAGAGAGAAGTAGAGAGATCTGTTGGGATGGTCATTTTTACTCTCATCCCATATCTGATTGTCTTTAGGAGGTGTAAAGAAGAGGTCAGACTGTATAGATATTTGAGAGCTGCAGTGGTGGAATATATTACAGTACTCCAAATTATCCTGCAATGTGTGACATATCTCTTCAGGTAGTCCATGCCTGTTCTTTTGGTGATATTTGTGTTTTTGGTTGTACAACCATCATAGCAGATATGTCTTAAGTGATTTTTAGAGGTATAAGTTACAGTTTGCTGCTGACCGCTGCGTATTATGGATTTAGTATTATTGTTGCCATAACAGTTATATATGGAGATATATAACCATATAATGTTACGGCGAACTATAGGTCAGCTCTTCTTAGCTTACCTGTGTGTCGAAAGCAGTTTGCTGGTTGGGTTGTTTCCAATTCGTGTGTTGTAAAATGAGAATTGAGCTTGAGTGTGCGACTGTGTTCTGGGTTCTGTTGCTGTGATATGTGTGGTGCAGTTATTTAGGAAATAGTCATGTTTTCAACTGTCTTCGGATATGTACATGCTCCGCGGTGCTTCAAATGTCGGCTGGTAGTGAGTATCAGAGCTTGGTGGCTTGTATTGAGAAAGCAATGTGTTGTAATCGGCGTGAGAAGGAGACGAGACCTGGAAAAGAGGTAAGATGAAGACTGTATATTTATTAATTAAAGAGGCATAAACAGAGCTGCCACAAGAACTGGCAGGGTTATTTCACCACTTCCCTTCTGCAATTCCCAACAATCATCTCATATTTGAACCACCAACATTCTTCACTCTGACACCATTCTATTCCAGAGTGAAGAATGTCTGCGGCACGGGACAGACCATTACATGTTGCCTTTCTAGCTTTTGGTAGCAAAGTGGAGCAATTGCAGTGCTGGAGCCATGCGTTCCCTTGGGGGAAGGTGGAGAAGAAGCCTTGTGGCAGCATTTTGGATGCGGATGCACCAAGGTGTGGGCTGGCATAGTCAAGCTTGAGGACTGCAAGTGTTAGGATGTCTTGTAGTTTATAATGGAATTCAAGGTACGGGAGGACGTAAAGTAGGGCCATCTTTACAAGGGGATTGTGCCACTGGAGTGTCACTTTTACTGACGTTCCAGTGGCACAATGTCCTGCTCCATATTTACAAAGTGGTGTTAAGCCACTTTGGGTGGCTTAACGACGTTCTGTAAATATGGTACCCTTTCACGCAGGTATCTGTGTTAAAGGGGGGTGCAATGGGTGTTGCTGTGGGTGTTCCACCGCAACACCCATTGCTTTTTGATGCTGCCCCAGATTTACAAGGATAGGTACATCTAAGGCAGCTCCAAAAACTAACGCCATGAAAAAGCAGGCATAAGTTTGGCGCTACGGAGAGAAATATTTTTATTTCGCCTCATTTTTGCTCTTTCTATGTGTGCTGCACATACACATCGCCTTTAAAGATTGTTTATGTGCAGGAAGGTGTCCCTTCCTGCACATAAATAATCCTCCCCGAAAAACAGACACCCTTGCACTATGGCGCAAGTGTGTCTGTGTTGGCACTAGCCAGCTTTATTTAGTGCCTGCACTAGGGAAAACACAGGGGTACACCATTTTCATGTAAATACGGCGCATCCCTGCATTTTGGAAATGACGCAGCGTGGCGCTGCTAAATTGTATTCAGCGCCGTGCTGCGCTTTTTCTTTGTACAAATCCCCCTTAGTGTTTTCATTGTGGAGAAGGCACTCTTTGTGACATTGTTAACATGCGGCATCAAGGATCAGTCTGATTCCATGGTTACTCCTAGGTTTCTCACGTCTCTAGATGTTGTTGGCGGGGCTACAGGTACTTTAGGCCAGACGGGGATGGGCTCGTAGTCTTGCATTGTCCACAGGTCATAATCTCTGTCTTTGCTGTATGGAGCTTTAGTTGGCTAGTCACGGCTGGCTCTAGAGAGGTGGCGACTTCTAGGGGCACCATGTTTGTAAGTTTATTTTGGCTTTAAATGCACCTGCTGCCGCATTCCTAGACTCCAGCAATTTCCAGGCAACAATAAAAATATCAAGATAACTCCGGTGATTAATGTTCTTCCTCGAGAGAGAACGGAGTTTTGTCTAGTTGAGGTTTTGTCTGATCATAAAATAGCACAGAGGGTTAATACGCCTGCTGCGACGAATGTGTACCATGCAGATCACAAAGTGCATATAATGTAAATAAGTCAGAGGGTTACTGCTTTTTTTAAGAGACATCCTTTTGTAACTAGCAGTTTATAAGTTAAAAAATATAGAACAAAGAATTATTAACTGTCATCAAATAACTGCATGTATACTGCAAAGTTTCTATTAGAGCATATATTAATGTTGCAAAAAAGGTTCATTTGGGTATAAATCGATTCTGATTATTAAAAAGAACCCCTAACTATGGTGTTCCGGTTTGAACTGTGAGTGTGTGCCTCTCCAGACCAAGCACTCTTAAACTATACTGCCTACCAGTATGGATGACATCTCACTCATACACCTTGTAGTCCTCTGGCTTATGTAACATTTCCTATACGCTGCTTTACATACCTATGATTGTCTCTTTGTAATGTGTGTGTGATGTAAAGTGCTCTGACACCCTACACTGGTATGAGTGGCGCTATATAACTAATAAAATGCATCTGAGGGAGAGTGGTTATGGAAAGTTGAGGGCCACTGTTAAAGGGTGGTAGTGAGGGAATCCGTGGTGGAGGTGGTCTCCGCCTCCACTACGGAAGGGGTGGCAACAACAAACATTGTTGCACTGGGCGCCACCAGTACTAAAGCCGGCTCTGTGCCTAGTCATCACCCATGTATTTATGGCAGGGAGCCAGTCATCAAGTTGTGAACTGTAGAGGTCTTCGGGGCTATCCATTTTTAAAATGATGCATTTGCATAGTTGTAACAGGAGAGGTTGCATGATTTAATCAGATTTGGTGAGGGGGTTTGCTAGAAGTTGAATAATATAGGTGATTTGACGTACCCCTGAGGAACCCCAGAGTGTGTTCGGTGAGGAGGTGATGTACAATGCACTTTTATTTCACTATTATTAGCTTTCCAATGCATTTTAAAGTGTTTTTATATTGATAATGTTGTACAAAAAGGGCCCTTCAGGACCAAAAGTACTGAATAAATCTTGCCAAGTTTTACTTTTACTTCTTCCAAACACTCTTCTCCTGTAGATTTCCATGTGCTTATATTGATACACGTGAGTACTCCTTGGAAACTGGAACAGTCCTAGGCTTCCAGGAGCACTGTATGACTGATAAAAGTCTGAAATGCTCTCAGCATGTAGGCATAATCCTACGGGAGAACTTTTCTTATTTCCGTTCCCAGGAGATGGGAAACAGGGAAACTAAACAGACCATATATGTCTGCAATATCTGCCAGCCCCCTAAACAATTTATTAATTTGGTCAGGTAATAAACAAGTTCTAAAGAGATTTTATTTTCCCCAGACAGAATTAATGCACCACATTGACATATTTTGGAATGTCTTTTGTCTGCAATATGAAAAATAAATTCGTACATATTTCATCATATTTTAAATGCTGGGAAAAATGATTGGTGTGAAAATGTAATTTAATTTTGATACAAATTCATTCACACAACTCTTCTCAGAGCAGCAGTTATATTCGACAGCCCTCAAGTTTAGAAAAAAGCCAAATTTGTACTTATCTGTTTAAGGTATGATGTAAAGAATGTTACAGTGCTTCTAAATGGAATGCTATATGCATATTGTGCAATGCTGCTCAGCAAGCCTGCTTTATGGTGAGTCCAGATTCGTTTTGCTGTTAATAAAGGGTAAACCCCAAAATGAAGTAGCTCACTTAATCTTCCCGACGGCCCCCCCAGCGCCTTGAAACCCATAAGGGTGATATGTTCACGTTTTACAAATATGAATTATTGCTATAGAAGTAGGCTTGTTTGATGTTGATAGTAGTATTATATGTTTTAGAGAAAAGTCTTTACTCTGGCAGTGATAACAGACACTGTTAACAAAAGTGTGTGCCTGTGCGTCCGTGCAAATTAAAATCATTACATTTTGGCAAATGACATTTTGAATAGAATCTGCTGAATGTGGGTTTTGTTTTCCTCAATAACTCATATTTTCTATAGCATACATTTTGTATCAATGTGTGTTAAAATATCAAAGTAGACATATAGCAACGTAACAGAATATGCCACATTTCCTTGTCAAGTAATTTAGCCAACTTCCCATTGCTGCATAATTTAACTATCCATGGTAGAACCTGGAAGTTGTGGAGGAGACGCAGGTAAAGAGCAAGCGATGCAGAATATGATGTAAGTGGGGAGTCCTACCAAGTGTCACACATCGGGGGTTAGAATCACGCATTTAGGAATATATTCCATTATTTCACCGCAGGATCACAAAATGTCACACAAATCACCTGTCCTTAGCTGGAAAGCTTGTACCCTTGCCCTGCAGCCTGTTGGCTGTGCTGGTGTATTCCAGATCCGGTAGCTTGTAACTAGGTCTCACATGTGCATGCTCTCTTGGTATATTGAGGCTGTGGGTGGCAGAAGGTTAACAGAAACAAACTCCGTGCAAAATTACACAGACCCGTTCGCCCAAATAAGCTTGCCGTTACTCCAGACATAGATCTGGCCATTATTGCATTTCTTTAAAAGAAAAATAAGATAAAGAACCTAAGAAGGGAATTAACTGGCTCTCCACTCCTTGATGTATTGGGCCCTCTATCCCAAATTTTGGAAATTGGTGAAGACGCTGCTCTTACTGGGACTACAGTTAACATGCCAGTTCTCAAGGGTTGGAGTCATAGAGCTATTCGTCTTCCTGGCAATGTCAATGAGGCAATTTCAGCAGAAAGACGAAAGACTCCCCTCATAAGAATCGACCGCAAACTGGCAGACATGGCCGATAAGGAATTGGGCTCAGAGGCGCAAGTTTATCTATTTGGAGAGCATTTTGTCAAAGATAGTTCCTCTTATGTACAAACATTCACTGTTCTGGATAAGGCACAACAAAACCTACGGAACTAATTCCCGACACGTGTTTTTAGACGAGCTGGTCGAGGAAGGGCATTGCTCTGCCGGCATTCCATAGCAAAACTCATTCAAGCCATCTTTTTATTCCCCTTGAGGTGGTCCTACTGCTGGCTTCAGTGACAGAACGGTGCATACCCCATTTTTCCTTCAAAGAGGATCTCACTATAGAGGAAGATTTCAATGTGGCAGAGGACAAACACATACCACATCAGGTAGGTCAAATTGCTTTAAAACCTTTTTCCCTGAGACGGTTGTATGGAAAAATCACCCTCTTTCTCCACAAGTGACAGCTCACTACATCAGACCAATGGGTTTTGAAAGCCATCCATTGGTACATGATAGAATTCTGCTCACTCCCAATACAGGTGATACCTCTTCATCCTGTGATTATCAAAGCTGTAGAATGTAATAACACAAGAGATTCAACAGTTAATTTGCAAGGATGCAATTCAAAAGGTTTCTCTATCTTCTTCAGGATTCCTCAGCCTTCTTTTCCTGCTCCGGAGAGCGGACAACAGATATCGTCCAGTCATAAATGTAACAACTTTTGAACAACTTTGTACTCTACAGACATTCCAAATGGAAGAGATACTTTAAGATTTTGCCTTCAAGAATGGAGCTGGTTGGCAAAAGGAGATTTGAAAGATGCTTACCTACCAGTTCTTATTCATTATTCTCACAGACATTTTCTTCATTTTATAAGGAACAACAAAAAGTTTCACATCAAATAACTCCCTTTCGGCCTTTCGGCAGCCCCTTCGCGATTCACCAAACTTCTAAAGCTGGTGGTGGCACTGCTCAGATTACACAGCGTCAGACCTGTTATCTGTCTAAATGACATGTTAGTAATGGCTCATTCCAAGCAACTGTTAATTACTCAGATCCAGTGGTTAGAGTCCCTTCTCCAAAACGTGGGTATTGTCATAAATCAGAAGAAATGTTCTTCTAATTCCATCTCAAATGATACCATTTCTTGGCTTTGTGATAGATTCCTTAACTTCAGCACTTTTCCTCCCTCAAAAGAAAATTAATATGATAAAGAGGGAGATTTGATCTCTCCTAAAACTGAACAAATTTTCCCTTCGAATAACCTATTGTAGCAATCGTCCTGGCTCCTCTACACTACTGAGCACTACAATGGCTCAAGACTGTTCCTCTTTGCAGATGTCTCCCTTACACTGCATTAGTTTCCCTTCCTTCAGAGGCACAGGAGTAGTTGCAATAGTGGTTCTCCGAGATGGCAGCCTGGAATGGAAGATCCATTTTTGACCCAGCCCCAGACATCACGTTAGAATCAGATGCCAACTGATTAGGCTGGGGAGCAAGGTGTGGAGACGTAGTAATGGGGGAAAGTGGTCCTCAGATGAAATACAGTTCCACATAAATTACTTAGAGCAGCTCACAGCTTCATTTGCAGTAAAAAGTTGAGCTCCTACTCGGATAGACTGTTGCATTCTCCTGAGAATGGACAATGTGTCCACTGCCCGTTATATAAACAAACCTGGAGGTGTCAGATCGAAAGACCTGGCAGATTTAGCAAAAGATTTTTGGCATTACCGCCTAGGCAGAAGAATCATAATTCAGGCAGAGTACATCCCAGGACTATCCAATCCAGTGACAGACTAGGGCTCCGGGTTTCTTCAGGTCAATAGCGATTGGTCTCTTCATCCCAATGTTTTCCGTAAGATTTTACACCTATGGTGTCCAATTCAAGTGAATCTTTTTGCCTCTCGCTAAACTGCAAAGTTACTCAGTTCTTCAACTGGAGACCAGATTCACTGGCAGACGTGGTGGATACTTTCCTGCAACAATGGGGCTCAATTCGAACATACACCTTTCCCTCGTTCACAATGATTCTAAGGACTCTAATATATGTCGGAAGGCACTGAGCCTCGTAGGTATTCATGACACTATTTTGGACACCTTTGGCATGGTTCCCTCAACTTCTGGAGCTATCTGTAGATTTTCCAAGATTTTTCAGACATTTCCACTCTTACTAACAGACCCCAAGGTCATCCTCACCATTTGGTTCTCCATCTTTCTCTAATGGCATGGAAGAATTCATGTTGGCCTGGCATGTCCTGCGGCTTTCGAGAGCAACATTGCCAGTCATCAACGATTCCTGGCTCCTTCCACTCAATCTGGTTATAAATATGCCTGCTCAGTCTGGTCAGGTTATAAAAACACCTGGTAATACTTCTGATCAGCCTGGTCCGACTGGTGTTTGGAACGGGAAATTGATCCATTTCTGCACCTCCTGTAGATGTAGTTAATTTTTTTGTTTCCCTTTTCTTTCGGGCAAAGCCTACAGAAATCTTAACTCCTACAGATCAGCTATTTCTGCACGTCATATCCTTTCTCAAAATTCCTCCAAAACCTAAATAATCTTCTCTCTGGGATGTAAAGTGGTATTGAACTTACTTTTGTAACGGCCAGATAATGAATTTCTCTCACTTAAACAATCATCAGCTAATTCGACCATGCTGTTGTGTTTATTATCATTTAGTAGAGTGTCTGATGTAGAGCTTTGGATATTGGTAACAGGCCTTTTTCCTCACATGGCGTTACCTTCTACATCACAAGACATACCAAAACAATGTTTTCATCCATTTTGTACCCTGCTGTTCAGGATTGCAAAGGTTATAGGTTGTTTCAGGCCTGCATTACTATGAATCCCGAACTGCTGCTTTTTGATCCCTCTCTGCTTCCCAGTTACTCATTTCTTATTAAAAAAAAACTTTCTCGCCTGTATCTTCTTCACTTTAGCTAGATGGGTAAGTTGGATTATGGCAGAAGCTGGCACTGATATATCCCGCTTTGGTGCTCATTCAGCTAGAGGGACTATGGCGTCCAAAGCTTATGTGAATGAATGAATGAATGAATATACTTTATTCGATTTCAGTTCATAATAAAATCATAAAAGCCACATTAACACCATTTATAAAAATATATCCATACACAATACAAAATTTATCTATCTAAATTATCTAAACGACTACATTTTAATAGGACTCCTATCTGTTAATTAATTGCACTAAATTCCTAACATATCCTTAGCATTTTAACTCATAAATACACTTGTTAAATTTAAAAAATAGAGGCCATTACCTAATAAAATTCTTTCTTTTTTTCATTATACTTTTCAAAAGGCCACTCATGATCATTACACAATAAACATTTTCCAATAATTGCAAGTATAAAAATGCTGGGCGGCATTGCCTCCAGCCTCCTAGTCTTAACAGAGGCATAATCCATCTAGCTCTTTCCTTTGCATATATTTTACAGAAGAGAATCACGTGGATAGTTGATTGCTTTGAAATATTATCACACGGACAGTGACACAATTTCCTAGACCAATCATTAACCGAAGGGAAACTGACCAAACGATGGAAACAGTCAAACCTAAACCGTGTCAGAAGATATCTGTCGTACCCTCCGATACACCAAACCAAATAGGGCTGGATACGATAGAAGTCAGATAATGCTGGGTCACCGTGCATTTATTCATTTCCTGTGCGGCTCTTAGGGACTCTAAATGTGTCAAGCAAAGAGATTTAAAATCTTTCCTAGATATTAAATTCATGGTTTCTGGTACATTATAAAAATCATAACAGTTGATATCCGATAAAAATTTCCTAATATAGTTCAGCCATTTAATTCTACAGGCATAATCCAATTTCATTACATCCTTAATAATATCTCTATTCAATCCAGTATAGGGAGATGTCCAAACTCGATACCATAATAGTAAAGGTTGCAATCTAATCATATCCGTAATATATGGGATCCCTAATTCACTATGACAGTTAAAAACTGGGGAGCTCTGTGGGACCGCTAAAATAAATCTTAAAAAAGTATTTTCGACTAATTGGATTAGGGAAACATCATAAAAACCCCAGATTCCTGCCCCGTACATTGCAACACTCATACACTTAGCCTGATAAATTTTTAGGAGAATCTCCGGGGGTCTTTTACCCATTTTGTTTGCAAAGCTAACCACTGCCGCTACAGACCTCTTAAAAAGGAGACTCCTACTCTTAATTGCAGCTCCCCAAGAACCAGTACGCTCAAACAGAACACCCAAATAAGAGAACGTACTGGTTGAGTCTATCCTATCTTTCCCAACTACCAGAGTTCTACCTTTGCTTCTCCCCTCCCACATGTCATAACAAATGTTTTTTTTACATTAAGTTTTAATCCTCGGTTATCCATAAAACCAATGTACAAGGCAAGTGCTCTCTGGAGGCCTAGCTGTGTTCTGGCCATAAGGACCGCATCATCCGCGTAGAGAAGAGAGACTATCGGCTTACTGCTAACCTGAGGGGGATCTCTCGCCCCTGCCACCAGTTCCTCTTCTAGAGCGTTCGTATACAGAGAGAAGAGGAACGGGGCCAGGACGCAGCCTTGTCTCACACCCTTCTCCACGCGGAAAGACGCCGTACATTCACCCCTTAACCCATATCTCACCTTTGCACTAGCCCCCGAATATAATTGTATTAAGAATTGTATGATAATAGGGTCAACTTTTAAGTCTGTCAGAATTTCCCACAATCTAGCGTGATTGACACAATCAAATGCGGCCGTAAGGTCTACGAAGGCCACGTAAAGCTTACCTTCCTTTGCTTGCGTATATTTCCCCATTATGAGGCTCAAATTTAAAACCTGCTCATTAGTCCCCAACCCCTGTCTAAAACCGTATTGGACCGCACTCAAAATATTATTATCCTCTGCCCACAGTTGTAATCTATTTAAGACAATCCTGCCAGCTACCTTCACCAAAGCATCTAAAAGCGATATTGGTCGGTAGCAGGCAGGGTTGTTCCGATCCCCTTTTTTAAAAATCGGTACGATCACTGATTCCGACCAGGACCTAATAAAACCCCTTGCACAACAAGCTTCAAACACCCGAGTTAACAAGGGAGACCATAACTTTGGGATCGATTTAAATAGATCCATCGGGACCCCATCAGGACCTGGTGCCTTACATCCTTTACTGGCATTAATGGCCTCTAGCACCTCTTCATGCAAGATGTGCATCTCTATAGGCCGAAAACCATCCAATTCTTCCCCATGCTCAGGGCCAGAGTCCAAAGAATTTCCTACCTTCTCCTTACAACTATATACATTAGAAAAGAAGTCTATCCAAGATTTTTCGTCGATAGCGACCTCAATCCTAGCTCCATCGTTATTAGAAAAGAACTGGGCATTAACTGCCTTCCAGAATGTACTACTGTCCTTTCTTAATGAAGCTTCAAGGAGAGTATCCCACGCTAAATCTTTAAGTTCTTTCTTCCTTACTTTTCTGGCAAGATTATAGGCCCTTCTGCTTTCTCTAATCTCCTCCCGATCTCTGACCGGCCTATGGAGAGCGTTTTTAGTCCTGTATAAGTCCTGGTACAATTGGAATCAAACCATCCATTTTCCTTAATAATAGGACCCTTACTCTGTGCTATGAGCAAGTTTTGAACCACATTACTAATATTGGCAAATGCACTCAAGGTATCATCAAAAGCAGTGTCATCTTGTAAGCAAACTAGGATGTTATCATATGCTTTGGTGATGATCTGCTTAATGAGCATCTCTGGTTCCTTAGTACCCCAACGCACGGAATATCCATTCTGGCGACCAACAGCTATATTTTGGACCCACGCCAAACTGTTTTTATTAGAATAAAAACCCCAATTAGGGGGTAATAGTAAGACTTAAGGGCAAATGATCACTTAGCACATTATGATGTGTTTTAAAATTATTAATCCAAGTGGCGTAACGGTTGGGAACGATGATAAAATCAATTATAGATTCACAGCCTCTACCAATAAAAGTGTGACCAAAATCCACCGAAGGGGAACATAACAAGTTCGCAAAACCCAGCTCATGTGTGGCCATTAGATCATTAAACTTCTCACCCCTGTCAGTATGAACAAAATGAGTTATCGAATCATTCTCTTCATTTACTACCCCACATTGCCCGGATCCGGATTGAGTACATATATTTACGTTAAAATCTCCTCCCCAAATCGTGATCACATCGATGCCTATTAGGGCCCCTAACTTATCCATTTCCTCACTAAAAGACTTTAAAATGTCACATAGTTGATCTTTCTCCATATTATTGTAAAAGTTAACTACGGACACGCCTATATTACAGTTCAAGTAAATAATAACAAATTGATAAAATGCTGTACTTTTACCATTTTCAATTTTTAAAACCCCCAGTAAATTTGAGATATCAACACATATCCCACCTTTATGTCTCCCATGGGTTGACCGTATTGCTGGCATATGGTACGTCTTGTACCCATCAATATTGACTTCATCCAACAGCCAAGTCTCCTGAAAACATAGGATATCAAAGCTGCGGATGAAGTCTATCCAGATGGAATTATTCAACTTAGAATGCAGACCTGCGATGTTCCAGAAAAGCACTACGATATCCTTGGGTGCTCTATCAGTTCGATTGATGTTGACCAAGCTTTTCACGGTCTGCCCCATGGTCTCCGTCCTCCCCAGACCACTCACTACACCATCATCACTATTGTCAACAGACAGGGATTCATCCATTCCCAACCCTCCAATCAATATCTCGCTCTGATCAATGATGGGTTCCATAATATGAGGTGTTACACTTCTCTCCTGTATAATTTGGGATGTTAAACTTTCCTCATCAATGTATTGATCAGAAGTGTCAGAGAGTCAATCATTCTCATCTAGCGATTGAAGGGGCCCAAATCTATTTGACACCTCTAAATTATAGGATGAATGAACAGTGGGGTGGGTAAAAGAATGCGGATTTAAGTACCCATTAGATGTACTAGATTGATAAAAATAGCCCAAAGGGAGGACTTGTATACCTGACGCCATATTGTTAGTTTTATTGCTTCTAAAAAGAATTTCTCTCACCAATAAGGGATCCCCCAAAGAAAGAACAACACAGTCCCCAGGAAAAACTTTCCTACTCATACCCACCCAAGCAACACGTCTTACCATCTTAAAAGCATGAAACATCTCTCTAGTTAAGCCCACTCTTTGCCCCAAACAATGAATAACACAATTCCTCAGGGCTATCCATGATTCGTTTCTTTCATCAGAATAAAGGGGCACATTAGTCAAAACGACTGTATATGGAATGGCAGCAGGGGGCAAATTTAAATTTAAATTCTGCAGTCTAGAAGGATGCTCATACTTATTTATACTATGCGGCCTTGAGTTCGGGCAAAGATCATTCACCGAAAGTCCACCTTGCTGTTCTAATGGTCTTCCTTTTACTGCCTCACATAGAGCCACCTCCTTTGGCAGCGGTTTACTTCTAAAAGTTTCAGTAGGACTCTTAGGTCCCGAAACACCAAACTTCCTGGCCCTCTCCACATGCTGGCTGGCAGGACTAATTAAGGTAACTGGTGAGGGCTGGTTAGATGGCTTTAAAACACTACCCTCTCTATCCTCATTTATCTTGGTAATATTTACTTCCCTTGCATAACTCATATGTTGGTTCTTAATAATGTTTTCCAACCCCACTTCTATTTTACTTAATCTTGCCTCTAAAGTACCAATCGATAGTCTGATATACTTAGTGAGGTCGGTTATCAAACTTACTATCCCATTACTTTCAATAGAAGAGGGGCGTTACTCTTGCTTTTATTACGTGTAACTGAGTCTTTACCTTTACCTTTGTGATTTAACGGGGTACCTTTCCCCTGCTGTTTATCGTCTTTAACCTTATGTATTGGGGGTACAGGGGAAGCCTGGTGGATAATTGGTAGTAGATTTCCAGGTAGTACCTTCTCAATGGGGTTGCAAGATCTTTTAGAAGGAGGGAGTAACTCTGGATCCGGATCGCTAAGTGATAACTCATCTCTATTAGGCTGAATACAACCATTTCGGGGCTCCTCAACCACATTAACTATGGTAACCGCGTCCGTACTCTCATTATGATGTAGGTCAGTAGTAATACTACTTATTAAGGCACCCTGTGCGTCCTTAGAAAGAGACTCCTCAACGGTAGATATCTGCTTTTCAAGAGCTCCAACCGCCCCGTCAGGTATTTCAACAGGGTCATATTAGCATCTTTTGGTTTATTTGATGATAGCACAGTTTGCCCAGGGTTCATTGTACGTAACTTCCTTTTACCCATATCTACAAATTCTCTTCAACTAAAAAAAACAAAAAAAACCAAAACTGCTAAATAACTGCTAAATACGCCAATCCTTATACCCCTATAAAAATGGGAGTGTATCTCTCTCTAGCCTATTTACGTTCCCCCTTCTTCTCAGTGTCAATTCTGTAGCACGATCAAGTGAGTACCTTATATACCTTATAAAAACCCTCTTTCTTGTAATACAATAATATAGGGCAAATATCTAAATACAATTATTTTAAAATGTCTCTAATCTTACTCTTTTTAAAAGTATAGCCCAGCCCAGTCTTTCAATCTCCCTCAATCTCTGCCACTATAAAATGGCAGGATGGGAGTGCCCCCCCTCACCAACGTAGCAGAGGAGCAGACGAGGCAATACAAAGACTCCTATAACACCCTAGAGCACATAGTCCCACCAAGATGGCTGACAACACCAAAAAGTCACGGATGAACGTTCCAGCAACTATAATTAAGAGAAGACACTCTGGGCTTATGCTCCCGCCAGAAAGTGCAGGCTCAAGTCAAGATGAAGTAGATAAAAAAAAAAAAAAAAAAAAAAGGCCCCTTCAGTTCCAACACGTACAATAACTCAAGTTATGACTTACGTATCCCTACTCCGTGGGATCAGTGGAGGATTTTTCTTCCGGGCATTTTTAGTGTAGCAGGTGACAATAATATGGCCCAGCCCGGCCTCTATCGGTCTATGACGGGCTAAGACGGGCCAGTCTTGGCCCGGTCTTCGCCCGGGCCGAGCCCGCGCGCGTCCCGCGTCGCGGGACCGCCGCCGGCAATTTAAAGCCCCTCCGGGGGCCGGATCTAAAGTGCAACGTGCGTAGTGCAAAGAAGCCAAGGGACACAGGCAAAAGTCCTTCAGTGCAGTCTCCGCGTCGCGGGACCGCCGCCGGCAACTTAAAGCCCCTCCGGGGGCCGGATCTAAAGTGCAACGTGCGTAGTGCAAAGAAGCCAAGGGACACAGGCAAAAGTCCTTCAGTGCAGTCTCCCGCGTCGCGGGACCGCTGCCGGCAATTTAAAGCCCCTCCGGGGGCCGGATCTAAAGTGCAACGTGCGTAGTGCAAAGAAGCCAAGGGACACAGGCAAAAGTCCTTCAGTGCAGTATCCCGCGTCGCGGGACCGCCGCCGGCAATTTAAAGCCCCTCCGGGGGCCGGATCTAAAGTGCAACGTGCGTAGTGCAAAGAAGCCAAGGGACACAGGCAAAAGTCCTTCAGTGCAGTCTCCCGCGTCGCGGGACCGCCGCCGGCAATTTAAAGCCCCTCCGGGGGCCGGATCTAAAGTGCAACGTGCGTAGTGCAAAGAAGCCAAGGGACACAGGCAAAAGTCCTTCAGTGCAGTCTCCCGCGTCGCGGGACCGCCGCCCGGCAATTTAAAGCCCCTCCGGGGGCCGGATCTAAAGTGCAACGTGCGTAGTGCAAAGAAGCCAAGGGACACAGGCAAAAGTCCTTCAGTGCAGTCTCCCGCGTCGCGGGACCGCCGCCGGCAATTTAAAGCCCCTCCGGGGGCCGGATCTAAAGTGCAACGTGCGTAGTGCAAAGAAGCCAAGGGACACAGGCAAAAGTCCTTCAGTGCAGTCTCCCGCGTCGGCGGGACCGCCGCCGGCAATTTAAAGACCCTCCGGGGGCCGGATCTAAAGTGCAACGTGCGTAGTGCAAAGAAGCCAAGGGACACAGGCAAAAGTCCTTCAGTGCAGTCTCCCCTTATGTTTCTTCTGGGTGCCTGGAGGACAGACATAAAGCAGCAGATTAGACAGGAGAATCTAGCTTCAAAACGTTTTACTACAAACCTATTAAACATGTGTCTTGCAATGTCATTGCACAGCTTTAATACTTTCATAATTGAGCCTCCGGTCTTGAAATGGAATGGAAATCTCCCCACTAACGTGACAGGAGGTTTGAATTCTATTAAAGACACAGAGGTGAAGATTAACGCACTCTCCTCTTCCAGATGTTACCATTTGTTACTCTTTTTCCTTTTGACCTGGATCTCGTACCCAAAATAAAGAGGATGTGTTTTCAATATGCTACCTGGTGGGTGATTCTCTAGCTTTGTCTTTCTGGTTGTTACAGGAGACTATGTTAATTTTCTAGTTCAACAAGTTCTCCTACATGATTTGGAAAGTAGAGGGGGATTTGCTGCTCTGCAGAGATGATTATACTATGGGGTTCCTGCTGATTGGTGCCTGTAGGCTGAGGTCATATGATAAACTAGACTGCTGACTTCGATCTGCTTATGCTGTTTCTTTTCTTTACCATGTTGTTTCAGGTATGTTACTTCTTGCTGCTATAGTTATAGTGAAAAAGATTTAGACATAATCTTTGCCTCTGTGTCTTTAATAGAATCCAAACCTCACGTTAGTGGGGTAGATTTTCATTCTTCCATATCATTTATTCATTCTTCCGTGTTATGCTATATTTCCTCTGTTACAGTCTTGTGCAATGTGCTCGAGCTGTGGTCTCGCACTAACTTAGGCTGATGGTGACAATATCGTGCTCTATGTTTGTCAGCAGAGAGAACTCAGGACTGTAGCAGGGTGGAGTTGATACAGAGATCTTCTTGAATATAAAAATAAAGCTGTCCTCAAATCCACTCATCTGCTCACCATTTTCCCCACCTCTACAGAGGTGCACTAGACCCCTCACACGCATGATGTAAGGTGCCACTGCACCTGTTGAACACCTGTGCCAAAGCACCTATAGGCTGGTTTATGTTTTTTAACATTTTTAAATATTCATAGCAGTAGCAGCTGCTACGGGGTAGTAGTGGTGAGGCAGGGGAGGGTTAAAAAAATAAGAAAAAAGAAAAATCCACTTACCTGCTGGCTGCCACCTCTTCTCCGTCCTCTTTGGTTGATGCAGGAAACAGGAAGCACACAAGATCCCAGACTCCTTAAGCCAATCACGATGCTGCTGTCACCAGCATGACAGCAGCATTGTGATTGGTCTGAGTGGCCTGGTTTGGCGCTCAGACAGGGAGTGGGAGGCTGTGCATGTTCTAGACCTGGCTGCGCAATACAGCCGGTTGGAGATGACTGTTTGACCGGCCCAAGATGTCTGGCCAAACCGTCATGTGCACACAGAAAGTACCCACCACTCCTCCGACTGCTCTGTGTGCAGCCAAGCCCCGCCCTGCTCCGCACCTAAACAGAGCCAGTACAGAAAAATAAAATGATAAAATCATGATGTTATTATCATTTTATTTTGCTTGTGGGGTGACGCTCCTCCGCCCCAGTGGAGGAGCCGCCACTGATTCATAGCCACATGAAGTCATGTATACCTAAATACATTTTTAAAACATCCTAAAACCGAACCACAGAAGCATAGGCTTTAGACTGTCCCTTGTACAAGTATTTAAGTTCAGATTTGCAGTTGTGTTTTGATGTTTTGTATGGATTTGAGGTTCTTGAATCCGGCCCTTTGGATTATGGGAAATGGCAGTCAGAGCAGTATGACGCTTGAGTACACCTAGTACACGCTCTACCGACAGGCCCAAGCATTCACATCATCAGGGAGCTGGTGGAATCAAAGGACCAGGTAGCTCCTTAAAATCATAAAGAAGGGATTTCAGAAAAGGAGCTTTATTTTTGCCCTACTTTCTGAAGATGTACAAATGAGCTCAGTTGTGGTGGCCAAGATTTGTTGCCACGGTGCCTCAGAGGGCAATAATTTAATTTAACTTAATACTTGATTTATACACTTGCTTGCTAGAGACAATTTGGAAAGTAAGAAATTCAGAAAAACTGCTTGTAGCAGAACCTGTGGATAAGCTGTAGCAGCACCTTGTGTCCATCGGTCCTCCAGCCGGCCAGCCGTGAATAGTCATTGGTCCAGGGCCTTACTGGGTAAGACAGGGTTCTCCTCAGCTCAAAACCGGATCCTTTGTTGCTTGTAGAGTGGACCATTGTGCACACCTCAGCAGCACTTCAGTGCCACTCGACTGACCGTCAATGAGAGGGCAGTGAGTGGGGGTCATTATCTGGGACTAGGGGTGCATAACGCCAGTAAAAGGTGAGCTCTCATCTAGATAGACAGTGGGGGAGGGGCATCTTGATTGCCAAGTGGCCCTTGTCAAGTGTGTCCCCTAGGCCAGTCCTGGCTGTTTAGCCTATATCATTTTGCATCACATGCGGATTCTTTTAACCATAAACTGACCGTGCCAAATGCAAAGCAACAACCCCCACAGGGCAACATTCTGTTTGCTAAATAGATGAAAGTATCACTAATTGTAAGGGGGTCCTTGGTAGCTATACTGCACACTGTGACAGATGTTTTGACCTTGCTTTGGGTAATACATAGGTATCGGGTGGCAGTGATACGAGGGGCGGGGGGAATAGGGGGACTGTGGTCTCCATCCCTGAGGCGGCGAAGTACCGTCCCCAGAGCTCGCCTCCCCTCGCTCTAATGCCTCAGTCTACATAGTTATACAGAGAGCCACCCTCATTGCTGCCTGTTTGATGGAGCTATTAAAACTCATGGTGCACGTGTGTGTGTGTTTGTGGTGTGTGTGCACGTGCGTATGTGTGTGCGCGCCTGTGTGTGTGTGTGTTTGTGTGTGTGTGGTGTGTGTGTGTGGTGTGTGTGTGTGGTGCGTGTGTGTGTGTGTGTGCGTGTTTGTGTGTGTGTGGTGCGTGTGTGTGTGTGTTTGTGTGTGTGTGGGTGTGTGTGTGTGTGAGCTCGCCTGTGTGTGTGTGTTTGTGTTTAAGGGGGTATTGGGCAGGAAGGCACGGGAGGAGTGCAAACACATGAAGCATTTGTTAAAAAACATCTTTGCTGGACTTCAGTTGGGACAATGTTTGACATTGTCACTTTAGGGCAGGCGTGGGTTTGGTAAATGTTGTGTGTTTGTGAAGACATTTGTGAATCATCAGAGAGGTCTGCGAGAGGGTGCCCTGTGCTAGCTCTTTCTCTGCACCCTCCACTCCTGGATGCCCTTTAAACTAGCTCTCAAACTTCCCTAAACCCAGAGTGGGCAATGGGCACACTATGGTAACCCCGATGGAAGCGGCCACGGGCCCGCCCAGGCTGCCCAGGGCCCTTTGTGCCCGCAGCAGCGGGCACCTCTGTCTGCCTACTTCTAACCCTGGCTGACACTCTTGGTACAGCTTTTATCACATATGACACTAAAACATGGAAATGTCACACATGAGCAAACTGAAAACTTGTCCGCCTTGGATAGGGGGATTTCCTGAGGGGAGGGGGAGGAACACCCTAGGAGTGTTACAGAGCCAGCATGTATGGCTCCAACACAACTGCTTTTCCTCCTGGCAGAGAGCAGCTGGATTTCTAGATCTGGAATATGCGTCGGTGGTGTAATGTCTGGAAAAAAACCCGACCTGAAACATGGAAACAAAACCGGGCGCCATGACAACGGAGCAAAACAACAAACATTCTGAAAGTCACAAGTTGGTTTGTTTTCCAGCAAAATAACAGAGGCGCGCGGCTCTCCCCTCCAGCTTAAAATGCGTCTACCCGAAAACATTCTTTGAGGCGCTCGTGTGCTCGCCTTAGCAGCATAAAAACATTGTTGGGGGCGCGCCAAGGGGCCTGAAGATGCCGTAATTCCGCGGAATCGCACAGAACATGTTGTAGAAAGCACGTGGAAATATGCGCAAGAGGGGCCAGACGACGGGCCGCAGGGACGCGCCGGGCGTCAAGCCCCACTCTATAAATATCTGGAAGTGTCTCTGTTATTGGGCTCACTGCTTTATTTGCTGGTCCCCAGCCACCCATTATTTCCCGCTTCTGTTCATATTTCTTAATTTCTGAGTGTTATCACATTCCCAGATGCTATGCATTTCGAGCTGTGACCAAAAAACATGGAAAGGAGCAAGTGTGCAACCGTGTTAGCTCAAAATGATGGGGACCCTCCCCTGATGGCCCCCCCCCTGCAGAATGTGATGGGGGCACCTGAGCCTCCCATATCTCACGGATATTATCTCATGGATATACATTGGCCGTGTCTGAATGGTTCCCCAAAGGGTTGGGACATCCTAAGAACCTATTTCTACATATTATATTTTGTGTTGCTACATACATTTATCAGCAGAACTGCATGTCAGTGCGAATTTTGTGGCCATTTGGAAATGGAATATGTGTTGTCTGCAAATGAAGGTGCACTACCACACCATCCTTTTGTAATATATTTAGACAGTGTGCTCCCAAATTCTCCACCAGCTACATGCCACATCCTTACCACTCTCTTGCTGAATGGGCGTGGCTCATTTGCCACTCCTGTTTTTTGCATGATGCTTGGATATTTCACAATCCCTATGACCTCAGTGATGTAACATTGATGCCAGCACTGCCACTCTGAAAATTGTTCTAACACCACTGGTTATGCCCCTTGCTGCAGTTTACATCTGATTGCCGTTCTGGAATGTTTCGCAACTGGTGTCTCCACAAACCTTCACCGTGAGATTGCTCATGAACAGCCGCGGCCTGTCCATATGGGCGAAAGGGCCACGCCCCCCACATATTTCCCAGCAAGAAGAATGTCTGTTAGGCTGAGCACAGGTCAGTCTGATAGACGCTCTACTTGTTGAGGTCAGGCAACCTGAAGCTAGACATGCGCTAAAAGCAATTGCTCATGGCTGCTTGAGCTGAACTTTGCCAGGCTGATGATTTCTCAGCCCTGTGGGTGTGACCTCCTCAGCCTTGCAAAAGTGCCTCCGAGGCCCTACCACTTGTGACAGTGTGACAAGGGGGATCGTCACTGATTGCCTCAGATCTGGGATCCTCAGTTTTAAGCCCTGCAGTGCCCATGGCCAAGAGTCAATCAGTCACACCTCGTCACAGAGTGGGGTGGAGTCCGCAGTCTCACTGACCCTATCCCCACTCTGTGACAAGTGAGGGACTGCTGCCTCCTATCACTGGCTGACCTAAGGTCAGCCAATGAAAGAAGGCAGCAGTCCAGACCATCCTGCGACCTCCGAGGCTTTCCACTCCCGTAGCTGCAGGACAGGAATGTTTTATGTTTCTGAGTGTGTGCATTTGTTGTGAGTGAGTGTTGTGAAGGTGTGTGTGTGTGCACGTTTGTGAATGCATGGGTGTGCGTGAGTGAGTGTATATGTGTGCATGTGTGGCCTGCCTGCCACACTCCCTGTCAAACTTACCAGCCGCCACTATTCATGAATTATCAATCTTGTGGTCCTGTAAGGGAATGCTGCTTCAGACCTAGGTGTGGATCAGTGGAATAACGTAAATTGATGGGGCCCCCCTCTACACAATGTGATGAGGAGCCACTGAGTGTACCATATCTCAAAGAAATTCTCTGACTATGCGCTGAATTTGGGGCCCCCTGAAGGGTTGAAGGGGTCCTTGATAAATTGGGACCCCCTGCACCACAGAGGCTGCAGGGGCCTGCGTTACACCCATGGACTGCAAATTACTCCTGAATTTCGAGGCCTGATTCGTAAAACATTTTATGCGAGCAGTAGTGCCTTACTCCAGACTTAGCGTCGGCTTACTGGTGAATTTCCAGGCGAATTATGACTATGTTTATTCAGGGGATCAAGCTTTGAGAATCGGGTCCATGAGGAAGCATGACTTACTCCTGAAATTCAGGAGTAAGTCACACTGAAGGTCGGATTAAGATGCAACTACTTACAAAAAGAGCAGTAGACAGGATCAATGTTACAATGCACCCTGCAAACCCCTCCACAGATGCATCTGGCCTCATAATAACTCCAGGCTATAAAGTGGGCCGGCGCAATTTAATGTAGTTCAGTAAAATTTCGAACAGAAGCAAAAACATGCAAAAGCTACAATAATGAAGTGAACGTTTGAAAAAACATTTGTTATTAATTTCAGTTTAAAATAAAAACTTTACAAGATTCTCCCTCTGACAAAAGTGCTATGTATATTTATTCAAATGAGCCTGTATAATGTTTAATTAAAATGGGGTTGGAACAGACTTTGGCATGGCATCTCTGTGCACTTGGAAATTACAACAAAATAAAGACCTAGCCCATGGTTGATGCTCCAAAAAGAGACATAGGAGAAGACGCTCGATAGAAAAAGCTGGAAGAAGATTTTGGGGGGACGTGTTGGGCTCACCACAGCCACATATTGTCACACTTTTTGGCCAACCTGGACGTGGTCTGAGAACATCCACCAATGAGGAATCATTAAGTCACCACAGAGCACAACCCCAAGATTAACACGACGTTGGGAGAGAAAGAGGAGTGTAGGGGTGCACTGGAAGGCCCAATGCATCAGTTTGTAAATATGGACCAGTGCGGAGCACTGATGATGCTGCAGTGGTGCCAGCTCCTTATAAATATACCCCAGTGTTTATACTTCTCCATTTGCTATTAGTTCAAAATAGACCTCAAGTGTCAGGCAATATTTTCCGACAAACAGCAGCTTAATAAAATGTAGATTGATGTTTACTGTTTCTTTTCCCTGATTTCAAATTGAAAGAATTTTGAAATGTGAACCAAGTGACAATCTAGATGGGTAGAGGCGGTATGAAAGTAAAGACTGCAGGTTGTCAAATATATTTAGACACATAACAACATTTAAATACTTGCAAATTAACTAAAAATATTTGCTTTTTCCGCCCGTCTGGGTCAGAAGCCACTCAAAACTATGGTGGAGGTTTATAAAGCTAAATACATCCTTATTTCTACATTTGGTAGTGAGATTTGGGGTTTCGCGAACCTAGACACTCTTGGGGTGGTTGAGAGTAAATATTTTAGGGTTCTCTTGGTTGGACAATATACCCCATCCAAAATTGTACTTGAAGCGTTAGGTATTAGTTACATTATAGACTTTATTCGGTTGTGACCCCTTTTGTTATGGTGTGCTGTCTGGTTAATGGATGCTCTAAGGTGTCATGTGGTTTGTGGCCTTATGGTCTGCCTTGCTTAGTTAGCTGGGGCCCGGCTGCCATGATGCCTTTTATGCACACGTTACTTTGTGATTTTGTTTTTCCAGCCGCTGCTTATTCCCGGCAATTTTAGACCTGTCTGCATTTCTGCCCTTTACCTTTTCTCCTGTTCCTTGTGGGTTACATCTGCACAACATGTACAAGGTCGAAAAACAAGGTCTCTTATTCTTGCTGAGCTGGCCAGTCCCTCGCACCTAGACATAACACTACGTACAGCTGCACTGGAGAAATTTGTGTGCTTTTTAATATAGTGATTTCGCTGTATGGGGACACTTGGAGAAAAACCTTTCCAGGGAGAAGAGCTGTGCTTGTCTAATGATGTAAACCTTGCATCTAGATATTGAGGTATGGGGGTCCGCATGTCAAAGCCCAGAGGTCTTCTATTTTTTATAATAAACTAGTTATTAGCACGCGGAGGGTGGCTAGGCCATTTATTCCTATGTCCACTATCTTTAAAAAATGCTGTCCCCGTTTGTATTCTATGGAATTGTAACCATGCTTATTATTTTATCATTATGTATTATGCTGATAGTACTGGCACGTGTACTGTATCTTAGAGCACGGTAGTTGAAATAAACATTTTAAACTATACAGTGACTCTTATTACGCACGTTGTGGACAAGTATGAGTGAGTTATGAAAGGGTGTTCTTGCTCCCGCGAGTCCTGAGAAAGAGAGACCGTGTTCTGGGTTGTCTAATCATTGGTAGCTGCGCTGCTAATGAGACGCTAAAGCTAGTCGGATTGGGATTGTGGGCACTAAGGGGCATAGTCGGCTCACACTATACTCTGCGGTCCTATTATCCTGTGCATAGCTCTGTGTATGTGCAGAATCCCTACAACATGGCGCCACCAACGAAGTGGGCTGCTTATCTGCGAGACGCTTGAGTAGTGCTTGTGCTTGTCCACAACACCCTTTGCAGACGCTTCCGGAGGTGTCTGTGAGGGCGATACCTCCTATATTGACATTTTTATAGGTTCTTTCAAGCTTGAAGTTGTTAAAAGGTGTTTAAATACAACCCTATATTGTGCTGCCTCTTACTGCTAGGTTGTCGGATATTTTAGGCCTTAAATGGTGTCCAAATTGCGGCACATAGCCGCGCAGCGCTCAAAGCTCATTTGGTAGCGTATGGAGTGCCTGACGCGGGTGTCGAACTGATCTTTGTGGTACAAGCAGATCCTGCTTACCACTTTGAAGTATTTTACTCTTGGATCACCTTTCCGGCGGTGGATGGGACTGACAATACGTTCCATGAATATACAGCCACCGCCCTTCCTAATGTCTATAGGCCTTATCGGAATCTTGAAGTACCGCTCATGGCATGGCAACACCGTGTGTGGTTTGATGGCGCCCTCCCCCAACCGGTTACAACGGTTCGTTTAGGCCCCTTATCGATTGAAGGGGCCACTTGGCCTGTTTTGGCTGGGTATACCCCACATCCGCGTTATATGACGCTGCCGGTCGCTGACCTGCGTGATTTATATTCGTCTTTGATACGTGTGCATAGAGCCTTAGTACAGTATGTTACAGGCATTGTCCAGGCAGGCCCGACTGGAGTTGCAGTGCATCCAGTTGGACCGGGCGGCGTAACCATAAGTCCCGTCATGGTTAATTCGGTGATGGGCAAGCGCTCACAAAATAAGGACGATTTACCTTATTGGCTTGCAGAGAAATTTGACCAGCTGGAGGCAGTTTTTCCTAATACTTCTCCTGTGGAAAAACACAGGATTTTGACGATTAGTTTGCCAAAATATTTAATTCCCGAGTTGGCAGATTGCAACAACTGGGGTAAGGTATTCGCAGCCGTATATGCGAAATGTTTCGGCACTCCTTCCATGATAGTTCTCCCCTCTGTAATTAAACGAGTGCAGGATGAACATGGCCCTGAGGCGGCTGTGGAATTAGGGATGAGACTGGTGGGAGTGTTCGATGTAGTGGCTGATCTAATCCTTGCTAACGTCAAGGGTGATGCAGTTAACTTTCAAGTAGCTAATGCTTTGGCTTTGATCCCAGAACCGGACAAGCCACGCGAATTACCGAAAATTATTGCACAGGCTTACAAAACTATTGGCCGTAATAGCCTGGGAGTCAAGCCTTTTGCTAAAACGCAAACACAATCGCAACCACAACCAAAAACTCAATCTGAGAAAGATGAGAAACCGTTCTTTACTAAAAAGAGCTGGAGGTTGAAAAAACAGGGTAAGCAACAGCAGAAGAAGCCAGGGTCGCGAGGCGCATCCCCGGTTTCAGTAGCTTCTGAACGCACATATGATTTGCGCGATAGAGCGAGAATAAAATCTCCAGAGAGATTCCAAATCCCTGATCCGTGTTCTCCTCGTTCTCCACAGGCACCAACGTCGTGACAGACTGGTGGAGGAGATCGCCAGGATAGAGGTAGGGGTCGTGAGGCCCCGCCAGGAAGAGACCAAACTCGACAACAGGAACGAGGTAAACCAGAAGAATTTCAACGTTCTCGCCCGCAATTTCAGAAGAAAAAAGTTGCAGCTGTAACAGCAAAGTATGCCACAAACGGTGAGAACGAGACTCCTGAATTGGACGTAGGCAGTAACGCTGCTAGCAGCGCCGCGGAAGTTACCATAGTGCGGGAGGCACTGCGTCCTCATATGGAGGCGACAGCAACTGAAACATTCATTACTGTCGAGACAGCAGACACCAGAGTGGCACCCCCTGACAGACTATATAGTATTGTCATTCAAATTGAGGGTGACATACAGCGTGTTATTAAAGGGATTTTTTGGGAGAATCTGACCTCTTCGTACGACATTTTGTTGGCAGAGGTGGATTGGCCGCCCCCATTTGTACTTGCTGCTCGTAGAGGGGAGGAGGTAATCCTTCCGAGCTTTTCTCGTCATGTCCCCAAGGACAAAGCGGAGGCTCTCGCAGGTGAATGGGCTGTGGCCCTAGCCCCGGCACTGTACCGTAATCACGTGGGCTGGGATGAGGATTCACCCTCCCATGAAATACCATTGCGGTCTCTGCCACAGCCACAACCCCAATATCCCATTAAGCGGGAAGCTAAAGGTCCCGTTTCCGACATTCTGACACAGTTAGAATATCAAGGAGTAATTGAAACATGCGTATCACCAATGAATAATCCCCTTTTTGCGGTTTCTAAACCCGATGGATCGTACCGCCTAGTTTTGGATTACCAACATTTGAACTCTCATTGTCGGACCTTTGCGGTACAAAATACACACAGTTCTGCGCTTGTAGATAGTCTGGTTCGTAAAAAATATAAACCGACGCTTGACCTATCCAATAGATTTTACACGCACAACTTATCCCCGGAGTGTAACCAATGGAGCGCTTTCACTTCCGGTGGTAAACATTTCAAATTCCGGCGTTTACCCATGGGCTACACGAACAGTCCGGGTGTATTCGCCGCCCGTGTTGTGTCTTTGTTGGACAACATAGACCCAGATGCGTGTTCGTACGTCGATGATATCTATCTGACAGACGACGAATTATGGCCGCATCTTTCCCGAGTGGACCGCATTATTCTTGAATTTGCGGTCTTAGGATACAAATTTAATTTTGCCAAATCACACATTGCTGAATTAACAGTTTTGTTTTTGGGCTATGAGCTCAACAATGAAGGTAAGGGCTTAGCACCCCATTTCTTGGAGAAGTGCGCACATTTGAGCCCTCCGTCCACACTGAAGAAGCTTCAGTCATTGCTGGGTTTTCTAAACTTCGGGCGTACTTACATTCCCGAATATGCCCAGCGTATCAAGCCTCTTTATGCATTGATACAACCTACCTTTTTGAAGTCATGCTGGCTTCCTGAGCATTCCGTTATACTGCAGTCTTTGCAGTCTGATCTCCTTGAATCTAAATTCTTGTTGACTCGTGACAACCGCACAAACCTGGTAATTAGAATAATCCCAGGGGCAGTGGGTTTCACGTACTTAACATTTAACGAAGGTGACAGTACCGATCGCATACAAGTCACATCTATACACTTCAGCAGAGTTGCGCTTTTCCTCTGTGGAAAAAGTTTTGACTGCAGTGCAAATGGCGATTCTAAAGGAACGCGCACTGGCACAGGGAAAACGCATTTTGGTGGTAACACCATATCCTGCCTTATAGGCAGTGACGAAAGCAAGTGTACCTAACTCTAAGGCTTTGCACCCCCGTTGGATACAATGGGCAACATCTTTGACGTCCCCAGATGTCACTTTTATCTTTGATTCTTCATTTCAGACACAGGAGTTTTTACAGTATGAATTTGTTCATCCTCCTCCTCTGTCTTTGCTACCGCTTGAGGAGTACGAATGTATTATCTATACCGATGGTTCGGCACAACCGGCCACGGGTTCCAAGCATGCTTATTCCGCAGCATGTGCTATTGTTGCAGGTACTATGGTGAACGGAAAGTTCAAGTCGAGTGTAGTGCACACACAGGCACTAGGAGACAGTACTGCACAATTGGCCGAGCTGCGTGCATTGGTGCTAGCACTCGAGTTTGCCAATCCAGAAGTGACTACTCTAGTTGTATGCGATTCATTCTACTGTGTTCAGTCTTTCAATGACAACCTCTTCTTTTGGTCGCAAAACGACTATAGAGATGCAAAAGGCAGCACTATTAAGCATAAAACGCTTTGGGTTCGAGTGGCAGATCTTAAAAAACGTCTGCCTCTCACACAGGTGGTTCACACCCTTGGCCACCAGCGTGTGGGCGCACACGCTGTCGGTAACAGTTTGGCAGATGAAGCTGCCAAATCAGCAGTAGCCACGTGCACAGTAGCAGCAGTTACAAGATCCATGACTAAAATAGATAATGATATTCTAGCAGCTATAGCTGCAACAAAAGAAGGTGCCAATTACCCAAGGGGTTTCCCTTCCAAATACTCATATCAATTAGGTCCCGAACAGGCTCCTTACGTAAGAATTCCAGACGTTGGTGATCGGCTGATTCCCAACGCGGACCGCAGACTTTCCTTGATAACAGCCACACACGAAGGCATGGCTTCGGCCCATGCTGGCGTGTCTGCGACGGTTTCCATTTTGCAGCAGCGCTACTGGTAGCGTGGTTTATATAAACAAACCCGTACTTATGTGCTTTCTTGTGACGTTTGTCAGCAAATTAAGCCTTCTACGGTTACAAAGCCACCACAGACACCGCTTTGCATTTCTAACAGACCTTTTGGGTGTGTTTATCTGGATCACTGCGGTCCATTTTCTTCTGACACTGCATATAAGTATATCTTGGTTGCAGTGGATTCGTGCACATGTTTCATCTGGGTCTGGCCACAACGGAGTGCTGATGCTCGAAATGTCATCAGGGATTTGCGTGTCTTTGTGGGAATTTTCGCCTGCGGCACCTTCCATTCTGACCAAGGTCCAGCGTTCGCCTCTAAGGCTTACAAGGACGCAATGGGGTCACTGGGGGTGCAGGTGAAATTTTCGTCTCCATATCGCCTGAGGGCAATTCGATTGTTGAACGAATGAACCGTGACTTAAAGCAATCCTTGACAGCTAGAGTCTTAGGTACTGGCAGGAACTGGCTGGCCCACTTGTATACTGTACAACGTGCACTAGAAGACCTCTGGGTGGGCGGACCCCATACGAAATGCTCTTTGGCATACGAATGTTTGTGCCCGACCTTGATGGTCTAGACATGGCGGCGCAATCCGCAATCTTTAATGTAGATAAGCATTGTACTATGTTACAGGACCTACAAGAAACCCGAGACAAACTTGCAAACGAACATTTACCTTCAGCCACAGACGTTGCTCTGCAGATTCCGGTTGCCGGCTGGCTTCCGAAAGTTGGAGACCTGGTCCGAGAGAAAGTGGAGAACAAAAAGAATTTGGCCCCTCTTATCGTGCACCGGTTCCAGTCCTTGGCTTGAAGGGTACTCGTACAGTTATTTTACCACCGCTTCCTGGTCGCAAGGACAACAGACACATCTCAATAGAAAATGTCAAACTACAACATCTGGCCGATCCTGAATAGTGTAACACCAGCGGTCTCTTGTCCAGCCATTTATAGGACAAATGTTTGTGGCCTTCCAGCCCGAACGGTCACGGATGTTGCTATTGAGATGGTAGATGTTCCTGATCGCCTGCTCGACAGCCTGGCTTCCCCATGCCACGAGGAGACCGAGTATACCAACCCCGCCACCGAGTCCGTGGCACATTTAACAACAACGCCACTGAGCCCAACACGTTAGTCCTTTGACTCGGATTCCACCTCAGCACTTATCCCGTCCAGATTCAGTATTTTTGTATCCTGGTTTAGAGACAATTTTTTAATTCCACCCTGGACATACATCTGGTTGGTACTATTCCTGATTTTTCTGTTCATGTCGATTGGCTTTGTGACAGTTTTTTTCTTACTCATCAATGGTCACTATTTACCCGAACGCTCTGCTGTGAACAGAGTCGCTGGAACTTTGGCTCCACATTCTTCATCTCACATCATGAAGCGTGACCACACATTTGTGAACATTTCAGCGTTTCCAGTTGCTGATGGCATCGTATGGGATGCAGTAAATTTCCAACTGAGATTATTAATGTACCAAATGTCCTCCGTGTTTCAATGGGTGATGTCGTAAAAAGTAATATTCATTCTGACGATTGGGATGTACATGCTGTTGAATCGTTATTTTCTGATTTGAAATATTATGCTGCTTTTAATGCTGAAGATTTGTATTTAAATTCTGCAAGTTATGCCGACTTATATTGTTACCAGCATTGGGGCAACCATTTTCTCCATAAACCAAGTACCCTTCGGGGTCCTTTTAATTACACCCAATGGGAACATTGTCCGACCCCTTTGCCAGGCAGCTCCCAGACTCTTAAAAACAAGTTTACTTATTTTCCTGATTTTAATAGATCTAACCCTGGGTCCTATTATTTTAAATTGAACACTTCGTCCACTCAGAAAATTATGTTGACCCACACTAAATTGTTGTATTCAAGTACCTTTTTGAACGCCTTAGCTGTGGGTGGATATGAGCATTGGCAGGATACCATTGATTTGAAATCTATTTGGGGCTCCAGAGCATGGCAGGTGCAAGGCACAGAAGCATTACACCGTGCTTGCCTTATCCCGGCCCAGATTTTATTCTTAAATCAGACCATCTATCAAACAACCTGTTGGGGCTTGGCTACGTCCAAACAATTAAATGCCCCATCCATTCCTGTATTGTCTTCCACCCCCAACTACAGCTTGCAGTTCAATTTGTCCCTTACGGATTTGCAAGTTTTGCTTCAAAACAATTCGCTTAACGTATCTGAGTTTGTTCAGTCGCCCTGGTTGGCTTGGCCTATGGCATCTAATGCCTGCCAACTACGTTTTCATGACAGAAATTCTGGCTATAAACAGGATAGGCCAGACCCCAGGTTTTCTGACTCTCGTACTGTTACAACATATTCTGTTGGGAAATTGTGTAAACAGTGGTTGCAGCATTCTTCCTTGGATTCCGTTAAACAACATTTATCCCTCCTATCAGGCAACATTGATCTGTCCGATTTTGTACTGGGGCCTCGTGGTCCTCGACCTAAGAGATTCGTTTATGAAATTTATAATGAACTCTGGAAGCTATCACAAATTGAAGCTGCTTCCCGTCTTCGGGAAATAGATCAGGCAAATCTAGAAAAAGTGCTTGCTGTTGTTGACAATAGTATAAATACCCTGTCTTCCCGCATTTACACATTAGAGAATATTGTTTCCTCTGTTGTTGATATTGTACAAGATGATGTTTCTGTATTATATCATGGTCAAAACCAATTGCGTTCAGTAATGCAGTTTGCATGGACATTGCAAACACTTAAAATGGGTAGGTTCCTTGGCACTTTTTGAACACCTCTGCCTTATTCTTCCCTTTTAATTTAACTGAAAAACAGCAGTTTATGTCCATGAAAGATGCAACATACACTCTGTTACATATCGAAAAAATAGAGCCCTTACCATTCTCTGTGGCGGAATTAGATTCTGCCATGTGGTTAGTACACGGGGTTATCGCATTGCCTTTTTCTTTATTTGAATTCAGTTCATGCATGCGGCATTATCCTGTGGGCCGCTTTCAGCCCTTGGGAAGTGCTTTCCTGCATGAACTCTGGTCCCTGCCTTTCATGTATAAATGTCTTAGGGACGGGAAGGACGTTTTTCTTACGGGGGAGTCATGCGATTCTACTGTGGGTCATTCCCTTGTTTGCAAACATATTAAATTGCACGGAGCTTGTAATGTTTCGGCTCCAAATCTTGCTTGTGTTCTAAAGGGCATTCCTGCCCCTTCTATATCTCCTACTTTCACTGTGCTGGCAAATGGTAGCTATCTCCTTCTAAACAATCAGGACTGCTGCGGCATGCTAGCCGGCATACCCTACATTGTAACAGTTTCCCACCGGGTTGTCTGTTGCAAAAATGTGCTTTTTCCTCCTCCGCACAACTTCGTAGATAGTTCTATTTGGCCTTCCATTCCAACTTTGAAGGCAGATTTCAATAAATTGAGCAGAATAAAGGCGCTATTATTGAATCAGGAGGTTATGCTCACATCCGCCCGGGAGACATTCATTCTCCAGGTGGCGAGTACCCACAGTGAGATACAGGCCCTTTTGAACACAAACCTCCCACAACATTTCGGTGAGCTAATTCACCGCATTTTCAATGCTTCGCGCACTGAAGGACTTGTGCACTTTTTCAAAGTCGTGGGTTCTGGCCTTGTTACCTCCTTTCAAACTATCTTTGGTGTAATACCAGCATTTATTCATTCCATTTTTTCCAGCGTCTTTGGCGGTTTTCCATTGATCCTCGCCTTGGCAGCTGGTATATTGCTTTTGGTCTGCTTGCTACGCAATGGCTGCACTTCATGGGGTCCTCCTCGACCACGGTCGCCTTCGGATGCTCCTTGAGCGCCTCCTCGCTAGCTTCGGCATCCTGCCATTGGCGACACTCAGTGTGTCCTATCGACTTTCTTTTCGCTTTGCGTATTTCACTTGCGTGCAACCTGTGATGTCTTGCATCCGATGTCCTTTCTCGTGGTCCTTGGATTATTGCCTCTCCAATACATCTCTGTCTTACCCGGATTTTGTTCAGTTAATGGGTCCCTTAGAGGCCCATGAACGGGACTGTTCCGGTGCTGACTACATGACGCATGCGGCTGCACTTGGCATTTTGGCACAATGGGATGTCTGGGCGGCTGCTCAGAATCTCCTACAACGAAGCTATATGGAGTATCACGCAAGTTGTCCCGCAATGCTGTTCACTGCTCCCTCTTCTGAGGACCATGAATGCAGTTTTGATCTGCTGGACTGGATGGCATCTCTTTTTTCTGACGATTCCTACGATGTCCTTTTGGATGGTGTGGCGTTTTTATGTGCTTACACTCTATTGGATTAGAGGGCCTCCACGTTCAACGTCCTGCCTCGCTGGATTGTTTTTTGTTTATTTTCCGTTCTGCTCCATCTATTTGAACTCTGTCTCCATCTATGGACTGACCAGGGGAGGGTGTTGTGTGGTTTGTGGTCTCATGGTCTGCCTTGCTTAGTTAGCTTGGGTCCGGCTGCCATGATGCCTTTTATGCACACGTTACTTTGTGATTTTGTTTTTCCAGCCTCTGCTTATTCCCGGCTATTTTAGACCTGTCTGCATTTCTGCCCTTTACCTTTTCTCCTGTTCCTTGTGGGTTACATCTGCACAACATGTACAAGGTCGAAAAACAAGGTCTCTTATTCTTGCTGAGCTGACCAGTCCCTCGCACCTAGACATAACACTACGTACAGCTGCACTGGAGAAATTTGTGTGCTTTTTAATATAGTGATTTCGCTGTATGGGGACACTTGGAGAAAAACCTTTCCAGGGAGAAGAGCTGTGCTTGTCTAATGATGTAAACCTTGCATCTAGATATTGAGGTATGGGGGTCCGCATGTCAAAGCCCAGAGCTCTTCTATTTTTTATAATAAACTAGTTATTAGCACGGGGAGGGTGGCTAGGCCATTTATTCCTATGTCCACTATCTTTATAAGATGCTGTCCCCGTTTGTATTCTATGGAATTGTAACCATGCTTATTATTTTATCATTATGTATTATGCTGATAGTACTGGCACGTGTACTGTATCTTAGAGCACGGTAGTTGAAATAAACATTTTAAACTATACAGTGACTCTTATTACGCACGTTGTGGACAAGTATGAGTGAGTTATGAAAGGGTGTTCTTGCTCCCGCGAGTCCTGAGAAAGAGAGACCGTGTTCTGGGTTGTCTAATCATTGGTAGCTGCGCTGCTAATGAGACGCTAAAGCTAGTCGGATTGGGATTGTGGGCACTAAGGGGCATAGTCAGCTCACCACTATACTCTGCGTTCTTATTATCCTGTGCATAGCTCTGTGTATGTGCAGAATCCCTACAACAAAGGCTGAATAGATTAGTTATCTCAGACTGCATGACGCTGGAGAATATGTCTAACATCCCCTGGCTGGTATACTTTAACGTGAATCTCAGAGCCTTGAGGAGACCAGAGCTATACTTTAAATCTCAAGGTATCACAAAACAAGATGCTGTTTGGTTAAAAGAGTCTTTTTTTACAAACAACTGGCAGTGGGTAGGGCAGCCACGGCTCAAGTTAAACAGTTCCCGGGATACAGCAATATCTTCTCTTTGAAATGTCTATTCAAAAGCATCGTCTTTTGACTTCCTTTAGACTGGGACTGTTTTTATCAGTTGCTGTATTCTGTAGGAACTTGGTATAAGCATTCTGATCCACTCTCATGGACTTGTGACCCTATTTCCAAATGCAACACTTTGCATATTGTTTTGATATGTCCCTATCTTAAATCTCCCAGACACAGGTTTTTAAAACCTCTGTTTTTATCCTCGGATTTCTATCAGGCTAGGCCCGCTTTTTTATATTGGCATCTTTTATCATCATATGAAGTATGTTACAATGTATCAATGTTTCTCATGGGGGTTTAAACTGCAGCATCATAGGGGTGTTTTTAGCTAGGTGGTTTTAGAGGTGCTTATACAAGATGACTTCTCTTTATATATTTCTGCTTGTTTTAAAATGCAAATGTAATAACTGATCATCTTTCCTTGATGTCATTTGTATGGTTTATTTTTTAAAGTATTAAAAGTAAAACAAAAGTAAATAGTATTTCAAGATAATAAGCAGCAAGGAAAGTACAAATGAGGCATATGGGTTTTTTGTAATTCTGAAGTGTGATGGAAACAAAGGGGCCTATTCACAGAACTAATCTGAGATAAAATCCTAAACTTACTACTTTTGGTATTCACAGAAGGCATTTAGTAGTAGTAAAGTTAGGACTCCTAACTTTACTACTACTAAACTGAGATAAAATCCTAACTTTACGATTTTCGGTATTCACAAAAGGCATTTAGTAGTAGTAAAGTTAGGAGTCCTAACTTTACTACTACTAAATGCCTTCTGTGAATACCAATAGTAGTAAGTTTAGGATTTTATCTCAGTTTAGTAGTAGTAAAGTTAGGAGTCCTAACTTTACTACTACTAAATGCCTTCTGTGAATACCAAAAGTAGTAAGTTTAGGATTTTATCTCAGTTTAGTAGTAGTAAAGTTAGGAGTCCTAACTTTACTACTACTAAATGCCTTCTGTGAATACCAAAAGTAGTAAGTTTAGGATTTTATCTCAGTTTAGTAGTAGTAAAGTTAGGAGTCCTAACTTTACTACTACTAAATGCCTTCTGTGAATACCAATAGTAGTAAGTTTAGGATTTTATCTCAGTTTAGTAGTAGTAAAGTTAGGAGTCCTAACTTTACTACTACTAAATGCCTTCTGTGAATACCAAAAGTAGTAAGTTTAGGATTTTATCTCAGATTAGTTCTGTGAATCGGCCCCAAAGATCTTAATAGCGTCAAAATAAACCCACTTAAATATTCACAGAAATCTGATTTCCAGACACTATTTATGTTTAGTAGTAAAGCTGCATATTGAATGCTAATTTACTGATCGTTTCAAGAACCCATTAGAATGTGAAACCTGCTCTTTGTAAATGGCAGAAACATATCACCCCATGCCTTAGTCATATATTTGGAACAATATGCTCCAGAATGCACCACTGTAAACATCGTACTCCCCCTACCTAGGCTCATTTAATATAATTGTTCTTTGTGTAATGCTAGAATTTTTCACCACCTCTGTGAATTTAGTGACGTAACATTGTCACAGTGATGACACTGACGTAACATGGATGACTCTGAAAATTGTTCCAGCACCACTGCACGAGAAAGTATAGACTAGGCAGACATGATGTTCGATCACCCTGGCATTTGGCAGCGGGCGCCTGAGCTTTGGGTCCCTGCACTTATGTTTTTCTTAACTGAATAAGCACTGTTTTTCTTCATTGTTCTTCCACTCTAATTTCATAAAGGGGAGAGTACCCTACAAAGACAGAGACTAAAAGTCTCCTGACAACACTGCCTCCTTGCAGTCCTTAGAAGCCGGGTTCTGTGGGGAGACTGTGGGTTACAGTATGACACATACTAAGTGAAATTCAGACAAAATATCGAAATTTTAATATCGACATACAGAAATATTGAGTTGGAAATATCGTCAGACAGAAATATCGTCAGCGAGAATTTCATTGACAAGATTATCGATTTTAAGATACCCAATATCGATATTGGCGATTTAGAAAGTGTTAAAATCGATATTAACAATTTTTTAACAATATCGATTTTCAATTATTTTTATGTATTTGACTATATATTTGAATTGTATGTTATAAATTGTTTGTATAAATATTGTTAATGTTTTTAATATAGTTTGTGAATTTCTTGTACTTTTTAAATTTAATTTAATAGTTTTTTGACATCTTTAGGACCGTAGCGGGTGGGTTAAAGCGGTACATGGTGGGAAGTAAATTAATTATAATTAGCTAATAATTATTTATTATAATTAATTCTTTAATTGATAATTATGTAAATTGTGTAATACATTAATTTTTTTATTTTGCGTAGTTTGTTGTTTTTGTATGGGTATATAGTATGCAGGAAATTAATTATAGTATTACATTGATGTTAATTTATAAAACATATTTAACTGAAAACATATTTAATTGATAATAATGTAAATTGTGTAATTAAGATATTGTTTGTGTTCTATATGTAGGTATCAGATGTTGTATTTGTAGGGGTAAAGGGTGGGGAATCAATTAAATATAATTAATTTGTCAAGTTCAAGTTCAAATGAATTTATTAGTTAATTATTATTAATTGATAATTATTTACGTAAATTATTAAATTACATTTTTTACAGACATATATGAGAGGTGGGTTGTTTTTTCCCTAAGGATAAAGGATGGTAAATTAATGAAATATAATTAATTTCCTATTATGTAATTATTATTAATATTTTAATTGATAATTAATTATGTAAAAAGCGTAAATATGATCATTAAATAAATATATTTCAGGTGATTTGTGTGTAGTTTGTATAGATCTATGGTAGGAAGTTACTTAAGTAATAAAATATTTAAATATTTTTAAAAAGCGTGTTGTTTATTATGTTATGTGTTAATTGTGTTGTGCTTTTTTATTTAAAAAATATTGAATTTATTTGTTATTATTTTGACAACATAGTTTAGTATATTAATCATAATTATAATATCTGTATTAATTTATAATGTGTATTAAAGATTGTAATAAATACATAATTTGTTTATTTTTAAAAACAAATTATATATATACTTTTTCTATTTAAATATTTAAAGAGTTTGTTATTTAATAATGTTTTTAAAATTGTTAATTTTTTAAAAAGTGAACTACCATGTGTGTAAGGTTGCATAGAGTGTAGTGGCAATAGTAAATGTCACCCTTTCGCAATCCAACACTTTCCCTACTGTTGCACTTATTGGAGTGGGAATAGTAAATTTTACCCACCCGCAATCTAACACTTTCCCTACTGTTGCACTGACTGGAGTGTGAATAGTAAATTTTACTGCTTCGCACTCCAACACTTACCCTAGTGTTGCACTGACTGTAGTAGGATTAGCAATCTATACCCGTCCGCAATCCAACACTTTCTCTACTGTTGCATTGAGTGGAGTGGGAATAGTACATTTTACCCCTCTGTAATCCAACACTGTCCTTACTGTTGCACTGACTGGAGTGGGAATAGTAAATTTTACCCCTCTGCAATCCAACACTTTCCCTACTATTGCACTGACTGGAGTAGGAATAGTAAATATTATCCCTCCGCAATCCAACATTTTTCTTAGTATTGCACTGACTGGAGTGGGAATAGTAAATGTAACCCCTCTGCAATCCAACGCTTTCCCTATTGTTGCACTGACTGGAGTGGGAATAGTTCATTTTTCCCCTCTGCAATCCAACACTTTTCCCACTGTTGTAATGTGTCGAGGGGAATAGTAAACTTAACTCCTCCGCAATCTGACACTTTCCCTACTGATGCATGACTGGAGTGGGCATAGTAAATGTTAGCCCTCTGTAATCCAAAACCTTCCCTACTGTTGCACTTATTGGGGTGAGAATAGTGAATTTTACCCCTCCACAATCCAACACTTTCCCTAATGTTGCACTGACTGGAGTGGGAATAGTGAATTTTACCCCTCCGCAATTCAAGACTTTCCCTACTGTTGCACTGAGTGGAGTGTAAAGAGTAAATGTTACCACTCCACAATCCAACACTTTCCCTACTGTTGTACTAAGTGGAGTGTGAATAGTAAATATTACCACTCCGCAATCCAACACTTTCCCTACTGTTGCACTGAGTGTAATGGGAATAGTACATTTTACCCCTGTGCAATTCAACGCTTTCCCTTCTGTTGCATTTATTGTAGTGGGAACAGTAATTTGTACTTTTCCTGAGTAATTTTTTTTAACTGTTTTATACATTGAAGTGGCTATAGTATATGTATTATTGTGCAATTTTATAGTCTAGTTTTTATTAATTAAATTTACATTATTATGGTTTTGTGTAGTTACAATTATAATATTTTTAATTAATAATATTTTTAATATATAATATATTTTTAGTAAATTAAAAAGTTTATATTTTTTATTTGTAAATACATTTTTATGTTTTTTAAATGCTTTATGTTATTGGGTGTGCATCTATATATATATATATATATATATATATATATATTTTTTTTTTTAGATAAGTGTAATACTTATATATTTTCTGGAATTAATAAAATACATGCAATTTCTATTATATTACTGTTACTGTTACTTTTAAATATATTTAATGTTTATCATTTAGGTTAGTGAACCATACTAAGTACCCAGTATTTATTACGTCTCACCTGAGACAGTGCATGCGCTGTTTTTTGTAAGACATTTTGTTAACTAAAAAGGCTTTAAGCCTGTCCATTGCTTACCATTCGCTGACTACATTATCACTTTTATTTGCTGGCTCCTGATTGGTCAGCGTGTGCCAATTTCACTTTCTCTTAATTCGTTTCTCCCTTCCGTGGAACATGGACCAAATCCTGATTGGTTCTTTTTGATTAGTGTCCCTTCACTGCTCACGCTGGGATGTAGGTACTTTTATTATCAAGTATACTCCCTGTAGTTTTGAATACTCATGCAAACCTAAATTCCATGAATGTTGGTTGGTGGGACACTGAAGGAAGGGTGAGCCAAAGGGTGTGAAGGAAGGAAGACCTGAAAGAAGTGTTTTACAGTAGTTGAGCCTGGAGATGATCGGCAGTCAGAAGAACACTGGACCACAATCTATGGCAAGGGTGGATAACTTGATGATCTTCAGTAATCGCAGTTAATATACAGACCACATAGCAGTTTGTCACTCTGAATGTTTTGAAACTGAAAGATGGGTCGAGTGAGAAGCTGAGGGATGTTGCAGAAGTATATCTCATTGTGAGATGCTGTTCATGGGTGTAGTGGCGGGATAATTCCTGAAGGGGCTTTTGGGAAAGGCATAGGGAGCTGAAAAGCAACTTACAGTGGTTTAACAAAACTTGTGGGGGCCCCCCTGCAAAGTGCATGGAGGAGGCCCCCCATGCTCCGAACCCAGTAGGAGCACTCAGGCCCGCCCGTGCACAATGCCGGAGGGGGCTCCCTGCGGGTTGGGGGCCCTCCCGCACCACTGGCAAATTAGGTGTAGATGGGCTAGGTTTCATTGACCTATTGGACATCAGCATTGGATGGAATCAGGCGGTCACTCAGGTTGTGAAGTCACTCGCTGTGGACACTTTATGCTAAGGATGAGTGTCATCAACATTCGGGTGGATGGGATGCTGCTGCTGACTACACGACTGCCTAGTCGTCCATCAATAAGTTACACAATATAATTGACAGGATTGACGATTTAAGGACACAACATCAATTCTTTTGAAATCTCGACTTCAGAAACAAGATTTTCCTAACTCAATAATGTCACAGAAGAAACCCATGTTGAATTCAATGGCCGAACTAAGATTATTGATAAAGCGGTTTTTCAGAACTTTCGACAATATTCTCTGCTCAAGAACTATCAATAATGGATTGAGACCGACCTATAATTAAATCACTTGTTGTGCCTTGCATTTGGAAACAAAAATACTGAGCAAGGAAGGGGAAGGTCGTTGATCATGTGCGATCTGTGTGTCATCAGCATACGCAAACTGACCGGATGGGCATGGCGCTGATTCAGGTCTGTCCTTATGCACGTTCTCTGTTTTCTTGCTCAGTCCAGTGCCAATGTATTTTAAATGTAGTTGCAAGTATAAAGTTGCAAGTGAAGCACGGAGCATGAGTAGGACGTCCCTACTGCTCCCTTTGAGGGGAATGAGTTTTCCTTTCGTAAGGAGTGTCTCCATTAAAGAAAGGTCTCAATCATTGACATTAGGTCAAACAATGCCTGCTGTAAGTAATTAATTATTTTCAAGCTTGAATTATTATGAACTAAAGGTTTGCAACTCGAGTAGTGGAGACCCGCATAACATTTATCATGTCTGACAAAAAGGTACAATTTCGAAAATAATTTTTTTTATTAACACACATACACATAATTCTTGTAAGACAATAAACAAAAAAGGTGATTCTCTAACAAATATTTAGCTCATTGAAACAAACTGGAGTCTGTAAATGACTGATTGTGTTTGTAAGACTGTTGACCTGAAGAAGGCACGGAGAGAGGCGATGAATGCTGAGCTGCGAAACGTCCCATCTGGACTAAGGGTGATGGTGTCACCTTCCAGCAGACAGAGGGTCCAGTGTGAAGGGAAGCACATGTATTTTATGTCAGAGGACTATCAAATCACTGTATTAGAACTGTCATTGTTACTTACATGAGGGCCTGGTATAGAAAGTAAAAATACATTAACCAACAATGTTACATGACGCATAACTCTCCAGTAATAATAAAGGCAAGAGTTAAATTGGGTTAAATTGCTTGTAAGAAGCAACTCTGGTCAAGGCTATAACTGATATTGCAGGAAATTGTAGGAGAAATTAGCCATCAATTTGTCTTGAGAGCTCCTCTTTAAGTTGCTTTCCGGATCTTTGTGGTGTAACCCAAGTCCGCTGTGGTGAAGAGTGGAAGGAAAGGGAGAATGAAAACATTCGGCTCTTTGTGGGAAGAGATGCATTCCAAAGAACGTGATACAGCTTTGGAGATTTTAATATTGTAATATCATGTGGAGAATGCCCCTTTCACACATACTAACCTGTACTGAGCGGAGGGCATCCATAGGGCAAACACACGCCGGTGGCCACAGAACAGCAGCAGAAGTTGAGTCCTTGCCCCGGGGATCATCGCCCTAAAGTTAACTGTAGTGCAGCGCCTGTTTTAGAGATGGTCTATTGGAGTCTAAGGAGGTAACCCAGTACCTGGGTTACCCAGTACTAAGATGGCTGCCGAGCTGGAGCTGGACAAAGAAGCACCCAGGGTCGGGATCATTAACCTTTAAATATCCCGCCGATATCCTGCAATCCACCAACTTTTGTAACCTGCAGCGCTACTAGAAAGGAGAACAATACGTTCTCTCACAAGCAATTCTTAGTTCTCTTCGGATACAGCAGGAGTTCCCTCGATGACCAACTCGTCCCCCCATATAACTCTGCATCGTTAAATTCGTTTTCCTGCGCCGTTTCTGAGGTTCGCTTGCGGCTGGAGGGGGAGAGGCCCGCGAGCCTGACCTGCGTCATCCCCCGAGACCGGGCCTACATCGGGGACTGAGCCCGCGGCTGGGAGGTTCGTTGACATTTGCAGCAGCCGCGCACCGTCCCTCTGCTTGCAAAACTCCCCTCTGAGCGTGATGACCCCATACCATCCACCACCAGGGAACTTTTCCTATGCTGCCACCAGTGATCTCTCCCTTCGACCTCTGGGAGCTCTGAAACCCCGGTTCCTGGTGGAGTCAAGGAGGCTTTATTGGCGACCTACCTCTTTCCAGGTTGCGACATCACTATTTGACCCTGAGGCGCCCAGGGTCCCCCTACCACCGGGATCCTGCTCAAATGCCCAACACTCACTACTGCTGCCGGGTATGGGGAAGATCTGCAGACTTTGCAACTGTCCCTTTCACCTCTCCTCTCACCTCTCTTGACCTGGGGGCAAGTTGGAGGATGAGGCGGACGGCGCTTCCCAGAAACACCGTGACCGGTGCTCTCGATGGAACTTTGATGTTGCCCCCTGGGCGGAAACTATAACTGTTTGTACTTACCGCGGTTCCCAAGCAACCTTGGCCGATGCCCGGTGGAGCTGTCCTATACAGCTATAGAGGAGTTTGGCTCTGGTTCACCCCTCAGCCGTCACCTACCCAGCCGGACATCGGACATTGTTTTTCCTCGTCTCCCCGTTGTGTTTCCTACCTGCATTCCTTCCCCCTGTTTACCATTCCCCCTCTACCTTTCACTCCCCTTAAGACGTGTGTACGCGCTAATAACTCATACTATTGTGTAATCTCATGTTTTTCTCCTATGTCTATACTTGACTATGTAATTATGTAACCTGTAGCTCGCTGATCCTCATGTAAAGTGCTCTGATACCTCCGGGTCTAGCCAGCGCTATATAAAACTTTGCAAATAAATAAATACCCTTTTAACTATCCTGCTCATTATCCTTTCATGCACCAACATATATGACAGATTTATAAACTAATTAGTGCCAGAGACTGGGGCCATATTACAGAATACGGCACACTCTCTTTGTTTGCGCCGGGGGCAGCTTTGAAAAGGTGCACCCTGCACAAACGAGGAGAGTGAACCGCATTTTATTGAGGGCCTCATTTATGAGGAATGGGCGTAGGACACCACCGCAAGTCTTCTTGCGGTGCTGCCCAACACTAATATGAAAGGGCATGAATGCATCGTATTTATGAAATACGGTGCATTACTGTCCTTTCCTCTTGCACTGGCGAACAATTTGCTGCCTAGCGCCAATGTAGGCACCCTAGCACCATGGTGCAAGGGTGCCTCCTTTGCAGGCAGGATTGTTTTTGTGCAGGAAGGGGCACCTTCCTGCACAGAAACAATCCTAAGAGGCGTTTTCCTCTGTCAGTGTGTGCTGTAGTAGGCAGCACACATGGAAAGAGGAAAAAACAAGGAGAAATAAAAATATTTCTCCTTGTTACGCCTATCCTGGGGAGGCGTAAGACTTTGGTGCTGCCCCAGGTTTATGTGAATAAGTAAATCTGGGGCAGCGTCAAAATCCACGTGTGTTGGGTGGGAACACCCACAGCAATCCCCATGAAAGGCATTCTTGGCGCAGAGTAAGACAAGGCAGCGAATTGCACTGCATTGACTTACTACATGTCTATGAGGCCATGCAAAGTAACGCAGGGTGTCTTTGCGTCGCCTCATAGATATAATTAAGAGGCTTACATCACTGGAGCGTCAAAAAAGTGAAATTTCAGTGGTGGCCTTTCATAAATAACCCCCGAATTCAATGGCCCTAGGGAGGCCGCGAAGTCATGCTGCCCTGGGGGCAGCGCCTTCAAATGAAATACGGAGCAACTCTGAAACAGCCGCTCCATGTTTTACTGTTCAGGCTGCAACCCGCCTGAACTTTTAAGGGGGCCTAGAGATCCCCTTGCAGGCTAGTGCAGTGAGTGACTGCACCCGTTTGCAAGGGAATGTCTGGGTAGTCCCTAGGGCCTCCTTTCCCCCTTCCAGAGGGCTGCTATTAGGTGGAACACTGTCAGTGCGCCTCCTGACAGCTTCTTTGCCTCTGCACCCATGTCTATAATACAGCACAGGTGCAGAGGCTAAGGAATTTGTAGTAATGAGGTCCACGCAGGTAGGATGTAGTTTAAGTTGATTTATTGAAGTAGGTTACATGTAGATAAAATCTTGTGAAGCAGGTAGTTAAGTTCTGTAAAGCAGCCCCACCAGGAGCAGCCTGCCTGCTGCTCAGCCCATTCTCAACTGTCACTTCACATCACAGGCTCCCAACATTCCGAAGCGCATCATCACTCCAACATTCCATGCAGTGCACAGCACAACACACTGGCTGAGCAGGAGGTGAAAATGGCATAACATTAACATGGGCAGGATACTACATATCCCCTTTCCTTATACAACAGAAGAATTTATGTGGATACCTGAAAGAAGATAAAACACAATGAACCAAGAAAAGGAATAAAACAGAGGAACACAAATGCAGCAGATGCAAAGAAGTGAACGAAAAGGAGAGAGCAGAAAGATAGGTGGAAGTAAATGAAGAGGAAGCAATAGATAAATATAAACAGAATGATATGTACCATCCTCCCCTTCTGTAAATATAAACAGAATAGAATACTAATGTAAGGAATAAGAAACAACGTGAAAAAGATTGACGAAAAGGCACCAATGACTAACCCCAAACACACCCACTGGCCAGACAGGCATGCGAGAAGGAAAGACATAGCACGACACGACTAGAACACTAGACCTACACCCAGATACACGAAAAGGAGAAGGAAGGATCTCCTCCTAAACATAGTAGAAAGAGAATCACACTAAAAAGAGGGAAAGACTATGGACAAAGGAAGACCAACAACCGTATATAGTCCAGATTCCAAGGATGAAAAGAAGATGTAACATCACGAGGATAACTGAACAAGTACGAAAACGGAGGAGAAGAATAAACATACAAAAAAAAAGTATCATTCATCCTCCCCCATTTACAAAAAGAGAAGTAATACAATTGTAGCATAACGTTGGAAGTAAATGAACAGCAAAGTCTAGGCATAGACTAAAACAAAACTGTACCCCAAATGGGGATAGGTAATGTAAAGGTTAGTGACGTGAATACTGTGAATGTGAGTAGAACCCAATAAGACACACCCATTGAAAGGGTAATGATGTAACACTAGAGCGGTAATATGGGACTAAAACCCATAGCCTATCCCTGACATAAGGGTGGGTAACATATGTAAATGGGACTAACACCCATATCCTACCCCTGGTATGAGGGCGTGAGCTAATGTGAATGGGGCAGACCCCAAAAAAGACCCACCCAGTGTAAGGGTAACAGTGTACGAGAAGATGGGATTGAAACCCATGACCTACCCCAAGACGTAAGAGAGGATTGATACTGTAAATGGGACTGAACCCACAACCTATCCCCACGCATAGGGATGGTTAGCTTCTGTAAATGGGACTGACACCCAATGCCTACCACCAAATGAGAGGGTGAACAGCAAACGTAGATGGGACTAAAACCCATAAGCAGGTACCCTGTGTGAGGGTAACACAACTAGATGCAGAGTAAATGGGAGAGAACCCCCATAAGAGGCAAATGTACTGTGAAAGAATGGGGCTAGTACCCATTCCCGTCGCACATGTAGGGGAGAGTACAGTGTAATGTACCTACATGCGAAATGAAACCATACAACAATCTCATGCAGGATATGAGCATCAAAACAGCTACGTATCACAATATTAAATTGAATGTAAACAGATCCCAGAAAGTTTTAGTGAGCATACTCCAGACTGCAGTAGAAATACAAAAGTCCATGGTGACTGTCAATATTTAGGGTGAGCTTGCCAACGAAAATCTGTGTCAAAACACCAGAGTACAGAAGAAGAGAAGCTTGCCTCTTCCCGATTGCAAGAATGAAAACCCACCTCTTAAGAAGAAAATGCCACTTGGGACCCATATCGGCAGCATTCAGTGTCCTCTGTGGGATTATAAAGTGTCTTTAGTCCTGCCAGTTGAGGAGTGCGTGTCACTGGAACCAAAAGACACAAGAGTCACGAACAAGAAGTTCTTCTTCATTCTATTTCACTGCAAGGCATTCAGTAAAGACGTGGCTGAGCCATTCGTCAGTGGCGATCATTTGGAAACATGGCATTACGCTAGATTAAAAAAATGATCAAAACATGGCGGCACGTACAATGCGCTGTGCCGGGTGGCTACCAGCGCGTTCTCAAAGTAAAGCGTCCTTGAGCAGCTAGAGAATCTGCCTAGCAATGTAGACAATGACGTGAGGGCTTCACGCGACGAGGAATGAAGGTAGGAATACGCGTGTAGAAACAGTAAAAGCGTTTGCATTCAAAACCGCAAAGCAGCGGTTTAACGGCCACAGAAGCCGGGTCTCAGATGAGAGAAACTGTAATGAAAAAAAATATCTGGCTCACCAGCAATGTCCCGCTCCCGTTGAAACTGACACAGCAAGAGCAAAGTGCTAAACGCCACAACATCTTTGTGATGAGGAAGAAAGTCAGACACAACCTTGCCCACGGTAACAGATGCGATCAAGGACAGCTTGTTGACACCCACACGCAAGACCTTATTTAGATGAAACGCCTCAGCGTTAGAAAAACGTGTAACATACCACTTTTATGAACACAATAATCTAGCTCCTTGAATGGCTCCAAAGAAAACCTCGGAGTGACAGGGTTCACCAGACGTTCACTGTGATCCTCCGCTTGCGATGTTACACATGTGCACATTCTGCCTCTGTGCAGCTGCGTGTCTCATAAAACACCGAAGCACCATAGTGGCAAGTTCAGACGTCTTAATGTAGTAGGAATTCACCAGCGCTGTGTTGCTTCTCATGGAAGATTATGAGAAGAGACCATTTCCCCAATTCTTGTTGACTGCATTGTTTAGCCATGCAGTCAGGTCATGTGGCCTTTGAATGTCGACAGGGTCAAGCACTATGTGACTGGAAATACAGATACATGACCCAAAAGAATTTACAAACTGTAAATTGTTAGGCTTGATGACGGAAGAAGCACTGGTAAGATAAAAGTCCAAAATATGTAATCTAGATGAGCACAGCACGCCAGGGCTAGGGCTGTCAGATGGTGATGACACTGGTGGGGCTGAGAGGCGTAGTGCTTCATCTTTACTTGTTTCTTGTTGTCTTCTTTGCTTTTCTGTGAAGGACTTCTTTCTTTCTTGTTGACGTCTTTGTTGTTCTGTGTAGAACACCCTTGTATCTTGTTCTGAGTTTTTCCTTTCCTGTGGATACCTCCTCTTGTATTTTGTGTTGCCTGTGACTGTCCGTTCTGTAGATTGTTTCATCTTCAAGTCCTCTTATGTTCGGCAGGTCCCTGAGATCCACTTGTAGCACGTAGGTAGACACCAACTCGTCGCCAAAATAATGTAGTAATGAGATCCACGCAGGCAGGATGTAGTTTAAGTTGATTTATTGAAGTAGGTTACATGTAGAGAAGATCTTGTGAAGAAGGTAGTTAAGTTCTGTAAAGCAGCCCCACCAGGAGCAGCCTGCCTGCTGCTCAGCCCATTCTCCAACTGTCACTTCACCTCACAGGCTCCCAACATTCCGAAGCGCATCATCACTCCAACATTCCATGCAGTACACAGCACAACACACTGGCTGAGCAGGAGGTGAAAATGGCATAACATTAACATGGGCAGGATACTACAGAATTCCCCAATTTGTATGGGGCCACGCCCCTATGCAAATGAGGGAACAGCCTCTGGTGATAGTGTTGGCATTATATGTGCCTCAGCGCTATCTGTATTACAGAAAAGGCTGCATTGGCGCCTGCGGACCTTTCTGTAATACCAAAGTGCTGCGAGGACGCGCAAAGCGGGCACATGCCCATTGCGCCCCTGGGGCACTTTCTATAATACGGCCCCAGGATTTACTTTTTGGGCTGCCACAAGTCGTTGGTTTTGAAAAATACATCTTCTACACCAGTGGCATCTAACTATGTAGATAGACAGTTTCTGTTTCATTTTTTGGATAAACTGGTAAAACTACCCATCTGTAGGCATCTAGAAATAGAAGGGAGATTGCCTCAGAACTAATCTGTAATTGCTGAGGAATATTTGTGCAAATGTCTCAATAAAGTGGGAATATTTGTGCAAATGTCTCAATAGAGTTTCAGGGTAATGCATTAATTTGCCAAAACAATATTACTCTTTCCTCAATACCAATGTAGACTCCAGTTAGTGCAGAACACACAAGTCCTTCTGATCTGATTCTGTAGTCTCCACAGATTTCCAATGATATTTGTCTTCGGTTGAAGTGGGTAATTCTTGTGCAGAAAATTATCTGTGTGACTTACGCAGTCACCATTCTCCCTCTAGGGCAGAGGAATAGTGCTCTGAGGTCCCACGGTGGACTAGAAGCCACCAGTCAAGGCCTGCTCTCCAAACGCCAAAGGGACTACGGCTTCTCATTTCTGGACCACTGTGTCTGGACTTCTGGATGGAGATCCAGGGTGTCAAAGATGTGCCATGCTCCCTTGGTCTATGCAGTTCATATTGTTGCCTATTATGTTTTTTGATATTTATAGATTTGAGAGCCAGGCTGTGACTTAACAAAGAGCTGAACATGTTATATGGCCAGAAGTACATGGTTGAAAACAGGAATGAGGCCTGTGTTCTCTTCATGGTCTGGCATAGGTTGGGGCACCAGATGTTGGTGAGGTTTTCCTTTCAGCTCCCGTCTGAAGTAGTGAAGGGGCGAGTCGGACCCGAGCCTGATGCATAGCATGAGAAATCTTGTTTCTGATCTTCTTTTTGCACCTCTTAGCTTCCTGTATGTTCTTGTCAAAGCTTCAGGTGTTTCCTTGGCCGCCAGATGGTGCTGTGAGGTGGTTGTTATACATAGGATGTCTTGCATGTTATGTGGGTTGGAACAGAGAGCCTTTGAAGGGCGGGGTCTAAGTGGGTTGTCTTTAATTGTATCAGTGATTCATAAAAAGCTGCTGGAGCAGAGTAATTTAGAGCTCTGCTCATTTATATGCAATTGATATACTTAAGGTGTGTTTAAATGAATTAATCCGTGTGCATTGTATTAACCGAATTTAGTAAGGTGGCCATATTTACTCAAACAAAGAGTCACCTGTAAATCTGGTTGACATATTATAATGTATTCACATTAACCAGAGCATGTATACTTCCTTTAAAATGTAGCGGACATTTCCTACTTCTCTCAAATAGGGAGATCCCCCTCTCGGAGAATTTATGGAACAAGATTAGTACTTTGGCCCTCTCATGTAAAACTTCTCCGGCGCTTTCCAAAACTAAACTCTTTGCTAAACATCTTTCACTTTGGACTTGGGTTAAATTATATAAATTAAAATGAAGCACTTCAAAGTTATGTTGGTCTTGCAATGAAGCCCCTGATGGCCTTCCTCTTATATTCTTCCATTGCAAACTCTTAACACCATTCTGGGAACAAGTCACACACCAACTTGCACTACACTTCCCCACCATAATGTTAGGCCCTTGTGTGGCTTGTCCTGCTTTGAACCTTGGTGATCTAGAACTCGCCCTCCTTGACCCTATCAAAGTCATCTTATTAGATTGGAAATCTTTCAACTTAGCATCCCTTTTCACTTGGTGGGCATGGGTCATTTATTCACACGGGTCTCGTTGCTCCCTATATAAATCACCGGTCCATCCTACTATTTTAGAGAAATTTGCCATTCCTTGCACCCATTCATTCACGATCATGACCCCAACATCCCCGCTGCAAGTTTATCTTAGTATCACACCTCCCCCATACTATGTTAGGCTAGTCACACCACTTCCTTCCTTTATCTTTTCTTTTCTTCTCTACCCCCCTAGTGCTTCCCTTGAGCCCTCACACCTATGCCCTAGTGTCTCTATCCTCCTCTCTCTCCTTTGCTGGTATAATACTCCTTTATTGTTTTCTTTCCTATGTTTCCAACAATTGGTGCTTCACTTTCGAAACTTTGGGCCTTATTTACTAGGTATTAACGCAGCGCGCTGCCGCAAGCCATTTGGCTGTGCCGCACTGCGTTAATTCCACAGCAATGAGATGCGTCATAACTACAACGATATGATGGATCCCTTTACTCTTCCCTGTGCTGGCGCACAATGAGCTGCCATGTGCAACGCAGGCCCCCTTGCACCACGGTGCAAGGGTGCCTGTGTCACGGGGATGACTGTTTTTATGCAGGAAGTGACACCTTCCTGCACAAAAAACAATCTCAAGAGGTGATTTCCTCTTCCTATGTGTGCTGCAGAATGAAGCACACATAGGAAGAGGAAAAAAACGAGGAGAAATGGAAACGTTTCTCCTCGTTGAGCTTCCCTACGTCTCCCCTGAGGAGGCGTTGCATTCTGAAGCATATCCAGGTTTACGATTTCTCGTAAATCTGGAAATGCGACAGAAACCATGGATGTTGCGTTGGAACACCCACAGCAACACCCATGGCACGCCCCTTTCACACAAAGTGTTGCATGTAAAGAGGCCGTATTTGCAAGGACATGAAAAGCCATGCAGGGTGGCTTTACGTGTCCTTGTAAATATGGGGCAGCAGGTTGCGATGTCAGTGCGTCAAAAATAGTGATGGACCGGCGGTGCAAGGGACTTGTAAATAAGCCCCTTTGTTCTCTGCAACATATTTTTCTGGACTTGGCTATATGTTATTGACAGTCCACAAGCCCTTAAGTAATTTTTGGTGTTCTTTCTTATTGATATATTGTATTATCTTGCCACATTCTTCTATTTGTCTATTGTTTTCTTTTATCTTTGTTAATATATGATGTACCTCCTGGCAAAAACATCTTCGGTTTTATTGTCTCCACTCAACAATTGCTTGCTCCGTTGGGATTATTACCAGGTATGTCTTTGTTTATGCATGTTGTACCTGCCCTACCGTGATAATATTAGAACTTTTGTTGCTATCGTTCTCCCTCTCTCTTCGGTTGAATATGTACCTCTTCTAAAAAATTTCAATTAAGATACATTTACATTTTAAAAAATGTAACTGACATTTACTCATGCTAAGTTGTACTTTTCAGACACCATCTTAAATCTTAACCAGGGCAGAGTTGCACACGTTGCAGTTTCATAAATGTTTGCCATTGTCTTGTTTTTCCTCCGCAGGTGTCTTATCGGATACCTCATTAGCTAGATTAGGGATTTTTATTTATTGTATTAGACTGCTAAGCAGTGTCATGTTATGGATTTTGGGAACCCCAAGCAAAGCATCTTGTGGGGGCCCCTGTATGGAACAAATTTGAATTTTCCGCCTAATTCAAGCTGGCATGATGCCAAGCAATACTGAATTACATATTAAACTTTAGCAGAGTCACATAAAAAAATCGTTAAGATAATAATGGGTAGAGAGAGAGAGTCAGAGGTACATGTAATCAGAAAGGGAGAGAGGTTCAGAGGGTGAAATAGAATGGACAGAGGTTGAATTAATAGAGAGCCCGCTTTGCACATGCCTAAAAACATCTCTGCTGATAGATAGTCGCAGTAATGAGAACTGGGCTTCGAACATGGAGATTGAGATCGTGAGAGGACCCTCCTGTACCAGGCAGACCAAACCAAGGATACATTCAAGGACGAGCAGATGCAAGGCTCGTTGTTTGGGGCTGGGAAACTGGGGAGTCTACCTGCTCCCAGAGCACACTGTGTTGGGGTTGGTTCGTTTAGTGGGAAACTGATATGAACATTCTTCTAGAAACTTATTTTATGCTTTAACTGTGTGTTTCTTAGTATCATTTTAGCAGACCTTGTCCTGACTTTGCTGACAGAAGACTCACTCTCTCCTCTGCTGATTTCCCTTACCTAAATATTGAGCTTCAAGCTTGAACACTTTTGCTTCTCCCTTGAACTTTAAACTTGGTTCATCTGACGCTGACACCTTCTTCCTCACAGAAATCCCCTTGCCACCTTCGATGCCTTATTTAGCAAAGAGACGCTCCTGCATGGAACCCTTATTTTGGATAGTCTGTAGCTCGTACGTGATCACATTTTGCATATTTTTCCTGATCATATACAGATTCTGATTGCTTGGTCATTTTAATATGTATGCTTTGATGATATATTTGATTAAGCTTGCAAACTGATTTGAATTGTGATTTGACTAATGTGTTAATAAAACCCTTATGGTTTGGACACCATCCTCTCTGTTGTTTTTGTGAAGTCACATTGGTTTCACTGTAAATGAAATGTGTTGCTGATGCCAGCTTCTTTCTTACACTTTAAGTCAAGAATCAAAGGTCTAAACGACCAGTGGAGGAGCCTTTTTGATGACTTCACTAAGAGATTAAGATACAAGAATCCCTGCTCCATGACTGCATATAACTTAGAGTTATGAATATTATGCTGCGAAGATGGCCATCTGTGTAATTTTGAGAATAAGACGTTACTTCACCAGCATTGAGCAGGAACAGTGTTCCTTGAGCAGGCAGTCTCTGGAAACATTTGCAGTAAGTGGTCTCGGCAAGTCTGCATGAACTTCAGCATAAACAGGTATTGATTCACCAGAAACTCTATCCACCCTAAGATGAAGTCGAACAGGAGGTGGTTTCTATAATTCCTGGCTGTGATGTTCCATAACTGCTTATGAAGAAGGCTGGTATGCTTAAGACAAGGAATAAAATCTGCTTTTCACTCCACCCTGTTAGGCAGCCTGCAGCAATGAACAGTAGGTGAGGTCGGAAACTATTTCTGTTGAGGTCGAAACCATTGCCATGTTGGCCGATTACACGTCACACCTGTCTCATGCATTAGGGAAAACTGATGCACTACGGAGATGGAAAATCAGTCCGTAACTTTACTCTGACATCAGAAAGACATTTCAGTGGTGTTTAATCATTTGTGTTCATGAGAATTCACAGACCATCGGAAACCTGGAGTTTCCTGGTTCTAAGCATCGTTAGAAGGCTATCTGTGATTTATTTTGCATGCCCTGCACTTTTCCATTGTAAAAGTAGCCATGCTGCCGCTTCTGGAATACCAAGTGTGCTGGTGCTGCTCAAGGGGTGTGGGTATCCCGCAAGGCATAGTTGTGTTCCCCATTCAAATGAGGAGATGTTCTTTGGCATATATACAATATGGAACCAGGGGTGGAACACCATACATGTGACTGGTCTGAAATGGTACGATTGGTGGTAGCAATGGTCAGTTGTGTTGTCCGGTTGTCTCACTTCCTTCTCCTGGTAGTTTTTTTTACTGGAAATACACTTTGAAAAATAATGATGTCCCTGCACCATTTCCACTGAATTCATTTTGTCCCTGCGTATGCTGGAGTTACAGAATCTGTACAGGGACGTAAAGGCTTCGTAGAGATGTGCACAACAAGCTTCTCTTCTGTGGTGGGATTGGGATGCTCCCAGTGATGTTGTAATGTAGCTTGATTGGGCTTGTTCCCTTCTGAAGCCAGGCTGGGGATCCCTGGTGCAGAGCAGGATAGGTTATGCCACACTCTCCACCATAGATGTATGAAGCAACTTGTGCCACTGCAGCTGCCATGAGTACTGCATTTCTTGCAGCTCTGCAGTCCTTGCAGCTCTGCAACAAGCACAGGAGAGTTCACATTTTTACTGCAGCACAGCTGTATGCACCAGTATAGAGGAATGGTAGGGCCAGAGACAGACCTTTGTTGCTGTTTTTAATAGGAGCCAGGGACAGACTTCAGGGCAGAGAACATTGTGCCGATTTAGATTAATTCCGGCACCCATTGTGTCACCCAGTGCAGTGACCAAGCAAACCTGATTCCGGGCTTTCATTGTAGCCTGACTGTATAGTTTTAAACAGCCAATACGACCTGTCAAAATAAACCCTTTTGAGAGGTCAAAAACGTCCTTTACCCTTTCTTACATCACCTCTAAGTAGGCCTGATATTTAAAAGTACAAGATGTAAACATTTACTGTTTCATATGTCCTTACAGGCAAAAAGGCCCAAAAGCTATTTTCACTGTAACAAGGCTGACTGTTCCATAGAAAAACACAGGATCACATTATTAAGTCTAATAATGCTGACTTCTGTTTGGAAGCAGCTAGAAAAAAAATGTAAGGGTACTTTTTAATAGTTATCCAAAATCAAATGCAATCGTAAAATTGAATTTTGTATATTTAGTAACGAAAAAGTACTTTTAGAAAATTACTTTTTCCCTGCCTCCCAGGACAAGGACCAGAGGCCAGTGGTGTGGGGAGGTGGTGTTGTGCCCTCGACAGGCCGGCCTGTGGGCTGGTTACAGGAACTTGATTAACTTCAAAGAGGCCTACCCTGTAACAAGCAGATGAAGCTAACACCCAGACTTGCACCCTTCTTCCCCCCCCCCCCCACAGCCAGACAGGCTCCCAATTACAGAGTGCCTCTTGTTGACATCACAGTGTCAAATCCCGCTATAGTGTCAAAACCTGCTAGACAGGTCTGCTGAGGGTTTAAATATAACACTTGGGGCGTATTTCAGGAGGGAAGCAGAATGCCAAAACAATTCTTGTGAATTTACTGTCTGGTTGTTGAAAAGTCAGCTTTTGTGCTACCCAAAGTTTGTCTCTGATGTTGTTGTGGTTACAGGACCTGCCTCAAACTGGATTTTAGAGATAGATGTGGGAAGACACTAGGATTGTCATAGTACACTTCACACACATACACATACGCCCATCCCTCAGAGCCCACATTTATTGTGCCCGAAGACTTTCGCCATATTGAAAGTACACAAACTAAGTAGGTTTAGCTCCGGGAATCTTTCCTCTATTGGTTAATGCGTGCCCTCGGGTCATCCCCACCAACTAGCTTGTGCCAGGCATACATTTAGCATCTTCAGACACCCACTTTGGAACACTCCTGGGACTGTGGAAAGATCAGAAATGGACTGAACCTGCTGTCCGAGACTTCAAGAGCATAGAAGACTGGACCTGCTCTCCCTCTTGTACCCCGGACAAAGACATGGACTCCGAGGGTCATAGGCTGACCCCCTGTTCAAGCTATAGGGATATTACAAGATGTAAGAGGCCTTTCCTGCAACTACCCAGCTGACCAGTGACAACTGGACCTGGGCGAGGCCTTGTTTTTGGCTTCTGCCTACCACATTGCGAGTCTCTACTTGCCTCCCTTGAGGTCCTGGGGGGGCTTTAGAAGTGTACCTCTGTGGTGCATTGGGATTTAAAGCACTAAGCCAGATGGTAAATCTTTGACCAGGGTGCACCTGGTCTGTGCATACGACCCACGCACCATTTGAGCGTGCCAACCAAATGATTAAAGTGAACATAGAATTGGCTTTAAAAGGCTACTTAAATGTACTAATCCATTAATATCGTGCCTGTGTGCACTGCACAACACCCAATAGAGTAACGGGTAAAACTACCTTTAAACTTTTACAGGAAAGGATGACTGTCAAGTTGCTAAAAGAGAAGGAAGAGAGAGAGACTTTGTGCTGTATATGAGATGAATTAAGTGGTGCGTAGGAATGTCAAGGTAAAGTAGAGTACTATGGCATTTTATTATGCCAAATGAAAAACCTGCAGTTTACAGAAAAGTTAATGATGGTGATTTTGCTACAAACATCCACAACAAATCACAGGTGTTATAATAAATGTAGAAAATGAAGAAGGCCCACTCATGTCAATGCAGTATCAGCAAAAGGTTGTGGGTCCGATGCACGTATTAAAAGAGAAATACAGGCCTAAGCTATCTGCAATAATATTATAGAAAAACAGCACAAAATGGAGTCAGGTTCCTGGGGGGAGGGAAGTAGAGATGAGTTGCAGTACACTAGAGAAAAATAATTAAACATAGCAGAAATGGAAAATTGCAGGTCCCGGATTGCAAGATCACATCTCTGAGAAAATATGTAGACAAGGTAGCACAAAGTCATAGGATAGGTAGGAGATCAGACCTTGTAGAGCAGTAGACATGTAGGGAGTAGAGCACGCTGGGCTTCAAAGAGAGAACCCAAGGACAACCAGTAGTACAAGCGGGAGGCATAGGATAGGTAGGAGATCAGACCTTGTAGAGCAGTAGACATGTAGGGAGTAGAGCACTGCTGGGCTTCAAAGAGACAAACCAAGGACAACCAGTAGTACAAGCGGGAGGCATAGGATAGGTAGGAGATCAGTCCTTGTAGAGCAGTAGACATGTAGGGAGTAGAGCATCGCTAGGCTTCAAAGATACAACCCGAGGACAACAGGTAGTACAAGCGGGAGGCATAGGATAGGTAGGAGATCAGACCTTGTAGAGCAGTAGACATGTAGGGAGTAGAGCACTGCTGGGCTTCAAAGAGAGAACCCAAGGACAACCAGTAGTACAAGCGGGAGGCATAGGATAGGTAGGAGATCAGACCTTGTAGAGCAGTAGAAATGTAGGGAGTAGAGCACTGCTGGGCTTCAAAGAGAGAACCCAAGGACAACCAGTAGTACAAGCGGGAGGCATAGGATAGGTAGGAGATTAGACCTTGTAGAGCAGTAGACATGTAGGGAGTAGAGCACTGCTGGGCTTCAAAGAGAGAACCCAAGGACAACCAGTAGTACAAGCGGGAGGCATAGGATAGGTAGGAGATCAGTCCTTGTAGAGCAGTAGACATGTAGGGAGTAGAGCACGCTGGGCTTCAAAGAGACAAACCAAGGACAACCAGTAGTACAAGCGGGAGGCATAGGATAGGTAGGAGATCAGACCTTGTAGAGCAGTAGACATGTAGGGAGTAGAGCACTGCTGGGCTTCAAAGAGACAAACCAAGGACAACCAGTAGTACAAGCGGGAGGCATAGGATAGGTAGGAGATTAGACCTTGTAGAGCAGTAGACATGTAGGGAGTAGAGCACGCTGGGCTTCAAAGAGAGAACCCAAGGACAACCAGTAGTACAAGCGGGAGGCATAGGATAGGTAGGAGATTAGACCTTGTAGAGCAGTAGACATGTAGGGAGTAGAGCACGCTGGGCTTCAAAGAGAGAACCCAAGGACAACCAGTAGTACAAGCGGGAGGCATAGGATAGGTAGGAGATCAGTCCTTGTAGAGCAGTAGACATGTAGGGAGTAGAGCACTGCTGGGCTTCAAAGAGAGAACCCAAGGACAACCAGTAGTACAAGCGGGAGGCATAGGATAGGTAGGAGATCAGACCTTGTAGAGCAGTAGACATGTAGGGAGTAGAGCACGCTGGGCTTCAAAGAGACAAACCAAGGACAACCAGTAGTACAAGCGGGAGGCATAGGATAGGTAGGAGATCAAACCTTGTAGAGCAGTAGACATGTAGGGAGTAGAGCACGCTGGGCTTCAAAGAGAGAACCCAAGGACAACCAGTAGTACAAGCGGGAGGCATAGGATAGGTAGGAGATTAGACCTTGTAGAGCAGTAGACATGTAGGGAGTAGAGCACGCTGGGCTTCAAAGAGAGAACCCAAGGACAACCAGTAGTACAAGCGGGAGGCATAGGATAGGTAGGAGATCAGTCCTTGTAGAGCAGTAGACATGTAGGGAGTAGAGCACTGCTGGGCTTCAAAGAGAGAACCCAAGGACAACCGGTAGTACAAGCGGGAGGCATAGGATAGGTAGGAGATCAGACCTTGTAGAGCAGTAGACATGTAGGGAGTAGAGCACGCTGGGCTTCAAAGAGAGAACCCAAGGACAACAGGTAGTACAAGCGGGAGGCATAGGATAGGTAGGAGATCAGACCTTGTAGAGCCTTAGACATGTAGGGAGTAGAGCACTGCTGGGCTTCAAAGAGACAAACCAAGGACAACAGGTAGTACAAGCGGGAGGCATAGGATAGGTAGGAGATCCAGACCTTGTAGAGCAGTAGACATGTAGGGAGTAGAGCATCGCTAGGCTTCAAAGATACAACCCGAGGACAACAGGTAGTACAAGCGGGAGGCATAGGATAGGTAGGAGATCAGACCTTGTAGAGCAGTAGACATGTAGGGAGTAGAGCACTGCTGGGCTTCAAAGAGACAAACCAAGGACAACCAGTAGTACAAGCGGGAGGCATAGGATAGGTAGGAGATCAGACCTTGTAGAGCAGTAGACATGTAGGGAGTAGAGCACGCTGGGCTTCAAAGAGAGAACCCAAGGACAACCAGTAGTACAAGCGGGAGGCATAGGATAGGTAGGAGATCAGACCTTGTAGAGCAGTAGACATGTAGGGAGTAGAGCACGCTGGGCTTCAAAGAGAGAACCCAAGGACAACCAGTAGTACAAGCGGGAGGCATAGGATAGGTAGGAGATCAGACCTTGTAGAGCAGTAGACATGTAGGGAGTAGAGCACTGCTGGGCTTCAAAGAGAGAACCCAAGGACAACCAGTAGTACAAGCGGGAGGCATAGGATAGGTAGGAGATCAGACCTTGTAGAGCAGTAGACATGTAGGAAGTAGAGCACTGCTGGGCTTCAAAGATACAAACCAAGGACAACAGGTAGTACAAGCGGGAGGCATAGGATAGGTAGGAGATCAGACCTTGTAGAGCAGTAGACATGTAGGGAGTAGAGCATCGCTAGGCTTCAAAGATACAACCCAAGGACAACCAGTAGTACAAGCGGGAGGCATAGGATAGGTAGGAGATCAGACCTTGTAGAGCAGTAGACATGTAAGGAGTAGAGCACGCTGGGCTTCAAAGAGAGAACCCAAGGACAACCAGTAGTACAAGCGGGAGGCATAGGATAGGTAGGAGATCAGTCCTTGTAGAGCAGTAGACATGTAGGGAGTAGAGCACTGCTGGGCTTCAAAGAGAGAACCCAAGGACAACCAGTAGTACAAGCGGGAGGCATAGGATAGGTAGGAGATCAGACCTTGTAGAGCAGTAGACATGTAGGGAGTAGAGCATCGCTAGGCTTCAAAGATACAACCCGAGGACAACAGGTAGTACAAGCGGGAGGCATAGGATAGGTAGGAGATCAGACCTTGTAGAGCAGTAGACATGTAGGGAGTAGAGCACTGCTGGGCTTCAAAGAGACAAACCAAGGACAACCAGTAGTACAAGCGGGAGGCATAGGATAGGTAGGAGATCAGACCTTGTAGAGCAGTAGACATGTAGGGAGTAGAGCACGCTGGGCTTCAAAGAGAGAACCCAAGGACAACCAGTAGTACAAGCGGGAGGCATAGGATAGGTAGGAGATCAGACCTTGTAGAGCAGTAGACATGTAGGGAGTAGAGCATCGCTAGGCTTCAAAGATACAACCCGAGGACAACAGGTAGTACAAGCGGGAGGCATAGGATAGGTAGGAGATCAGACCTTGTAGAGCAGTAGACATGTAGGGAGTAGAGCACGCTGGGCTTCAAAGAGAGAACCCAAGGACAACCAGTAGTACAAGCGGGAGGCATAGGATAGGTAGGAGATCAGACCTTGTAGAGCAGTAGACATGTAGGGAGTAGAGCACTGCTGGGCTTCAAAGAGAGAACCCAAGGACAACCAGTAGTACAAGCGGGAGGCATAGGATAGGTAGGAGATCAGACCTTGTAGAGCAGTAGACATGTAGGGAGTAGAGCACTGCTGGGCTTCAAAGATACAAACCAAGGACAACAGGTAGTACAAGCGGGAGGCATAGGATAGGTAGGAGATCAGACCTTGTAGAGCAGTAGACATGTAGGGAGTAGAGCATCGCTAGGCTTCAAAGATACAACCCAAGGACAACCAGTAGTACAAGCGGGAGGCATAGGATAGGTAGGAGATCAGACCTTGTAGAGCAGTAGACATGTAGGGAGTAGAGCACTGCTGGGCTTCAAAGAGAGAACCCAAGGGCAACCAGTAGTACAAGCGGGAGGCATAGGATAGGTAGGAGATCAGACCATGTAGAGCAGTAGACATGTAGGGAGTAGAGCATCGCTAGGCTTCAAAGATACAACCCGAGGACAACAGGTAGTACAAGCGGGAGGCATAGGATAGGTAGGAGATCAGACCTTGTAGAGCAGTAGACATGTAGGGAGTAGAGCATCGCTAGGCTTCAAAGATACAACCCGAGGACAACAGGTAGTACAAGCGGGAGGCATAGGATAGGTAGGAGATCAGACCTTGTAGAGCAGTAGACATGTAGGGAGTAGAGCACTGCTGGGCTTCAAAGAGAGAACCCAAGGACAACCAGGAGTACAAGCGGGAGGCATAGGATAGGTAGGAGATCAGACCTTGTAGAGCAGTAGACATGTAGGGAGTAGAGCACTGCTGGGCTTCAAAGAGACAAACCAAGGACAACCAGTAGTACAAGCGGGAGGCATAGGATAGGTAGGAGATCAGACCTTGTAGAGCAGTAGACATGTAGGGAGTAGAGCACGCTGGGCTTCAAAGAGAGAACCCAAGGACAACCAGTAGTACAAGCGGGAGGCATAGGATAGGTAGGAGATTAGACCTTGTAGAGCAGTAGACATGTAGGGAGTAGAGCACTGCTGGGCTTCAAAGAGACAAACCAAGGACAACCAGTAGTACAAGCGGGAGGCATAGGATAGGTAGGAGATCAGACCTTGCAGAGCAGTAGACATGTAGGGAGTAGAGCACTGCTGGGCTTCAAAGAGACAAACCAAGGACAACCAGTAGTACAAGCGGGAGGCATAGGATAGGTAGGAGATCAGACCTTGCAGAGCAGTAGACATGTAGGGAGTAGAGCACTGCTGGGCTTCAAAGAGAGAACCCAAGGACAACCAGTAGTACAAGCGGGAGGCATAGGATAGGTAGGAGATCAGACCTTGTAGAGCAGTAGACATGTAGGGAGTAGAGCACTGCTGGGCTTCAAAGAGACAAACCAAGGACAACCAGTAGTACAAGCGGGAGGCATAGGATAGGTAGGAGATTAGACCTTGTAGAGCAGTAGACATGTAGGGAGTAGAGCACTGCTGGGCTTCAAAGATACAAACCAAGGACAACAGGTAGTACAAGCGGGAGGCATAGGATAGGTAGGAGATCAGACCTTGTAGAGCAGTAGACATGTAGGGAGTAGAGCACTGCTGGGCTTCAAAGAGAGAACCCAAGGACAACCAGTAGTACAAGCGGGAGGCATAGGATAGGTAGGAGATCAGACCTTGTAGAGGCAGTAGACATGTAGGGAGTAGAGCACGCTGGGCTTCAAAGAGAGAACCCAAGGACAACCAGTAGTACAAGCGGGAGGCATAGGATAGGTAGGAGATCAGACCTTGTAGAGCAGTAGACATGTAGGGAGTAGAGCACGCTGGGCTTCAAAGAGAGAACCCAAGGACAACCAGTAGTACAAGCGGGAGGCATAGGATAGGTAGGAGATCAGACCTTGTAGAGCAGTAGACATGTAGGGAGTAGAGCACTGCTAGGCTTCAAAGAGAGAACCCAAGGACAACAGGTAGTACAAGCGGGAGGCATAGGATAGGTAGGAGATCAGTCCTTGTAGAGCAGTAGACATGTAGGGAGTAGAGCACTGCTGGGCTTCAAAGAGACAAACCAAGGACAACAGGTAGTACAAGCGGGAGGCATAGGATAGGTAGGAGATCAGACCTTGTAGAGCAGTAGACATGTAGGGAGTAGAGCACGCTGGGCTTCAAAGAGAGAACCCAAGGACAACCAGTAGTACAAGCGGGAGGCATAGGATAGGTAGGAGATCAGACCTTGTAGAGCAGTAGACATGTAGGGAGTAGAGCACTGCTGGGCTTCAAAGAGACAAACCAAGGACAACCAGTAGTACAAGCGGGAGGCATAGGATAGGTAGGAGATTAGACCTTGTAGAGCAGTAGACATGTAGGGAGTAGAGCACTGCTGGGCTTCAAAGATACAAACCAAGGACAACAGGTAGTACAAGCGGGAGGCATAGGATAGGTAGGAGATCAGACCTTGTAGAGCAGTAGACATGTAGGGAGTAGAGCACTGCTGGGCTTCAAAGAGAGAACCCAAGGACAACCAGTAGTACAAGCGGGAGGCATAGGATAGGTAGGAGATCAGACCTTGTAGAGCAGTAGACATGTAGGGAGTAGAGCACGCTGGGCTTCAAAGAGAGAACCCAAGGACAACCAGTAGTACAAGCGGGAGGCATAGGATAGGTAGGAGATCAGACCTTGTAGAGCAGTAGACATGTAGGGAGTAGAGCACGCTGGGCTTCAAAGAGAGAACCCAAGGACAACCAGTAGTACAAGCGGGAGGCATAGGATAGGTAGGAGATCAGACCTTGTAGAGCAGTAGACATGTAGGGAGTAGAGCACTGCTAGGCTTCAAACAGAGAACCCAAGGACAACAGGTAGTACAAGCGGGAGGCATAGGATAGGTAGGAGATCAGTCCTTGTAGAGCAGTAGACATGTAGGGAGTAGAGCACTGCTGGGCTTCAAAGAGACAAACCAAGGACAACAGGTAGTACAAGCGGGAGTGTAAAAGCGTAATCAAAATAACACGTGCACATGTATCGCATTTCATAAACACGTGATTAGTTTTTGCAGAAAGTAATACTTTTGCTATAATGTTGGCTTAAGTAAATACCTGATTGACTAAGCAAATATATGGCGTATTTACGCTCAAAAGTGTATAGAAGAAACTGGCTGCCCATTGTAAATTGAAGCTCTGATTCCAGTTCCACGGGGCTGTCTGACCTTCCGCGCGTTTTATTAAACTTTATACTATATTGCAAAAGAAGTTGTGTTGTTTTTTTCTTCCTTCCGGTAACACAGGCATGATGAGTTCAGCAAACCCTTGCAAGTGGTGAGGACCAATGGCTCAGCTGTGATTTTGGTCATGGCCAATGTTGGAATGTCTCCAGTGCCATACATTTATCGCCCCAAATTACCCAACACTGGCATGAGTGTGGAGGCGGGAGGAGGGCAGGTGATGCCATGCATGACTACCTCACTTGGCGCAAGGTGTGTCCATCCCATGAGCGGTAATGCAGGTACTGGCCCTTGTTTGCGGGCCATACAGAAGTTTGTAGCAAGATGCGTGTGGGCATGCGGCGTTGCCATTTCCGAAATGTGAAGTCACCTACCAGATTTAGAGACTGCCCAATGGAGTAGTTTTTTCAAAATTTCGGAAGAGGGCATATACTGCTCTTGTACATGTCGTGTCCATCGCCTTGTCTCACTCAGTTTTGCAACAATTTAAGCGAGATTGACATTTCGATCACAGTTGGCAACAAATTATTTCTAAAGGGATTTACTTGTATAAAGACAGAGGAGGCTCCAGCCCGCCTTCGAAAAACTGTTGTCCGGTTTGATTTCTTTTTAATTTGCTAAGCATTTGGAGCAGAAATGGTGTACAGAGTTCACAGCACATGGCACGTGTGACCTTGGCAGTGGATAGGAACAGAATACTAGAGTGTGGGGGAGCAGGATGAAAAGACATTACAAGTCCAATAACCAGAGAGTGTGCTCCTGAGACACTCCTGATGGAAAACCATTGGCACTCCACTCACACCTCGCGCACGAGACCAGCTGATTACCGTCCTGCGAATTAACGAGCGCGCAATTAGCTAACGCGTGTTCACCGCTCGAGAATGCGCGTGACCACAAACACGTGCGCTGACAGCGGAGCGCATTTTTCCAGATTTCTTGCCAGGTCAGCGATTGGGGTGGAAGGAATGTTGCTCATAGTTTCAGAAATGCTGGTTGTCTCTTTTGTGTTGTCCTCATCCGTGCGCCGCGCGCTGCTGGAAGGGACACGCGTGCACAGGGGTCACCGCGCCCACGGAAGCCACCGGCTACCTGCAACGACACCTGCCTGGAATGTGACTTCACATTTAAAGAGCCCGGCTTACACTCAGCGCGCGGTGCCTTGAGGGCACGTCCTCTCGGCGCCTCGCGGATGATTGTTTAGGGTTCAGTGGAAGGTGTTTCCGGAACCCCCATCCTCTGCGTAGCTCCGACTGATGAAAACTACAAAGGGTTAACTCGACCCTAAACGGCGGATTGGGAGATTCCTCATGAGTGTTTGAAGATTTTTTAAAGCCATTTGCATGTAGTCAGGCTGAACCGCTTTCCCGAGGGATGAGGTCTGCTGATGTCTGAAACCTGAGCCCCACTCAGCCTGGCATTGAGCGAGGAAGGCTGGACGCTACCTGTGCGTGACTCGCTTCTGTGCTGGCAGCATGAACCGGGCTGTGTGGGCCCTGCTGCTGCTGCTCTCCTGCCTCCAGCTACCGGGCACCGGCTCCGTCCCTAAAGGTAACGTAACCTGGGCAATGCACCTGCGATATATATAAAGCGCTTAATACTAGTGTTGCAACCTGCTTTGACTATCTCCCTTGTTTTGCGGACGTGGGAGCTAAAGCCCACAGTGATAAAGCCATTTGCCCAGGATCACAGGGGGCATAGCCTGGATTACAGCCCATGTAATCTGGTTCTACATCGACAGTTTATCTGTTGGGCAGTTTGCTTTGACCTACTCGCGAGCGGCAAAGGATTATTTTAGTGATCTATAGAGACCCATGTACTCTTTACCGTTTCTAGCCGCTACAGGAGTAGAGTAAATGATTTACGTTATTTATTTTGCATGGAGCTAAACGGGGCAGGAAGACACTTCAAAGCACTTTCTGGGCGTGGCAACGTTGAGATAACACATTGATACATATTTTGAGGTGAATGCGTGCATCTTCCCTGGTTGAAGAGTAATTTGTTTGAGCAAAACATTGTATATTTTATTAAAAGGAATACGCCATTTTTGACCAGTAGGGTTCCAACAAAACGACATTCTGATCGGCAATCTCTAGAAAGGGGCCAAAAATGAATGGGCATAACATCTAAACTGGTGTCTCACGTATCTGAGCTGCTTTGGGCACAATAGTGGTGCGTGTGACAAACGGAAACTTTTAAAATCTTCAACAAAGTATCCTTTGTCTGTCTCATCTCACTGGCCACAATTCCAGATTCTAAACTTTTCAAAGCGCTACGAGTAATTCTGTGCTGTGTCCGGAGCTTTATTTTACAGCGCTCTGAGCCTCCGTTAAGCTGCAAGCTTTTATCCGATGCGATGTTTCGCTTTAGGTTTATAGTGCCTTACAGCCCGCTTCAAAGCGCTCCTAATGTCTACCAGATACTTTAGACCTGGTGCACGGAGGTACATTGATTTGCCTAAGATCACACACGCATGTCTACATGTGTTGATTGAGCTCGGATCTCCTTATTTCGTATAACACCCTTCCTTTGTTCTTCAGAAACACGCTTTTGTGTTTTTTTTTCTTCTGCAGAACGACTTCCAAGGGGGCGGAGAGGGACTTGCTGTGCGGAAACTATTGCCTGCATCTTCTTGAAACACACTTTGTTTCTGGACTAGAGCATAAAACAGGAAGCGTTGCCATGGAGACCTCGCCAGGGTTAAAGATGTTGGGTTCGGTCACGGTTCTAATCCGCTCCCTTGCGGTAGAGGAGCCCGCAGCGTGTCTCTGCAGCCCCGCGCTTTGTCCTGGCAGGCACCCGCGGGGCCCTTGGCGGTGACCTCAGAATGAACTGCATTAAAGTTATATCTACGGTACATGTGCTGAATCTTACGCCGCTCTACTCTCCCTACATCATGCTAGACAGGGGTCCCCTGGGGGGCCCGGTCTGTGATCCATACAGGTGAGGGGGCACAGGCGTAGAAGGGGTAGTGCTGTATGTGAGAAAGGGTGTAAATAATGGAGGGATGGGAGATTTATATAGCGCATGAGTGGAGTGGGGTGGACTGAGGTACATTGGAGTGGCATCGATTGTCGTGGGGTAGATCTAGATGCTAGCCCATCATGTTGTTCTGTTTGCTGCGTTCGCCCTAAGTGGCCAAGGGTATGCTCAGACGTGGGTCACTTGCTCGCTGTGCCACTGAATTCAAGCTAGCCTGACTGATGAGGGCTGAAACTCCGAAACCGGTCCCAGGATGCTTGTTTCCGGTCCAGGGAAGACCTGGTGTGGCAGTTCCCTCCCCCCCACCCGGCCCAACGCTCTTATCTGCACGGGCCGCAGCGTGATTGGAGTGGGGTTGAGTGTGGTAGATTGGGGTAGATTGGAGTGTGGTGGATTGGAATGGGGTAGGTTAGTGTAAATGGTAGTGGGATAGTTGTAGTTTGGTAGATTCGGTAGTGTGGTTTGGAGTGGGGTACATTGGGTAGGTTGGGTCAGGTTGATTGGGGTGGATTGGAGTAGGGTAGGTTGAGGTAGATTGTAGGGGGATAGATTGGGTAGACTGAAGTAGTAGGAGTGGGCTAGGGTGGAGTAGAATCGAGTGGGGTAGATTGGGTTAAATTGGAGTAGGGTAGTGTGTGGTAGATTGGAGTGGCATATATTGAGTGGTGTAGGTTGTAGTGGGTAGTTTGGGGTAAATTGGAGTGGGGATGCCTTCGGGTAGCTGTTCGCGCTTTACAAAATACTGGATTTAGATTGGAGCGAGGTAGATTGGGTTGGGGTAGATTGTAGTGGGGCCGTTTGGGGTAAATTGGAGTGTGGTAGATTGGAGTAGGAGAGATGGGGTAGACTGTAGTGGGGTAGATTGGGTGGGGTAGATTGGTGTTTAGTAGATTGGAGTGAGGTAGGTTGGGTGGGGTAGATTGAGGTAGATGGCGATTGGCTAGATTGGGGTAGATTGGAGTGGGGTAGATTGGGATAGTTTGCAGTGGGAAGATTGGTGTGGGGTAATTTGGGGTGTTGTAGAATGGGGCACATTGTGGTAGATTGCGGTGGGGTAGATTGGCATGGGGTAGATTGGAGTTGGGTAGATTGGGGTAGGATGGGAGAGGTAGATTGAGGTGGGGTAGATTCGATTGGGATAGAGGGGAGTAGACTGGAGTGGGGTCCATTGAGGTAGGTTGGTTGGGGTAGATTGGGGTGGGGCAAATCGGGGCAAGGTAGATTGGGGTAGTTTGGAGCAGGGTAGATTGATAGATTGGAGTGGGGTAGGTTGGGGTAGATTGGGGTGGGACAGACTGGAGTGTGGTAGATTGGGGTGAGGATGATTGGGTGGGGTAGATGGAGGTGGGGTAGACTGGAGTAGGTTGAAGTGGGATAGGATGCAGTAGATTGGGGTGGGGTAGATTGGGATAGGCATATATTGGGGTGGGTACATTGGGTGGTTTAGATTGGGTCAAATTGGGGCAGATTGTGATAGATTGGGGTGGATAGATTGGTGTGGGATAGATTGGTGTGGGGTTCATTGGTGTGTGGTAGTTTGGGGTTGGGTAGATTGGGGTGGGATGGGTGGGGTAGCTTGGGTTTGATTGGAGTGGGGTAGATTGGGGTGGGGTAGATTGGGGTAAATTAGAGTGGGGTAGATTGGAATAGGTTGGGTGGAATAGATTGGGGTTGGGTTGATTGGGGTGGGGTAGATTGGTGTGGGGTAGATTGAGGTTGATTGGATTGGGGTAGTTTGGAGTGGGGCAGATGGGGTAGATTGGAGTGCGGTAGTTTGAGGTCTACTGGAGTGAAGTAGATTGGGGTAGACTGGGGTGGGTTAGATTGGGTGGTGTATATTGGAGTGGGGTACAATGGGGTAGGTTGGGTGGGGTATATTGGGGTAGGTTGGATAGGGTAGAAACATGTGGGGCAGATTGGGTAGATTGGAGTGGGGCAGATTGAGTGGGATAGATTGGAGTGGGATAGGTTGGGGTAGATTGGGGTGGGGCAGACTGGAGTGTGGTAGATTGGGGTGGGGAAGATGGAGATGGGGTAGATTGGGGTAAATTGGAGTGGGGTAGATTGGAGTAGGTTGGGTGGGATAGATTGGGGTTGGGTAGATTGTGGTGGGGTAAATTGGGGTCCATTGGAGTGGGGTAGATTGAGGTTGATTGGAGTGGGGTAGTTTGAGGTCTACTGGAGTGGGGTAGATTGGGGTAGACTTCAGTAGGTTAGATTGGGAGGTGTAGATTGGAGTGGGGTAGGTTGGGTGGGGTAGATTGGAGTAGGTTGGATAGGGTAGAAACGGGTGGGGCAGATTGGGGTAGATTGGAGTGAGGTAGATTTAGTGGGGTAGATTGGAGTGGGGTAGATCGAGGTTGATTGGATTGGGGTAGTTTCGAGTGGGGCAGATTGGGGTTGATTGGAGTGGGGTAGTTTGAGGTCTACTGGAGTGGGGTAGATTGGGTAGACTACAGCGGAGGTAGGGTAGATTGGGGTAAATTGGAGTGGGTAGATTGGAGTAGGTTGGGTGGGATAGATTGGGGTTGGGTAGATTGGGGTGGGGTAGATTGGGGTGGGGTAGAGAGGTGTAGATTGGAGTGGGGTATATTGAGGTTGATTGGATTGGGGTAGTTTGGAGTGGGGCAGATTGGGTTTGATTGGAGTGGGGTAGTTTGAGGTCTACTGGAGTAGGGTAGATTGGGGTAGACTTCAGTGGGTTAGATTGGGTGGTGTAGATTGGAGTGGGGTACAATGGGGTAGGTTGGGTGGGGTAGAAATGGGCGGGGCAGATTAGGGTAGATTGGAGTGGGGTAGATTGAGTGGGGTAGGTTGGAGTGGGGTAGGATGTGGTAGATAGGGGTGGGCAGATTGGGGTGGGCAGATTGAGGTAGATTGCGGTGGGTACATTGGGTGGTATAAATTGGGGCTAATTGGGGCACATTGTGGTAGATTGGGGTGGGATACATTGGTGTGTGGTAGATTGAGGTTGGGTAGATTGGGGTAGGATGGGTGGGGTAGATTGGGTTAGATTGGAGTGGGGTAGATTGGGGTGGGATAGATTGGAGTGGGGTAGATTGGGATGGGGTAGGTTGGGGTGTGGTAGATTGACATTGATTGGATTGGGATAGTTTGGAGTGAGGCACATTGTGGTAGATTGGGGTTGATACATTGGTATGTGGTAGATTGAGGTTGGGTAGATTGGGGTAGGATGGGTGGGGTTAGATTTGGTGAGATTGGAGTGGGATAGATTGGGGTGGGATAGATTGGGGTAGATTGGAGTGGGGTAGATTAGAGTAGGGTAGGTTGGGTGGGGTAGCTTGAGGTAGAGGGCGATTGGCTAGATTGGGGTAGATTGGAGTGGGGTAGGTTGGGGTAGTTTGCAGTGGGAAGATTGGTGTGCGGTAATTTGGGGTGTTGTAGATTGGGGCAGATTGTGGTGGGGTAGATTGGCATGGGGTAGATTGGATTTGGGTAGATTGGGGTAGGATGGGAGGGGTAGATTGAGGTGGGGTAGATTCGATTGGGATAGATGGGAGTAGACTGGAGTGGGGTAGATTGAGTTAGGTTGGTTGGGGTAGATTGGGGTGGGGCAAATTGGGGCAAGGTAGATTGGGGTAGATTGGGGCGGGGTAGATTGATAGATTGGAGTGGGGTAGGTTGGGGTAGATTGGGGTGGGACAGACTGGAGTGTGGTATATTGGGGTGGGGAGGATTGGGTGGGGTAGATGGAGGTGTAGTAGACTGAGGTAGGTTGGAGTGGGATAGGATGCGGTAGATTGGGGTGGGCAGATTGGGGTGGGGTAGATTGGGATAGCCATATTGAGGTATATTGGTGTGGGTACATTGGGTGCTTTAGATTGGGTCAAATTGGGGCAGATTGTGATAGATTGGGGTGGATAGATTTGTGTCGGATAGATTGGTGTGGGGTTCATTGGTGTGTGGTAGTTTGGGGTTGGGTGGATTGGGGTGGGATGGATGGGGTAGATTGGGTTTGATTGGAGTGGGGTAGATTGGGGTGGGGTAGATTGGGGTAAATTAGAGTGGGGTAGATTGGAGTAGGTAGGGTGGGATAGATTGGGGTTGGGTTGATTGGGGTGGGGTAGATTGGGATAGTTTGGAGTGGGGCAGATTGGGGTAGATTGGAGTGAGGTAGTTTGAAGTCTACTGGAGTAGGTAGATTGGGGTAGACTGGAGTGGGTTAGATTGGGTGGTGTATATTGGAGTGGGGTACAGTGGGGTAGGTTGGGTGGGGTAGAAACGGGTGGGGCAGATTGGGGTTGTTTGGAGTGGGGCAGATTGAGTGGGATAGATTGGAGTGGGGCAGATTGGGGTGGGGCAGACTGGAGTGTGGTAGATTGGGGTGGGGAAGATGGAGGTGGAGTAGATTGGGGTAAATTGGAGTGGGGTAGATTGAGTGGGGTAGGATGTGGTAGATAGGAGTGGGCAGATTGGGGTGGTCTAGATTGGGGTGGGCAGATTGAGGTAGATTGCGGTGGGTACATTGGGTGGTATATAATGGGGCAATTGGGGTATATTGTGGTAGATTGGGGTGGGATACATTGGTGTGTGGTAGATTGAGGTTGGGCAGATTGGGGTAGGATGGGTGGGGTAGATTGGGTTAGATTGGAGTGTGATAGATTGGGGTTGTATAGATTGGGGTAGATTGGTGTGGGGTTGATTGGGGTGGGGTAGATTGGGGTAGGGTAGGTTTGGTGGGGTAGATTGAGATAGATGGCCATTGGCTATATTGGGGTGGATTGGAGTGGGGTAGGTTGGGGTAGTTTGCAGTGGGAAGATTGGTGTGGGGTAATTTGGGGTGTTGTAGATTGGGGCAGATTGTGGTAGATTGCAGTGCGGTAGATTGGCATGGGGTAGATTGGAGTTGGGTAGATTGGGGTAGGATGGGAGAGGTAGATTGAGGTGGGGTAGATTTGATTGGGATAGAGGGGTGTAGACTGGAGTGGGGTAGATTGGGGTAGGTTGGTTGGGGTAGATTGGCATGGGGCAAATTGGAGCAAGGTAGATTAGGGTAGATTGGGGTGGGGTAGATTGATAGATTGGAGTGGGGTAGGGTGGGGTAGATTGGGGTGGGACAGACAGGAGTGTGGTAGAATGGGGTGGGGATGATTGGGTGGTGTAGATGGAGGTGGGGTAGACTGGGGTAGGTTGAAGTGGGATAGGACGCAGTAGATTGGGTTGGGCAGATTGGGGTGGGGTAGATTTGGATAGGCATATTGAGGTATATTGGGGTGGGTACATTGGATGGTTTAGATTGGGTCAAATAGGGGCAGATTGTGATAGATTGTGGTGGATAGATTGTTGTGGGATAGATTGATGTGGGGTTTATTGGTGTGTGGTAGTTTGGGGTTGGGTAGATTGGGGTGGGATGGGTGGGGTAGATTGGGTTTGATTGGAGTGGGGTAGATTGCGGTAATTTAGAGTGGGGTAGATTGGAGAAGGTTGGGTGGGATAGAATGGGGTTGGGTTGATTGGGGTGGGGTAGACTGGGATAGATTGGAGTGGGGTAGATTGAGGTTGATTAGATTGGGGTAGTTTTAAGTGGGGCAGATTGGGGTAGATTGGAATGCGGTAGTTTGAGGTCTACTGGAGTGGGGTAGATTGGGGTAGACTGGAGTGGGTTAGATTAAGTGGTGTACATTGGAGTGGGGTACAATGGGGTAGGTTGGGTGGGGTAGATTGGGGTAGGTTGGATAGGGTAGAAACGGGTGGGGCAGATTGGGGTAGATTGGAGTGGGACAGAATCAGTGGGATAGATTGGAGTGGGGTAGATTGGGGTGGGGCAGACTGGAGTGTGGTAGATTGGAGTGGGGGAGATGGAGGTGGGGTAGATTGGGGTAAATTGGAGTGGGGTAGATTGGAGTAGGTTGGGTGGGATAGATTGGGGTGGGGTAGAGTGGGGTAGATTGGAGTGGGGTAGATTGAGGTTGATTGGATTGGGGTAGTTTAGAGTGGGGCAGATTGGGGTTGTTTGAGGTCTACTGGAGTGGGGTAGATTGGGGTAGACTGCAGTGGGTTAGATTGGGTAGTGTAGATTGGAGTGGGGTACAATGGGGTAGGTTGGGTGGGGTAGATTGGAGTACGTTGGATAGGGTAGAAACGGTGAGGCAGATTGGGATAGATTGGGGTGGGGTAGATTGAGTGGGGTAGGTTGGAGTGGGGTAGGATTTGGTAGATATGGGTGGGTAGATTGGGGTGGTGTAGATTGGGGTGGGCAGATTGAGGTATATTGCAGTGGGTACATTGGGTGGTATAGATTAGGGCAAATTGGGGCACATTGTGGTAGATTGGGGTGGGATACATTGGTGTGTGGTAGATTGAGGTTGGGTAGATTGGGGTAGGATGGGTGGGGCATATTGGGTTAGATTAGAGTGGGGTAGATTGGGGTGGGATAGATTGGGGTAGATTGGGGAGGGGTAGATTGAGTTTGATTGGATTGGGCTAGTTTGGAGTGGGGCACATTGTGGTAGATTGGGTTTGATACATTGGTGTGTGGTAGATTGAGATTGGGGTAGGATGGGTGGGGTAGATTGGGGTAGATTGGGGAGGGGTAGATTGAGGTTTATTGTATTGGGTTAGTTTGGAGTGGGGTAAATTGGGGTAGATTGGGTGGGGTAGATTGGAGTGGGGTATAACGGCGTAGGTTGGGTGGGGTATCTTGGGGTAGGTGGGGTATTTTGGGGTTGATTTGGGTGGGGCAGATTGGGGTACATTGAAGTGGGGTATGTTGGAGTGGGGTCGATTCAGGTAGGTTGGGTGGGGTAGTTTACAGTGGAGTAGATTAGGGTGGGGTAGATTGAGGTAGATTGGAGTGGGGTACATTGGATTGGGGTAGTTTGGATAGACTGGAGTAGTTTGAGTGGGGTAGATTAGAGTAGACTGGCGTGGGGTAGACTGGAGAAAATTGAAGTGGTGTAGATTTTAGTGGGGTAGATTCAAGTGCGTTAGATTGGGGTAAATTAAAGTGGGGTAGATTGGAGTAGAGTAGATGGAGTAGATTAGAGTAGGGTAGATTGGGGCAGATTAAAGTCAGGTGGAGTAAGGTAGATTGGAATGAGGTGGAGTGGGTAGATTGGGGTAAAATGGAGTGGGGAAGATTTGGTGGATTGAGTGTGGTAGACTGGAGTGGGGTAGGTGGGGGTAGATTGGATTAGGTTAGATCGGGCAGATTGAAGAAGGGTGGAGTAGGGTAGATTGGAGAGGGGTGGATTGGGGTAGATTGGAGTAGGGTGGAGTGCGATGTGATGCGATGAAGAAGGGGAGCAGTAGCACGTGGAGGAAAGGGGATAAGCAGTGCGATGTAGAGGGAGGAGCAGTAGTGCGATGAAGAGGGAGGGACAGCGGTGCCCTCCGGTACTGGGGACATTATTACGATGAAGTGCACTTTCCTCTCTATTATCAATAGCTGCCTCTCTATTATCAATAGCTGTGTAGGGAATTTGTTTTGAAAAGTGAAAAAATACTTTTCTGGTCCAGGGCACATCTATCCCATTCAGGTACTCGTAGAAAAACCCAACTATCCACTTGCAAATTCTTGGCAGCTGTTTTAAATGTAGGTATTTTGTTAATAAAACATATTTATTTTGTGTAATTATTTGTCTTTGCATAAAATTTGTGTTGCTCCAGATGAGCAACTGCAGTATTGAAAATTCTATTTCACTGCATATCAGCTTGATTTCTTATTAGTCTGTAACTGCAATGTCCAGAATGCCATGGGCTCTATTTGTCGGTTTAACCTGCTTCCTTCTTTTTAATTATCTCTTAGGCACACCTGAGATATGTTTGAAAGTTGCCAGTAGACCGTGCATGGGCAGTGGGCCCTAGTTTAAAAACATGAATCAATCTTTAAAGTCGTTTCAGACTAGGGCTTTATATAGTGTTACTTTTCCTTTTTGCTGTACTTCATGTTCTGCCTGCAAAACATTGCAGCTGCTCCCGCTTCCAAGTGTGAAGGAGAAACAACAACAGTGATTGAGAAGGAGGGCGTGTGGGGTCGGGGGAAGCAACATGGAAAACGGAGTTAGTGGCATTTGCTTGTCATTGTTAAGGTAGTAGGAACTGAACCTGAGTAGCAATCGCATATGCAGTACTTAAACACAGTTAAAAGTCGGGAGGGGTGGGGGAGGTAAAGTAAAAACAGATGGGGCAGGGGGGTGAGACTGAAAAGGAGTAACAGGGATGGGTTGGGTGGAGAAAAGAGGAAACATGAATGGGCGGCGGGTGGGAAGGGAAAGGAGCGAGTGGAATACAAGCACTCCCACTTGATGGAGCAACACTGCATGGAGCAGGTGTGATGGAGATGAGTGACCGCGAGACAACTTTAGAACTCCCTGGCACACCAGTGACCTTCGTTGATGCGAAGCTTTAATCTCCATCAAACTATTATAGGGCGACCTTTAACCCTGGGAACCTGGGCTACTAAATGCAAAAAAAGACAGTGGTTCCTTCTGGGGGAGCTTTTGAGGCTAAACCTCCTACACTAAATATTATGATCCAGATGCAAAGTCATACAGTACCTTTAATTCAACACAGTGTATCACATTGTAGGTGCTCCAAAAACGCCGCAGTGAGAGTGAATAGAGACATTTGGGGAAGGTTCTGTGTTGGTGCTGTAGAAAAATTATATACAAGTCCAACAGTTTCTTTTGTCGACGATTCCACCCTATATATTGTAATTTGGCAGGGTCATCATCAGGGCAACAAGATAATGGTAGTAAACGATAGATAGAGACATCCAGATACCACCCCTGGGCTGGAATCAGGCACCGTAGAACGATCGCAGTGCAAGATCTCCAGTTCTATGTTGCACTCGGTAGACATTGGAAACTTCAAAGCTGTCTTGTTGTCCTGTTGATGGCCCTGCAAAATTACTCTCTATAGGGTCTGGTGGCTCAGTGGACTAATGCATCCATTGCACAGGTTCAAATCCCGGCGGGTCCACCTAGCCTTTCATCCATCTGAGGTCGATAAAATGAGTACCGTTGGTTAACAATAAACATCTATTATTCAGCGCCAAGATACCTTAGGGTGAATGTGCGCTTTACAAATACATGTTATGTAATGTTAGGGTAAAAACGTTCACAAAGGAAACTAGTAGACTAATAGGATTTGTTAGGATGTACACACTGTACTCTTATTTTGAGTCACGCTGAGAATCATCATCTAATCATCCCCTAGTTACATGTGTATATATGTTGTATATAATTGTTGTACAACACCAACGCACAACCTTTCATAAATGTCACTATTCACTTTCTCTCCATGAAAGAAAAATTTAAACACTGACCATCTAAAAGTGACTTGAACCTATTTAGCGACCTTATCATACTGAATACATGGATGTATATGTGTGGGTATGTTTTCTCTCTCTCACACACTATTTCTCTTTTCCTCTTTCTGTCTCCACACATACACACACACACATACACACACCCTTCCCCCTCTCACCCCCACACACACACACAAACACACACACACGCACACACACACACATTCACCCCCTCTCTCTCACACTCACACACACACTTTGTTTTTGTACCTGGTATCCTTTACACACATTGCCAGTTGCCACAACAGTCTTCCAGATTAGTATAACTGTTAACAAACTTTTTAAACAGTGCTGACTATAATGACTGGGTTGAACCCTAGTAAGATAACTCAGTGGGTTTTTACAATGGCAGTAATGGCAGAGAACTTTGGGTAACTTGCAGGTCACAAGTTCTGATGCTGGGAAATAGTTCAATGGTTTGCTTGTATGCTGCACCCAAATGCACGTGACCTCCGTCATTTAAATTTTAACCTCTGCTTTGCTAAATCAAAGTTTATTGTTCAGTAGTTGATAAAATGAAGTCAGGGACAAAAGAAAGCAGGTCATTAATATTGTAATGGCACATAAACACCTGAGCACATGATATATTATCTCAAAGGCCCTATGCTTCCAAGACAAAATCCTCAACTCACTAAACAAACTAAAAGTACTAATACGAATAATCAAACTCAACCTGAAATCGTGCATCATATCTTACCCAACACAATTCAGCTCTTAACTGTGAAGAGTTACTACAATTCTTCCTCAGTATAGTCATACCAGCTATATTTAACTCTACCAAAAGCACCTGCAAAGTCCCTCAAGGCACTATTCACAAACTGATCCTCCTCGGCCTGTATGTGGGGCATTTGACGGAACTAAAGTAGGGAATGGGTGATAAGATCCACCCGCATGCCGATGATACCCAGATCCATCGGGAAACAAACTGTGTACAAGATGTCTGTACCCTGAAAATCTTTCTAGAAACCAGCATACCGAGGACACCCAGATATATTGAGAAACAAACTTTGCTCAAGATGTCTTCACCCTGAATATCTGCCTAGAAAAAGTGCAAGACTGGATATCATTAAATTCCCACAGACTCAACCCTGAGAAAAACTGGATTGATCCTCATATACCAAAAACACATGACCACAAATTCGACAGAGGATAGCTAAATGAACTACAATCTGGGACTTTGTAGGAACTCCTATCACCTGAAGTAAAATCACAAGCCTTCTAGATAGATAACTCCCTATCAATGATCTTGTAAATCAACCACACCCTGAAAGCACCCAGATAGATATTACTCGCCGAAAAAAAAACGACTCGTCTTTTTGCCACCAATGGACTTTTGCTCTATTATCCATGCCCTGGGGATCTCCTGAATTGGTTATGAAAATGCTTCTATCATTGGAGTTCCAACATCTTCACTCTCTTCTCTCTCAGCCATCATCCACTCAGCAGCTAACCTGATCTCATCCACACCTGAAAATACGCCCATGTTACCTCAGTACTAAGAGACCGGCAGTGGCACCCACTAATGCCAGAATGAGGTTCTTACTATCCTAGATAACTTTCAAAGCCATTCATTCTACCCAACCTAACTACCTAATTGCCATCTATATATCTCAGGACATCTAAGAAGCTAAGACATGGTGAGAATGAAACCCAAACACCTGAAAACTCATTCTGCTTGTTCACTATCTTTGTCGCATGGCCTCATGTTCCTGGAACTCTCCTCCAGCACAAACGAGATGCCATGAACACCTCTTAGCTTTCCACAAAAAACTAAAAACTTTTCTATTTGACTACTATCTAAATTAGTTTGCGCCCTGTAATCACCTACGCTGCACCCTGATCTCTGTTACACAATGTACCCTCTCTTACCTCCGCCCCTATCTTTCTTTACATGACTCTCTACATCCTCCCCTACTCTCTCCCAGCCGTGGCCCGTGCAGGTAAGAGCAGAGGGGTGGTGGGGCCGGGTGAGGGGGTTTTCGACGGACGATGACGAGGGAAAATTAAATAAATAATGTATTTTTCCTCGTCATTGTCCGTCGAAATCCCCCTCACCCAGCCCCACCGCTCTTACCTGCACAGGCCGCAGATGCTCTCTCCTCTTTGTATTTTTCCTATCTACCCCTCTCCTCAATCCTGGGGCCTTACCTCGCATCTTGCCAACTGTATTTCCACTAACCCCCTCAATTTATATGTTGGTGTATGTTAATCCCATACATATTTCATTTCTATTTCTTTCTTGCTGTTTTAATCTAATTCTTCTCAATGGTCTCCCCGTTCATGTAATTCTATATGATGGTCTGCCAGTTCATGTCATTCTAGACGATGGTCTGCCTGTTGAGGTAATTCTAGACGATGGTCTGCCTGTTGATGTAATTCTAGACGATGGTCTGCCTGTTGATGTAATTCTAGATGATGGTCTGCCCGTTGATGTAATTCTAGACGATGGTCTGCCAGTTCATGTCATTCTAGATCAGGGTCTGCCAGTTCTAGTAATAATGGGCAAAGGTCTGCCAGTTCATGTAATTCTAGACGATGGTCTGCCAGCTCATGTATCTCTAGACAATGGTCTGCCAGCTCATGTATCTCTAGACAATGGTCTGCCAGCTCATGTATCTCTAGATGATGGTCGGCCAGTTCATGTAATTCTAGAGGATGATTTGCAAGTTCATTTAATTCTGGACAATGGTCTGCCAGTTCATGTTATTCTGGACGATGATCTGCCAGTTTATGATACTCTGGATGATGATCTGCCAGCACATTTAATTCTGGACGATAGTCTGCCTGTTGATTTAATTCTAGACGATGGTCTGCTAGTTCATGTAATTCTGGACGATGGTTTGCCAGTTCATGTAATTCTGGACGATGGTCTGCCAGTTCATGTAATTCTAGACAATGGTCTGCCCATTCATGTAATTCTGGATGATGGTCTGCCAGGTCATGTAATTCTGGATGATGGTCTGCCAGGTCATGTAATACAAGTATTGAAATAATATGCTATCTTCGTGCCTGTAATCTTCACTTAATCATTATAAATGAGTTGGCTTTTTTAAACCATTAATTGCACTGCTTGGTTCATCTGTTAGCCTGCTTGTGAATTGACGTGCAGGCACTCAATTAGAGTTTGTGTGCCCTTTGTGTTATTACCACAATTATGGCACTTGCCTCACTGCAGCTGCTAATTGTGACATAAGAGATTTTTTTAAAAACTAAACGTGGAATAACATTTTTTAGCATTTAAAGGTAGCACCAGAGTTTCACTGGTGCTCAAAAGGCACATATTTGTTTTGCAGTTTTATCCTGATATTTTACACCCCCTGACAATCTCTAAATGATGGACTCGGAGTAGATCTTTGTTCCCTCTGATGGCCTGCTGAGTTTGCTAGCATGGTCTGAGTGTTGATCTCTGGTATGTGCTCTGTGTCAACCATTCACAGTGAAGAGTAAAAGCTGACTGGGTCACCTGCCTTTACTTTCCCTAAACTAAAACAAACTCTGGTCTGTCTTCTACACCTGGTGTGTCTTCAAGCCAAGAGAGATCCATTATCACAACTCAGCGTGTTGTAGAAAGCATCACACATGGCTATTGTGCTGTATGTGTTACACACCCCTGACATGCCTCCAAGATCCCAAAGGTGGCACACTCAACTGTTTGGAGACTACTGGTTTATGTGAATGGGCAGGGCTGATGGGTACAACGTCTTGGATTGAACGTCGCAGGTCGAATCCTACCTCTCAACCAAAGTCAAACATCCACATTGGCACAGACTACTCTAACGTTTCAGGGCTGCACTCAGTGTTTCACCGAGGCTCCTCAATGCTATTTGTTGTGCATACCTGCCCCCTGGACCGCCTCATCAAGCCACCCTGCTTCAATGTCAGGTGTGAAGGCATGGCAGTCAGATTTACTTCCAAGCATCATGAACTACCAACTGCATATGGTAAGGAATCCATTGCCCGATGGCACTCCTGCAGTGGAGTGGAGCTCGCGAGAACACTGATCATGTCAAGGTTGGCACCACATACCCTTGTGTATAAAGGCCTAACGTAAACTCAGAACCTTGTGATGCAAAAATTGAAGGACTCAAGGGCCTACTAAGGTCACACTCCTCTGGCCCTCACACACAACAACTGTACTCCGTTGCTGCACTCGCACGCCTGCAAGGTCTGAGTGTCAGCTTTTTGTCTGTGATGTTGGCCCAAGATAACATAGGCACATTATTTCCATTCACATTCATGCCTTGGTGCGCATCAACCCGTGTGGAAACTTCTACATCATGAATGGAAAAGCTGTTCAATGGCCACTAAAGAACAACCAATATTCTACTAACAGGTCACACCGACTAACACCATCACTCCATATACACTTACCAAAGTCACCATGGAAGCAGGGGCTGCAGAGGAGCGTTGCCCCACTCATCAGAGCCAGTCACAAAAAAATAAAATGATAATAAAACAATATAATTTTTTTTCTTCTGTGACTAGCTCTGGCAAAGGCATGCATGCAGAGCGGGGCGGGGTCGGCCATGATAGGGAAGAGTGGTAGGTACTTAGTAGTGCGCATGGCAGTTTGTCTTTCCGTCTTAGGCCGGCCAAACAGACATGCACACTTCTATTTCTCCAACCCAGCTGTCTTGCACAACCGGATTGGAGAAAAGTCGCAGGCTCCCAGGCACTGTCTGAGCGGTAGCCCCGGCCGCTCGGACCAATCCTGGCGCTGCTCTCATAGCATGAGAACATCGTCTGGATTGGATAGGGAGCCTGTGCTTTCCCAGAGACTGCTGTGAGAGCACCGAGGCATCAGAGACAGTGGCAGCAACAGGTACTTTTTTTAAATTATTGTTTTCCTATAAATTCCCCATCCCCCACCCCCACCTTCTGTTTTGTGGCAGCCGCCACTGCATGGCATTCATGATAATGGTGCTTCGATGCCGCACTAGGGGCATTGGTGCAATGTATAACTGAATCCAATGGCTCCTGGTTGAACATACAATAAAATGTGGGTCTCTTTACTTAGCACTTACAGGCATAAGGGCCCGCAACACCTGCAAACACTCGCACCACACCTCATAATTTATGACTGAGATATCATCTTTAAATATATTTTGAAAATTCAACCATTTTTCTCCAAGGATCAGCTTATGAGTTCTGAAAATAGACATATTTTCATCTCAAATCATTGCTTTCCAATTCTGGGGTCACCTATATTAATTCAACCAAGCAAACTTCGTAGGCTGCACACAGGAGAGCTACGTACATATACCCGGAGAGCTAGCAGTACGTCACGGGCTATTCATTGGACAAGCCTGTTCCATATGATATGTACAGCCCTGCATTATTGTTGCATCTATATAGTTGTTCATAACCCAGATGAGGCATCAAGGCAACCTGCTCCATGCAGACTCCGCCTGGCAGGCTGACAGTGCCAGATGGGACAGCTAGTTTGCTACTCCTTGACTAGTTTACCAACAGGCCCGACTCCGGTGTGATGAGGTTAGGAAGGTATTATGTTTTAGCTGGACTTGAGTTCTTATCATTTACACTATTTGTTGTTCACAAGAGCAGGAACTGACACTAATGATCACAACTCCTATTCACGAAGTCTCCCACAAAGGCGCTGAAGTAAGCGCATGACATGGCTCTTGAGAGAACAAGACTAATCCCGATTGTAGCGTCCTGCCAGCCCAGGTACTCGCCAACAATCATGCCATACACAAAGAGTAATTTTACACGTCTTTATTCCTCTGCGTGCAAGTCAGATCTCAACATTCTAAGCGTGCCTTCAACTCATCTCTCCAACGCTTACGTCACAGGCGCACGGTGTACAGTCCGAACCAAACGAGTTCTAGCGTTCTTCTATTTACAAGACACTACACCGATAGCCATCGATAAACAATAACAGCAATTGCTGGAAACAGAAGAGCTGAGAATGACAGATGCCTTAGAGGCAGCAACCAAGCAGGTCCAGTTGTCCACACGATGGAGAGATGTCTGCAATTAGAACACTTTTAGAGGCGCATCTGTAACCTAGTCATGAAAGCAACTAACGAGGATTTAGAGCTACAATCTCACCTGGCTATCTTGGGGATATGGCGGGACACAACCTGATCTAAATATAGCAATATTTTTCTCAAGATCGCCCTCCTCAAAAGAACAATGGTGCATGAATATGGACTGGTGTATGCAGGCTGAAAAAACAGTGTATCATGGGCGAAGATGCCCTCGTAAATTTATTAAAATCAGGGGTCTCTGGAGAGAATTTAGAAACAATGTATGAGGGAATGGTAATCCAGAGGCGAGACTGTGGGATTATGATGCTTTTTGTTTGCAGCACCACGCATTCCTTGAGATTGGAAAATCTGACTACCAACTAGAGTTGCCACCTGACCAGTTTTCCACCAGCACCACCGGTATTTTAATGTCCCAGTCCATACAAATGTGAGCAAAATCACCTAAATACAGTATTTTTAGCCCTTATCTGTACATACTTCAAACAGTAAATATAAATGCAAAGAACTTTTAGATGTATTCTAGAGCTGTGTTAGCTAATGATCCCTGACTAATAATTAAAGTAAACAAAGGCAGAAACGTCTTCTTAAAAATAAATACATACGATTTTGTTTAAAGCCCTATTTAGTATCATGTCCAGGACTATGCAGACTCTCAAAACAACAAAAAGCTGGTATTTTTCTCTTGGAAAGGTGGCAACCCTGCTAACAACCTTCAAGAAAATTCCACTTTACTAGTTGTGCCATATGCGATTTGGAACTTTACATATGGCTGGTAGCAAACACATAGCTAGTGGGCATACATTGCATTCAATCTGTAGCACACTCTCGCCACACTGGCGCCCATGCGATTGCAGGGATGAACCTCAAGAAGCGGTGAGGCCGCCGAGAGAAAAGGCCCTGTACCAGCCGAAACTCGCCACCGTGAGGCAGTGCAGCTTGTGCCCCAGCCAGGCGCACAATGGTGATTGGGATGAGACGGCTTTAGGCTCCTCCCTGTCGGGTTTCCTAGGGTGGGCTACATGGCCTGGGTCTGCTGACCACAACAAAGGGACTTTTAAAGCCCACTCTGTGTCTTTATTTCCGTAATTGCTTCTGCCCCAGAAAATACAAATCTATTGCACAGTATGAACGTTTCAATCCCCTAATGAACAGCTGTGACGTAGGCTATTTAATGAGGACAGGTGCAAGCCAGCAGGGGTCAAAGTAGCCATAGTAATAGTGTTTTAGTTCATTTAGTTGGTGTAGTGAAGCCACTGATACTGTGCAGCACTATTTAAAAATAAAACGCACAAAATAATTATTACATTTTGCCATCAAGGAAAGAAGCACCTGCCATTGATCGTTCTGGTTTATGCACAATATATGCAACTGGACATAGGTAATCATATATACCATTATTGTGGCGTCTGGAGATATTTACTCAGAACCTGCAGAGATTGAGAAATTCAGCAGGTGCACCTCAAACTTCAGAGATTGATAAAAAGGATGAGTGACTGTGATGCTAAACTGGAGCTGGTCCGAGGCTGATTTTCATATCATTGGTTCCTGTCTGAGGTGCCTGATTGGGCACAAAATGATGGACAGGAATGCAGTAATTACCACTGGCTGAGAATAATTTAAGCATTCCACCTATCACATTTTTGCTTTCCTCTTTACGACGTCCTAGGACCAACAGGTAGGCCCAAACTTGGGTCTTGTGCTCACCGTGCCGTAAGACTCAAGGTGTACCCTACTGCCGAGGCCCAAATAGGCAGAAACCAGTTTAGGGTTGCTTATGCTCTCAATCTGAGCGGTCCATGGCCTGTTAGTTTGGGCTGGACTATTCCTATTGGAGCAGGATGAAGGCTGATTTGCATATCACACATATGCACCTGAGGTGGCATGGCGGCCAAAAAAAACATGTATTGATTTATTTGTAGTGTTTTATAAAGCACGTACATGACCACCACAGTATCAGAGCGCTGTACAAACAGAGGGCCCGGTTCACAAAGGTAAACTTATACTTTTGTGTAAGTTTACTACTTTTAGGTATTCACAAATGTAGACCAAAAGTCTAACTTTACTGCTTTTTGGTATTTACAAAGATTAACTTAGACCAAAAGTCTAACTTTACTCCACCATATTCACCTGTTGTCTGCTCTATGGTAGATGCTCCAGATGTCTGAGGACACCCTTCGTTGTTCAGGCACTCGATGTTTTGTCTGGTTGATATTAACTTAAAGGCTTAACTAAAAGAGAGAAGTGCAAAGAATTGAACAGGACATTATTTTATGAACTACTTATTCTGCTTCTGTCTGACGCGTCCTTTCAGAGCCTCAACCAAGCATTGCTTCTTCCTCTACTTTCCCTGCTCTGTTGCACTAGCTGTGTTTGGAACAAATGGTCGATGCTTGTACTTTCACTGCTCTGCTGTAACATCTCTCTTTGTGATGGTAGCTTGCTGCTGGTACTTGCACTGCTCTGCTGAACCAGCTGTGTGTTTGTGGATGAAGCTTGCTCCTGTGCTATACCGGCTGTTTGTTTGTTGCTGAAGCTTGCTGCTGGTACTTTCACTGTTCTGCTGTACCAGCTCTGTGTTTGTGGTAGAAGCTTGCTGCTGGTACTTGTATTGCTCTGCTGCACCTGCTGTGTGTTTGTGGCTGAGCTTGCTGCTTGTACTTTCACTGCTCTGCTGTGCCAGCTCTCTGTTTGTGATGGTAGCTTGCTGCTGGTACTTTCACTGCTCTGCTGTACCAGCTGGGTGTTTGTGGATGGAGCTTGCTGTTTGTACATTCACTGCTCTGCTGTACCAGCTGTGTGTTTGTGATGGTAACTCACTGCTTGTACTTTCACTTCTCTGCTGTACCGCTCTGTGTTTGTGGCAGAAGTTCAATCCTTGTACTTTCACTGCTCTGCTGTACCGCTCTGTGTTTGTGATGGTAGCTCTCTGCTTGTACTTTCACTGCTCTTCTGTACCGGCTCTGTGTTTGTGATGGTAGCTCTCTGCTTGTACTTTCACTGCTCTTCTGTACCGGCTCTGTGTTTGTGATGGTAGCTCTCTGCTTGTACTTTCACTTCTCTGCTGTACCGCTCTGTGTTTGTGGCAGAAGCTCTCTGCTTGCACTTTCACTGTTCTGCTGTACCAGCTCTGTGTTTGTGGCAGAAGCTCTCTGCTTGTACTTTCACTGCTCTTCTGTACCAGCTCTGTGTTTGTGATGGTTGCTCTCTGCTTGTACTTTCACTTCTCTGCTGTACCAGCTCTGTGTTTGTGATGGTTGCTTTCTGCTTGCACTTTCACTGTTCTTCTGTACCAGCTCTGTGTTTGTGGCAGAAGCTCACTTCTTGTACTTTCACTTCTCTGCTGTACCAGCTCTGTGTTTGTGATGGTAGCTCTCTGCTTGTACTTTCACTGCTCTGCTGTACCAGCTCTGTGTGATGGTAGCTCTCTGCTTGTACTTTCACTTCTCTGCTGTACCAGCTCTGTGTTTGTGGCAGAAGCTCACTTCTTGTACTTTCACTTCTCTGCTGTACCAGCTCTGTGTTTGTGATGGTAGCTCTCTGCTTGTACTTTCACTGCTCTGCTGTACCAGCTCTGTGTGATGGAAGCTCTCTGCTTGTACTTTCACTGCACTGCTGTACCAGCTCTGTGTTTGTGACAGAAGCTCTCTGCTTGTACTTTCACTGCTCTTCTGTACCAGCTCTGTGTTTGTGATGGTTGCTCTCTGCTTGCACTTTCACTGTTCTGCTGTACCAGCTCTGTGTTTATGGCAGAAGCTCTCTGCTTGTACTTTCACTTCTCTGCTGTACCAGCTCTATGTTTGTGATGGTTGCTCTCTGCTTGCACTTTCACTGTTCTGCTGTACCAGCTCTGTGTTTATGGCAGAAGCTCGCTGCTTGTACTTTCACTTCTCTGCTGTACCAGCTCTGCTCTTTATGGCAGAAGCTCGCTGGTTGTACTTTCACTTCTCTCTGCTGTACCAGGTCTGCTCTTTATGGCAGAAGCTCGCTGCTTGCACTTTCACTGTTCTGCTGTACCAGCTCTGTGTTTATGGCAGAAGCTCGCTGCTTGTACTTTCACTGTTCTGCTGTACCAGGTCTGCTCTTTATGGCAGAAGCTCGCTGCTTGCACTTTCACTGTTCTGCTGTACCAGGTCTGCTCTTTATGGCAGAAGCTCGCTGCTTGCACTTTCACTGTTCTGCTGTACCAGGTCTGCTCTTTATGGCAGAAGCTCGCTGCTTGCACTTTCACTGTTCTGCTGTACCAGCTCTGTGTTTATGGCAGAAGCTCGCTGCTTGTACTTTCACTTCTCTGCTGTACCAGCTCTGTGTTTGTGATGGTTGCTCTCTGCTTGCACTTTCACTGTTCTGCTGTACCAGCTCTGTGTTTATGGCAGAAGCTCACTGCTTGTACTTTCACTTCTCTGCTGTACCAGCTCTGTGTTTGTGATGGTTGCTCTCTATTTGCACTTTCACTGTTCTGCTGTACCAGGTCTGCTCTTTATGGCAGAAGCTCGCTGCTTGTACTTTCACTTCTCTGCTGTACCAGCTCTGCACTTTATGGCAGAAGCTTGCTGCTTGTACTTTCACTTCTCTGCTGTACCAGGTCTGCTCTTTATGGCAGAAGCTCGCTGCTTGTACTTTCACTTCTCTGCTGTACCAGGTCTGCTCTTTATGGCAGAAGCTCGCTGCTTGCACTGTCACTGTTCTGCTGTACCAGCTCTGTGTTTATGGCAGAAGCTCGCTGCTTGTACTTTCACTTCTCTGCTGTACCAGCTCTGTGTTGGAGACAGAAGCCTGCTGCTTGTGTGTTCACTGCTCTCCTGTACCAGCTCTGTGTTTGTGATGGTAACTCACTGCTTGTGCATTCACTGCTCTGTTGTAGCAGCTCTGTGTTTATGGCAGAAGCTCTCTGCTTGTACTTTCACTGCTCTTCTGTACCAGCTCTGTGTTTGTGATGGTTGCTCTCTGCTTGTACTTTCACTTCTTTGCTGTACCAGCTCTGTGTTGGAGACAGAAGCCTGCTGCTTGTGTGTTCACTGCTCTCCTGTACCAGCTCTGTGTTTGTGATGGTAACTCACTGCTTGTGCATTCACTGCTCTGTTGTAGCAGCTCTGTGTTTATGGCAGAAGCTCTCTGCTTGTACTTTCACTGCTCTTCTGTACCAGCTCTGTGTGTGATGGTAGCTCTCTGCTTGTGCATTCACTGCTCTGCTGTACCAGCTCTGTGTTGGAGACAGAAGCCTGCTGCTTGTGTGTTCACTGCTCTCCTGTACCAGCTCTGTGTTTGTGATGGTAACTCACTGCTTGTGCATTCACTGCTCTGCTGTACCAGCTCTGTGTTTGTGATGGTAGCTCTCTGCTTGTACTTTCACTGCTCTGCTGTACCAGCTCTGTGTAATGGTAGCTCTCTGCTTGTACTTTCACTGCTCTGCTGTACCAGCTCTGTGTTTGTGATGGTAGCTCTCTGCTTGTACTTTCACTGCTCTGCTGTACCAGCTCTGTGTGATGGTAGCTCTCTGCTTGTACTTTCACTGCTCTCTGGTACTAGCTCTGTGTTTGTGATGGTAGCTCTCTGCTTGTACTTTCACTGCTCTGCTGTACCAGCTCTGTGTTTGTGATGGTTGCTCTCTGCTTGTACTTTCACTTCTCTGTTGTACCAGCTCTGTGTTGGAGACAGAAGCCTGCTGCTTGTGTGTTCACTGCTCTCCTGTACCAGCTCTGTGTTTGTGATGGTAACTCACTGCTTGTGCATTCACTGCCCTGTTGTAGCAGCTCTGTGTTTGTGGTAGAAGCGTGCTGCTTTTACTTTCACTGCTCTACTGTACCAGCTTTGTGTGTACCAGCTCTCTGTAGTAGATACCTGTTGCTTGTACTTTCACTGCTCTACTGTATGCTATGTAGATTTGTAGAGCGCACTGTCACCCAGGAGGTTATCCAGGTACTGAGCAGGTGTGAGTCTAGGCACACCTAGGGCCTAGTGGGACTACGTGAAAAGCCATGTCGTGAGCTTCTTGCAGAATTCAAGACGTGAGGCGGAGACTCTTATGTGTAGCGCCGGTCGTTCCGTGTTTTAGGAGCGATGTAGCAGAAGGCTCGACTGCCGGACCTGGTTTTCCATATGCGTGGGATGTGTGCACGTAGTTGTCTGGATGACAGGCGGTGTCTGGAAGGTTTGTGAAAGCAGATGCGATTTTTGAAGTTTGCTGTGCCAGTGTTATGTAGTGCCTTCTAAGTGTTGGCAAAACGTTTGAATTGTGCTCGTTTGTGAATGGGGAGCCAGTGGAGCTCCTTCGGGTATGGTGTGAGGTTGCGAGTGATTCTGGCCACCGAGGTCCGGCATAAAGGGTGTACCCGTGTACCAGCTCTGTTTTTGTGACAGAGGCTCTCTGCTTGCTGCCGCCAGTGCAATGCTACCTTTAATTATTGATGAATGAAGCTAGCACTGCTGATCCCTGTACTACAACTGTTCGGTGCAAAAACATTTACTGAGGCTGCCTTGTGTGAGCCTCACTATTATCTATTCTACCTACTGAAGATTGTATGAGAGGATACCACAGTAAATGCACATTCAAACATTGGCCTCTTTGCCTAGACTGCAACTGCTGTCAGTAACAGCTCTACTCGGCTTCCAGTACTGTTACGATTAGTCAGTACATTGACACGGTCAGCATGGTAGCCCTTCTTGAAAGCTAGTGCTAGCGAAGGCTTGCACCAGGTGCCTTTCACTTTATGATGATTCTACACTTAAAATCTACTGTAATTGTGTAGACTATTTTTATGTGCTTTTTATTTTGGGTGTTGATATAGCACAAGCCTTTCCCCAAGGGGCAGAGGAGCGCTCTACTCAGAATGAAAGAGATTGCAAAAGGAGGAGGAAGTCGATTGTCGATTGTGGAGAGGTGTGGTGCAGCGGCCAGGGCAGCTGACTCCAGAGCACAGGGTTCACGGTTCGATCCCCGGCTCCGACGGCAGCTCAGCTCAGCACCATGTGACTCTGGGCAATAGCTCACTTAATTTCCACTCCAGCGCCCTGAGACCCGTAAGGGTGAGTAGCTGCGCTATATAAAAACGGACTTACTTACATTGTACGGGGCTTCACGAAGTACCAAGGTTTCAATGAGTTTACAAGTTTTACAATATTCACAGAATGAACAAAGTTAGAGAGTTACCTTAATTCAGATAGTTACACTGCTACTTCATTCAGCTGGGGGGATATTAGGGGTGCAGTTTGGGGGAGATGTAGGGAGAAGGGTAGGGTTTTAGGAATATTTTTAGAATGGAAATATTGAGTTACCAAAAGAGTTAAGCGGCAGGAGACAGGGCTGTGCTCCAACAAACACAATACACAAGCAGAGAGAATACGGACAAAGGAAGCGAATGAACAAGAGAACAACTGAGAAGCTGTTGAAATTAAAATAAACAGTTGAATTAAAAAGTGCAAAAGAGAAATTCAGCAACATTAAGAATACAATGCAATCATTCTGCATCAGGAAATAACACGTGATATTAAAATACCTAGCAATTAAAATAAATAACTCAAGTTAAATAAACATCTGAATATAAATAAAAGACTAATGAGAGAACACGAGGCATGCAGTGAGGTACTTCCGATCACCCTCGAGCTGAATCAGCGAGTTTAGGAGCTTGACAATATAAACTGAACTCGCACAGCCTGCTGGGAAGGGAAAAAGTAAAGCCCGGAGCCAGTGGTTCAGAATCGTAACTGAGGCCCCACTTTCTTGACTTTTTTTTTAATATTACAACTTCATAGGGAACCTCCCGCCTTTTCTAAATTCCCCAGTCCCTGCTGTTGTGCATTTAGCCATGGGTGACAGCACCGAGAGTCTCTAAAACAAATTTCTGTATTTTTATTTTTTTAAATAAATAAATGCAGTCTTGGAAGCAGATGCTTGCCATATCTATTCATTAATACAAATCAGTAGAAAAAACGTTAATCATAACATGGCATCCAATTCCTGCTCTCAAGTGAATGGTCAGCAGAGCATCCAAATGTCATATGTAACCAGTGTTTTGTATTCCACTGGCGTTTACATAGCGCTTTCTTACCCTCTGTGAGCACCAAAGCACTTATTGATGGATGGATTCACATCTACTCACCTTGTTACGTGTGGGTGTAAGGATGTTGGTTGCTTCGTTGCTTATGCAACACGTCTTCATGTCATCCTTGACAATTCGTGTCATGGCAGACATGTTATAGTGCAGCATTACTTGTGCGAATGAGTGTGAGAGGAAGTATTGCATCATGCATGTACAGAAGAGCATGGCTTGTGAGGTATGTCCAGTCAGTGTTACATTGCAGTTATTTATTGCCCTTCTAGATTGTAGGTCCCTGCTACTCATTAGCCTCATATTCTCAGGATGTTGCTTTGGTGGTACAGCCTTCATTTTGATTGTAGAGAGACGGGTCCTTTCCGTGTACCACTTGGTTGGTAATGTTTTGAAGCACAATCATCTTTTCATGGGGAGCCAGTGCAAGGCCGTTTAGGCACGGGTGATGTGGTCAGCCTTCCTCAAGTTTAACCTTTCTTAATCCACCTCTCCGTAAACTTCTATATCTCATAAATGAAGGAAAAAGCTAAAAGAAATGCTGCAATAAGAGTGTTCCCAAAGGCCTTCCTTGCAGACTTAGAAAAAGAAGGTTATGCTGTTCCTCAGTGGACAGTGTCAGGACAAGGGAAAATGACACCAACCTGACCGCTTTGGTTCAGAGTTGGGGCTCCATTTATTGGATTGTAATGCCCTCACACACCCAATCGGGTGTCATGATTCATCATCTGGGCTGCTCCTCGTTGGGTCGGCGGTGCAATACCCAACGGGCTCCCTGTAGTAGGGGCACTTTAGCGGAGATCTTCTTCCAATAGCCGTATGGTGAAGTGGGGGTGAGGGGCCAGAACTGTGTAGATGTATGGATTGAGTGTTTGATTTAAAATAAGGCTTGGAGTACCTGTGAGAACAAATTTTTAATCAATAAGTCTCCTACCCTAGTTAAAATAAACAATGCGGCGCTTGGCTAAGTATTATGTCTTAGGTCTAAGCGTCTCTATTGGTGCAATGAGGTCAACATGTTTCTCGCTCAACGTAAAAGTCTACATGCAATTCGTCAGGACCTATACTGTGAAGACTATCTACACTCTAAGGTTTGGAGACATGGCATCATACTCACATCAACCAAATAACTACCTATTCGTGTACCTGTCAAACCTGGAACTACCCAATGTTGTAAGCTAACCAGGCATCATCAGAACCCGGTAGATCAAACAAGAGGTGTTCCTCAATTGTTTTGTGCTGTTGTCACGTATCGAATCGACCTACCCACATCTACCGGGTCCGGGTCTTCATTGCACACTGGCACACAAGCCCGAAGACTGTTGTAGCCAAGGCTGGCCGGATTCTTCAGGAATTATCCACAGAATAAAGGAGCTGTTCCCAAAAGCCCTTATCACCGTAAAGTTCTCAGAAATCCATGGTGGACATAGACTCAAGGAGGCCCTCAATTCTGACCCAAGCAGAAAGATTGCAACAAAAGTGGCCAACACCAGTGACTAAATTCTTTTGGCCTCTTAAGGGTAGCCCCAGAAAATCAGAGAGAAAACGAGGCATTCGTCCACCTCCAGTTTATCTTTGTTTCTACATTAGCCAAAATTTACTCAAGATACCCCAATTCCCTTTTAGATTAGAATCCCACCCACAATGTCACGGGTCAAAACATGGCTGGTCTGGACTCACGGGCACGTAACCAACTACAGATTCTTCCTTATCCCACTGCTCCAACTCAACCTCATTCCAACTTTCTCAGGCACTTCTCATCTCCTACCTTTCACCATATGGGCCTCCGCACCTACGCTTACAGACCCCTTGTCAGCCTATCATATTCTCTATGCTATCCACTGAACTCGAACCCCGAATCAAAAGCACTTCGACCGATGTCAACATGGGACGAGTGGGACTGTCAATGTTTAGTTCTGAGCACCGAGTCCAGAATGTCTGCCTCCCTCATTTCCCACCTCTAGGGATTATAGCATTCTCAAACAGTAGGTTTCAGGATTGGGGATACCCAGTGCTACCCAAACCTCTATGGTCTCCATAACCTAAGTGAAAGCGCTGCCTTAAGGTCCAGTGCAATCTCTCTAGCTCTGTTGCGTATTGACTCAGAGTGCAAATTTTGTGTACTTTTTATCTTTCCACCCTGGACTTTCAAAGAAGTTTGATTATCCATCATAATCCTAATGAAATATCAAACTATTTGGAAGGGGCAAAATGGAAAATTTAAAGAACGTGAAATGTAAAGTATAGAGAGATGATGTAAAAACGACACTCAAATGATTGTACCTGGGAATGGTGAACAAAGTGCAGAGGAAGATCCGAGAATCAAAGAGAAAGAAAAAGGTAGGAAAAGAGTATTTTTCGGATGAAAGCCTTGGATACATGGACAGTCCAATCTATGATGCAAAGAATATTGAAAGCAGCTCTTACCTCTGGGGAGTCAGCGCAGGACCGCAGGCAAGGGATGTTCATGACCGAAGCAAGGAGAGCAGGGAATCATAAGAGACTCTTGATTCTGTATTATCTGGAGCCATGGCAGTAGAAGTATGTATTTGGGTAGCCCCGGAGACAAAGAATTAATATTGTTAAGGCAGGAGCCAGTGGCGGCTGGGATGGCGAGCTGTCTTGTGATCTGTGTTGAGGAAAACAGAACTTAGATGCTGAAGGTGAAAGGAGCATGATGAGATGACTGTGGGAACCCAGGCAGATAGAGTAAAATCTAATCCCTAGATCACTCACAGAGGAGAAAGGAACAAGGTGGGAGCAGCAACAATCTAGTCTATTGTCGCTGGTGGCCATGAATGCCCAGAATAAGACGAGGGCCACCACTGTGCTGGGGCCATCCTTATCCTAGCAATGAGCACTGGCATGCCACAGGTGCGCCTGTACCTAGGAAGGGAGCAGCAGATGGAGGGTCTAAGACGCTGGCAGTTACTGCCGCCTACCACAGAGGATAGTGTCTGGTACGTAGGGGGTTGGACAGGTACACCATAACAGGTGGGCACACACACACACCCGTTCCTGCACATGTCCCCATGCGTGATGGGAGGCTCGGCACACCACACATGCACACCCTTCACCTGATGTTTCCTGTGACTTTGTGCATCATCTGTAGTTGTGAAGTGCTGTGTCTTCCAGAACTCAAGAGGCAGTGCTGCACCTTTCCAGAGCCCCTGAGGGATGGTTGCAAGAGCCAGCTATCAACTCCCTACGAGCCAGCTTTCATAGGTAAATTGTGGGCATTTACAGCTTAATAAGAGCCGCCTGTGGCACAGTTGTGCCAATAGTTCGAAATCATTGGCATTATCATGCCCATTCCTGCCATGATGGTGCCATAGGCGTAATGATGGCCATCACTGCAGACCCAAGACATCCTTTGTTTAATGGGTGCTACTTCTGGCATGATGGTGCCATCCATGACATACTGTAGCATTAGGAGTCCATTCTTGGCACAATAGTGTCCGCCCTGTATTCTTGGCATAATGATCATGACATTCCCGGGCACGTGATGGGCATGCCTGGTGTGTGGCAGTAATGCATGGAGATGTGAGGCTGATGCTACCCGTGTGGAGAAGCTTTACGTATGAGTGCTTGATAATATTAACAAGCAGATACTTGACGACCAAACGAGTATATATACTAAATCGTACAAATCGAGTTTGTCACCCAAAGTGAAAGCTTCTCTTTGATACCGCAATGTACGTAGTTACAGGAACAGTAATGATGAGGCAGTCTCACAGATGATTGATGCGGTCTCTCGAGGTGACCTACAGTTAGAGCTGGGTATCATGGGCACATTGTCCATGTTGGCCAGTAAGGCACCAACAGGTGGCATGTACAGGCAGAAGATCATTAGCCATAGTATAAATGTAAATGGGTTCACACCTGGAGTATTTGCTCTGGATAAGCCAGGCTCTGGTCTTCAAGAACCACATGAACTATCACGGGACAGAGTCTTTGAAACCGGCCTCGGCGGAGGCTTGCACCAAGTTGTGTGGAGGATATGTGGTGTTATAATGGAGATCTAATGGCCACTTGAATTATCCAGGAGCCTTGGAGTCCCTAAGCCTCACTGCTTATGAAGGATGGACGGCAGTGAGAACAATAACGTAAGAATGTGCATAGACTTTCAGATTCCGAAAAATAGAATCCTATAGTCGGGGTGGGTAATATTTCAGCCTTTGCCTGCAAAGTCTAGAAACTTTTGCTGCAAATTTGAAAAACTTTGCTTGGTGAAGGCAGGTACAGTTTGCGGTACATATAGAGTGAAAATCTAGTTGGGTTGTAACCCATTGCTGAATAAGGCTGGGAGATGTGTTTATGGTTATGTGTGTGTGCAAGTGTGAATTATGCTTCTTGAGGAACTGTGTCTTCAGTTTCTTTCTGAACTGCAGGAGGTATTGAGCGCTTCTGATATCAATGGGGATATTGTTTCAGATCCTGGGAGTTTTAGTGGAGAAGGCCCACTTTCTGTTGTTTTTTCCTTCTGCCATTTCTTTGTCTCCAGCAGAGAAGCCTCTGGTATGGCACTGTTTGCTGAAAATGATTAGTTTCTTGGACAGGTATGCCAGGTTATCATTTCTGATGGCCTTGTAAGTGATGCACTTGAAGATAATATGGGCTAGTTCGGGCACCAGACTAGTTCCTTCAGATTTGAGGCATTGTGATCAAAAGTCTTTTAATTCTTGTGAGATGTGTCAAAGCCACCCTAGCTGGAACTGTCAGCTGAAGAAGTGAAGGTGTTTTTCAGAGCTACAAAGATGCATCAAACTCTTGAAGTGGCTAATCAGTTGAGTGCAGTAAAGGGCTTAGTTGCCAATCTGAATACATAAACAACAGAATGCTGTAAAATCTTTGGTTGGAGCTATGATCTCTACAGCACATGCACCATGAAGGCATCTGTGCGGTCCAGTTGAGGGACCCTAGTTTTTCAACGGTACTGGATGACAAAAATGAATGAAGGAATGCCTGACGGAGTAGAGTCGGACATGTCACATTTGGGCAAGAATAAATTGCCCTCTGTCTAAAACTGTTTTATTACTAATCCTAAGGTAGATTCCTGGGACGGTCAGACTGATGCTCTGGTCTGAGAGAGCCCCAAATCTGGGGTAGCCTTCAGTGAAAGACCAACAAGGAATGAGATGGGGTAATTGACCCTGATTGGTTTAAGATATCAGGTGGCCCCCTAACATCACCAGAGCACTCTAACCATGGGACGGTGCTCCTGAGATGAACCTAGAGCACATTTGGTCAAGCCGCTTGTTTTTCTCTGGGATTGTCTGTTCTGCTATTTGTTGCCCAGGTGAAGGAAAAAGCACACAGAGCCCTCTTACCAGGGGTTGGCTTGGTCCTCAAGTGATTTATCCAGAGGGGAAACTTCTTCATGTACTTATCTTTTGCCGGTTGTGATGCCTCTCTTGTGCTGCCAGAAAGAAACTTAAAGGGTGTCTGGTGCAGGCAGACTCTCTCTGGTATTGTGGTGAAATGAATCAGACAGAACCCCATCATTTGAGAACTCTATGACCTCCTGGCTCTTACACACAGCCTATGACAAGGCGCTCCACAACACCGGACCGGCATACCTCAACAGACGACTCACCTTCTACACCCCGAACCGACAGCTCCGCTCCGCCGACCTCGCACTCGCCACCGTCCCCCGCATCCGAAGAACGACCACCGGCGGCAGATCATTCTCCCACCTCGCCGCCAAGACCTGGAACACCCTCCCCATCCTCCTACGGCAGACCCAGGACCTACTAACCTTCAGGAGGCTCCTCAAGACCTGGCTATTCGAACAGTAGCAGCATTCCCCCCCCCCAGCGCCTTGAGACCCTCACGGGTGAGTAGTGCGCTCTACAAATGTCTTGATTGATTGATTGATGACATATGGCTCCCGGACCTCATTCTCTCTGCTGGTATTCAGGAAAGGACGCAAGACCTGGCTGTTCAACTGAACCCTCCCCTGCAGCAGTGTTCTCAGTGCCTGGAGACCCTCACGGGTGATTAGCCGCACTTTACAAATCCGGATAGATTGATTGATATGAAGCTGTGCCAGCTACTTAAAAATCTGACCTGCCTCCCACTGCAGACCATGCAATTTTCTGATAGCCTTCTACTTCCCCATTGAGGGCTTAGAGAGAACACCTTAACCTTTTACTTTTAAGGGAACACATCACACATCCCCACATCACCGAGACTGTTGCAGTGTTGTGTTTACCTATAGCATTAGTTGTTGAACAGGTTCCTTTCAGACATCTGTGCTGAATTTGCTCTTTATTTCTAGATCATGGTCTGCTGGGGGGACCCAAATAACACTATTTTACATCCATCATGTGCTTGCAAACACTTTCAATTTCTGGCCCACTATTCCCACAGGCTGCCACCTCTCTCGGGGCTGAGGGCCAGGCTGCTGTGATGGCGACTGTGCAACCTTCCCCCCACAACATCTGCCATGGTGGGGCCTGTGGTATTGCGCTTGTACAATATCAATAATGGCAATTGGGCAGCGGCGAAGCTCGGTTGCCTTGGGCCCTAGTGCAAGCAAATTAATAGGGCCCCTTCGCTAGTCACTCTAGTTGATTTTACTCCGGCGACATCTTAGTCGGTCAGCTGCCCCCAGCACTCCTTAACCTCCTTCGACATAGTCTGCATCTGCATATCAAAACACCCTAACATTCCCATACACATACTATTGTAGTTTCACTCCCTGCACTGCAGTTCTGCAAGTCAACACCATAATCCTCGAAAACAATCCCAAATTCAATAGGTTTAGCCCTTGTAAAGTGCATGGATACAAATACATAACCCTTAGGGACCCCCTCACTCACATAGGCACACCTCTCAAGCTGCACTCACACAGACACAACTTTCAACCTGTAGACCATTTACCGTTCACTCCCAAAAGACAATGTTAATCCTGCATTCATACAGTTACACCTCTCACAATCCACTCACAAAACATGGTGACTATCTGGCACTCACACAAGCATACTGCCCACACACAGGTACACCGTTCACTAGGAAGGAGCAGAGTTGGGTCGGATGGTGGTATAGGAGTCACAGGTTGACTATCTGGTGCATCAGGCCACTAGTATCATTCAAAACTGTTGAGGTAAGCTACACTGAAGCCTGAATGTCCACTCAGCCATACTAGTACCAGCACTGCAGGCTGTGGGAGTCTGATCTTTGTAGACTATTGCTTAGAAGTGTCTTGGCATCATAAAATGCCCCACTCGCCTTCATTAACACAAGGTAGGGGTTTTCTTTGTAGTGCAAACATATGCTAGAGAAAAAAGAAAGAAATAGAGAAAACCAAAAGAAAAACTATACCAACTGAATGTGGGGGGGCATGTGCTTCAATTAAAAAATGAAAACAAAGCTTCACACTGGTCTGCCATCTGGGAACAGTAAAAAAGTGATAGAGTATGCAGAATATTGTGTCAAGATGGCAGCATGGTTTGAAGCTTGCAGGAGAGCTGCCTGGTGCACTGCATATGAACGTTATGGTGCAGTAGTAATGGCAGCGTACCTGCTGGTGCAGTCACTACTTAATTAGCACCAGTCTGTATTTGCATGAGCTGCTGGGGATGAATTAAAGGTAATATCTCTAGAGATTGGACTCCTCTTGATGCAGAGTAGCAAGGAGTAAGTAGGCAAAATACTGTTACTCAGACTGCCTGACATCATAAAGACCAGTGATTGCCTACTAGGCCGAGCCAAACCTTGGCAACAAAGCCAAATGCTGAAAAGGGGATGATCCAATGCCTCGTTGTATGTATGCTGCACAGAAGGGCTTAACCAATACGTTTATGGTTGGTTGAATGAATAACTGAAGTGGGCTTACCCAAAGCCCATCTCTTCTAAGCAAGATTATGTATTGTTTTTGAGAAAACATGAGGCTGGGGAGACAGGGAGCAGCAGTGCAGCGGGTCCTTGTCTCACAATCATTAGGCATACAGCACTGGTTAAGAGCATCACAATCTACCCTGAAAGACAAGGAACAAGTGTGGTGCTGGATGACTAGTTCTTCAAAAACATGAAACAAGTGCTGATTTGAAGTGCCAGCCAATGCAAGCTTCCTTCAAAGGCACATAACAAGTGTTCTACTGCAGGGACAGTCAGTGCAAGCTTCCTTCTAAGACATGGAACAAATGCGGTACTGCAGTGCCAGCCAGTGCAAACTTCATCCGAAGAGATGGAACAAGTATGGCACTTCAGGGCCAATGCTAGCTTCCTTCAAAGACAAGCAGCAAGTGTTGCACTGCAGGGTCAGTGCAAGCTTCCTTCAAAGAGATGGAACAAGTGTGGCAATGCATGGCCAGTGCACGCTTCCTTCATAGATATTGAACTAGTGTAGCCCAGGGCAGCACAATTTAATGCCTCCCTTAGATACAAAAAATAAGCAGCATTTTAGATTTGGTACAAGTGTAAGGAACAGACCTGGGGTGTATAAGTGCAGGCTTGACTTGCGCACATAGCAAGACTTCCACACATAAAACATGTGCAGTTCCAGGCAAGAGTACATGCTTACATCACACCCAAAGAACATATACCAATGTGGTCAGAAACAATGCAAGCTTCCCTCACATGCACTGGGCATCAACAGCATTTGCAGCTGCTGTCCAAGCCTGTGTGTAAACACGCATAAACAATGTGCAGCATTTGGCAGCAGTGCGAGTTCCCCTCACACACAACACAGGTGCAAGATGATCAGCAGTGAAACAGGTATCACACTGGCAGTAGCATTTCAGGGACAGAATACCCCAAGTAAGGTATAGAGGGGGGTGAGTCACTGAAGGCTTGATCCAGATGCCTGGCTCTGGTTCAGCTTGAGGTCCTCTTGAGCCCTCAAGCCCAAAATGAGCTGAGCTTTCATGTGACTTCTGTCTGCTACCCACGCTCTAATGTCATGAAAGACAAGCATTAAACTTTGACGCCAAACAGAAGCAAGAAAGGGATACCCATCTAGTGGCTGAATTACACAATGTGAAACCAGGAAACCTGGAATCAAACTCAGCCTGGCCGCTTGACCAAATTGTGTGATCCAAGGCAATTATTTGATTTTATTGTGCCTCCTATTTTTTCAATATTCTATATGAGAAATCCTTGAAATACGTGAGGATGTGTGTGGGTTGTACAAAAATCTCCATTGTGATTGACCAAATGAACTATAAGGTTGCTCCATGTAAAATAAGAATATAGTCCACATAGAAGGGGCACATGACAACTGACGTGCCTCTTCACATCCCGGGAGTGGGGGGGTTTGAATGTTTCTAAGTTCATGTTTAAAAACTATCACTTTTAATAAATGCCTCTCAATGCAGTGATATAATCAGATGGACTAAGGTGAAACACTTGTTAAAGAAGTATCTGTTTTTGGAATTTTGAAGACACTTTATCATATTTTTACATAACATTTATTGCATGGTTTCCATGCCAAATCCTCCCATGGCTGAGCTTGTGACAAGACAGACCCTTGGCTGGGCTCTCGCTGTTAATTTGTTGGCTCGCTCACTGCTACTACAGTACTGTGTATCACAGATACTCGAGTCCCCCCTCTCTCAGTATCTCGCTCTGGAGAGCAACATTTTGTTTCCTGAGATTCTGGCCGGTTTCCACACGTCTCAGAAGGACAACTATTCCAACGTCTGGTTTAAATAAGGAAGAATTGTATGTTAGTTGCACCAAGAAGTCATTTTAAAGTTTTCTGCGCATTTGTTTTGGCAGAAAATGGAACAAACAACGCTCAAACTATTTATTTTCACAGTTCCATCGCTCTGTCCTAAGAAAGTCTATGTACTTTTATTAACCGACATTGTCTGCTCCCCACTGGTCAGGCTGAATGTAGTGATTACTGTGATGTTTTATCTTCAGAAGCCACGCAGCAGCAGCATGAGCATAACTTCTTTGACTTTTGCTGGCGGCAGGCAGCCATGGCCGAATGCCTCACTTTGCATTTACAAAAGCACTTGGCCATTCAGTGCACACGCAATGAGGCCTTTCGCAGTGCCCTCGCGGGCGCTTCAGTAGATTCTGCTGCTTGGAACCTTACTCCTGCAGCTGAGGGAGTTGGATGGAGCCAACAGCAAGCTCCCAGTGCTGTAAGAGCTCCTGTGGCCCTATTAGGCAGGGGTTCTGGAACAATTTGCAGACTAGGGATGCTGCCATCAATGCTACATAACTGAAGTCATACAGATTCTGAAAAATACCAGCAACAGGTGTCGCAAATGAGCCATGTCCATTCAGCAGGAGAGGGCTAAGGGTGCAGTATGTAGCCAATGGTGCATCTAGGGGCACACTGTCACAAATGTAATTCTGAAGTATGGTGTGATAGCACACTGTCATTTCCAGACAGCACATTTTCCATGGAAAAGACTACTAAATTTGCACATTTTATTGTTAAAACTTTATAGCACACAAACTGTAATGTGTGGAAATTTGAGTTAAGTGAATATGTGTAATTTGTATATCAACAAGTAAAGTGTCTTGATTTGTTTTGATCCTATTAAAATCTTTGTTTCCATCACACTTCGGAATTCCAAAAAAGTGCTTCATTTGTGCTTTCCTAACAGTTTATTTATTTTGAAATAATTGCACAATTCATTCATACATATTTACAATTTTTTATGTTAGAAGAAAGTAATATCCTATAACCTTTGATTGTCACACCAGCAACATTGTCTCATAGTTAAATTTACAGAAGACACATACTTTATAGTAAGAGAAAGAAAATTAAATACCAGTTTCCATGTTAAAAGATTAAGCAGCAATTTGTCAGAAGACTGGACTGACATTTGTCCTCTGTCTTTCAATGAACAGCAAAAGTGCGAACATAAAAACAACATTTAAAGTCATCTTTAATGCTCTTTCACGTTCTGAATGCCCGCATGGTTCTTTATGGGGTGCTGCAGCACTCACCTCACACCTACCTCCAGCACCTAGGCACCCTCTCAGGGCTCAAATGGCTGTTGTAGTTGTGAACCCTCTGGCCCCTGGTGCATTGCACAGGCTGCACCACTGTTAGCTTGGCCCCTGGAATTCGGAGTCCTATTGGCCCCTGTGGGTAGTTGTATTTTGGTGCAGCCCTGGTGATGTCTGGCAATTGTAAAAGGGCTCTGCTTGTGGCTCGTCCAGGTGGTGCAACTCACTGCGCTGTCAGTGTCCATGTTCTCTCTGTGTGCCATGCCTTGACACTGCAGAATGGCCCCACGCGGTGTGAGACAGCCTGCGCCACGGTTCTAACTGCTGACCGGTAGGAAAGAAAGAAGGCGGCGTACACATGTCAAGACGTGCTCACCATACCATCCTCGCTGGAGATCCAGTGCACTGTAGGGTGTGAATGGGCCCTGTAGAATGCTGGTGCATAGCCACAGACTGAGGGTTGTAATATGTACACAGTGTGTCTTGCAGACCCGATGCTGACGTCTCCCACTATGTACAGGGAGGCTCAAGGTAGAGAAGAAAGCAGCAAGTGCGGTGAGAGCAGCACCCACCAGGGGGCGTACTTCCCTCAGTCTAAAAGGCTGCAATGTGAATACTGTATGACTACTCTAGGGTGCCTGGTCCACACACCATTGAGGGGATGTAAAAGACTGCTTGAAGACCACCAAGAGGAACCCAGGCACACTCAACCAAGGATAGCTGATGCTCATGTGCCTCCACAGCCACAGAGACCCGGTGAAGTCCTGCTGACTGGCAGTCCACAAGTCACTGGGAGGCCCCTGCCCAATCCAACAGCACAACCATGAGCAAAAATACCAGAGATGGCCTTCCCATCTGGACACCAAGGTGATGGTCAGGTACAAGGGGTGTCCCTGTAGCTACTGCCATGGCGCCGGTTTTAGTAATCAAATCGTACCATTTACTGTTGCTGGACATTCATAAACACAAGCTCTGAAGTGTAAGTTGTGGGTCGAGAGGCTTGAGATGTACTTTGCGGCCATGGAGGTAGAGGACAATAGGAAACATTACCTTATATTCAGGGCCGTTTCTAGGTGTTTTGCCACCCTAGGCGAGAATTGAAAAATGCCACCCCCTCCCTTTTACTACCATCACTCTCTCCCCCCCCTGTCATCCAGGCTAGAAGAATTTATGCATTAGATATTAAAAAAATTGCCGCCCTACCCTTTTGCCGCCTAGTCTTGCCTAATGGTAGAAACGGCCCTGCTTATATTACACTTAGCTAGGGAGAGAATCTACAAGCTGTCACGGAAATTACCAGAGATTGGCCCTTCATTCATGTATGACGCTCTGGCCCTTAATAATCATTTCGAACCCATGACCAACCCAACTATGAACGCTTCCTCCTGTGCCAGGACTCAGCACAGTAAAGCCCTGATGAATCAGTCAACAGTTTTTATGTTTGTCTAGGGGAGTTGCTAGCTCCAGCACCCTGTGAGGCGAGGTGGAGGAAATCAGGGCACAATTCATACAGGTCTGCTCATCGACTAACCTCAGAGAAGATATTTTCCTAAACCAATGTAAGCCTTTTCAAGACATTTTGACCTTGAGGTGCTTCATAGAACTGTCAAAGGCACAGGTGCCACACATGGGGTGGACCCCCGCAGGCCCATCAAGACTGACCCAGCCAGGCAGATATCCCGAACGGCAAGCATGCCCAAAGGAGGCAGGAACAAAACATAATGCCAACCGTGCGCATGCAGGAGTGTGCTAGTCTACTGGCAAGAAATATTCGTCATGTGGAAAGACTAACCACTTTTCGAAAGTATGCAGGTCGTCCCCACAGTGAAGCCCTCTAAAGAAGGGGAGGACGACTTTGACGAGGATGATGATAAAGGCACCACCCAAGTCGTACATGCTGTCAACCAATTCCAGATCCACTGCCAAGTCCCGAGTACTAGTAGGAGGTGGTGTTTTGTCTACCATCATCAACACAGCTGCGTCCTTCATTGAGATGGCCCATGAAACGTACAAGACCATCCCGCAAAGACTGACCCTTCAGCCCACCCAGCTGAAGGTGTACGCCTACAGGCACATGTGTCCATTTCTGCTGGCAGGGGTGTTTGTGGTGGATATCACACACAATGAATGGACCCCCACCCCCAAAGTCTATGTCACAAAAGAAGGGGCAGGTATGCTGGTGAGCTGCCAAATGGCCAACACCTTGCGACTCATTCACTTTGCACTCAGTGTACACACTGCTGGTTTGGACTGCTTGCTAGAGAAATTCCATGAACTCTTCAGAAATCGGCCTCCTCAAGGGAAAGATGGTGCAACTCTATGTAGACATATCTGTGCAACCAGGAGCCCTGCATTATCACTGAGTGGCCTTTCATCTCAGGCCCATGGTTGAAGAAGAACTCTGCAAGCTTGAAGACGCAGACATTAATGAATGGGTTGAAGGACCTAACCCCCGGGTATCACCTATCATAGTGACCCAAAAACCCAAGCAACTAGGGGAAGTGAGACTGTGCATCTATCTGTGACTCCCAAATCTGGTAATCAAATGGGAGAGTCAGATAGCACTAAAAGTAGTTGACTAAGAGTACCACTATATCGCCACGTTCCCCATGCACCTGGGCCTCCACTGATATAGGAGGCTGAACCTTGGGGTCACTAGCGTGGCAGAGGTATTTCAGAACACCACCGGGGGAGTTCTGTCAGACCTGGAAGAGGTACTCAGTGTCAGCTATGACATTTTGGTTTACACTCCAACCCTCAAAGAATATCATATCCGCCTCAGGGAACTTCTGTTGGCCCATGTGGGGAGTTTTTTGTTGGTTCAGCACGAGTGACATCTGGCAACTAAGAAAGGGCCCTGCTTGGGCCTCGTGTGGGTAGGAAAGCCTCACCGCTGTGTCGGTGTCTGTGTGCTCTTTGTGTGCCATGCCCAGACATTACAGGGCC